>CM057454.1:386827916-388058333 GCA_016271365.2 Neoceratodus forsteri | reverse complement strand
CTTCCTCTAACTGTATTCTTCCTAGCTCCTGCACTTTACACACTCTCCATATCACAATACTGTGGCCGAGCTCATGCACGCTGCAATGCCCACACCACCTGGCCCCCTGCCATCAGGTCTCTTGCTTCTTTCATTACTGACACTAACTGGGAAATTACATGATGAACCACTGATACCTCCCCCCCAAATTTGGATAATAACCCCCTCAATCCATACTGTATCATTACCTCATTTTTCAGCTTTTGTTTCCCAAGACACAGTAAGTATGATGAAGCAGCCCCACCCACCTGGGTCATGCTGTTGTGCCGACACATCTGGTTGCCCCCTCTATCACCCCTTTTTACGTTCACTTGCGCGCATGCGTAAGGAACGTATTGGGAGAGTAGCACACTTGGAGGTGTGCCTCTCCCACCCAATGCACTGCTCAGTTGAGCAGGCGTGGCGGTCCTGCACCAATGGGTGCAGCAGCTCAGTATGACAGCGGTGGTCTTCGCTTCAAAGAAAACCACCGCTGCCATCTGAGCGCCTCGCCCCCTCCTGTGTCATGCGCTACCTCCCCACGCACGTCCGCCACGCCACCCTCAAAAGCTGTGCTACTCTGGGAGCCCACTCCCCAGCACAAGGCAAACATTGTTTGCCTACCGGGGTGCCTAACCTCTGTCGGCCCCATGACCCCAAAGCTATACTGCTTCCATGCTGGGAGCCCACCCCAGTCTGGCAACCGTTTGTTTGGATTGCCGGGAGGATGCCCAAACCCCGCCGGCCTCGCCCCCCCGTAGTTTGCAGACAGGTGCCCAATCCCCGCCGGCTCGGCCCTCCACACATCTTCTGCCATGCTGGGAGCCCACCCCAGCATGGCAAACGTCCTCGTAGTCTTTTTTCTTTTTAACCTGTAAAACAAAATGGTCCAGCGGCGCGCCTCCCAGCCCCCACAACCCGCAACCACCCACTGCGCACCAGTTTCCTCACACCTCCACCCCATACTACCTCTGGACTCGCGGCATTTCGATCTCGGTGGACCGGGAACACGTGTGCACTCTTCAAAGCCGACCGCGAACTGAGGAAATGCCGGTAAGCTGTATAATGGGCTAGATGGGGGGGGTTCAACTTTATTGCATATCTCAGTCATTTTTTGGAATTTTTGCACCAAATTTTCAACATGGGTTTTGGGACCCCTTCTCATGAACGATGTCACTGTCATGGTGTTATTCGGGCCTGAAGGGTGATTTCACAGGCACTGCGCACTCACTGCGTGAAATCACCCTTCAGCCTTGGATAACGCCATGACAGTGACATCATTCATGAGAAGGGTCCCAAAACTCCATGTTGAGAATTTAGCAAAAATTCCAAAAATGACTGTTTTACTTAGCCAGGTTGTGCAGTTCTCACAAGAGGCTCGTAGTTCGCTGATTTCTCAATATTTCACTCCAGATTTTCAACATTGCCATTTTATCACACCTTCTTATGAGTTGTACAGCTGTCATTTTTCACATCTCACCCAAATGTGTTTCTGCCCATGTAGTGCACAATGGCGCAGTCGGTGTAGCGAACTCAATGTATGGGACACATTAAAGAAAATCACAGTGACACTGATCATGAGCAGAGGTCTTAAAATGGCTGTGCTGAAATTTGGTGAAAAAATACCTAAAATGACTGTTTTATGAGTCTGCGCTAGTAGTTCCTACGCACACCGTAAGTTTCGATAATTTCAATATTTTCTACCCAGATTTCAACATTGCCATTTTACCGCACCTCCTTATGAGCACTGCAGCTATCATTTTCACATCTTGCCCAAAACTTGTTTCCGCCCATGTAGTGCACAATGGCACAGTCGTTGTGCGAACTCAGTGTATGGTACACATTAAGAAAATCACAGTGACACTGATCATGAGCAGAGATCTTAAAATGGCAATATTGAAAATTTGGCGAAAAAATTCCTAGAAATAACTGTTTTACGAGCGTGCATTGTGCAGTTCCTACGCCGCTTCGTAAGTTCTGAATTCAATATTTTCACTCCAGATTTTCAACATTGCCATTTTACCACACCTCCTTATGAGCAGTACAGCTGCCATTTTTCACATCCTGCCCAAAACGTTTTTCCCCCCATGTAGTGAACAATGGCGCAGTCCGTGAGCGAAATCAATGTATGGGACACAGTAAGAAAATCACAGTGACACTGTTCATTAGCACAGGTTTTAAAATGGCAATGTTGAAAATTTGGTCAAACAATTCCTAAAAATGACTGTTTTATGAGCGTGTTGCACAGTTCCCATGCATGCTCGTAGGTTTGCCAATTTTCAATATTTCCACTCCAGATTTTCAACATTGGCATTTTACCACACTTCCTTATGAGCAGTACAGCTGTCATTTTTCACATCCTGCCCAAAACGTGTTTCCGCCTATGTAGGGCACAATGGGGGTAACAAACAGGTCATGCTGACAATTTATTGTGCAAATACCAGCAATCGCACAGGGCATTAGGATAAAGCACCATACATGCCAAACACCACTGCAAATACCTGCAAGCGAACGTTCGGCATTGACAAATGCTTGTTAGATTTGTGATGCAGGTGGGTAAATACAAAGTGAGGGACACATCAAATAGGCTGCGCAAAATCAATAATACAAATTTTAAAAGCTATCTATGGAGACTTGCCTTGCTGTTGCTGCGCCTCTCAGGTAATATTCACCCCAACCCTGGCCCTCCTCAGAATGGGGGCACATGCCAAAAGAAAGCTGGCATGCTTACCTTTACATCTATCAACATCTGCTGCCTGATTGCCAAGCTGGACAACCTACAGGCCTGGGTCTCCCAACATAACCCTAATGTGCTGTCAATTGTTGAAACGTGGCTTTCCCCTAAAATCTCTGGTGCAGCTATCCACATCCCTGGCTACAAGGTTTTCAGGCAAGATAGGGTGTCCAAATGTGGTGGGGTTTGTGCGATCTATCTAAGGGACAACCTACAGGGTTTTGTCCACACGCTACCCACTTTAGGGCATAATACTCAGGCCTTAGCCATTAAGATGCTCCTTGGTGCCCACAATAAAACCATTACCCTTCTATCCATTTTCATCCCACCTAGGCACTCTCCTTAAGGCCTGGATGCAGTTCTAAACTGCCTAGGAAATATGAGCCTAAATGCGGAGGTCATACTCCTTGGTGACTTCAATATCAATTGGCTAGCCATTGAGGCTAATCACTTTAAAGATGCAATTCTTGCTGCCCACTTCAAGCAGCTCATCGAGACTACCACAAGAATTAACTACAGGACAGGCACATGTATTCTGCTTGACTGGGTACTCTCAAACTGCCCAGAGCATATATCCAAAGCTATCAGTGACCACTCCCCAGTCTGGTTCTGCTGGTCCAATAAGTTCACCAAACCCCCACCAAGAACCATAACTAATAGGGTCCTTATGCAGGGTCACCTTGGCCTTCTGAAAGATGATCTCCTAAGCATAGATTGGTCAGTTGTGTTTGGGGCCAGTGATGTCGACTGCGCTGTTGACCATTTCATCTACCTTTTCAATGCTGCCTGCGACAAACCCTTCAAAAAACACAAAATCAAAGGCCACTTTAACCCATGGTTATCCCCTGACATTATTGAGCTCATGAAATACAGGGACCATCTCTGGCATGTATCTAGGGCCTCTTGTAAGCAGTCAGACATTCAGAATTAAAAAAGGACCAGGAATACTGGCACCAGGACCATTCATAAAGCTAAAAACCTATACTACAAGGAAGCCTTGGCCCAGAACTGGAATGATGGCAGAAAATTCTGGAACAAACTAAAAGAGGTCACTAGAAAAGAGCCCAAATCTGCCCCCACCATGCTTAATATTGAAGGAACCCCCACCTTAGACCCTAAAACCATAGCCAACTCATTTAATAACACTTTTACTGATCTTCATGGTGTCCTCCCCACTGACTTCTTATCCCACGCCACCTCAGGTAAACCCATACAGCCCTTGGAGCACCCCCCTTTTTATTTCAAGGCCATCACTATTGGGGAAGACAGGAAATACCTGCGCAAGGTGCTAGGTAAAGGTAGATTCAGCGGCGATACCCTTGATCTTAAACTGGTGGCCCTTACTCTGGAAGAAATCCTGTATCCCCTTGCTCATATCATTAACTTATCACTCAGGCACTCCAAATTCCCCCAAAGATGGAAAGCAGCTGTAGTAACTCCCGTACATAAGAGCGGTGACTGTACCTTATCTAGGAACTACAGACCTATCTCCATTCTTCCATCTCTCTCAAAGGCTTTAGAAAGAATTTTTGCCGACCAGCTAGTTGAATAATTGGAAGAACCTCATCTTCAATGCCCAGAACAACACAGATTCAGGATGGGACATAGTACCTCTACAGCTCTACTCAAATTTACGGGCTATATCCACAAATCTCTTGACCAATGCCATCTTGTTGGGGCAGTGTACATCGACTTAACAAAGGCCTTCAATACAGTCAACCATGCCCTCTTAGCTGATCAACCAACTGCCATTGGTCTTTCCATGGACACCATCACATGGTTCAGCAGCTACCTGCATAACCGCTTGCAACAAGTAAGGATAGGTAATGTCCTTTCTGACAGTCAACCTGCTTGTTCTGGCATCCCACAAGGCTCAATCTTGGGCCCCCTCCTATTCAGTTTATTTCTGAATAGTCTCCCCCTATCCTGCCAGGGTCACCTCCTCCTTTATGCAGATGATGCAGTTGTTTTTTCCAGAGGCTCCGACCCAAATACTCTGGAGTGTCAACTTCAACAAGACTTTTCCAGTGTTGAGAAAAGGTTCTATGACCATAAGTTGATAATTACAAAAAGACTAAAACAACAATGTTCTCCTGCCCACAAAGTAAGCATAGAAAACTCCCCTTCTCAATTCTCAACAATACGGGGTCTTTCACTAGAACTTGTTGAACACTTTGAATATCTGGGAATCGCAGTTGACAACAAACTCTCCTATGCCCTCCATATTGATAACACCACCAAAGCAATCAATATTCGTATTGGGCTTCTCCATAGGCACAAGCATAGTTTGACACCTGAAGCCCTAAGCATAGCCATGCAAAGCTCAATGGTTACCCTAGTGGACTACAGAGTAGTCATATATGGCTCCACCACAGACATGTCCCTATGGCACCTGAAAACTGTGCTAAACAAAGCCTGTCAGCTCGTCACAGGTGCATCTTGGCTGACCCACACCTGTGAACTATATGCCAGGGTGAACTGGCTCCAACTCAGTGGCCAACTAAAATACTAAACATGCCTAGTGGCCAAAAAAATTTACTTAGGTCTGCTGCCCCCAGAGGTTCAACAACTTCTCATTCCTTGTGTCAATCCTCTCCCTATCCAAAGGTCGAAGCACCAATTCTTCATTACCCTGAATGCCGCACCTCCCAAGGACAAAGGTCCTTCACATACCAAGCCCCCCTATAGTTCAACTCCCTTTGGGATAACACTGCTAACCTCTCCACTCTGGGTACCTTCAAACGGAACCTTAAGCAACAAATAGTGCTTTGCTCCCACTGCAACTGCCTGCTGTAATCCACAACCTCTGCCCCCACCATTGTGCCTCTCCTCATGGTCCAACTAACCTCTCATCCTTCTGCATTCCACTTTTTTCATCCCACCCACCTCCTCCCTTCCCCTACCCATTGTACGCTGCCTGTCCTGCCCTGCCGTTTCCTTGGTCCTACCCTCCAAATAATTACCTCCCCCTGGTTGTTCCCCTAACAGACAAGGCCTCTTGGCTGTGCATCTTCTCTGCCCACTCTCTGCACTTTGGACTATGTCCCACTACAGCACTTAATAACTTGTCTTAGTCTTGCACTGCCATTTTTTCCTCACCTGTTCTTCATATGGTTTGATGCTAATGCCTTCCTACTCATTGTTTAAGCTCTGTTACCAATGTTAATGCATGTCCATACTATGTAAATGCTCAAGTTTTTTTTTCCAACTGTTGTCCTGTCAACTATGTTTGTAATGTATCATCTGACATGGAGCCTAAATAATGAGCTTTTAGCTCAAAGGTGTTAATCCTATACCATAATAAATAAATACATTTGTATGGGACTGGGGTCCCTATGTGTATTCCCTGCTTCCAGGAGGCCATGCAGTTACTGTATGTAAGATGTGCTGAAGGATCTGTATTGGTGCTAAATAAAGAAATATACCAGACACACCAAGACAAAATGAAATAATTTTTATTATGTAAGCATGACAAACAGCATGATTAATGCTATCATTGTTTGCTTGTAATTTTCTTGTTGAACTGTTTGATTCTCCTAATGTCCATACATGAATTTTAAAAAGCATTATAACATACTGTAAAACTTGAAATTTTCAGTGTCAAATAATTTTCACAGAAGAACTACTTAGCAATAAAATGTATTTATTTATTTAAAAGTTGGTAACCAGGAAAGGTACACTGAACCGAGGCTTGTGTCCAGGTGCGACCCAGGGAAATGGGGTACAAGGGAATAAATAACAATCATATCATATAAGCAGTTGAAGGCAGTAGAGACATCACTATAACAGACAGCAGTAGCAAGGACTAATGCAATACTAATATACTAAGTTTGAGTTAAGGAGGGCATCAATGCAATGCAAAACCAGGTAAAAAACCAAAATGAAGAGGCCCTATGCGTCACCCTGGGAGCTGGGGAAAAGGACCCCATCAGTGTCAGAGTTATATATAGACCAAATCCCAGGAGGCAGGGGTTGACAGAGAACTCCTGAAGCCATCTCAGTGATGGCCAACAAAAGTGAACTACTGCTGGTCGGGGACTTCAATCTGCCAGATGTTGATTGGACCTTGTACACGGCATCTACTGAAAGGAGCAGGGAGTTCCTGTTCATGCTAAAAGGGGCAGGGCTCAACCAACTAGTAAACTCACCCACCAGTGATAACGCGACCCTGGACCTAGTGCTCACAAACAGCAGCAGGGTCTCCAACATACGAGTGGGCATTAACCTAGGGACCAGTGACCGCAGGTCAGTCTGGTTAGAAATCAACAAAGTAGAAGGTATATGTCACACAACAAGCAAGATCCTCGACTGCTGCAAAGCAAACTTTCCTAAGATGAGATTGAGAATCAAAGCCATACTAACCAACAGTGGATCAGGGAATGTGGAAGACGATTGGGATAATTTCAAGAAGGCCATTACTACAGTCACTGAACAATGTGCATGATGCGTCAGTAAATCAAAAAGAAGAAAAAACCCTCTCTGGTACACCAAGGACTTAGAAGCAAAAATAAGGGAAAAAAGGAGGGCCTTCAACAAATAGAAACAGACACAGAAGGAGGCTGATAGGGAACATTACAGGAACAAACTCCAAGAGGCTTGGAGAGTCATTCAAAATGCCAAAGCCACAATGGAGGAACGAATAGCACAGGGAGTCAAACAGGGAGATAAAACCTTCTATAGGCACATGAGAGACAAGAGAAAGAGTAAAGGTGGAATAGTCAGGCTAGCAGCACAAGATGGTCAGATGGTAGAAAAAGACAAGGACAAAGCAGAGGTATTGAACAAATTCTTCTGCTCCATATTCACAACCCCGAAGCCAACTATAGGTTGGGAGGGGAGTTGCTGGCAGTCACAAGGGAAGAAAGAGACTTGGGCATCATCATCACCGATGACCTGAAATCATCCAAGCAGACCACTAAAGCAGTAAGTAAGGCTAGAGGGATGTTAGGGTGTATTAGTAGGGGTATCACAAGTCGGAAGAGGGAGGTAATAATCCTCTTTACAAGACACTGGTTATGCCCCATCTGGAGTACTGCATGCAGTACTGGAGGCCACACCTTCACAAGGACATTAATCAAATGGAGGCAGTCCAGAGAACGGCAACCAAAATGGTGCAGGGACTGCATCAGAAAACATATGAGGGCAGATTAATGGAGCTCAATATGTATACCCTAGAGCAAAGGAGGGAGAGAGAGAGAGAGGTGATATAATCGAAACATTCAAACACCTTAAGGGCATTAACAAGGTGAAAGAGTCTAACATGTTTCAATATAAAAAACATAGCAGGACAAGAGGACACAGCATGAGATCAGAGGGAGGCCGATTAAGGGGTAATGTGAGGAAGTTCTTTTTCATAGAAAGGGTGGTGGATGCATGGAATGGCCTAGCTCAGGAAGTGGTGAATATGAATACAGTGCAGGGCTTCAAACAGGCATGAGATAGGCATATGGGAGCAATACAGATGAGTATGAATAGATTGGCCATTGACAGAGCAAAGGCAGATGTCACATTTATAAGGTAGAAAAAGAAATGGGCAGACTAGATGGACCTTGCGGTCCTTATCTGCCATCATAGAAACATAGAAACATAGAATTTGACGGCAGATAAGGACCGCTTGGCCCACACAGTCTGCCCATTTCCCTACCTACTGGATAAGCTTTAGATCCTAGTTAACCCAAGAGCCTACTTCTACCCCACCCCCAGAATTGCCTTATGACTGTCCCATGCATGCTTGAATTCCACCACTGATTTTGACTCCACAACCTCCTCCAGAAAGCCGCTCCATGCATCCACAACCTCTGTGAAAAATACTCTTAAATTACCTCTGAGCCGCCCCATCTTCAAATTGTGCCTCTTGTTTTTGCACACCTCTTTTTGAAAGATGCTACCCTCTTGGACTTTGTTGATTCCTTGAGGTACTTGAAAGTTTCTATCATGTCCCCCCTCTCCCTCCTTTCCTCGAGGCTATACATATTAAGCTCCTTAAGTCTCTCTTCATATGTCTTCTGGTGCAGACCCTGTACCATTTTAGTTGCCCTCCTCTGGACAGCTTCCATCCTGTCTATGTCTTTGCGGAGATTGGGTCTCCAGAACTGCACACAGTACTCCAGATGGGGTCTCACCAGCTGTCTGTACAGAGGGATAACAACTTCCTGTTTTCTACTGGTGATGCCATCAACTTCTATGTTTCTATGTTTCCACAATAGAGGATAGTGGAAGGGGTCCTCCACTTAAGCAGACAAAACTCAATAGCAAGGAGGCCAACACTAGTCCCTTCACAAGGAAAAGGGCCCTAGAGGAGCTGAACATACTTAAAGTAGAGAAAGCAATGGGCCCAGATGGTATTCACCCAAGAGTGTTGAGGGAGCTACGAGAAGAAATTGCAGCACCACTGGCAGAACTGTTCAGAAAATCACTTGAGAGCGGAACAGTGCATGAGGACTGGAGAAGGGCAACAGTGGTGCCTCTGCACAAGGGAGGTAACACGGAGGAGATCGGAAACTATCACCCAGTCAGCCTGACCTCTATAGTGGGAAAGTTTATGGAAAATGGCAAACTAGACCCCAAGCAACATGGATTCACTGCGGGAAGATCATGTCAAACAAATATGATAAGTTTTTTCGACTGGGTTGTCAAAACAATAGACCAGGGGTGTGCAGTGGGCATGGTGTATCTGGACTTCAGCAAGGCCATTGACACTGTCCCCCACAGGAGGCTGGGAAACAAATTAGAGCACAAAAGGTTAGGGCAGAAAATAGTTAACAGGCTTAGAAATTGGCTTCAGGGAAAGACATTGATTTATTTTATTTATTTCAGATTTGGATTAATGCCTTTGAGACAGGGCTCGTTTACAAAGGTTCCAAGTCAGAGAGAGATGGTATCATGCAATACAATACATGGGTTATAGATCAAGTAGGAGAAATAATAATCAAATAAGAATGTTTGCTGTGATACAGTTGTTGACAAAGAACGAACATATTACACAATTTCAAACTCATTTTTTTACATTTTTTTTATTTTTTTTTTATTTTTCAATTGTTAACCGGGTAAGGAAACTGGACCAAAGGCCCTTTTTCAGGTCCAACCCGGGACATAAAAAGAAAAATGGATAACAAGCAAAATAAGACAAAAACATCACATAAACAGTATCATATGTTGCCGGTACAACATGACTTGTCAAGCAAAACAGATTTAAATACAGCTTTAAAATGTGATTTACAATTAATTAAATGGATAGTAATAGGTAAACTATTCCAATAAAATGGGGCTAAATTACTAAAAGCATGGAGCCCTGACATTTACAAACAACAGTGTCAAGCAACAAACCATTTGATGACCTAAGCATTGAAGGAATGGAGCGTACAGATATCAAATCCGACAAAGGAAAGGAGGGATGTTCATGAATAGATCTAAAAATTAATAAACCAAAAAATATTCAATACGACAACTTGGGGAAAACCAATCCAATTGGGAATATAACTCACAACAATGGGTACGATAAGGAACTAACAAAATGAAACGACAGATATTATTATAAATAACTGAAAGAGTATGTAATTCCCTTGAACCCAACCTAAAATAAATTCCAGCAACATAATCCAAATGGGGAAGAAGAGTACCGACAGCAATAGCTTTCCTGGTAACAAAGCTAAAAAAAGATTTAAATTTCAATAAAATACCTAATTTTTGATTAATTTTCTTGCTAACATCAGAAACCTACAAGGAAAAATTCAATGTAGGGTCCAACAGAACCCCAAGATACTTGAATTGCTGGACTTGATCAATAATAATCCCACCCAAATCAAATACTATTAAACATGGACCAGTCTTTAGCATTGCATTGGTTCCAAAGACCACAGATTTTGTTTTCTTTGAATTGAGGATCAGCAAATTGTGAGCAAGCCAAGCTCAGATTTTATGAAAATCAGACTGAATCTTAGCTGAAATAACATCAATAGAGTTTCCCTGACAAAACAAAATTAGATCATCATCAGCATAAAGTAAAATTTCACAATCAGAACCAACAAAACATAACTGATTAATAATAAGGGAAAATAATAAGGGGCCCAAAATGAAAGCAGAGTTACCACTTGAAGGATGCAGCAAAAAGCAACACTCATTCAGTGTGGTACAGCCCTTGCGTAAGTGCCAGTTATTAAGCTAGGAGGGGCCTCCAGGTGAAGTGGAAGGAGGAGCAGGAGCAGCCAGAGAAGGCATTGTCGTGGTGTAGTCAAATGGTCAGGGCAGAGAGGTGTGAGTGGGAGGAACAGGGAGGGGTAGGAAAGGGGAGGAAAAAGAGGGGGTAGGTTAGGTGGGGGAGGAGCGGTAAAGATAGAGTGGGGGTTGGCAAAGGTAGCTGGTGGCATGTTAATAGCAGGTCTTTAGGCTAGCTAGAGTTATGTATTGCAGGAACAAGCATTTTCAAGAGCACGGTGTGAGCGGAGCCCAGATTTGAATTGACCGAAGTTTTTCACAGTCACAGAGTGCAAAGGGCAGGTCATTGAACCATTTGGGTCCTCGGAGTGAGATGGATCTCTGAGCCAGTGTGGTGTCCTTGAAAAGCACTAGGAGCCCACCTTTAGCAGCACTTCTAGTGTTGACACTGGAATGCCCATATTTGAACAGGGAGGAGGTTTAGTCAGGGGTTTGGCCAAGTAAGGACTTTTTTACCAGTAGGCAGGTCTGGTACTGTGCCCTGGATTCTAGGGGGGGCCATTTGGTTTCTTTGTATAGGGTGCAGGTATGGGTGAGATAGTCAGCCCCTAGGACCAGATGGCACACTTTGTTGAGTAGTGTCATGACCCTCTTTAATGTGGTGTAACAGCCTGCATCATAGATGACGAGGCCATAGTCTAGAGTGGATAATACTGAGCAGCATGTAACTTGCTTTAAGGTATCCGGGGTCATGGACAATCTGTGGCGATATTGGATGCCCAGTTTTGAGTTAGCTGTTTTGACCACATGGTCAATGTGCTTAGAGAAGGTGAGGGTGTCATCTAGGTGAACACCTAGATATTTGAAGGTGGATACTTGTTCCAGAGTGTCCCCTTTGGAGCTATGAATCAAGAGTGGGCAGAACTTTTTTTTGCTCTGAGGGGCAGTGAAGAGCATGCTTTTCGTCTTTTTATAATTGAGCAGCAGTTTGTTCTTAGTGAACCATTGCTCAAGACCATGGAAATTATCTTGCAGCTCAGCGGTTATTGCGGTCAGCTGTTTGCTGGATACCGAAATGACCGCATCATCAGCATATAGTATTGAGTGTGCTGGGCAGTTAGTGGGTAAGTTGTTAATGAGTAAGTTGAAGAGGAGTGACCCAAGGATGGACCATTGGGGGACTCCAAGGTTCACTTCCCTGTGTTCTGAGATTTGGCCACTAATTCTTCCACATTGTGTTCTGTGTGAGAGATAACCATGGAACCAGGTAACAGTGTCTGTGGATAGGCCAGTACATAACAGGCAGTTTAGTAGCAGGTGGTGATTAACGGTATCAATTGCCTTTGTGAGGTCTATAAAGATAGACCCCCACAGCGTGACCATTGTCAAGGGCATTATAAATCTGAGAGGTGTAATCAATAAGTGCAATGTGGTTTGGGTGTTTTTTCTGGAACCCGTGATGTTGGTTGCAGAAAAGGTTATTTTTGTGCAAGTATTCGGTGAGTTGGTCTGGAACCACTCGATCCAGGGATTTGGAAAGGAGGTAGAATGGAGATAGGTCTGTAATTGGAGAGGTTTGTTCTATGCCGTGATTTAAAAACTGGGGAGATGAGTGCTGCCCTTCCTCTTGTCAGGGAACACACCAGTTCTAAGCAAGACATTAAAGATTTTCGAGAAACGGTCAGCAAGTTTGTTGAGGGTGAGGGCTATCATTTTCATTTCTACTTGGTCGTTCCTCATCCTAGTCTTTCCTAGAACCCGCTTGACGTACCTGATGGTCTCTGACCAGGTGACCAGCCTGAAATAGAAAGGAGGGGGGGGCCCCATTGCTGCAGGGAGCTTGCTTGTTTGCTTCGGGGAGTTCATCTTATGATGCCTGAGTGAGGTGGTCACAAGGGAGCACAGAGATTAGGTCGATGAATGCTCGGTTGAAAGCATCTGCAATATCCCTCGTCTCCTGGAGGGTCTCTGAGAGTGTTATAATGAGGTCTGGTGGTGCTCTGGATGTCTTTCCAGTGAGGGATTTTACAGAGTCCAAAAAATCCTTCCCATGGTCCCAGTTTCTGATCAGGAGGTCCTAGTAATAGGATGCCTTGGCAAGCCGAATAAGCTTTGTGTACTTGTTACATGCAGCCCTATAGGCAGTTAGGTCTCCCTAGGCCCTTGTTGCCTTTGCCTTGTGGCATAAGTTGTCCCTCAGGTGCATGAGCTCAGTGAGGGAGCCTGTGAACCATGGGCTAGCTGAGCCTCTAGCCTTGTTAGTCCTAAGGGTGCAAAGATATCGCAGGCCTTAGTGAAAGCCTATATGAAGAATTCAAGGGCCTGGTTGCTGTCCACAGCAGTTTCTAGTGGTGACCAGTCAATGAGCCTCAGATGTAGTTTGAAGGCATCAAGCTGCCTGCTAGGAGATTGTGATTTCTCTTGATTATTGGAAGACACTTTGTGAATTTGTTTGTCCAGGTGCACAAGACTGGGGAGTGATCATTGAGGGAGTTGGGTAGGACTGACACCTCAGTGATGTGCTGTGAGCATGAGATGTGCTGAGGACATAGAGAGTGTCTTAGTCAACAGAGCCCTATTAGGTGAAAGGGAGGTGACCAGTGGTGTACAACAGGGATCAGTACTGGGCCCAGTCCTTCTCTACATATTTATAAGTGACATAGCAGAAGAATTGGAGAGGAAGGTGTGCCTGTTCGCTGACGATACAAAACTCTGCAACAGGGTGGACAAGCATGAGGGAGCCACAAGTATGGTAGCTGACATCAGCAAGCAGGAGTAATGGTCAGGACAATGGCAGTTAAACTTTAATGCCATGAATGTAAAGTCATGCACCTGGGAAAGCAAAAACCAAGGAATAAAGTACACACTGGAAGGACGCCAACTGGAGGAGACAAAAATGAAAAGAGACTTTGGTGTACTAATTACCAAAGACCTAAAAGTCAAAAAACTGTGAAAACGTGTCTAAAAGAGCAAGTGGCATAATAGGGTACATAGGTAGGGGCATTACAAGCAGAAGACAGGAGGTGATCATGCCACTGTACAGACCACTGGTAAGGCCACACCTGAAATACTGTGTCCAGTTCTGGAGGCCTCACCTGAAAAAGGACATAGACAGACTAGAAACAGTGCAGAGAAGGGCTACAAAAATGGTGCCGGGGCTGCACCAAGAAACGTATGAAATTAGACTCAGGGAACTGAAGTTATACTCACTGGAGCAGAGAAGAAACAGAGAAGTCATGATAGAAACATTTAAATACGTCAAGGAAATAAACAAGACAGAGAAAATATTTCAGGAAAATAAGGAACACAGACAAGGGGGCACAACTTGCATCTGGGGGGAGGCAAGTTCAGGAGCAACTCGAGGAAGTACTTCTTCACAGATAGAGTAATAGACTCATGGAACAGCCTGCCACCACAGGCGGTGGCAGCTAAGACGGTGAAAGAATTTAAATTAGCATGGGTCAGACAGTGTGGACAGCTTGCCAGGAACATGTAAGGGGAAGGGTTGCCACCTTGGGCAGACTAGATGGATCAATAGGTTGAGAGCTTTGATGGAGTGCCTTGTGGTACTGGAGGAAATAAATGTGGTAATAAAAAGAAAATAAATTTGTGCTAATTATCACTTTTTTCCATTATAGTGAATATGGCATGAATGAACTGGCATTAAATTAAATTAGCGAAATTATTGTTGGATTTCAGTTGCCATTAAAATTACTTTGCATGAAAATAAGTAAGTAATAAGACATGACAGTGTGTGCATTGCACAGATATTACCACACACCCAGTGGCGTAATGAAGTACAAGGCCACAGGCCAAGTACCTTCAGCCCCTGGGAGTTCTGTAATATCTGTTAAGTGCATACCACCAGAGAGTATTATTGCACATATAAAATGTGCTGTTTTTGTTTTAAATATACTTGTAACATGAGATAAATATGTTTACATATGTAACAATAGGTAGAAGTAGCAGAATTAACGTAAAATAGTCCTTCTGCCTTTATGTGGTGTAAGTGCTTCCTTTAATAGGATTTGCAGTTATCATATGATGAGTTCAGGCCCCCATGGAGCATGTGCTACCCCCCAGATTTGTAGAAGAACAGAATCTATGATCTGACATTTAATTTTTAAAAAGAAGCAATGGAGCAAGCAAATGTTTAGGAGGGACTGGCCTCACTTCCACGGTGCACTCCATCTTCACTGAGCAGGTGGCCATATCCTCCCAACATACTCAGAATGGAGCGTAGTAAGTGACTGTATTCCCTTCCCCATAGTGTAGTAGCGGAACAGAGTCTGTTAACTTAGTTTGCATTGACCAAAAAAAAAAAAGATTTCACATTTTAAACTGCGGGAGTGTGATTGGCAAGTGTGCAGTGAAGAACAATCCCAGAAGTAAATGTGCCTTGAGGGGGCTGGAGTAAACACAGTTACACTGTCATATGTACAAACGGCTGAAGCACTTTACAAAAAGCTTAGTTTTTCTTCCGATGATCTGGCATTGTTCATAAGGAACAGAGCAGGAGTCATGTAAGTGAGGTGTGTGGCCCTTCTTTTTTTTTCACAACAGCAGAATTAGATCTATGTGGCCAGTTTTAAAAACCACAGCTTTCCAAGTGTTTGGACAGACAGATGGGTGGGGGGATGCAGGATGAAGTTGCACTGCAACTTGTTTTCAGTAATAACAATAAAAAACAGAGATGATAGGATAAAAAAACTGGTCACATGGGGCATTTTGTCATGATTTTGTAAAGTCTGGGATGAGCCGCGTTAGCGTGGAAAAGAAAATGGTGGCATTTCAAAAACAAGTGTTTCAATGATTCATCAATCTTCTTTTTTTACAATGCAGTCCTACTTTTTTTGAGTACTTGTTTTTACATGTGCATCTAATGGATTTGATGCACAGGTAAAAAACAAAAAACAGGATTAAGGTTGGCTCCATGGGCGGCGAAGAAATTGCTCGGCACTCTGGCAACCAGGTTCGCACCCCAAGCCAAGGTATCAGGAGCAGAGTCCAGCAGGGAGTGATTTCCAAGTATCCATTGGATGACTCCCCCCCCCAGTGGGGTGGGATGGAGTTTCGGCACCTGGAGGCATATTGGATAGACGTGCTAGGGGGATGTGCAGTCTTGACACACCCCCCGCACGACCCTACCTCAGGTTGCTACTCATCTAAGACCTAATCAGGGAAGGTGGGTGGGGACTACTGGCAAAAAATAGCCATCCGAGCCAGCCGGATGATGGCAGTTCCACCTCCCTACCATGGACCAAGGACAGCCCCTGTGCTGCACTCTCGCCTGGTGTAGATGCAAAGAGGTGCCTACGAGCACCTTGATCTCCCCTCCCGGTAGCCCAGGACAGGTTAGGGCCCCCCCCCCGACGAAAGGATATGTCGGGTCAGCCGTGGATGAGTTTGGTGGATGGAAAGAATGGGAGAGCAATCGGGATGGCTGGCCGCCTGAAGGAGTGGGTGGCCAGATAGATGTAGTGGATAAAAAAGTGCATACAAAAATACAGGATTAATGCTCCCCATTTTATAACTAGTTTTACAGTATAACATATAGTGCCTAGCTGTATATTGGCAGTATCACTTTCCTGTTTAAGCTGTTAACTGTCACCTCGTGGAGGCCTGTTGCTAGTGCAGGCTCTTAGAGGCTTCAAAGACTGGAGACTGCAGTTTCACAGCATGTGCAACACTCTGTGCACACACACTGGTATGCCACAGTGGCCAGGGGAACTGAGGAGAAAAATGGCAAGCAGGCAGGCTTAATGAAGCCCCGCCTGCTTTTTCTTGACCCAACTTGCCACTTGGTCCTTGGAGCACGTCCAGATTGTGCTTTTGGGGAGGGCTCCCAGCTCTGGCCCCGCCATGGGAGAAATCAGCTGGGGATTCAAGGCACCGGGGGCAGGGTTGGCGGTAGCCGATAATGGGAAGCAGGGATAGTGCTGAGCTGAGGCTAAAAACTTTTATGGCAATAAAAAAAAAAAAAAAATGAGACTATCAAATATTTTGTCATGGTACCATACAAATAAGCTACGAAAAATAACAATCCCTAAAACAAGAAATTAATGCACACAATATAATTTTAATTTGTAATATTCAGACTGGTTTCCTACAATAAAGTACATGTTATTATAATTAAATATGGCAGGATAAACCTACTAACAACAAATAAGCCTGGTACATAGGAGGCTTAAATTCAAATATCTGAATAAGACCAATGGAGTGTAAGACAATTTTTGTACAACAGACTTCAATTTTTTTAAGCCTGCCTTGCTTTCGTAAGACCAAAAACAAGTCTTAAACACAGACTTATTAACTCTTTTGTGCAACCGGCCCCTGGTGTCTAAATTTATAAGGAGGTCTTCTACTTCTTTGAAGGAGACAGGTTGCAGCTGAAAGAGAAGGGATAAAGAGAGTATGGAGATTTGGAGGGATTGGTGACCGTGTTGGGCTTTACAAGGCCTGCATAAAGAGACATGTGAAAAAGCCATCCCGGCGGTGGCAAAATGCAAGTTAAGTTCTTAGAGGATCTGATCACTGTTTTCAATGTCCTTACCTTTAAGGTGAATCTTGGAAGGGATGGAGGGTGTAGCCTGGCAGCCCTCTACTGATTTAAGTGTCCTCCAAATTTTAGCCGGGTTCCTGCATGCCTGCTCAAGGGAAATTACATAATAAGTTAATTTAGCAGCACGTATAATTATTTTTTTTTAATATAAACATCTTTATTAATTTTATAATATCATAAGATCACAAACATGGTTACATTGCCAGAAAAATAACACATGACAGCAAAGCAGCACGTATAAGTTTAACACAGGCATTCCTAGCTGCTCTGAAGGCCTGCCAATCAGGTGGGCACTTAGTTTGCCTAGCCTTGGACCATAATTTGTTCCGTTTGGAAAGTGTGGTTTTGAGTTCTGGTGGGAACCACGGATACTAGAGTTTGCAAGCTCTAATTTTAATGAGCGGGGTATGTTTGTTGGCAAATGAGATGAGGTTTTCGTTAAGGATATTAACTGCCTTGTCTACCGTAGTGGCTAAGCAAAGTCTTTGCCAGTTAACATTACTTAGATCAGACAGAAAGCTGGCAGTGTTGAACTTTCAGAAGGACCGTTTAGTGATAAGCCTGGGCGATGAGTGTAGCTTATGTTGGGCTCTGGTGCAAACCACAATCCCATGATCTTTCATATCATTAAGAAAAACAGCAGAATTAAGGATTTTATGAGGTTGGCTGGTTAGAATGATGTCAAGGATTGAGCTGTTATTATTCACAGCGTTAGGCCTGGTAGGTTCAGTGATGATTTGGGACATGCTGAGCTCATCGCAGAGGCGTTTAAGGGCCCTTGATTTGTGAGTGAGCCAGTCCATATTTAGGTCCCCAAGTATGATATATTCATTGTTGGCGTAGGTGATGAGAATTCAGGATAGAGAGGATTTCAGTAGCACCAGGTGGGGGCCTGTAACAGCCAGTAATAGAAATGGTTTCAGTAGACAGGCTGTGTAATTTAAGGGAGACAAGTTCATATTCTTTGGGCTTAGTCATGCAATGTATGTCTGTTACAATATATTTATCTTTGGTGTAAATGATCACACCACCCCCTTTGAAGCTCTATCAGCCCTGTAATGCTTATAGCCTAGTAATTCAATTTGCTGATCAGATGTAAAGTTTTTGAGCCAAGATTCAGTGATTATGATAAGGTCTGGTTCGGTGTGGGCTGCACAAACTTGGAGCTGGTCATATTTCTTGGTCAGACTCAGAATATTAACCAGCATCAGTTTGAGGCAGGATGCAGATACAAAGTCGAAGGGAGAAGCAAGAGATGTTGGAGGACCACGGATTACCTCAACATTCCCTGAGCAGAGTAAGAGAAGCAATAGCAGCTTTTTTAAGAAGCAAATACTGGACACGAGAGCCTTCTTTCTTGGAGAACACCCATGTGACGATACTGGAGATAGGGATTTTGTGTTTTGGGTAGTGCTATGAACATTGCAATTGTTGGTAAAGAAGGAGCGTGCTCTGGTAGACATAGGGGAGGAGAGGGCACTGAGGAAGTTTAAGTGGGGGGTGAATAAGATACCTTTCAGAATAAAGTAGAAGAAGAGGTGAGAGGTGCATCCCGTGGGGTCAAACGAGGGGCTGTGGGCAGATGATAATGCTGGAGCAGTCCCTGAAGGAGCATTTAAGGAAGGTTCTCTGCTTTGCATAGTATAGAGATAACTACTAATAAAAAAAGAAAATCATGCCAAAACTGGTATAGTGGCCAGCCCAGTGTCACTGAGGGTTGAGGCGCTGGACACCACACCTCGCACCACGCCGGCGACCCAGGTTCGGGAATGGACTCAGGCCGCCGGGGGCTGGCAGGGAAGAGGAAGGATTGAGCATCCTACGATTGTTCTCCTTTCTCTGGTGTGGGTGCAGGTCATGCACCACACAGCAGCGGCGACTGGCGGAGGCCAGCCACACTACAGTTGCGTGCAGAGCTTCGGCGGGGGGGAGCATGGCAGGTGTCAGCACGGATATGCCTAGAATGCCATTGCACGTCCAGCTTCCCAGGGGGAAAGAACAGTGGAAAATGGTGGGGTGGTCTCATGGCTGATGGCCGTGCCCTGCTCCCCTGAGCATGAGAGGTGCCTTGTCCGGGCGGGCAGCCGAGCCCTGTGGCATGGGGCGATTATCCACGCACCAGATCTGGCTCGGGGATGTAGGTGCCAGTGGCTGGAGGTTGTGGGCCCACTCCGCAGGGGAGAAAATATGTAATAAAAAAAAAAACTGGAATAGTGCAGTGAAATAAAGCTGCTAAGCCCTTAGGAGAAGGAGAAGGAGAAGGAGACAGAGATATTTAGAGCTTGTCTATTGAAAACTAGTAGCAGTCCATACTGTTGCCGAGGCATTTGGAACTGGAGTGGTAGTTTGCCTTGAGGAGAAGAGGAACAAGGAACCTTGATGTAATAATCAGCCATGCTTGTTAAAAGCAACAAAAGGGTGAAGAAAATGGAAACACCCCCTGGGTGAGATGGGTGTCTTTAAGAGATAGCCAATAACGGGATATGGGGTGGGTCTAAGACCATATAATAGAGGTCGTGGCAGGGATAGGGGGCTGGGACAAATTACTTGTACGCAAACAGTACAGATATTGAGATAGCCCACCATAGAAGTTGGACCAGAACACAAGAAAAAACAAGCCAAGCAGCAAAGGCCAATAGTGATGGGAGCACTGTTTGACCCAGCCAATCCGGTCCAGAGCCATGGCTGCACTAACCAATGGCATTTGTGGCTTTCAATCCTATGTTTCGTACCTGGGACTTGAATCAGCGGCTGTGTGAGGGTGACTAGAGGGCAGCTGAAGGCACCACAGCCGCTGGACGGCAGAAGACCTGTTCGGGGGCTGGATCCTAGAGAGGGAAGAGGGACAGAAATTACAGTAGTTATAGGTGGATGCCTCAGGGCAGGCTCTTAGCTAAATCAGGGGAAGTGGCAAGTAACAATAAGAAGGGGGAGAAAATGTGAAGAATAGGTAGGCTGGGGCAGAAATGGGGAGGGGAGGAGGAGGGAGGGAGGTACTGGCCTCTGGTACCAAAGGCGACACAAACGGCTAGTGAAATGCAGGAGTGAAAGAGGAGAATTGCAAAATGTTGGGCAGGGGGCGAGAAGACAGCGAGTGTGGGATTAGAGCCAGAGGAGGCTGAAACACTTTTAGGGAGAGGCAAGGAAGGGGAGCACAGGAGATATGTAGACAGGGATCAAGGCAAAGGAAAACAGAGAGGAGACGGGGTTAGAAAAACAACAGGCAGAAGAACAGAGCAATTTAAACTATAAACTTTAAAAGGAAGAAAAATAACACTGCAAAAGAAACACAGATAAATAATTTAACAGACTATTAGCACTCAGGGCTGTAAGACAACTAGTGCTTAAGTCTACCTATTTGAATGCAAAGTTAACTACAATTAAAGTTAACATCCAATTAACATACAAAACAGGCATTTTTTGTCAAGAAATTACTTATAAGCAAACAGTACAGATATTGAGACAGCCCACTGTAGAAGCTGGGCCAGAACATAAGAAAAACAAGCTGAACAGCAAAGGCTAATAGTGATGGGAGCACTGTTTGACCCAGTCAATCTGGTCTAGAGCCACAGCTGCACTAACCAATGGCAGTCGCGGCTTTCAGTCCTATGTTTCGTACCTGGGACTTGAATTAGCAGCCAGGTGAGGGTGAAGACCGGGCAGCTGAAGGCATTGCAGCTGCAAGGGCTTGGGCACAATTTCCTGTTTCTATATTTGGAAGGACATGGCCCTGTAGGGAATTTGTTAGGTAGCTGGCACAACCACCCCCTTATTTACCAACCCGGTCCTCTCTAAATAGAGTGTAACCATTGAGGGCTACTGCACTATATGGTATTTTGAGGGAGAGCCAGGTTTCAACCACAGCTAACATATCTGGTTTGTTTTGGTGCACCCATACTTGCAGTTGGTCAAAATTAGGTAGAAGGCTATGGATGTTTTCTTGAGGCAAGTTTGAGACCAATGGGGGAATGGGGTCTGATATGGGGCTGCTGCAGGGGCCTGGTGTTGGGGTGAATATTTTATGATAAAAGCAGGAGTAGTAGGACATTACAAATCAGGACGAACTTGAGCATTTTGCGTTTGATGTGTGTGTGGCGTGTGAGGGTCCTATCAGTTAGTGTGGGCACAGTAGAAAGGAGAGGTGAGATAACAGAAAGAGAGTGTGAGAGGGCAATGTACGAGTGTTTAGACAGCCAGGCTTAGTAGGCCTGGGCAGGTGGAGGGTGCCTGCACTTGTGGTGCCTGTCACCGCTGCTGTGTCTAACAGGAGTGGTGAGGAAGGGGCAGATGTGGGCGAGGGTCCTACATGAGTTGTGGGGTCACCTAACAGCATTAGGAAGACAAGTGGGAGCATATATTTAATGGGCCACATCGTTGGGCAGGGGTCAGTCCCAGGTAAGGTAGAGCAGTCAATAGGGAGAATTGGAGGGTGGAGATTGGAAGGGGGGCAAGGGGAGGGGTCAGTCCCTGGTAGGGTAGGGTGGTTAATAGGGAGATCGGAATGGGGGAAAGGAGTGAATAACCATAGCCCCAGCTGTAGGTATGGTGGACAGGGGCTAGGGTATGGGGAGGGGTTGGATGAGAAAGGCACCTAGGTGTCTAAGTGATGATCGACTGAAAGGGATAAGACTGATAACTAACCAGTCACAATTGCACCCTGAAGAATAGTGTAGTGGTTAGAGTACTCACCTTGGGTGTAGCAGGTCAGAGATTCAAATTCCTGGTGGGACTGATGAAGAATCAAAGAGGAAAATTTACAAGGGGAGAGAGGAAACTAGGGTAAGAGTACTAGGAGATGTACAGTAGGCAAGAAATTCACTGTGGAGTGGTAGCAGAGATTAGGGTGGATTTCAGGCTTTTTTTTTTTTAGAATTTGGATTTTCAGTATTAAGGGCAACAAAAATCCAAAAAACGGTCAGAATCAGATTTTACATCCAAATTCACTACAAAAACAAATTTAAAACCTTAGTCTCTCCCACCCTTTGACCTTACCTCTTTGTGTGCTATGCCACACACAGTGCTGATGCTAATCTGACTTTTGCTCTTCTCCTTGTCTGGGACTCAGGTCTGTCCTTCTCCTGCTGCCATGCTGTGACTGTGACATGACGCAACCTGTCCTCCTGTAGGTCACTCACTAGTCACTCCTGTGGTGGGTCACCCCCCTCTCAAGATCAACACCCCACTTTCACAACAACTGGATGCCACCACTGGTGTGTTCCCTAGTCCTCTCATGTGTTCAGTCTGCTTTGCTCCCATGATGCCTGACTCCTCTGCCTGTGTCCACTAGTGCACCATGAACTAATTGCTGCACATTACTTTTTCCCAAGCCTAGTCCTGGACTGAAGGTTTCCATCCATCCACTGCTCATGGGACAATCCCGCTTACATCCACCACCCACCCCAGGCCACTAGCAATACAATGATGTATATCATCTTCATGGACATACGAGGACACCAGTTGCTGCAGCCTATGGCCATCAGCATAATTCCCCTTGGGTTCTGCCATGCCAGTCACAGTCAGAGACACTGAGTGACTGTGCCAGAACCCAGAGTTTCAAACCAATTGGCCACCCCTCTCCAGTTGTTCCAGAAGATACCTTAAGGCTGGGTTTGGCAGACATACAAGGATGTGGCTTGGAATAAAAGATTCAGTGGACTACCTGTCTGAATTGGATCCAATTGGATTTTGAAGAGATCGGGATGGCAGTAGTACTACTTAGTGGCTGAGTCACCGTCTGGGCTGGGGGTCTGTAAATTTCACTTGTCACTGAATAGTCAGAGGAGAGAAGGGTGGGCAGACTAATATTGATAGAGGGAGCTGCTGCTGCTGTATAATTGTACAGGGCAACCACCACTACCACCACCAGCACTCAGGGTAAAACAACGAGAACTACAGGAGGATGGTTGCTCACCAGGTCCAAGGAAGGAAACGGAGGGACTCACAGAACTCTTCCAGGCCTGCGGCTTTAAGGGGTACTCGGAGATTGAAAAAGGTTATGTGCATGGGGCTTGGGGGGAAGTTGTGGGAGTTGGGGTACACTTGTTTTAATTGTTGTCTGCTGGGTCAGAAGTGGAATCAGAAATTTGGTTCAGATTCCATTCCGTTTCAATAAGCAGACTTGGATCAGAATCAGTATTAGATTTAGAATCACCAAATTTCTACTGTTGTGCTCTCAGGATGGATTCTAAAGAATCTAAACACCTCTAGTCTCTTATCATGTTGCCAGTCGCCCACATAGCCTCCAGCAAATACATATTCAGTGCCCTAAGTTGATACTCATAGGATCTGCCCTATTGACCCTGAATCATTTTGGTTACCCTATGTTGCACCATCTCCAGCCTGTCTCTACCTTTCCTCAGGTGGTAACTCCAGAATTGGACACAGTATTCTAGATCATCAGTAATCTATAAAGAGGTATTATTACTGCTTTCCTGCTGCTTTGATTTTACCAAACGTTTAGTTAAATGTCAGGAACAGCTTTTGGAAATCACACTCCATTGACTTGCATAGAGCGTGCCCCCGAGCTCTCCCTATAATTATATCACAAAACCCCTAGCCTACCCCCTCTACCCTTCATCCTTCCCCAACCCATCCTATCATAAGACCAAGGCAGTATAGAGCAGTGGTTTAAGGCTCTGAGCTGCAAACCTGGAGACCTGAGTTTGAATCCTCTGTCCCCACTTGCATACTGTGTGACCCTGAGCAAATCACTTAATTTCCTTGTTCTCCCAGGTCGCACCTGTAAACAAGCTTACTGTGTCTCTCCTGGTAAAAAAAAAAAACGCTCCTGTATCCATTTCCAACAAAGCCTACCCCAGGCTGACTCTCATCATAGCGGACAAAGCCACCTTTGGCTGCCCGCCTAGCCTGTAGTTCCTGTTAATGTCCCTTACTATGGTATTTCTGTTTAACAACAGGTTTGCTCACTTCTCTGTTTACTGAAATAAACTTCTATTTACTCCTTGCAACATGTACGCTTGTTACTACCGCTTCCTGGAATTTGTTTTCTTTCTTTCTTCTGTATCCCTTATCCAGGTCGTGCCTGAAAATAGTCATTTTATGGCTAGTGCACTTTTTAACCGGTTAACAAAAGTTAAATAAAATACTTATGTAGGTATATATGCTGTTTTATATTCTGACAGGGACCTGTGTAAAAGAGTCTCTGAAAACAGAGGTTTTCTAATCTGAGATGTGCAATAAATAAAGTAAAAATGTTAATTTCATGTTATCTTGATGTAACCTCATTTAACTTGCTTGTTATCCAATGTTAGCTACTTGTAGCATGTGTATTGCTCAAGTGTATGTTTGACGTGGAACCTTTGCAAACGAGCTCTTAGCTCATGGGTTGTAATCCATGAGTTGCATAAATAAATAAAAAAAAAAATCAGAGCACAGGGGTGGAGCCAACAATATGGAAGTGAAAAGGAATCATGAGGCAAGCCCCTTGGGGTAAAATTACGATCCATTCCATTCCTTCAGGGGTATTCTGAAAAAGTCTAAAAGTGGCACACAGGAGCTCCTATAGAGGTAAGAGAGGGTCCTCATTTTATTATCATAATTTGATTTTTGCGCCCTGCTGCAGCACTCTGGCAGGGGCATCCAGCCACTGGCCCCCACTGACCCAGAGGGCAAAAGGCTCATTCGATACGCAAGGGTCCAGCACAGCCATTACCAGACCCCCAACGTAATTCCATGATGGGCCTCCAGGACGCTGGAAACACAGCCATCAAGCTGCATGGTTGTGCCCAGCCCTTTTCCATCTTAGTTTGTCCCAGGAGCTGGCAGTGCAATGACGCACAGTGTGTACACAGGCATCTTGCTGAACTCCTCCCATACTGGCGCTGCACCTTGTGCCACCCCCAGTCATCACCTGGGGCTGCCTAAGCATGACTCAACCCCACAAGCCCAACCCAGAGGAGGGAGAGCAGTCCTGGGACACTCAATCCAACCTCTCCCCTGCCAGCCCCAGTGGCCCAAGTCCATTCCCGAACCTGGGTCGCTGGTGTGGTGAGAGATGTGGCGTCCAGTGTCTCAACCCTTAGTGCCACTGGGCCGGCCTAGAGGGTCCTCATTTTCATTAGCAGCAATGAGAAAGGTGCTCTTTAAACAATAAGGTTGGGAAGTAGTGCACACCAAGCTTGATAATGTTAGGCCAGGAAACTGAGTTGTTTTGGTTCTCAAAATAGGCTCCTTTATGTCCAGTTCCCCGATACAAAAACACTTCCATGCATAGGCAAGAGAGAGATATATGGAAACAAAATTCCAACTATAAGCTTTTGCAACTATTTCAGAGCCTCGCCGCCTCCTTATCTGTTTGTCCACTACATTTTGGTTACAAAAAGGAAAAATTGTAAACAGAAGCACTACATAATGCCACCTAAAGTGTTTTTGGCCAAATCTAAGCAATCAATACATATTGCTGTTTGCACCCTGCAATACAAATGCATGCAAATTACACTGTAAATATATCATCCCTCCTTATGGCTATACATCTGCCTAGTGTTCTATTCACTAGGTATTATGACATGGGGATGGGATAACATCAATTAATGCAATGATCAGGAGGCAGGAGGCATAGCCACATGCCTTACAATCCTATGGTTAGTTTAATGAATGAAACCCAAATCCTAGAATGCCATACTGCCATTATTATGATCTGATGTTTTTGAGTCTTTTTGAAGTTAAAAATGTTATTGAGTTTTCAAACATAAACATTCAACATATAGCTAAATAAAGAAAAACAAAACAGTTGTATTGCGATTGTATTACATCTGTGTTGCCAATCTATTTATTACATGCAAGGCAGGAGTGACTGAGACCTATCATTACTGTATAGAATTATCTACATGCTGTACCTACTTATTGGCATATAAATCACAACAAAAAAATTACCCAGGGTTCATAACCTGTATCTGTTTGAGTGCCTTTCAAACTTAAATTTGTTCATATACCCTACTGGACAGGAGCTCTCTCCGGGCATCCTCACCCTTATAGGTACCTTTGTGCCTTGGCCAGGTTGTTAGGGAAAGGGTATTATTTGGGTATTCTGAGCTCAACCTGCCTATCAACTGTCTGCAGAGTAAGGCAGTATATCAACAGAGAGGATATTCTATAGCTTTAACTGCCTTATTAAGTATTTATATGCCAATATTTACTTAAAAACTGTCATAGGCAAGTAGGGTTACAGGTCTGACACAGTGCACATTTTTTTTTTAACCAGGAGAGACACACTAAGCTGAAAACTTGTTTACAGGTGCGACCTAGGAGCACAAGGGAGTTAAGTGACTTGCTCAGGGTTGCACAGTATGCAGGAGGGGGCTGTGGGATTCAAACCCAGGTCTCCAGGTTTGCAGTTCAGATCCTTAAACCACTGGTCGGGTTTAGAGAAATTATTGCCAGTAGGGACAGTGATGAGTCAATTGTGTATCAGAAGGCACTTGTTCAAGGCTGTTGTTATCCATAAACAAATAAACAGACAATAAAAGATAAGAAAAAAGGGATAAGAAAAGAAAAACACTTGGTATCTGCAATTGTCTGTTATTCCTTGCACTTGAAGAATTTGGTGGAGTGCTGTAACATGGCAGCTCTTAACCTATATTTAATCCCTGAAACAGTCTTAGTGGTACCTGGGCATGGGCGCTCTTAACCTAAGCCCTGCCAGGGAAGGTTGCCTGTGTGTCCCTGTGAGATGAGAGTCATCTTCTTTAGGTACTGATAAAGGGGTTCCCATGTACTTATATGAATCTGCAATGTGTTATTGGATATGCAAGAGATCTTATCATATATGGCTAGCTGGGAAAGGTTGGAAAGGTATTCATATATAGTTGGAATGTTGGTGGTCCTCCGTTTTTGTAACAGAAGTCTTTTGGCTACAATGCTAGATTGAATGAGAAGAGAATTGTATTTTTTTAAAGAATGGATTGACCTTCGTGTAGTCCTATGTGCCAGAAGCCAGGGTTAGCTGGAACTGGTGTTCGTACGATAGTAGCCATGAGGCTAGTTACTTGTGACCAGAACCTTTGGACCAACAGGCAATACCATAAGATGTGAGACAGATCTCCATGTGGTTGAGAGTATCTCCAGCACAGGTGTGTGGGGGTGATTTGGACTTATATAGCACTTCAGGTGTCCGGTACCAACTGTGCAGGATTCTATTTTGTATAAGTCGACTCCTGGGGTCTTTTAAGTGATTGAAAAGAGTCCAATGTGGTGGTATGTGGAGCTAACAAGTCAGAAATGGTGCATATGCCATTAACAGCCCATTCTCACCAGTATACTGGCTTCCCTTCTATTTTTATATTGATGTTCTGCCATAACGGGGTGGAGGGGATGTGTTCAAGGGGTACACATAGCCATTTACTCGTTTGACTCCAGGCCGAGTATGATGTCTTCACTATTACTGGAGTGCGAGGAGGGGTATGAGGAGTGGTATTGAGATAGGAAATAGGGTTTATCTGATCACATATTGCTATCTAAATGCGAGTCCATTGGGGAGGGAATGGTCATCCAGTGGAAGCCACCTGAAGGACTGTGCATTGCAGAATGCCCACCAATATCCTTTGAACCATGGGAGTTTCCAGCCCTCTATCTTCCAGCTGGTTCTTAGTCTATTTTTATTATATGTTGCTTTCCTCCCATCCCATAGAAATTTGCTAATTAGGGAATTTATTTGGTCAAACCAGTTATTTGGTATGTGGGTAGGTATATGGGAAATCAAGTGAAAGATTTTTGGGGCTGTGATCATTTTGATCACTTCCACTTTGCCTACCATGGATAACTGTAGTGATTTCCATCTATCCAGTTTGAGTTTGATTTTTGGTAATAGGCTTTGGAAGTTCAGGTCACACAAGTTTGGGATTTTTGGGGTACTTTTTATGCCTAGGTAGGTTATACACTCTGGGGTTCACCATAAGGGTAAAATGAGAATTGTTGTTGAGTGGCTGTTTTGTTCAGCGGAAGGATTTCTGATTTGGCATGGTTAATTCTGAGGCCTGAGAGGTTTGAGAAGTGAGTTTCCAGTAGGGGTGGGTGAGAGATTGCTCAGTTTAGTCTAAGAGAACTAGCAGGTCATCTGCAAAAAGTAGAGTTTCATATGTTTGGTCATTAATTGGTATACCTTTAATTTTAGGGTGTTGTCGTATTGCTGCTGCAAGTGACTCAATGGCCAGGACAAACAGTAAAGGGGATAATGGGCATCCCTGCCTTGTGCCTCTTGATAGTGAAATGGGGGCTGACAAGTTTGAATGAGTTAAAATTTATGCTTTTGGGGCAGAGTACATAGCTTGCAGGGCAGATATATAGTATGGGTCTATGCCCAAATGTGCCAGGGTTGCGTACAGGAATTTCCACTCAATGGTATCAAAGGCTTTTTCAAAGTCTATCATGACTACCACTGAGGGGAAGGGACATTTGGAGGCAGAGGACATCGGATCTGTGAGTGTTCGAATGTGGTCTGAGATTAGTCTGCCCTTGACAAACCCTGCCTGTGCGGGGTGAATCAGTTGAGGTAGTAGGTTTTCTAGTCTTGTTGCAAGCACCTTTGCATATATTTTGCCATCTGCAGTGATTAGCGAAATGGGCCTGTAACTGGCTGGGTATTGGGGGTCTTTACCAGGTTTAGGTAGTACTGTAATTGTGGCTCCAGACATGAAGGGAGGGAGGGAGGGTTTTGGATTTGGGCACGTCTGTGAATAGGCTTTCAAGTATAGGGTAGATTTGTGGAATTAGGAGTTAGTAAAGGTCAATAGGTATCCCATCATTCCCTGGTGCTTTTTTTGGTTTTAATCTTTTTATTGCAGTTTCTATTTCTGAGGCTGTGATTGGTTCATCCAGGGTTGAGCTCTGAGTTTGGGTTAACTTAGGCAGGGTGAGGTTGTCCAGAAAGTCTGCTATTTGTTGGGAGGATGGAGATGTAGAAGTAGTATATAGTGTCCGGTTAAAATCAGTCATAATGGCATTTATTTCTTCAGGATCAGTACTTTTCGTTCCATTCTTAGAGCTTAGTGAGGCGATATGCCTTTCTGATTGCTGTTTTCTAGCCTGTAGGCTAGTAGCTTACTATCTTTTTCTCCACTCTCCCAATATTTATGTTTAAGACCTAGGATGGCTAGTTCAGCTTTTCTTGCAGTAAGTGTATTGATTTCTTGTCTAAGTGCCACAATCTCTGTTTGTAGGGGTGATTTTTTACTAGACTGGATGGAGTGGCTTTTAGTCGAGATTTGTTATGCTTAAGAGTTCCTTCTAGATCTTTCTTGCATTTCTCTCTCTCTTTCTGTCTTTTGGCTGCGTAGTCTATTATCTCACCTCTAATCGTGGCCTTAAATGCTTCCCACAAGGTGTTTATGGAGGTGGAATGATTATCATTGTTAGTGAAATACTGCTGCATAACCTCCTGGATCCATGGCTTAAAGCCAGGGTCCAAAAGCAAAGTGGGATCCAGCCTCCAGTTTGTGGATTTTTGTGGGGTGCTTCCCATTAGGAGGTCGAATTGCACAAGGGGATGATCAGATATTATGATCAGGTGGATGTTAACTGCTGTTACAGTAGGGGTGAGGCCAGGGGAGGTGAGCCACATGTCTATGCGACGTAAGAATCCAGAGACGGGGGACTGATAGGTAGTCTTTTATCCTTGGATGATGCTGTCCCATATCTCCATAAGAGCTTGCTCTGGCATCCAGAGCAGTACATCATGTAGGGCCTGGGTATGGGATTCTACCTTGTAAGGATTGCTATCCATATTAGGGTCTAATGTCAGATTAAAATCACCCCCCATGAGTGTGGGAATATGTTGATTCACTATGGTGAGCAGATGGGTGACTAGGTAGTGAAAGAACTGTGGGCAGTCTTCATTAGGTGTATATATATTCAGTATGGCCAGAGGGCCTTGTGGAGTGCTGAATTAGGCTAATACTCATCTGCCATCTGAGTCATGCTGTGACTTTTGGAGAGCCCAGTGCAAATTCTTGTGGATTAATATAGAACCTCCTCTCTCTTTTTTGTGTTGGCCATACTATGTACCTCTATACCCACCCATCCCCTTCTTAGTTTTTGGGCTTCCCCTTCGTGATCTTGGTTTTCTGCAGTAGTACCGCTTGGGATTTTAATTTCTGCAGGTGTGTCAGCACCTGTTTCGATTTGATTGGGGCGTTTAGCCCCTGAACATTCCAGCTATGACAGCTAACATCTGACAAGTTTCACTATTGATTGGAATGCACTTTTACATTTAAATTTTACCTTATACTGGTGTCGGTGCTGACAATTGCTACAGATCAGTATTAATAGGGCAGTGATTAGGGTAGGTGGAGCACCATATGCCATACTTTTAACAGGTCTCACTTCAAGTGTAACATACATAGTACTGAAACAAATTAATAAAAACTGATACCTATTAACCATAACAATAATGCCAGTCATTAGCCTACATACTAATGACAACTGGTTGGTAACTGGTGTACTTTTGCCAAGATTAGGGAATCAGCTGGATAATTATTACCCTAGTTGTCCCCCTATCTCAGAGTGGGGGGTAAAAGAGAGAGGGAGTGGGTATGTTATGCAGGGTAACAGACCTGGCTGCCCCTGCATTGCTTCTATGGTCAAGGTTGTGTGTTTTTTTGTCTCCCTTATTCGTACCTAAATCAGCAACAAGAGGGCTTGGAAGGCATTTTATAGAAGACAAGAACAATATAACAACAATGCAAAGCTAAAGTATTTAAACTAGAGTCATCCAGGTACAGTTAAAGAAGTTTGTACCATTTAAACGTGTTAGCAGAGTCCTTTCCTGGGGAGGTCTACCCATAACACCTGTAAGCAACCTACTACAGATATTTTGAGTGTGCTGTCATCACTTTGCACTTAGAAGCAGTTGTGGACTTTGGACATTAGGTGGCAGCAGATTACAACTTTTTGGGACACATAGCCCAAGCTTGCTGCAATGTTTGCCCAAAATTGATCATTCCTAGTGTGCGCTTACCTTCAAGTTTGGAATGGATCTACTGTTGTTTAATTGCTGAGTTAACAAGATAGTGTGGGTTGAAACAGCATGTGCATTTGCTTGCCTGCTGTGGGGGTATGAATTACCTGCCAATGGCAGTATGCAAATTGCCTACACATTACCACCACTGATTGCAGCAATTTTTTGCTTTCAACTGTACGCCACTGCATCTGAAGGGCACAAAACTTGCAGGTGATCCCATTATGAACAAGCATCAAGATACTGGGGCCTGATCTGTGAACGAGCATGCATTGTGTGGTGAAGGGCTGTGGCTACACCCTTCTGCTGCATGAGACTGCAAATGCGTCCTGCGTAACAGGGGCCTGCCACATACCGTTAGTGCTTCCGTGTTACTGTGATGTTATTCTCAAGGCACCAATGGCTCTGTAGTGGCAACAAAATCCCCCTGTCATACCTTTGAGGGCTTCCCACTGTAACCCACTACATCCATACACTTTCCTTACCGTGTGATAGTGTAGTGATAGTATAATATGTTGATTATTGTCACTCCATTTTGTATGCTATTTCATGTAATGTATGTCATTTTATACTCCATTTTGTATTGTGTGACTCCATTTTACATGCTGCTTCATTTAATTGGTGTTTTGCTCTTTAGATAGCCTCATTATTATGTTTTGCTTCAGACAGTGTATTTTGCTGACTTGAAGGTCGATATTATCAGGCAACCTGTTTTTGTAGTTTTGTTTAAACTCTGCTTAGCTCATAGTGTTCTAGGCACCTGGCCAGTGTTTGGAGCACAGTGACCTAGCAGGTGTAGGGAATTCTGAGCAGTCCTTATGGTGTGAATTTGCAGCATCTGGGAGCCCGGCCAGCTTCTAGAATGTGGCAAAACAACACTATGAAGGCTGCACGGTTATTTTTAGCATAGAATAAGATATAAATGTAGCTTTCTTAATGCCTGGTTGGAAGCCTCATCTGCAGGGTGGACGCATCGCTGTGGAACTTTCTCCCGGTTCAAGACTCCTAGCCAGGCTGACAAGGGGGCTCCCCAGCTACTGGGAAAAGGCTTGGATGTAGCATAGAATCAGTGATGTATCATGTTTTGCTTAATTGAAGTATATATTAATGCTGATAGTAATATTGCTAATGAATGAATGCTAAAGTGTAATCATTAATGCTGATAGTGACATTGCTGCTAAATGAAGTGTAATTATCTTTTGCTTGCAATAAATTGTGCTGATGTGTGAATGCCAAGTGTGATTATTCCTTTGTGACTCTTCGATTAGGCAAGACAGATAGGCCTGGATATTCAAAAGGGTTGCGCCATGCGCAACAGGGTTGCGCGTGCGCAACTCCAAAAATGCGCCATTCTGCGATATTCAGAAGGGGCCAGTTGCGCCTACGAAAACATGCTGAGCAACAGGCGCGGTGAAATGAAGGATGCACAACCGGAAGGCGGGTCCATGCATAAAGTGCGCCGTCGATATCTGAACACTACGCCCAATGCGCAAGAGTGGCTCAACCTGTGGATGCGTAGTACGGATGTGAGCCAAAATAAAAGGCTCCAGGAGCGCGCAAGAACCCTAGCAGGCCGTAAACTGGGGAGAGAGACAGAGAGACAGAGAGAGAGAGAGACAGGAGCAGGAAGGGCAGAGAGGGACAGTGGGTCCTGGAGGACAGAGAGGCCAGTGGGGGTGCGGTGCAGTGGAAGCAGCAGTGGGGGCAGTGGGGTAACACAGGAACAGCAGCTGGGGGCAGAAGCCAGGAGATGGACTAGTGTCAGCTTCCACATGGAAGCTGTAATGAGGGGTGAGACAGCATGCTGCAGGGGGACGTGGCCGCGGAGGGGCCCGTCGGCGGTATGCCCCCGACAGGCGGTATCGTGCCCGCATCAGCTACGAGCTGTACACAGATGTCGAGATTGTGGCCCGGTACCACCTGAACAGGGCAATACTGAGACGGCTCAGCGAGCTGTGCAGTGATGTGATGCAGGCACCCTCATGACGGAGTCATGCTCTGTCCGTGGAGACCAAGGTGACAGCCTGCATGTGCCTGCTCGCCACAGGCACCTTCCAGAGGCCGACAGGGGACACCACAGGCATTACACAGTCAGCCACATCACGCATCCTCACCCAATTCCTCAGCGCACTGCTGCCTCATGCTGCGGAGTACATCCATTTCCCCAGCACCGCGGCAGAGCGTACAGCAAACATGCAGGAGTTCCACAGGGTAGCACATATGCCTGGGTGCTAGGGAGCCATAGACTGCACCCATGTGGCCATTCGACGCCACCTGACCCCCGATGGCCATGCTTATCGGAACTGAAAGGGCTTTCCAGTGTCAACTGCCAGGTGGTGTGTGATGCCACTGGGCGCATCATCAATGTCTGTCCACACACCCTGGTGGAGCACATGATGCCTTCATATGGCACCAATCTGCACTGTGCCATCAATTCGAGAGGGAACATCCCCACGGGTCATCTAGTGGGTGAGTACACATGTATGGAATGCAAACTCTGTGCAAGGGTGGGATGCACAGGTGCCATGGTAGTGGCACACAAGGATATGGGCAATATGGACCTGACATGACACTGATCTCCACTATCTCCACACAGGTGACTGTGGATACCCACTCGTCCCTGGCTGCTCACACCATACCGGCGCCCCATGACCCCAGCGCAGCTCGGTTTCAATGAGGCACATGCCTCAACACGGAACATCATAGAGCGGGTGTTTGGGATACTCAAGGCACGCTTCCGATGCCTGGACACCTCCGGCGAAGCCCTACAGTACAGCCCCCAAAAGGCCTGTGGGATATTCCTGGCCTGTTGCATCCTGCACAACATGGCCAAAGACCATGGGATAGCCGTACAGGTCCAAGAGGGGGACAGCGATGGGGACGCCAGTGGCGCCGGTGATGGGTGATGAGCAGCCCCCCCTAGGATGGAGGGACCCCCGACTGACACGGCAGGCCCAGCTGCACCGGGACACCATTGCAGAAGAGCACTACGCACAACACAGGTAAGTCAAGGGGACATGTGCAGGCAACACTGTCCATGCGCAAACCACAGGCACACAGGGGAACACACCGTGCATGAAGGTCAGGGGAGTTGAAGGGTCCAGGCATACCAACACACCATCAGAGAGGGGTGAGCACTCATATGGACACACACACACCAGGCAGCATACAGGGGCAGCAGCACAGCACTGCGGAAATGACATCGCCAACACACAGCACCACCAACCACCCCCACCACCTGGACTGTCCACGTACGTGTGTCAGGACCTGGGCAACCTTGCACCTTGGTGTACAGTGCAATGCAGGCATCATCATGCACACGCACCTGTGGACAGCAGTTGGGAGAGTGTGCAGGTGGTCCATGTGTCAGCTTGGTGAGCAGAGCACCCAGCAGTGCACTGCCCACCATGACACACATTGCACACAGGGCAGCACCAGACAGGGCCTGCATTGGGAGACAGCTCAGTCAGGGAGCACTGTCCCACGGCCACCATGGATGCATGGGCGGCCCCGCCATGGCCTAGCAGCACTGGCAGGCTGAGCAGGGGCCACATCGGGTGGCGCTAGTGCACCACCAGGGGTCCCAGTGCGCGACCGCGACCTTGCCCGCACAGGGGTCTGCATCCCGCCAAACAAACTTGCACCAGGGGTGCTCGGGATGCCCACCACAGAACCCGGTGTTGACAGGCCTGGTGTCGCACGACACCGGGAATGGGGAGTGGAGTGCGCACTGTGTGGGGTGCGTGGTACAGGGGCACCTGACAGTGTGGTCAATGCGTTGGCCACAGAGACCACTGCCTGGGTCAGCCTGTCAATGGCAGCGGTCACATCCGTCCGCATAAGGACCATCTCGGCTCGGTCCCGAGCACACTCCCTGCTATGCCGCTCCACGGACACAGACAGTGCCTCCACGGACCTTGCAACCCGCCCCTGCAGCTGTACCGACTCCTGCAGCAGGCGGGTGTGCGCATCCAATGGGTACTGTGCCCCAATGGCATCGTGACCCCCAGGGTGTGGATGGTCCTGGTGCACAGCACCCCTTGAGGGTGGCCGCTGTTTGCCAGGACCAGGTATGGGCGGATCTAAGGGCGGTGGACAAGTGCCACTGCTTGACGCTGTCCCCCCAGGCCTGGTGTGCAACTGCTGCTGCCGCCCCTCCAACTGCTGAGCCCCCAGGTCCACCTGTTCCACCTCTGTGCTGTCAACAGTGCCAGACACCTGCACAGCCACCGATACTGCCCCACCGGTGCTGACAGGCACAGCCTGTGACTGTGCCAGCATGCTGGTACACAGATGTGAACCAGGACAGCCTAGGGGCACATGCTGGCCTGCCATGTGTCTGTCGTGGGACACACACCTATCACTGGCCATTGCAGGCCTGCTATCATCAATGGTGCCGGTGTGTGCCACTGCCATAGGCACAGCAGGCTGGCATACCTGCATGCCAGACTGCTGTGACACAGGCTGTGCACCCCCTGCACCCGTATCACTGCCGCTGGAGTTGTTGGGCCAGCCTGCATGCTGCTGCAGTGCCTGCAGGCTGGTGGCGGAGGTGGATGGTCCCTCCTCCAGGTCCAGCAGGTCTGCCTCACTGTCTGCACCCACCACCACCACCGTCTCCTGCAGACGAACAGGATCTGTAACAGAAAGAGAGTACATGTGAGTGCATGTGAACAACAGCCCCCAACAACATCACCATGTCATACCGTGCAGTGATGGGCTTCCACCTGTCTGGAATCCTCCGCCTGGAACGCCCGCAATGGCACTCGGCTGCATGGCCGCGACCAGTGTCTCCTCAGTCGGGGTCAGCTGCAACACCACTGGTGGTCCCCCACCAGTGGCAGCACGTGCCACCCTGAAGGCTGCCACCTTCTCCTTCCAGCCTCCTGCGGTCAGTCCCCATCTTCTTCAGCATTCTGCACGGAGCGCCTGGTGGCTTCCGCAGTAAGGACGGCCCGAGCTACCCCTCCCATGCAGCTGCACGCTCCTGATGGGTGCCCCTCCGTCCACTCAAAAGTGGCTCATCCTCCAGGTAGGCCTGGAAGAGGGCTTCAGTCTCTGCCGTGGTGAAGTTCGGCCTCCTCCTACGCCCGCCGTCCACAGCCTCAGCCTGGTTCTCGTCAGTCATGGTGATCTCTATGGGTGGAAGTGGACACCTGTCACTGTGCAGTCCACAGCATTTCCCCATGAGCATAGCTGCCGGCCGGGGGGGGCAGAAGCCCCCCCCTTTCCTCTCCGCATGGCAGATACTGATGGAAAGGGTGCCCTCTGTCCCTTTCTAAGTGCCCTCATCATGCTCAGCCCCCTCAACCTATATCATCCTCCAGCACCCCTGCCCATGAGCATTGTCCTGAGCATCACACAGCATGTAACTCACCTCTCACCTGCAACAACCAAATCTGGCCGCCACAACCCAGTGGCGCATTTTTATAGCGCAATACATGCAAATGAGGTGTGGCTCAACTTTAATGACATGCTAATCGTGCCACTGCGCCTTTGAATGGCTGATCGAATGATTTGCTATGTCGGCTGAATATCGCGTATTTGCGCTTAGCGCAATACGGAAGGTCCGGCTGAGCCGATGGCGCATGTTTGTGGCTGTGTGCTACACTGCATTGTGCATACCCAGACAGGTTACGCATGCATCGATCGCGCTGCAGACCTGCTGAGCGCGATAGGCGATTCAGGCCATGGCCACCATTGTGCCAGTGGTGCTACAGCACTGGGCACTATATGGCGCTGTGGCACTTCTGCGTGATAGTCCACTGTGGCACTGGTGCTGTGCTTAGCAGTCGCGCAGGATGCCTATACATCCTATGGCGCTGTGCGTAGCCTTGCATCATTGCCATGACCTTGTGTATGCCCTCTGACCCCTGGCGCTGTTGGCATGCCATGTGTACGTCCCTATTGCGCTGTCTGGTGACAGCGCCATGTAAAGTGATGGCGCTGTTCGAACAGCGCGATTGGAGCCTGTGCTGGTCTATTGCACAACAACTCCACGTGGGGTTATAGCGCAGCGGGGCGCCATATTGCCTGCTGTAAAGTTGGTGCCATGGCTAGGAGGAGGGCGGTGTCCTGGAGCCCGCTTGAAGTGGCCAACCTGGTGGCCCTGGTGGAGCCCCACTGTGAGGCACTGTATGGTGAGGCCCCCCTCACCATGCCTAGGACCCATGTGTGGCAGCAAGTGGCCACTGACCTGGTGGGGTCACTGGCTGGGGCGGTCTGCTGAGCAGTGCCGGCACGGTACAGTGACCTCGCCGGAGGGGCTCGGACCTGTTGGCGCGGCTGCGTTCACGTTGCCAGGCGGGGCCTGGTGCCTGAGACCACGTGAGTGTACCATCTATGCACCTATATTCTCTGTAGGGGTGTGTGTGTGCTTGGGTGGCTGTGCATAGGTGTGTCAGTGTGTGCAGCTGTGCGATGGATGGTTATGGCTGTGTGGGCAGGCACTCTCACTGGGGCAGGGGGCACTCTGCTTTTGAGTCACACTGATGTTTGTCTCACCATATGTCTCCCACAGGCCGGATTGTGAGGACACCGGACCACGGTGATGTGGGCCATGCCAGGGCCCCGGTGCCACGGGATGTTGTGCCACAGCAGCAGCAGCAGCAGCAGCAGCGGCATCAGCAGCATCAGACCGAGCTGCTGGAGGAGTGTGAGTATCATTACGTCATGGATGCTATTGCATGCTGGGGGGGCAAGACCACCAACCATGCTGGACACAACCAAAGGGGAGGTCATAGTTCCACTATACGAAACACTAGTGAGTCCCCACACTGGAGTACAGTGTACAGTTCCGGAGACCATACCTGCGTATGGACATGGACTGGGTGGAGAGGGTTCACAGGAGGGCGACATGGATGGTGCATGGATTGCATCACAAGTTCTATGCAGACAGGTTGACGGAACTGAACATGTACTCCCTGGAGGGGAGGAGGGTGTGGGGATATGATGGGGACATACAAGTATTTTACAGGGGGGAACAGAGTGCAGGAAAACAATATTTGTAAGCGTAAAGGATGTTCCAGGACTAGAGGGCATGGGATGCAGTTGGAGGGGGCTCATTTAAGAGGAAACATGAGAAAGTATTGCTTCACAGAATGGGTGGTGGACAAGTGGAACACCCTGCCAGAGGATGTGGTGGGGGCTGACTTGGTTACGGGATTTATGAATGCATGGGTTAGCCATGAAGGAATTCTGGAGGTCAGGGGTGAGGGGGAACGGACTTATAGGACAACAGAGTGAACGTACAAGGCCAAATGGCCAGACTGGGTGTCCCATAGGCCCTTATCTGCCGACACTGATGTCTATGTATCCATGTATGTAGGCATGACACAGGTGACCTGCATCACAGTGCAGCATCATGACACGTCTGTGTATGCATCACAGGTGGTCCAGGCATGCACTGGGCACATAGCTGTGTAACTGGCATCGCCACTATGCCACATCACTTGACAGCCTAGTTTGTACTGTGATTGACATGGGCAGTGTGTGGGTGGTGGTGCGCATTGCTGGTGCCGCCTTGTTTGTGATGGCCATGTGCATGTTCACTGTGGGTGGGTGCATGCCATCACAGGTGCAGGACATTGGGTTATATGGGTTGCAGGTTGGGTGGTGTTCAGGGTTGTGGTCAGTCTCAGCCATTGACTGTGTTCCCATTTTCCTAGGCCTCGGGGTGCTGAGACGCATGTCCCAAGATCTGCGGCGCCTCACCCAGGTTGGACTACAAAACCGGGAGCTCCTGCAGGCCATACAGCGCCAGGGTGAACAGCGGCGGCGGCACAGGAGGGGACGCCAGCAGGGGGAGGACCAGGAGCCAGCTGGGCCGTAGCCCACATTCCCTTCCCACTTCTCCCATCCCTTTCACCCTGCCTTCCCTCTCCAAGTTTTTATTCCCTCCCCCTTGAACACCCCTGCCTTTTACCCGTCCCCCAACTTGTACATAGTTTCACCTGTTATTGTTTATATGTTGTTTTTTAAATATACATTTCTATTTTGATACAACTGCTGTGTTGGTGTCTGCTTTGCAACTGGCTATGGGTGCTCCGTTGCAGGGGTGTACATGCCATCTGGGCTGCTATGGTCCTGGGTATATATGTGTGTGTGTGTGTGTGTGTGTGTGTCCATGGGGAGGTATCACCAGTGGCGGCTCTACACCAGGGCCCTCAGGCACGTGCCCTGGTAAAAAAATGCTGTGCCCCAGTTGGTGCCCCATATGGTGCAGAGCTTCCCCCATAGTAACAATACATCAGTGCCCTGGCTGCCATCTGTTGTGCCCCAGCTGTGCCCTGGTAACCATTTGTGGCTGGAGCCGCTAGTGGGTATCACCAGCATGGCATTGCCTTTCTGTTGGTCTTGCCATCTGCTGCCACCCACTGCTGGGTGCACAGGGTGGGTCTGGCTGGTATGCTTCTCTGCAGCATGGGGTTGACGTGTGGCACGGGGGGTGCATGGTGTTTCCTGCAGTGCCTGTCACTGCACATGAGCAGTGTCTTGGGGGCACGGTGCATGGCGTGCTGTGCGCGGGGACTGATGTGCACTGTGGTTGTCAACCCCTGTGTGTGGCACTCTCTGCCTGCCAGTGGTTGTGCTGGGGTGTCATGGCTCTGCTATGCTTTAGTTGGCTTGTCCCCATGGGCACGTGGATCATCCGTCCCACCCCAGTGATGCTGTGCTTGGGTGTGCCGGTGTGGTGTGGGTTCTGCAGTGAGTTCCTGTGCCCATGTGTGGCATGGCTGGCGTGAGCCCCAGCCTGCCTCCCTGGATGTGCAGTTCCATTGCTCTGGGGGCTGTGCTTGCGCTATGGCAGCTCTGCAATGCTCAGCTGAGCTTCCATGGTTTGCGCCATAGCGCAGCATTTTAGCTCAACTTCTCCTTCCTGGTTGCTTGATGAAGACGTATGTGCGATATTGAGACGTTGGTTGCTTGCGCAATTTGCTCTGCTCCACGTTTGAATATCGCACCTGTTGCGCAATTGCGCAACTGGTTTGCGCTTGCTCCTACTGTTGCGCCAGTTTTCAGCGCAGTTTGAATATCCAGGCCATAGTTTTCAACCGGAGCGCATTTTCTATAGATCATCCCATACCTCTCAACCTCCTGCCTCATAAATCAGGGACAAGGCTTAAAAAAATCAGGGACAAAGGACCAAAATCAGGGACACATCTTCAAAATTAGAGATATCCACCCAGAAAGCAGGTAGAATATGGGGCTTAGTGCAAAATGCATTTTCTAAAGAAGAACAAGTCTGTAATTTTAATGCTTGACATTGTTTTGTGCTTACAGTCCCCACTGTTTAGCCACAAATACACAAATTTTAGGAGGGACAGAGTAAAATTTTGAGGCAAAATCAGGGACGTCCCTGAAAATCAGGGACACTTGAGAGGTATGGATCATCCCCAGAGTGCTGCAACTCGGATGGAAGGCCATAATATCAAAGGCCATATTTCTCGGCAACAGCACTGTATTTTCCTTTCACAAAATTGGCTATGCAGCAATACAGTGGCATCTGTCATGATGTTCAGGGTTATTATACAGGTTGAGGGCACATTTCGGTCCTAGCCAGCATGGTCCTGGGGATATGCAGGTTGGGGGGGTACAGGAGCCGCTCTTTTCTGCAACGGAGCCTGCCACTCAACATGGGGGGATAGGACTCCATACCTCTGAAATATACAGTTAAGTGCAGGCCCTTTCCCGATAAATATCCCCTCAAAATTCTGGCATTGTCCAAATACCCTTAGCCCCTGTCGCATCTAGCCAGTAACTAGCCATCCCATATAAACAATAAGTTTCTATATTCTGAACCGGGATCTATAGTTTAACCAGTTACTGGGAGAGCGGAATGGGAAGTAACTAGCAACTACAACATTTTGACAAAACCTATCTATTTTCCTAAGCCCTTAGTCAAGCTGTAGTTAGGGTATCAGCCAGTCAAAACACCTCAAAAAACTGTCCCCATATTGAGGATTGAAATGCGTGTCCTTATGTTTCAAAACTATGGTGCCTCGGTCCAGGAGTGCTGCTTGAGCGATCCACATCAGAGGTGACTGTCCTCCGGGAGATCAAGTTATTACAGTCCTTAGGAATATCTCAGTCCACTTCTGATTTCTCCTGTTGGCAAGCATTTGTGGAGGCACCAGTCACCCATTCCAGTAAGAAGGGGTCTCTTTTACAGGTATCTGGTGGTGTGGGAGTGTTACGATAGTCCTCACTGTCTGATACTGCTTGACGAGGGGCATATCAATTTTTGGTTACCACCGATGGGCGTATTTCAGCTTGGTGTTCAGAGTGGCCCTATGACTGCGGCCCCAGGACCTTTCCCTGCATGAAGAGCTTCACTAAGACTTGAGTGCTTTATCCTCTTCTTACTTTTTGTGGGCATCATCCAAAGGTCTTCAATTGTGGTCTGTAGCCGACGGGGAGTTTGTGCACTCTGGGATTCTGGAGCAGAGTGCCGCGTTACTTCCATGTCCTCTGGATATGCCGTGGGTGCTTCAGTTTGTCTGGGTCATGCCTTGGTGGTGGTAGTAGCTTTTGGCCAAGTTTTAGATATATAAGCCATGGCTGATTCAGGGGTATTGAACAGCAGAGCAGTCCCATTGTGCCACCCCAGCGTGGCAACTGATGCCATGGCCGATGGGGGTGCCCAATCCCCCGTCGGCTCCACTGTCCTCCCAGTACAGGGTGCCACGCTGGGAGCCCACCCCAGCGTGGCAACTGACTCGTGCTGACGGGTGCACAATCCCCGTCGGCTCACGCCCCACCAGCATTCTTCTGCCACGCTGGGAGCCCACCCCAGCGTGGCAAACGTCCCCGCTCACACAATTTAAAAAAAAAAATGTAAATTGAAAACTGTCCCACGAGTCTCCCTGCCCCCACAACCTGCACCCCACCCACCGCACTCCTGCCTCCCCACACCCTCCCTCATCCCATACTTACCTCCGGAGTCCGATGCGATGATCCTGTGGATCGGGAACACGCTTGCACTCTTCATAGCCGACCACGAACTGAGGAAATGCCGGTAAGCTGTATAATGGGCTAGATAGGGTTTTTTCAACTTTGTTGCATATCTCAGCCATTTTTTGGAATTTTTGCACCAAATTTTCAACATGGGGTTTTTGGGACCCTTTCTCATGAATGCTATCACTGTCATGGCGTTATTCGGCCCTGAAGGGTGATTTTGCAGTCACTGTGTGAAATCACCTTTCAGGACTGAATAACGAAACGACACTGCCAGTGTTCATAACGTGGGCTCTCCAGAAACCTATTTTGAAAATTTGGTGGAAAAATTTCAAAAAATGACTGTTTTACAAGCGTGTGTTGCGCAGTTCCTACACACGCTCATAAGTTCGTGAATTTTCAATATTTTCACTCCAGATTTTCAACATTGCCATTTTACCACACCTTCTTATGAGCAGTACAGCTGTCATTTTTCACATCTCACCCAAAATGTGTTTCCGGCCATGTAGCGCAAGTGGTGCAGTCGGTGTCTGAAATCAATGTCGTGGGACAAATTAAGAAAATCACAGTGATGCTGTTCATGAGCAGAGGTCTTAAAATGGCTATGTTGAAAATTTGGTGAAAGATTCAAAAAATTACTGTTTCTGGTGTAGCGCGCAGTTCTATACGCGCTAACATAAGTTCAATTATCAATATTTTCACTCCAGATTTTCAACATTGCCATTTTACTACACTCTCCTTATGAGCAGTATAGCTGTCATTTTTCACATCTTGCCCAAAATGTGTTTCACTTCATGAAGCATACAATGGCTTAGTCGATGTATGTAAAATCAATGTATGGCATACATTAAGAAAATCACAGTGACACTGTTCATGAGCAGAGGTCTTAAAATGGCTATGTTGAAAATTTGGTGAAAAAATTCCTAAAAATTACTGTTTTACAAGTGTGCGTTGCGCAGTTCCTATGCATGCTCGTAAGTCTGTGAATTTAATATTTTCACTCCAGATTTTCAACATTGCCATTTTATTACACTTCGTTATGAACAGTACAGCTGCCATTTTTCATATGTCACCCAAAATGTGTTTTCGCACATGTAGCGCACAATGGTGCTGTTGGTGTGCGAAAGCAATGTTTGGGACAGATTACGAAAATCACAGTTACACTGTTCATGAGCAGAGGTCTTAAAATGGCTATGTTGAAAATTTGGTGACAAAACTCCACAAAATGACTGTGTTACGAGTCAGCATTGCGCAGTTTCTACACACCCTCATAAGTTCATGACTTTGTAGTATTTTCAGTCCAGGTTTTCACCAGTGGCATTTTTCCACACTTCCTTATGAACAGTACAGCCGTCATTTTTCACAACATGGCCGAAGTGTGTTTTCACACTTTCAGCGCAGAGATGCGTGGTCGCTGTGGGAAATCATTGTTCGGGACAGATAAAGAAAATCACAATGACACTGTTCATGATCGGAGGCACCAAAATGCCTGACTTGACAATCTGCTGTAAAAAATCCCCAACCTAATTATATTACTGGTGTGCATTGCACAGTTTCTATGTACGCTCGTGACTTCGCCAGTTTTTTAAATATTTTAACTGCAGATTTGCAACATTACCATTTTTTACACCTCCCCATGAACAGTACAGCTGTCATTTTTTACATCCTGTTCGGAATGTTTTTGCACCTGTGGTGCTAAATACTGTAGTCGCTGTGCATAAGCAGCTTTCGGCTAACAAACTGATATTGCCACTGTTCATGAGGTGGGGTCACAAAAAAAAACATATTGAAAATTTGGAGTGAAAATACCAACGAATGCCTGAGGTATTAGGGTTTCCAACCATAACGCCCAACCCTGTAGAGAATGACAGGCATCAGGGGTGTGACTTGAGAGTCTTGCCTGTAATGCTCATACCATTCCACACCCTGCAGCCAGTGAGAGGCATCGAGGTATGCCTTGGACTCTTCGGCCCCAAAGTTCACCCCTACTCCTATATCGCACCCATCTCATCGTATTTCCTAATGGAATGGGGTGCGCATAAGGGCCAAAGACCCCAAGGAACACCGTGACACTTGTCAGTGTCTGCAGGGTTGGGCGTGGTGAAATGGCATGGCCGTTATGCCTGATGACCCAAAGGCACACCCCAATGCCTGTCACTCTCTGCAGGGTGGTGGTGGAGTGGGCTTCAGTTCAGTACTTCACTACCATTCCTATTACGCTGCTCTGTAACTTCTACACTACCACTGCCAATGCCAGCAAGCCAACATTCGGCATTGACAAATGCTTGTTTAATGTTCAGATCTGGGACCTCAAAAAGCTATGATAAGAGGGTCTGTTGTGCATTTAGGGGGCTTAACTATGAAATGTGAGCACAGGTTGTTTGAATCTCACCCCAGCCACTGCCTGCCAGCGAGACATTCAGTCATGTCACCTGTTAAAAACAGGTTGATGTCATAGATAAATCCTAGAACAATAAACTCTCACATGAGGAGTGGGAAAACACAGCATTTTAAAGTTTTTCCACCCTGATCAGCTTCCTGCCACAAATCAGGTCCAAAGTTTTAAGAAATCAGCCAAATACCCAGAATGTAGGACACATCATATACATATCTGATAGAAAATGGCCTGCTCAGATATCTGTTACATTATCTGTTTTAGTGTGACAAGCATATTCTGGTATTGAAATAGACTAGACTATTACTTTTTATTTCAGTAAGTGATAGTATTTCTCAGTTATGAGGCAAAATCAAGGACATTCCTGTCAATCAGGCACAGCTGAGAGATCTCCGTTACCCTTTTTGTTAGGAGCTTTAGGAATTGTCACATCACTGGGAAGTAGTGACAACATTTGTTCACTGCTGTGCACTCATACCACTCAACCTTTAATCACTCAAAATGTGGGACAATGGCCCTCATAATGAGCGAAACGTACTCAAATGTGGAGATACAAGCTCAGAATATAGGGAAACCCTTGTGTTTATTAGAACAAAGTTTATTTTGCATTTAGCATACTAGAATATAATGATTTTCAGCTTTAAAGTCTAAATTAACAGCACATTCTCTGTGTGGGCAGCACCTTTTTCATGAGGGATGGTTGAGGAACAGATAAAGTTTGAATGGAAAAAGAGGAACACCCCCTCATAATCGGGGATAGTTGAGAGGTGTGGGTGCATTCAGTACTTATTTAAACAATAAGGTTGAGAGGTAGAGCACACACAACTTGAAAACTGTATGGTAGGAAAGTGAGTTTTTTTGACTCTCCAAATGGCCTCCTTTATGTCTATCCACTCCCCCGATAAAAGAACACTTCAGCGCAAGAACAAGAGAGATATACAGAAACAAAATCCCATCTTAAAGCTATCACAATTATTTTAGAGCCTTGTGGCTTCCTTAGCTGTTTGCCCACTACATTTTAGTTAAAAAAACACAAAGAATTAAGCCGGCCCAGTGGTGCTGAGGGCTGAGGCGCTGGACACCATACCTCGCGTTATGCCAGCAGCCCATGTTCGGGAACAGGCACGGACCACTGGGGTTGGCAGGGGAGGAGAAGGATCGAGCATCCAATGGACTGCTCTCCTTCTCTGGGGAGGGAGGTCACCAGTGGTCGGAATCAACTATTTCGCGGCAGCTGGGGGTAGTGCGACAATGCTGCAGAAAGGGGTGGAAATGGGGCAGATGCTTGGAGGAGCATGTGCAGACATCTGCACACTCTCTCCATGGGCGTCATTGCACGTCTCACCTCTGTAAGGGAGAAAACTGGAAAACGTCCTGGCCACACAGCATTAAGCTGTCCCCCATGGGCGCCACCCCCAAGAAGGCACCTCCCTGGCTGGATCCATTTTGGGTGAGTTGAGATGCTCCCCACCACCCTGCCATGAAGGGTAAGTCATGGAAGCACAAGGGAGGAGGTCTGATCCTTGGGGGACGGTGCTGGGGGGGAACAGCAGAAAGGTAGCAGGAGTGCTGGCCAGGATGAGGAAGAAATACCATAAGAAAACACAGAGAATTGTACAGAGAAGCAGCCAACAATTACATAATGCTGCCTAAACCATTTGGGGACAAATCTAAGTGATCAATACTTACAGCTCTTTGCATTTTACAAGACGAATGCAAATTATGCCTGTATATCATATATTTAAAAAAATATATATCATCTCCTCTCTACAGTTATATGTCTGCTTGGAGTTTAATCCATTAGGTATTATGACATGGGGATGGGATACATAGAAACATAGAAACATAGACTTTGACGGCAGATAAGGACCACTTGGCCCACCCAGTCTGCCCATTTCCCTACCTACTGGATAAGCTGCAGATTCTAGTTAACCAACAGCTTACTTCCTGCCAACCCCCACTACAATTGCCTTGTGTCTGTCCCATGCATGTTTGAATTCCCCCACTGTTTTAGCCCCAACAACTTCCCCAGGAAGGCAGTTCCACGCATCCACCACTCTCTCCGTGAAAAAAGATTTCCTCACATTACCCCTGAGCCGTCCCCCCTCTATCTTTAAATTGTGTCCCCTTGTTCTTACACATCTCTTTTTCTGAAAGATGCTACCCTCCTGGACTTTGTTGATTCCCTTGAGGTACTTGAACATTTCTATCATGTCCCCCCCGTCCCTCCTTTCATCAAGGGTATACATATTAAGCTCTGTCAGTCTCTCTTCATGTGATTTCTGAAGCAGATCCTGCACCATTTTAGTTGCCCTCCTCTGGACTGCTTCCATCCTGTCTATGTACTTGCATAGATGGGGTCTCCAAAACTGCACACAGTACTCCAGATGGGGTCTCACCAACTGTCTGTACAGAGGGATAACCACTTCCCTTTTTCTACTTGTGATGCCCCTTCCTATGCATCCCAGTATCCCCCTGGCTCTCCTTACTGACTTCTCACATTGCTTACCCACCTTTTGATCATCTGATATTACTACCCCCCAAGTCCCGTTCCATTTTTGTTATTATTAGTACCTCCCCTGCTATTGTGTACTCTTTCCTGGGTTTTTGTTTCCCAGGTGCATTACTTTGCACTTCTTTGCATTGAATCTAAGTTGCCATATGTCTGACCATTCCTCCAACCTTGCCAAGTCCCTTCTTATCCTTTCTATACCCCCTTGTGTATCAACTCTGTTACAGATCTTTCTATCATCTGCAAAGAGGCATACCTTTCCCTCCAGACCCTCTGCAATGTCACCTGTAAAGATGTTAAAGAGGACTGGACCCAGTACTGAGCCCTGAGGTACTCCACTAGTGACCCTCCTTTCTTCGGAATGTGTTCCACTCACTATTACCTTCTGTGTCCTGTTGTGCAGCCAGTTTGCAACCCAAGCTACCACCCTGGAATCCACTCCCAGGCTGGCTAACTTGATTATTAATCTTTTGTGTGGGACTGTGTCAAATGCCTTGCTAAAGTCTAGGTAGGCCATATCCCTGGTCTATTACTTTGGTCACCCAGTCAAATAAATTTATTAGATTTGTCTGACATGACCTTCCTGCTGTAAATCCATGCTGCTTTGGGTCCTGTGCCCGCTGGCCTCTAGGTATTCAACAATTCTTTCTTTCAGAAGTGATTCCAACATTTTCCCTACCACTGAGGTCAAACTTACAGGTCTGTAGTTTCCTGCTTCTGCCTTGCTCCCACTTTTGTGAAGGGGAATCACATCTGCCCTCCTCCAGTTCCCAGGTACCACCCCATCCTCCCATGATTTGTTAAAAAGTGTGGTCAGTGGTGTCACTAGGTCCTCCCTTAGTTCTTTTAGGATTCTGGGGTGTATACCATTAGCTAATGAAACCCTAGGTCAACATGCAGGAGGCACAGCCAAGGGCCTGTGTCCATATAGTTAGATTAACAAATGTAACCCAACTCATAGTATGCCATAATGCTATTATTACGTGCCGATGTTTTCTTTGTTTTAATGAATTTTTATGTTTGCTTGCATACATGTGCAAGAAACAGAGTGCCACCATACGAGTCTTCGTAGGTGTGCCTCCCCCACTTCCAATGCCCTGCTCCCTTTTGCAAGTGCGGCTGCACCACGCCAATGAATGTTGGAGCGGTCTATGACAGCCCTTCAGATGCAGTGGTGTACAGCTGAAAGCAAAAAACCGCTGCAATCAGTGGTGGTAACGTGTAGGCAATTTGCATACTGCCATCGGCAGGTAATTTACGTACTGCTGTCAGCTGTATGCAAAGTGCCTACACTCTGCCCTGCATCTGTATAGCTGTCATAGACAGCTCCATTTTGGTCTACTCCCCCCTCCCAAGTAGCACGGTGGGAGCCCACCCCAGCATGCTCATGTGCCCCCCCGCACACCATATGGCGCGACGGGATGCCCAATCCCTGGCGGCTTTACTACCTCAACAGACTTCTGGTGCCATACTGGGAGCCTACTCCAGCATGGCAAAAGTCTGTACTGCCAACTGGGGTGCCCAATCCCTCTCGCTCCACTGCACAGTCCCCACCCCAAAACCAGAGTTCCACATGCCACGCTGGGAGCCCACCCCAGCATGGCAGAAGTCCATATGGCCGACGCGGGTGCTCAACCCCCTGTCAGCTCCACTGGCTCCCCCCCAAAAGAAACTTCCAGCTGCCACACTGGGAGCCCACCATAGTGTGGCAAAAGTCCCACGTAGTCTAAAGAAATAGAAACACTTGTAAAAAAAAAAATGGGCCCTCGTTGACTGTCTTCTTCCTTCAACCGCACCACTCCCCCACCCCCACCCATACTTACCTCCGGAGGCAGAGCAACGATCTTCAGTGGACCGGAACACGTCTGCACTCTTCAAAGCAGACTGCGAACTGAAGAAATGCCGGTAAGCTGTATAATGCAATAAATGGATTTTTTTCAACTTTGGTGCATATCTCGGCCATTTTTGGGAATTATTTCACCAAATTTTCAGCATGGGGTTCTTGGAGACCCACCTCATGAATTCTGTCACTGTAATTTTGTTATTCAGTTCTGAAAGGTAATTTCGCAGGCACTGCGTGGAGCCACCTTTCGGGACTGAGTAATGAAACGACAGGGTCACAGTTCATGAGGTAGGCCCCCAAAAACCCTATGTTGAAAATTTGGTGAAAAAATTCCCAAAAATGACTGTTTTATGAGGGTGCGTTGCGCAGTTCCTATGCATGCTTGTTACTTTAAGAATTTTTAATATTTTCAGTCCAGATTTTCAACATTGCCATTTTACTGCACCTCCTTATGAACAGCATAGCTGTCATTTTTCATATCATGTCCAAAATGTGTTTTTGCACATGTAGCGCACATTAGCGTGGTCGGTGTGTGAAATCAATGTTCAGGACACATTAAGAAAATCACAGTGAAACTGGTCATGAGCAGAGGTGGTAAAATGGCTATGTTGAAAATTTGGTGACAAAAGTCCATAAAATGACTCTGTCACGAGCGTGCATTGCCCAATTTCCACGCATCCTCCTATGTTCACGAATTTGTAATATTTTCAGTCCAGATTTTCAAAATTGACATTTTTCCACACCTCCTTATGAACAGTACAGCTGTCATTTTTTTCATACCCTGGCCGAAATGTGTTTTTAAACTTCTGGTGCAGAATAGCGTGGTCACTGCGGAAATTTAGTGTTTGGGATAGATTACGAAAATCAGTGACACTGTTCATGAGCGGAGGTGCAAAAATGCCTATGTTGAAAATCTGCTGTAAAAAAAGCACCAAACTACTTACATTACAGGTGTACGTTGCGCAGCTCCTACGCATGCTCGTGCCTTCACCAGTTTTTGTATATTTTCACTCCAGATTTTCAACAATGCCATTTTTTACACCTCCTCATCAACAGTACACCTGTCACTTTTCACATCCTGTTCTAAATGTGTTTTTGCACCTGCGGCGCCAAATGGCGCAGTCGCTCTGCAAAATCACCTTTCACGTAACAAACTGATAGTGTCACTGTTCATGCGGTGAGCTCACAAAACACCCAAGTGGAAAACTTGGATTAAAAATACCAAGAAACTCCCGGGGCATTAGGGTTTTCAACCATAACGCCCTACCTTGTAGGGACTGACAGGCATCAGGGGTGTGACTTGGGATTGTCGACAGTAATGCTCATGCCATTTCACCCCCTCCCCACCCTGCAGCCACTGACAGGCATTGTGGTATGCCTTGGACTCTTTGCTCCCAGAGTTCACCCCATTTTCCTATACTGCACCCATTTCAGCATATTTCCTTATGGAATGAGGTGAATGTAAGGGTGAAACACCCCAAGGTACACCTCGTCACTTGTCAGTGTCTGAAGGGTATGGTAGTGAAATGTCATGACCGATCATGACCGTCATGGTGACGACCCAAAGGCACACCCCAATGCCTGCCATCTCTGCAGAGTGAGGGTGGAGTTGGCGTCAGTGCAATACTTCAATGCCATTCCTATATTGCATCTGTCTAACTCCTGCACTTCCACTGCTAATGCCAGCAAGCAAACATTCGGCATTGACAAATGCTTGCTTATTATATTTAAAAGTCCAAATGTTGATTGTTCATGATGGTTTCCAGCAAAGCTGTTCCTTTTAGAATGTTGTCAGTCCACCTCTGTTGCTAACCACAGCTTGATAATGGATGTTAATCAGTATGATTTCAGATAACTTTAAAAATATAGTGTCTCCTTTACATTGTAGTTTATTTTTATGCCTCCTGTTATTCAGCCAGAAATGTTTTGCAATTAATCTATAACCTCCAAGGGAAAAATCATAAAACCTATATAAAAGTGATGCTGCAGTCTTCCCCATTAAGCATTTCATGCTTTGTTGTTATGTTGATTGCACGCATGCGCAAGAAACGTTGTGGCAGTTTGCTGCAGAAGCAGGCTGTGGAGGCGTAGCACTGTTGTGGCCAAAGCCCCCACTGCCTTTGGAGGCTTGGCCCGCATTCCACAATGGGGTGGCACACTGCGGCTGACACTAGTTCAGTCAGCGTGCCATGACCTTGAAACATTTTAGCCGCTGCAATCAGGGGCCGCCTCATCATTGTAGCATCATCCACTGCAATGAGGCGTCCTCATTGCAGGAGAAGCTTGCGGCAGGCGCCCAGTCCCTGTCAACCAGTCCCTCTTCCCTTGCTGATGGGGAGCCCACCCCGTCGGCATAAGTCCCCGGCTTTCGTTCTGTGCCGAGGAGGGTGCCCAATCCCCCTCAGCTCTTGTGCCCCCCCTTCCGTAAGTGCCAACAGGGGAGCCCAATCTCCCATCTGCTACAGATTCACCCACCCCAAACACTCAGGTGGCACACTGGGAGCCCACCCCAGTGCCAAAGGCCCCTGAAAAAGAAAAACTGTCCCTTGATGTTTTTTTTTATTTTTTTAAACCTGTGAAAAAAGAAAACGGTCCCTCTTGGTCTCTCTGCCCTCTCCCCAACCTGTGCCCACCCTCTGCGTTCCCTGCCTCCCCACCCCCCCTCACCCCATACTTACCTCCGGAGCCTGGTGTGACAATCTTCGGTGGACCGGGAACACATTTGCACTCTTCAAAGCCGACCGTGAACTGAGGAAATGCCGGTAAGCTGTATAATGGCATAAATAGGGTTTTTTCAACTTTGGTGCATATCTCGGGCATTTGTTGGAATTTTTGCACCACATTTTCAACATGGGGTTATTGGGACCCTTCCTCATGAATTCAGAATGTCATTGTGTTATTCGGCCCCGAAAAGTGATTTCGCGGTTACTCCGTGGAATCACCTTTCAGGACCGATTAATGAAACGACAGTGCTAGTGTTCATGAGGTAGGCTCTCAAGAAGCCTATGTTGCAAATTTGGTGGAAAAATAAAAAAAATTGCTGTTTTATGAGTGTGCATGGCGCAGTTGCTATGCACGCTCATTACTTCGCAAATTTGCAATATTTTCACTCCAGATTTTCAACATTGCCATTTTTCCGCACCTCCTTATGAACAGAACAGCTGTCATTTTTCACATCCCAGCCGAAATGTGTTTTCACACTTGTGGCGCAGAATAGCACGGTCGCTGTGGGAAATCAGTGTTCAGGACACATTAAGACAAGCATTTGTCAATGCTGAATGTTTGCTTGCTGGCATTGGCATTGGTAGTGTAGAAGGCACAGAGCTGCATAATAGGAATGGCAGCGAAGTATTGAACTGAAGCCAACCCCACCACCACCCTGCAAAGAGTGACAGGCATTGGGGTGTGCCTTTGGGTCATCAGGCATAACGACCATGCCATTTCACCACACCCTACCCTGCAGACACTGACAAGTGTCACGGTGTGCCTTGGGGTCTTTGGCCCTTATGCGCACCCCATTCCATCAGGAAATACGGTGAGATGGGTGCAGTATAGGAGAATGGGGTGAAGTTTGGGCCCGAAGAGTCTGAGGCACACCTTGATGCCTCTCACTGGCTGCAGGGTGTGGGTGGGGGTGGAATGGTATGAGCATGATAGGCAAGAATCCCAAGTCACACCCCTGATGCCTGTCATTCTCTACAGGGTGGGGCGTTATGGTCGGAAACCCTAATGCCTCAGGCATTCGTTGGTATTTTCACTCCAAATTTTCAACACAGTTTTTTGTGACCCCCACCTCATGAACAGTGGCAATATCAGTTTGTTAGCCAAAAACTGCTTTTGCACAGCGACTATGGCACTTGGCACCACAGGTGCAAAAACACATTCCGAACAGGATGTGAAAAATGACAGCGGTACTGTTCATGGGGAGGTGTAAAAAATAGCAATGTTGAAAATCTGCTGTGAAAATCTTAAAAAAACTGGTGAAGTCACGAGCGTGCGTAGAAACTGTGCAACGCACACCCGTAATGTAACTAGTTTGGGGATTTTTTTACAGCAGATTGTTAACACAGGCATTTTGGGACCTCCAATCATGAACAGTGTCAGTGTGATTTTCTTTATCTGTCCTGAACAATGATTTCCCACAGCGACCATGCATTTCTGTGCTGAAAGTGTAAAAACACATCTCGACCATGTTGTGGAAAATGACAGCTGTACTGTTCATAAGGAGGTGTGGAAAAATGCCACTGGTGAAAATCTGGACTGAAAATATTACAGATTCATGAACTTACGAAGGTGCGTGGAAACTGCGCAATGCTCACTCGTAACACAGTCATTTTATGGAGTTTTGTCACCAAATTTTCAACATAGCCATCTTAAGACCTCTGCTCATGACCAGTGTCACTGTGATTTTCTTAATCTGTCCAAAACATTGTTTTAGCACACCGACTGCATCATTGTGCGCTACACGTGCAGAAACACATTTTGGGTGAGATGTGAAAAATAGTAGCTGTACTGTTCATAAGGAAGTGCGGTAAAATGGCACTGTTGAAAATCTGGTGTGCAAATATTACAAATTCGCAAACTTGCCAGAGTGCATAGGAACTGCGCAACGTACGCTCCTAAAACAGTCATTTTTGGGAATTTTTTCACCAAATTTTCAACATAGCCATTTTAACACCTCTGCTCATGACCAGTGTCACTGTGATTTTCTTAATGTATGCCATACATTGATTTCGTACATCGACTGCACCATTGTGCGCTACATGGGCGGAAACACATTTTGGGCAAGATGTGAAAAATGACAGCTGTACTGCTCATAAAGAGGTGTGGTAAAATGGCAATGTTGAAAATCTGGAGTGAAAATATTGAAAGTTGAGAACTTCACCAGTGCGTAGGAACTGCTGCATAGCGCCGCGGTCGTCAAACAGTCATTTTTGAATCTTTTCACCAAATTTTCAACATAGCCATTTTAAGACCTCTGCTCATGAACAGTGTCACTGTGATTTTCTTACTGTGTCCGTACATTGATTTTGCACACCGACTGTGCCATTTGCGCTACATGGCGAAAACACATTTTGGGTGAGATGTGAAAAATGACAACTGTACTGCTCATAAGAAGGTGTGGTAAAATGACAATGTTGAAAATCTGGAGTGAAAATATTGAAAATTCATGAACTTATGCGTGCATAGGAACTGCATAACTCGTAAAACAGTCATTTTAGAATTTTTCCACCAAATTTTCAAAATAGGCTTTTGAGAGCCCACATTATGAACACTGGCAGTGTTGTTTCGTTAATCATTCCGGAAAGGTGATTTCACACAGTGGCTACGAAATCACCCTTTGGGCCCGAGTAACACCATGACAGTGATAGCATTCATGAGAAGGGGTCCCAAAAACCCCATGTTGAAAATTTGGGCCCAAAATTCCCAAAAATGAAAAAAACCCTATCTATCGCATTATACAGCTTACCGGCATTTCCTCAGTTCACGGTCGGCTTTGAAGAGTGCAGGCGTGTTCCAGTCCACCGAAGATCGTCGCTGAGCTCCGGAGGTAAGTATGGGGTGGGGGTGTGGGAGGCAGAGTGCGCAGTGGGTGGGTGCGGGTTGTGGGAGGGTAGGGAGAAGCGCCGAGGACAGTTTTGTATTTACAGGTTTTGTTTTTCCTAAGACTACGAGGGACGAAGACTATGAGGACATTTGCCACACTGGGGTGGACTCCCAGCGTGGCAGCTGGAAAAGCTGTTGGGGGCTGGAGCCGATGAGATTAGGCACCCTGTCGGCCATAAAACATTTTCCACGCTGGGGTGGGCTCCCAGCATGGCACCTGGATGCTTTGAGGCGTGCAGCGGCGAAGTTGCTTCCGTCAGCTGCCACAGTATGTGCGTGGAGGCGCATCAGCACGCAATATGCATGCGATGCGTGTTGTGAGGGGGAGCTCTGCTTACTGAAGCGGAGATCTCCCTTTCAATGGTATACCACTGCATTTTCAGCTGTCATAGGCAGCTGGAGCAGTGATTGGTGCACTGCGACCGCGCCTGCAAACATACTGACTGAATTGGAAGAGGCTGACACAACTCTGGAAAACTCGGATGATGGAACAATGTTTCTTGCACATGTGTGCAAGCAAACATAAAAATGACAGTGACACTGTTCATGAGCAGATGTCCTAAAATGCCTATGTTGAAAATCTGGTGACGATAGTCTATCAAATGACTGTGTTACAAGTGTGCATTGCGCAGTTTCAACGCACCCTTGTAACTTCGCAGATTTGTAATATTGTCATGCCAGATGTTCAACACTGGCATTTTTTCACACTTCCTTATGAACAGTACAGCTGTAATTTTTCACTTCCTGACCGAAATGTGTTTTTGCACTTCAGGCGCAGAATAGCGCAATCGCTGTGGGAAATCAGTGTTCGGGACAGATTAAGAAAATGACAGTGACACTGTTCATGAGCAGAGGTCCTAAAATCTCTATGTTGAAAATTTGGAGATGAAAGTCCATAAAATGACTGTGTTACAAGCGTGCTTTGAACTGTTTCCACGCACCCTTGTAACTTTGCAAATTTGTAATAGTTTCACGTCACATTTTCAACACTGGCATTTTTTCACACCTCCTTATGAACAGTACAGCTGTCATTTTTCACATCCTGGCCAAAATATGTTTTTGCACTTCTGGCGCAGAATAGCATGGTCGCTGTGGGAAATCAGTGTTAGGGACAGATTAAGATCGAGCGAGTGAGAGGGGGGAGTGACCGAGCTCTACTGAGCTCTATCGGGACTGCTGTAGATTTCTTTGTGGGTAGAAAAAGGCGCCATTGCAGGCAGGAGCCCAGTACAAAAGGGCAGCTTGCAGTGCCAGGAGAAACAGAAAGAGCGAGTGAGGGAGGAGAAGTGAGCGAGCTCAACGGAGCTCTGTCGGGACTGCTGTGGATTTCTTTGTGGGCAGAAAAAGGCGTCAATGCAGGCAGAATGGATAAAATCCTCAGCTCCACTAATGCGTGCCACCTTGTAAGCATGAAGTTGAAAGAGAAAAACAACGGCACCGCAGGTATATGGAAATCTTTAAATCTTTAATCAGTGCATACCATATGCACAGCCGCTCAGCAGTACAGGCAAAAACCTCAACTAGTTTCGCACCAAACGTGAGGATGGTCTACCTACAATCCACACCTTTAAAAAGGTGAGTCAAGATTTTGAATCATTTATGGATACACATATACATGAGGAAATTGTGACTATTTCAGTGTCTTCGGCACTTTGATATGGATATTTTTGTTACTACACGTATCTTGTTTATTCTTTGAGGTGTTTTTTTCATTTCCTTCACCTCCTTCCCCGATTTTTTTTGCGTTTTAAAAAACGCCTTATTGTGGTTGCCCAAATACATCTAGGCGCATATTTTCTGCAGTCCGTTTTGAATAGTGCTTTTTGCACTTAAAGGGGAATTACCATAAATTACTGCAGAGCACCGTTTTTTGGTGATTTAAATATATTAAGGCTTTATTCTGATGCTTGTTCTGGACAGTATTCTGAGGGGAATTACGAGTAGCCACTAGATTAAGCTCAGCTTTAATGGCAATACATGACCTAGTTTCATGATTGAGTTGGATGAATTTACAATGTGCTGAATAATTATGTATATGACCATTATGACGATATGACTACGTGCTATTCAAGATATTGAAAATGTTCTACTAGAGACAATAACATTATAAGTGATTTGAATATTTTTCTGAGCATTTGCAGGGGAGTTGTGAATTCTTTTTTTCCCCATAAAGTCCATTTCTGAGGCTATATATACTTTTTTGTACCTCTATTGCCACAATAGTGTGTTTTGGCTACAGTATGCTGAGTGATTATGCATGTGGTGTTTGAAGCATATGTCTTTGATATTTTAATTTGAAGACAACTCATTTGGCTATATTTACATTGGAGATATATATATATATATATATTTCCCTTTGCAACATATGTTGGTTCTTTGAATGAACATTACCTCTTCACTCTGATTGAATAATATATTATTGATTTGAAACATCGACTGTCAAATTCATCTTTGGGTATGTCCCAGGAGAATTATACGGTATTTCAATTGGGGGAGGTGACAGGACTTATGTCTACTTCTGTTTTTGCCACTCGAGGAGAGGCAGATTTGTTCAAGGAACAACTCAATATTGCCGATGTAGAAAATTCTATTGAGGAATCTACAAGAGAGACTAATAACATAGATATTGGCATAGATCTAGCCTTTATCCAATTTGAAAGAGTCACTCTTAAAGGTCGACATCATTATTGGAATCGGGTATCTTTAGAAGCTTATTTGAAAGTTGGTAGATCCCCCCGGGGATTACGAGCCCTCAATACACAGGGTTATGGCATGGACCGACCATCCTTTGTTTCTGATTGGAACAGAGGGTTACAATTGGGAACAGATGCTCTGATGCAAGCTGTCATTAAGGACTATGTTAATCAGCAACCTATTATTGAAGCAGATATTAAAGCTAAGGAAGAGATTGTTTTGCGTTTTAAAGAGGACTCTAGATTTCCGATTTATGAACAACAACTTCAGGAAGTAATTAATATAGAAGAAAATAAAATTAAACAAAGGAAGCTCAAAAAATTTGAACGGGATAGACAAGATTACCTTCTGGATCAGGTATTTACTTGGAATAAGAGATCAAATATGCCGAGGAAACAGCAGCAACAACAACAACAAAAAAAGTATGCTGGTAATCAAGGTGGTGGATATATAGGGGCAGTTACTGGCCCGAAATCAATTCTGCATAAAAGGGGCATCTCTCCATCATCCTCCAACTACACCGGTACAAGTGATTCGGACAATACTGAAGATCTGTTTTTGGAAGTAGAACAGGAGGAATTACCAGCTAGATTAACTGTTTCTACTCCCAAGACTTCCAGATATTCCCAACCAAGGAGGAGTGAGAAGCAAGTTCAATTTCAGGAACCTAGGAACTTGGGAATTAATACACAGGAGAATCAGGGAAACTCCGAGCGTCCGTATCACCAACATTACCTCCGATACCCAAACAGACACGGGGGGGTAAATGTTACCAGGCCAAGAAGAGGAAATCGGAAGGGCATTTGGAGAGGGTATTAACAACTACTCACCTACCGGAGAATATTGTGGTGAATATATCACAGGTACCCTTATCTGATATTGAGATCCAGGTATTGCAAAAAGGGTTGACTTTTGTACCTCGACTAACATTAATCATTTTGAAGTTTATTTGGATATTAAGCATCTTTCAGAACGTTGAACCTGAGATCATTTTGCTGCAGACATGGGGTATAATATTGATACCAATTTGAATGGTATCTCTGTGGATACAGTAGATACCATCAGTAACACCTGGTGGTGCCCCTCTTTAAGGTTACCATCTACATTTAATCCACTACTCTGATATAGTTAGAATCTTTGAAAGAGCTGTACTGAGTGATGTGGAAGCTATTAGTTTGAATGATGGTTCTAACTATGTTAATTTATCTAACAGTGAAAGGCGGCAGTTAAATCACTACAGGATAATCCATTATTGGTTATTAAACCTGCTGATAAAGGGAGCCATAGTCATTATGGATACAACTAAATATATTGCTGAAATCAAAAAACAGTTGGCAGATTGCAATTTTTATAAAAATCTTCGGGGGGGTCCTACTAACAAATTTAAATCTGATATTGATGAAATGCTTGATGCAGCACTTTTAGAGGGAATGGTAGATCAGAAAGAACATTCCTTTATGGTTGTTACGCATCCTGTAAGATCGACAATCTATGTATTACCTAAGATACATAAAGATTTGGAGAATCCCCCTGGTAGACCAATAGTGGCTGGTATTGGTTCATTAACTGAACCATTATCACGATGTGTTGATACATATATTACCACACACCTTTATAAACAAAAAACCTATGAATGAAAAACCAATATTAATATAACACTACACATAAAACTACAGAACATGTGCAATTAAATCAAAATAAATCCAAAATAATTAAAAATTACTTTTTAAACAATGTATATATTTTTTGGCGATGTATATATTTTTTAGATGCCCTATTAAGTATGTAAATCTATGTAAAACAGCCCTGGTCATTTAACCATTAATCTTACCAGTAACCATTATGACCAGGTGACTTTTGAAGACTTTACTAACGAAGTCCAAATGTGTAACATATTTTGATAGTTTTTCAAAAAAATTTTCAGGCAATTGTATGTATAGACATACACATTGTGTCAACGCCATCTAGGAGAAAAAGAGAAAGGAAAAATGTATGTTTATAACAACAATATACATCAGCATCTTATATCATTGATACACCATAAATAGAAATACAACCTTCTATTCCTTATCTAAATAACCTTTTCTGTGTAAGAATTCATTTCTTCTTTCTCATATTGATCAAGGAAACAACATCAACTTTATCATTCAAACCGGTGATTTAAGACCACCAAGAGTATATATCAATATGCCTCTCTATTGAGTAACAAATCATTAATATTGCACCCGGGGTCCAAGTTTAACCGGTTCAATCCCACAGAATTTAAAAACATGTTTCACACCCACCACCCCCAATTTACATGCATGTATAGCTAATGCACTTCTGTCATCATTTTTATCTATACTATGCATATGTTCACCAATTCGAACCTTAAATTGGCTTATAGTCTTGCCAATATAAAATGCACCACATGTGCATGTTGCCAGATATATCAAGTTCTCAGTAATACAACTAAAGAAGGACTGCATTTTATACGTCTTACCAGAATTAACAGTTGCAAATGTTGTACTTTTTGCAATGGTAGCACAATATTTACAGTTCCCACATGCATAGGTGCCATTAGGTTTACATGGTAACCAAGTTTTAGCCTCCTGTATTACCTTTTGAATAGGTTGGTAACTATTGGTAATGACATCACCAAGGTTTTTACCTCGACGATATACCATATGTGGCAAAGAACTTGCCACCTCTTTAAGTCTGGGTTCCAGACCCAAGAGTGGCCAATGTTTCTTAATCATGTCACCAATATCTCCAGACTGTTTACAGTATGTTGTAACAAAATGGATGGATTTCTCAGTTAAATCAGATTTAACCTTTGGTTTCATTACATCCTCACGTTGTTTAATAGAAACATCATCCAAGGCATCTTCCACTAGCTATCTAGAGTATCCTCTATCTAGAAACCTACCACATCTCTGTGCCTTCTTTCACAAAATCATCATCAAAGCTGCAATTTCTCCGTACTCTAGGTAATTGGGCCCTGGAATGTTGTTAATCATAGGTCTGGGATGGCAACTGGATGCATGCAGAAGAGAATTTCTATCAGTGTTTTCCTAAAAGAGAGTTTGTATACCATCATCAATATCTCTTCTGATTTCCAAATCCAAAAATGTGACCATATCTTTATCACTTGTCACACTAAATTTCAAATTAGGATTACTAGTTTCCAAATATGATACAAATTCCCTCAAATCACATACAGTGCCTTTCCAGATCAAAAAAATATTGTCAATAATGGTTACTGGTAAGATTAATGGTTAAAAGACCAGGGCTGTTTTAGATAGATTTACATACTTAATAGGGTATCTAAAAAATATATACATTGTCAAAAAATATATACATTGTTTAAAAAGTAATTTTTAATTATTTTGGATCTATTTTGATTTAATTGCACATGTTCTGTAGTTTTATGTGTAGTGTTATATTAATATTGGTTTTTCATTCATATGTTTTTTGTTTATAAAGGTGTGTGGTAATGTGGTATTGTCACTTTAAATGTTACCTTTTTAAAGGTGTGGATTGTAGGTAGACCATCCTCCTGATGACGCACGTTTGGTGCGAAACTAGTTGAGGTTTTTGCCTGTACTGCTGAGCGGCTGTGCATATGGTATGCACTGATTAAAGATTTAAAGATTTCCATTTACCTGCGGTGCCGTTGTTTTTCCTCTTTCAACTTCATGCTTACAAGGTGGCACGCATTAGTGGAGCTGAGGATTTTATCCATTCTACGATTGTGTTCCTTGATGCTCACTAACTGGTATTTTGGGAACTTTATTTTTGGCGTCTGACGTATATTCAAACAAGAATTGATTTCACTGGAACATCTGTCTAAGGATTTTGATTGGACTGTGCCTTCAGTTACGTTACAGACGTCTTATGTATTCTAGCTGATTTGATTTCAGCAGAGTGTTCATTTTGGAGCTTTCAATTGATTGCTTTGGGTTTTTTCTAAGCACTCCGTGGCGTTCTTATGTACCGTGGCTTGTACAATTGAGGCAAAGCAAATGCTCAGATTTTTTACGGTATGGTGAGTAAATATTTTCATTAACTATTTACGGATACACATGCGAGGAGTCGTGATTTAATCTCAGCATCAGCTAAAAGCATTACGTGCTGTGGATTCTAGTTAATGAATTGATTTTCTTCTGAGCTTTCGTTTGAACTTTAAAGCGATGCATTGTGGCTCTCCTAAAGGACTATGAGTATTTGTGTAACACAAGCTCATTACTGATGGCTGCATATGACTGAAGTATATTCTCGCTCTGTAGTGCACCGAAGTATAGCGCTGAAATAAAGCCCATTACAGTTGTTTTCAGCAGTCTTTGGTATTTTTGTGAACTGTGGCCCATGCAATTATAATCACAGCTATTGTCTAGACTTTTTTGAACCGTGTTATGAACATTTGAAATGGCATGGTGAGTCAAGATTTTGAATCGTTTATGGATACACATACACATGATGAAATTGTGACTATTTCAGTGTCTTCGGCACTTTGATATGGATATTTTTGTTACTACATGTATCTTGTTTATTCTTTGAGGTGTGTTTTTCATTTCCTTCACCTCCTTCCCCGATTTCTCTTGTGTTCTAAAAAATGCCTTATTGTGGTTGCCCAAATACATCTAGGCGCGTATTTTCTGCAGTCCGTTTTGAATAGTGCTTTTTGCACTTAAAGGGGAATTACCATAAATTACTGCAGAGCGCCATTTTTTGGTGATTTAAATATATTAGGGCTTTATTCTGATTCTTGTTCTGGACAGTATTCTGAGGGGAATTACGAATAGCCACTAGATTAAGCTCAGCTTTAATGGCAATACATGACCTAGTTTCATGATTGAGTTGGATGAATTTACAATGTGCTGAATAATTATGTATATGACCATTATGACGATATGACTACGTGCTATTCAAGATATTGAACATTTTCTACTAGAGACAATAACATTATAAGTGATTTGAATATTTTTCTGAGCATTTGCAGGGGAGTTGTGAATTATTTTTTTCCCCATAAAGTCCATTTCTGAGGCTATATATACTTTTTTGTACCTCTATTGCCACAATAGTGTGTTTTGGCCACAGTATGCTGAGTGATTATGCATGTGGTGTTTGAAGCATATGTCTTTGATATTTTAATTTGAAGACAACTCATTTGGCTATATTTACATTGGGAGATATATATATATATTTTTCCCTTTGCAACATATGTTGGTTCTTTGAATGAACACTACCTCTTCACTCTGATTGAATAATATATTATTGATTTGAAACATCGACTGTCAAATTCATCTTTGGGTATGTCCCAGGAGAATTATACAGTATTTCAATTTGGGGAGGTGACAGGACTTATGTCTACTTCTGTTTTTGCCACTCGAGGAGAGGCAGATTTGTTCAAGGAACAACTCAATATTGCCGATGTAGAAAATTCTATTGAGGAATCTACAAGAGAGACTAATAACATAGATATTGGCATAGATCTAGCCTTTATCCAATTTGAAAGAGCCACTCTTAAAGGTCGACATCATTATTGGAACTGGGTATCTTTAGAAGCTTATTTGAAAGTTGGTAGATCCCCCCGGGGATTACGAGCCCTCAATACACAGGGTTATGGCATGGACCGACCATCCTTTGTTTCTGATTGGAACAGAGGGTTACAATTGGGAACAGATGCTCTGATGCAAGCTGTCATTAAGGACTATGTTAATCAGCAACCTATTATTGAAGCAGATATTAAAGCTAAGGAAGAGATTGTTTTGCATTTTAAAGAGGACTCTAGATTTCCGATTTATGAACAACAACTTCAGGAAGTAATTAATATAGAAGAAAATAAAATTAAACAAAGGAAGCTCAAAAAATTTGAACGGAATAGACAAGATTACCTTCTGGATCGGGTATTTACTTGGAATAAGAGATCAAATATGCAGAGGAAACAGCAACAACAACAAAAAAAGTATGCTGGTAATCAAGGTGGTGGATATATAGGGGCAGTTACTGGCCCGAAATCAATTCTGCGTAAAAGGGGCATCTCTCCATCATCCTCCAACTACACCAGTACAAGTGATTCGGACAATACTGAAGATCTGTTTTTGGAAGTAGAACAGGAGGAATTACCAGCTAGATTAACTGTTTCTACTCCCAAGACTTCCAGATATTCCCAACCATGGAGGAGTGAGAAGCAAGTTCAATTTCAGGAACCTAGGAACTTGGGAATTAATACACAGGAGAATCAGGGAAACTCCGAGCGTCCATATTACCAACATTACCTCCGATACCCAAACGGACGCGGGGGGGGTAGCGTTACCAGGCCAAGAAGAGAAATCGGAAGGGCAGTTGGAGAGGTATTAACAACTACTCACCTACGGAGAATATTGTGGTGAATATATCACAGTTACCCTTATCTGATATTGAGATCCAGGTATTGCAAAAGGGTTGACTTTTGTACCTACGACTAACATTAATCATTTTGAAGTTTATTTGGATATTAAGCGTCTTTCCAGAACGTTGAACCTGAGATCATTTTTCGCTGCAGACATGGGGTATAATATTGATATCAATTTGAATGGTGTCTCTGTGGATACAGTAGATGAACCATCAGTAACACCTGGTGGTGCCCCCTCTTTAAGGTTACCATCTACATTTAATCCGCCCTACTCTGATATAGTTAGAATCTTTGAAAGAGCTGTACTGAGTGATGTGGAAGCTATTAGTTTGAATGATGGTTCTAACTATGTTAATTTATCTAACAGTGAAAGGGCGGCAGTTAAATCACTACAGGATAATCCATTATTGGTTATTAAACCTGCTGATAAGGGGGGAGCCATAGTCATTATGGATACAACTAAATATATTGCTGAAATCAAAAAACAGTTGGCAGATTGCAATTTTTATAAAAATCTTCGGGGGGATCCTACTAACAAATTTAAATCTGATATTGATGAAATGCTTGATGCAGCACTTTTAGAGGGCATGGTAGATCAGAAAGAACATTCCTTTATGGTTGTTATGCATCCTGTAAGATCGACAATCTATGTATTACCTAAGATACATAAAGATTTGGAGAATCCCCCTGGTAGACCAATAGTGGCTGGCATTGTTTCATTAACTGAACCATTATCACGATATGTTGATACATATATTAAGCAGTATGTGCCCACATTGCGATCTTATGTTAAAGATTCAGCTGATATATTAGGAATATTGCAGGATATCCAGTTAGACTCTGATTCCCTCCTTGTTTCAATGGATATAGGATCTCTATATTCAAATATACCTCATGCAGGGGGGTTATTAGCATTGGATTATTGGCTAAGTATGGATTTATCATTGGATGAGCAAAAGAAGAGATTTATCTTAAACTGTGCTGAAAATGTGTTGGAGAAAAATGTTTTTTTGTTTCAAGGTGAGTATTTTCTCCAGATTAAGGGTACGGCGATGGGTGCTACTTTTGTGCCCCATTATGCTAACCTTTATTTGGGTCTATGGGAGAAAGTAGTGGTCTATGACAAAGAGGTCAATCCTTTTTATTATAGGATTGATCTGTGGCGCCGTTTTATTGACGATATATTTTTGATCTGGAAAGGCACTGTATGTGATTTGAGGGAATTTGTATCATATTTGGAAACTAGTAATCCTAATTTGAAATTTAGTGTGACAAGTGATAAAGATATGGTCACATTTTTGGATTTGGAAATCAGAAGAGATATTGATGATGGTATACAAACCTCTCTTTTTAGGAAAAACACTGATAGAAATTCTCTTCTGCATGCATCCAGTTGCCATCCCAGACCTATGATTAACAACATTCCCAGGGCCCAATTACCTAGAGTACGGAGAAATTGCAGCTTTGATGATGATTTTGTGAAAGAAGGCACAGAGATGTGTGGTAGGTTTCTAGATAGAGGATACTCTAGACAGCTAGTGGAAGATGCCTTGGATGATGTTTCTATTAAACAACGTGAGGATGTAATGAAACCGAAGGTTAAATCTGATTTAACTGAGAAATCCATCCATTTTGTTACAACATACTGTAAACAGTCTGGAGATACTGGTGACGTGTTTAAGAAACATTGGCCACTCTTGGGTCTGGAACCCAGACTTAAAGAGGTTGCAAGTTCTTTGCCACGTATGGTATATCGTCGAGGTAAAAACCTTGGTGATGTCATTACCAATAGTTACCAACCTATTCAAAAGGTAATACAGGAGGCTAAAACTTGGTTACCATTAAACCTAATGGTACCTATGCATGTGGGAACTGTAAATATTGTGCTACCATTGCAAAAAGTACAACATTTGCAACTGTTAATTCTGGTAAGACGTATAAAATGCAGTTCTTCTTTAGTTGTGTTACTGAGAACTTGATATATCTGGCAACATGCACATGTGGTGCATTTTATATTGGCAAGACTATACGCCAATTTAAGGTTTGAATTGGTGAACATATGCATAGTATAGATAAAAATGATGACAGAAGTGCATTAGCTATACATGCATGTAAATTGAGGGTGGTGGGTGTGAAACATGTTTTTAAATTCTGTGGGATTGAACCGGTTAAACTTGGACCCCGGGGTGGCAATATTAATGATTTGTTACTCAATAGAGAGGCATATTGGATATATACTCTTGGTGGTCTTAAATCACCCGGTTTGAATGATAAAGTTGATGTTGTTTCCTTGATCAATATGAGAAAGAAGAAATGAATTCTTACACAGAAAAGGTTATTTAGATAAGGAATAGAAGGTTGTATTTCTATTTATGGTGTATCAATGATATAAGATGCTGATGTATATTGTTGTTATAAACATACATTTTTTCCCTTTCTCTTTTTTCTCCCTAGATGGCGTTGACACAATGTGTATGTCTATACATACAATTGCCTGAAAATTTTTTTTGAAAAACTATCAAAATATGTTACACATTTGGACTTCGTTAGTAAGTCTTCAAAAGTCACCTGGTCATAATGGTTACTGGTAAGATTAATGGTTAAAAGACCAGGGCTGTTTTAAATAGATTTACATACTTAATAGGGTATCTAAAAAATATATACATTGTCAAAAAATATATACATTGTTTAAAAAGTAATTTTTAATTATTTTGGATTTATTTTGATTTAATTGCACATGTTCTGTAGTTTTATGTGTAGTGTTATATTAATATTGGTTTTTCATTCATAGGTTTTTTTGTTTATAAAGGTGTGTGGTAATGTGGTACTGTCACTTTAAATGTTACCTTTTTAAAGGTGTGGATTGTAGGTCGACCATCCTCCTGATGACGCACGTTTGGTGCAAAACTAGTTGAGGTTTTTGCCTGTACTGCTGAGCGGCTGTGCATATGGTATGCACTGATTAAAGATTTAAAGATTTCCATGTCAATGCAGGCAGGAGCCCAGTACAAAAGTGAAGCCTGCAGCGCCAGGAGAAACAGAATGAGTGAGTGAGAGATGGGGGAGTGAGTGACTGCAACGGAGCTCTATCGGGACAGCTGTGAACTTCTTTGTGGGCTGAAAAGGTGCCAACACAGGCAGGAGCCCAGTACAAAAGGACAGCCTGCAGCACCGGGAGAAACAGAACAAGCAAGTGAGAGAGGGGGAGTGAGCGAGCTCAATGGAGCTGTGTTGGGACTGCTGCAGATTTCTTTGTGGGCATAAAAGGTGCCAATGCAAGCAGGAGTCCAATACATAAGAGCAGCATGCAGCGCGGGAGAAATAGAACAAGAGAGTCAGAGAGGGGTGAGCAAGCTCAATGGAGCTCTGCGGGACTTTAGAGTTGCCACCCTCCGCCCATGGTCCTCTGTGGTCCTATAGTACAGAAGGGTCTCTGGAGTGAAGACAAAGCAATGATTGGATACTTTTAGGATTGCTGTAATAATACCGATTAAGTTGTTTTGTTTACTTCTCTAACTGAGCTTAGTAGTGAGCTATACTGTTGTCATTGCTGTAATAATACATATTTATTTGTTCTGCTTATTTCTCTAACTGAGCTGAGTAATAAATTTAGTAGAACAAATCCCAAAATGACTGTTTCTGATGCATTACTTGAAGTTGCTACACATACTCATAACTCCGTGAATTTGCAATATTTTCACTCCAGATTTTCAACATTGGCTTTTTCCTACACCTCCTTATGAACAGTACAGCTGTCATTTTTCACATCCTGGCCTAAATGCATTTTTGCACTTCCAGCGCAGAATAGCGCTGTCGCTGTGGGAAATCAGTGTTCGGGGCACATTAAGAAAACTGCAGTGACACTGTTCATGAGCAGAGGTCCTAAAATGCCTATGTTGAAAATTTTGTGATGAAAGTCTATAAAATGACTGTGTTACGAGTATGTGTTGTGCAGTTTCCACGCACCCTCGTAACTTCACAAATTAGTAATATTTTCACTCCAGATTTTCAACACTGGCATTGTTTCACACCTCCTTATGAACAGTACAGCAGTCATTTTTCATGTCCTGGCCAAAATGTGTTTTCACGCTTGCGGCGCAGAATAGCGCAGTCACTTTGGGAAATCAGTGCTTGTGACAGATTAGAATCGAGCGAGTGAGAGAGGGGGAGGGACCAAGCTCAACTGAGCTCTTTTGGGACTGCTGTGGATTTCTTTGTGGGCAGAAAAAGGTGCCAATGCAGGCAGGAGCCCAGTACAAAAGGGCAGCATGCAGCGCCAGGAGAAACAGAATGAGCGAGTGAGGGAGGGTGAGTGAGCAAGTGAGCTCAACAGAGCTTCATCGGGACTGCCGTGGATTTCTTTGTGGGCAGAAAAAGGTGCCAATGCAGGCAGGAGCCCAGTACAAAAGGGCAACCTGCAGCACCAGGAGAAACAGAATGAGCGCGTGAGAGAGGGGAAGGGAGTGAGCGAGCTCAACGGAGCTGTGTCGGGACAGCTGTGAACTTCTTTGTGGGCAGAAAAAGGCACCAACGCAATCAGAAGCCCAGTACAAAAGGTCAGTCTGCAGCGCTGGGAGAAACAGAATGAGTGAGTGAGAGAGGGGGAGTGAGCAAGCTCAACCGAGCTGTGTCGGGACTGCTGTAGATTTCTTTGTGGGCAGAAAATGGTACCAACGCAGGCAGGAGTCCAGTACAAAAGGGCAGCCTGCAGCACCGGGAGAAACAGAATGAGCGCGTGAGAGAGGGGAAGGGAGTGAGCGAGCTCAATGGAGCTCTGTCGGGACCAGTACCGTAGGAAGGGTGGGGCGGGTGGTGCTCCCGCCCCGGGCGAAAGCCTCTGAGGGGAGCATTTTTCCACTGAAGCTCATGTTCTAATTCACTTGCGTTGGTGCTTTAAATCTTTTTTTTTTTTATTTTGGTTCTGTAATTACAAATGACTGTCAGCAAAGGTGCATCTGAGGACCAAGGACCAGCAAGTGGTGGTGGGGGGGGTCACATGGTTGCACAGTCTACTGCAGAAAATAATAATCATGTTGTGCTGAGAAAGAGGAACTGTGAGTGGGCCAGCGTGCCACCCATTAGTATAAAAGGTACAGGCGGAGCATTTGGTACAGAGTGAGAGGCGCTTTGTGTTTGAGACAGGGAGAGTGTGGAGCAAGTTGTTGAGCGTACTAGCGTAGAGTAGTAGACAGTCACAGAGACTAAAAAAAGTGAGAGAGCCAGAGAGGAGAGATGAGTCACGAGAGACAGAGAAGACAGAAAAGATCCTTGTCTTATATTTTTTTCATCACTTGTATAATGTAAGCATAAGCAGAATGCACACCACACTAAGTACTCTGTCTCTTGTTGTCTATGTAGACAAGACTGGTAATTGTCACTCGTCAGTGACAGAGTGTCTGTAGTAAAAAGTGATGGTACTGTAGGCATGCAGAAGAGCAGACCCGGTGAAGCGATGAATAATTCCCAAATTAATTTCTGAATCCAAACTGTGAGATGATGAGATGGGATTTATGTGGTGAGAGTGCAGTGGGTGGGGGGGGGTGATTGATAGTCTCACTCAGAAAGTTGGGAGACAAAGATCTGCTTTTCTTGCCGTTGAATTATTGGGCCTGGGCGGGCCTGTCTTGGAGTCGGGTCTGCTGGCGGGTGGGCAGATGGGCAGCGACTGTGTAGTTCACTTGAACTTCATGCACTGGACTGGGGACTTGGATGGGAGTGAAGATTTTGAAGCAGTTGCCTCAGCCTTGGCCTGACTGCCATGGCGTGGGCCATGGCATACCTTCCCTTCTGTCCACCACGTTGTTACATTTTCTTTTCTTTCCTCTTGACCCGCATCCCTCCTGCACTCCCATTCCATTGCCTTTTTTTTTTTGTGTCCTCTCCTTCTGATTCTCCCTAGCAGAGTCCTTGTTCCATTCTCACCCCGCTACCCACACCTGTCTTGCTTAGAAAATGAGGCCTTGTCTGCCAGTGCCTTGCCTAGTTGTATTAGATGCCATGTGAGGGGATCTGTACAGTTTAGATTATAACATATTAACAGTTACATGTATCTGGATTGGCTTGGGCTATGGAGGGGAACTGATGGGAATCAGGGGAATGAGGGATTTGGAGTGGGGCTCCTTCTGGCTGCAGGGATGCTGACTGGAGCAGTTGGGCTGGCTCAGCTGTACTGGGGGTGCAGTGCAGGGGTTGTTACTGGGCAGAGAGGGCTGCACTGCTAAGGCATACTGAAAGCTGGTATAGGCTAGGCAGAATGTTTTTTTCCTAATGACACTTCTCATTGCACCATGGGGCCCCTTCACTGTCTCTCACCAGGCTAACTAAATGGGCCCTTGGGGGGTCCTCAAGCTCAAGCACCCTATCATGCCCTATCAGGCCTTTTTTTTTTTTTTTTCACAGGGTCCCGCCTCGATACTACAACTTGGGGACAGTACTACATAATGTATCCCATCCCCATCCCACAGCAGGACCCCCCGCCAGACAAGCTACCCCCTGCAACTGTCCCTCCCCACAGGTCAGGAAAGGGCCAGGAAGCAGAAGATCCACAGCAGAAAACTGCTGCTACAGTGCTGTCCAGGGTTCCACAGTAAAACTTCTGGCAGAAAAGGAAAGCTCCCCGACTCACTAGGTCTGCTTGGCTTGCATCCATGAACATGACAGTTTTCTTATTAATTTATGACACTGTGTAGACTGAGCATGTCACCTAAACCATGGATGTCAGTTGCCCGCTTTTGGATCTTGACATCTGACAGTTTCTGCAGTGCTTATAAATTACATATAAAAATACCTGCCATGTTCGTGGTTGCCAACAGAGTATATGAGTCTGAGCTGGGGAAAGAGAGAGGGTGGGAGTGGACCAGAGGAGCAGCGCCTTTTTTTGTATGCCAGAAGTGATACTGTGGGACCCTGGACAGCACCATAGCAGCAGTTCTATGATGTGAATCTTACGCTCCTTGGCCCTCTCCCAACTGGGGAGGGAGGGTAGAGGCAGATGCAGGGGTGCTTTTCTATGGGGGTTCCTCGGTGGGGATTGGATACAGTCAGAATATTGTTTGGTTGGGGGGGATGCCACTGATGAAAGAGTGGTCCTCTGGAGGGATGCTAGACATGGGGCTGCATACCTCTCAACCTCTTGCCTCATGAATCAGGGACAAGACTAAAAATAATCAAGGCCAAAGACCCAAAATCTTGGACACATGTTAGAAATTGACACTATTCACTCAGAAAGCTGATAGAAAAAGGGGATTTGTGTTCACAATGTTTATCTGCATTTTCTGAAGAAGAATAACTCTGTAACTTTAATGTTTTACATTATTTCGTGATTTTAACCCCTCATCCCACTGTTCTTTACCATAAAAACAAACTTTATGATGGACAAATGCAAATTTTGTTGCAAAATCAAGGACAGTTCAGAGGTATGTGCAGTTGGTCTAGTTGCAAGGATTGTTCGGGTGCATGGACGCTTGTCTTGGTGTAGGGTGGTGGTTCAGCTATAGGGAAGGTAGGCAGCTAAGGTGAGTGTGGTGTTATGGAGGTGTTCAAGTCACTGTAGGATGATTGGGGGGTGGAGTCTGGTTATGATCTAGAAGGGTGGTCAAGCAGCATTGAGTGCTGGAGATAGTCTAGCTGAAGGAAGGGTGGTCGGGGGGTGGAGGCTTTTCCTTCTGTTAGGTGGTGGTGATTCCACTACAGGGGTAGTGGAGCCTGCCATCAGGGCTGAGTGAGTGGGCTCATGGAGATACAGTACATCCCCCTATGTGAGGATGGGTGGTTGCAGGTGGGGCATCTCAGAGGTACATGTGTCCAGCACTCGAGGACTGCATCTATACCACTCATGTGCCTATATATGCCCCCATGAGCCACTCTCGATGGAACTGTTGGTCAGACAGTTGTCCACAACAATTGCAGCTACACTGCACACTCTGATGACAGCCAGCCAACATCTTAGACTCCCACACCTCAGATTCTACGGGAACAAAGTTTTCCCTGAAATCAGGGGTAGGGAACGTATAACAAAAGTATGTTTTTCCTTCAAGAAAAGCCTCAAAACTCACTACAGAGCATGTAAGCAACCTAGAGCTTCTGGGGGGCTTGCAGCCCCCAGACCACCGGCTGTTTTCTCGGGGGGCGCAAAATTAGTCTCTTGCCCAGGGCACCAAAACGCCTTCCTACGCCTCTGGTCGGGACAGCTGTGAACTTCTTTGTGGGCAGAAAAAGGCACCAACGCAATCAGAAGCCCAGTACAAAAGGGCAGTCTGCAGCGCTGGGAGAAACAGAACGAGTGAGTGAGAGAGGGGTAGTGAGCAAGCTTAACGGAGCTCTGTTGGAACTGCTGTGGATTTGTTTGTGGGCAGAAAAAGGTGCCAATGCAGGCAGGAGCCCAGTACAAAAGGGCAGCCTGCAGCATCAGGAGAAACAGAATGAGCGGGTGAGAGAGAGGGGGAGTGAGTGAGCTCAACGGAGCTGTGTCAGGACTGTTGCGGATTTCTTTGCGGGCAGGAAAAGGCGCCAATGCAAGCAGGAGCCCAGTACAAAAGGGCAGCCTGCAGTGTCAGGAGAAATAGAACAAACGAGCGAGAGAGGGGGAGTGAGTGAGCTCAATGGAGCTTTGCCAGTACTTTACAGTTGCCCACCTTCCCACCCAGTGTACTCTGTGGTCCTATATTGCAGCAGAGTCTCTGGAGTGGAGACAAAGCAATGATTGGATACTTTAGGATTGCTGTAATAATACAGATTTAGTTGTTCTGTTTCTTTCTCTAATTGAGCTAAGTACTGAGCTATACTGTTATGATTGCTGTAATAATACATATTTATTTGTTCTGTTTATTTCTCTATCTGAGCTGAGTAATACTTGGAGTGCAATAGGATTTCTAACTGGGCTAAGTGAAACTATCTAAGAGCCGAGAACAAAAAGTATGGTAGTTGAGGGGTGAAAAACGGACAAGAAGGCTTTAGGAGTTCTACAGTAATACAGTATCTAATGGAGGAGATTTGAGAATGAATTTCCCCAGTCGGCAAGGGGTCAGTAGGGGGACTAGTGTGGGAGGGGGAAAAGTAATTTGAGTAAATAGGGACCTAACAGTTATAGTAGGGTACAGAACCTGGGAGTAAGAGCCTATAACATAAGATGGGGCCAAAATGGGGCAGGTGCCACATGTCAATAGGGTGGGCATCTTTGGAAGGGTGGAGGGGTGTACAGGGTGTGGGTCTGCCATGATCCTGGACTGGGCTTGGAGGATTGGGGGGTGTATGGTCTGTAGATGAGTGGCTAGTTTGAGGGAAGAACTGTGGAGGTTAGGGAGGAGTGTAAGTGGCAGTGCAGATGAGTATGGTAGGCATCCTGAGGGGGGGAATAAGGGATGGCAAAGGGGGACAGAGAAAGTATAACTAGGGACTGAAACTGACCCCAGTATCAGAGGCAGTAGCAGAAAAGAGAGAAGAAGTGAGGGGGTGCCCGAGGCAAGGACGGGGGGCCTCCTGATATGGGAGGAAGAGACCATGAGGAGTACCAGGGGAGAAAGCAGATGGCTGTGGGTAGGGAGGGACCAGAGGTGCCACGGAGGGGAACAAGTAGGAGGGGGGAACCGATAGAGGGAAGAGATGTAGGACAGGCATCGACTATGAATAGATTTGAACCTCTGCTATGGGACAGAGAGGGGGAGCAGGAACATACTGAAGGGGGGAGGACAAGCGGGGCAAGAGAAGGATGGCAACAGGTAGGGGAAGAGATAGTGAGGACAAAAGGGTAGAAGGGGGCTAGTAAGGAAGGAGGGGTGGTGACTGAAGGAGAGAAGGCTACAGGAAGGGGGAAGGATGAGAGGGGCATCACTATCGGGGTAGAAGGGAATGGGAGCTCTAAATCAACAACAGTGGGGATAGGAGAAGGGTTGGAAATCAGCAGGGGAGGAGAGGAGGTCGACATGAGAAGTCCAGTAGGAAGTAGTCAGGCTGGGAAGGGGTTCAAGGGGGATGGGAGGAATAAGGCAGAGAAAAGGGGTGAGGTGGAAGTGGGGGGTACAGATACAGAAGTCACAGATGGTGCAGTTGGCGGGGATATGGGACAGGGAAGAATGAATACTGGGGTGGTGGAAGGGGCATTCGAAGGTAAAGAGGTTAAGGGGTGGGGGGGTACTCGTCCTGGGGGATTCTATGCTGAAATGGGTGAGATTGGGTGGAAAGGGGGAAAGGCACAGCCATATTTGGGTTGAAGTTGTCCCCAGGTTGACTGCAGGAGGGGCAGGGCAGGCACTGCTCATGCGTGCAGTGAGGGGGAGGAAGAAACCTCATTTACTGTTGCATGTGGGTACAAACGACTCGGCGGAGGACACTGTGGAGGTAGTGAGGGGGAGGTTTGAGTACTTGTGCAGGCAGTGTGAGGGGGTGGGGAAGTCGGTGGCATTCTTGGAGGTACTGCCGGTACCATGTACAAGCATGGTGAGGAAGGGTAGGCTTGAGGAGTTCGAGTGGCTCAGGGATTGGTGTCACGTGAAACATTGTGGGTTAGTGACTAACTGGGGTAGGGTCTGGGGGGAATAGTGACTTGTATGCAGGGGACAGGGTACACTGGAGCAGGAAGGGGAAGGGAGTATTATAGGCAGCATTGCTGCCGGGCCACTGGCACTGAGGGTTGAGGTGCTGGATGCCACACCTTGTGCCATGCTGGCGACCCTGGTTCAGATGCAAGCCCAGGCTGCCAGGGGTTGGCAAGGGAGGGATAGGATTGAGTGTCTGGAGGACTGCTCTCCTATCCCAGGGTGGGATCCAGGGACCCACCGCTCTGTAGCAGCTCCTGGTGATGACAGCGGGTGCTACTACAGCGGTGTAGTAAAGGGTGGCGGAGTGTGGCAGATGTTGGCACACTGTGCCTAAGCATCAGTGCATGCCCGCACTCTGAAAAGGGGAGAAAATTGAAAAATGGGCTATGGGCAGGCAGCATGAGCTTCCACCCCCGCCCGCCCTGAATGGCGCCTCCTCAACGGATCCTGCACGGTGGGTTGATCTGGGAAGCTCCTCACAACCCCACCATGGGGTAATCCATGGAGGTGAGCAGCTCAGCCTGATGTCAGGGGCAGGGCTATGGGGGTCGATTGGTATGACCAAGCGACCATAGCCCAGTGAGAAAATATGTAAAAAAAAAAAGGCAGAATTAGGGGTATATCTCTACTAAGGTGGATTTAAACAAATGGGGGGGGGGGAGTGGCCAAAAGACTGAGGTTGGTAGAAAGGTCCGGACAGGGGAGCCTGATGAAGTCACCACTCTAGATATAGATAAAGGTGGAGGCGTAGTAACCCTGGAAGGGGGCAGACAGAGTGGTCTGAGTGTAATACAGAATGCACCACCACCCAGTAAGAATAATGAGGAGAAAGTGTGTGGACTACCGGGAGGAGGGACACAGGCCAAGGAGGAGAAGAGTGAGGAGAAGGAGGGGTATGGGTGGAAGGTGGTCTGACTAAATGGATAGAGAACTGGTTACGGGGAAGGTGCAGAGGGTGGTGCTGGTGGGGTAGCTCTCGGCACCCAGAGCAGTGACAAGCAGGGTGCCACAGGGATCAGTGCTTGGCCTAATACTATCTGGGCTCCTCATCTCCGATATAGCACATGGAGTGGGGAGCAGGGTTAGTCTGTTCGCACATTATACCAAATCAAAAGCAAATAGCTATAGTAGCAGAGCCCTCCCCCCCACACACACATACACACTCCCCGGAAAGCTGTTTAAAAGCCTGCAATTTATTCAAATCAATTCCATTTTCTTACTCACTTGGGGTTCAATGTCAACAAGTGTAAAATAATGTACCTAAGGCATAGGAACCCCGATACTGGATATAGAATTAGCAGAGGTACTGATACTCACTAGAAATGAAAGGGTCCTTGAGGTTATTATATCAGAGGACCTCAAGATGGTAGTACAGTGTGACAAGGCTATGGGCAGGGCAAATTGGATTCTGGGGTGCATAAGGAGTGGCATCTCCAGTAGGAGGAGGAGAAGGGATGTTGTGTTGCCATTGTATCACTCCCTACTATACCCCAGTTAGAGTACTGTGTCCAGTTTTAGAGTCCACACTTCATAAAGGACATAAGGTGGAGGTTGTCCAGAGGATGGCAACTAAAATGGTTCAGAATTTTCACAGGAATCCCTACTGAAAAGGCTGAAGAATCTCATCCTGTACACTCTGGAAGAGAGGAGGGCGAGAGGTGACATGATCAAGACCTACAAAGTACCTCACAGTGGTAAAGAGGGCACAGTTGGGGAGTTTACTTCAAATGAGGATGAGCACCCAAACCAAGAGAAATACAATGAAGCTGGGGGAGGGGCATTTAGGATATATGTGAAGAAATGTTTATTTACTGAAAGGGTGGTAGATGCCTTGAACAGACTGCCAGGAGAAGTAGTTGAAGCTAAAATGATAGGGGGCATGAAGCATGCATGGGATAAATATTGGGGTATATTAAAAAAGGGGGAAGGAGTGGGTCAACAGAGATTAATAGGGCTATGGAAGTGGAGTAGGTTCAAGTTCATTGCAGGAAAAATCCATTAAGCAAGCTCATTCACAAGGAGGTCCTGACGGACGCAGGCAGAGTAAGACATGCAGTAACATATACAGGCAGGAGTTACAAGTAGGTAGAGAACACTTGAGCAGACTGGGTGGGCTGAGCGATCCTTTTCTGCTGACAAATTCTATGTTTCTATGGCACCATGTGTTAATTCAGGTGCAGTGTTTATTTAAAGTTGGGCCTACCAGACATCCAGATGTAAGGTACAGTAAATCACACAATTAGATGCAGCCCACTTACAGTACAATAAACAGAACCCCAGTGCTTCGAGAGGCCTTTACCCTTCATAAGGCTGCTTAAAGAGCCAGAGTTCTATTTGCAGTGTTCACACCAGTATGCTGATCTTAAAATCGATGCCGCATCTGAATGAGTACTTGATTCTTGCTCACTCCATTTCTTCCCCACTTTGAAACCTGCTTGTCCCCAGTTAGTTTTGGGCTGGCAGTGCCTCGCCTGTGTTATAAGATGACCAATAAGCAGCACTGAAAGTCGTCAGACTTCACAGACTGTGAAGGCATCTGCTCACGGACAGACATAAGGCAATTCTACTGGGGGGGCAGGAGGAAGTAAGCTGTTGATTAACTAGAATCTGCAGCTTTTCCATCAGGTAGGGAAATGGGCAGACTAGGTGGGCCAAGTGGTCCTTATCTGCCGTCAAATTCTATGTTTCTATGCTTTTCACCCACCATCTTGCCAAAAAGAAGGCTGCAGCTATGGCCACTGATGACTGTTGGGGTGTAGGAATGGGGGGACCAAAGGGGACAGACATAAGGAGATAAAATCATAATAAAAATTGTGAGACCTTCACCAGCTTTCCAAAATGCTTTCCAGTAAAAGAACACTCTATGAAGTTTTTCGAATGGCAACACAATCTGGTGAGCCCTCTGTCTGCCATCTGACATCAGGCATCAACCAGCATAAAATTGCCTAAAGAAGGCAGTGTGGTCATGTGGTTACTGAAACACTGGAGATTACAGATTTATAAGAACAAAAGAATATCACACAGAAGCTGGCACATGTGCCTATAGCAGCTGTCTCCTGCTTCTCAGTCGTTATATTTATTAGGGCTGTGCGAATAACAAATATTATTTCCCGAATACCTCGAATAATGAGCTATTCGTTATTTGGATTCCGAATAACGAATAGTGCGCTATTCGTCTGGTATTCGGGAAACACTTCCAAAAAAGCTAAAATCTCCCCCACCCTCCTCCCTATCCAGATCTGGCAGGATAAGAAAGAACCGCCCTTCCCCCCACCCTCAGATAGTACCCAAACCCCCTCTTCCCCTCCCCAACCAAGTCGTAATAAAAAAAAAGAAAGATTTAAAATCAATGGGCGACCAGCACAACCCCCCCACTCCATGGCCGACTGCCAAGTTTAATACTATATGACCCCACACACACAACACACACATATCCCACCCCAGTAGACAGTGGTGTACGCCTGCGCTAAAAACAAAGTAAAAAAAGTCTGGCCGAGCGCGGCCGCCCTCCTTCTAGGCTTGTGAATGAAATCATTCACTTACTTGTGCTTATATAGAATGAGCTAATCATCAAGTGATCAGCTGTTCTACTATATAAGCCAAGCAAGTGAATGATTTCATTCTGAAAACAGCCAAGGAGGAGCTGCCCGCACCGCTTCTTCAATACTTTACTTTACTTCTGCAGGCTGCAGAGGTGCATGCTGCTATTGGCTACTGGGGTGGAAGTGGTGGGTGGGTGGGAAACAGTATTAAAACTTGGCGGGTGGTCGGTCGTGGAGGTGGGTGGGATTGTTCGGTCACCCATTAGATTATTTTCTTTTTATTATGACTTGGTTGGGGGAGGAGAGGGGTTTGGGTGCTACCTGAGGGTGGGGGGAAGGGGGGGTCTTTCTTATCTTGCCAGATCTGGGTAAGGGAGGGAGAGTGGGGGCGATGTTAGCTTTTTTTACTGGAAAGTGGCAAAAGTGCCGGAATACGAATATTCGGCTGAATATTCGAAAAAAGGTATTCGCACAGCCCTAATGTTTATACCCTTGAGGTACTTTAATGTTTCTATCATATCCCTTCTTTCTCTCCTCTCTTCCAGTGAGTACTTATTGAGGTCCCTTAATTTCTCCTCATAAGTCTTGTTTTGCAAGCTCTGTACCATCTAATTCGCACTTCTCTGGACCATCTCCAGCCTGTTAATATCCTTTCAAAGGTGCAACCTCCTGAACTGCACATAGCACTCCATGTGAAGCCTGACCATGGTTTTATATAATGGCATCACTACCTCCCTCCTTATGCTGGTGATACCCCTGCCTATGCACCCCAGCATGTCACTGGCCCTCCCAGCTGCCTTACCACTTTGACATTTTCAGGTCATCTGAAATAAGAACCCCCAGGTCCCTTTCCTTCTTTGTGACTGTCAACAACTCCCCCCCCATCCTGTCCCTTTCCCCAGGGTTTCAGTGTCCCAGGTGCATAAGTTTGCACTTTTTTGAATTGAGCGTCAGTTGCCAGTCTTCAGACCATTTCTCAAGCTTCCCCAGGTCCCTCTTCATTTTCTCCACCCCCTCTGGGGTATCCACTGTTACACATCTTCGTGTCATCTGCAAACAGGCAGACCTTTCCCTTCAGCCCTTCTGCAATGTCACTAATGAAGACATTGAACAGGACTTGCCCAAGGACTACTTTCTGCGGCACCCCACTGGTCACCCCCTCTCCCCAGACTGCGTCCCATTTACCACCACTCTCTGCCTCCTGTCTGTTGCTAAGTTTCTAACCCAGTTTCCCACCCTTTCCTCCATGCCCAGCCTACTCAGCTATTTTATCAACCTCCTACGTGGGATGGTGTCAAAGGTTTTGCTTACATCAAGGTAAGCATTGTCCGCTGCCCCACCCTGATTTACTTCCTTTGTTACCCAGTCAAACAGATCAACCAGATTTGTCTGACATGACCTCCCCACTGTGAATCCATGTTGCCTATGGCTCTGGCCTCCAATGGCTTCTAGATGCCCCACTATCCTTTCTTTAACCAATGTCTCCATGATCTTCCCCACTACTGAAGTGAGACTGACTGGCCTGTAGTTCCCTGCCTCCTCCCTACTGCTGGATTTGTATAGAGGGACCACATGTGCCCTCCTCCAATGCTCTGGTACCACCCCTGTGTTGAATGACTCAGTCAACATGGCTGCCAGAGGTACTGCTATTTCCTTTCACAGTTCTTTTAATATCCTTGGGTGTATGCCATCTGGTCCCATCGCTTTGTCCACCTTCAATTTACTCACCTTCTGCAGGATTCTTCTGCCTGTGAGTAGACTATTGTCCACCTCTTCACGCCTTTGCAACTGCTGTACTGCTGTGTCCCTTGCCCCTCCCCCTCTTCTGTGAATACTGAACAGAAAGACACAGTGGATGTCTTGGGGGGGGGCACATGACAGTTCTTAGGCATGGTACTTTCACTTCCAAATACCTAAACAGCACATATAAGCAATCAACATTCAGCACTGTCAAATGCTTGTTTAGGTTTCGTCTCCAGTTCCACTGCATTCCTTTTCACTGCAGCTTGCTGTCTGACAGTTTTGAAGCTGCACAAAAGTACTATGGATTAAATGTAAGAGCAGATCCAGGAAGTGATTTGCCAGGCCCAAAGTTCCAACAGTTGTCATCTCATCTACAACTCCCTTCATATTGTTCCACTCAAGTGGCACCTTTGTTTTTCTTGATCCTGCATTAGCAAAAGAGAGTCAAACTCACTCTTTTTAAGCATTTTTAATTTCCTCAATGATATAACATAAGCTCTTAAAAGTCATTCAGTGGCCCTGTCACACTGTATCTACAATAATAGATAGCATATTTCTTTCACTTCTCAGACACCAACAGAACACTAACCCAATTTGCATTTCCTAAAAACAGGGATCTTCAAACATGACTTGTACTGTAGTATGTTTATATGTACAATTCCTGTGTCTCTTATGGTTACAAGAGTCTCTTCTCAAGTCCTTTGTGTGCCAGAGCTGCTCCGCTTCCCAGTTCCCTCACCCAAAGAACTTGAGAGTGCACTCTTATAACCATAAGAGTCGGAACCATACATATAAACATATGTAAGAGCTTGGCAAGGACATGAACAAATTACAGGTCTAAAATTGTCCTTACCTGCCAGTGTGCAAGTATATGTGAAGCTGTTTGAATGAAGAAAGTCCTTAACAGTTTTAACTCCCCTCACAGTCATAAAGGGGTAAAGTAAATCTCAACTACAGAGCTTGGAGTTCCGATATATAAAAAAGAAAAAAAAAGGGAAAAAACTAAGAAACTGTAGTATTGCTGTAGTGAGGTACATGCCTCAGGAAGGATTTAAATGGGTCTCATGATTCAAATGTGAGAATAGCTGAACAAATTAGTTTAAAATCACCTCTCTTTCTCTTTACACTGTCCCTGGTTCTGTTTTTTCATTGTTCTTCATACATTTGTTAATCGTTCACTGAAGAGAGGACATTTGAATTACAAAACAAGGGTCAGTGTAGGCACTGGGCAGCTGTAACAGTAGTTCAGAATCTGAGTGGTCCCTTTCTGTTGCCCCCTAGTTCCAGCGCTGCTGCCATTGTGGGGGTCAGGAGATGGAGCCAATAGAACTTTTGCAGTATGGCAGAGGGGCAAGTACCCAGGAGCGTGAGGAGACTTGGTGCCATTTATCCTGTTTATATGTACGATGTGATTGAGGAATGGGGATCGGTGCTGGTGGTTCTGATTGCAATGCTGTCCAGTATATGTGAACAGCTTATTCTGGTTCCAGACATACAATCCAGTTGATATGTATGCAGCCCAGGCACCGTGTGCCAGTGGGCTACTACCCCTGCCTGTTGTCCTCTAACAGGTCAAGTGCCTGGGTCCTGCTACAATGGTGTTCAGGGGTCCTGTCCCAAATGTAATAAAACAGCACGGTGCCTCCACCCAGAGAGAATGTAAAAGTGGGTCAGGTGACTGGCTGGCACAGACCCTGGGATGCAGCACCTACCCACCTCCCCTACCGACCACCCCACACTCTGGACACCCAACAATTAAGTACCACCATAAACCATGAACAGTAAGACTTTAACAGACTCAGAGAATTTCTGTATGCACACAATTGCAAACCATAAACCACTGCATTATTTGGGGTATGGGACTAGGGAAGGGGGTACTGGGACCAAGGATGGCTGTGGAAAGAAAAAAATGGTTAATGACATAGCATCACAATCAACATTGCAGCCCGCAGGCCGAACTCACCCCCACTGGTACCAGTGTTCCCCAGATGTTCTTAGGGGTATCCACTAGGTGCAGGCCTGGTATGGTGCTGCAGGGTGACTGGCTGTTGGGGCCCTGAAAATGTTTGGAAAGGACTTGGTTTAAGAAAACAGAAAAAATTCCCCTTTATTTTTCTCTCCAGGAGCCAGATCCTGGGTACTCGAGGTTTGTCATCCGCAGATTCAGGGGATGGAGCTCATAGAACAGTGCAGCACAAGGCAGAAGCAAGGCCGACCTTTGTCCCTCAGGCAGGATGGGCTTTCTTGAAGATCTTGCAGCTGGTCACCTTGATTGTAGTTCTGCCCACTTGTCACCTTCAGCTAATTATGGCCCATTGCAGAGTGTTGCGGCAGGACAACACCAGCACCAGAAGGCCCAGACCCAGGAGTGGCTCCACAGCCTGGCCCCCAATGATGGGTTGCTGGTGCCCTAGCACCCCAGCAAGTGCTGGTGACCCCCTGAAACAATGAGTCCCACTTAGGAGGGGTTAGCAAGTTCCCTTCCTGGCTCTGGGTGAGGACTCCCAAAATGGTGGAGGTCCTCCTGCAGTCCCTGCACTGAGATATCAACATGCAAGATTTTCAGGCAGTCGCTACAATGAAGTCCAGTGCCAATTTGAGTGGGTGCTAGCCTCTATTTCGATCAGTGCCAGTGCATTTCAGCAGGGGAAAACTCAGCAGCAATAATCCCCTGCACGCAAGTCCACACTCTTCAGTTTAGCAGTGTCCACAACCTTTCCTTTGGCTGCAGCATTACCTCAGCTCACAGCCACTTTAACCAGTTCACTTGGGACCCACACAGTTTCTGGCTAGCACCCCAATGCCCAGAGATGCTTTACCTCTTCAAGAAATGTGCAGTTACAGTCCCACACAAGCAAACAACCTTTCAGCAGCAGTTGTAGCCCTCACATAATCTGCTCACCCATACAGAAAAAGGCCTTCAAATTCAATTCAAGTATTCTTCAGTTTTTTTTTAAAAACTGATCCAGCTATTTTCATGTTTTTGAAGTAATTCAAATTGACTTCAATTGTACCTCAAACACCAGATTTTATCTATTGAAAAACGTCTCAATTTGTTCTCAAATGCCCTTCAGAAAAAGCACGAAAAATGCTAGTTAGCCATCAAAATGGTTAAACGACTGGTAAAAAACTGTTATTAAAAAGCCCTTCAGTTGTACCCAGAACACCCTTCTTTTCCACCTAAAATGAATGTCTTCAAATATACTTCAGTTTTTGAAGTACTTCAAATATACTTCATTTGTACCTCAAACACCAGTTTTTGTCCATTGAAAAATGTCTCAATTAATTCTCAAATGCCCTTCAAAAATGCATGAAAAATGCTAATTAGCCTTCAAAAAAGAAAACTGAAATAATGGTAACAAACTGTTATGAACAAGACCTTCAACTGTACTTGAAATACCTTTTAAAGTGCAAATTTCATACAGTCTTAAAACATAAGAATCAAATGGCCATCAAATCAGAAAAACTATTCCTCCCACCTATGGGCCCCATTTTCTTCCACCCAGACCAGCCCTAGGACCTCTGACTAGCATCCCCTACCTACATGTCCCCTCTCTGCCCACCCTGACCAGCACTTGGAATATCCCTGGGAACCGATACTGGCTGTCTCCATGTATGTCCTCTACAAACAGTCATCCTGGCTAAATTTCCAGGGGCGACTTCTCTATCAGTCCTGCCTAATGGCCAAAAAAATACAACAAGGGTTAGCCCCCCCCCCCAGTTGTCATTCACTCCTTCAAGAGTGCTTGCTGACAAGGGCCACTAGAAGCTGTAGTACTACTACTTTCCACATCCCCTTCGCAAGGACCACTGCCAGCCAAAGATCATTTTCCTTCAGGGCCCCACACTGGATGAACTCCCTCCCTGCTGCTGCCCTTGAAATCCCAAGGCTAGGGCCGTTTAAGCCAGTGCTGTGTACCCATATCTTGTTAAACAGCTACTGTGACTGCTAATTAAACTACTCTATATAGTTTAGGTTTCTCTGTTGCAATCAAAACTCTGTAAATAATAGTCATAGATCGTTTTCGCACCCTAGGTGGTGCCCTGTAATGTTTAGCCTATGGTTGTCTCTGTACAGTATTCTTACTCTGTTTATGTCCTCACTAACGTAATTGACGCGGAGCCTTTGTAAATGAGTCCCTGACTCAAAGGGTTGTAATTCCTAGACAGTATACAAATAAATAAAATGTCATCATGTTCTTTCACCCAGATAACCCCTTGGACTATGAGACTTGCCTTCCACATCTATGACTCCCCTGCCTGCCTGCTCAGACCTGCTGTGAGACCCCTGGAACAGCTTTTCCCACCTATGTCCCAATCTCCTTCCACCTGGACCAGCCCTGAGACCTCTGTACTGCCGTCCCTCATTTAAGTCCCTCCTCTTCCCCCACTCAGACCAGCTCTGGAATCTCAAACTGGAATTTCCCACCTACTGTATGTCCAACGTTCTGCTCACCAGGACCAGTCCTGCAAACCCTAAAAGAGTATTTGACACCAATCTCACATTCATCTCCCACACTGTCCAGCACTTGAACTCCCAGACAGGTATCCTAAACTCACCTTTACCTTTTGCTTCGAGCAGGACCAGACAAGGGACCCATAGAAGGGTGTCCAGCTCTCACCTTTTTCCTTATTTTCTAATTCAACCAGCCATAGGACTCCTATACAAGGGTCCCACACTCACCTCCACCCCCATATCCCACCTGTAGCACCCCTAGGTTCATAGAACTTGGGTCTGAAAATCATCTGCATCCTTTTCTCCCACTCATACCACCCTTAGGACCCTAAAACAGAGGCCAGATACCCACATGCACCATCATCAGATTTACTACGGCATACCAAAATGCCGAATCCAGACACCCAGGAGTCCAAATATTATAGCCCGATAGTCGGTATCCCATAATTCTGGAATGGCTTGCAGCTGAGGTTTTTTCTGTGTTTCGGGGGGCTTCGCCACCCACACCCCCCTTATTTACAATTTCCAGCTCTGCTGTGGGCAATTCTAGACTGTCAGGATACCGACTGTTGAGCTATAATTTTCAGGCTCCTGGGGATCGGGATTCGGCAATTCAGTATGCCTTAATACTCCCCCTTTATCTTCCACTTGGACTACCCTTAGGGTCATCATACTAGGATTCTGACACCACCTGCACCTTCTTTCACACCATTCCTAGAACCCCAGAACAAAGATTCAACAACCAACATATTCTGCCCCCCTCCCCACAGACCACCTATTAGCCCCCCTGGAGCCTATTTACTCATCTGAATCACCAAAGGGAACCCCCCAACAAGGCTTACCCAGCTATGGCCTCCTATTCCCTCACTTGGTCCTCCCCGGAGACCCACATAATAGAACTCCCCACATACGTTCACCCTCTTCTCCCATCTGGACCACCTAGGGGCCCACCTGAACCACACTGCCCCCACGGTGGACACTGGGGGATTGGAAACCTACGGCCAGGATTGGGGGCAGTCAGGAGCCTAACAACATTGCTATGGGGATGGGGAAACCTGAAACTGATGATGGGGCTCTAGAGCCTGCTGCCAGGGCTAAGAGGGGTACGACAGTGAGTATGACACCATGGCTGGGGGGGGGGAGCTCAACAGCTAATGGCCCCACCTTCATCATGTAATGGGTGTGGGCACACCATTACTGTCAACCCACCCAATACAGTTTAAGTAGAAGGTCTTACCTGAGCACTATAGGAGTCAGAGGTAGGAATCCTGAAGGGATGTCCACCACACCTGTAAAAAAATAGAAAAGGGGGTCACAAAGGATACATAGCTCTTAGATGGTACAGTAAGGATGGAAAGGACAGGTTAGGCGTAGAAGTATGCTTATCTGATGGCTAGGAGTACATCTGTCAGACATGTCAAATAAAATAAAATTAGGTTAGCTGGGGAAAAAAAAAAGAGGAGCAGAAACAGAGACATAAAAAGTGTGGTTTGGGAGAGGGCTCAGCCACAATCCCCTGTATGCCTATTGGTGGCCCTGTGACTAGTATTGTACCTGATAGCCAGGTGGGCTAGTGGAGGCTTTTCAGGGGCTAGTAGACCTGTTGGTAAATAAAAGAATGGTACTGGTGGTTTTGCGGGCTAGGAATGCTATGGGGGGGCCACTAAGTAAAATGGTAGCCCTGATTGTCTAGTACCCTGTGGCTAAGGCCAATTTTTCTTTGAAATGAATTAGTACCCTTCTCTGGGGTATAGTGGAGCTCTTTGAGCCCCAGTATTGTGTAGGTGCTGTTGATGTGGAATAGTGGCAGAAGGAGGATATGCTTGGGTTGCATTTGCAGCCAACCACATAGCGCAATCCTGTTACAGTGAAAGTGCCTGCAGACACTTGTAACTCCCAGTCCACTCAGTGCTCAGGCTATGGCCCACTCTGCATGGGTGGAGGATAGAGAGAGAGAAACTAGAGAAAGAGAGAAAGGCACCAGAGGGAAGTGGAGGAGGCAATAATAGAAGCGCCTCCCCCTCACCTTCCAAAACCATCACTTCAGCAGCAGAGTTTGTTTATGCCTTATGGGGCTGAAGCAACGGCAAAGAGGAGGAGGCCAGAAGAGCCACATCCCTTGGCTACAACAACAGTTTTGGAAGCTGGGGTTGGAAGGTGGTAGGAGCTGCCATTGAGTGAAACCACTCCCACTGTAATGCTGACGCCAGGAAGGGAGTGCAGAAGTAGCAGGAGCTGCCAGGGAGTAAAACCACTCCCGTGGCAATAGTAAAGCCGGGGGGGTTATAAGTAGGGCTGTGTGAATACCTTTTTTCGAATATCCGGCCGAATATTCGTTATTCGGTGCCAAAATATTTGGTATTCGTTATTTGGATGGCTGGGAGGGGGGTATTTAAAAATTAAAGAGCACCCCCCTCCTGGCCAGCATTAAATAAATGTTTTTATCCCTGGTATCTAGTGGTCCACTACTGACTGATCGCCTGTCCAAAGTAATCCCACCACCCACCAGACTCTCAGCATTATCCCCAGCCCCGTCCCCAAATGTATAAAAATAAAAAAATTCCCTTATTTCCCTGGTGTCTAGTGGACCCCCCACCCTGTCAGGAAGTACCTTCACCCCTCTCCCCCTACCCACGACCCCGGCGGGCCACCAGCACAGCCCTCCACTCACCTCCTACAGCCGGCAACCAGACTGAGTTTCCAATGAATGAGCGTGCTTGTACATTCACTGAATCAGTCTAACTACTGCAACCATGGAAGAAAGAACAGAGGAAGCTAATACCGGTCAGCTAGGAATATATGAGGGGGGAGAGGGTGGGAGAAACACCTGACAGTGTGGGGTCACCTGAAACAAAGGCCCTGACCTATACATTGAGGGCAAAAGATAGTACTGAGGGTCTTCAGAGGGTATTCTTCATTTTAGACTGGGGATTGGCCGAAGTCAGGACTACTAGACCTGAGACTAAAATATTTATTTAATGTTGGAGAGGTGGAACTTTTTTTCCCTTGTGCACAGCCGAATAACGAATACCAGCCTAATAGTGGACTATTCTGTTCTGAATATTCGGATAACCCATTATTCGTGGTATTCGGAAAGTAATATTTGGTATTCGCACAACCCTAGTTGTAAGAATGGGAGAAGAGAGGACGGCAGCAGTAGCAGCAGCAGGTGTTTATTTATTTATTTATTTAGAAGAGATTCACCAGGAAAGCAACATGAACTTTAAACAGCTCATTTCCAGAAGCGTCCGGGGGTGGGGGTTACATAGGAAGAGCATGGGACAATCACTTACAAAAAACAGAGAACAGAATCATAGATATCACAAATTGTAGATAATTAAGAACCAGTGCAGTGTACAAAATCTACACATTTCAATTACAGACCAGGTAAAAAAACATGAACATAAGTTCATCACAGCCTCATGGTGAGCACAGCAGCAAACTTTATTGGATATGACAGTTGACTTACACCAGGTAATAAAGTGTGGAGAGACTGACAGTAGATTACAGGGCTAGTACTTTGAGACTGTAAGGAGGCCTATGGGGTAAATGCTTGGTTGGGATGACAGTACCCACGTGCTAGCTGATTGACCTAGTATGTAAATACCAGGGTTGGGTGTAGGAGGGAGGGAGGGATGGTAGAGGCCTAGGCCTTCACCCCACCCCCCGAGGTGCTGGGAACCCCTGTAAGGGACAAGGGAGCAGGCATTAGAAATTATACAGGATGAAGGTGGAAAAGGATACAGGGACATGGACTAGGGGTGGGGTTACTAGGGATAATGTGAGGTGGGAGGGGAAGTTAAAGAAGAATTGGGGGAGAATGGTGGAAAAAGAAAGGAAGCTATTGCCTTCATCCCTTCAGGAGACAAAGAACCCAGAAGTGGCAGGGGGATGGGGAGCTTGCAGAGGAACGTAAAGCTGGACTAAGGGGAGAGGGATTGGGAAGCCAGTGTTTATACTCTCTTCAGGATGCAGAGAACCCTGCAAGGGGTTGGGGGCTGGCAGAGGAAGGAGGAAAGTAAGTTGGGCTAAGAGGAGAGGGAGAAGGAAGCCAGTGCTGACACCCCCTTCAGGATGCGGAGAACCCTGCAAGGGGATGGAGAGCTGGCAGACAAAAGTAGTGATGGTCTAAGGGGAGGGGGGGTAGGTTGGAATGGTGACATAGAAGGGAAAATAGGGGGAGTGGGAAGCCAGAGCCTTCACCCCTCCAGGATGCAGTGAACCCTGCAAGGGGATGGGGATCTGGTAGAGGAAAGTGGAGTTGGGCAAGGGGAGAGAGAGAGATGTCGCATAGTTTTAGCCACACTGTGGCTTTAGGAATGCCAGGGAGCTAAATTTCATTGTCAATATAGAAGTATAGAAGTAGATGGCAGATAAGGACCGCAAGGCCCATCCAGTCTGCCCATTTCTTTTTCTACCTTATGAATGTGCCATTGGCCTTTGCTCTGTCAATGGCCTATCTATTCATACTCATCTGTATTGCTCCCTTATGCCTACCCCATGCCTGTTTGAAGCCCTGCACTGTATTCATACCCACCACTTCCTGAGGTAGGCCGTTCCATGGATCCACCACCCTTTCTGTGAAAAAGAACTTCTTTTCATTCCCCCTTAATCGACCTCCCTCTAATCTCATGCTGTGTCCTCTTGTCCTGTTATTTTTCTTATACTGAAACATGTTAGACTCTTTCACCTTGTTAACGCCCTTAAGGTGTTTGAATATTTCGATCATATCACCTCTCTCCCTCCTTTGCTCTAGGGTATACATATTGAGCTCCATTAATCTGTCCTCGTGTGTTTTCTGATGCAGTCCCTGCACCATTTTGGTTGCCCTTCTCTGGACTGCCTCAATTTGGTTAATGTCCTTGTGAACGTGTGACCTCCAGTACTGCACGCAGTACTCCAGATGGTGTCTAACCAGTGTCATGTAAAGAGGGATTATTACCTCCCTCTTACGACTTGTGATACCCCTACTAATACACCCCAACATCCCTCTAGCCTCGCCTACTGCTTTAGTGATCTGCTTGGATGATTTCAGGTCATCGATGAAGATGACACCCAAGTCTCCTTCTTCCCTTGTGACTGCCAGCAACTCCCCTCCCAGCCTATAGGTGGCTTCAGGGTTTCTCTTCCCTATGTGCATGATCTTGCACTTCTTTGCGTTAAACCCCAGTTGCCACTCTTCAGACCATTTTGCTAGTTTATCCAGATCTCTTCTCATTCTGCCCACCCCATCTGGATCATCTACTCTGTTGTAGATCTTGGTGTCATCTGCAAACAGACAAACTTTACCATCCAATCCATCTGCAATGTCACTGATGAAGATATTGAAGAGGAATGGCCCTAGGACTAATCCCTGAGGCACCTCACTTGTGACTTGCATATCTTCTGACTGTATACCGTTTACCACCACTCTCTGGTTTCTGCCCATCAACCAGTTTGCCACCCAGTTGGCCATCTTCTGACCCACCCTGAGCCTACCCATCTTATTAATCAATCTTCTATGTGGAACAGTATCGAAAGATTTGCTAAAGTCAAGGTAGCTGACATCAACTGCTCCCCCTTGGTCCACCACTCTGGTTATACAGTCAAAGAAATCTATGAGATTAGTTTGTCAGGACCTTCCTTTTGTTAACCCATGCTGTCTTGGATCCTGTGCTCCTATGGATTCCAGCTGTTGCACTATCCTTTCCTTAAGAAGTGCCTCCATAATCTTGTCCACTACTGAGGTAGGACTGACTGGTCTGTAGTTCCCTTCCTCCTCTCTGCTACCACTCTTGTGGAGCGGGATCACATGAGCCCTTCTCCAGTCTTCTGGGACCTCTCCTGTGCTCAGAAACTCACTAAACAGTTCTGATAATGTCTCTGCTAGTTCCACCCTTAGCTCCTTTAATACCCTGGGATGTATGCCATCAGGTCCCATTGCCTTGTCCGCCCTGAGCTTATCAAGCTCTTGTAGGACCCTTTCTTTTGTGAAGGGACTAGTGCACACCTCTCTCCCCTCTGTCTCCATGGTGCTGAGCTATGGGCCCTGCCCTACCTTCTCTTCAGTAAATAATGAGCAGAAGTATCTATTTAGGATTGATGCTTTTACATGGTCCTCCTCCACACACACACCCTTATCCCCTTTGATCTTAGCAATACCCCGCTCTGGACTTTCTCCTTTCACTAATGTATCTATAGAAAGTCTTGTCACCTTCTTTTACTGTTTGTGCTAGTGTTTCCTTGGTTTGGGCCTTTGCCTGCCTTACTGCCTTCCCTGCTTCCTTTAGGGAAGTTTGGTATGCCTCCCTATCTTCATCCTGCTGCGTTCCCTCATATTTCCTGAGGGCCAGCCTTTTGGCTCTGACCTTTTCTGCCACTGTGTTTGAGAACCAAAGTGATTTCCTTTTTCTTTTGCACTTCCTTTTCTCTCTAACACAATGGGATGTTGCTTCAAGTATTGCATCTTTAATGCTTGCCCACTTTGCCTGTACCCCCAAAGGGTCCTCAGGATGCAGGCAAGATTGAGTGCTCCCAAAGGGGAGTAACAGACAAGTGTCCTGCAGCTGCAATCAAGCCCAAGAAGGTCAGTACATGAGCTGGGAGGGGGATAGGAGTGCACATTAGGGCAGGGATAGCCCAGAGATAGCCATGGCTGCTACAGGAGAAGCCCAAAAGGGCATTAAAAAAAACACAATTACAAAAATATATAGATTTAATTAAGTGGCTACTGGGGGGTGCTGACATCATTAGGACATCTTGACATTGGCAGCAGGATCAGCCAGTTAGTAAATGAAAGTTGGTGGGGGGTTGGGGCTGTTGTTTGGCTGTTCCCAACAGCTAGAGGATATAACTTGGAAAAGTATAAGGTAGCATGTCTAGGGAATCATCAGCCTTATCCACCCACATCATAACTTGGCAGTATTTACTTCACAAAGGGTAAAAACAAAGGGGCTCAAAAGAGGTAAGGACAGTAGTTGGAAGGTGCTACCTTGACAGGTTCCCACCTGGGGGGTGGGTGGGGAGAAGCTCACTCCTGATTGGCTGCAAGGGGCCTTACAACTTGAAGCACCAATCAGGAGTCGAGTAGGGTTAGCTAAAAGGCTGAGTAGTCCATGCTGAAAAAAAGCATTACTGTCCAATGTCTGCACATTGCCTTTGTTTGCCTGTTTAGTACCTGCCTTATACCTGTAGCATACCTGCAAAAGGATGCCTTGTACAGGCCCTGTACAGTACCTGTAAAGATACAGTTCATTCCCTGCCCTTTTTTGTGAGGGTGGGGCCTACATCCAGTATGTATCCCACATCAAGAAGCAGGGCACAAATGCAGGAACCCCCAAAAAAAAAAAATTACACAACTAGAATCATGGAGGACATTGGGACACAGACCAAAGATGGAGGAGATTTACATAGTGGGTAACAGAAAAATACATGTGATGCAATATAAACATAGATAAAGATGATAGAAAAGTCCAAAGGTCCATCCAGTCTGTCTGTAGTTCCCTTTATACCCCAGTACCAATTGCCCATACAGGAGACTAGCCCTCGTTATCTACCCCACTGTTACCCTACATACTACAGCCATCTTGAGTAACCACTACATCCTTCACTTGGTCCCAGCCATACTTGAAATCATTTATGCTTTTGGCATCCACAAACTTGACTGTACTACCCTTTCTATAAAATCAATCTTTCTCATATCCCTCTTGAACATCTTTTTCATCATTTTCCACTCATACCACCCATGTCTTAATTGTTGCTTGGGCTAAATAGTTCCTCACAGTTCACCTTGTTTATTCCTTTGAAGGGATTCCCTAGTGAGGGGCACAGGGAGGGAAGTGAGTCTAACAACGCATGACCAAGAAGTGGTACATTGTATCCTGGGGTAGAGGCTTTTAAGCAGGGTCTGAAAACTTTATTCACTCATGCTTTTGGTGTTTAATCATCCCCAGTGTTATGTACCCAACATGAGCACGAGCTCCCTCCAAAGCATCCAAAACTATGCCACCTGCCTCCACAGTGTCCAACACTAGTGCCCTCCCTCCACAGCTCCAAACACTAGTCCCTCCCACTACAGCACCCGGCACTTGCCCACCTGCCTCCACAGTACCTTACACCAGCTCACCTTCATCGACAGCACCCAACACCAGCCACCTGTGTCCACAGCACCCAACACCAGCCACCACTGTCCACAGCATCCATCACCTGCTACCACCCTCCACAGCCCCCATGATACTAGGCCCCTCCCTCCTCAGCCCCATACTAACCCCCTCCCTCCATGGATCTCAATATTAGCCTCCCTCACACCACACCCTGACACTAGCCCATCTCCATCCACAGCACAAGACAGTTGCCTCTCACAGCCCAGACAGTAGTCCTCACTCTCCACAGCACCCTACACTGCCACCTTCAACCACTGCAAACAGCACCCTCCCTCCATAGCCACCACCAATATCCCCACCTTCCGTCCCCAAAACTAGTCTATTTCCGCCACAGCTGCAATACTAACCCCCACCCTCCAAGGCCCTTGACACAGACACACACTCTCTGGCAGCTTCCTCCCACATGCCCAACTCTGACTTGCACTGTAATGGGTGTAGCCCCACCATTACAGTTAACCCATGTATAGGTTAAAATCGAGTCTCTTACTTGAGTACTAGGGAGTCAAAGGCAGATCTTTAAGGGATGATGTCCAAGGGACCTGTAAAATAAAATATAAAAAAGGGGTCACAAAGATTTGCAGTTCTTAGAGAATAAATAGGGTGAAAAGAACAAGTTAGGCATAGAATGATACTTATCTGATGGGGAAGGAAGGAGTCAGCACCCTATCACACCTATAAAATAAAGAAAATTAGGTTAATATGGAAAAAATACAATAACAAGAAAAGATATAGAGCCAAGAGATTCAAGAGGTACTGGACAGCACAGAAAAAAGGAAAAGGGGAAATTTAGAATGAAAGATTACATTTGGGACAAAGTAGGAAAATAGACGTACACGGAAGAAGTAAGAAAAGGGGAGATTTAGAATTTAAGGTTACAACTGAGACAAAGTAGGAAAACAGACATATAAAGAAAGGAAATAATAAAATTAGAAATGATAGGAAAGAGTTGAGAAAGTGCTGCTTGTGAAAAAACTCAGTTAAAACCCGTTAGTGCTCTGGATGGCCAGGTGTCCTTAAAGAACTAAAAGAGGTGGTGGCTGAACCTCTGGCAATCCTGTTTAGCCGATCACTGGAAACAGGGGAGGTACCCAAAGACTGGAGGACAGCAGATGTAGTCTCCTTATACAAAAGTAGGAACAAAGAGGAAGCGGGGAACTACAGACCAGTCAGCCTCACCTCGGTAGTGGGGAAGATCATGGAAGCACTACTGAAGGAGAGATTGGTGGAACATCTGGTTGTTAATGGACTACAGGACACAAGGCAGCATGGTTTCACCAGAGGGAGGTCATGTCCGACCAAACTCATTTAATTTTTTGACTGGGTGACTAGGGAGGTGGATCAGGGAGGGCAGTGGACATGGCCTATCTGGACTTCAGCAAGGCCTTTGACACTGTGCCACATAGAAGACTATTACACAAACTGGGGAATATGGGTGTGGGCAGGACAGTAGTGCAGTGGTAGGTAACTGGCTGGGCGGCAGGACACAGAGGGTGGTGGTAAATGGTTGTCACTCTACAGAGGGACGAGTGACCAGTGGGGTACCACAGGGATCAGTGCTGGGACCGGTCCTATTCAACATCTTTATCAGTGACATTGCACAGGACCTAGAAGGCAGAATTTCCCTGTTTGCTGATGACACAAAGCTCTGTAACAGAGTAGACACACCAGAGGGTGTAGACAGAATGAGAAGGGACCTGCAGAAACTTGAAGAATGGTCAGGGGTTTGGCAGTTGAAATTCAATGCAAAGAAGTGCAAGATAATGCATATGGGGCACAAAAACCCTGGCACAGTATATCAGTTGGGGGGTGAGGATATAGCACGCACCAAGCAGAAAGCGGTCTTGGGGTTATCATCTCTGATGACCTCAAAGTAGGGAAACAGTGTGACAAGGGAGCAGGTACAGCTAATAGGATGCTGAGATGCATAGGCAGGGGCATCACCAGCATGAAAAGGGATGTCATAATTCCACTATACAAGACACTAGTGAGGCCCCACCTGACGTACAGTGTACAGTTCTGGAGACCTTACTTATGTAAGGACATAGACAGGGTAGAGAAGGTTCAGAGGAGGGCAACAAAGATGGTACATGGATTGCATCACAAGTCCTATGAGGACAGGTTGAAGGAATTGAATATCTACTCCCTGGAGGAGAGAAGGGAGAGAGGGGATATGATTGAGACATACAAATATCTTACAGGGAGGAACAGGGTGCAGGAATACACTATTTTAAGTGAAAAAAGATGTTCCAGGACTAGAGGACATGGGATGAAGTTGCAGGAGAGACGATTCAGAGGAAACATGAGGAGAATTTCTTCACAGAGCGATTGGTGGACAAGTGGAACACCCTGCCAGAGGAAGTGGTGGAGGCTGAAACAATAGCAGGATTTAAGAATGCATGGGATTGACATAAAGGAATTCTGGAAGTCAGGGTTAAGGGGCAACAGACTTCTAGGAAAACATAAAGTAAACTTACAAGCTCAAATGGGCAGACTGGGTGGGCCGTAGGCCCTTATCTGCTGGCACTGTCTATGTATCTATGTATCTATGAGTCCAGTATTTTAGAATGGTAAAACAGGTGTGCTAGTGGACCCTCTATTGTGTTAACGGCTTTAATGAAACAGGGAAATGGGAAATTGTTTAACCAGGATTGGCACACTAAAACAAAGCTTGTTTCCAGGTGCGACCCGAGAGCACAAAGAAGTTAAGTGACTTGCTCAGGGTTGCAAGTGGGGACTGTAGAATTCAAACCCAGGTCTCCAGGTTTGTCTTTCAGTGGCCTAAACCACAGTGCTATACTACCTCTCAAAAAATAAAGCTGGCACTGGTGGTCCTGTGGGCTCGGGATGCCCTAGGAGGTCTGTTCCCTTGAACTGGTAACCCAGATGGGCTAGTTCCCGCAGTGGCCAATGATGCTGAACAAAGTCAGAACCCCTCCCTGGGGTCTGGGGGGCTCCCTGGGCCCTGGTTTTGTGATGGAGAGCAGGGACAAGAGTAAAGGAGGACAAGCAGGGGCTGCTGCAGCAGCTATCCCTATAGCATGAATGCACTGAAAGTGAAAGTTTCTGCAGACACTTCTTACTCTCAGCCCATATGGAGCTCAGGTTGTCGTCTGCTCCATACGGGTGGGACGGGTGAGACAGAAGCTCAGCGGGAGCTGGAGAAGGCCATGGTTGGAGTGCTTCCCTCCACCGTTCTGAACCACCACTCTGGTGGCAGTTTTGAGGGCTTGTGAGGCAGCAGGAGGAAGCCAGAAAGAGAGCCATATTCACAGCTAGTTAAAGCTCCCAGTCGGCAGCAGTACAACAGCAGGAACATTACAACCAGCAGTCAAAGCAGCACCATGGCAAAATGCAAAGTGTCTGGCCCGTGGGTGAAGTGTTTTTTTTAAATAAAATTAGAAGCCTTCCCGGTGGTCTAGTGGGGGCTCACTAGGCCCGGATATTGTGTTGGACAGGCAGGGAGGGAGGGAGAATAGGAGGACAAGCTCGGTCTGCTGCAGTAGCCATCCCTGTAGGCGACCATGCTAAAAATTAAAGTGTGACCGGCCCACTGGCACAGCGGAAAGATTCACTGCTGTGACGCCGGCGACCCAGGTTCAGGAACAGACTCAAGCATCGGAGGGCCAGCCAGGGAGAGAAGGTTGGAGCGTCCGTTGACTGCTTGCCTTCTTCGGGAGGGTGGGGTGGAGGATCAGTGCCTACTGATCCCTGGCGGAGGTCAGAGGTACAGCAGTGCACCTGGTTCCACTAGCTAAGAAGCGTGACAGATGCTGGCATCTGCCTTGTGTCCTGAACGTCATGATCCTGGGGAAGAAAAATGAGGAAATGGCACACTGGTCAGTCAGGTGACAGCCCTCTGTATCCTCGCCGCCGCAGTTCCTGAGCCCTCATCAACCACCTCAGCAGCACCCAGGACCATATAGAAGGCCAGTAAGGCTCATTCCCTGTGAAGGTAGGGGCCTGAAAGAGGGATCGACTAGTGTGTGTTGGTTGGAGCAAAAAAAAAAGTGAAAGTGTAATATCCCAATGATGAGGGGGTCTCCCAACAAGTCCCAGTGCCCCCAGTAAGGCAGTAAGGTGCCCATTATAGGTTAGTAATCAAGCATGGGGGTAAACAGAGTAGCAGGATCCCCACAGAATAAACTGCTTGCCTCTTAGTTTAAAAAGTTTTTCCCATTTTCCCTTACTTGTACAACCTTCCCAGGGATGGTGGCATGAGCCTGTGCCATCTCTGAGGTCTAGCTCATGCTTCAACATTCTTAGTCTCAGACTCTTCAGGTGTTAATGTTTCTCCCTTCTCACAGTCTCCTTCCCTGCAAAAAAACATAAAAAATGCTTCATGTCCTGACCTTATAGTTTAAAAAAAGTCCTTACTTTCCTCTAAATGTTGCAGAAAACTATAATATTTTAACTGAAATTCTTTAAAAAGATAAGAAACCATAGCAACAAATAAGCTACAACACTTAGTCTTAGTCTTCAGAAAATAGGTATTTTGTATTGGTGAAGGTACAACTTGTCCTGTGAAAAATCATGTTTCAGTAAGGTGTCCCACTTTGGACTTCTTAAAAGGTGGTAACCCTTAATTTCTTGGTGTTCTGGGGCAAAAGTTTTTGTTTTTTTAAAGATGGAGCCAGCACAGTCAGTAAATGTTCATTGCTTGTCTTTTACACACTACAGCCGTGCTGGTTTTATTTAACAGTTTCAGGATGGCTGTTTTGCATAGTGCATATGTAACCCCCCTACAAATGGGGGTTCCCGAAAAGTCTTCCTCGAGCTTGCCTAAATACTCACTGCCAGGCTGGTGTCCTGCGTTTTAGCAGTTTAAATGTGATTGCCGGAGAGTGCCTGTATAGCCTCTGCGTACTGTCTCTTTAAGAGCTGCTTGGATTGCAGTCATAAGTAATTTGAGAGGGAGCTCTGTTGAAAGATGTAACTATTTGCTGAAAATCATTTAGAGTGATAATGATAATGTAGCTTGTCTAACCTGTCTTCTTTGCAGCAAGGACTATTTTGTTTATCTCCACTGTCTTGGTCCTGGACTGCAAATTGGACCAATCAGTACTGTTGGGACCTACAATGGAGCCGGACTACAGCAGCTGTCTGGAGACAAAATCTGTAGGAATTGTAGTTTTGGGCTTTTTGTGCCTTTTTGCACTTGAAGGGAGAGCCTTTGTTGTGACTGACAGGAGGATCAGCCAACCGAACCTTTTGGATCTTGGGGAATTTCCCAGGCTGCTGCAGCTAGTTTCAGTTTTGACCTGAGAAGTGAAGAAGTAACAGCTCAAGTGATTTTTTTGAGCAACAGTTCTGTGTAGTTTTGCATGGGAGAACTGTGAAAGGGCTGAGTTTTGGCGTGCCTGTTTGCCTGCTGTCCCTGAGAGGGAAAACAGAGTTTATTCGGACAGAATCCGAGTTGTGAGGACTATATAAGCCACTGGACTGTGACCAGGCTTTAACCTGAAGAAGACCAAAGATTTGCTGAATGCGATCGGCCTGTCAGGATTTCTAGCTGCTTTTGAATCCCCGGTTTGTGCAGAGACTTTGCAGTCGTGACTGGAGAGCGGTTTGCCTGGTACAGTAGAGTTTCCTTAAATGTAAATGTGCTGTGTATTGAAAGTGGGTCATGATTTGGTTCCCTACTGTGTGAACTGTGTTCAGCTTGCTGGTACCATAGAATCCTTTACATGTAAATGTGCTGTGTACTGAAAGTGGGTCGTGATTTGGTTCCCCACTGTGTGAACTGTGTTCCACTTGCTGGAAGCTTTTTCAAGCCTAATCGGATTGAATCCATGTTCATCTCCATTCGGCCTGGGCCATGCCATGCTGGTCCTGCCAGACTACCCCACTGCACAGAGAAAGCTACTGACGAGAGACCTGCCTGGGGATCAGCCTCCTGCTCCAACTTTGAACAGGAACGACACCTCGGCGAATCGTGTGGGCCTTGCTTTTCCTGGCACTCCAGATTAACCAACTGATGTCTTGATTTTCCGTCCAGACTGTGTTTAGTCTTGGGTATCGTGAATAATCATCAGGGTAGCTCCCTGCAACAACAGCCTATTTTTAAAAGTGTGTCATCTGATTGTCTTGTTTTCTTTTCACGAAATGAGCCCTCCGGCTCCGGATTACAATTAGTGTGTGTGGTGCATGCTGTTTTCTTCCATCACAGGGCCACAACCAGCTGCAACATTCCTGGCTAGCCCACCATTCTCCATCTGGGTACCTAGAGTGTGTGACTGTTAATGGACCCTGAAGTGCATGCATAACTGTTTGATCGCTATAGCCTTTAAGCAAATTAACCTGATTATGCCCCTCCCTTGTTCAAGTCCCTTAAATAAATCAGATCTAACTCTTTTTTTGTATTTACCCTAACTGTGGTTCCAGTTTGTGCAAGAATACTGTGCTGCTGTTATTTGTTGTGTATAAACTTGTTTTATAGGGGGTCCCCAGGGCCGAGCCAGAGGAAAACCCTGATGGTAAGTGCAAACAGTGTGGGTACTTGTGTGGTGTATCAGGGGTATTGTGAAAGTGATTATTGTGTATTGTTCTGGCCACTAGTAAGGAAAGGGGGTTACAGTGTCCTGGAGGGCTGTGCCCAGGTTAGCTTAACCACTACCAACCCTGACTTCCGGGTGGAGGCACCCGTTTCAGAACTCAGGCCCCTTAACCTGCTACTAGCCAAGCAGGCAGAGGTAGTAGCTCTTGGTATAGCGCCACCTAGGGGTTACATTTTGGAGGCACCACTGGGAATTTGTGTCTTCTAGCGGCCATTATTGTTAAAGATTAATGGCCACCCCAGTAGAAATGGCTGTACACCAGTTTGTGGGGTGGTGTACTGGGCAGGAGATTGACCCCCAAAATACTCTATTTATAGTGAATATTCCCCTGGGTACCAGTACAGACATTGTAGAGGGAGCACACTCCAAAGTTGAATGTTTAAAAAACCCTGTGGTGGTGGGTCGACAGGCTGATTTGACCGCACAAACTTTCATAGCCTTGGTAGAGTGTAGTGACCTCATGGACAGCTCTAAAGTGCCACAGACTATTGCCACAGAAGGGTTTCCATCTGCCTGGAGAGTGATAACAAAAGACAGTAAAGACCCTGGGGAAGATGAGCTCCCACCATTATCTGAGAGTTTTGAGGAGAAATTTGCTAAGTTGTTGCTGGAGTAAGGGAAAACTGTAGAGAACCTTAAGAAACTATTCCTGCCACCTGGGGTGTTCCTTCCCCAACACCCCGTACCACTCCAGCACCTGTTACTGCACCACCTTCTGTGCCTGTGCCAATGCTGGCCCCTATAACTGTACCTGCCATTAGTCACAACTCCTACCAAAGGCTGAGAATCTTCTCGGGCACCCTCCCCACCCCCAAGGGGAGGATGACTGGGACACCTGGATAATAATAATAATAATACATTTTATTTCTCAAAAGCGCCTTTCAGCTATCAAGGCACTGTACAAAAATAAGGAATCAAATAAAAGCTGAGAAAAACAATAAAATAGTCAGAGGGTCCAAGATTAAACTGTGCTGATAGACTATGCTGCCCCTCTAGTACTTGAATGGCAATGCTCAGAAGCAGAGGCACGAAAGAAGTCGAGTGAAAGCCTCCGAGGTCCTGCCCTGGCTACCATCTGTGCCAAGTGGGCCAATAACCCCGAAGCAACTGCACAGGACTATCTTGATGCATTGGAAAATGTGTATGGGAGCCCGGATTCAGCTCAGGATCTGTGGTGGAGAGTAAGAAATGCTCAGCAGTACCCAGTGGAGCCATTGTCTGTGTATGTACCTCGGTTTGAAAAGCTGCTACAAGAGTGACTCAGAAATATCCTAGTGTGTGCTCACCAGTTGGGAACCTTAGGAATCTCTCTGCAAGGCAATTTTCATACTGCAGTGCTGCCTGCTCTGAAGTGAACCTGGCGCAAATTTTAAAACCCAATCTCCCTAGTCAATGAATTTCGGCTGCTACGCACCTGAGACAGCATTTTCAGTAATTTTACACCTGAATCTGCACTAGCTCCTCAAATTTTAATTTAATCTACACAGACCTGATATCTCATGTCTGCTTAATCACTTTGCTGCCGCCAGGGATTTCGAGCGAGGACACTGCAGCCCAAAGCACAGCTCCTCTCCGTAACATTTTCCCACTTGCTGTGACTGGGCTAAGCGCTCAGAGCTGTTTAGGTCCTGTAAATTTCTAGCTTTTGGAACTAAAGTCCATATAGTTTTTGTTTTTTTTAGAAATGTGCAGAATATAATTTGTAGGTCTCCTTCTTGTAGTTTACTGCCCAATACCTGACTAAGCATTGAACTGAGTTTGTTTGTTATGCCTATAATTTTCAATGTTTAATTAGGAGATTTTCTCCCTGTATACAAATCTCAGCAAATGTCAAACTTTATAATTTATTTTTCTCTCTCCCCCTCCCCCTTCCTCTAACACTCTCCACCCCCTCCCCATTGCTCCACAAATCACTGCTTTTCTGCTTCCCCGAACTGCATTTATCAAGCCTGCTCACCTTTCTCCTTAGCCTCGGCTACAGGAAGGAGCACCCTGCCCAGCAGCAACCTGCTTTCAGAAGTTTAGGCACCACATTGCAAGGTAATTTCTTGCTTTCAACCGACGCTCAAGAAGTACTCCGTTGGCCTTTGTCTGCTGATTAGGACTTTGACACCCTTTTACATGGGACTCTAGCTCAGGGCGCTAGCTGCTAAACAAGCCTATAAATGCTTTGATTAAGTGACCAGATTTAATATCCTAGTGTGTACTCACCAGGCAGGAACATTAGGAATCTCTCTGCAAGGCAATTTTCATACTGCAGTGTTGCCTGCTCTGAAGTTAACCTGACGCCAATTTTAAAACCTGATCTTCCTAGTCAATGAATTTCTGCTGCTATGTGCCGGAGACAGCATTTTCAGTAATTTTACACCTGAATCTATACTAGCTCCTCAAATTTAAATTTAAACTGCACAGACCTGATATCTCATGTCTGCTTAATCACCTTGCTGCCGCCAGGGTTTTCGAGTGAGGACACTGCAGCCCAAAACGCAACTCCTCCCTGTAAGATTTTCCCACTTGCTGTGACTGGGCTAGCGCTCAGAGCTCCTTACCACAGCCGATTCCGGCTGCTCCCCACCCACCCCCACCATTCCCACCCTTAACTGGCTTTTGTTATATAGTGTAGGCAAGCTCTAGGCATGCCTAGTGGGCGCGTTGTGTTAAACTATCTCCTCCTTTTTCCATTTGCAGCCTATGTTTCTTCACCACTGGGGAGTCTGTACACTTTGTCAGTAATCTGCTGCCTCCCCTCCCATAAGCTGTAAACTACACTGTATTACAGCATCCCTGCCCAGTCCTCTTGATCAACCACAAAAGCGTCCACCTAAGTGTAAGCCTATACCTTACTAGATTCCAATTAGTACTAATGGCATACACAGTTAATAACCTACCAGCCATAAATCCTTGCAAACTCCTTCTTCTATGCTTCATTCTTGCTCATCTCACTAGGATCCCTATGTTATGCTGCCCACCTTCTCAGAATTCTCACAACACATATCCTAGGGATTCTTTTGACTACAGCATGGCTACACAATCTTACTTGGCTATAGCCAGCACACCTGTCTTTATCCCTAACAGGTTCATTTACCATGTAGCTTTTACCCTACATAAATCCCTGCCCTGCAACCCCATGCTGCCCACCCCCTTCATCCATTATAAACTGTGATATCTGCTCCTACTAGCACTTATGTTAGCTGGAGATATTGAATTAAATCCAGGGCCTGTAGGATATTCACCCTACTTTGACGCAGCCTCAATTCACACCAAAGGCCTCTGCATTACTTACCTCAATATCAGGAGCCTGTCCTGCAATCTAATTGAACTTGAGAATTGGGTTGTTCTACATAACCCTGACATTCTCTGCCTGTCCAAAACCTGGATGAAACCATCCACCCCTGATTCCCAGTGCTTGTTACCTAATTATAAACTAATGAGGCAAGACAGGCCCCTATCTAAACGCAGTGGTGGTGTTACCATCTTCTATAAATCTCATCTATCACTATCAAGGAAGGTCTCATCCCCCCTCACTCACTGTGAATCAATTCATGCAATCTTACAACTTGGCTCTAAGAAACTGCACATAGAGTGTGCCTATAACCCACCCAGCGGCAGCATATCTGGTCTTGAGGAACTCCTCTCCCAGGCGGACACAACGATCAGATGAAATGTGGCACTCATACTGAGGGATTTCAACTTGAACTGGACCAGTAAAGCAAACCAGCCCTTCCACACCATAGTACAGGGCCACAACCTTCACCAGACAATCACTGACTCAACTAGGGTCATGGCTCCCTCCCAGTCCAGCTCACTAATTGACTGGGTCCTTGCAAACCGTTCGGACAGTATAGCCTCGACTGGTACCCTAGCAATGCAATAAGTTATCACTTCCCTATCTTCTGCATCTGGCACTCCACTAGTCGGCCATCCCCTCCCCTAAAACTTATCACCTTCCGCAATCTGTGTAACTTTAATCAGACACAGTTTATGCATGATCTCTCTATGATTGACTGGTCACCAATTTTCACTACCTCTAATGCTCAGTCAGCCCTTGATTTCTTCCTAGCAAGATTTGGACTTCTCCAGGATATCCATGCTCCCAGAGTCACCCGCCGCATATGCGGAACTTAAACAAAGTGGTTAACCAAGGACCTTCTATCTCAAATAATGGCTAGAGACAAAAGTTGGTGGTGTTTCAAGGCCTCTGGCCTTCAGTCTGATCATGATGCCTACAGGTCATTGAGAAATACCTGCAAAAGGAATATCAGCCTAGCTAAAAGCGCTTTCTGCAAAGACTTATTAATAAAAGCCGCAGGTGAGTCAAAGAAATTCTGGTCAATCATAAAAACCCTCCTGGGAACAGATGACATGGCCTCTTCAAATGACATGCTGCTAAATGGCGCTCACTGTAACAGCCCAGTGACCATCGCCAATTCCTTCAACCGTCACTTCTCTGACCTATCAAGTCATGTGGCCTCCTTCCTCTCCGAAAGCACTATGTCCTCTCCCACAGATACAATATCCATGCCCACCCATCCATCTTTTCAGTTCCAGGCTATTACAAGAAATGAAGTTCTAAAGCTACTACTCACAGTCCCAGACAGTACCAGCTCTGGGTCCGATAGGCTTGAACCCCGGCTTCTAAAAGTTGCCGCCCCTATCATTGCCTCCCCCTTAACCAAAGTCTTCAACCTGTCACTGTGCCATGACACCTTTTCTGTTCTCTGCAAAATAGCTAAAATAACAACAATTCCTAAAAAAGGTGATCCCAAAGAAATCGCCAATTATCGACCCATTGCCATTCTTTCGGTGCTGAGCAAAATCCTGGAAAAATTAGTGGCTACTCAAACCATAGCACATCTTCAGAAATACAACCTCCTTTCTGGTGCCCAGCATGGCTTCCGCAAAGGCCACTGCACCTCAACTGCCCTCCTAAAACTAACAAATGACATCTATGCTGCCATGGATGCTGGTCTCTTGACAGGTGCAGTTTTCATCAACCTGACCAAGGCTTTTGACCTGGTCAACCACAGCCTTCTCCTTTTAAAACTTTGTTCCCTTGGTTTCTCTGCCGGAGTGGTGGCATGGTTTAAGAGCTACCTCTTAAACAGGAAACAAGCCATAGTTTTCAATTCTTCCATGTCAGACCTCTCCTCTATTCAAGTTGGTGTTCCTCAGGGCTCTATACTGGGCCCTCTGCTTTTTTCTATCTTCATTAACAACCTTCCGCTGCTCACACTATCCTGCTCATCTCTTCTCTATGCGGACAACCTTGTCATCTACTATAGTACCAAAAATATCTCCATTATAAACCACTCTCTTGCCTCTGACTTCCTAAGCACACAATCCTGGCTGACAGAACAGCTAGTGCTCAATGTCAGCAAAACACACTCTATGCTCTTTGGCTCTTCTGTCAGACTTAAAGGAAATCGAAACTCCCTCAAAATCTCATGTGGAGATGGCTCCCCACTTGTCACTTCCAGATCCTTCAAATACCTGGGGATTCTTCTGGATGAATCACTGTATTTTGATCAACATATTACCGCCACCTGTAAATCTGTCAACTCGAAAATTGAAGGAGCCTACCGTACTAGCTATGCCCTCACCCCATCTGCCAGACTTGCTGTTGCACAAGGCCTTCTACTCCCAGCCCTGGCCTATGGCACGGTCACCTACCTAGGTGCCATAAAGTCCTCCCTCCATAAATGGGACACCACCTATAATAACATCTGCCGCTATACCTCTGCATCACCAAGGTATAAACACCACTGCCAGCTCTATGCTGACTTAAACTGGCCCTCTCCCACTGTCCATCGACTTCAGTCCTATGTCTCTCTAATCAATGGAATAGTTAGATCAGGTCTCCCACAATCCCTTGCTTCCATGCTTCACTCCCAGTCCCCCTCTTATGGGCTCCGCTCTACTGACCTAGCCCCTTTCTATATCCACAGATGCAAAACCTCTATGGGTGCACGCACCTTCTCTCACACAGCTCCTAAGCATTGGAACTCCACACCTCAAGCTATCCACCAAGTTCCCAACCATGCTAGTTTCAAGAAACTCCACCGAGATCATCTACAAGTTTCTAACTCCTGCTCTTGCTTCTTCCCACCGTAGATGATTCTTTCCATTTTCTCATTAACCCTCCTACATCTACTCCCCTCCCATCTGCTTCATCACCTCTCTCTAATGACCCTCCCCTTGTACACTCTCCACCACCCTTCACCCCTTTCTACCCTGCTACTACTACTTCCTCCTCTCCCTCCTTTCTTAAAGCTTAACTACCACTAAGGCACTTATTGTATACTGTATATATCATGCCCATTTCATCCATTTTTTTTTTACTCAGTATTTCATTTTGTTTTGTTCTTATCTATACTTTATTAACCTTGTCTAATGTTGTATTGCTTGTATCCTGACCTTGTTCTAAATTGTATTTTGCTCAGCCTCTAATGCTGATTGTTCTGACCCCCTCCCACTGTATTATCTATTTCATGTGCTGCGTCACATGGTGTGCTTTGTATTGTCTACTTGTTTTCTCCTGGGTCATGCCTGAAAATAGGCATTCCCATGCCTAGTGCACCCACCCAGTAACCAAAAGTAAATAAATAAATGAATTAGATTGAACTAAGTTGGACTGGATCCTTAAGTCTGCTCTGTTTTCAGAATTGTTACTGCTTCAGTTGCGCTTTGCCACCCGAATGGAATCGCCCCACTCCTATGACGAGCTAAAGAAAGAAATTCAGGGGGTTGAGCAAAGGCGATCCCATGGGGGAATTGCACCCATACCTGCTGCTGCTGCTGTGCAAGTGACCGAAAGTGATCAGCCAAGTGAGGCACAGGAGCAAAAGTCTGCACTTAACGAGCACTCTGAGAATGCAAAGGACTTCCTGCCCTGGGCCCAGTATTGGAAAGACGAGCTACTAAAGGAAGTCCGAGAGTTGAAGATGGGTGCCTCTGGAAGGGTTTCCCCCATGGAACAAAATTCTGGTCCCTTTCAGGACGTGACTACCATGGGGTGGGGGTGCACCTTCAGGCATCTGCTACCAAGGGTGGCACCAAGGCTGAGATCACCGGATTGACTGCCACTCTAAAGGAACTGTTAAGACACATTGCTCCACTCTGACCACTGCAAGCAGATACTAGACCCCAATCCACATTGCACCACTCTCACCACTGCAAGCAGATACTAGACCCCAATCTCTTACTACTACTTCAGTTCCTCATACAATGTTCTCTACCAGGATGACCCAGGAGTCTATCATTTGTCACAACTGTGGAAAGGATGGCCATATGAAAAGAGAATGCCAGTCTCAGAAGGACTTAGAAAGAGTAGTAAACAGACTCCAAGGGGAGCTCCGAAAAGCAAATCAATGGCCAAGGGGTGCCCGAAATGACCGCAGTGAGGGTTTGAGAAACCCTAACTCAAATTTCTTTGTGGCTTAATCGTCTGTCCAGGCCTCTGCTACTGCCTGTCCAGACTGGTCCAAAATAGTGGGCCCTTCAATGGTGACTGTGGTGACTGTGAATGGTATTCATACTCAGGTTGAGCTTGACAGTGGGTCACAAGTGACCATTATATTCCAGGACTGGTATGATAAACACTTATCTGATGTGCCTTTGCAATCCCTGGAAGGCCTACATGTGTGGGGCCTGAGCGACAAGTCTTATCCCTACCTAGGGTATGTCCACCTCTGGTTGTCTTTTCCTGCAACTGTAACAGGTGTAGAGGAGCGAGTAGAGACATTGGCCCTAGTGTGTCCCCCCACCAGACTCTATGATGGGGTCCCCCTGTTATTTGGGACAAACGCCCATATGTTTGGGAGACTGGTGCAACTCTGTCACAAGAAACAAGGGCAACGGACAGGGAGGGTCCTGAGAATTCCAGCTCTGATCAAGAGGGCCTATGATTTGCAACAGAAACCCGAGGAAGTAGACCAGGATGACCGGTGGGGATTGTGTGGAAGGAGGATCCTGATTCAATGGTACTGGCCCCTAACGCCCAGTGTACCTTTCAAGGGGAGGTCCGCCTCCAGAAAGATGTCAAGAACAAAATACTGATGTTGGATGTGCCAGGGGATGGAAAATTGCCAGAAGAATTATTGGTCAAGCTCAGCATCTTGTCTGCTCATGCCCATGCCTATGCACAATGAGTGATGGTCCAGATTCACAATGTGTCATATCGGGAGATCCAGGTGAACAGAGGGTGCATCCTAGCTATGGTACACTGCGCAGACACTGCAGTATTGCCCAGCGACAAGCACCCTGGTGAGAAGGAGAGAGTAACCCCAGACTTATTTGACTTTGGTGACTCCCCGTTGCCAGCTGAATGGAAGGCTAGAATTAGCAACAGACTTGCCCAGAGAGACCAAGTGTTTTCATTGAAGGAATGGGATGTGGGATGTGTCCAGGGTGCGGAGCATCACATACACCTGCACGATGAATGGCCATTTCGAGAGAGGTCCCGACGCCTAGCCCCAGGACACATAGATGATGTGAGAAGACGCCTGCAGGAAATGCTCACTGCTGGCATGATACAAGAGTCCAGGAGCCCATACACCTCTCCCATTGTGGTTGTGCATAAGAAGAATGGGTCTGTGAGGATGTGTGTTGATTATCAAACCCTGAACCGGCAGACCATCCCAGACCAATACACTATGCTTCGTATACAAGATGCCCTGGACTGCTTGAATGGGAGCAAATGGTTCTCGGTGTTGGATCTTCACAGTGGACACTACCAGATCCTGATGGCCCCGGAAGATCATGAGAAAACAGTCTTCATCTGTCCATTGGGGTTCTACGAGTTTCTGAGGATGCCACAGGGGATATCGGGCGCCCCAGTGACCTTTCAGCGACTGATGGAATGTGTAGTGGGAGATATGAATTTGCTGGAATGCCTGGTGTACTTGGACGATGTCATTGTGTTTGGGAGCACCTTAGAGAAGCATAAGAACCGACAGTTCAAAGTCTTAGACTGACTGTAAGACTTTGGCCTCAAGCTGCCCATTGACAAGTGCCAGTTTTTCCAAACCTCTGTGAAGTATGTGGGACACATAGTATCTACAAAAGGGATAGAAACTGATCCCAGTAAGGTTGAAGCACTGACAACTTGGCCGCAGCCCCATAGTCTGAAAGAACTACAATGTTTTCTGGGATTCTGTGGCTACTACCGCAGGTTCATAAAAGACTATTCCAAGGTGATTTGCCCACTCTTGAACCTTACCCAGGGTTACCCTCCTACCAATCATAAATACAAAAAAGGGGCCATTAAAGAACCAGAAAAAATATACTTCCACCCAGGTGAACTCTTCAGGCACCGCTGGATGCCCGACTGTGAAGCAGCCTTCTATGAGATCATATACCAGATCACCCATGCCCCCAACCTCGCCTGTGCTGACCCCACCAAACCCTATGTGCTGCATACAGACACTAGTCTGCAGGGTCTAGGAGTGGTGCTGTATCAAGACCATGAGGATGGCCTGAGACCAGTAGCTTTTGCCAGTAGGAGCTTGACCCCGTCCGAACGAAATTACCCTGTGCATAAGTTGGAGTTCCTTGCACTAAAATGGGCCATCGTTGACCAATTTCATGAATACCTCCATGGGGCAACGATATTGGTGAAGACTGACAATAACCTGTTGACCTATGTACAGACTTCAGCTAAGTTAGACGCCACTGGGTACTGGTGGCTTTCTGCATTATCAGCCTATGATTATGCTGTCGAATACAGACAGGGCCTGAACCATATTGATGCTGACGCCCTATCACGAAGGCCCACTTCCAAGAGTGATTGGGTCATGCTGTCTGAACCTGACTTTCGAGCATTGTGCCAAAAGTTTGATAGAGATAAACAGATGTCTGCGGACACAGTGGACTGTTTAGTAGATTGCTTGGGCCCTTCTGACACCTGCACACCAGCTGTTTATTGCCACTTCTTTGCTCTAGATATTAGTGCACTACCTCAATTTGACAATGACAGCATACAGTGGGCTCAATCCCAAGATCCTATGATTCAGCCAGTACTTGATGCCCTGCATGTGGGGAAAGATGTGTCTAAGTTACGTTCCACTGACTTACGAACTGCTTTATTGTTTAAAGAAGGCCCCAGATTGAAGTTGCTCAATCAGCTGTTGTATAGAGAGACAGTAGAGCATAGTGGCAAAGTAGACAAGCAACAATTGGTCCTGCCCACGGCCTTTAAAGATTTGGTACTGAGGTCCCTCCACAATCACATGGGGCACCTCGGTATTGACAGAACCCTTGACCTGGTACGATCTCGCTTCTACTGGCCCAAAATGGGGGATGATGTTGAGCACCATGTAAAGACTTGTAGTCACTGCCTATAAAGAAAAGCCCTGCCTCAGAGGCTGCCACCCTTGTTAATATTACTACCAGCGCCTCATGGAACTAGTCTGCATAAACTTCTTGTGTTTAGAACCTGATCAGCGGAACATTGGCAATGTGTTAGTGGTTACAGATCATTTCACACAGTATGTACAAGCTTTTCCCACCAAAGATCAAAAGGCGTCTACCGTGGCCAAGGTGCTAGTGTAAAATGTCTTCATCCACTATGGTGCCCCCCAGTGGATTCATTCTGATCAAGGCAGAGACTTCGAGAGTTGGCTAATCAAAGAAATGTGCTCTCTATGGGGGTGCAAAAGTCAAGAACCACTCCCTATCACCCGCAAGGAGACCCTCAACCAGAACATTTTAACCGCACCCTTCTAGAAATGCTGGGCACCCTCCACCCAAAAGACAAGCATAAATGGAGCCAGCAGATTAGCACCTTGGTACAAGCATACATTTGCACTAAAAATGATGCTACTGGGTTCTCCCCCTACTGCCTCGTGTCGGGAGAGAGGCCCGGCTGCCAGTTGATGTCTGTTTTGAGATCTCTCCAGATGGGGTCCGAGCTGAAAACTACTTGCAATATGCACAAAAACTGAAAGCTCAATTGAACCATGCCTATCAACAGGCCCAGACAATGGCCTTCAAGACAAATCTAGCCAACAAAGAGAGGCATGATAAAAAAGTAAAGGCTCAAGAGCTTCGACCTAGAGACCTTGTGTTGTTACACTATTTGGGACTGCATGGTAAACATAAAAATTGCTGATCAGTGGCACCATCTTCCCCATGTAGTAGTTGAAAAGTTGGATGATTTACCGGTGTACAAGGTGCGCCCAGAGAACAACTCCAAAGCTGTCAAGATCTTGTACCGTAACCACTTGCTACCTATCGGCCAAGTCATGATTGAGGCTGAACCCCCAGAAATTGAGCCCCCTGGGCCGGTGACTCATTCTGCTGCAAGAAAGAGACAGAGTCAACCTACCCCAGTGGCCACAGGTTTAAGGTTTCCTCTGCAGCAGGCCCAGAATGATAGTGACTGTCAGTCCACTTCTGATGAAAGTGAGTACGACTATGTCTGTTACCCCTCTTATGAACTGAGTCAGCTGTTTCAAGGTAACCCCATGATTAATTGTGGGGATGAAGCTGGGCCTTCTGGACTGCCTAACACCCCCAGCTTTGTCCTTGGAGCCAATGTTCCCTGAAAGTGAAGTGCAAAGTATTTCATCTGAAGATGCTGAGTCTCTGTGTATTGTGGAACTGTATGATTTGCCAGAGGGAGGGGCTGATGGAATGAGTCTTTCTGGTGACATACCAGAATTTTAAGAACACTGTGAGAGTGCTGACCACCCCTTTTCAGTGTCTCAAATCTAGATTGTGACCGAGCCTTCACAAAATGAGTCAAGTGTTGTAGAAACAGAGCCTGCAGAGCAAGGAGCCGACAGTGCCCCAAGTTTGGACATTCCCACCCAGGCAGAGGCACCCCTCACAAGTGATGAGAGTCCCCAGACCAGTGCTGAGAGTACAGAGACTGTAGTTGTCCCCCTCAGAAAGACTGGCTGAGCTGTCAAGCCAGTAGTACGCCTCAGTTATGATTCTCCCGGGAGGCCAGTGGATTTGCCTCTCAATGTGGTGTATAAAGGTGTTTATGTCTCACCAAGCTCACTGCCCAAATTGAGCTTCACAGCCAGTTCCAGGTTACTTGTCTTTCCCTCTTACCATGGTGCCCCCAGCTCCTCTAGCCCCAAGTTAGCTGATAGGAAGAGCCCCCTCTTGCATTGTTTAAGGTACAAGAAGTTATTACCTGATTCAGTATAGTAATGTTCAATTTACCTGTGTGAAATATGCACAATGTGTTGTCAGAATGGATCTAGTATCATGAAGTGTAGTGAATATGTATAGTAAAGTAATGAGTTCATGTTAACTGATGCATGATGGTACAGACTTGACGAGGACGCCAAGTTTTCTCCAGGTAGGGAAGGGTGTAACCCCCTACAAATGGGGGTTCCCAAAAAGTCTTCCTTGAGCTTGCCTAAATGCACACTACAAGGCTGGTTTCCTGCATTTTAGTAGTTTAAATGTGACTGCCAGAGAGTGCCTGTATAGCCTCTGTGTACTATCTCTTTAAGAGCTGCTTGGATTGTAGTCATAAGTAATTTGAGAGGGAGCTCTGTTGAAAGATGTAACTATTTGCTGAAAATCATTTAGAGTGATAATGATAATGTAATTTGTGTAACCTGCCTTTTTTGCAGCAAGGACTGTTTTGTTTATCTCCACTATCTTGGTCCTGGACTGCGAATTGTACCAATCAGTACTGATGGGACCTAAAATGGACCCGGACTACAGGAGCTGTCTGAAGTCAAAATCTGTAGGAATTGTAGTTTTGGACTTTTCGTGCCTTTTTGCACCTGAAGTGGGAGTCTTTGTTGTGACTGACAGAAGGATAGCCAACCCAACCTTTTGGATCTTGGGGAATTTCCCAGGCTGCTGCAGCTAGTTTCAGTTTTGACCTGAGAAGTGAAGAAGTAACAGCGCAAGTGATTTTTCTGAACAGCAGTTCTATGTAGTTTTGTATGGGAGAACAGTGAAAGAGCTGAGTTTTGGCCTGCCAGTTTGCCTGCTGTTCCTGAGAGGGAAAACAGTTTATTCGGACAGAATCCGAGTTGTGAGGACTATATAAGCCACTGGATTGTGACCAGGCTTTAACCTGAAGAAGACCAAAGATTTGCTGAATGCGATCGGCCGGTCAGGATTTCCAGCTGCTTTTGAATCCCCGGTTTGTGCAGAGACTTTGCAATCGTGACCGGAGAGCGGTTTGCCTGGTACAGTAGAATTTCCTTACGTGTAAATTTGCTGTGTATTGAAAGTGAGTCGTGATTTGTTTCCCCACTGTGTGGACTGTGTTCTGCTTGCTGGTACCATAGAATCCTTTACATGTAAATGTGCTGTGTATTGAAAGTGGGTCGTGATTTGGTTCCCCACTGTGTGAAGTGTGTTCTGCTTGCTGGAAGCTTTATCCAGCCTAATCGGACTGAATCCATGTTCATCTCCATTCTGCCTGGGCCATGCCATGCTGGTCCTGCCAGACTACCCCACTGCACAGAGAAAGCCACTGACGAGAGACCTGCCTGGGATCAGCCCCCTGCTCCACGCTTGAATAGGAACGACACCTCGGCAAATTGTGTGGGCCCTGCTTCTCCTAGCACTCCTGATTAACCTCCTGCTGTCTCGATTTTCGTCCAGCCTGTGTCCAGTCTTGGGTATTGTAAGTAACCATCAGGGTAGTTCCCTGCAACAACAGCCTAATCTAAAAGTGTGTCATCTGATTGTCTTGTTGTTTTCTTTTCACGAAATGAGCCCTCCGGCTCTGGATTACAAATAGTGTGTGTTGTGCATGTTGTTTTCTTCCATCACAGGGCCCCAACTAGCTGCAACGTTCCTGGCTAGCCCACCATTCTCCATCTGGGTACCCAGAGTGTGTGACTGTTTATGGACCCTGAAGTGCATGCATAAGTGTTTGATTGATAGAGCCTTTAAGCAAATTAACCTGATTACGCCCCTCCCTTGTTCAAGCCTCTTAAATAAATCAGATCTAACTCTTTTTTGAAGTGTGCTCCCAGACTATGGAACTCCCTTCCTGCCCAGGTTTGCACCTCCCCCTCCCAGGCTTGCCTCAGAACCTCCCTGTGGAGATGCTTGAAGCTCTTATCTGTGTGTGGTTGTCCCAAGCCTCCGTAATCTCACCTGGCCCCCTACACTGAACATCCCTCCGTATGTTCTGCCTGTCTGCACGGGTTCAATCACACACCCTTGGTAGGGGGTATTGCTCTGACGGTACCCCCACCCCTTTTCTGGGGACTGTTTATAATTTTGGTATATAATGGACTCTCTCTCTGTATAATGACTTTTATATAATGCACTGCTGCTCGCGGCTCTGGTGTTCCGATGTATTATGTTATGTTGCTGTTTCTTATTATAATTTTGTATATAATGGACTCTCTCTGTATAATGATTTGTATATAATGCGCTGCTGCTCACAGCTCTGGTGTTCAGATATACCTTTGTACCTGCTGACCGTTTTGTTGCTGTCTTTTCTGTGTAACAGCCTAATATGTATAGTGTAGTACCATGTCATATTTCCTGTACTTTCCTGAGTCGTACCTGAAAATAGGCATATGTATTGTCTAGTGTACCTACCTGGTTAACAAAAGCTTAATAAATAAATAAATAAATTTACCCTGACTGTGGTTTCAGTTTGTGCAAGAGTACTGTACTGCTGTTATTTGCTATGTATAACCTTGTTTTACAGGGGGTTCCCAGGGCCGAGCCAGAGGAAAGCAATGGTGGTAAGTGCAAACAGTGTGGGTACTTGTATGGTGTATCAGGGGTATTGTGAAAGTGATTATTGTGTATTGTTCCGGCCACTAGTAAGGAAAGAGGGGAGGTTACAGTGTCTCAGAGGGCTGTGCCCAGGTTAGCTTGACCACTACCAACCCTGACCTCCGGGTGGAGGCACTCGTTTCAGAACTCAGGCCCCTTAACCTGCTACTAGCCAAGCAGGCAGGGGTAGTAGCCCTTGGGATAGTGCCACCTAGGGGTTACACATACATCTGTGTGGAACCACCTTTTGGGACCGATTTATGAAATGACAGTGTCACAGCTCATGAGGTAGGCCTCCAGAAACTCTATGTTGAAAATTTGGTGAAAAAATTCCCAAAAATTACTGTTTTATGAGCATGTGTTGCGCAGTTCCTACTCACGCTCATAACTTTGAGAATTTGTAGTATTTTCACTCTAGATTTTCAACATTGCCATTTTACCACACCTCCTTATTAACAGTACAGCTATCATTTTTCACATCTCGCTCAAAATGTGTTTTCGCACATGAAGCGCACATTGACGCTGTCAGTTTGCAAAATCAATGTCCAGGACACTTTAAGAAAATCACAGTGACACTGTTCATGAGCAGAGGTGTTAAAATGGCTATGTTGAAAATTTGGTGACAAAAGTCCATAAAATGACTGTGTTACATGCGTGCATTGCGCAATTTCCACTCACTCTCGTAAGTTCACGAATTTATAATATTTTCAGTCCAGATTTTCAACATTGACATTTTTCCCCACCTCCATATGAACAGTACAGCTGTCATTTTTCACACCATGGCCAAAATGTGTTTTTGTACTTCCAGCGCAGAATTGCGCGGTTGCTGTGGGAAATTAGTGTTCGGGATAGATTAAGAAAATTACAGTGACACTGTTCATGAGCGAAGGTCCCAAAATGCTTATGTTGAAAATCTGCTGTAAAAAATCCTCAGACTAATTACATTATGGGTGTACATTGTTCAGTTTCTATGCACACTCGTGACTTTGCCTGTTTTTTTATATTTTCACTCCAGATTTTCAGCAATGCCATTTTTTTACACCTCCTCATGAACAGTACACCTGTCACTTTTCACATCCTGTTAGAAATGTGTTTTCAAACCTGTGGCACCAAATGACGCAGTCGCTGTGCAAAATCACCTTTCGCCTAATGAACTGATAGTGTCACTGTTCATGTGGTGGGGTCACAAAAAACCCATGTGGAAAACTTGGAGTAAAAATACCAGGAAATGCCCAGAGCATTAGGGTTTTCTACCATAATGCCCTACCCTGTAGGGACTGACAGGTGTCAGGGGTGTGACTTGGGATTGTCAACAGTAATACTCATGCCATTTCACCCCCAACCCCATCTCCCAGTCACTGACAGGCATCAAGGTGCACCTTGGACCCTTTGCCCCCAGAGTTTACCCTGTTCTCCTATACTGCACCCATTTCACCATATTTCCTTATGGAATGAAGTGAATGTAAAGCCCAAACACCCCAAGGCATACCTCAACACTTGTCAGTGTCTGAAGTGTAGGGTGAGGTGAAATGTCGTGACCATCATGGGTGACAACCCAAAGGCACACCTCAATGCCTGTCCATCTCTGCAGAGTGAGAGTGGAGTTGGCATCAGTTCAATACTTTAATGCTATTCCTATACTGCATCTGTCTAACTCCTGCAGTACCGTAGGAAGGGTGGGGCGGGTGGTGCTCCCCCCCCGGGCGCAAGCCTCTGAGGGGTGCATTTTTCCACTGAAGCTCATGTTCTAATTCACTTGCGCTGCTGCTTTAAATCTTTTTTTTTTTATTTTGGTTCTGTAATTACAAATGACTGTCAGCAAAGGTGCATCTGCGGACCAAGGACCAGCAAGTGGTGGTGGGGGGGGGTCACATGGTTGCACAGTCTACTGCAGAAAATAATAATCATGTTGTGCTGAGAAAGAGGAACTGTGAGTGGGCCAGCGTGCCACCCATTAGTATAAAAGGTACAGGTGGAGCATTTGGTACAGAGTGAGAGGCGCAATGTGTTGGAGACAGGGAGAGTGTGGAGCAAGTTGTTGAGCGTACTAGCGTAGAGTAGTAGACAGTCACAGAGACTAAAAAAAGTGAGAGAGTCAGAGAGGAGAGATGAGTCACGAGAGACAGAGAAGACAGAAAAGATCCTTGTCTTATATTTTTTTCATCACTTGTATAATGTAAGCATAAGCAGAATGCACACCACACTAAGTACTCTGTCTCTTGTTGTCTATGTAGACAAGACTGGTAATTGTCACTCGTCAGTGACAGAGTGTCTGTAGTAAAAAGTGATGGTACTGTAGGCAAGCAGAAGAGCAGACCCGGTGAAGCGATGAATAATTCCAAATTAATTTCTGAATCCAAACTGTGAGATGATGAGATGGGATTTATGTGGTGAGAGTGCAGTGGTGGGGGGGGGGATTGATAGTCTCACTCAGAAAGTCGGGAGACAAAGATCTGCTTTTCTTGCCGTTGAATTATTGGGCCTGGGCGGGCCTGTCTTGGAGTCGGCTCTGCTGGCGGGTGGGCAGATGGGCAGCGACTGTGTAGTTCACTTGAACTTCATGCACTGGACTGGGGACTGGGATGGGAGTGAAGATTTTGAAGCAGTTGCCTCAGCCTTGGCCTGACTGCCATGGTGTGGGCCATGGCATACCATCCCTTCTGTCCACCACGTTGTTACATTTTCTTTTCTTTCCTCTTGACCCGCGTCCCTCCTGCACTCCCATTCCATTGCCTTTTTTTTGTGTCCTCTCCTTCTGATTCTCCCTAGCAGAGTCCTTGTTCCATTCTCACCCCGCTACCCACACCTGTCTTGCTTAGAAAATGAGGCCTTGCCTGCCAGTGCCTTGCCTAGTTGTATTAGATGCCATGTGAGGGGATCTGTACAGTTTAGATTATAACATATTAACAGTTACATGTATCTGGATTGGCTTGGGCTATGGAGGGGAACTGATGGGAATCAGGGGAATGAGGGGATTTGGAGTGGGGCTCCTTCTGGCTGCAGGGATGCTGACTGGAGCAGTTGGGCTGGCTCAGCTGTACTGGGGGGGTGCTGTGCAGGGGTTATTTACTGGGCAGAGGAGAGGGGCTGCACTGCTAAGGCATACTGAAAGCTGGTATAGGCTAGGCAGAATGTTTTTTTCCTAATGACACTTCTCATTGCACCATGGGGCCCCTACACTGTCTCTCACCAGGGCTAACTAAATGGGCCCTTGGGGGGTCCTCAAACTCAAGCACCCTATCATGCTCTATCAGGCCTTTTTTTTTTTTTTTTTTTACAGGGTCCCGCTTCGACACTACAACTTGGGGACAGTAGTACATAATGTATCCCATCCCCATCCCACAGCAGGACCCCCCGCCAGACAAGCTACCCCCTGCAACTGTCCCTCCCCACAGGTCAGGAAAGGGCCAGGAAGCAGAAGATCCACAGCAGAGAACTGCTGCTACAGTGCTGTCCAGGGTCCCATAGTAAAACTTCTGGCAGAAAAGGAAAGCTTCCCGACTCACTAGGTCTGCTTGGCTTGCATCCATGAACATGACAGTTTTCTTATTTATTTATGACACTGTGTAGACTGAGCATGTCACCTAAACCATGGATGTCAGTTGACCGCTTTTGGATCTTGACATCTGACAGTTTCTGCAGCACTTATAAATTACATACAAAAATACCTGCCATGTTCGTGGTTGCCAACAGAGTATATGAGTCTGAGCTGGGGAAAGAGAGAGGGTGGGAGTGGACCAGAGGAGCAGCGCCTTTTTTTGTATGCCAGAAGTGATACTGTGGGACCCTGGACAGCACCATAGCAGCAGTTCTATGATGTGAATCTTATGCTCCTTGGCCCTCTCCCAACTGGGATGGGGAGGGTAGAGGCAGATGCAGGGGGTGCTTTTCTATGGGGAGGTTCCTGCAGTGGGGGGATTGGATACAGTCAGAATATTGTTTGGTGGGGGGGATGCCACTGAAGAAAGAGTGGTCCTCTGGAGGGATGCTAGACATGGGGCTGCATACCTCTCAACCTCTTGCCTCATGAATCAGGGACAAGACTTAAAATAATCAAGGACAAAGACCCAGAATCTTGGACACATGTTAGAAATTGACACTATTCACTCAGAAAGCTGATAGAAAAAGGGGATTTGTGTTCACAGTGTTTATCTGCATTTTCTGAAGAAGAATAACTCTGTAACTTTAATGTTTTACATTATTTCGTGATTTTAACCCCTCATCCCACTGTTCTCTACCATAAAAACAAACTTTATGATGGACAAATGCAAATTTTGTTGCAAAATCAAGGACAGTTTAGAGGTATGTGCAGTTGGTCTAGTTGCAAGGATTGTTCGGGTGCATGGACACTTGTCTTGGTGTAGGGTGGTGGTTCAGCTATAGGGAAGGTAGGCAGCTAAGGTGAGTGTGGTGTTATGGAGGTGTTCAAGTCACTGTAGGATGATTGGGGGTGGAGTCTGGTTATGATCTAGAAGGGTGGTCAAGCAGCATTGAGTGCTGGAGATAGTCTAGCTGAAGGAAGGGTGGTCAGCGGGTGGAGGCTTTTCCTTCTGTTAGGTGGTGGTGATTCCACTACAGGGGTAGTGGAGCCTGCCATCAGGGCTGAGTGAGTGGGCTCATGGAGATACAGTACATCCCCCTATGTGAGGATGGGTGGTTGCAGGTGGGGCATCTCAGAGGTACATGTGTCCAGCACTCGAGGACTGCATCTATACCACTCATGTGCCTATATATGCCCCCATGAGCCACTCTCGATGGAACTGTTGGTCAGATAGTTGTCCACAACAATTGCAGCTGCACTGCACACTCTGATGACAGCCAGCCAACATCTTAGACTCCCACACCTCAGATTCTACGGGAACAAAGTTTTCCCTGAAATCAGGGGTAGGGAACATATAACAAAAGTATGTTTTTCCTTCAAGAAAAGCCTCAAAACTCACTACAGAGCATGTAAGCAACCTAGAGCTTCTGGGGGCCGCGGCTGTTTTCTCGGGGGGCGTAAAATTAGTCTCTTGCCCAGGGCACCAAAATGCCTTCCTACGCCTCTGCGGTGGCCTGCCTGTATGTAAATCAAACAGTAATGACTCACTAGAAAGTGATCTTGGCAAAGACAGCTGCAGACTGGAATGCTTCAGACCAAGGAGTTTCTTCCTGTTTGAAGACCTGATTGTGCTATGGGGATTTTTGAGTGCTCCAGTTTGCAAACTCTAAGGAGTCGGTCTGGGGTAGGGCAACAGTGAGATTTGCATACTTTCTCCCACCATACAATCTCCATGCTGCTCAGGCTGCAACGCGTTTGCCACCGAGCAAGCACACAGCACAAAACAAACCTTTTGAACTGTTCCCCCATTTTGTTCTCACTCCCAGCTGCTCCATTCTGTAAATGATTAATAAATCTTACCTACAAGCTACTCCGTGCATACGACATGAGGAAATAGTAATCCCACTAACAGCCACTTGCTGCAATGACTAATTTTTTTCCCCTAGCCTTCTTACTCTGAGCCCTACAGCAAGTTTCTGTTGCCTCCACTATCCCCTGTCTTATCAGTTCCCACCTTTGTTGTGTGTCCATACCCAGTTGAATTGTGCACGGGAACCCCTGTACCACTTTCCTCATCATCTTAAAGTTGGCAATTCTGAAATCCAGCACCCTTGTGCCAGTTACCCCCCCCCCTCTTTAGCCATCTGTAACTGGAACCATACTGTCCAGTAGGGCTGTGCAGGGGCAGAATATTAATTTCCGAATACCACAAATATTAGGGCTTCTGAATATTTTGAAACCCTTCCCGAATAGAGGACTATTCTTGAGGTATTCGTATTCTGCATTTTCACCACTGCACAGCACTTAAAAGAAAAAAAAGATTTCTTTCTCAGCCCCCAAGAAAAAAGTACAGTCTTCCTCCCACCCGCTTGCATCCACAAAATCCCACCCTCCTACCCACCCAGCACCTGCAATTTTGTAATTTTCTTCAGAAAAACTTTTAATGGGGTTTGTCAACCCACCGCCTCCACGTCAGCCCCATTTATAAGACTTAAAGAATAATCCCCCCACTACCTGCAACTCAAATTCAGCATCAGCACCCTCCGTGACCCTGCTCTGTCCCCTCTCCCCTGCAAGCACCCAATTCTCAGTTGAAGAAAGCGATCACCACCACCAGTCCGGCACATCACTCCTTCCTCCACTGCTGAGTGTCTTCTTCTCATGAATGAAAGAGCGCGCACTGCTTGTTGCCATAGTAAAAATAGCAGATCACGTGATCTGCTGGCTTTATTATAGCAACAAACAGTGAACGTGCTTTCATTCATAAGAAGAAGACACTCAGCAGTAGAGGAGGGAGGGTTGTACCAGACTGGTGGTGGTGATCGCTTTCTTCAAATTGGGAGAATTGGGTGCTTGCGGGCAGGGTCACATAGAGTGTGATGCTGACATTGAGCTGCAGGCAGTGGGGGGAGGATTACTGTTTTAATTCTTCACGCTGTCTGACCTGTCACTTAGTTTGTAAAATGGGGCCGGCCATGGAGGCAGGTAGGTTGTGCCGGTCCCCATTAAAAATTGTTTGTGAAGAATAATTACAAAATTGCAGATGCTGGGTGGGTAGGAGGGCGGGATTTGGTGGCTGCTAGAGGGTAGGGGGTAGATAGTATTGTTTTGGGGGGGACTGGGGAGGACATTTTTATTTTATTTAGGACTGTGCCAAATATGAATATTTGGCCAAATAACGAATATTTGGCTGCCAAATACCACTTTTTTGGCCCAATATTCTAAATAAGGTATCCGCACAGCCCTGCTATCTGGTGGTCACTCACCCCAAGAATTTCCTCTACCCTCACATCCCTCACCCACTCCCCAATCATAAATATGAGGTCAAGGTTGTTCCTTTCCCTAATAGGTTCCTTGACCAACTGTACTAGAAAGCTTTCCTGGAAGGCATCCAGCATTACCTGCTCCCTTCTGTTCTTTGTGGTAGGTGTGTCCCACTCCAACCCAGACTGGTTGAAGTCCCCTATTATCACCATCCCCCCCTTCCCGCAGGTACTCCTGATCTGTTCTGCCAGTATCCTGTCCATCCCTGCCCATGCATGAAACATCTACACATCTACAAACCTCTGCATCAGGCAGGTCAGCAAAATCAAATGGAAAACAAGACCACTGTAGTTCTCAAATGAGCTGGCTGGGAAGGTAAGGACAAACAAGCTAGCATTCAGGAGGTACTGTATAGGGAGACAGAGGGAGGAGGATAGAGAGGTGTATCAAGAAAAGCAGAAGGAGGTAGGGAAAGCAGTCAGGAGCACAAAGGTGCAAATGTAAAAGATATCACAGGTAGTAAAGAAAGGGGACAAGACATTTTTCAGGTATGTTAGTGAAAGGAGAAAGACCGGAGGGACTGTAATGCTAAGGGGGGGGGGGGTGTAGGAAGGGGTCAAAGAAAAATCAGACATCCTGAAAAAATAATTTTTGTTCAGTTTTCACAAATGAAAAGGAGAGTGAGAGACCACATATCTAAGTCAGGGGCATCAAAGGAAGGGTCGTGGACACTAGTCTATTTACAGAGGAGAAGGTCCTGAAAGAACTTGCAAATCTTAATGTGGGCAAGGCAATGGGGCCAGGTGGGATACATCCAAGGTTTTTGAGGGAGCTCAGAGAGGTGCTGACTGCTGATGTTTCTATGTTTCTCTGTAAGATCCAAGGCAGTATGGATTCACTAGATGGAGGTCATGTCAAATTAATCTTATAGATTTCTTCTATTGGGTAACCAGGGAAGTAGGCCAAGGTGGAGCAGTGAAAGTGGCCTACCTAGTTTCCAGTAAGGTATTCATATACTGTTCCACATAGAAGTCTCATAAACAAGCTTGGCAGCCTAGGGGTGGGACTAAATGTGGTAAACTGGGTAAGAAATTGGTTAGAGGCTGAGCGACTGAGGGTAGTAGTAAACAGAGTTCACTCTGACGAAGGAATGGTGACTAGCAGGGTACTGCAAGGATCAGTACTGAGATATGTCCTCTTTAATATCTTTATTAGCGACATTGCAGAGGGATTAGAAGGGAAGCCCAGAAGGGAAGGTATATCTTTTTGCAGATGACACAAAAATCTGCAATAGAGCAGGCACTGGGGGGAGGTGAACAGGAATCTAGGTAAGCTGGAGGAGTGGTCTAGAAAGTGGCAACTGAGTTTCAATGCAAAAAAATACAAAATCATGCACTTGAGGTGTAGAAAACCAAGTCCAGAGCACAAAATGGGGGAGGTGGTACTGGCAACCACCAAACAGGAAAGAGACCTGGGTTTTATCATATCCAATGACCTAAAAGTGGCCGAACAGTGTGACAAGGCAGTGGGGAGATCCAGTGGGATGCTGGGGCGCACCAGCAGAAAGAGGGAAGTGGTGATACCTCTATATCAGTCCCTGGTGAGACTCCACCTAAAGTACTGTGTCTAGTTCTGGAGTCCTCATCTCTGAAAGGACATAGACAGAACTGAGGCAGTCCAGATGAGGGCAACTAAAATGGTGCAGGATCTGCATCAAAAGCCCTATAATGAGAGACTGAAGGACCTAAATATGTAGAAACTGGAGGAAAGGGGGAAGGGTGATATGATAGAGACTTTCATATACCTCAAGGGTATAAATAAGGTTCAAGAGGGAAGTCTTTTTCAGAGAAAAGGATGCACAAGAGCAAGTTGTCATGCAATGAAGCTGGATGGCGTAGAATCGGGAAATGTAAGGAAACACTTCTTCATGGAAAGGGTGGTGGATGCCCTGAAACAACCTCCCTGAGGAGGTGGTGGGAGGAAAAACTGTAATGGGATTTAAGAAGGCATGGGATAGGTACAAGGGAACCTTAGAAGCAAGGAGCGGGGGGGGGGGACATCAACAAAGATGGTACAGGGATTGCATCACAAGTCCTATGAGGTCGGGCTGAAGGACTTGAATATGTACTCCCTGATGGAGAGAAGGGAGAGAGGGGATATGACAGAGACATACAAGTACCTTACAGGGAGGAACAGGGTATAGGAATGCACTATTTTCCAGCAAAAAAGATGTTCCAGGACTAGAGGGTATAGGATTAAGTTGGAGAGAGGGTGATTCAGAGAAAACATGAGGAAGAATTTCTTCTCAGAGGAAATAGTGAGGGCTGAAACAATCATGGGATTTAAGACTGCATGGGATAGACATAAGGGAATTCTGGAGGTCAGGGGAAGGGGGCAACAGATTTATAGAAAAATGTAAAGGGAACCTAAAAGCTCAAATGGGCAGACTGGGTGGGCCATAGGCCCTTATCTGCCAACAGTGTCTACCAATCTATGTTTCAAGTATGGCCTACAGTATGACTGTAGGTAGGGTACATGGGCAGACTAGATGGGCCAAGTGGTCCTTATCTGCCATCAGATTCTATGTTTCTATGAAGCAGAATACACTCTGTTTTTACAGCTATACTCCAACCAACAGAAATCTTTGTATAATGATGGTTTAAGCCTAATCTTTTACCTCCATACATTTTAGTAGTGAAATTAGTCATAGGCTGAGTGGGACCTTTATCTTTATTGTCAAGATCAGTGGGGGTTACAACCAACTGAAGATACTGTAAGGGGCAAAGACAAGTCTGAATAAACAGAAGTAGAAGACTGTTCAAAGAATTCAGTTGTTGTAATGTTACTAGTAATGAGGCCTTCACCCTGCCATACTGAGTCACTTGTTTGATCATTACAAGATGTATCTGTATTAGTTATCATTATGTCTGTGCACACGGTCTCATTCACAGTAGATGATGATGATAATAATGCGATTGAGAACTGAATCTTGGCATACTGTTGGCTGTTTCCACATAGAAACAAAGACCTGTCACGATTCATTGTCACTTTTGTTGTTCTTTACTTCTAGTTTAATTCAGTTGCATGCTAAAATAACAAAAATATTGATAAATTATTTTATGGTACCTACATATATAGACTAGATCACCCAAGACTGTAGGCAATAAAGCAAATTAGTGATAACAACAAACTGCGTTCTCATGGAGCCAGAAGAAATGATGCACCCGGAATGTAGTCAATAAAGCAATCAGTGATGACAAGAAACCCTAGCATAATGTTTTGGTTTTTTTTTTTACAGAAAAAAATACTCTTGAGACTGTACTATTTTCTGCAGATATACCCTAAGGCAATAAAACAATTAGTTATGGAAAACCCTGACCTTATGATTTTCTGGGGCCAGAAGAAATGCCCCAAGACTGTAGGCAGAAAAGAAATTTGTGACAAAAAACTCTGCTTTTATTATTTATTATTGCCAGAAGAAATGCTCTAAAACATAGGGCAAGTTTCACAAATGATTACGCATGGTGCAAAGTGACTTGTCCCACTCAAAAAATGGTGCAAGTAGCACTTCGTGCCATGACTTGCAACATTTGGGATTCAGTAAAGCAGCCTGCGGCATGTTGCAAACTGCTTGTGCCAAGGTGGGCATGGGGTCCAATATGTCGCATGGCAAGAATGCCTGCGGCACAATGCATTGCGATTACCTGATATATATTGTTCTGTGGGGCTCTTCCCCCACCCCTCCGTTATGGGGCTGTGCCCCCTGAACCCCCCACTAAAGATTCCAACTCTGGGGGGGCCAACTCAGAGTGTGCACAGGTCCGGGTTTCGCCATAATGCCGTATGCTATTATGCGTATGACATTATTTTTTTTTTTTGCCATTCACTTTTTATTGAATTTATTTTGCAGAGACATGTTAACAAGGCAATCTACAAAACATACAAAATTGATACATAACAACCTTATAAAAGATAAACCATTATAATGAGTCTCCACCAGGCCCCCATAACTACCCCCAAGTATCCACCCCCATAAACCCCAATTCCACCCACACAAGGCGCTGTTCCCTAACACGAACAGTATAGGACATACCTATTACCTACCTATGAATAAGATATTACCAGTGGGGACCAGATTTTCTCAAATAGAGGCAGTTGATTATGGAGAATTGCTATCATCCTCTCAACCCTGAGGCTTGTGAGAAGGTCCGCTAACCATTCAGAATAGGTTATCCTAAGGGAATCTTTCCAATGTTTGAGAACTAGCCTCTTCACTGTGATAGAAATCAAGGTCATGTAAAATTTCCTCAGCTTGACAGCAAAACCTGACATGGCCCCTAACAAACAAACTTCAGGACAAAACATATCATCTAATCCTAGTAATGGACTGGCTTTACTCCTTATTTCATTCCACAATGGGGCAATTTTAGGGCAGTGCCAAAAGATATGCAATAAATCCCCTCCTTCCTTACCACATCTATAACATTTAGGATCCTTCACCACATTTAGATCCGCTAACTTTTGAGGGGAGAAATAAATATTGTGCAAAATTTTGAATTGGATAAGTCTCAGGCAGTCTTGCCTAGTGAACTTATGACAATTCATCCAAATTTGTAGCCAATCTAACGTTACGGTGGGGAAAATTTTGGCTAATATGAAGAGCGGTGCTAAGTTCTCCGAGAAGGCCCAGTGGAACAACACCTGATAGATTTTGGAAACAGCCTGGGGAATTCCTATCAGCGGTCCTAGATCTGCCCAAAACGAAATACGGGATGGGTTAATCGTAGTCAGTCCGATTTTCTGAACTAGTGAGTGGCGTAATTGAAAAATCTTAAAGCTGTCTTTCATGGACAGCCTGAATTTGTTTAGTATTTCGATGGTTGAGATTAGGCCCCCATCATCGTTAAAAAATTCCTTTAAGGAGCAGTCCCAAATAGGGTAACCAATTCTGCCTGATAGTTTTGTTCCTATCAGCCATTGGGGTTTCCATGATGGGTTGTGCCCCATCTTTAGTTTGATCGTGTTCAAAAATTGCAGAGTTGGTTATGGATCATAAAGTAACTCAATAGGATTTCTTTAACAGGGAGGAGCAGTTTCCCAGCAGCATAGGTAAAGCTTCTGGATTAAGGCCCAAACTCTTAATAAAATTAGTTTCCAGGCTTACCCATAGCGGGCGTATTCGCAGCTGAAGAAGGTCGGAAAAGTGTGCCCATCTACCGTATCTGTTCACATGTGCGCAAAAGTAAAGTGCGAAATGAGGTAGTTTCAGGCCGCCAAGCGATTTAGGGCCGCTAACTTAGAATCGACATCCTGGCTTTCCTATAGTCCCAAATAAAATCGGCTATTTTCCTATGAAGTTTATTAAACCATGCCAAGGGGAGCCAAACATTTAACATGTTTAAGGGGTAGAAAAGCCTAGGGAATATGTTCATTTTAACAATGTTTATTCTACCCCATAATGACAATGGAAGTTGTGCCCACCTTTTCATGTCCAATTCTATACTATGAACCAAAGAGTCCAGATTTAGTTGACGCAGGCGATCCAGATTGTTTGTTAAAGTGAGGCCCAAGTATTTAAGGGATTTAGGGCTCCAACCTAGTCCCAGATTTTCAATTTCCTTTTTAAATACTCTATTATTTAGGGGATAGACAATCGTTTTGTCCTGATTCAGTTTGTAGTTAGCTAAAGTGCTAAATTTATGTATTACTTTTAGTAAATTCGGAACTGAACTAGTGGGATTTGAGACATAAATTAGTAAGTCATCCGGATATGCCGTGACCTTGATAATTTGGTCCCTGATTTTTATCCCTTAATCCCAGTGCACATCACTATACACCTTATAAGAGGCTCCAGGTACAGATTAAATAAAAGAGGGGATAGAGGACAACCTTGCCTCGTGCCGGCATATAATTTAAAAGGTGAAGATATAGCCCCATTACATGTAACTCTAGCAGAGGGATTCGAGTACAGTGCCTTAATCCAACCTACGAATTTCTCTGGAAAACCAAACTTGTCCATCACCAGAAATAAAAATGCCCAATGAACTCTATCAAACGCCTTCTCGGCATCCAAGGAGACCAATGCCATCGGAAGGTCGGTGCCCTCGGAGGCCGAGAAGACATGAGCCAATGTTCTGAAGTGGTCAGCCGACGATCTACCCTTCATGAAGCCCACCTGCTCCGGGCCTATCAATTTTGGCAATAATTTGTTAACTCTGTCTGCCAATATTTTGGCTAAGATCTTGATGTCGTAATTTAGCAAGGAAATGGGCCGGTAGCTGGCGGGCTTCTCAGGTGGTCTGTTGGGTTTAGGTATCAGAACTATAAGCGCTTCCGACAAGGTTTTATCTACTTCTTCCCCAGAGAGAATATGTTGAAATAAACTAGATAGTAGAGGAACCAACTGGGAAGAAAATGTTTTATAAAAATTAGACGAGAACCCATCTGGGCCAGGGGTCTTGTCTATAGGCAGACCTTTAATAGCTGCTTCTATTTCTCCTTGCATTATTTCAGCATTGAGAAAACCACGATCCGGTTCGTCTAACCTGGGGAGTGGAAGATGCTCTAAATAAGACAGAATTTCAGATTGAACTGGAGGGCATTGCATACCACTATATAGGGATTCATAGTATTTCCTGAAAAATTAGGGCCATGTCCTCAGGAGTGGTCTTGATACATCCATCTTCTTCAGACAAAATCCCTTCAATCAGGCGAGACGATTCTAACTGTGCAATACGCCTAGCCAGGAGTCTTCCCGGTTTTTCCCCTTGGTCTACATAATTAGCCTTAGTTTTAATTATAGCCAATTCTGCCTGGTCGCCCAATATCTTAAGGTATGCGTCCTTAGTCTTGATTAATTTCACTTTATTTTCCTCTTGGGGGTTAGAAATTATCGTACTTTCTAAAGACCTAATTTGATTTAGTAAATCCAACATAATGGTGTTTTTTTCTCTCTTCCTTTAAGTGGCCTGACTAATCAGTAAACCCCTCATATATGCTTTGAATGTACTCCAGAGAATATCTGGTCGAACACTCTCTTTCCCATTAAACGAGATAAATTCTTCTATTTGTTTCGTCAAAGCTTGGACCATTTTGGGGATCCTCAAGATCTGATTATTCACTTTCCATCTATTGCCCTTACAGTGAGGGAGGGAAGAGATCATAACCTCCACCATGCAGAATGATCTGAGAGTGGGGCTGCCATAATCTCAGAACAAAGGACTCCCTTAAGCAAGGCACGAGAGAGAAGTACATAATCAATCCGAGATCCCGATCTATGTACAGGGGAAATAAAGGTATATTCTCTCGCCTCCGGATGGAGCACTCTCCAAACGTCCGCCAGACCCAAGCGATCTACTAGGTCTCTGAACGCACAAGAGGCCGGGGTTGAATATACTTGGGACCTGGAGGATCTGTCCATTAAGGGGTCCAATGCCAAATTGAAATCCCCCCCCTAAAATCATGGGAACTTGGTTGAATGGCAGTAAAACCTTTAATAAGTTCACCAAAAAATCGTGGCTATCCATATTAGGCCCATAGACCGCCCCTAGCAGAATTTCCATGTTATGTAGTTTTCCTCTCACTAACACGTATCTACCTTCTTTGTCCTGGATTACCTTCATGGGTATAAAAGGTATTGATCTATGGATCAATATCATAACCCCTCTGCTCTGTGTATTACCCTGGGAAGAAAAAACTTCTCCCATTTGCAATCTTCTCATACATTTGGCCTCTTCCTGAAGCAAATGAGTTTCTTGCAAAAATATCAGTTTTGCTTTCACAGCCTCAATATATTTCAGTATTCTATATTGTTTAGTTTTATGCCGAGCCCCCTTCACATTCCATGTAAGGAGTTTAATAAAGATATCGGTCCCCATACCAATTCACTAGGATATAATGTATTGTAGCTGCTCCCATACCAAATAGATCCTTATAATACCAGCAACCTTGTGTCCCTCCCCCCCAAAAAAACCTATTTCCCCGTTCTTTCTATAACCCCTACTACTATTACAGCCCCCGCTCCCAAATCACTGAAAGCATCCTAATACCATACCCAAAAACCTAGCCCCTTCCCTTCCCACCCCAAAATGTCCATCTATCATTCACCCATGACATCGCCCACTTAGCCCTTAATTCGCGCTCTTCCCCTGTCACCCTCTTAAATTTAACTTTAAGATCCGTTCTTTCTTAAACTGTACCTAATTCGTGAATACTTAACATGCCTAGAATACTATAAATGCTAACTTAGGGCTAACGCTATTTGAGATTAGATCTCACCTCCCCAATGCAATTGTACAATCAAATGTATAAACAAAAAAGGAGATGCCCATTAAAGAAAAGACACCTATTTGACTGCAATTAGAAGATGGGCATGATCCCCCGTATCCTTGGGGGGTAAAGAAAAAATTCACTATTGGTAGCAAACCCAAACAAGCCTATCTTAAGTAAATAACATAGGATCTCTTCCCCATGTAAAATATAGGCAAACACATATTAGCCCCACAATTAAGCCATCTTCATAAAATAGCTGTAGTGGCTTAGTGGTCAATTTGAGCTCAGAAATAAAAGTAACATTTGGGCCACCGGGTAATCTGCGAAAAGGCCACAGTAAATACACAATAAAAGAAAAAAAAAAGAAAAAGAAAAGGCCTGTTGTACATATTTAAGCCCGCGACCTACAACATAAAAACTTCCTGTCTGCACAAAATAAAACCACAAATGGGTTAATATATGCGAGTGGGCTGCAGGGGGCAGGCCACTCTATTTAAAGCCATAACATCCAAATTAGACTGAATTGAGGTTATAATAATACTGGGCCCCATATCAAGACCGGCAGGCCCTCACACCCAACAATATTGTCCCAGTCCATCCTGTTCCAACATGGAGCTGTCAAACATCAGGTCCATTATTGGATCTCATATATACTTCCCAGATTACAAAGCTATTTTAATTATGTCCCTCCTTCACGGATCCTTGAATAGCGTAGGAAGGCCTCCACGTAGTGCTGCAGTAGCCAATTAAGTAGGATTCAAAGGTTTTCCATTCGTTGGTAATAAAGACCTGGAATCTTGCAGGGTAGCCCATGCAGAATTTGATGTCTGCCGCTATCAGCCGTTTCACTAATGGATGGTAGGCAGCGTTCTGCCTAACTGAAAGTGGCAAATCTTTGCACTCTCTGATTAGAGCCCTCCCAATATATGTCCTTATCCTCTCTTGCCTTCTCGATCAGTAATTGTCTCTCCTGATAATTAAGGAATTTCATAATAAAGGGCCTAGGAAGATGGTCAGGAGGGGGTAACGGACGTAACGCTCGATGAGCCCATTCTACGGTATACATTGATCCAAAAGGTGAGGGCCCTGCAATTTTCTCTGCTAATTTCTGGGCAAACTTAATCGGGTTTTGAGCTTCAGCTTTCTCCGGCAACCCAATGAGTACTACGTTGTTGCGCCGGCTCCGGCCCTCCAGATCCTCCACCTTCGATTCTAATTTGTGAATACGCTGGGACATCCTGCTCACCGCTGAGTCCATTTTCTCTTTACTCCCTTCCAACGATTTGATACGGGCCTCGTTGTCTGATGCTCTGTGAGCAAGGTCTTCGATGGCAGAATTAATATTTTTGACCTCCCCTGCCATATCTTGAATCGCAGACTTCAGCGGCCTGATCTCCTGCAGAAACCGCGCGAGAGTGAGAGGCTCCTCCGAGGTACTAAGCTCTCCAGCCCCCTGAACCAGCGAGGAAGTCGAGGCCTTGGATTTCTTTGCAGCTTTTTCGGGGGTCTCGGGAGGAGTGTGCTTGGGAGGCGGCTTTCTCATTTCTGCCTCCATAGACTCAAAGGGCACAGGTTCTTCTCTGTACCCACTCAAAAGAATCTGGTTTGAATGCCTTAAATGGGATTAAATTGCGAAATTAGCGGGTGGCAAGTCACAGCTCGTGGAGAAACAGCTAATCCGTGTCCCGCATCACATGACTCCCCATGCGTATGACATTATGACCCAGTCGGCCAAGGTGGACATCAGCCACCATTTGCACCATAAACCCCGCTGTGACATGTCTCAAGGGGGGTTATGGCAGCAGTTGCACCCTATTCAGAAAGGGTGGCTGACAAGTCCACAAATTGGAATTTAGAAACAAACTCTGGTGAACATCCATCAAAGAACATTTAGGCCAGCTATGAGCTGGCGTAAGTGGTCTTTGCCGTCCACCGGGGGTTGCCAATGTGCCCTCATTGTTGCAGAAGATATAGCCCTCATGGGCTACAGCCCCCCAACAGCCTCGTTCCCCAAGTCTATATCACATGATGCCCATATGGGCTTGTGGACACCCCCCTTTCATGCCCAGATCCCCAACAGAACTGGTAGAGGAGCCCAAGTGGGCCATCACTTCCCCCAGTCCCAAGTCCCAATTGGCATAACAAAGCCCTTATAGGATATCAGAAAGCCCCACCCGATCCCCAATACCCATTCTGCACCCCCAAAATACCATCCCAGTACTAAACAAAATGATATTGTTATCCAACATGCCCAATATAGCCCTGGTGGGATAGTGGCCCCCCACCTGGGAGTGCCAGCCCACCCTGCTCCACCCCACCCATACCCAGCCGGTGACTGGCACAGCCCACCTCTCACCACCATGGACAGCTGCTGGCTGAGCTTTTTTTTAATTTTTTCTTAATCTCTTTCTCTCTGGCTTCCTGGTCGGCACCTCTTATCTAGGCATCCTCCGAATATCTGACCACCATCCAGTCTGTCCCCCAGCTTTATCTTGAGAGGCCATCACCTTCTTCCCCCATGGACTGCCCCCCATGGCAGGGCGGTGGGGAGCTCCCAACTCACCAGCCAGGACAGGATCCAGTTCCAATGATCCCTCTCTGAAGACGGGGTGCCTGTAGGACAGCCAAGCCACAGCAATCAAGATGCCATTATTCCCTGATTTTTCACCTACCTGTGGTGCTCGGTGTGCAATGACACCATTGATGTGAACATGCACGTTCCCATGTGCACCACCCCAGGCATCTGCCGTGCTTCACTCCTTACAATTGCGGCACCATGATGTCCAACACCCAGCCTCCGCTAGGGGTCAGGCACACAGCAACCGAGGTTCCCCCCTTCCCTTGGAGATGTAGAGTATTCCATCGGATGCTCGATCCATCCCCCCCCCACCGATCCATAATGATCCTTGCTCACTCCTGAACATGGGCCGGCATGGCACGAGGTGTGGTGTCCAGCGCCTCAACCCTCAGCACCACTGGGCAGGCACACTGACTGAGCTTTGCTCTGAGCGTGTACTGTAGATATATGTGCTCAGTTAGTCAACAGCTGGTGGCAGTGGTGAGAAGTGGGCTGTGCCAGTCTCAGCTGGGTATGGGTGGGGGGCAGAGTGGGCTGGCATTGCCGGGTGGGGGTTGGGGGGCCACTAAACCACCACGGCTATATTGGGCATGTTGGATTGCAATATTGTTTATTTCAGTACTGGGATGGCATTTGGAGCGAGGAAGGGGATCTGGCTGGGGGGGGTTCTGATAGCCCATAAGGGCTTCTATGTTATGCCAATTGGGGTTTGGGACTGAGGGAGGCAATGGCCAACATGGGCTCCTCTTCCAGTTCTTTTGGGGATCTGGGCATGTGTGGGGAGGCATGACCCACTGCCAGGCTCACTTCCGCGGGCGCATCTTCCGCCCGCCTGTCCCACGGCCCGAGGCATTCTTGGGGGCTGTCCCCTTTGTTAGACTAATGGATGCAGGCTCAGGAACCCTGTACGATTCTGAATCAGGCGCAGGGTCCAGGACGCAGGGGCCGTTGGCGCAAGCTGTCATTGTCGCAGCTTACAGCCAACTTTTGTGAATCTGGTAAGTAGGCCATAAAAATAAAGATATTACTGATGACTAGCAAACAAACCTTGCCTTTTTATTACTTTCTGGAGCTATACCCCAAGACTGTAGGCAATAAAGGAGTGACAGTAGGCTAATAGACCCTATCTTTTATTATTTTCTGAGGAATTATCCCAAGACTGTAGGTATTAAAGAAATTAGTGACGAGAAACCATGCTTTATTATTTATTTTGACTAGAAGAAATACTTTGAGAATGTAGGCAATAAAGAAATTAGTGATGGCTAGCAAACAATCCCTACCTTTATACAGTATTACTTTCTGGGAGTACAGTATACCCAAGACTGTAGGCAATAAGAAGTTAGTTACTGTGAGCAAACAAACCCTACCTTTTTATTTTTCTGGGGCTATACCTGAAGACAGTAGGCAGTAAAGTAATCAGTGACTGAGGGGAAACAAAGCCTGCCTTTTTATTACTTTCTGTGGTGTACACAAGGCTGTAGGCAATGAAATACCTAGTGATGGCCTGAAAACAAACCTGCCTTTTTATTACATTCTGTGCTATACCCCAAGGCTGTAGGCAATGAAGTAACTAGTGACGGTGGGCAAACAAACCCTGCCTTTTTATCACTTTTCTGGAGCTATAGCCCAAAACTGCAAGTAAAAATAATTAGTAATGGCGGGCTAACAAACCTGCTACCTTGCCTATATTACTTTCTGGGGCTATATCAATTAGTTGTAGGTTAGCAGGCAATCAAACCCTGCTGTAATATATTCCTGGGGCTAGACAAGAAGAAATCCCAGGCCAGATGAGATTACTTGTAGCCAAGCTGCTGCAGTCTGTAGTATTTCTCTATACCTAGTCTGGGTGGGTCAAGCTGTCTATCCTTAAAGTGGGTGGGCCAAGTGGTCCTTATCTGCCATCAAAGTCTATGTTTCTATGTTTTATCCCATGTGACCCCCCTCTGCTCCTTTCTCACTGTTTTGCCTACTTTTTTTTAATTTAAATCTCCTATCACTTTAAGTGTTAAGCTGATTTTTTTTGTATGTTTAATTTTTTTTTGGGGGGGTGGCACAAATTAGCACATATATAAAAAAAATATATGAAATGGCCAAGGAAGGTAGAAAGCAGGTAGGGAAATGAAAAATACACTGCAGCTGTAGCTGTCCAGTTCCACAGCTGTTGCTGCACACTGTCTGATGCCCCGTGTCTGTTCAACTATCTGCTTTGTTATTATTACTATTATTTTTTTTTTGGTATGCTGTTTGTAAGTTTGTTTACTCATTTTTCAACCCCTTGTTTAAGGCAGCAAAGAAAAAGAAGAACAAAGTGGCCTGCAGAGCGGGCTGCTCAGCAGTTCCTGCTGCAGTGCAGTCCCTGTCTGTGTCGGTCTCTCCCCTCCACTTTCCTGAGCTCCCTGTCATAGGTCTTAGTTTGTTGTTTTAATATTTTTTGAATTTTTTCAGATGTTGTTAATTTAACTGCCTTGAATTTAGTATTAAGCTGTGGAAGGCTCTACAGCTGCAGTTGCAGTATGAATATTTGCTGCGAGTTATCAGTAAGAGCTCTGCTCCTCATCAACACTAGTGCCTCTCAGTACTTTGCTCAAGCTGGTGTTGGAACAAAAGGATGACCACGCTCGTCTCAGCTAGCATGTGTAGTCAGTCAGGCCAGCCCCATCCCAGACCTCGCTCCTATCATGTTGTGGAACTTGTGGCACTGACCACCCCCATCGAGATGGCAGCACATGATTGGAGCAAGAAAAGCATCAATTAATGCTGTCTCCCATTCGGTGATCTTTTCTGCCTGTTGCCATGTTCCCCGGCCCCTTTGCAGCAAGACCTATGAGACGACAGCTCCCCCTCACTTGAAGAGTCTGCTGTGCTGGAATCAGCCCCATGTGATAGGAGTGGAGGAGGCAGATCACAGGAGCGCAACACAGAGCAAAGCCAGCCCTGCAGCAGCACAGGTCAAAGTAGGGTCACGTGCACCCTGTACAGCATCATTGCAGCCAGGTTGCACAAAGTGCACGCACTCCAGCTGCCACTTGGAGGGACTCAACTGGCAGCTCAATGAGAAGAGAGACAGATGGAGTCATGGAGCTGCTGTATCACTAAGTAAGAGGAGTGTTGGCGATACTGGAGGGAAGGAGAGCTGGTTATCAGGGGTGCGGTTATGTAAGTAGGAGCAGAGGTTGGACTGGGGCCAGCCTTTCTGCAGCCTAGCAGCATGATTTAGTATCTTATGTGTTGCCAGCCTGGTGGCACAGAGGGCTGAGGTGCTGGTGCCTTACCTCATGCTACGCTGGCGACCCGGCTTAGGGAATGACCTCAGGTCACCAGGGAGCCAGCCTGGGGAGGAGGGTCAGAGCGGGATTGAGCCTGGCTCTCCCCTCCAAAGGGGTGGCTGCCCGCTCATTCATAGTCCAGCTCCCACCAGGTGGGTGGGCGCGTAGGCGGCATGAAGCGGCGATGCAAGTCAGGGGAAGGGCCACCAGATCCTGGTGTGTGCATGCGCCTCCACGTGTGCATACGCATGTGTATGTTGTGACCTCGGGGGAGGGGAGAAAAGTGAAAAGTAATAAAAGTATATATGAAAAAAATAAAAATCTTATGTATTGCAAAAAAAGGGAGTGGCACTGCCATAAACTGGGGGGCCCATTCCCCCATTTTTGGGACTAATGATGCCACTACCAGCTAGAGACCTACTTCAAATGTCAGAGGCAGAGCCATGCACAGGTAAGACACTGTAGGGTAGAGAAGTGTAGCCATGTACACATTCCAAGTGAACTAGAATATATAAGCAGACTGGAGAGTACAAGTCCAGTTGGAGGATGAGTCAATAGTGTACAGCAATAACACCTACAGGAGCAGGAAATAAAAGTCATTATATCCATATATATTAAACTGGTATAGGGTCATTGGCCTCCTGCCAAGGGAGTGGCATATGGAAATAGTATCCCCTCTCCCAAGGGGGGGCAGCAGTGCCACAATGTGTGGAAGGAGGCCCTAATCTCCCGAGGGGATGGGGAGAACAGGCCCCGTTCACCTGAGATTAATGAGCAGAAGCACCTCTTGAGTCATGGTGTGTGGAAAGACACCTGTTCTCCCAAGGGGGATGAGCAGAAGCATACCTCTCAACTACCTCTGATTACAAGTGATGTCCCTCATCTTATCCCTAAAAATTGCTCTGTCCCTCATCTGCCCCTCATGGAAAAGGTGCTGACCACACAGAGAATGTGCTGTAAATTTAAGATTTTAAGCAGAAAGTAATAATATTCTAATATGCTAAATCAAAAAGAAACTTTGTACAAGTGAACACAATGGTTTCCACAGTGTTCTGAGCTTGTATCTCCATATTAGAGGATATGTCCCTCATTATGAGGGTCAGCGTAGCTCATTTTGAGTGTCTGCATCCCTTTTTTCAGTGACAAAAGATTGAAAAATATGGGTAGCTGTGCCACCAAGCTGCAGCATTTTAGTTTAATGCCTCCTCCTTTCACTGTTCATTGATGACACAAAGCTCTGTAACAGAGTTGACACACCAGAGGATGTAGACAGAATGAGAAGGTACCTGCAGAAATTTGAAGAATGGTCAGGGGTTTGGCAGTTGAAATTCAATGCAAAGAAGTGCAAGATAATGCATATGGGGCACAAAAACCCTGGCACAATATATCAGTTGGGGGGTGAGGATATAGCATGCACCAAGCAGGAAAGGGATCTTGGGGTTATCATCTCTGATGACCTCAAGGTACAGAAACAGTGTGACAAGGCAGCAGGTAAAGCAAATAGGATGCTGGGATGTATAGGCAGGGGCATCACCAGCAGGAAAAGGGAGGTCATAATTCCGCTATACAAGACACTAGTGAGGCCCCACCTGGAGTACAGCGTACAGTTCTGGAGACCATACCAACGTAAGGACATAGACAGGGTAGAGAAGGTTCAGAGGAGGGCAACAAAGATGGTGTATGGATTGCATCACAAGTCCTATGAAGACAGGTTGAAGGAACTGAACATGTTCTCCCTGGAGGAGAGGAGGGAGAGAGGGGATATGATAGAGACATACAAGTATCTTACAGGGAGGAACAGGGTGCAGGAATACACTATTTTTAAGTGAAAAAGATGTTCCAGGACTACAGGGCATGGGATGAAGTTGGAGGGAGGACGATTCAGAGGAAACATGAGGAAAAATTTCTTCACTGGTGGTGGACAAGTGGAACACCCTGCCAGAGGAAGTGGTGGGGGCTGAAACAATCACAGGATTTAAGAATGCATGGGATAGACATAAAGGAATTCTGGAGGTCAGGGTAAGGGGCAACAGACTTCTAGGAAAACATAAACTGAACTTACAAGCTCAAATGGGCAGACTGGGTGGGCCATAGACCCTTATCTGCCGACACTGTCTATGTATCTATGTATCTATGAATGAGACCCCCCTCTCCTGAGAAAGACAGACGTGCCGCAAAGCTGCAGCATGGCAATAAGGACCCCTTCCCAATGATGGCAGGCAGAAGTGCTGCCCAGTCATGGCTCAGGCATGTGTAGCCCCCCTGTCCCAAGGGGGGGGTTAGAAATAAAAAATGGGTCTGCAGAAACCCCAAGCTGGAGATCATACAGGGGAACTAAGCAAGGCACCTGAAAACCGGGTCTTATGTTAAAAGAAAAAATAGGAAGGCAATACCCACCTTCCAATCTCAAGTAGCAGCCAGGATGCGAGGGAGTGGGGATATAGATAAAGCATGATTTCTGACCTTGAAGACTGTATGCAGAATTGGGACTGGGCCCCAACAACTACACACCCAGTCTCCCATTTTAGTTTAATGCCTCCTCCCAACTGTTATATCTCCTTCATGAACTAGAAAATAAAGGCAGGCTCTCTCTTGATCCAGTGCATCAATGTAGTTTTGAACTGCTCTATGCTGCATGCTCATCTTGAATGGGAGATTTGTGAGAATATTTTTGAATGTTAGTTTCATGCTAAAGGAACATCTACTCTCACAAGACACCCTGCAAATCCAGAGCTCTGGCAAGTGTCAGAAGAGTATGGACCAGTGGCGGAGCCAGGTTTGGGAGCATTTGGGAGCCACTGGGGAGGGGCATTCAGTCAATCATGGGCTCCACAATGGGCACTGTACAGTGAATAAAGATAGTGGTGGGGCACTGCTACTCACACTGGGGCAGCCAGGAGGGGCGGCTGCCCCCCCAGCCCCTCTAGCTCTGCCACTGGTATGGACCATTGCAGGAATCAGAGCATACCCAGGAGCTCTCATAAAGCAAGCTGCATGGAGCAGCTAACAAGTATGGTTCATTGTGATCAGGAAGGAGCCTACATTTGTTGGTTTGGGGATGCATAAAGGAGACAGATAATGTAGCCATATAACAACTGGGAGGAGGCATTAAACTAAAGCAGGGAGACAAGGTATGCAATTGTTGGGCCACAACTGAGTATTCAGGCTTCAAGCCCAAAACTGGTGCTTTACCTCCATTCCCATGCCTTCATGTCACAGCTGCCATTTAAGATTTGGTTTAATTGATGCTTTCTTGATAACCTCAAGAATCAGCCCACCTTCCCCTAAGTAATAATAATAATAATAATAATAACTTTATTTTTAAAGTGCCTTTCAAAATATCAAGGCACTTTACATGTCAGAATCCACAATATAAAATATCACATAAAAACATATAAATACAATAAATACATAGCAACATCATATTAAAAACCAACAATAAAATCACCCATACAGTCAAAAAATAATATTAATACTCAAATATCAGTTAATCATCCAAGAAGGCCATCTGCCACAGGTAGGTTTTCAGATTTTTCTCAAATACCTCCACGGAGGTGCACTCCCTTAATTGGCGAGGTAGAGAATTCCAAAGAGTGGGAGCTGCATAGGAGAAAGTTCTGCTACCAGAAGATTTTAAACTCACTCTTGGAATCTCTAACAACCCCTCGTCAGCTGAGCATAACGATCGGCCGGGGCAGTAAGGCACCAGAAGTTCTTTCAGATAGGTCGGACCCTGATCGTGAAGGGCTTTAAAAGTCAATAAAATGACTTTAAAGGTGATCCGCCACCGTATGGGAAGCCAGTGCAGTTCGCGCAGTACCGGGGTAATATGACTGGATGTCCTTGTCCCAGTCAGCACCCTGGCTGCAGCGTTCTGCACCAGCTGAAGGCGACGGATTTCAACCCCAGAAAGCCCAAAGTAAAGGGCGTTGCAGTAGTCCAGCCACGAGGACACAAAGGCATGGACCAACGTTGGCAAAGAGTCAGACGGAACAAAGTGATGCACCCTGGCAATATTCCTGAGATGATAAAAGGAAGTCCTGATAACGGCCGACACTTGAGATTGAAGGGTCAACCTGTCGTCTAGGACACCCGTTCAGAGGTCGGAAGTGACACACCGTCAAGAAAAATTCCAGAGGGACAGCCGTCATTCGGCCTCATTATCTGACCACCCCGGGTCCACCACCAATACCTCTATCTTCTCTGAGTTCAACTTCAACCAACTAGAATCCATCCACCCTCGGATTTCTTCCAGACAGTTATTAAACACAGAGAGAGCTCCATCCTGGTCAGGTGCAAAAGACAGGTATAGCTGGGTGTCATCTGCATAGTAGTGAAACCTCAGCCCATACCATCTTATAATGTCTCCAAGGGGCAGCATATACACTGCGAATAACATGGGTGACAGCACTGAACCCTGAGGCACCCCACACAACAAAGAAGTTGGACCGGAGGAATGAACCCCCCGACACAACTCTTTGTGATCTCCCAGTAAGGAATGAAGTGAACCATTTTAAAACAGTTCCCGATATTCCACATATTTGCCTCAGGCGTGCTAACAACACCAGGTGATCCACAGTGTCAAAGGCTGATGAGAGATCAAGAAGAACTAGAATAGAACATCTCTTCTGATCCCTCACCCTCAGAAGATCATTAAGCACTCGAACCAGCAGAGTCTTGGTGCTGTTTCTTTTACGAAAACCAGATTGGAAGGATTCATAGACATTATGGATGGTTAAATGGTCTTCCAATTGGGCTGCCACTACTTTCTCAATAACCTTCCCCAAAAAGGGAAGGTTAGAGATAGGTCTGTAGTTTGAAAAACAGTCTGGGTCCAAAGTAACTTTCTTCAGTAGAGGTGTAACCACTGCTTCTTTTAGGGAGTTAGGAAACTCACCTGACTCTAAGGAACACCAGACTATTTGCACCATAACTGGGCCAATGATCTCAAGACAACCCAAAATTAGGGGAGTTGGTCCAGGGTCTAAACTACAGCTCATAGGCCGCACACTATGGATGATCCTCATAATATCCACGACCTCCAGTTGGCAAAAGGAACTCCAAGAGAAACTAGGTATTGTGAACTCGCACTGTTCCACAACATCACCCTTAGAGATTGCTGGACGTAAGCCCGCCCTGAAGTCGTCCACCTTATTTGCAAAGAACCAAGCAAGCTCCTCGCACTCCAATTGCGAAAAAGCTTTCCGGACTTGTAGACAGGCTGGGTTGCACAGTCTGTCCACAGTCTGAAACAGCTGGGCCGGTCGATTCTGTGCAACTGCAATCTCCCTGGACAGGAATTCTGCCTTCTTATGGGTGATTGCTGATTGATAGATAGAATAGTGTTCCATCAAGCTAAGGTGGTCAGCATCAAGGCGGACTTGCACCAGTACCACTTTAACCTTCGCCCCTGTCTCCGCAACTCCCTCAGTGTCCCATCAAACCAAGGGGACCTGGGGCGAAGGGATAAGGGGCACTCACGAACGAGAGCAATAAAATCCAGGGCCACTGTAACGGCCATATTATAAGCCAACACCAGTTCCCCTGGATTACTGCTAGCCAACACAGGGGATGAGAGATCAAGGACCGCAGCAAGGCCCTGAGAAGTAATATTTCATAATGGGCAGAATTTGACCATCTCCACAGGATAAGGCCTTCTAAGAGGAGGTGCAAAAATTGAACCTCACGTTGTGGTGGTGGTCAGACCAAGTGACTGGTTCCACCCCCACATCAGATGAATCAATCCCTAAGAGGAAGACTAAATCCAGAGAGTGCCCAGATCTGTGTGTAGCAGTGGAGACTACCTGTGTGAGGCCCAAAGAAGACATAAGTTGGAGGAAGTGGTTAATAACCCCTGTCAAGCTGAAAGCATCAGCCACTCCCCTGCCAGAGCAGTGTTTGCCCAAGAGAACCTTAGTCAATATCAACTCCCATACAGTATCAGTCCAATTGGCTCCCTCCTTTACAGTCAATATTGATTCCTATGCACTCAGTCTTTGCCTGCAACTGCCTCCCCATCCCATCATGTCTTGAAACAGCCAGGCATCTACTTTTGTACCTGAAACCAGTGCAGCTAATGGCAGGGATGCGACCCAGAGGGCAGCCTGGTTCAAAGCATGGTTTCCTGTCAATACCTCTAATGGCTGGGTTGTGCATGACTAGAAGTGGTAAGAGGTGATTTCTGGTCATGTATGCAGTACCACTCAAGTAAGGCAGCACTGCCATTGGCACAGTTGTCTACATACAAAGTGTGGTATGAACATGTATTAAAAACTTGGAAGCATTTTTTTTTAAAAGGAGAATGTCACTGGCAGCAAAATGAGTGGGCTGTTGGGGACTACAGACCTGGCGTCTGGCCTAATGACTATCTAAGGGGGCAAATACTGGCAGGTGGAGCTTAGGGGATAATACTGAATGTGGTCCTTCATGGTTGGTTGCTGTGGGGCATGCTGGCTAGTACTGACATGAGGGATATCATCTGCAGAAAGAGCAGGGGGCTGAACATGAAGGGAGTGGGGAATGTAATGGCAGTGGGGGAGCAGGAGGCTAATCCAAGCTGGGAGGGGGACAGGGGGTTGATCCCGGTTGTGGAGGGAGGGGGCATATAACGGCAGTGGGGAGTGTCACAAACACACTCCAGGGGTTAGGCCCTCTGCTCCCACAGTGCAATATGTGAACAGGAAACAAACAGGGAATCCCTCCTGTCTATTTTGGGTCCAAGCAAACTACCAGTCTCGAGCTCTGGGATCAAATATGAACCCTTTTTCGCTAGCACGCCCAGGTAACAGGTACAGATATCACACCCTCTTTTGGGAAAGCAGTGCAATACTTAACCCAGTGGGCACACAACCTGGTTCACAATCCCCCTTCTAACTCATTTGAGACCTAGGTATTTTCTTATCTTGCTGCATATGGTGGCATACTATAAGCACTTTAACAGTTATGTCAGAATTATTAACACTGTCCCAGCATTCACACTCAAAATAAGAAAATGTTTCAAGCAGGATTTCAAAGAAAACAAAGTTTACTAGGATTAAAAATAATAAATACAATACAAAACACAGAACAGATAACATTAATGATACAGTCATAAAAATAAATGGACAAGTATAAACAATACTTGTCCATTTATAATACAAAATTATACTGAGTAACTGATCCTACCCCAGTTTCAGTTGGTAAATAGTGGTGCTGAAATTACCTAATTTTGTTAGAAGTGCTTCTTAAGAGTCCAGAACACAAGTGTCTCTTGAAAGTCCAAGCACAAGTATGCAATGTCCCCTCAGCAACTTAACAATATCACTGAGGGAAAAGGGTCCCACCCAACTTGTGAAGTCACAGCTCTGTGGTGATGCTGACTGTAAGGTCACTCTCGTTCCTGCATTCTGAATTAGTACATGCATCTGCACACTGCTACACATTCCTAATTAGTGAGCCACAGAGCATGAATTATGACATGTCAGAATTACCCCTTTGATCTTCAGAAGAACGACCTGAAAGACATGTCTCTTAGTTGTGAGAATTTCACAGGTAACTGTCAGAGCTGGCTTACCTCCTGATGTCGTAAAATCAATATTTTATAACAGGTTTCCAAGGTTCAAAGGAGTGGCTGGTTTTACAACCTGTTGCAACCTGGTGTCAAAAAGAAGCTCTTAATTAGTTTTTCCAGTAGGTTAGGGAAAAGGGCAGGCCCTTTTTTCTCTCTGTTCAAATCTTATATTCCATGATGCTTTGCTGCTTGGCCTGTGTTCCTAAACAGAAGTCTAAAACATATATTTATATCAAAAGTATAATACAAATAATAACAAGCAGATGGCTATCATCACAGGGAGGAGGGGCTGATACTAAATGTGAGGGAAAATGGGGCTGAGGTGACATGAGGGGTCAGCAGCTGATACTGGCCGTGGCTGAACAGGGGGCTCATGCTGGCTGTGGATGGATTAGGGTCTCATTGTAGCTGTAGGGAACCTGCAGGGAACTGATACAGGCTGTAGCCAGATTTGTGGGTGCTAATACTAGCTGTGAAGGGAAGTGGGTGCTAGTACCTGCTGTTGGAGGAGCAGGTAACTGTCTGTGGTTGGATTTGGGGGCTAATACTGACAGTATGGGGCAGGCACCAATACTAGCTATGGGGTGATCAGTGGCCCAGCTAAAACTAGCTCAGGAGAGCTGATTATGCCAGTCTGATGGGGGCTGACAATACCTATGAATGAGCAGGGTGCTGATATTGACACTAAGGGAGCAGGGGTTCATGCTGGTGGTGGAGTTGACTGTGGGAGCATGCAAAATATGGGAAAGGAGGAAGCCTGCAAAATCAGGGATCACAAAATATTCTGGGGAGACAGACTGCAAAATGAGGAAAGAGAAGGCTGGTTTTGTCACCAATGTCTGCTTCTTCATGTGGGGGTGGTAGTATATGTTTTTTATTACTATTTTTTCCTAATTCTTCTTGGTAACTGGGTAATTCCCACTGTGCAAATGTTCCATTCACAAGGGCAACCCAGGTGCAATGTGGAAGTGAAGTGACTTGCTCTAGGTGATACAGTATAGAAACATAGAATGTGATGGTAGATAAGGACCCGCTTGGCCCACCTAGTCTGCCCATTTTCCTACCTAGCAGATAAGCTGCAGATCCTAGTTAACCAATAGCTTACTTCCTCCTACCCCCTACTAGGACTGCCTTATGTCTGTCCCATGCATTTTTGTATTCCCCCACTGTTCTTGACTCTATGACCTTCTCATGGAGGCTGTTCCATGCATCCACAACCCCCTCTGTGAAAAAACACTTCCTCACATTACCTCTGAGCCGTCCCCCCTCTGTCTTCAAATTATGCCCCCTTGTTCTTGCACATCTCTTTTTCTGAAAGATGCTACCCTCTTGGACTTTGTTGATTCCCTTGAGGTACTTGAAAGTTTCTATCATGTCCCCTCGCTCCCTTCTTTCCTCGAGGGTATACTTATTAAGCTCCTTTAGTCTTTCTTCGTATGTCTTCTGGTACAGACCCTGCACCATTTTGGTTGCCCTCCTCTGGACAGCCTCCACTCTGTCTATGTCTTTGCGGAGATGGGGTCTCCAGAACTGCACACAGTACTCCAGATGGGGTCTCACCAACTGTCTGTACAGAGGGATTACAACTTCCTGTTTTCTGCTGGTGATGCCTCTCCCTATGTCATCCCAGTATCCCCCCAGCCTTTCTTACTGCCTTATCACATTGCTTGCCCACCTTTAGGTCATCTGATATAATTACCCCCAGGTCCCTTTCCATTTTTACTGTTGTCAGTATCTCACCCCCCATTGTGTACTCTTCCCCTGGGTTTTTGTTTCCCAGGTGCATTACCTTGCACTTCTTTGCATTGAATCTGAGCTGCCATACATCTGACCATTCCTCCAACCTTGCCAAGTCCCTTCTCATCCTTTCCACTCCATCTTGTGTATCAACCCTGTTGCAGATCTTTGTGTCGTCTGCAAAGAGTCATACTTTTCCTTCCAGTTCCTCTGCAATATCACTTATAAAGACATTAAAAAGGACCGGTTCTAATACTGAACCCTGCGGTACCCCACTAGTAACCCTCCTTTCTTCACTGTGGACTCCATTTACTACTACCCTTTGCATCCTGTTGTCTAGCCAATTTTTTTATCCAGGCCACCACCTTGGGACCAACTCCAAGGCTGGTATGCAAGTGGAGGTTATAGGACTCAAACCCAGGTTTGCTGGATGCACCAAGCCCATTCACAGCTCATTTCTCTAACCTCTGAGTTATACTGCCACCTCAGGAAGGTGGATTGGGTTTGTATCATCCCTTCCTCCACTTGCTTAGCATCACACAGTGAAAAATGTGGTAAAGAAATGGAACCCTGGGACTCCAGGTTTGCTGCCCTACACATTATCAGCCCATGACTCTACCCCTTCCCCATTTGCTCAGGGTCCCACAGTGATTTAAGTGGTTGCATGATTTAATCTTAGGAATCCAGGTTAGCAGTGCTATAGACAGACAATCATTTCATTCTCCCTGCCCAGTTTACTTTTGTCCACACAGTTGAGTAAAATGGTTATGAGATTCAAGTCCTGTGACTCCGGTTTCACAGTTCTGCATACTAGCCCCCATTCCATGCTTCTCCCTCCCATGTGCTTGTTCAGGGTCTCACAATGGCTAAAGTGTCCCTCTAACTGCTAGCCCTAGAACAAACTCTTCCTCTTACCCACTTGCCTGCTGGCAGTCACACCACTTACGGTGCTTAGGACCCTGGGATCTCCTTTAACTGAGGACCCAAAGTTGCCTCTCCATCTCCTGGATGTTCCTGAGCATAGTCATACTACATTTATGCATGGTGGTTCATCGATTGCTCTGCCACCAGTACCAACCCTTCACTTGTTCTCTGGATATTCATGTTGACTGCTGAGCCAGACAATTCTTCCTGACCCACCCACTGGCCCCTAAGGGAAATTTATAAGAATACCCCCCCCCCATCCTCTTTCTGTGGTGTGTGAATCAGGGCTATGATACTGTGGTTCAGTGGGGATGGGGGTGGAGTCGATGATTCCATGGTCAGGAGGTCCCAGGTTTAACTTTGACTACTGGGTGAGGCTGTGGTCTGTAAGAGTTGGGATTAAGGTCAGGGCTGTGATACTGGAATTCAGCAGGAGTTCAGGAATGTGATACCATAGACAGTAAGGGGAGATCAGTGACAAGTGTTTAATACTGGGGCTGGGAGGCAAGGTCTGGGCTGTGATAATGGGGCTGAGAGGAAGTCAGGCCTGGTATTTGTTTTATCTGTTTATTGAAAATGTTCAGGTTAACAAAACCAGACAAGTTAATAGACAAATATACAATCTGATTTCCAAACATTTAAAGACAGTGTGTAGCCTCCCCCAGATAGGGGGCTTACTTTATGGCCATGTTCCTCCCATTCTGCTTCCATTGCTAGGAGTGCTTACTGGTTGTCTGCCATTTCTCCCTGTGGAGTCCCCAGAAAATCATCGCCACAGCTCGGTCTTTGTCTGTGCACCAAAGGTCCCTGAAGAGTCCTTACTTGTTTTTGCCCTTCCCTAGGTCGCCACGGCACTGCGGAGCCATCAGCCAATTTCCCTTAATTTTCACGGTCAGCCAGTGAGTTCACGCATGCATGGGTGGTGCCTTTGATCTCCCAACTGCTCATTTTGTGGTTAAGCAGGAGAGGGTTCAGTGGTCCCAGTCCCTGCATTGGGCAGAGTGGGGACCGGAGCCTTAGCCAAGGCATAGAAAGTCCTCTTTCTACTTAAATAAAGAGCGCCACGAAGGTCTGCTGATCAGGGCTCATGAATATTAATGAGGAGAGCCACGATCCCTCATAAATATTATTAAGGTGCCTGTCCTAGCACAAGGGCGCTTAAAATATTGCCGCTAGGATGAGCAAAGACTGCAAATAAATGTAAATGAGAGTATGGCTGCCATGGACACTAGTGGGGCTACTAAATAACAGGGGAAGTAATAATTGAAATAAAAAGGTTACTGGCTGAACCAGACTATAACATGGATGATGGGACTCAGGAAATGTCTGTCTGCTACCTAGGGGCACTTGATTTCAGCAAGACTGAAGCATAATGTTTAAGCTGAGCAGTGATCTATAGGGCACAAAAGCAGCTATTGAACTGTGGGACAAGTGGGAAAATAAAGTGGTTACTCTGGCTAAACCAGGACTTTTATTTTGGACTGTGTTCAAGCTGCAAGAGGACGGTGTGTATTAGCAGCCATGATAATTCAGCAACAGTCAATCAAAAAGCCAGAATTCATGGGAATTTTGCCAGAGCTTGTGGGACATCACAAAGGGCTTATGGGGAAGCTGCAGGGACCTAATTTCAGGTGCCAAAATGGGAAGCCTATAGTGCACTAAATAGAGTTAATGAATATTCATTTCCTGGACTGACAGGCAGGATCAGCCAATTAAAGTGGGAGCTGCAAACAGCTTTAGCCAATCAGGAGCCTCAGAGGAGTTCCATAAAAGGCAGTGTTTTTGTCTGTGCATGCAGATTCAGTGTAGGCCCCCCACAAGGGTGGGGGCTCTAGCCCTCAGTTAGAAAAATGGACCAAGTGATCCAGTATAAGCTCCTCCACAGGGGAGGTGGCTTTTCCTTTTGCCAGTAGAGAGTCAAGTGACTGTTAGCAGTTAAATTCGCTTGCCTGGGGGTTGCCAGAGAATATCCCCCAGGATTAGCAAGAGCCTTTCCACATTGGGAAAACCGTGGGCCAGTAACCTGATGAAGTCAGCAGTGGGAGTGCTGATGAATCCAGAAACCTCGGAAGGAGGAAAGTAATTGATGCATGACACCAAAGTGAGTAAATTGCATCTGCCAAGTGCAACTTTGAGGAACGCTTTGAGGGGCGGTGAAGCCCATAGAAAACTAATTGTGACTGTCTGTCTGTCTGTCTACACCCTGCGTTAACAGCAATGCTCAGAGGGTGACATTGGCCAAATGACCATGACAGGGTCCCGTTATGGAATATAAGTGTGTTTGATTTGAACATACCTACAGGACTGAAAGGGGAGTATTCAGAGCCAGGGTTCTTCCTAACTTTGCCTGGGGAATGTGGAAGCTGCAAACACCAGTGTGTACCACAAGGTATTGCATGGTGTATTGTTGGGCTTAGACAGCTACAGACACTGTTTGCTGCCAAGTGCAAGTTTTGTGTGAAAAAAGCCTAGAGAGCTTCAGTAAACAATTTATTGCCAAGAGCAAGTGTTTGCACCAAAAGAGACTACTGAGTCTGTTGTTAGCCAGCGAAGTCTGGAGAATGGTAGTGGGACTTGCCACAAGCCCAGTCAAGTCAAAGTATCTAAATTGGTAGTGAGCCCAGCCTCAAGCTCAGTCTAGTGTGGTAACAAAAGTTGTGCTTAAGCTCTGGCTTTAATTGACAGGAAGATGAAAGTTGTCCAAGAGACTGTGTCCTAATGTCTGAGTGGGAGCCATATCCTGGGCTCTGGTTGTTCACCCTGCTGTGTGGGGTGTGGGTGCTTGCCTCTAAAATCACTGGGAATGTGCCTGGTTCTAAAGTTCTGGCTGACCAGAAAAAGAGTCTATTTCTGCCATGATCAACTAGGACACATGGAAAAGAAACTGCAATTAAACTATAAATGAGCTGAATGTATAAATAAGCTGAGTGCATAAATGTGTTGAATGTATAAATGTGCTGAATGCATAAATGTGCTGAATGTATAAATGTGCTGAATGCAATGTATCCAGCCTGTTCACCCAGAAAGTGTTCTCAGCCCAAAAGAGGGGCCCAGCTTACATAATGTTAAAGTGTTGTTTTCCTCCTGTAAGAGCAGAAATACCTTTGCAGTTGGTATTGGGGGACAGCTGTCAGCCTTGCCAGCATTCTAAACTTCAGGAACAGATCCTGCCTAACTGAAAACATTTGATCCTGACTTGTCTAAGCCTGTGAAATCGTCTAACTATAAGTAATGCAGGGTCAGCTCTGCTCCACCCAGAAGAGACTTGTAAATAGTTCAAGACTGGTAAATCCTACAAGCGGCAATTAATTTAAGCTTGAGAAAGAAATCTAAAATTAATCTTTTTAATTTTGCTAAGGGCCCTAACTAGTTGGCCAATGTACAGCTGCACAGTCCATCAGGCCTGCACCATTATAAAAAATGTAATTGCAGGGTACCCAGGTTGTGTGGGATTGCAGGGTTTTGCACTAAATGGGAAACTGGTGCCAGTGTGGGATTTAATGATAAATATTCTGCCTTAATGCAACTAGATAGTCAGGGAGGGTTCCATGTCATAATAGCAATTGCAAAACAGCAATCAATATTATGGCAAGTATATATCACCTAAAAGCAAATCAACGATATACACATGCTGGCGAGCGAACATCCAGCAAATAAATCCAATGTTTATGCGGGGGGGGCTGTGTAACCCACATTCCCCTGATTTTGGATTACCAATTCCAGGGGTGTGCATGTCGGAGAGGGGACAATACTCAAGAATGTGGCATAAAAAAAAAAAATAACGGCCGCAAGCAGCAGCAAAAATATCTCCCCAGTCCAGCCCTGAACCCAGTGCCTACTGCACTGGAGCCAGCCACCCTCACCACCACACCACATAGCTGGCTAAGCTACAGCAGGCACACTTCCCTACCAAAACCCTCTTCCTTATTAGGGTTGTCAGAACCTGCTGAAGTTCTGGGTTCTGGTTCTGGGCTAGAACTTTGCAAATAGTTCTAGGGTTCTAATCTTCTTTAGAACTCGAACTCTTTTGTGTGCAGGATTGGAGAAAAAGAACAGGTAAAGATACTGAGAGGAGGAAAAAAATATATAAAAAGATCTGCACTCTCAGCACAGCCATAATATTGGTTCACTGGACATGAAGAAAAGAGAAACACACTGAGTCTCTCAAAGTGCAAACGCCAAGTATCACAATTCCATGCCTTTAGCACATCTGCATATGAGCAACACATTCTCTCATTTCCTCCCTCTAAAACATTTTTATGTTGCTTGCACGCATGTGCAAGAAACGTAGTGCCATCATCCGAGTTTTTGGAGGTGTGGCACCCATCTTCCAATTCAGTCAGTGTGTTTGCAGGCACAGCCCCAGTTCCCCAATCACTGCTGCAGCTGTCTATGACAGCAGTTGAAAAAGCAGTGGTTGTACAATTGAAAGGGAGAGCTCCGCTTCAGTGGCAGAGATCTCCCCCACACACACATAAGCGCATACTGCATGCTGATGCCTCCCTCCCCCACGCATACACTGTATGGCTGACAGGGTGCCCAATCCCGTCAGCTCCGCCCCCACAAAAGCTGTCCAGGTGCCACACTGGGAGCCTACCCAGCGTGGCAAAAACTGTTATAGCCGACGGGGTGCCCAACTCGCCAGCTCCACGGCTGCACGCCCCCAAAAGCTTTCCAGGTGCCACGCTGGGAGCCCACCCCAGTGTGGCAAAGCTTGTTATGGCCAACGGGTGCCCAGTCCCCATCAGCTCCAGCCCCCTAAACAGCCACGCTGGGAGCCCACCCAGCGTGGCAAACGTCCCGCAAAAACAACCTGTAAACAAAAAAGATCCCCTGTAGTCTCCCTGCCCCGACAACCCGCACTCCACCTACTGCGCACTCCTGCCTCCCCACACCCCTCACCCCATACTTACCTCTGGAGCTCAAGTGACAATCTTCGTGGACCGGGAACATGTCTGCACTCTTCAAAGCCGATCGTGAACTGAGGAAATGCCGGTAAGCTGTATAATGGAATAAATAGGGTTTTTTCAACTTTGTTGCATATCTCAGGAATTTTGGGCCCAAATTTTCAACATGGGGTTTTTAGGACCCCTCCTCCTCATGAATTCTTGCACTGTCATGGCGTTATTCGGGCCCAAAGGGTGATTTCACAGTCACTGCATGAAATCACCTTTTGGGACCAATTAATGAAACAACGCTGCCAGTGTTCGTAAGGTGGGCTCTCAAAAAGTCTATGTTGAAAATTTGGTGAAAAAATTCCTACAAATGACTGTTTTATGAGCGTGCATTGCACAGTTCTTACGCATGCTCGTAAGTTCACGAATTTTCAATATTTTCACTCCAGATTTTCAACATTACCATTTTACCACACATCCTTTTGAGCAGTACAGCTGTCATTTTTCACATCTCACCCAAAACATGTTTTCACCCTTGTAGCGCATAATGGCGCAGTTGGTGTGCGAAATCAATGTATGGGACACATTAAGAAAATCACAGTGACACTGTTCATGAGCAGAGGTCTGAAAATGGCTATGTTGAAAATTTGGTGAAAAAATTCCTAAAAATGACTGTTTTACCAGCGTGCATTGCGCAGTTCATACGTCCCTCGTAAGTTCATGAATTTTCAATATTTTCACTCCAGATTTTCAACATTGCCATTTTACCACACCTCCTTATGAGCAGTATAGCTGTCATTTTTCATGTCACCCAAAATGTGTTTCTGTGCATGTAGCGCACAATGGTGTAGTCAGTGTGCGCAATCAATGTTTGTGACAGATTAAGAAAATCACAGTGACACTGTTCATGAGCAGAGGTCTTAAAATGGCTATGTTGAAAATTTGGTGAAAAAATTCCCTTCAGCCATTCTACAATGTTACTAATGAAGACCCTGCAGCACCCCACTGGTCACCCCCTCTCCCTAGACTGCACTCCATTTACCACCACTCTCTGCCTCCTGTCTGTTAGCCAGTTTCTAACCCAGTTTACCACCCTTTCCCCCATGCCCAGCCTACCCAGATAGTTTATCAGCCTCCTATGTGGGATGGTGTCAAAGGCTTTGCTGAAATCAAAGTAAGCGTTGTCCATTGTCCCACCCTGATTCACTTCCTTTGTCACCCAGTCAAAGAAATCAACCAGATTTAGCAGGGGGGTGCAAATGTCCACACTCTCTTAAAGGCAGCAAAGCAACCACATGCAGTAGCCAAAGTTCGCAAACTCCTCCAAGAATGGGACCACAGGCTCCCCTCTGGTATTTGTTATTATTGGGTAGAGGTCTTGAATATAAGTGCCTCCTTGAAGGTCTGGAAAACACTTTGGAAGACAGCGTATAGGTACATTAAGCAAGACAGGCTAAGGTTGATACATTTCAATATTATGCATCACTTATACTTGACTCCTACCCATTTATTTAGGAGGGGTGCGCTCAGTTCACCTTATTGTGGGAAGTGTAAAAAGGAAGAAGGAACCTTATATCATTTATTATGGTTGTGCCCTGAAATTGAAGTCTTTGGAAAATTGTGGGTACCTTGCTAGGCCCTATTCTTGGCTCATTTAGAATGGACACCCCCGAGATTTGTTTACTACTTGCTTTCCCTGTAATCACTCCCAAAGTTTGGAGAGCACGTGTCTCTTTGGTTTCAGCTGTAACGAAGTTGTTAATCCTGAAACATTGGGCATCAGACAAGGTTCCAACACTGGTGGAGTGGCACAGGGAATGTACTCTGGCTATACAACTTGAAAAACTCATAGCATGTATGCGGGGAAAGCGAGAGTACTTTGTATCCTTATGGGGTTCTTTGGAGCATTTTCTGATGACCTGGAAACCATCAAACTAAGAAGCTTTGGATTTTCAAGCAAACACCTCTGGTTTTTTTTGTTAATTTGTACCTGACCTGTTGTATATTACAGTAGGAGTGGGGAGGGGTTATGGGTCTTGGGGTATACATTGTATGTTGTTGTTATTCCAGTAGAAAGTGCAATGCCTACTAAATCTTTATTCTAGAAACAAGATGCGGCACTTTCAGTGTAACACCACTATGATTATGTATTTGTTATATGTTGTAGTTTAAAGTTTAATAAAAAATTTTAATTACAAAAAAAAAGAAATCAACCAGATTTGTCTGACATGATGTCCCCACTGTGAATCCAAGTTGTCTATGGTCCTGGGTTCTGATGGCTTCTAGATGCCCCACTATCCTTTCTTTAAGCAATGCCTCCATGATCTTCCTCACTACTGAGGTGAGACTGAATGGCCTATTGTTCCCTGCCTCCTCTCTGCTGCTGCATTTGTGTAGAGGGACCACATGTGCCCTCCTCCAATTCACTCATGTTGAATGACTCAGTGAACATGGCTGCCAGAAGTACTGCTATCTCCCTTCGCAGTTCTCTTAATATCCTTGGGCGTATGCCATCTGGTTCCATTGCTTTGTCCACCTTCAATTTAGTGAGCTCCTGCAGGACTTTTTTGCCTTTGAATGGACTATTGTCCACCTCTTCACCCCCTTGGCAACTGCTGTACTGCTGTGGCCCTTGCCCCTCCCACTCTTCTGTGAATACTGAGTGGAAAGACACAGTGGATGTCTTGGGAGGAAGGCATGGAACTATCACTTCCAGATACCTAAACAGCACATACAAGCAAGCAACATTCGGCATTGACAAATGCTTGTTAAGATGTAATTCCCAATAATTAGTATGTTTTCCAGACTGGCATCCCCTGTTTTTGAAATGTATGAAGAAAAAAAGCTTTTTTTAGTAGTTAGAACCCTTAACACTTGGAACCCATGGTTGTTCTAGTTCTAAATTAGAACTCGAACCCATAGGTTCTAAAAGGATTCTAATCTTTCTAGAACTAGTTCTGACAACCCTATTCCTTATCCCCTTCCCTTCTCATCCCTATCCCTCCCCCTCTGGCTGCTGTCCCTTGCTGCTCTATCACTAACCTTGCAGGGTAACCCAACATGATAGTGCTGAAAATGAGTCGTTGTTTTTACACTAGCTCATTTTCAGTCACTATCATCATTGGATACGGTCAGGGAGCTGACTATTCCAGAGGCTGGTGGGTGGCCACTGTGACTGCAACTGGCTTAAAATGTAAAATGTTTTTCTACCCTCAAATCAAACCCAATCTACCTCAATTTTAAATAGCATAACCTCTATTTCATTTTCACCCTTCCCAGCCTTTCTCCATGTAAATAAACTTGTTCTTGCAGATGCCTGTCTCATGAGCATATTATCAGTAGTAAGTCACCAGAATGGTCCAAATTGTGGAAAATGTTGTTGGGTCATATTCGGGTGGCATCCTTGTAAGGTACAGTAATCGGGTACAGCTTCCCAGAGGGCTGTCATAGACTAAGCTCTAGCCCACTAAAAGGTAAACTCTGGGTGAAGGCACTGCACAGTGTAGTTACTTGGGAAAAAATGTGATTAATGTTAAAAAATAGGAATCCAGGCCCCTCAGCGTTGGTCTAGCCAGGCAAGGCAGGGGTAGTAGCCTTTGGTATAGCTCCACCTAGGGGTTACATGTATGTGAGAGTCAGGCTAGAGGAATGCAGAACAGTTGAGCATATGCAAACAAATACTAACAAAATTAAGAGTACTGTGTGTAGTGCCTCTCCAGTGCCACCCTGAAGAGGGCCACCATCCCTGCCTGGGTGGTCACTAGTGAGGTTAAGGGGCCTGGGTTCCCATACTGCTGTTGCCAGGGGTCCTTTCCCAAATTTGCAAATACAGTGGCAGTGCCTCCTCCCAGAGTACATTCAAGTGGGTCAGATTACGTGTAGTACAACCCCCTGGGATATCTTAACAACCCACCTCCCAAAAACAGTTACCCCAGACATGGACCAACCAGGATTTGAACTTCCCCACATCCAGACAATTAGCATTTCACATTTCAAATAGCAAGCTCACTAAAATTAGGCTCTGGAGTCAGTTCTGCTGCAGAACAGTAACATCACCATTTATTTACAAGGGGAAGGTTAGGATAGGTAAGATGGAATAGAGGTTATGCAAAACATTTCAGAGATCTGAATTTGCGTTTTAAGGATTTGGCAATTTCCACAATTATTTCCATTTTATTTTAAAGACCTAACATTCTGATCAATGTAGCCACCAGATCTATCTATCTAGCTAGCTAACTGCTGCAGGTACTATCATGCCCAAACCCTCCAGCTGGTACCAGTCAGAATGATGCCCCCTAATTCTGTACTTGGGTATCCAGATCCTGTAATTGCAGGCCTGAGATGCAGCTGGTTGACTGGCATTGGCATGTTTTACTGATTTTTAAATAACTTTTACATTTCCTTCTCTATATTACTTTAAGCCTTGAGATCTACCTCTAGCCCGGGTGAGCATACTTGAACATTAACTATATTCAGTTCTAAGGTTGTTGCAGGACAATTTCTGCTGTTTACTCATGGTTCTGCAGAATCAGTCCTTGGGTGGCACAGTTCACTGAAGTCCTGGGGTTGTTGGAAACAGACGATGCAGAACCGGGCTCAATACTTGAAATCTGAAAGGGCTCAGAGGCTGCAGCCGGCATCTTCACCTTGCTTGGAGATCTTGCAGCTTGTCTCCTTTTGCCTATTATAGCCCTGTTGCAGGGCACGTGCACAAGGCCTGACACCTACAAGGGTCCCAGACCCCAAAGTGGCCCCCCGGCCAGGCTCCTCCATGGATCAGAGTGCGGGTGCAGTCGGGAACAAGCCCTGTGATCCTCTGCAGGCAGCAGGTGCCACTTGATGGGGGTTAGTGAGTTCCCCACCTGGCCTCGGTTTCAGTGTGAACATTCAGCACATTTTTCCTCTTATTTTCTTTTTCTTCCAAATACCAGCTACGGAGGTAGCCAAAGCAGCTCCTGTCGTTCCCTCTCTCCCAGACCCCAGGGTACAAAGTCAGGACTACAGATTCCTCACAACAGTCTCTCTTTCTTGCTGTGTCTCAGCAGACAGCAGGTACCCACCCCATAAGGCACCTGACCATCCTTCTGCTTTCACAGTTTCTCAACTTTAAGACAGCTGTATTCTCTGGCTCTCACACACAATTCCAGAACTAGGTCTCAGTAAGCATTTCAAAAAGTCTCTTTTCTCACCGTGCAGGTGCATAGCAATTCTCCGATCTGAAGAGGCTCTCTCTCTTAAATTTTTCAGATATCTGGCACCCAGCTTCCTTTTCCATTCCTGTCCCATGGAAGAGGTGCAGATGAGAATATCCATCTTTTCCCAGGCTCAGACGTAACCTTTGTCCTTTAGCTAGGCTCAGGACACAACCTTCGTCTTTTTCAAATCTCAAGACACAGCAGTTGCCCTTTTCCCAGGCTCAGGACACAACCTTTGTGTTTTTCAAAGCTCAAGACACAAGGGTTGTCCTTTTCCCAGGCTCAGGACACATTTTACTTCATCATATGATATCACCGCTGTGGCGCATCTTCACAACAATGCAGATTCCGGTAACCTGCAGCTTTTGTCTCAGCAAAGCATGCCTCTAAAACAAATGTTCTCCTTCCTGCTTCTCCTTTTACTTCTCTGATGGGGGAAGACACCACCTGCCCTGGGAGACAGATTGCTGGCAGCATCCAGGCATGTTCATTCCCAGCCTTGCAGCCCCATTCTCCTCACAGGGTCAAGAACCCCCGATGGACTATCCCCAGACTGACTCAAAGACCAAAAGTTCTGTCCTTTTGGGAGCTTTCTGGAGGCTCATTATTGGCTGGAGCCACTGTCCTCAAGAAATATTAATATGTAAAGGCTCCCTCGATGCCTCATTGGTGCAGAAAATTGGCACCTAGATTTTCCCCAGTATTTTCCCCAAGAGTCCTTTCAGTCAGTCCCAGAGTTCCTGGCAGGAATCCTGGCATTCTGGTTGGTTGTCTGGTGTCACATAGCTGCTAAACATAGTGACTGGTGTACAGTGTCCACAGAGTTTCACAGTGTCCCAAGTTTAATGCCTCTGTACAGCCAAACTCTTTTTTTTTTTTTTAATTCAGTATGCTTTATTAGGATTTTAATCATACATTAGGTGATGTACAGACCAGATGATTGAACAAAGTTAAGATAAATGCCCCCCTCCCTTCCCAAACTGCGCTCATCAAGATATAATAATTACCAAGAATATATGACTACCCACAAAATACAACATAAAAAATATTGATAAGAGCAGCTACATTTGGCCATGTCTATACTTATGTTTAGAATTTCACTAATGTTAGCAAGGATAAGAGTGGCTCCCAAACCCTTGCGAATCTGTGATAAGTATGTCGCAGATTGGATATGTGTCACTTCACTTGAATTGCCAGTAAGATTTCTCGATACCATTCCATAATGGCAGGAGGGGACTTCTCCTTCCAATGTCTTAATATGACCAGCTTCGCTGTGGTTGAGATCAATGATATATGTGCTATACGTGTCTGGGGAGTCAACAGGAGAAATATTGCCAACACACAACTTTCTAGAGTAAACAGGGCATCTAATCCCAGAATTGGGTCCAAGACCCGTCGTATAGCCTCCCAAAATTTCTGTATTAATGGACATTGCCATAGCATGTGATATAAAGACCCTGGGGCCTGGCAACCTCGAGGACATAGCGGGGAGGATACCAAACCTGTCCTAAAAAGCCTTTCGGGGTATAATAAATATTATGTAAGATATTAAATTGGATCAATCTAAGCTTGTTCTGCTTGATGTTTTTATAGATTCCCTTCAATACTTTTTCCCAATAGGCAGAATCTTCTGGGAGGGACAGCACCTGTACCCAATAATAACACACACCTCTAGGGAGAGAAGTATCTAAATCCTGGAGGTGCTTATAAATTCTAGAGACCGAGTGAGGTTGCCCCGCTCCCTGGAGAGCCTTTAAAAGGCCATGGGGCAGCTGTGGCTCCCATTCTTGCCTTCCTATAAATGCCCAAATTGCTGTTTTGATTTGTAGATATTTGAAGAAGTCTTGAGGTTTTAACTGATAGCTACCCTGTAGTATATTAAATGGGGCCAGATCTGTACCCTGGAGAAGATCATCCAGTTTACAGTATCCAAGTTGCAGAAGAAAGGAAGGCAAGATAGGCCTCTTCCCGACTTGAAAGTGCCAGTTATTAGATAGTGGTTGAGCCCTGGATGTGTACCATTTTTCTGAAAACTGTGTTTGCATTTGCTGGAAAGCTTTAAGTGACCAGGCCATTGTAAGTATTTTAAGTTGACTGGGGAGACAAGAGGGCTTCATAAATGCCAGAGCATAGAGAGTACTTGACACACTCCGGACTAAATTGCACTCAATATCAAACCATATTGGCGTATAGGACAGATCTGCCCATGGAATTTCCTCTATTAACCAATAAGCAATCCTACTTAAGTGTTGGGCACCATAGTACAAGAACAAGGATGGTAATGCGAGGCCACCTTTAAATCTTGGTGCTGTTAATTTAAGGTAGGCTCTTCTCATAGTCTTGCCCCACCACAAAAATCCATTACACATTCTCTGGACGTGCAAAAACCAAGATTTAGGGAGAACAATACCCAGCATGTTCAGGGGGTATAATAGTCTTGGTAATATATTCATTTTCAGAATATTGACTCTGCCCCAGAGTGATAATGGAAGAGCATTCCATCTCTCCAGATCAGTCTTCATTACTCGTATAAGGTTTGTTAGGTTGAGATTGACTATTGATGGAACACTTCTAGAAATTTTAATCCCAAGATAAGATAGTACCTTAGGTTCCCATGTAAGGCCCACAGTGGAACATATACTTTTATCACAGAGATGGTTTAGTGGAAAAACTTTTGTTTTAGCAAGGTTTAGCTTATACCCTGACACTGCGGAAAATTGATTTATTTCCTCCAATAAAACTGGGATTGAATCCTTAGGATTCTCAGTGTGTATTAGGAGGTCGTCAGCGTATGCTGAGACTAGATACCTCTCTTCTTGAATCTGGACCCCTCTTATTAATGAGGCCGAGACTAACCTTCGTATTAAAGGCTTAAGATAACAGTTGAAAAGAAGCGGGGAGAGCGGGCAACCCTGGCGGGTGCCTCTCTGTAAGGTGAATGGATCTGAAAGGTATCCATTACATAGCACTCTAGCTCTGGGAGAGGAGTAGAGTATTCTAACCCATTGTATAAAACTGTCAGGTAGTCCAAATTCACAAAGGGATGTGAACAAAAAATGCCAGGACACCTGGTCAAAGGCTTTTTCTGCATCGAGGGATACTAAGGCTGCCGGGGTCTTAGCACCCTTCGACACCGCCATTAAGTACATTATCGTTCTCATATGATCTGATGAAAATCGCCCCTGCATAAAGCCAACTTGCTCCCGTCCAATAATCCTTCCAAGTACTGAAGCCGGATGGGTCACCAGGATTTTAACATCAGAGTTAATCAGCGATATAGGTCGGTAACTTCCAGGACATGATAAATCCCTATCCGGCTTTGGGATCAAGGTAATCCATGTCATTAAGAAACATGGATCTTTTATTCCTTCTTGGAACCAAAAATTAAAAACATCTTTTAAGAGGGAAGCTAGTTGAGGGAGGCAAATCTTATAAAAATTATTGGGCAACCCATCTGGCCCCGGAGCTTTATCCAAGGGTAACTGACTAATAGCCTGCTCTACCTCTGTTAATTTGACTGGTGCCCCTAGGTTCTCTGCCTCTTGGGGAGCGAGTCTAGGGAGATCAAATGTAGCCAAATAGTCTGTGATTTCTTGCTTTGTCGCTACCCCTGAGTCCATTACAGAGTATAGGGACTCATAATACCTACCGAGGATTCCAACAATTTCTTTGGGGTGAGAGACCAGGTCTCCCGTTATGGGTGATTTCAACACGGGGATAAATTTGTACATTTCAGCCTGTTTCAGTCTTAAAGCAAGGAGCTTCCCTGCTTTCTCCCCTGCTTCTAGGTATTTCAATTTAGTGCGATGAATAGCTAGCTCAGCTTTTTGTGACATTAAATCATAATAATTGGACCGCAGTTGCTGAAGCTTTGCCCATTCCTGCATTGAGGATTTACGGTTTAATTGGCCTTCTAATTGCTGAATTTCTTTTATTAACGAGTCTAAGGCAAGTCTGTCCGCTCGGGCCCGTGTGGCCGATATACGTATAAATTCACCTCGTGCCGCACACTTCAGGGCAGCCCAAACTGTGTCAATTCTTTCAACTGTTCCCAAATTCCATTTAATGAAATTAACTATAAAATCTTGAATATGTTTTGATATCTTGGGACATTTTAATAATCGGGTATTGAGGTACCACCTATTTCCCTTCCTATCTTTTGTATGTAACATATAGGTCACCTGCACGGGGGAATGGTCCGAGAGTACCCTTGGGAGGATAGATGCATCTATCACTCCCGGGAGTGCAAATGAACTCACTAGCCAAAAATCAATCCGGGAGGAGGTGGCGTGCGGAGGGGAATAATAGGTGTATTGCCTCTCCAACAGGTTGAGAATCCTCCATACATCCACCACCCCCACACCACAAAGGATGTCGCTCAGAGCTCTCTGCACTGGTGATAGCCCCACTCTTCTACTACCAGTATGATCTATCTCTGGATTAGGGACTAAATTCCAGTCCCCACCAATAAATGTTGGGGGGGGGGTTAGAGACTAGCAGTGGCAGTAATCGAATAAAAAACGAGGGAGAGTCTGTGTTAGGACCATACATTGAGGCCAGCATTATGGGAGATGCACCCAAACGACCTTGTACTATAATATATCACCCCTCCGGGTCCCACCATTCCCTGCCCATAACAAAAGGCACTGTTTTAGCTATTAATATAATGGTACCATTACGTTTGGTGGAGTTGCCAGCTCCAAAAATTTGCCCTACCCAGTTTTTTTTTGAACAGTGAGATTTTATCTCTTAAAAGATGTGTCTCCTGTAAGCAGGCAATTCCCACATGAAGCAGGGATAGGTGCCTTAGAATCATAATTCGTTTATTTTTGTTTTGAGCCCCCTTAATATTCCAGTTAATGAAGTTATAGGAGCCACTCATATCTTAACATAATGTAACAACAAGGTTACATTATGAGACAAAAAAAACCTATTAGAACAACTGTTCATCTGCTTATACTGCTCTCTATTGTTCAAAGTCAAACTGGGTTCCCATAAATAGCGTAGATTTAACCCACCCGACGAACCCATCCAAGGGGCCAGTTTTAATTTGAGACCATATGACAAGACCCCTACACAGAACAGCCCACCCTCCCCAAAAAAAACCCATCCAATCCTATCCCAAAACACACAACTTCTCATTTTAACCTACAGTTCAACTATTTACAAATCTTACCTAACCCGGTTTTAGTAACCGACCTCCTAAGATATATAAGGGCACGTGAAACCTCCTTCTGACCGCCATTTGGGGGCACACCTCCTTCTCCTGACTGGGGAAGAGGACTTTTAATACCCCTGATTTAAACCACATTGTAATATATCATTAAAAGCTATTAAGAAAACTGAAACACAATTATATCTGTCCCCAGTGTAGTGCAAGCTTGAAACGTTGCCCCTTCATAGATGCCACTGAGCAATAATCTAGACTCGTAGTTATATTTCAAAGAAGCATTCATTATATCTCCGCATGCATTTAGGACCCCAGAGAAATTAAACAATAACAAAGAAATTTAAAAAAAAAAAAAATGTTCACCTTTTCCCTCCGCAAACTGCTTCTTTTTCGACAGGCCATCTAAAAAAAAAAAAAAGAGAAAAGGTCCAGGGTGGGACACAGTTCATATACTGCTTTCCAGTGTTCTGTTGCTCAAAGTCCTGAGCATACAATTTAAATTTGCTGTCCCACAAAAAGAGAATGGACTGCGCTTGTGCTAGGCGGCAAAGTGTTCCTCGGGGTAAATGGTTTGATGAGTTGTAGAAAAGGAAAACGGAGGAAAATCACATTTTGTTCCAGAGTGAAGTGTTGATGCAGACACACTGTAAATTATACTGCACTATCGAAACGTCGCAAACAGTTGTTTCACTTCTATCCACCGCTGAACCCTAGCTCATTTAAAAAGATCGGGAAGAAGATTGCTTAGTTCCTCTGTGGCTTTTGTTGGGGTTTCAAAACTAAGCCATTTCTCATTATGTTTCACATGTAGGGTTGCGGGATAGCGCATTCGGAATGCCTTGCCAGCTGCGATAATTTTAGACACAATCGGATGAAATTCTCGCCTTTTCAGATGAACAGACTGGGGTAGATCCTGCGATATTCGTAGTTTTCGGCCTTCCCATTGTATTGTTTCGACTTCCTTGACCTTAGCCAAGATGTGCTGTTTATCCAGGTAGTTAAGGAGTTTGAACACTAAAGGCCGATGGGGAGAGCCTGACTGGGGGGGGGGCGCAGGAACCCATGTGCTCTTTCGACCACATAACTGGTGCCATTTGGGGAAGGGCCGGCTACTCGCTCACAGAGCTTTTGCACAAAAGCTATAGGATTGCTGCCTTCTTCCCTCTCCGGTAGCCCAAATATTATTAAATTATTGCGCCGACTGCGCCCCTCTAGGTCCTCGATTTTGTCCTCCACCTTCCGGATTCTTTGCCTCAAAGTTGCATTCTCCAGGTTAGTTTTGTCTCTTCATTTCTCCAAAGAAGTAATGCGAACTTCGACATCTCCCATCCGCAAGTTAAGTGCATCCAAGTTATTTTTGATAGTGTGGACCTCCTCTGAGATAAGTGCGATGGTATTTTGTAATGGCTGCATCACTTCCAAGAAACGCTCCTCCGTGAGCCCTACTGCGGGTGCCGTGGAGCTACTCGACACTGCGGTTTGCGATTTGGGCCTCTTGGGGGCCTTATCCTTCTCTGGGGTTAACGGAGGTGTGTGGCGCGGCGGTGCTTTCTGCATTTCAGCCTCCATTTGCCTTCTCCTGGTCGTTACCAATACTCAGTAGCAGTAGTTGAAACAAAAGCCGGCTCTTACGATTGCTGAGAAAAGCCATTAATTGTTAGAAATGGTACGTTATGTCGGGGAGCGAGGGTAGGCAGATGCTCTCACTCAGGCAGCCATCACGTGACCTCCCACAGCCAAACTCTTTACTTTCATGTTACATTTTCCCAATACATTTGTAGCCACCCCAGTGCCCTATTAAGCGACTGCTCATTTTAGTACATTTGGGTCACCTTAATCCAATCTCTACTGCCATTTCTAAGTGTCAACAGGCAGCACACATAAAACCACATTACAGCCCATACCAGGTCCCACTCTAATTCCCTGTGCAGCCAGCACATACATTTTATTTATTCATTCTCCCATGGACTGTAGGCATACCTTCCCTCTGTTAGACCGTTACACACAGAACACAGAAACATAGAATTTGATGGCAGATAAGGACCGCTTGGCCCACCTAGTCTGCCCATTTCCCTACCTAGTAGATAAGCTGCAGATAATAGTTAACCAAAAGCTTTCTTCCTTCTACCCCCCACTAGAATTGCCTTATGTCTGTCCGATGCATTCTTGATTTCCCCCACTGTTTTTGACTCCACGATCTCCTCAGGAAGGATGTTCCATGCTTTCACCACTCTCCATGAAAAAATACTTCCTCACATTACCTCTGAGCCATCCACCTATTATCTTCAAATTGTGCCCCCTTGTTCTTGCACATGTCTTTTTCTGAAAGATGCCACCCTCTTGGACTTTGTTGATTCCCGTGAGGTACGTGAAAGTTTCTATCATGTCCCCCCCTCTCCCTCCTCTCCTCGAGGGTATACATATTAAGCTGCTTTAGTCTCTCTTCATATGTCTTCAGGTGAAGACCCTGCACCATTTTAGTTGCCTTCTTCTGGACAGCCTCTATCCTGTCTATGTCCTTGTGGAGATGGGGTCTCCAGAACTGCACGCAGTACTCCAGATGGGGTCTCACCAACTGTCTGTACAGAGGGATAACAACTTCCTGTTTTCTACTGAGGATGCCTCTCCCTATGCATCCCAGTATCCCCTCAGCCCTCCTTTCTGCCTCCTCACATTGCTTGCTCACCTTTAGGTCATCTGATATGACTACCAAGTCCCTTTCCATTTTTGTTGTTGTTAGTATCGCTCCCCCCATTGTGTCAGCTCCCCTAGGTTTTTGTTTCCCAGGTGTATTACTTTGCACTTCCTTGCATTGAATCTAAGCTGCCATACATTTGACCATTCCTCCAACCTTTCAAAGTCCTTCTCATCCTTTCCACCCCACCTCCTGTATCAACCCTGTTGCAGATCGTTGTGTCATCTGCAAAGAGACATACTTTTCCTTCCAGTCCCTCTGCAATGTTGCTTATAAAGACATTAAAGAGGACCGGTCCCAGTACTGAACCCTGTGGTACCCAGCTTGTAATCCCCCTTTCTTCTGAGTGGACTTCGTTTTCTATTACCTTCTGTGTCCTGTTGTCCAAACATTTTTTTACTCAGGCTACCACCTTGGGACCCACTGCAAGGCTGGCTAACTTGTATATTAACCTTTTGTGTGGGACTGTGTCAAATGCCTTGCTAAAGTCTAGGTAGGCCATGTCCACAGCCCCTCCCTGGTCTACTACTTTGGTCACCCAGTCAAAAAAATCTATTAGATTAATCTGACATGATCTTCTTGCTCTGAATCCATGCTGCCTTAAATCCTGTGTGCCGCTGGCCTCTAGGTACTCAACAATTCTTTCCTTCAGAAGTGATTCCATCATTTTCCCTACCACTGAGGTCAAACTAACATGTCTGTAGTTTCCTGCCTCTGCCCTGCTCCCACCTTTGTGAAGTGAACTCACATCCACCCTCCTCCAGTCCTCAGGTACCACCCTATCCTCCCATGATTTGTTAAGGATTGTAGTCAGTGGTGTCACTAGTTCTACCCTTAGTTCTTTTAGAATTTGGGGTGAATTCCATCAGGCCCCATTGCTTTGCCCACCTTCAGTTTTAAGAGTTATTTCAGAACCTTTTCTTCTGTGAATGGACTAGTATCGACCCCCCTAGCCAGTGTTTCTATTGTTTGGTTTAAGTACCTCCCCCTCCTCTTCTTTTGTGAATACTGAGCAGAAGTATTCGATCAGTATCCCTGCTTTTTCACTGTCACCCTCTGCCCACATTCCCTCCCTTTTATTAAGCATCAGTATCCCTCCCTTGGTCTTTCTTCACTCCTGTATGTACCTGTAAAAGGTTTTATCCCCCTTCTTAACAGAGTTGGCTATCTTTTCCTCAGTTTGGGCCTTTGCTGTTCTGACTGTCTTCCCTGCCTCCTTCTGCTTTAACAGATATAGTTCTCTGTCCTGCTTCTTCTGTGTTTCCTTATATTTCCTGAATGCTATCCTTTTCTCCTTAACCTTCCCTGCCACCTCTTTTGAGAACCATAGTGGCTTTTTCCTTCATTTTGTTTTGCTGATTTGCTTTACACAAAGGCTTGTTGCCTCTGAGATGGCAGTTTTGATTTTTCCCCATTGTTTCTCCACCCCTCATTCTTGCCTGTTTGCTAGTGCTTTTCTGAGGCATTATCCCATTTTTCCAAAGTCAACTCTTCTAAAGTCCAACACTCTTGCTTTTGTATTGCTTGACTCTACAGCTGTATTTATTGTAAACCACATTGTTTAGTGGTCGTTTGTTCCCAGATGGCTACCCACTTCTAAATCTGAGATCCTCGCTCCATCCCTGTTTGAGAGTACCAGGTCTAAGATTGCTCCCTCCTGAGTGGGTTCCAACACTAGCTGTCTGAGGCATGCCCCCTGTAGGGCATCAAGAATGACCCTGCTCTTGGATATGACTGCAGTAAAAGTGCTCCAGTTAACATCTGGCATATTCAAGTACCCCATCAACAATATCTCTCCTTTTTCTACCATTCTAAGGATTCCTTCTATCATTTCCTTGTCCACTGCTTCCCCTTGAGATGGGGGTCTGTAAACAACCCCTGTGTGGATTGTGGTACCATTTCCTGTCTCCAGGGTGACCCACAGTGCCTCCTCCCCTATGCGTTTACCCTTTAGTTCTGTTGCTTTGATTCCTTCCCTTATGTAGAGAGCTACTCCTCCTTCTCTTTTACCCTCCCTGTCCCTTCTGTAGATTGTGTACCCTGGTATGATGACATCCCAGTCATGGTTATCTGTGTACCATGTTTCTGTGACTGCCACAATATCCAGGTGTTCCTCTTCCATCAAGGCCACTAATTCAGGGAGTTTGTACCCAGACTACAGGCATTGGTACTCATTGCGCTCCATTTATTGATGGCCTTACCCCTTTTAGGCCAATCCCTGTCCTTACTGCCTTTGCCTTTTTCTAAATTTACCCCAGTTCTGCTCCCTATCAACTTCTCTACCTTTGTGTCTACTTTGCTAACTACCCTGTGTGCTACATCATGTACACATTTTATTCATTTGTTGGCCTGTTACTAGCACTAAAATCCCTTTTCCCTAGTGCTAGACAGGCTTGCACTCATCCATATTCATGAGCCACTTCATTAATATTCATGAGGCAGCTCCAATTCATGAGCGTGATTCACGCTCAGTGTGTAGCTTCTCCTTTCTTCCTAATCATCTCCCCAGTTCAGCTAACAGTCCCGGTCCCTACCTTGATCTGCCTGAGACTGGAACCACCGGATGGACAGCCCAAATGGCCACCAAAATGGCTGAATGAATTTGTGCTTTTTGCACATGCACAGAGCTCGCCCCAGCACTGGAGTGCCACAACCAACTGGCGGCTCTGCGCTCCAGCTCCCTCAGCCCTGCTCCTTCAGGAAAATTATGCAGGAGATCAAGGGAGGATACAGGGACCACAGGGCTACCAGGGAAAATGCCGGACCCATAAAAAAAGGGGTAGCCCAAAACCCCAGGGAAAATGGACAATGGGAGCCCCAAAGGTAGGTAAGCCCAGGGACGAGAGGGGATGGAGGTATGTGCTAACAATTTTGAAGGACGAGTGGCAACTTTATTGAAAACTAAAAACGTAGGATAGGGGAAATGTTCCAATGAGGTGACTGGATGGGACGATTTAACTTGGAGACCTTTTGTGATTTGTCCCAGTGGAGGCTTCATAAAGAACTCTGATTGCGCTGAACAGTGCTGAAAGGCTGTATTTTATTTATTAAATGTATTCTAACATTGCCAGGGGACCAGGGGGTCCATTTTTTTTTAATTATATCCCTTGATGAGGAATGTTGCATTTAGCAGAGCTTGTTTCCTTTTTATATTTACAGGTGACTTAATTATGTGGTCTCGAGACCCAGAAGGACTCCAGATCTGCAGTTTGAGACAGAGAAGCTGTCCGTGGAGAATTTGTGGAGGATCTGAAAAGGGTCAAAATGAACTGAAATGATTCTTAAAGTCTCCACAGTCTGCCAAATGATACAACTGTACTAACAAAGGAGAGAACATCCCAAGGTTTGAAATTGGTTTATTTTATTGAATTCAATCTGGGAAAACTATGGAGGAGAAAGAGATATTAACTCCAAAGGTACTGTACAGTTTCAAGGAGATGTCCTGGGAAGAAATGTGCCCTACAAAGGGATCTGCCTTGCCTGGTGCCCATACACAAGGGCTCCACTTTTTGTGGGCAGACAGCGCGTCGACCTCGACTGCTCATCCAACCAGGGTAGTGTTATGCAATGCCAAGTCAATTAGAAACAAGATGGCATTAGTTGCTGATCTTGTTGGATCATCCAGTCTGGCTTGCATCACCGAGACCTGGCTGGACAACAATGCTGGTCCCATTTTGGAGTTAGTGGCTCCAGATGGGTACTCAGTGATGTACCACTCGAGGTTGGATAGTAGGGGTGGGGGGTAGCCATCTGTTTTAAGACAGAACTGAGCCTTAATAATGTGCCAGTTGGGATCACTAGATCCTTTGAATGCATCGTGGGTGCAGGTGTGGGCTGTAGGATATTTCTCATCTACTGTCCACTCAGGGGTGAGAAGGAGTTCCTACAGGAAGTCGCAGACTTCATTGTCGAAGTGGTGTTGGAGTCCCCCAGGTGGCTGGTGCTGGGGGATTTCAATTCCTGGGTCAATGATGAACTCTCGCATTTTGGCTAAGACTTCCTCCAACTGATGGTTTTGTTGGGCTTTACACAGGTGATTACCTCTGCGACTCACATACAAGGTCATTCGTTGGACCTAGTGTTTCTGCTGGGGATGGAGATCTCCAAAGTGGTGGTGAAACCCGTCAGATGGTCCACTCACAACACTATAGGGTTCAGGTTCGAGGCCCCCTTCCCAATAGATCTGCCCCTATGGAGATGGCCAGGTAATGCCCTTTGCGGTGTTTGACCCCTGATGGTCTCATGGCAGTCCTGGATCTACCAGGGAGTTCGAGTGTTAGCATGGATCCAGAGGATCTTCTGCTAGCTTATAATAAGGTGGTGGGGGCTGCTCTGGATTCCATTGCTCCTGTCCGTGTTTGCCGCCTCACCCTTCACCTTTGGTCCTCTTGGTTTAATGTGACATTGAGGGAGTTGAGGAGAGTGGGCACAAGTTTGGAGTAATGCTGGCAGAAGTCAGGCCTGAATGATGACAAACTTATATTTATGTCCCACTACAGGGATTATCAATCTGCAGTCTCCAATAAAAAGGCATAGTTCCTGTCCAGGGAGATTGCAGCTGTGAGAAATCAACCAGCTCAGCTTTTCCATATTGTGGACAGATTGTGCAATCCAACCTTTCTCCAGAATCAGGGAGCTTTTTCACAGAAGAAGTGTGATTAGTTCACTCGATTCTTCACAATTAAAGTTGACACATCAAATCTGAGATCTGCACAGCTTGCTCAGATGGGCAGAGCAGAGATCGGTGCAAGATTGCAAGCACCTAGTTTGTCTGGTCAGATTTTAGCCAGTTGGCAATTGAAGATGTCATGAAGATGATCTGGAGTTTGCGACTGGCTTACTGTAGTTTGGACCCTGGTCCAACATGCCTCCTTATGGGGTGCATGGAGGTAATCGGACCAGTCCTTGCTGAGATAGTTAAGTGTTTATTAGAGACCAGGGTATTTCTGGACACCCTGAAGGAGGTGGTGGTTCACCCCACTTGAAAAACCTTCTCTCCACCCTGACTGTCTCGCAAACTACAGGCACGTCTCTAACCTGCCATTTGTGGGTAAGGTAATCAAAAAGGCAGTCACATTGCAGCTCGAGGAACATCTGACTACCCACTATATCTACAATTCTCTCCAGTCCAGTTTCAGGAAGAGGCATAGTACTGAGACCACATTAGTTCGGGTACTTGATCTTCTGACAGTGAGAGATTGGAAGAGTCACTCAATCTTGGTCCTCCTTGATCTCTCCACAGCATTTGACACCATGGACCATGGGGTGTTGCTAGAACATGCAGACATGTGAAATTGCCAGCAGAAGCAGGCCACATGATCTATTAAGTCTGCTCGAGTGTGCAGCTATCCCCTCATTTTGCAGCTGCCTCGCCCACCCCTCTCCATCACAGTATCCCTTCCCCTGTCCAAACCTCTCTTGAAGCTGCCCACCATCTTACATGACACCAGCTCTTCTGGTTAAGTGTTCCACTTACCCACCACTTTTCTGTGAAAAAATGTCTCCTTATCTCCCTCCCTCCTAAATCTTCTCCTCTCCAATCTCAGTCCATGCCCTCTAGTGTCCCTTCCCCTTCTCAATTGGAAAATCCTCTTCATGTTGATCTTGTTTCTTCCCTTCAGGTACTTAATGGTCTCTATCACTTCTCCCCTATCCCTCCTCTCTCCAATGAATACATCTTTAACTCTCCCAGTCTGTCTTCATAGGGCTTGTCCCCCAATCCCTGGATCATCTTTGTGGCCCTGCATTGCACGCCCTCCAATAACCTGATGTCCCTCTTCAGGAATGGATGCCAGAACTGCACGCAGTACTCCAGTTGGGGACTGACCAGTGATCGGTACAGGGCAGTATAACCTCCCTCTTTCTCGATGAGATCCCCCTAGCTATACATCCAACCATTTTGCTGGCTTGTGCTGCCACCTTCCTGCACTGAGCAGTTGTTCATGCTTCCCGTTACGATAACCCCTTGGTCCTTTTCCTCTATAGTGCTTCCCAACTGTACTCCATTCAAGTGATAGTTTTTCTCCTGGTTCTTTTCTCCAAAGTGCAGAACCTTGCACTTCTTGGCACTGAACCCTAACTGCCATGTTTCTGCCCACTCCTGCAGCTTAGTCAGGTCCTCCTGCAGCCCCTTCCACCCCTCAGTGTCATCTGCCTCAGCTCCCATTTTAGTATCGTCTGTGAACAGACTGATCTTGCTCCAGATACCATGTGTGATATCAGTTATAAATATCCCAAACCGCACCGGTCCCAGTACAGATCCCTATGGTACCTCACTTGTCACCACTCTTGGAGACGAGAGTTCCCCCTCCACTACCACCCTCTACTGCCTTCCCCTCAGCCATTTCTTGATCCAGTTCACCAATTTTGGTCCCGCCCTCAGATATTCCAGCTTCCCCCCCAACATCCCTTGTGGTACTGAAACAAAAGCCTTGCTGAAGTCCAAGTACAAGACATCCACTGCATGGACCTTGTCCAGTTCCCTCATCACCCAGTCAGAGTACTCTACAAGGTTGGTCTGGCATGATCTTTAAATGACAAATCTATGCTGCTGACTATCCTGAAGACAGTTTTCTTCCAGGAAGCTCTCCAGTCACTCTTTAAGGATGGTTTCCATGAGCTTCCCCACAATTGATGTCAGACTCATCGGTGTATAGTTCCATGGTTCATCCTTTGATCCACTTTTGTGGATGGTTACCACATGGGTCATCCTCCAGTCCTGTAGTACACATCCCATGTCCAGGGAGGTGTTGAACAAGCCAGCCAGTGGCCTTGCCAGGACCTCTGCTAACTCCTTTATTACCCTCAGATTAATGCCATCTGGTCCTGGTGCTTTGTCCACCCTTAATGCCCTTAGCCCTTCCAGTACCCTGTCCGAGGTGATCCCTACATCTGTTTTCTCCTCTCCCCCCTACCCAACCCCTGTGCCTGCAACTATTCTGTGGGCTGTCTGGTACAGTCCTCAGACGGTTTCACTCCTTTCTCACTGGCAGGATGCAGAGAGGAGAGTCGGGAGTTTTCTCCTCAGCCAGCATCCTCCTGCCATGTGGGGTACCGCAGGGCTCTGTGCTTTCCTCCATGTTGTTTGCGGTACACATGCTGCCATTGGGGGACATTATTAGGTGGTATGAGTTGAGTTTTTACTGCAATGCAGATGACACTCAACTGTACATGTCCTTTGTGCCCAAACAAGACGATGTTTCAGTCTTTAACAACTGCCTCTTTGAGTTTCAGGACTGGATAAGTGCCAATTGGCTGAGACTGAATCCAGCTAAGACTGAAATGTTGGTTGTGGATCCAGGTCATTGGGTAGAGAGGTTACTGGCTGGGCAGCCATCTTAACTTTGGCTGGGTAGCAATCGGCTGGTGACCTCTGACCTGGTGAGGAATCTGGGCGTTATGCTTGAGAGCGAGCTGACACTTAAGTCTCAGGTGTCAGCCCTTGTCAAGACCTCATTTTACCATCTGAGGAATAGCACCTGGATAAAGCACCAGGTCCCACCTGATGACCTTCTGACATTGGTCCACATCTTTGTGACCTCCGCACCTTGATTAATGTAATGCCCTATACCTAGGGCTACTGGGAGTGGACCTTTGCTGCCTGCAAGTGGTGCAGAATGCAGCTTCCAGGTTGCTGACTGGCTTATCAAGATCTTGCCTTGTGACACCTGTACTCTGCGGACTACATTGGCTGCCCATGCTGTGGAGGATCACTTTCAAGGTCAGATTACTAACCTACAAAACCACAGTATCTGCAAGATCTCCTTTGTCCCTACCATCCCATTCATCCTCTCTGCTCCACTGTTGAAGGATTGCTAGAGATTTCCAGGGTCCATTTGACAACATCAGGTGCTAGATCATTTGCTTTTGAAGGTCTGACCATGTGGAATTCTCTACCTCACCAGTTAGGGAGTGCCCATCCATTGAGGCCTTTAAATCTGGCTTAAAACATATTTAACTGAATTGGCATTTTCTGATATTTAATCCTGCTATTTCGTAATCTGTTTTTTAAATGTTACTATTCTGTTGAAATGGATGCTTCATGATTTTATTATTTCTTTTGTACAACGCTATGGTCTTGTTGGAATAACGTTTCATAAATAAACTTTGTTTTGCTTTGCTTGATTTGCTTTAAATGGTTTCTTTCTGAGAGTTTAAGGTCTTTGATAACTCAGACCTCACAGGAATTATCTTTTCATTAGAAGAATCAGGCTCAATTAGGAGAACAGAGGGAAAATTAATATGGCTTTTGCTGTCATTGAATTAGAGGGAAATCTCATGTTGCCCATAAAAGTAATATGGCTCTTGCTGTTCTTGAGTTAGTGGGAAATCCCATGTAGCCCAGAAAAGTAATATGGCTCTTTCTGTCCTTCAATTAGAGGAAAATCCCATGTAGTCCGGAAAATTAATATGGCTCTTGCTGTCCTTGAATTAGAGGAAAGTCCCATGTTGCCCGTAAAAGTAATATGGCTCTTGCTGTCCTTGAATTAGAGGGAAATCTCATGTTGCCCGTAAAAGTAGTATGGCTCTTGCTGTCCTTGAATTAGTGGGAAATCCTTTGTAGCCCAGAAAATTAATATGGCTCTTGCTGTCCTTGAATTAGTGGGAAATCCCAGGTAGTCCAGAAAATTAATATGGCTCTTGCTGTCCTTGAATTAGTGGGAAATCCCATGTAGCCCAGAAAATTAATATGGCTCTTGCTGTCCTTCAATTAGAGGAAAATCCTATGTAGCCCAGAAAATTAATATGGCTCTTGCTGTCCTTGAATTAGTGGGAAATCCCATGTAGTCCAGAAAATTAATATGGCTCTTGCTGTCCTTGAATTAGTGGGAAATCCCATGTAGCCCAGAAAATTAATATGGCTCTTGCTGTCCTTCAATTAGTGGGAAATCCCATGTAGCCCGGAAAAATAATATGACTCTTGCTGTCCTTGAATTAGAAGAAAATCCCATAAAGCCCAGAAAAGTAATATGGCTGTTGCTGTCCTTGAATTAGAGGGAAATCTCATGTTGCCCTTAAAATTAATATGGCTCTTGCTGTCCTTGAATTAGAGGGAAATCCCACATAGCCTGGAAAAGTAATATGGCTCATGCTGTCTTTGAATTAGAGGGGAAACCCATGTAGCCTGGATATGTCTTCACAGCATCATCTGCTACAGCAGCAGGAGCCTTAACATTGGGGGTCAGAGGGCTTCACTGATAGATTTGTTGTCCTTCCCTGCACCAACTTTGACTCTTTTTCAAGCATTTTCTGCCACATTCTGCAGTGCTTCAGAAGACCTGCTTCTGGAATTGATTAACTCACTCCCATGACAGCCAGCTCATCAGCCTGCATTTTGGCCTCCCTCCCACCCCACTCCACCTGCCCAACTATTCTATGTTCTCTGGATTGACTGAGAGTGTAAGGGTCCAGGGGGTGTGAGCAGATGGGGGCTCAGGATATGCCATAGCTATTGGAGTAAGAATTTAGACTGTTTTCATTATGAGTGCTTATTATAGTTACAGTGATTAGCTTTTGCTCTCAGACCCTGCTCTTTGTCTAAGACAGTTCAAAGAAGAATGCTATAAACAGAAAGTTTAAGAAGTGATATAGGGTACTATAGACCTATTTACTGTTGCAATATTGTCATATCCTATGTATGGTCTATGTTTTTTGGTACAGGGCTAGTGTATTATTATGGGCTTAGTTGTTAGGGCAAGAAGCCAGCTTATATACAGTTATTGAATTTTATAATCTTTTTTCTATAGTATTTTAGGCTTAGTTGTTAGATTATATAGCTAGTTCTATACTGTTACAACACCTTTTAACTTTTTTACTATATTACTACAGTAACAGTTTATAACTTTTACAGCCTTGTATACTGTAGCTTTGTTAATAAATTGGCAGGAGAGGATAATGGGCATAGCTAGTACACCCAGTGGGGAGGGAGGTATGTAGGGGGATATTGGGGAAGGGAATGAAAGGGGAAGATAGTCAAATGCAACAAACATGGAGCAGCAGTATTCTTGGATACAATGTGTAGAGCAGGGGGCTGCCTTGTTTGCAGGTATCTGGGTAACTAAGGGCAGACATAAACTAACTAAGGTGGGTGTTACAAAGCAAAGAGGTTGGATGGGGGTATGGCAGGGGGGAAGGGAACATTTTGGGGATCCTGCAGACTGGGGGATGGCATGCCTGGGGAGGAGACAAGGAAAGCACCAAGGTGTCTGGAGGGGGTGACAGTACCACACAGAACAGATGATACTAGAAGCAGAGAATGGAAGGTGGTGAGGAGGAATAAGAAAAGGGGGGAGAAACCTGTTCAGGGAAACTGTGAAATGGTAAGGGATGGTGGAGCATTCACCGGCATAAAAGTATCGGTATCAAATAGATTTGAGGCACTGGCAAAGTTAGAGCACCAGGAGGGGCAGGAAGAAGTTGGGGCTCAAAACAATCTTGAGGAAAAAAACAAACTATAAAAGAACAAGGACTCAAAACAATCTTTAGGGAAAAAAACAACTATAAAGGAACTGAGGAGGGGAATAGAATGAGAGAGAGAGAGAGAGAGAGGAAATGAAGGGCAGAAAGAGGGCAATTATGGTAGGATAAATGGAACTGTGGGAGGAACCAGGGAAGGAACTGCAGCAGGGAGTCTCAGGGGACAGTACAGAAAAAGTGACTCATTGGGGACAGCATGGGGTAATGAAGAATGGCAGGAGTTTGAAAGGTCAGGAAAATGGGAGGGACTAGTGTTGCTTGGATAGTGCCACTGTGGATCCACCAGTGATCCATTGGATGGCGGCCCTATTCAAGTTCAATCCATCATGGGATCCAGCCAAATACGGAGGTCAGATCCCGGGTCAGATCTCACGTTGTCCGATGCCAGATCCAGGGATCCACTGCTGGATCCAGGCATCTGATGCTGGATCCCTGGATCTGGTATTGGATCCCGGTGTCAGATTCAGGGATCCGGTGTTGGATCCCTGGATCCAATACTGGATCCTTAGATCCAGCTGTCGGATAATGCGGGATCTGATGGCTGGATCCACAGCCAGATAGAACTGTCTGGCAGATCCACTATCTTGCCACAAACGAGCAGATACCTGTGGATCCAGATTTGGCCAGATTCATCTGAGCAACACTAGGAGGGACCAAGATAGGTTGGGGAGGGGAGCTTGCCTGGAGCAGCCAAGGGGACGGTTAACAAGTTGATGAGGGAAGAAAAATTATTGGACTATGGAGATTCCATCATGAAGGGCATACACTGGGTAATGAAATGGGACCCAAACCACAGATGATCAATCGTCTGTGAACCAGGGATGGAAGTGGGGAAGGCAGGGTCTGGGATCCTGAAAGTGGCAAAACTGGTGGGCAGTAAACCTCACTTGATTATAGATCTAGGAACAAATTATCTGGCAGGGAATGAAGTGAAGGTGGTCCAGCAAAGGTGCAGGGAGCTGGCAGAATGTTGTAGGATGATAGTGAGCTTTATAACATTTTCTGAGCTTATCCCAGTCCCCAGCGCCAGCACAGGGAGAAAAAGGAGGCTAGAGGACTTTAACGAGTGGATGAGGAACTGGTGCAGGGGAGAGGGGGGTTTGTTTGTCTTGGGGATGGGGAAACAGATAGTTGGATAAGGGACTTTTTTCTAAGTATAGGCTGCACCTAAATGAGGAGGGGTTGAGAGTCCTCAGGGGGAAGTTAAAAGAGTATATGGATGAGGCCCTGAAGTTAAACTGTTAAAGCAGGAGTATGTGGGTAGGAAGAAAGAGAGGGTTGACAAGGGAGTTGGGAACCTAGCTGGCACTCCCCAGATGGGAGGGAATGGTGCTAGAAAAGGGGATGGTACCAAGAGAAGGGGAATCATATGGAGATCCATGTGTGTGAATGCCTGCAGCTTGGGCAGCAAAATCCTGTACTTAGAGGCTGCCATAGTAGGGGAGTACCTAGATCTAGTGGCTGTCACAGAAATCTGGTGCAAGAAGCACCAGGACTCGGACTTGGTCATTCCTGGTTTTACTCTACTGAGGAAGAACAGGGAAGGGAAAAGGGGGGAAAGGGGTAGCTGTTTATGTGAAGGACTGCATAAAGGCTACAGAAATACAAGGGGGGTCAGGGAGGAGCAGAGGTACTGTAGGTCACATTGGGAAAGAGAAAAGGGTCAGTTATATGCATGGTGATGGTTTACAGCAGTGCAGGTAGGAGAAGAGCATAGAGATATGTTGCAAGAAATACAGAAGATGGCTAGCAAGGGGAGCTGGTGCTGGTGGAGGACTTTAACCTTCCAGATGTGAAGTGGAGCCCTCAGCACCAGCAACCTCAAGGAGCAAGGACATCCTAGAATTTCTGCAGGGTGCAGGCCTCAAGCACCTTGTAATGGAGCCCACTCGGGAGTATATGGTGCTGGACCAGCTATTAACAAACAGGGATAGTGTTGATAACGTGGAGGTGTGGGATCACTTGGGGACCAGCGACCATCAGTCAGAGAGGTTTAATGTAAGAACTGGGCCAGTGTCAAACCACACCAAAATGAGGGTCCTGGACTTCAGTGGGGCAGATTTCGAGAAAATTAGGTTATGTCTGAGGGGAGCCTTGGAGGAACTGAAGCAGGAAAAAAGGGGCGGAGGAAGAGTGGGATAGAATAAAACAAGGAGCTGAGAAAGCTACCAAGCTATGTATCAGGGAGGTCAACAAGAACAGGAGGAGGAGGAGGAGGAAGCTAATCTGGTTCACTAGGGAGGTAGCAGAAGCATTAAGGGCAAAAAGGCTAGCCTTCTTAAACAGCAAAAGAACACAGACAGAGGAGGCTAGGGAATGTTACTAGGAGATACAAAAGGTGTCAGGGAAGGCAGTTAGGAGGGCAAAGATGGTAACAGAAGAGAACTATAGCCAAAACAAGAAGGGAGGGAGAAGATATTCTACAGGTATATTAGTGAAAAGAGAAAAACAAGGGGAGGGATAATTAGGCTGAAGGGGGGAATAAATGAAGAGGAGGACCGTCAAAAAGCAGACATACTAAACAAGTACTTCTGCTCTGCATTCAGGAGGAGGGGGTGGGGACAGGGCCTGAGATACAGAAAAGGGGCATAAAGGGTAGTAAGGTAGACACTAGCCCCTTTAGAGTGGAAAGAGTCCTGACGGAGATAGAGAAAATAATGGTGGACAAGGTGATGGGCCCAGGCACAGTGCACCCCAGGGTGCTGAGAGATCTCTGGGAAGAGTTGTCTGTACCCCTCACGGTGCAGTTCAACTTATCGCTAGAGACAGGGAAGTTACCAGGTGACTGGAAGAGAGCGGATGTGGTCCTGCTCCACAAAAGGAAGAGATAGAGAAGAGGTAGGAAATTACAGCCTGGTCAGTCTGACTTCAGTAGTGGGCACAATAATAGAATCACTGCTGAAGAAAAGGATAGTTGACTACCTTGATACAAGTGGACTGCTGGACCCAGGACAACATGGATTCACCAGAAGGAGGTCCTGCTAGACAAACCTAATAAAGTTTTCAACTGGGTAACTAAGGTAGTGGATCAGGGTGGTGCGGTGGATGCGATCTATTTGAACTTCAGAAAGACCTTTGACACCGTCCCTCATAGAAGGCTGATTAACAAACTGCGCAACCTAGGGGTGGATCCTAAAATAGTTCTTTAGGTGGATAACTGGCTTACCGGCAGGAGTCAAAGGGTGGTAGTAAATGGGGTGCACTCTGGAGAGGGAGAGGTGACAAGCGGGGTGCCATAAGGGTCGGTGTTGGTGCTGGTCCTCTTCAATATCTTTATTGGGGACATTGCAGAGGGCTAGAGGGGAAGGTATGCAACAGAGTGAACATGCCACTGGGGTTAAAAGGCTGATGAAAGACCTTAAAAAGTTGGAGAAGTAGTCTGAAGCATGGCAGCTGGGATTCAATGCAAAGAAGTGCAGGATTATGGACATATGGCACATGAACCCAGGGCAATGTACAAACTAGGAGGGGAGGTACTGACAGTCATGAAGCAGGAAAGAGAACTAGGAGTTATCATCTTGTATGATCTAAAATAGACTAGGTTATGCAATAAGGTGGTGGGAAAGGCTAGCTGGATACTTGGATGCATATGGAGGGGTATCACAAGTAGAAAAAGGGAGGTAATTTTACCCCTGTATAAGACTCTGGTGAGCCCGCACCTCAGATCCTGCATCCAGTTCTGGAGGACCCATCTGAGAAAGAACATAGAGAGGGCAGAGGTGGTGTAGAGGAGGGCAACTGAAATGGTGCAAGGCTTGCAGGATAGGATCTATGAGGAAAGACTAAAGGAGTTCAACATATATTCCCTGGAGGAAAGATGGGGAAGGTAACATGATTGAGAGATACAAATACCTCACTGGTATAAACAGGGCACAGGAGGGAAGCATCTTCTAGAGTAAGAGATGCTCCAAGTCAAGGGGGCACAAAATAAAGTTGGAGTGGGGAAGGATAAGGGGAAAAGTAAGAAAATATTTTGGGTGGTAGACGCTTGGAATAGCCTCCCTGAGGAGGTGGTAGGGGCTAAAACAGTCAAAGGATTTAAGAAGGAGTGGGACAGATGTATGGGAATCCTGGGGAAAAGGGGGAGGTTCCAGAGTTCAGTTGTGGCTTCAGGACTCACAATATGTAGGGATTAATAGGGCAGACTAGGTGAGCCAAGTGGTCCTTATTTGCCGTCAACTTCTATGTACAGTGAAGCCCGCCAGGATGAAGTGCAGTGTCACAGGTTTACTGCATGACAAAAGGGACTAACTCCCATTGAAACTGTATTGTTTGCTGCAGTAACTCTACTGCAGAATTATGCAGCACTGAGCTTCATCCTGTAAGACTTCACTGTATCTATGTATTCGTGTCTGTCCCAGAACACGAAGTTGATCTGTGTGCTCTAAATAATTAGCTAATGTTTGGTGCTGCTGGAGATTTTGTTGAACCACAAAGCAGTTTTAAATTAATTAGCATATATCTGTCTAATTGTCCCATAGCAGAATGGAAAAGTAAGTTATGGCACTAATATTCATAGAGCAGCGACACTGAGTGTTGAATGGACTCCTGCATGCATATAAATGGAGTCTTATGGCTGGCTGGATTTTTTCCTTTACTTTGTATTAATTAAGCTATGTATTTTAGGGAAGGTTATTTTTAGTTTTTTTTTTTAACATGTGTGCAACGGGTGAACAACTTGTGAATATGATCTCTACGTTAATCCATTTTGATATATGCACAATAGTGTTATGTGTTAGTGTAAGAGTTAGTATTATGTGTTAGTTCTATTTTTGTCCATTTCTAACATCAATCACACAGTTGCTTATCATAGGGAGACATATTTAATCCTTAAATACCATGTGACTTATAAGATTTGGGCTGTAATATATGGAATGAGTCCTTATATTGTAAGGCCTGGAGTTTTGAGCATAGGACCCCAGTGAATAGAATGATATGGGCTGATTTATTCTGTTTGCCGTGAGTGCAAGCGCAAGTGAACACATTGGTATGAGAGTGCTTTTTGAGGGGCATGACACTGTCCGCCCAATGCAGAACAGTGTTGCAGGGATGTGACAGTGCCAGACCAATTAGCACACAGGCTGACAGTGATAGAGTTTCTGGCTGGCTGGGTGGGGACGGCACTGACTTAAAAAGAAGTTGACTTCCCTTTGATCCGCACTGCCCAGCAAGTCAGGCTGATCTGTCATGGTCAGCCGGGAACGTGTGCCTGCAACAAAGGAAACCATCCATCGATGTCTGTTGCTGGTGACTCTAATTGTCCCTCAACCTGACCCTCCCTGTCAGCACCCTTCCCCTCCCACACATACACAGTAGTGACACTGGGGGTGCTCAATCCCCCAGTGTCTAAAACTGTCCCTCATCGTTTTTTTCCCCTGAAAGGAAGAAAACCATCTATTGATGACTGTTGCACCCTCCCCACATAAGTCAGTGACACTGGGGGTGCCCAATCCCCCAGTCTTCTCAACTATTGCAATACTGTCCCCTAGTGACACTGGGGGTGTCCAATGTCCCAGTGTCCTGTCCCTGAAATAAAGAAAATTGCCCCTTGTCATTTGTTTCACCTGAAAAAAAGGAAACCGTCCATCATTGTCTGCTGCACCATTACCCACCACCCACCTGACCCTCCCACTCAAAACCCACCATCCCACCTCTCCACCCACCAGAGGTCTGTCCCTGTAATCTTCCTTGGACCACAGACACATCATCTCTCTTCAAAGCCCAACTGCGACCTGAGGTATGTACTTCAATATATTTCAATAAGGTTTTCAACTAAGTGGCATAACATGGCCATTTTTTATATTTTTGCCCCAAATTTTCAGCATACCTTTTTTGGGAACCCACCTCATGAACAATGCAAGTGATGTTAGGGAAATCTGTCCTGAAAGGTGATCTTGTGGTCACTGCACAAAATCCTTTCAGGAAGAAGGTGAACATTTTCTCCTCCATTGTTCATGAGATGGGGTCATAAGAAGGCTATGTTGAAAATTTGGTGTAAAAATATTAAAAAACAATGAAGTTATGAGCCTGTTTTGAAATTTGTGATTGCAGGCTTGTAACGTTGGCAATTTTCAATATTTTGACCCCAAATTTCAAATATAGACATTTTTTCACAGCACCTCATGAATGTGACAGCTGTCATTTTTCAGATCCTGGCCAAAATGTTGTTTTTTTTTTTTTTTTTACATACCGAAAGGTGATTTTGCAGTTGCTGCACAAAATCACCTTTCGGGAAGGAGTTGAAAGTTTTCTCTGCCTTTTTTCATGAGGTAGTAGTAGTAGTAGTAGTAGTAAATCATTTTTTATTCACAATGAATAAAAGGATACATTCAATTGAGCAAAGCTCATTTTCAATGAAGTTCCAGATCGCAATAAATTATACATTTCAACATCTACACATAAAACCACACATAATTAGCAACTATACAAAACCAAAAAAAAAACCCATTAAACAAATTGATACATAGCTAAAATAAAATTACATAAAATCCCTAACAATTTAGACACCTAGTATCATTATGTAACACAGCGGTACACCAACTCCTCAGTTTACTTTTGTTAGAATTAGTTCTATTAATTCTCAACTCCAAAGGGGAATTATTCCAAATGCTGGTTCCTCTCGAAGGGATAGAGAACCTTCCAATCTTCAAATTATATTTATTTAGGACAAATTGAGTTCCATTTGAGGCTCTTAAACATTCCTTTATCTTTCTAACTTCGAATAAGTCGATCACATATTTGGGTACTTCCCTAACCATACTTTAATCATAAACTGCATCAAATGTAAATCCTTCTTGCTTCGGATTTAACCAATTTAATTCCTAAAAAGTATACATCTATGAGTTCTATAGGAACGTCCAGTATAAAGCGAGCTAACCTACAAAAACTGAATCCACTTTATCCAAATACTTCGATTGCCCCCATACAGCAGATCTCCATAATCAATAACTGGGAGTAAGAGGAATTTACCACGTTCAAGCATATATCTTTGGTCATAAACTTTTGTACCTATAAAGTACACCCAATCTCGTATTTATATTTTTATAAAGAGTCAATATAAACTTCCAAGCTTAAACATGGATCTACCAAACTCCCAAATACTTATAAATATCTACCTGCTTTATTGCTATACCATCCTTCATATTAATTCAACAGTAAATTTTGTTTTTATTATTTGTGAACAACAATGATTGTGTTTTATTAGCATTTAAGGTTAAGTAATTAGACTTTAAAAATTTCTGTACTTCATCAAAAGCCAATTGTAATCTTGAATTAATCAATTCTAAGGTATCCCCTCCACATATAATATGGTATCATCCGTACATATGATACGAGCGTCCTTAAAGTAATTTTAAATTCATTCATATAAATATTAAATAACAAGAGTTCCCAATATCGAGCCCTGTATGGTACCGTTTTTACCGCAATACCTAGATTTATACAGACCTACTTCTACAAATTGATCTACGGTCAGTTAAGTAAGAGAAAAACCATCTCACAGTTTGGGAGATAGGCCAATCCTGCTGAGTCTGGACAGGAGAACCTGGTGGTTTAAAGTATCAAATGCCTTTGAAAGATCTATAAATAAGGCTCCAACCATTAACCTCCTGTCCAGACTCAGCTGGACATCACTCACAACCTTCACCAATGCTGTTTGTGTACTATGAGAAGTCCTGAAACCAGATTGAAAAGGTGTTAATTTATTATTATTTTCAAGAAAACTTCTCAACTGATTAGACAGATGAGGTGGGGTCATAAGATGGCTATGTTGAAAATGTGGTGTAAAACTATTTAAAAAACAACAACGTTATGAGCCTGCATTGAAATTTGCAAAGGCAGGCTCGTAACTTTGGCAATTCTCAAAATTTTGACCCCAAATTTTCAATATAGCCATTTCTTCACAGCACTTCATGAATGCGACAGCTGTCATTTTTCAGATCCTGGCCAAAATGTCTTTTCTTTGCATCCTGAAAGGCGATTTTGCACTAACTGCGCAAAATCACCTTTTGACAGCAGTTGAAGTTTTTCTCTGCACTTATTCATGAGGTGTGCTCATAAGAAGGGTATTCTGAAAATTTAGGGCACAGATATTAAACAAGACAGTTACTCTGCCCAACATCATCACTTCTACTTTGTATTCTTAACTGTTAATAAAATGATTCCTTCACTGAAGCAATTTTTAATGTCACTTTCAGTGGTATCAGCACCACACACACCCTATGACATCAGTGCATGCCGCGAACACCTGGCATTAACAAATACTTGTTTTATTTAATTACATGCTTGAGTTGGAGGTATAGTTAGTACAGGGGGATGGTCTGGATGGATAATTGCCACGAATGAGGGGTGGATCCTAAGGACAAGCACTGTAATATTGGTAAAGGATTACCTAGTATTTAGGGGTGGATCCTAAGGACAGGCACTGCAATACTGGTAAAGGATTACTTAGTATGATAATCCATTGACAAGACACAGAGCCTAATGAGCTGTAATGAGAATACTGAGACAGGACCAAGAGATGTCCTGCATCTGGTCAGTAGGTGAACATTACTTTTGGTTCCCTGTCCAATTTTGGCAGTAAGGGACTGACAAGGGCCTAAAGGGACAATCTGCCTAGGTTTTTTTAAGTAGGGTGGGTTAGTACAATAAACCATAATAGCGAGGATCTCAAGGGAACTAGAAGGGGGACAGGATCAGATCTGTATAGTACAGTAGCTTCTTCTTCTTGTTTTTACATTGTTTCTTGTGGATTCTACTTGGTAGAAGGTTATTTCTTTTCTTTCTTACTACTTCTAAGGGGCTAGGAGGGTATTGTTTGGGGCTGTTGGAATTTTGAAACCTGTTTTGGTAGTTATAAGTGGGCTCATTTGTTTGATGTTTCACTGTGTGGCAGGCTGCATTTGTAGAGGCCTATTTCTTCTGATTAAAAACATAAGTGGTGTGATTTAACTGGGTCTGTTTCTTTGAATTGGAGACCTATATCTTCTAATTTCAAGCCTATTTTGATGCGTTGTTGGTGAAGCTGTTTGGAGTCCTGTTTCTTTGGGTAGCGAACCTATTTGGGGGCTTTGAGTAGAATTGTGATTCATTGTTGCTGGCTTCACTAGCTGCAAAGCTTAGTGCAGAGTGGGGGAAGGGTGCTAATGGTCTGGCCAGGTCTCACTCAGCTAGGAAGGTAGAGCTGAATCAGGTGTGGTGTCTGTTGCTTTGGCTTCTCAGAAGGAACTAGAAGGGGGACAGGATCAGATCTGTACAGTAGAATAGCTTCTTCTTGTTGTTTTTACATTGTTTCTTGTGGATTCTACTTGGTAGAAGGTTATTTATTTTCTTTCTTACTACTTCTAAGGGGCTAGCAGGGTATTGTTTGGGGCTGTTGGAATTTTGAAACCTGTTTTGGTAGCTATAAGTGGGCTCATTTGTTTGATGTTTCACTGTGTGGCAGACTGCATTTGTAGAGGCCTATTTCTTCTGATTTAAAAACATAAGTGGTGTGATTTAACTGGGTCTGTTTCTTTGAATTGGAGACCTATACCTTCTAATTTCAAGCCTATTTTGATGTGTTGTTGGCGAAGCTGTTTGGAGTCCTGTTTCTTTGGATAGCGAACCTATTTGGGGGCTTTGAGTAGAATTGCGATTCATTGTTGCTGGCTTCACTAGCTGCAAAGCTTAGTGCAGAGTGGGGGAAGGGTGCTAATGGTCTGACCAGGGGCCTCAGCTACCTGATTGTTTCTGGAAGACTTGGGCTGGTCCCACCCCCCAAGCCCCTCTCCCCACCCACCCCATGTCCATTATTTCCTTTATACCAGGGGTTCTGACATCAGTTCCACAAATGGGAAAAGGGTATGCACCTGTCATAGCAGAAGCAGACATCCAGGAAAGGAACAGCAGCAAGTGAACAGGTGACTGCTATCTCAGTGGAAGGAAAGTAACTGCAAATCTAGGAGCTTTTATTGTTACTTCTTTGCATTGCTATTGCATTGGGGAAAGGAGGAGTAGGAGTTTGAAGAAGGTTGTGCAAATAGCTACTTAAAGTCTCTTTTTGAGTGTGGATAGGAAGGATAGGAACATAAAAAGTAGTTGCTCAATCTATCTAAACGTGTACAACAAAGGGGTAAGTGAAATAAAGAAAAGAATGTTTTGCACTGATGGGGAGGAGAGGGGAGACTTGGGGGAGTGTTTGGTATCCTGCGTCTGGAACGGTGTGGGGTCGCTGGTGGGCAATGACAGCAATGGGTAGGGTGGTAGGCTGCAACAACTGCAGTGCACCAGTCTTTCTAAAAATTGCCTGGAGTGTGGAAGGATGTTTAGTGTACATCCACATAGAGAAACTTAGAAAGGAGATCGAGAGGCTGCAGGAGGAACTAAGACAGGCAAGGCAGACTGGAGGTGGGTTTAGCCCAATACTGGAGGGAGGAAGAAGGGGAGATGAGAGAGGGTGATTTAAGCCAACAGTGGTGAGGAGAGGGTCAGAAGAAGGGAAGCAGAGACAAAGGGGCCCAGGCCAGGAAGAACGATTGCTGGGGAAACCAGGTCAGGAGACAAAAGACAAATGGAAGGAGGAGATAGGGACTTGTGAGGGGAGGTGAAGAAGTGGCAAAAGTCATGGAGTGTAAAGGAGAGAACAGGTTACTAGCAGAGAGCGGGAACGGGCATTTGTGAAGGGTCTTCAGAAAATAGTTTTGCACTGCTAGAGAGGAAGAAGGTGGAGGAGGGAAATGATGAAATTAGAGGGAATTGATAAATGCCTGGACCAAACTGGAGAAGGGAAGTTCTGCTGGGAGAATTTCAACAGGGCAAAAGGGATAAATACTGTGCAGGAGGAAGAAGAGGAGCTGGAAATGTGAGAGGGAGATGAATGGAAGCAAGCAGCGAGTAAGAGTGGTGGAATCTTAGTGCTGGGGGACTCAATACTAAGAGGAGTCAGGTGGGGTAGCAAGGGGGAGAGGCATAGTCGCATTTGGGTGGAGACCATGTCAGGAATGACAGTGGAAAGGGTGGCACATTCTGTTCTGAAATATGCTAGAAAGGGTAGGGACAAGCCTCATTTAATTATACATCTTGGGACAAACGACCTGGCTGACAAGGCAGTAGATATAGTCCAGAGGAGGTTTGAGGAACTAGCACATTTATGCGAGGGGGCAGGAAGATCAGTATTTTTTTCAGAGATACTTCCAGTGCCCAAGGCAAGCACAGCAAGAAAGCTGAGAATAGAGGAATTTAACGGATGGCTAAGAACCTGGTGTTGTGCTAAAGGGTATGGGCTATTGGGGGGGGGACCTGGGAAGACAGTAGTCTCTATGCCAAGGACAGACTACACTTGAGTGAGGAGGGAAAGAAAGTGTTGAAACAGAGGATGGAAGAGTACATAGAGGAAGTTGGGAATTTAAATTAGGAGTGGGGGATGGCAATTGGGCAAGAGATATGCAGATACCACAGGTTGGGAAACTATATGAGCTTACCCCCCATAACAGTGACAAAGAACAAATGGCAAGTACTATTGGTGATGCTAGGAAAGGAGGGCAGGATGGGGGGGGAAGGTAGAAGGTGGTTACCCTTAATGCTAGGAGCCTTGGGAGGAAAACTGCAGAGTTACAGGTGCTCATGGCAGAGGGAGAGGTGGACATTGCAGCCATCACAGAAACATGGGCCACCCAATACAATGACTGGGACCTGTCTGTACCAGGGTACAGGTTATTTCGTAGGGACAGGGTGATTGGAAAAGGAGGGGGTGTGGCACTATATGTGAAGGAAGCACTGAAGTGGGTAAGGGAGGAAGGGGAGGAGGGTAGTACAGAGTCACTTTGGATGCAAATCCAGGATTCCAAGAATAGGATTCTTAGAATGGAAGTGGTGTACAGGCCACCATCTCAAACAGAGGAGTTAGACAGGGAACTAGCAGAACAGATCAGCAGGACCTGTGAGAAGGGTAGTGTGGGTGATTGTGGGGGACTTCAACATGCCAGGAGTGGACTGGAGTACCCCAACAACCAGGAACAGAAGGGAGCAGGTACTGCTGGATGCCTTCCAGGACAGCTTCCTGCTGCAAATGGTCAGTGAACCAACCAGGTTAGGAAATACCCTTGACCTTGTGCTGGCAATTGGGGACTTTGTGAGAGAACTTGCAGGGGAGGAACCGCTGTCAGGGAGTGACCACCACTCAGTATGGCTCACATTGGATATGGGCAAGGAAGGAGTGGAATTGGGCACAAGAGTGCTGGACTTCAGGAGGGCAGACTTTGGGAGGATGGGGGAAGTGGTAAACGGGTACCTGGCCAGAATTCAATCTAGTATGAACACTAACCAGAGGTGGGAGCTCATAAAGCTGGGGATAGTGGAGGCAACCAAAACCTGCTGCAAGGCCCAGATCAAGAAGGCTAGGGCTAAGAAACCGAGCTGGTTGAGCAAGAAGGTCATGGAAAAGGTAAGGAGAAAAAGAGCTGCCTTCAGGAAGTACAAGAAAACAGGGAGGGGGGGAGGACAGGGAGGAGTACTTGACAGAATCAAAGGAGGTGACAAGGGCAGTAAGGGGAGCCAAGGCATCTACAGAACTCAGGCTGGCACAAGGCATTAAGAAGGGGGAGAAGGACTTCTTTAGGTACATCAGGGAGAAAAGGAGCTGTAAGGACCACATAGTAAGGATTAGGAAGGAGGGGGGTTGGGTGGAAGCAGCGTGCGTTAAGGCAGAAGCACTAATGAGTACTTCTGCTCAGTATTTACTGAACAGAAGGGGGTGACACCCAAGGGGAGAAATGGCAGAAACAGGGGAAGGGGGTGACAGATGGGAAATCATGGAGGCAGAGTTCAGGAGGGTTTGAAGGCACTGAGGGTGGACAGGCGCCAGACCCAGATGGCATCCACCCAGGGTACTGAAGGAGCTGGCAGAGGTCCTTGCAGGACCTTGCAGACCTACTTAATGCCTCACTACATTTTGGGGTGTGTACCTCAGGACTGGAGGATGGCTCATGTGGTGCCCCTCCACAAGGTAGCCCAAGGATGAACCAGGAAACTACAGACCAGTGAGCCTCACATCCATCTTGGGTAAGCTAATAGAGACTATCCTGAAGGAGAGGCTGGTGGCCCTCCTAGAGGCCAAAGGACTACAGGACAGCAGACAGCATGGCGTCATATGGGGCAGATCCTGCCAAACCAACCTGGTGGAGTTCTATGACTGGGCAACTAGGCAACTGGATAGGGGCCATGCAGTGGATGTCCTGTATCTGCTGTATCTGGACTTCAGTAAGGCATTCAACTCGGTGCAGCATGGAAGGCTGGGAAGTAAGTTAGTAGGCGCAGGGGCGGGTGCAAAGCTGCTGAGATGGGTAGGAAACTGGCTTCAGGGAAGGCAACAGAGGGTGGTGGTGGGTGGGGAGCTCTCACACCCAAGGGTAGTGATGAGCGGTGTTCCACAGGGCTCGGTGTTTGGACCAGTGTTTTTGGGATATTCATTGCAGACATATCATGGGACATCAAGAGCAAGATCAGTCTGTTTGCTGATGATACCAATGTAGGAGCAGTGGTGGATGACCTAGGGGGATGGCAGGGGTTGCAGGATGATCTGGCAAAGCTTGAAATCTGGTCAGACACCTGGCAATTGGGGTTTAATGTCAAAAAGTGCAAGGTACTGCCTTTTGGGATGAAGAACCCAAGGAGGAGTTACCAGCTGGGGGGAGTGCAGCTAGCCCAGACAGAAGAGGAGAAGGATCTGGGGGTGCTCATTACAGGGTCAATGAACAACTCGTCACAATGTAGGAAGGCAGCTACAAAGGCCAACAAAATGCAAGGGGTATATCTTCGAGGAGGGAGAAGGTGATTCTGCCACTGTATACGTCATTAGTTAGACTGCACCTGAAGTACTGTGTGCAGTACTGGTGCCCGTATCTGAAGAGGGACATTAAGTTACTGGAGGGGGTGCAGCGCAGGGTGGCAAAGATGATCAAGGGGCTGGGGGACTTATCATACGAGAAGAGGTTGAGGGAATTGAACATGTACTCACTGGAGGACAGGAGGGACAGGGGGGACATGATTGAAACCTTTAAATACATGAAAGGAATAAACGAGACAGGTACAGATGGGCTGTTCAAAGTAAGGGAAGGGAGGGACACCAGGGGCCATGATATGAGACTGGAAGGAGGAAAGTTCAGGAGGGAGATGAGGAGACACTTTTTTACAGAGAGGGTGGTGACTGGGTGGAATGCGTTACCTGCAGAAGTGGTATCCAGTAGAACAGTGGACTGCTTCAAAAGGGGATGGGACAGGACAAGGGGGAGGGTTAATGAAAAGGAAGGGTGGAAGGGAGGGGCAGCTGCAGAATAAGGGATGCTAGCTGCACATTCGAGAAGACTTGATAGACCTCTAGGCCTTTATCTGCTGGCAAATTTTGTATGTTCGTATGTTCGTAAGGTGCAAACAGGCAGACTGCAGTACCAAAAAATACAATTATAGCAAACAATCGAAGAGAGGTATGTAAAATAAGTCAAGTGAACAATGAAATCAGTGCTCAGTATTTTAATGTGCCAATAAACAGGACAAACAGACAAAGCCCTAGCTCTTCAAATCCTTGTGGGATCTTCCTACGTCCTTAGGAAGAACCTGCAGGGGATCGAAGTGCTGGGGCTTTGTCAGTTTGTCCTGTTTGTCTTTTCTGGCATATTAAAAACACTGAGCATTGATTTAATTGTCTGTTTGACTTATTTCGTGTACCTCTTTTCAGTCTTTTGCTGGGTTATTACAATGGCCTGGAACAGTGAAAGTACTGCTAAATGAAAATGGGGTCCCATTTAGTTAGTGCTGCTGCTGCTCTTTAGTGGGTATTTTTACTTGGTAGAGCACTGGTAAGCTGCAGAATAGCACTGTGGCCAAGTTTTGTCTAGAAAGCATTCAGAAAAGTACTGTTCCAGTAAATCAGTGGGTGCTCCTATTTGTCTACAAGGCATTCAGCAAAATACTGTTCCAGGAAATCAGTGGGTCTCCCTAAAGGGCTCAGTTCTCTGAATTATTTTGACATTTTCTAACTGGTTTTGGATACCCTGGAAAAGTATTTAAGATGGAATAATAGGGTGGGTTCCTATGACTTTTTTGAGTTACCCTCAGACACTGAAGAATGACAAGTATTTATTTATTTATTTATACATCAGTTTACAGCCTTTGAGCCAGAGGCTCGTTTCCAAAGGTACCTCATCACAAAGAGGACAAAACACAGTACAACATTTAGTTACATTATTGTAGATAACAGCTTTTTTTTTACATCATAGCGGGCAACAGTTTAGGCAGATATATGCAGTAATTACTTTGTTTCTAGTATGAGGTGACTGCTTCTCTGATCAAGTCTATTAAAATATGAGGGTGCCCTGAGGCCAACCTGCAGGGTACTAGGTACACAATACTCAGGTATAATACTGTTTGAGGGAAATTACAAATCTGTGGTGTTCAGTGTGTAAAATTTGGAAAGGACCAGATGTTCACTGGTACATGGATGGCAGGTGAGGACTGATGTAAATTCCCCCTCACAAATTTCCAGTGGTCTGGGACTGCCATAGAGCCAGTTGGTTATTATAACCAAAAAGGAAAGCATACCCATTGGATACCTAGCATGAGGGTCTAGTCCCATTAGTTACCACTTGGTAGTGTTTGGGTAATATTCAGAACTCTAACAATCCTACAGCTGGATTTTACACCTGGTGGCGTCCTTATATAGTGCTTATCAGCACTGTAGTTGGGTTCCCAGAGTAGGTGTTTAGAAACGTTTTTCGCTATCTGGTGGATATGGGAGTGTCTGAACTATCCCTTTGAATAATGACTTTCTCATGTTTTCTTAATCTCCCTGAACTTATTCTGATAGGTCCGATATAGCAGAATTGTTGAATTTATATTGCTTAATATGTAATTCAGGGTTGATGAATTATATACCCAGGTGTACTGTATGAATGCTTATAAGATTCAGGGTAGGAAAATATACTAAAAGTAAATCAAATAGTTGTCTGACTGAAAGTCCATGTGCACTTCACAAATTATGATGTATTATACTGAAAGCAAATTTAATAACTGTTTGACCAAAAGTTTAAGTGCAACTTATAAATGTTGATGTAATAATTTTATTTGGCTTACACTATTCATGTGTTGTATTGTTATGTTTTTATGTATTTAATGCATCTAATTTTAACTTTAATTTTTACTTACATTGTAATGACTGAAAAGTCGAACAATAAACAAATCTGAATCTATAACAAGATTAAAAAAATTATTATGGAGTGCCTGACAGTGAGTTACTGGCAAGGATATACGCCTTGATAATAATAGCTTAAGCACAAAAACCAAAGAAAAGTAACCCAGAAGTCTAAGAATCACTATAATATTACGTACAAGCCAGCAACACCAGTGACTGATCATTTGAGGTGCAGATGATGCTTCTTATATCAATGTATGGATCAAATCACATCTGAGTACATCACAGTCTCTGGCTGATGTTTAGTTTAATTTACAATTGTTTATTTATTTGTTAGAGTGCTCTATGTAATTGTGACTCTAGGTGCTTTACAGAATACACTAATAAAATAAAAATTAAAAATTTCAACATACATATAAGACTAATTATGAAAAATTAAAAATTAGAGGAAAAAGCTTTACAAAATAAGAAGGTCTTCAGATCCCTTTTGAAGGCATCCACTGAGGAAGCCTTTCTAACCAACCAAGGTAGGTGCAGTGGCTGAAAAAGCCAGAGCACCAGATAATTGCACGTGAACCTTGGGAATCACTAGGAGGCTCTCCACAGATGACCGGAGATGGCGAGAAAGGTTGTTGGGCTGCTAGAAGGTCATGCAGGTACCCAGGCCTCAGACCATGTAGGGCTTTATAGGTCAGCAAAACCAACTTTCAAGGTGATCCACCACCTGATAGAGAGCCAGTGCATAGAGCACAGCACAGACATAATGTGACATGACCTAGGCAGCCCAGCTAATAGCCTGGCCGCTGCATTCTGCACTAGCTACAGGCAGCAAAGATTGACCCCTGGTAGCCCTACCCTAGCTATACATGATCTCAAGTGGTGAGGTTTCCTAAGTGTGGACTCTTTCAGCCCATTCTCATGGGTGGAATTGGGGTTTGGGGTGTGAGGGGGACTGTCATCTCCTTGAGATGATTCAGGAAAGGGAAATCTGTAGAAATTTGGAAGGTATATCAGAGGCAAAGTGGGGAATCCTTTCAAATCTGGCGCTTGAGAAAGGTTGTTTTCCAAGTTCAATCTACAAGGGTACATTGGGTCCTCCACCAATGGAGCAAAAGGCGCTTGTCCTCTATGCACACACCATGTACTTGTTTGTGCTCAGTAGGACATAGTGCTGAGGAAGGTAGGAGGGAACCAAGCAAGGTAATCTTTAGTGAGGGTCTGACTGGGAAAGGTAGCACCACATTGATGAGATCAAACACTCACTGCAGTATGAATGCAGAGGGGTGCATTACCAAAGGATATGCAACAAGTTCTCTCCCGGTTATCCATATTTCCAGCAGTGGTTATTTGGGAGCAAGTGAGCAGAGTGGAGAACAGCAGGAGTATGACACCACAAGAGAAGGACTTTGTTTTGTAGGAGCCAACTCCTGAGGTCTCTAACTGCAGAGTGCGCTTCTCTCAGATGTAGTGCCCATTCCTCATGAAGGAGGGGTTGATTCAGGAGGGATGCCCAAGTGCCCTTGGCCAAAAGGAGCTGATCCAGAATACTATCCCCGATAACCTTTTAGATGTGTCTGGCCCTAACCTTTGGAGATTTTAACAAATACATTGGGGGGTGTGCCTTGTCCAAAGGAGGTGAAAAGCTTAACCATGAGAGGAGAGGCACAAGGGCACTGTGAATCTGGAGATACTTCCTAAATTCACATAGGTTTAGATTATATCTTCTTTGGTGGTGTCTAGGGCATTGAGGGTTGGAGCTAGTAGGTCTTGCAGAGTAAATATCCCTGCAGACTCATAGGATTTTTATCTAATTTTGGGGTACCCTACTTTAATTTGGGGGTTGTTCCATAGAGGGGTTAAGGCTGGATGAGACAGGTTCATAGGTACACGTCCTTGGATTCGGACCCATGCATGCAAGGAATGAGAAATACAGTACAGGTATAGAGGAGAAGGGGACAGTGGCGGGTGAGACTCCTTAGAATCACTGTTGTGCCATCTAGTGGGATTGAGGAATTTTGTGTCAGAGGAGACTGGATAAAGGCAGTGTGCAATTGCTCAAGGAATTTCAATGAACTGCTAATAAAGGATGAAATCTGCAAACATGCAGAGTTGTAGAAAGAACTGGATGTAGCAAAGAAGGCAGTTTTCAAATGTAAGGCAAATCCACAATATAAAGACCTGGACACACAGCAACAAAATAAATGGCATAAATATGTATTAGAAGTTATTGAAAGAAAAACTAACAAACTCTTAAGGGATCAAACAGACTATGATGATCCAAACCGTATACCATTGCCGCAGCGTCTCCCGGATCACAAAGACACCACAGCGACAGGAATCGGGCAAAATCCGCCTGTCGCTGTGGTAGACTGGTTGGTGATCGGGACTGCCTCGCTGGGTGTTTGCTCCCCAGTCCAACTCTGACTCAGAGTTAGAATCATAGAGATGGGGAGGGGTGTGGGGGCACAGTCCCCAGCTGAATACATGGAGGCATCCCCGACACTGCAATGCTGACAGTTGGCACTGCAGCTGTCGCTGTCGGGGATGTCTCCATGCCGACTGTCACTGTGGCATGGGTAAACTGATGGAAACATAGTGAACTGGCCAAAACCAAGATCGAAGAGCAGAGGGCACTTGAGGGTAGTTTTTGCTCAGATAGTACCCTATAAATTTGGATACCACCAGATACCTGACGTTTGGCCAGATAGTGGATCCAGTCAGATAGTGGCACTATCTGACCGCGGATCTGACTGTCCCAGATCCAGGTCGGATCCCCCAGATCCACAGTCAGATCCTGGATCCAATGCTGGTTCAGACCACGGACCCCTGGAGCCGACCTCAGATGGTGTGGGATCTGACCTGGGATCCGACCTCCAACTTAGGTCCAGTTCCACATTGGATCCTGGGTCGGATACTGCTACTATCTGATGGATCACAATCGGATCCACAAAGGCACTATCCAAGCATCACTCCTCGGGGTTAGATTTGCCGGTGTAAAAAATCTAAATAAGAATTGAGTGCAATCAACAAGTAGACCCAGAGAATTGAGTGAAACTAATATTCAGCAACAAGGTCCTAGTTTACCAAAGAAAAATCTTCAAAGTACAGCAAAAGCAAAGGAAAAACCAGACAGAGCAAAAGAGGTGGGAGAAAAAAGCACTTCAACAACAGAGAGAGCCTTGAGAGAACGCAAAAAAGATCTGAGTTGCAGATAATTAACCTCTCCAAGCTAACTTTGACAAAAAGACAAGAATCAGTTCTTAACAAGCATTTGTCAAAGCCGAATGTTTGCTTGATGGCATTAGCATTGGAAGTGCAGGAGTTAGACAGACGCAGAACAGGAATGGCAGTGAAGTATTGAACTGACACCATCCCCATGGACAGGCATTGGGGTGTGCCTTTGGGTCATCGCCCATAACACTCACGTCATTTCATCTCACCCTAGGCATTAGGGTTTCCCACTATGGCACCCTACCCTGCAGACACCGACAAGTGTCGAGGTCTGCCTTGGGGTGTTCAGGCTTTACACTCACCCCACTCCATAAGGAAATTCACTGAAATGGGTGCAGTACAGGAGAATGGGGTGAACTCTGGGGCCAAAAAGTCCAAGTCACACCTCGATGCCTGTCACTGGCTGCAGCGTGGGGGTGGGGGTGGAATGGCATGAGCATTACTGTCGACAGTCTCAAGTCACACCCCTGATGCCTGTCGGTCTCTCCAGGGTAGGGTGCCATGGTGGGAAACCCTAATGCCCTGGGTGTTTCTTGATATTTTCACTCTAAGTTTTCAACATGGGCTTTTTGTGACCCCACCACATGAGCAGTGACACTATCAGTTCATTAGCTGAAAGGTGATTTTGCACAGCGACTGTGCAATTTGGTGCCACAGGTGCGAAAACACATTTCAGGCATGATGTGAAAAATGACAGCTGTACTGTTCATGAGGAGGTGTAAAAAATGGTAATGTTGAAAATATAGAGTGAAAATATAAAAAAATTGGTGAAGTCACGAACGTGCATAGAAACTGCACAACGCACACCCATAATGCAATAATTTTGCAGATTTTTTACACCACATTTTCAACATAGGCATTTTGAGACCTCTGCTCATGAACAGTGGCACTGTGATTTTCTTAATCTGTCCCGAACATTGATTTCGCATAGCGACCATGCTCATTGTGTGCCACAGTTGCGAAAACATGTTTTGGGCAGGATGTGAAAAATGACAGCTGTACTGTTCATAAGGCGTTGTGCAAAAATGACAATGTTGAAAATCTGGAAATAAAAATACAAAAAACTGGTGAAATTCTGATGCATAGAAACTCATCAATGCAAGCTAGTAGCAGCAGTAATTTTTGGATTTGTTCACCAAATTTGCAACATGGGCTTTTTGGGACCTCTCCTTATGAACACCGTCACTGTGATTTTCTTACTCTATGCAAACATTGATTTCACATAGCGACGGCGCCATTATGTGCCACTGTGTGAAAACACATTTTGAGCTGGATGTGAAAAATGACAGCTGTACTGTCCATAAGGAGGTGTGGAAAGATGGCAATGTTGAAAATCTGGAGTGAAAATATTAAAAATTCTCGAAGTTACAAGCGTGCATGGGAACTGCGCAATGCACGCTCGTAACAGTCATTTTGGGGATATTTTTCACCAAATTTTCAACATAGGCTTTTTGGGAGCCCACATCATGAACAGTGTCACTGTCATTTCATTAATCAGTCCCAGAAGGTGATTCCGCGCAGTGATCTCAAAATCACCTTTCGGGACCGATTAATGACATAACAGTGACTGAATTCATGAGGTGGGGTCTCAAGAACCCCACATTGAAAATTTGGGGCCAAAAGTCACAAAATGGCTGAGATATCCACCCAAGTTGACCCCCCCCCCTTATGCTATTATACAGCTTATTGGCATTTCTTCAATTCGCAGTCGGCTTTGAAGAGTGCAAACATGTTTCCGCTCCACCGAAGATCATCGTGCCAGATTCTGGAGGTAAGTATGGGATGAGGGTAGTGCAGGGAGTTGGGATGCACACAGGGTGGGTGCAGGTTGGAGGAGGTGACCAGATGGTGAGGTACCGTTTTCTGTGTTTCAGATTATAAAAAAATAAAATAAAAAAGCACTGCAGACCATTTTCTGTTTTTCACAAGTGTAAGAGTTTGGAAGGTCATGTTAGCCACATTGGGTGGGCCTCAGTGTGGCACACAATGGGGGGTGGGGCAGGGGCAGGAAAATGCCGATGCAATGGGGGGATTAAACATGCTGACAGGTGGATTGGGCACCCCGTCAGCAAGCGTGTCTGTGTTTGGGGAGGATGATGCTGAGGGGGATTGGGCACCCCCCTCAGCAGACAAAATACTGCAAACTGGCACATATGCCAATGGGGACTGGGCTCCCCCATTGGCAAATGAACTAGGGAAGGGTATGCCAACAGGGTATTGGGTACCCCCGAAGTTGGCTTGCTGGGGACTGTGAGAGGCGGACAGCGACAGCCACCACCATGTTTATTGAAATGTTATACCAGGCAAGGCACGCCTTGCAATGAGGGGATGCTCCCTCATTGCAGCAGCAAAATCATTTCAAGTTGGTGGCATGCTTGCAGACTACTGTCATAGCCAGTGCGCTCCTTCATTGGTAACAGACAGACGAGCCCCAAAAAGCAGTGGCGGCACTGGGCACAACACTGCTGCACCTCCACAACTTGCTTCTCCAGCAAGCTGCCACAACATGTTTCTTGCGCATGCACACAAGCAAACATACAAATGGTCTCAACTTTATCCCAACCCCTCCAGTAAATGAATTCTGCATCTTTGTGGAGCTTTATAAATTCTTCAGAAAATTAAAATGTGAACTCTTTTTTCCAGCAGAGATTAGAACATATACCCTCTGTACTAGACATAGGGGTGACTATTGAAGAAAGAGCACCACCTGTGGAAGATCTGGACTTTGTTCTAGGAGCCATATCAGAACTTAATCCATTTGAAAGTGAAAGGGAAATGCATCAGGATTTGAACCTGGACAGTTCTTTGTTTTCCATGAATTGGATTGCATTTGATACTGAGACATGTGGAGATCTAAGCCCTAACACAACAGGTAATGTTACTTCTTTGAATGGTAACCTATTGAGTGACTTTCAGATGCTAGAATCCCTGTGGCTTGAAAATCAAGATAGTGATGACCTTTTGACCTCCCATGCATCAGGTGGGACGAGACTTTTAACTGCTAATAAACACATTTCAGCACTGAGAAAGAACATATTTAAAGAAAGATCTGTATTTTGTCCTAAGACATGTAACAGTGCTATCATAAGTTTTGAAAAAATAGTGTGAAGGCAGGTCAAGAACATCCTGAATGAGAATACTGCTGCTAGAACTAGTAAGACATCGAACAGTAATAGAAATTTCAGTACAAAGAATTTAACTAAGAATGAGAGGTTAAAATTAGAGAAGTTATGTACTGAGTTTTCTGTGGTTATAAAGCAGGCTGACAAGGGTGGCAACATAGTTATCCTTGATAAAGAACACTGGAATTGCTTTGACATTATTAAATGATGAAAGGAACTACATGAAATTGAGATCTGATCCATCCATAACATTTAGGAAAGACCTGATCCTACAGCTTACATCAGCAGTATCACGGGGCAATATTACTGAGTCTGAATATTGATATATATGGCAAGATTATCCATTGACACCTGGATTCTATATTTTGCCTTAAATACATAAAGACAAGGAAAATCCACCTGGTAGATCCATTATTTTAGGAATAGATTCTTTAACACAGAACCTTGGCAGATTTATAGATCTCTTCTTAAAATTTAGTGTTACAGAGCTTAAATCTTACATTCAAGAAACTAGAGACTTGTTAAGTAAGCTTAGGAATGCCACCTGGGTTCCTGGTTTTGTTTGGTTAGTGATCCATATAGAGGCCTTATATACTTCTATAGGGCATCATGATGGCCTTAATGCAACCAGACATTACTTAGAGAAACTGAGTGAATCTGAACTCTTACCAGTAGAATTCATCATGACCTCTTTAGAATTCATGTTTACACACAATAATTCTGAATTTGATGGATCACAATATTTACAGGTCTGCAGCACAGCAATGGGTGCAGCAATGATACCAAGCTATGCAACCTCAGTTTGGGGTATTGGGAAGAAAACATCATCTTCAATGAGGAAATTAATCAATTCTTTTAAAATGTGACATACTGGTATTGATTTATAGATGATGTGATATGTGATATGTACTGTATCTGGCAGGGTGAAATGAGTGAAGCACAAGAATTTATCAAGTGGCTAAACATAAATAATCTGAATTTAATAGTCACACACACAACTGATAAAAATTGGATTTTTTAGTCCTAACTATGTCAGTTAATGAAAAACATAACAGTGTTATAGACACCAAATGCTTTAGGAAAATGAGCAATTAATTTTTTATTGCATGCTATTAGTGCCCGCCCTCCCAATCTTAAGAGACAGATGGACTACTGTCAAAATGTCTGGCATCAATACATTCAGAATTTGGATCAGCATAATCCCAATCAGCCTCATGTCAAAAATTAGATATCTAAGTTACTCTGCTTAAAAGATACAAGTCATTTTATAACCCTAACTTTACTGCCTGTTCAAAAAAGCCAGTTTCAGTGAAGGACTGCTGATGATGTCACCTCCAGAACTCACAGTCTAGTCTTCCCTGTCAGCAAGCTTATAGAGACTTTTTCTCCAAAGTTTGAAGATCATGTGCAATAGTTTTCACAAGTAAAACAGACAGCACCATTCAAAAAACATTTCTATAAAAAACTATGTGTTTCAGGTTTTGTGACAAAGTCGACAAATTTGTATTTTTATTTATTTATTTATTCATTTATTGTTTTGGTGCCTTTTTGTTGTGGTCCTTTTCTCAGAGTTGCTGAATTCTGAATCATAGCACACTGCAGTGAGATTTGCAGACTAAATAACTTTCTGATGTGGTGGAAGGCTGTGCTCATTCACACCTGTCATTCAATTGAGGTCATTTCTCAGGATGGCACTTTAAAACAATTATTCTATCCCCCTGTAAATGGGGGTGGAAGAGGTAATGCTGTCCTGAAACCTTACTATGAGTTTCCATGCAGTAGCCAACCCAGTCAACCTAGTATTTTCTCCCTGGCAGGCTGTTACTTGACCTACATTCAAGCCCATCTATGTTGTATTCCACATTTGTCTTTGAGGGCATATACCTTGCTCACCTGAACAGATTGACACAACAAAGAGCTTTGGAGAAAAATGGCCATAGCCATGTGTTTATTAATAAATGAATTATAAATATACATTAGCCTCAATGTGATGTGCGCAGCAAGGTATCCTTGGAAGCAATATCTCTCACAATGGAACAGATAAACTATTGATGGTCGACCCTCCCTTCTTACCTGGGGGAGGCACCTTACCATCAAACAGGACCCCATGAGGGCAACAGCCTTTGGGGCATGAGGGATGGCTCTATCACTGGCTGCAGCTTAATCCTCCCTCATCAAAGAACCCACCCTGCCGCAGGCAGATGTCTGAAGATGGTGCCTATCTGAACTCCAGCCATCAGGCCTGCCCTCCAGTCAGCTTCAGGGAGATCTGGCTAATCAAGACACATGATCCCCTGTTACCCCCTCCAAACAGCCTTCCAAGACTACCAAACTGCCACTTATATATGTACATGGCCATGACAACTATCTACCTAATCTCTTACCTGACCTAAACTAACAACATACTTCCCCTTGCTGGAGAAGGCAAAACAATGGAAAACCCAGTGGGAAAAAAATGGGAAATTCCTTCTTGACTCTTAAGGTGATCCGTCATAGTGGGACAGCAAGTTCCCTATACCCCCACCATTCCTCCCTGCTTTTACGAGGGTGAGTTTTGGGTGGGATGCGACCTGAGACAAGGAGGAATGAGGATGAATTCCTCCTGAGCAGCCCCTCTTGTGGGCATAGCTCCTCCCTATCACTGACTGCAAGCTCCCTCCCCCTTGGGAACCATACAACCTCCCCCCTGCCCCTACTGGGTGGTCAAACCTGCCTCCCTCTGTCCATCCAGGTGGCCTTAGTCATGCCCCCAGACAAAGTCCCGCCTGCTGTGATGCCTTGCAGGCTCCTTCATTGTCTTTGAGAGCATAAACCTTGTTCACCTGAACAGACTGACACAACAAAGAGCTTTGGAGAAAAATGGCCTCAGCCATGTGTTTATTACTCAATGAATTATAAATATACATTCACCTCAGCGTGATGTGTGCAGCTAGACAGCCTTGGAAGCAATATCGCTCACCATGGAGCAGATAAATTATTGATGGTTGACCCTTCCTTCTTACCTGGGAGGTGGCCTTACCATCAAACAGGACTCTGCAAGGGCAACAACCTCCACAGCATGAGGGATGGCTCTATGACCAACTGTGGCTTAATCCTCTTCAGTCAGAGGACCCGCAATGCTGCGGGCAGATGCCCGCAGTGGGTGCCTATCCAAATTCCAGCCATCAGGCCTGCCCTCCTGTTGGCCTCAGGGTGATCTGGCTGGTCAAGACACATGATCCCCTGTTAACCCCTCCAAACATCCTTCCAAGACTACCAAGCCACCAGAGGGTGAGCGCTACACAGCTCAACCCCCCCACAAGCACTTCACGCCAATGTTCTCTCCACTGCCCTTTGTATGTCCTCCAAGAACAGATCTAGCCCTTTCTCTGACAGATGTACTCCATCGTCTCTATACAACCTGGCCTTTGCAAAGCTGGCCTTTTTACTATCAAGTCATCAACTCTGGGTGCCTAACTATTGACGCCCCCCCCCCACAGAGTCCATAAGTGGCCGCATTGACGAGTTCTGCAGCCAGCGCATTTTCTCTATTGTCCTGATGTTATGGGTGTGCTGCCAGTGCTGTATCTGAACTATTACAGACCAAATTATATGCACCTATGGCCACCACTGTTTCAGCATCACCAGGTCCTTCTGCACCCTATCCTTTAACTATCTCACAGTTATGGCTACCAGATCATTTCCCCCCAAGTGAATTACTAATACTGTGGGTTGTTCCTCTGCTGGGCTTTGTCATGTAATGTTGCAAGTAAATCAGCTCATCTCATCCAGCGCTGTCCCAACCAAAGCACCTCTGCCTGTTCAGGCACCAAAAACAAGTTCTCTCCTCCTTGGTACTGCCTGGCCCAAACAGCTGCCCAATGGAAGTACGAATGGCCACAAATCCAAATCTGCACTGCTCGGGCTTTAACAGCTGTGCAAAACAAAGCAAGAAAGAGTTATAGCATATGAGGTCTAACATATCTTTCGAATGCCTGTGATCTACAGGTACCTAATGCCTGTATCCGACTATCTGACCATCCCTCTGCCCTTACATATGCCACACCAGTCCTAAAGGAGTGCATGTTAAATTGTTCTGCCATGAAGCCCAGCTGGCACAGGGTTTTCTGTAACACATGCTTGAATTGGTACGCCATTAGAGGCCCCCCATCCCCATGTCTAAAAAAGTCCCTCATTGTTGAGCGCTTATGTATGTAATTCTGCACCCATGCTTGAATATCCCACTGAAGCCCCTGGGTCACAGACAAGCTGCACCAACACCCTTGGATGTCTTGGTCAGTCTTGCTCTTATGTAGATGGACAAAGACTTCCAACGTCATAACCTCAACTTCATCGTCCTCCAGTGCCACCGGGATCCCAGTGGCATTGCTGGGCTGCGCAAGTTCGGACACTCTAAATGCCCTGCAAAACGCCAATGTCCAGAACAGCTGGGTTTCATCCGGGGATGAGCATACCTTCGGAAGCTCATCCCAGATCTGTTTAAATATAGGTGAGCTAATAGGACAGCGGCTGTCTGGGCTGTTTGGGGCTGAGCACGCCCAACCTTTCAGCATCTTCCAGAGAGGAAAAGCCCTTGTGGTTTCAACATAGCCCATGGCTTTCTGAAACCAGGCTATGCTGGCTATGTGCTGTTCCATTATTGCCGGGGTGGACCCCCCTGATGTTTTTTGTATAACACGTATTCACACAGCTGTGCTAATAGGGTAGGTAATGTTGCTGCCCTCCCATGAGCCTGTGGTACCTCCAAAAATCTGTCCAGCCACCTCTGGTATGCTATTTGTGTCCTAAGTGCTAGTGAATTCCTCATTAACTCTCAGGCTTCTGGGTTGTCAATTCTCATAGGAATGCAGGGACTTCCCTGAGCTGGTAGTCTTCTGCTGGTGCCAATTCTCAAAATCTCTGCCACTTCGAACAAGAAAGAGTGTCAGCAATGCCATTTTCAATGCCTGGAACATGCTCAGCCTTAAAACTGTTGTTCAGCAACAAGCATTTTAAGACAAACACCTGCATAAGGTTGTCCATCGGGCCCTTGCCACCTAACTGTCTGTTTATGGCATGCACCACCACTGTGTTGTCAGACCTAAAGGTGATGAACTTGTCCTTAAGAAGGTCACCCCAGATCACCAAGACCACTACAATGAGAAAGAATTCCATGACCATAATCTGCCTTAGTAATACCTAATCTTACGCAATCAGGAGGCCACTGACCCGCACACCACTAACCTTGAATATAGGCCCCAAAGCCCAGGCCCCCTGAGGTGTCTGTAAAGAGTTCCAAGTCCTGACTGGACACTGGGAACTGGCCACATCAACACCCCATTAAAGCATCACAAGAATGCCTGCCAGATGCCCAGCTCATCCCTCATTGCTGCTGTAATTAGGATTCTATGGTGCGGTTTAGTTCAACCTGCTCCTACCCCTGCCAGGAACCTCATGAAAGTCCTACCCATGGGGAGTACCCAACAAGCAAAGTTCAGGTGCCCCACCAATTGCTGAAGCTCACGCAAAGTGACTTTGCATGCTTTCATCACTGATTCCAGCTGAATACACAAGGCCACCAACTTATCCTGGGGTAGCCGGAATACCTGCTCCCTTGTGTCAGTCTCGATCCCAAGGAAGGACAGCCATGTACATGGCCCTTCTGTCTTGTCTTGTGCCAATGGTACACCCAGGTCAGCACACGTGGAAAACCATCATGAGCTTAGCACATTGCCCAGAGCTGGTCTTCCCTACAAAGAGGAAGTTATCCAAATAGTGCATTATGTGATCAAGCTGGGCTTTCTGGGCCGTGGCCCAGTGCAGGAATGTGCTGAACTGCCTAAAAACCACACAAGCCACTGCGTACCCCATGGGCATGCAATTGTCTATGTAGTAGTACCCCTCAAATTTCATGCCCAATAGCTCTCTATCTGCTGGGTGGACAGACAACAAGCAGAAAGCTGACTCTATGTCTGTCTTCCCCAAGAGTACACCCTGGCCCGCCTATCGATCCACTTCTACTGCCCTGTCAAACAAAGTGTAAGACATTGCGGTATGTGCTGAGTCGATTCAGAAGTTGACTAAATCCCCTTCCAGGTATAACAAAACAAAAACGAGCTTGGCTCACCAGTGGCACAGATAAACCAACAAATAGGTTCCAATAAAAAGTCATTTATTCATTTAAAAATGGACAAGAACATTAACGGACTACATAGCAAGCAAGTGCACCCCTATCCAAAAACGAACGTGGTCGATGTTTCGTGTCGCTCTGATGCTTTTTCCAGACCATCACCGAAAGTCACCCGGTGCCTTCTTGGGAACCAACTCAGTGGGTGACACCCTGAGGAGCGAGCTGGGAGGGGTGGCGAAGGGGCCACTGATCCATCCTATGACCAGCTTCTTCTGAAGTTTGCACCACATGACTTCAGTTTGCTCTTTGGCTGATCTCAGGTTGTCTGACTTGCATGCCCTCCTTGGACCTTAGAATGGTATATGAAAACCCTTCCTGAATCCTACTGCCAACGAGCAAGCGGTCATCCTATCAGGGTAGTTGGCCAACCATCCCTCAATAGTTTCTGCCCTAATTGGTGCTGGCAGCCTTTGCCTCTCCTTTCTGAAAGGCAAGAAAATTACTGGCTTTTCCAGCACCAAACTCTGTGGCTTTCTCGCATAGTTGAAAGGGGTGGGGCTTTCCGCAAGCCATGCACGTGTGCTCATACTTGCAACGCTCAGTCTTACATGATCCTTGGTTATAGCTGAAGCAATACACTTTTCTGCCCCCCTTCCCCTTTTGCCCCCTGATACACCATCTTTGGTGAAAGGGGGTGCCTCACTGGGAAGTCACTATCCGTATGCTGCCCCCTGCCCCCTCCAAGTCTATGGTCCACAGAAGTGGGAGGTCCAAGACTGCCAATGACCTCGTCGTATCCATCTGCGTTCTCCTCCGGTATTCCTCCTCATGTTCTAACCACCCCCCACCTGGCTTACTAGCATGCATCGTCATTATCCTACTAAAGTAAACCCACAGCCCATCAGCTTTACCCAGGCTGCCTTGGGTGAGTATTCCTGCATTAATCGTAAAGCCTGCCACCCAATGTTCCCAAGTACATTGCACTATTGCTTTGTGCTTCTGTGCCACCCCATTGTCTCTGTCTTTGTCCTTCTTGTCTTTTTCCAGCTCCTTAGGCTGGTTCAGCAAAGAAAAGATGTCAACGTATTCCCCATTGAGGATTTGTTGCCTCACCCTGTCTGGCAAGTGTGAACCAATGGGTTCTGCCAACGATAGGAAACTTACCACCCCTTGTTGCCGCGGGGTTTGAGGTTGAGGCATTGCCGCTCCTGAGCTTCCATTCCCAGACTCCTCCCTGGAGCTGAGGATACCTGGACCACTCCTGACCAGGCACTATTCTGGTCTACCAGCAATGCCAAGAACCAGTCGAGTTTTTGCTCTACCCTGGACTGGCAAGGGCTGCCAGACGGCATCTGTGGGCCAGGCGCCCCCACCTCAAGTGGTATTGCCTCGGCTAGACTTCAGAGCACTGCCACAGGCTGGGCAACCTGATCTCCCTGTGTGAGTTGTTGCGGCAGCCACAGTCCAGCTCCCCAAGATGGGGTGAGCACCTGAGGTGGGAAGGTCTGGCTGGGCTCCTGCCTGCTCAGGGATCCCCAAACTGACCTGCAGCAGCACTGGCTGGCCCTGCGGCAGGCCACACAGCTGTTCCAGGATTAAGGATGCTATTGCACCTGCCCCCCCACATTACCTACCCCTTGCCCTAATGGTGCCCCTTCTATGGACCCTAATTCGCTGCCCCATTTCTGATGTCACCCCTGATTCTTTTTGGGGATGCCCCCAATACTAAGCAGAGCCTTCAGTTCATCTGCTGACAGCTGGTCAAAATCAGGCATACCTGTTCCTTGGTCTGCTGCTGCAGCTCCTTGATCAGCCCTCTTCTTGCATGTCTTTTTGGGTGGAGTATGAAGCACTAGCAGTTCATCCGGGAGGGGCATCAGTTTCTCTGGCACTTGCCCTGTCATGCCAGGCACCACCGTCGGGGTTATGGGTTCGGGCAGCAGGGTCAGGAATGCCGGGATTTCCAGCTGCTTCTCTGGGACAGCCTTCTCTGAGTCCTTGGGTTCAGGCAGGGGCACCAGCCCTGAAAGCCCGCCCCCCTTTCGCCCTGATCCCTGAAAAGCGTGTCCCACCACGCCTTGCCCTTGCCTTGAATGAGAGCAGCCAGATGCTACTCTAGGTCTCTGCTTATCTTCACAATATGATGATCGTGAATCTATAATCAAAACACATCCACAGCCACGCTCCCTTTGCTAGTGCTTAAGCTTATGCTGCCATACAACAACAGGGGTCATTGACTGTGGAAGATTCTTAATACTCCTTGTTTTTTTTTTTTTTTTTTTTGAGGAAAGTGGCTCCTTAACCTAGCCTGGGAACCACTAGGCCACATATTGCTTACCAGTAAACCCTGCCACTGCCTCTCGGCTGCCTCAAGAACAAGCCTCAGTCACCTAGCAGCTTGCTGGGAAACATTCATTACTATTCCATTCATTTTAGTTATAGTTCTTTCACCTGGAACTGGGGAAATTAAGTTCACTGAATTAAGGATTCCAGTGTTGCTTATCTAAAGGGCAATGGACTGCTGTCCTAGCTCATCTTACCCCTTGGGCTTGTCTCTGCAAGGGCCATGAAAAGGCACAGGGGTTGTATACAGACCGCCGTCTCAAGGAGAGGAAATGGACAAGAAAATAATAGACGACATTCTCAAAATGGCTGAAAAAGGGGAGATACTGTTGATGGGGACCTGAATATGCTAGATGTTAACTGGATGACATGTACTGCAGCCACATCCAAGAGCAGGGTCATTCTCGATGCCCTGCAGGGGGCAGGCCTTAGACAGCTAGTGTTGGAACCCACTCAGGAGGGAGCAATACTAGACCTGGTACTCTCAAATGGAGAGAGGATCACAAATTTAGAAGCCAATAGACATCTGGGAACAAGCAACCACTGCACAGTGTGCTTCACAATAAGCACAACCATGGAGACAAGCCATACAAAAACAAGGATACTGGACTTTAGAAGGGCTGACTTTGGCAAAATGGGTGAATACCTGAGGAATGCACTAGCAAATGGCCAAAAAGGAGGGGTGGAAGAACAATGGAGAAAAATCAAAACTGCCATCATACAGTATAGGCAACAAACCTTTGCGTGAAACAAATAAAGAAAACAAAGCAGAGTAAAAAACTACTATGGTTCCCAAAAGAGGTGGCAGGGAAGGTTAAGGACAAAAAGGCTGCATTCAAAAAGCATAAGGAATCACAGAAGGAGCACGACAGGGAACTGTATCAATTAAAGCAGAAAGAAGTGGGGAAGGCAGTCAGAATAGCAAAGGCCCAAACCGAGGAAAAAATAGCCAATTCAGTTAAGAAGGGGGATAAAACCTTTTATAGGTACATTAGGGAGCATAGAAAGGTTAAGGGAGGAATAGTGAAGATTAATAAAGGAGAGGGAAGGTGGGCAGAGGGAGACAGTGAAAAGGTAGACATACTGAATGAATACCTTTGCTCAGTATTCACAAAAGAAGATGAGGAGGAGTTACAGTACCTAAACTAGACAAGAAGCACACTGGGTAGGGGGGTTGACACCAGTCCATTTACAGAAGAAAGAGTCTTGAAAGAACTCCTAAAACTGAAGGTGGACAAAGCAATGGGGTCTGACGGGATTCACCCCAGAATCCTAAAAAAACTAAGGGAGACCCTAGTGACACCACTGGACACACTTTTTAACAAATCATGGGAGGATGGGGTGGTACCTGAGGACTGGAGGAGGGCAGATGTGATTCCCCTTCACAAAAGTGGGAGCAAGGCAGAAGCAGGAAACTACAGACCTGTAAGTTTGACCTCAGTGGCAGGAAAAATGATGGAATCACTTCTGAAAGAAAGAATTGTTGAGTACCTAGAGGCCAGCGGGGCACAGGACCCAAAACAGCATTGATTTACAGCAGGAAGGTCATGTCAGATGAACCTAATTGATTTCTTTAACTGGGTGACCAAAGTAATAGACCAGGGAGGGGCTGTGGATATGTCCTACCTAGACTTTAACAAGGCATTTGACACCGTCCCACACAAAATATTAATAATCTAGTTAGCCAGCCTGGTTGTGGGTTCCAGGGTGGTAGCCTGGGTAGCAAACTGGCTGCACAACAGGACACAGAAGGTAATAGTGAACGGAACACATTCTGAAGAAAGGGGGTTACTAGTGGTGTACCTCAGCACTCAGTACTGGGTCCAGTCCTCTTTAACATCTTTATTGGTGACATTGCAGAGGGTCTGGAGGGAAAGGTATGCCTCTTTGCAAATGACACAAAGATCTGTAACAGAGTTGATACACAAGGGGGAGGTAGAAGGGATGAGAAGGGACTCGAAGGAATGGTCAGACATATGGCAACTTAGATTCAATGCAAAGAAGTGCAAAGTAATGCACCTGGGAAACAAAAACCCAGAAGAAGAGTACACAATAGCAGGGGAGGTACTAACAACAACAAAAATGGAAAGGGATTTGGGGGTAGTCATACCAGATGACCTAAAGGTGGGTAAGCAATGTGAGAAGTCAGTAAGGAGAGCCACGGGATACTAGGATACAGAGGAAGGGGCATCACAAGTAGAAAAAGGGACATGGTTATCCCTCTGCACAGACAATTGGTGAGACCCCATCTGGACTACTGTGTGCAGTTTTGGAGACTCCATCTACACAAGGACATAGACAGGATGGAAGCAGTCCAGAGGAGGGCAACTAAAATGGTGCAGGGTCTGCATCAGAAACCATATGAAGAGAGACTCAGAGAGCTTTATATGTATACCCTTGATGAAAGAAGAGACAGGGGGGACATGACAGAAACTTTCAAGTACCTCAAGGGAATCAACGAAGTCCAGGAGGGTAGCATCTTTCAGAAAAAGAGATGTGTAAGAACATGGGGGCACAATTTAAAGATAGAGGGGGGATGGCTCAGAGGTAATGTGAGGAAATGTTTTTTCATGGAGAGAGTGGTGGATGCATGGAACAGCCTTCCTGGGGAGGTTGTTGGGTCTAAAACAGTGGGGGAATTCAAACATGCATGTGTAACCCCCCTGCAAATGGAGGTTCCCAAAAGACTTCCAGGAGCTTGCTTGAATGCTCCAAGCCTGAATGATGTTTGGCGTTTAAGCCATTTATCAGTGAGTGTTTTTAGAACCTCTGGTACTGTCTCTTTAAGAGCTGTCTGCTTGCAGACATAATTAGTTTGTATGGGGGACTGTGTGTTTCTTTGATTGAGTACCACTCAAGCTGCTGCCAATTCACTCCATTTTGCAGTCACTAGGAGTGCAAAGGAACCTATCTGAAAGATGTAACTGTTTGCCAGAAACCATTTAGAGTAATAATGAAATTACAGTTTGTCTAACCTGCTTTCTTTGCAGTCAGAACAGTGTCTGCCTAGTTCCCCATTCTGGTTTTGAACTGCTGAACTGGACCAATTAGTGTGGGTAAGCTAGCTCTAAAATGGTGCCTTGGACGAATCAGAACTTGGACTCATAATCTGAGCCAGACACAAGAGGATTGTATGGGCAGTGACTCTGGGAGATGTAGTTTAGACTTCGCGCCTTTTTGGACCAACAGCAGGTCTATTGTGAGTGACAGCCAATCCAGTCAAGAACTGGGAGGAACTCAAAGGAAGTGCCCGTTTTGTCTGTTGGAGTTTCAGTTTAGATCTGGCAGTGAAGGGAAAGAAACCCTGTGCTCCTTCAGTGCACAGTTTCAGTCAAAAACGGTGTAAGGCCCAGAGTTCCGTCTGCAGCTTGTGTAACTGCTTTGTTAGGACTGAATCCTCACCCTGTGGAAAGAATCAAAGGATCTCTGAAGAGTAGAAACCAGGCTCACCCTGTAGAAGACTGAGAAATTGTTGAATTGCACTCTGTCTGTCAGGAACTGAATCTGCTGTGTGTTCTCCCGGGTATTGTGCAGTAATTGCGATCGGGATAGAGAAGCAGCCTACCTGGTATAGTACTTTCTTTTACCATATAAATGTGTGAAGAGTCTCGTGGAGCTCAAGAGTAGCCCTGCTGACGTTGAAGGACCCTATCTTGTTTGGAGGTCGTGAGTACTAATTCAGGGTCACTCCCTGTTGAATTGCCACATTAAATCCAACTGGAATCACTGTACTGCTGACTGTTTAAACTAATTTTTCTTTCACTGTGTGAAAGGGCCCCACCAGCTGCCATGGTTTGGACTAGCCACTAGAGCTTGGGTACCCAGGGACAGTAACTGGTAGGATAGGCCTGTGCACAGTGCCATAGGTAGATAGTAAAGTGATAAGCTAGTTAACCTGATTTCCCCCTGTCCTTGTTATATTCCCCCTAAATAAATCCGAGCTGCTTGTTTCAGCAAAGTTATACTGCCTGAGGTATTTGTCTATGTTAAAGTATTGTACTGTGATTGTTGCACTGTATCTTATTGTACAGGAGGTCCCAGTGCCTGAACCACCCCTGTGGGTAAGTGTATACTGTGAAGGTAATTCCGATATATTGTGTGGGCCACTAGTGGGAAGAAAGGGGTTGCAGTGTCCCAGAGGGCTGTGACCAAGTAAGTTTAACTATTGAAACCCTGACCTCTGGGTGGAGGCACCGCCATTGGATCCAGGTCCCTCAACCTGTTAGTGCAAATCAGGCAGGGGTAGTAGCCCTGGGATAGCGCCATCTAGGGTTACATCTTGGAGGCACCGCTGGATTGTGTGTCCTCTAGTGGCCATATTTACTAAACCACTGTTAAGAAAAAAAATGGGTACCCGACAGAAGTGGCTGTGCACCGCTGGTGGAGTGGTGTACTGGGAGGAGATTGACCAACAAATGCTATGCTTATCCTGGACATCTCCCTGGTATCAATACTGACACTGTACAGGAGTACTTTCCAAGGTGGAAGGTTTACAAAACCCTGTGGTGGTGGGTCGGCATGCTAATCTGCTCACCCACACTTTCCTGGCCCTAATAGAGTTTAAGGATCCCATAGATAGCTCCAAAGTGCCACAGACCATTACCCCAGAGGGAGCCCTCACTGCCTGAAGAGTGATAACTAAGTACAGTAAAGACCCGGTGGGGAATGAGCCCCAACCACTGTCTGAAACTTTTGAGGAGAAATTTGCTAAATGGTTGCTGGGGGAAGGAAAAACTGTGGAGGACTTGAAGAAACTATTCTTGCCACCTGGGGGTGTTCCTCCCCCAACACCCTCTCCTGCTCCAGTACCCGTAATGGTGGCTGAACCAATGCAGACTCCTATTTCTGCACCTGCCATTAGTCACATTCTTACCAGGTTGAGGATCTTCTCTGGCACCCTTCCCACCCCCCAAGGGGAGGATGACTGGGAGACCTGGATAGACTATGTTGCCCCCCAAGTGCTAGAATGGCAATGCTCGGAAGCTGAAAAGTGAAAGAGGGTTAGTGAGAGCCTCCGAGGTCCTGCCCTGGCTACCATCCGTGCTAAATGGGCCAGTAACCCTGAAGTGACTGCACAGGCCTATCCTGAGGCCTTGGAGAATGTGTATGGGAGCCCAGATTCTGATGAGGATCTATGGTGGAGAGTAAGAAATGCACAACAGTACCAAGGGGAGTTGTTGTCTGTGTATGTATCTCGGCTGGAAAAATTGTTGCAAGAATGCCTCAGAAAGGGTAGTTTGCCAGCGATTGAACTGGACCGAACCAGGCTGGACAGGATCCTTAAGTCTGCCCCTTCTCAGAACTGCTGTTGCTTCAGTTATGCCTGGCAAATCGACTGGAATCCCCACCCTCCTATGATGAGTTAATGAGAGAAATTTGAGGAGTTGAGAAAAGGCGACCTCGGGAGGGACCTGCACCAATAGCTGCGGCTACGACCCGAGTGACTGAGGTTGGCCCATCAAGTGAAGTTCAGGGGCAGAGGTTGCAGTCAATGAGTGCTCTGACAAGGAAAAAGATATGCCACAATGGGGCTAACTGTTGAGAGAGATCCGGAATTCAAAAACAGTCCTTTATGAAGGCCATGCCTGCAAGTACGGGCCCTGACCTATATCCGACTGCATCTGCTATGGGGTGGGGTACCCACCCATGTATCTCCTGCTGATAACAGCTCCAAACTCAATTCCTTGACCATGGAAGTGGAGAAACTGATGAGATGTCTCCAAATGCTTATCACGCCGCAGACAGAGATGGCACCAAGGTTTCCAGTTAGTAATACCCCCGCCCTGGCTCCCAGTGTGGCCCTCGGCCAGCTCAAACTCCAGAAAGTATGTTTTGCTATAATTGTGGGAAGGATGGGCACATGAAAAGGAATGCTGGTCCCCAAAAGACACTGACAAAGTTGCATATAGGCTACAAGGAGAGCTTCGGAGAACAAATCAGTGGTTAAGAGGTGCACGAAATGATCCCAGTGAGGGCACCAAAAATGCTAACTCACGTCCTTTTGTGCAAGGTCAGTTGCCCAGGCCCCACTATCGCCTCTCCAGACTGGTCCAGAATAGTGGTCCTCCATGGAGACCACTGTAAAGGTGAATGGAGTGTCTACAAGAGCTGTATTAGACAGTGGCTCCCAAGTGACAATTATGTTCCAGGATTGGTATCAGAAGCATTTGTCAGACGTACCCTTACAGCCATTAGAAGGACTGCATGTATGGGGTTAAGTGAGAAGGCCTACCCTATTCCGGGTATATCCAATTTGGCTGTCTTTCCCACCTCCGTGGCTGGAGGCGGCGAAAAAGTAGACTCTAGCCTTAGTGTGTCCCCCACTGGACTGTATGATGGTGTCCCTTTGTTGATTGGAACAAATGCTCATATGTTCGGAAGGCTGGCACAGTTGTGTTATGAAAAACAGGGGTCAAAAACTAGTAGAGCTTTAAGAGTTCCAGCTTTAATTAAGAAGGCCTATGAGGCACAGAGAGATTCTGAAAAAATAGAACCAGAGGAACCGGTTGGAATTGTATGGAAGAAGGATCCTGAGTCCCTGATCCTGGCTCCAAATGCCCAGTGTACCTTACAGGGAGAGGTCCGTATCAGAAAGGATGTTAAGAATAAAATATTAATGTTGGATGCACCAGGCGATGGAAAATTGCCAGAGGGACTGCTGGTCAAGCCTAATATTTTGCCCGCTAGAGCCCATGCTTATGCCAGAAGGGTAATGGTCCAAGTTCATAATGTGTCTGAAAGAGACATTCGAGTAAATAGAGGTTGCATCCTGGCTAATGTGCATTGTGCAGACACTGCAGTGCACCCAGCAGCAAGAGTTCGAGGAAGAATGACAGAGTAACGCCTGACTTGTTTGATTTCGTGACCTCGCTGCCAGCTGAATGGAAAGTGAGGATCAGTGAAAGCTTGCCCAGAGAGACCAGGTGTTTCTTTAAAGGAATGGGATGTAGGATGCGGCAAGGAGCTGAGCACAATATCCGGCTGCATGACGAAAGACCATTCATGAGAGGTCTCGACGCCTGGCACCTGCTGACATAGATGATGTGAGACGGCATCTGCAAGAGATGTTAGCTGCTGGTGTAATACAAGAATCCAGAAGCCCTTATGCTTCCCCATTGTGGTAGTGAGGAAAAGAATGGGACAGTAAGGATGTGTGGGATTATCGCACCTAAACCGCAGACTATCCCTGATCAGTACACAATGCCCCGCATTCAGGATGCTTTGGACTGCCTAAACGGAGCAAGTAGTTCTCTGTGTTGGATCTCCGAGTGGGTACTACCAGATCGCGATGGCCCCAGAGGACCGTGGAGAAGACAGCCTTTATCTGTCCACTTGGCTTCTATGAATTCATGAGGATGCCTCAAGGATTTCAGGTGCCCCAGCCACTTTTCAACGATTGATGGAGGCGTGCAGGGGACATGAACTTACTAGATTGTCTGGTATACCTAGATGATGTTATTGTGTTTGGCAGCTCACTGGAGGAACATGAGAGCAGATTATTTAAGGTATTGGACCAACTGGAGGACTTTGGCCTTAAACTGTCCATTGATAAGTGTCAATTCTTTCAAACATCAGTAAAGTATGTGGGACACATAGTATCCACTTAGGGAATAGAGACCACCCTAGTAAAGTTGAGGCCTTGACCACCTGGCCACAGCCCAAAATCTAAAAGAACTGCAAAGATTCCTGGGATTCTGTGGTTATTATCGTGCTCATCAAGGACTATTCAAGAGTGATCCGCCTTTACTTAACCTTACTCAAGGGTATCCCCAACCCACAAAAATACCAAAAGTCAGTCCCTCAAGACTGAAAGAGTGTATTTTCATCCGAGTGAAGTATTTGGGGCCCGCTGGACTCCTGATTGTGAGACTGCTTTCATGAGATCATATATCAACTTACCCATGCTCCAGTGCTGGCCTATGCCGATCCAAGAAAACCTTACGTCCTGCACACTGATGCTAGCTTGCAAGGGTTGGGGGCTGTGTTGTACCAAGAGCACGAGAATGGCCTGAGACCAGTGGCCTGTGCCAGTAGAAGCCTGACCCCATCCGAAAAGAACTATCCTGTACATAAGTTAGAGTTCCTAGCTTTGAAGTGGGCTATTGTTGACCAATTCCATGAGTACTTGTATGGGGCTAAAATACTAGTAAAACTGACAATAATCCTTTGACCTATGTGCAGACCTCAGCTAGTTGGATGCCACTGGCCATAGGTGGCTTTCTGCATTATCTACATATGACTATGCTCTCATACCGAGCAGGTCTGAACCACATAGATGCTGTTGCTCTCTCCCGAGGCCTGTTCCCCAGAATGATTGGGTCCGATTGGCAGAACCTGACATTCGGCACTCTGCCGGAAGTTTGACAGGGAGGAACAATGTCCACGGATGCAGTGGACTGCATGGTGGATTGCTTGGGACCCTCTGAGAATTGCATACCTGCTGCTTATTGCCACTTTTCTGCAATAGACATTGGTGCACTGCCTCAGCTGGACAATGACAGTATTCGCGTGGCTCAATCCCGCGATCCCATGATCAAAGCAGCTTTAGAAGCCCTCTATGCAGGAAAAGATGTGTCCAAATTACGCTCCACTGATTTGAGAACTGCACTGTTATACAAAGAATGTCCTATGTTGAAACTGATCAATAAACTGTTATACAGAGAAACAGTAGACAGAGGTGGGACAAGTAGACAAACAACAACTAGTGCTGCCCACTGCCTTTCGAGACTCAGTACTGAGGTCCTTGCACAACCACATGGGGCACCTTGATAGACAGAACACTTGACTTGGTGAGATCCAGATTCTATTGGCCTAAGATGGGGGCTGATGTGGAGCAACACATTCGAACTTGTAGTCGCTATTACAGAGGAAGCTTTGCCCCAGAGGGCTGCCCCTTGTTAACATACCACCAGTGCACCCATGGAGCTGGTCTGTATTGATTTTCTGAGTTTGGAGTCAGATCAAAGAAATATCAGTAATGTGCTGGTGGTCACTGACCATTTCACGAGATATGCCCAAGCTTTCCCACCAAAGACCAGAAAGCATCCACTGTGGCCAAAGTACTTGTAGAAAACTTTTTGTTCACTATGGGGCTCCACAAAGAATCCATTCTGATCAAGGAGAGACTTTGAGAGTCGTCTGATCAAAGAGATGCTTTCTCTGTGGGGAGTGCGAAAGTCCAGAACCACTCCTTACCACCCCAGGGGACCCACAGCCTGAACGTTTCAACCACATTTGCTAGATATGCTAGGCACCTGCACCCAAAGGACAAGCCTAGATGGAGCCAACAAATTAGCACCCTGGTACATGCTTATAACTGCACCAAAAGTGATGCCACTGGTTCTCCCCACTGCCTGATGTTTGGAAGAGAAGCTCACTACCAGTAGATGTGTGTTTGGGGTCTCTCCTGATGGGGTCAAGCTGACAACTATTTACAGTATGTGCAAAGTTAACGCCCAGCTAACTCATGCATACCAACTGGCTCAAACCAGGCTGCCAAAAGAAATCTGGCCAACAAAGAACGGTATGATAAAAAGGTGAAAGCACAGGAACTCCAGGAGGGAGATCGGGTATTGCTAAGAAATCTGGGACTGCATGGCAAACACAAGATTGCTGACAGATGGCACCATCTCCCTCACATTGTAGTGGGCAAACTAGATGATCTGCCAGTGTACAAAGTAAGGCCTGAGAACAATTCAAAAGATGTAAAAACAATGCATAGAAATCATTTACTGCCCATTGGACAAATCCTGATTGAGTCTGAGCCCCTAGAAGATGCCCCCTCTGGACCAGTGACTAGAGCTGCTGCTAAGAAAAGATCAAGGAAGTCTGCACCTACAGAAGCAGAGTTAAAGTGTTCCCCTGCACAAGTCCCAGTTGAGCATGACTGTCAGTCCATATCAGAAGAAAGTGAGAGTGACTTTGAATACTATCCTTCTTACGAACTGAGTCAATTGTTTCGGGGCAATCCCCTAGTCAATACTGGAGACAAAGCTGGGCCTTCTGGACTGTCTAAGCCCCCAGCTTCATCCCTGGAGCCAATGCTCCCAGAAAGTGAAGTGCAAAGCATCAGATCAGATGAAATGGAATCATTGTGCATGGTTGAACTGTTTGAGCTTTCAGGGAGGAAAATGATAGATTGGGGCAGACTGGTGATACACCCTAACAAGAAGAGTATTTGAGTGCCCTGACAGTCCACTGCCAGTGTCTGAAAGCTCCATGTGAGCCAAATGTTGTGGACTCAGAAACTGTAACTCCTGGAGCTGAAAGTGCCCCAAGTTCTAGCCTCTCTACCCCATGGAGACCTCCTGACAAGTGAGGACAATGCTGAAAATGAGGCTCAGAGTGCAGAGACTGTAACAGTTCCCCTAGAAAGACTGGTCGAGCTGTAAAGCCTGTGGTGCACCTCAATTATGATTCACTTGGGAGGCCTGTGGACTTGCCTCTCAATGTTGTCCATAAAGGAGTGTATGTGTCCCAGGAGCTCATTGCCCAAACTGAGCATCAGTGCTAACTCCAAGTTACTTGTGTTGCCCTCTGAGTATGGTGCCCTTGCCCTGTCCCAGCCCCAAGGTAACTGATAGGAAGGGCCCCTCTTCAGGTTTCATGTACAAGAGGTAATAACTTGAGTTATGGTACAATGTGTGTAATACTGTGTAAAGAGGATGTACTGCAATGTTTCAGAAATGTGTTCTTGGTAAAATGATGTATTGACTGATGATTACATGTGTAAGCCTAATGCAAATGTATATGGTTGCAGTTAAAACTTATGGGGGTACTTGCTTGACGTGGACGTCAAGCTTTCCCAGGCCAGGAAGGGTGTAACCCCCCTGCAAATGGGGGTTCCCAAAAGACGTCCAGGAGCTTGCTTGAATGCTCCAAGCCTGAATGGTGTTTGGCTTTTAAGCCATTTATCAGTGAGTGTTTTTAGAACCTCTGGTACTGTCTCTTTAAGAGCTGTCTGCTTGCAGACATAATTAGTTTGTATGGGGACTGTGTGTTTCTTTGATTGAGTACCACAGCTGCTGCCAATTCACTCCATTTTTGCAGTCACTAGGAGTGCAAAGGGAACCTATCTGAAAGATGTAACTGTTTGCCAGAAACCATTTAGAGTAATAATGAAATTACAGTTTGTCTAACCTGCTTTCTTTGCAGTCAGAACAGTGTCTGCCTAGTTCCCCATTCTGGTTTTGAACTGCTGAACTGGACCAATCAGTGTGGGGTAAGCTAGCTCTAAAATGGTGCCTTGGACGAATCAGAACTTGGACTCATACTCTGAGCCAGACACAAGAGGATTGTATGGGCAGTGACTCTGGGAGATGTAGTTTAGACTTGGCGCTTTTTGGACCAACAGCAGTCTATTGTGAGTGATAGCCAATCCAGTCAAGAACTGGGAGGAACTCAAAGGAAGTGCCCGGTTTGTCTGTTGGAGTTTCAGTTTAGATCTGGCAGTGAAGGGAAAGAAACCCTGTGCTCCTTCAGTGCACAGTTTCAGTCAAAACGTGTGTAAGGCCCAGAGTTCCGGCCTGCAGCTTGTGTAACTGCTTGTTAGGACTGAACTGTCCTGTGGAAAGAATCAAAGGATCTCTGAAGAGTAGAAACCAGGCTCACCCTGTAGAAGACTGGAGAAATTGTTGAATTGCACTCTGTCTGTCAGGAACTGAATCTGCGTGTGTTCTCCCGGTATTGTGCAGTAATTACGATCGGATAGAGAAGCAGCCTACCTGGTATAGTACTTTCTTTTTACCATATAAATGTGTGAAGAGTCTCGTGGAGCTCAAGAGTAGCCCTGCTGATGGAAGGAACCTATCTTGTTTGGAGAGTCCGTGAGTACTAATTCAGGGTCGCCCCTGTTGAATTGCCACATTAAATCCAACTGGAATCACTGTACTGCTGACTGTTTAAACTAATTTTCTTTTCACTGTGTGAAAGGCCCCTACCAGCTGCCACGGTTTGACTAGCCACTAGGGCTTGGGTACCCAGGGACAGTAACTGGTAGGGATAGGCCTGTGCACAGAGCCATAGGTAGATAGTAAAGTGATAAGCTAGTTAACCTGATTTCCCTGTCCTTGTTATATTCCCCTAAATAAATCCAAGCTGCTTGTTTCCAGCAAAGTTATACTGCCTGGAGGTATTTGTCTATGTTAAAGTATTGTACTGTGATTGTTGCACTGTATCTTATTGTACAGGAGGTCCCAGTGCCTGAACCACCCCGGGGTAAGTGATACTGTGAAGGTAATTCCGATATATTGTGTGGGCCACTAGTGGGAAGAAAGGGGGGTTGCAGTGTCCCAGAGGGCTGTGACCAAGTAAGTTTAACTATTGCAAACCCTGACCTCTGGGTGGAGGCACCCGCCATTGGATCCAGGCCCCTCAACCTGTTAGTGGCAAATCAGGCAGGGGTAGTAGCCCCTGGGATAGCGCCATCTAGGGGTTACACATGGGACAGACATAAGGCAATTGTAGTGGGGGTTGCAGGAAGTAGGCTGCTGGTTAACTAGAATCTGCAGCTTATCCAATAGGTAGGGAATTGGCAGACTGGGTGGGCCAAGTGGTCCTTATCTGCCGACAAGGTCTATGTTTCTATGTTTCTAATCTGGTAAGGTTGGTAGGCTAGTGCAGAAACCAGTGACTCCCCAGCTTATTTTGGTCCAGTCTAGGAACCCTGTGGCTTTAAGAGTGTTCTGTTTTTTTTTTGTTTGTTTGTTTTTTTGTGCTTGTTCCTTTAAGGGGATTAAAGTTAAGATGGCGGCCATCATAGAGAGGCTTTACCTCTCATAAGATGTCAGTCCACCTTAAAATGCTCATTCTTGCTTCCCAACATGATCGGCAGCCGCCCTGTGTCATCCCAAAGATAGTGGCCGCCACAACAACGCGCATGCACGAGTGTCATATTGCTCATGCATGCACGCAGGATGCCTCAGCATCATTTCTTTCCCAGGCATGCATGGACGAATGACATCATCGAGCATGCCTAAGAAGAGAGGAGTGTCTGTGGAGACTGCTGGGGGAACATGAGCTTCAATAGCTCACCCCAGGCCCCCACAAACGACCCTCCTCGAATACCGCGGTGTCCACTGGGCTCCAGGCATGGAGGGCCCGAGGCCCCACTGGATGACTCTTCTTACTGGAACCGGCACCTGGCCATAAAACACTGGCCCAAGCGTCCCGACCAGTGGTGTGGAGAGACAATGCTGTGAGTACCAGAAGGTGCCCTCTCGCCATACGGGCCAGCAGCCCCTGGGATCCACCCGTGGACCTCGCGACACAAGCAACCAGGCCCAAGGGATGCCAGAACAACTCCAGCAGATCTCTGCCTGACTCCTTGCAGGTAAGCCCTGCTTGGGGGGGGAGCCGTTTGACTGATTTTTTTTTTCCAAGCTCCCAGCCCTACCTATACAGAGCTGCCTGCCTTCTTTGCACTCGCCGTGTTATGGCTAGGCTGGCCCCTCCCCCCGATCCTCAACCCTCACCCAAGCCAGCTATTTGCACTGTACCTGCAGAGGATCTTCATACAGTGCACCATTGTTGTGAATCACTGTAGGGTGTTCACTGCGCTGACCCAGATGCCTCTCAGACTGTGTGGCCTCAGGGCCAAGCCAGCAGGGAAACAGCAGAACACTACTTGCAAGCTTGCAAACAACCTATTTTAGTGCAAGACACAGACCCCCTAACCCAGCTCTGTGGCCTCTGGCCATGAGATCCCAGGACCTCAGCCCCCAGCAAGCAAGCCCAAGAGACCACCTGGGCCATGCGGCCTTGGGGCCATGACCAGGCCTTATCTTCTGGTGTGTCCTGAGAATCCTGCTGGCTTCCTTCTGCATGCAACCTGAGAAAGAGAGGAATGAGGAGGAATTCCTCCTGAGCAGCCCCTCTTGTAGGCATAGCTCCTCCCTATCCCTGGCCGCAAGCTCCCTCCCACCTGGGAACCTTACAGCCTCCCCCCCCCGGCCCTTCTGGGTGGTCCTACCTACCTCCCCCTTCCCCTGTACATCCTGGTGGCCTTGGTCATGCCCCCAGACAAAGTCCTACCTTCTGCGATGCCTTGCAGGCTCCTTCATAAAATAATAATTTTACCAGGGCTAACACTTCCACCACTAGCAGGAATTAACACATATAAGGCCTCTATTAAAACTTATTGTAAAGCAGACATTGACAAACAGCAATTAAGTTACCAACATTATGTAATACTAAAAGTAATACAACTTCCTAACAAACACAGTAAAGTAGCATTCTAAAGCCTTGATTACATAACCACATTTGCACTGGAGTAACCCAGTCACTCAGGTTGCTCCAGTGCAAATGTGACTGTGCGGACATGTACCCGATCATGGTAAGCCACCCATTAAGCCAGTCCCATGTTCCCTGTCAAACTGGGAACGCTGACCAGAGTGGGCATCTTGCAGTGGATTAAACCACTGTGTGGACTGTCTGTGTCATCGCAAACCGTCTACTCCGGTGCATGCACAGTCGAGGTGATGGAGCGTCGGACCAGCCCTCTGATGCACGGCCCCTTACCAGCTCAGACTGTAGTAGTGCAGAGAGGGACTGTGTGGACAGGCAGATTCTGACTTGCAAGTGGTCAGGACCACACTGCTATGATTGAAATCTGTAATGGTGCTGCCGTGTAAACACGGTTAAAATGGTAGCAGCAGCATGGAGGCATGCTGATTCAGCATCCAGCAACCCTGTAGAAATGGACCACATCAAAAAGGCATTAAAATATATGAATTTGTCAACTTTGTCACAAAACCTGAAACATACAGTTTTAATAGCAAAGTTTTTTGAATGTTGTTGCCTGTTTTACTTGTAAAAACCATTGCACATTATTTTTAAACTTTGGAGAAACAGGTCAAGCTTGCTGACTGGGAGGACTAGACTGTGAGTTCAGGAGATGACATCAGCAGCAGCTCTTACTGTAGATACATAGATACATAGAAATAGTCAGCAGATAAGGACCGCCAGGCCCATCCAGTCTGCCCATTTTATTGCTTGTAAAAGCGGCCCATGACTCTACATGGTCATTGGTTGTAGCTTTACATTCCCAACGTCAGTGTTCCTTTATTCCTGTCCCATGCATGTTTAAATCCTGCCACCATATGTGCAGCCACTACCTCCTAGGGCAGGCTATTCCATGCATCCACCACCCTCTCAGTGAAAAAAATCTTCCACACATTTCCTTTAATCGGCCTTCCTCTAGTCACATGTCATTTCCTCTGGACCTGGCATTCTTTTTGAACTGGAAGATGGTTTCCCCTTTAACCGTGTTTATACCCTTAAGGTACTTGAATGTCTCAATCATATCACCCCTCTCCCTCCTTTGCTCCAGGGTGTTCATATTGAGGTCCCTCTCTCTCTCTCCTCATAAGGTTTTTGCTGTAACCCTTTCACCGTCTTTGTCGCCCTCCTCTGCACCGCTTCCATCCTGTCGATGTCATTATGAAGGTGTGGCCTCCAGAACCGCACACAGTACTCCAGATGAGGCATCACCAAGGTTTTGAACAGTGGAACTATTACCTTCTTCCTCCGGCTCGTGATACCCCTCCCAATACAACCCAACATCCCACTTGCCTTCCCTACTGCCTTGGCTGCCTGCCTGGTGACTTGCAAGTCAGCTGTGATAATGCCCCTCAAGTCCCTTTCCTCCCTTGTAACTATCAGCAGCTCGCCCCCATCCTGTAGCTCGCTCCTGGGTTTTTACTCCCCACGTGCATGATTTTGCACTTCTTTGTGTTAACCCTCAGTTGCCACACTTCAGACCATCTCTCCAGCTTTTCCAGGTCCCTTCTCATCGTTTCCACCCCTTCTGGCATATCTACCCTGTTGCAGATCTTGGTATCATATACAAACAGGCAAACTTTTCCCTCCAGCCCATCTGCAATGTTACTGATGAAGACATTGAAGAGGATTGGCCAGAGTACCATACCCTGAGGTACCCCACTGGTGATCTCCATTTCATCTGAGTGGGTTCCATTTACCACCACCCTCAGTTTTCTTCCCCCTAGCCAGTTTGTAACCCATCTTACTACCTTGTGGCCCACCTCCAGACTTCTGAGTTTGTTGACCAGTCTTCTATGTGGAACGGTATCAAAGGCTTTGCTGAAATCAAGATAGGCTATATCTACCGCGCCCCCCCCTCCCCTTGGTCCACTGCCTTTGTCACCCAGTCAAAGAAATCAATCCAATTTGCTTGACAGGACCTTCCTGCTGTGAAACCAAGTTGTCTGGGATCTAGGGCTCCAAGTAGTCCATAGCATCCAGGTACTCCATTCTCTGCTCCTTTAGGAGTGACTCCATGATCTTCCCAACAACAGATGTAAGACTTTTCCCTCCAGCCCATCTGCAATGTTACTGATGAAGACATTGAAGAGGATTGGCCAGAGTACCATACCCTGAGGTGCCCCACTGGTGATCTCCATTTCATCTGAGTGGGTTCCATTTACCACCACCCTCAGTTTTCTTCCCCCTAGCCAGTTTGTAACCCATCTTACTACCTTGTGGCCCACCTCCAGACTTCTGAGTTTGTTGACCAGTCTTCTATGTGGAACGGTATCAAAGGCTTTGCTGAAATCAAGATAGGCTATATCTACCGCCCCTTGGTCCACTGCCTTTGTCACCCAGTCAAAGAAATCAATCCAATTTGCTTGACAGACCTTCCTGCTGTGAAACCATGTTGTCTGGGATCTAGGGCTCCAAGTACTCCATAGCATCCAGGTACTCCATTCTCTGCTCTTTTAGGAGTGACTCCATGATCTTCCCAACAACAGATGTAAGACTTACTGGCCTGTAGTTCCCTGCATCCTCTTTACTGCCATTCTTATGAAGAGGGACATTTGCCCTTCTCCAGTCCTCTGGGAACTGTTGCGGTGCCAAGGGACTCATTGAACAGTCCACTACAGGGGCTCCGAGCTCCATCCTCAGTTCCCTCAGGATCCTTGGATGTATGCCATCTGGACCCATGACTTTGTCCACCCTTAGCTTAGTAAGCTCTTCCAGGACCTTTTCCGCTGTGAAAGGGCTGGTGTCTACCTTCTTCCCCTCCATTCCTTTGAAGTCCTGCTGTGCACCCTGCCCTTCTCCCTCCACAGTGAAGATGGAACAGAAGTATTTGTTTAAGATAGATGCTTTTTCCATGTCTCCCTCCACACTCTCTACCCTATCCCCTTTGAGTTTAGCTATCCTCCCCGGCCTTCCTTCTCTTGCTGATGTACCTAAAGAATGTCTTGCTTCCTTTTTTAACAGAGTAAGCTATTCCCTCTTCTGTTTGAGCCTTTGCACTCCTTAGAGCCTTCCCTGCCTCCCTCAGACAGTTCTGGTGCAGTTCCTTGTCCTCATCCCTTTGTGGCACACTGGACCTTCTGAAGGATAGTTTCTTGGCCCTCACCTCTTCTGTCACTGCCCTCAAGAACCAAAGTGGTTTCTTTCTTCTCTTTCCCTTACTTACCAGCCTTACACATTGGTTTGCGACTTCTATTATAGCTTCCTTGATGTGTGACCATTTCTCCTCTACTCCCCCATCCCCCTTTCTTTTTGCTAGAGTTTCCTGAGCCTGTAATCCCATCTTGGTAAAGTCTGTCCTTCTGAAGTCTAAGACCCTTACTTTTGTATGAGTTAACTGAGTCCCTGTGTCCACTTTGAACCACACCATATGGTGGTCACTGGACCCTAGTTGACCTTCCACCTGGAGTTCTGCCACTTTGTCCCCATTGGTCAGTACCAGATCCAGGATAGCTCTGTCTCTAGTGGGTTCATGCACCAGCTGTCTGAGTTCTGCCCCTAGAAGGGAGTCTATGAAGTTCCCTGCCCTAGCTGAGGCTCCTGCTGGGATGGACAAGTTAATGTCTGGCATATTAAAATCCCCCATTAGAAGGACTTCCCCTTTTGCCATCATCTCTTGTATGTTCTCCAGCAGTATCTCATCAGTTTCTTCTCTCTGAGCAGGGGTCTATAGATGACCCCTGTGCGAATAGCTGTTTCATTGCTTGGCTCAAGCGTGACCCATGCTTCTTCTGTTTGCCCCTGTGTGCCCTGAATTGCTGTTGCTTTGATGTTATCTCTGATGTAAAGAGCTACTCCACCCCACTTTTTGCTATCCCTGTCTTTTCTGAACAGTGCATAACCTGGTACATTTATGTCCCAGTTGTGGTCGGTGGTGTACCGTGTTTCAGTTATGGCCACTATGCCCAGATCTGCCTCCATCATTGCAACCATCTGGTCTGGGACCTTGTTCCCGAGACTGCCGGCATTGGTGTACATGACCTTCCATAAAATGCTGTCCTCTTTTTACTACCTTGTATTTGTCTCCCTGATTCCCTACCTTGTATTTGTCCCCTTGTTTTCCCATTTTACATTTGTCACCTAGTTTCTGCCCATGGTTTTTGGTGCTATCCTGTATCCCTTTTCTTACCTGTCCCTGTGTCTGTGGTTCAGTTGGGGGGGTCCTGTCCTTGTGTGCTGCTATACCACCACCCCCCAGGAACGTTTAAATCCTTCTCAAGGAAGTTTTTAAATGTCTTGGAAAGGACTGTGGTTCCCACCTCAGAAGGATGCAGGCTGTCCCTTTTATACAGGCCCCCATCCCCTCAGGTGGGGGCCCCAGTACCCCAAGTAGCCAAAACCCTCACTTGCAGACCATTCATTCAGGCAAGTGTTGGTCATGGATGCGTTGTGTCCTGTCCTCCCCCATACCCTGGACAGACAGCACCTCCAAGAAGGACATGGAGGTTGCTGTCTGCTTGTGGATCCTCCCCAGTCTCCTAAAATCTCTCTGCACTTCACCTACATCTTCCTCCTCCCCAGTGAGGTCATTTGTCCCCAAGTGGACTATGGCATTGAGCTCCCCCTCCCAGCTACTGCCCTTGCAATCACAAGGATACACCCCCATCCCTCCAAGCAGTGCTTCCTGGTAGGCACTTCACCTCCCTCTCCACTCTGTTGCCTGTCCCCAACTGAATTCCCAACAATGCAGTCCCCCAGCAGGAGTTGCTTCCTTTTTCGTTGAGGGTCTACCACTGTTGTTCCCTTGGGGTCTATTACAGACGTCCCCTCCATCTACCTTGGGCACTGCCTTGGGGACGCAGCTGGACCATCCCTTTCCTCCAAGACTGTGAAGGAGTTATGTAGTGGTACTGGTGGGGGGATGGATCTCTGCACCTCTGCCACGTCCCTCCCTGAGCCCACCTTAGTCCATCCACTCTTCTTGCTAGGCAACCTCTGAGCAAGTGGAGGTTGACTAGGTGGTCCCTGGGTGGGGACGGATGAAGCCTGAATCCATTCCGACACAGCTTGGAGGCTGGCATCCACTGCCCTCAGCCCAGAAAGGTGTCTACAGATTGGGCAGCACCGTAGTGCCCAGCGTGTCCTTCTGAACACTGCTGCTCCACAACCATTGCACTGTGCCACTCTTGCCATCTTATGTCCCTGTTGCAGTTTAATGTGCTGCTCTACTGTGATCTTCTTCCCTGCTGATTTATATCTGCATCTAGAATCCCTTGTTGTGAGACCCTGCTATAGCTTGCCTTTTTTTTTTAACTTTCCACTTTTCTCTCCCCCTTCCACTCCTTTCTTTTGCCTATCTGTCTGTCTGTCTTCTTGCCCCTTCCTGCCCGAGTAGGAAGCTGAGCTATGACACCCAACTAGGCGCTAAAAGGGAGATAAGATAGGGGTGGGTGGGACATGGGGTGGGATGGTGGAACCTCAGTGGCTCCCTTACAAAATCAATCAGTTCTTCCACACACACCTAGAGCTGAGACACAAATCCCCCCTAAAGTTACAAACAAAGGAACATAGAAACTTCCAGAATTCTAGTAGCAAAACATAGAAATATAGAATTTGATGGCAGATAAGAACTGCTTGGCCCATCCAGTCTGCCCATTTTCCTACCTAATAGATAAGGTGCAGATCCTAGTTAACCAGCAGCCTACTTCTTTCTACCCCCACCCCCTAGAATTGCCTTATGGCTGTCCCATGCATGCTTGAATTCAACCACTATTTCTGACTCCACAACCTCCTCTGGAAGGCCGTTCCATGCATCCACAACCCTCTCTGTGAAAAAATACTTCCTTACATTACCTCTGAGCCGCCCCCCACTCTATCTTCAAATTGTACCCCTTGTTCTTGCACACCTCTTTTTGAAAGATGCTACCTCTTGACTTTGTTGATTCCTTGAGGTACTTGGAAAGTTTCTATCATGCCCCCTCCTTTCCTCGAGGCTATACATATTAAGCTCCTTTAGTCTCTCTTTATATGTCTTCTGGTGCAGACCCTGCACCATTTTAGTTGCCCTCCTCTGGACAGTTTCCATCTTGTCTATATCCTTGTGGAGATGGGGTCTCCAGAACTGCACACAGTACTCCAGATGGGGTCTCACCAGCTGTCTGTACAGAGGGATAACAACTTCCTGTTTTCTACTGGTGATGCCTCTCCCTATGCATCCCAGTATCCCCCAGCCCTCCTTACTGCCCTCTCACATTGCTTGCCCATCTTTAAGTCATCTGATATGACTACCTCCAGGTCCCTTTCCATTTTTGTTGTTGTTAGCATCTCACCCCCCATTGTGTACTCTTCTCCTGGGTTTTTGTTTCCCATGTGCATTACCTTGCACTTCATAACATTAAATCTAAGCTGCCATACATTTGACCATTCCTCTAACCTTGCCAAGTCCCTTCTCATCCTTTCCACCCCACCTTGTGCATGAACTCTGTTGCAGATCTTTGTGTCATCTGCAAAGAGACATACTTTTCCTCCCAGTCCCTCTGCAATGTTGCTTATAAAGACATTGAAGAGGACCGGTCCTAATACTGAACCCTGCAGCACCCCACTAGTAACCCCCCTTTCTTCAGAGTGGACTCCATTTACTATTACCCTCTGTGTCCTATTCTCCAGCCAATTCTTTACCCAGGCTATCATCTTGGGACCAACTCCCAGGCTGGCTAACTTGTATATTAATCTTTTGTGTGGGACTGAGTCAAATGCCTTGCTAAAGTCTAGGTAGGCCATGTCCACAGCCCCTCCCTGATCTACTACTTTGGTCACCCAGTCAAAGAAATCTATTAGATTCATCTGGAATGACCTTCCCGCTGTGAATCCATGCTGCCTTGGGTCCTGTACCCCCTGGCCTCTAGGTACTCGACAATTCTTTCCTTCAGAAGTGATTCCATCATTTTCCCTATCACTGAGGTTAACCTCACAGGTCTGTAGTTTCCTGCTTCTGCCCTGCTCCCACTTTTGTGAAGGGGAATCACATCTGCCCTCCTCCAGTCCTCAGGTACCACCCCATCTTCCCATAATTTGTTAAAGAGGGTAGTCAGTGGTGTCACTAGTTCTACCCTTAGTTCTTTTAGAATTCTGGGGTGAATCCCATCAGGCCCCATTGCTTTGTCCACCTTCAGTTTTAAGAGTTCTTTCAGAACCTTTTCTTCTGTAAATGGGCTGGTATCAACTTCTGTATCCAGAGTGTTTCTATTGTTTATTTTAGGTACCTCCCCCTCTTCATTTGTAAATACTGAGCAAAAATATTTGTTTAGTATGTCTGCCTTTTCACCACCACCCTCTGCCCACCCCCCTCCCCTTTATTAAGCCTCACTATCCCTCCCTTATTCTTCCTTCATTCCCTGATGTGCCTAAAAAAGGTTTTATCCCCCCTCTTAACTGAGTTGGCTTTGTTTTCCTCAGTTCAGGCCTTTGCTGTTCTGACTGCCTTCCCAGCTTCCTTTTGCTTTAACTGATACAATTATCTGTCCTGCTCCTTCTGTGATTCCTTGTACTTTCTGAATGCTTTCTTTTTCTCTTGAACCTTCACTGCCACCTCCTTTGAGAACCATAGTGGTTTCTTACATAGTTTTGTTTTGTTTATTTACTTCACACAAAGGCTTGTTACCTCTGTGATGGCAGTTTTTATTATTCCCCATTGTTCTTTCACCCCTCCTTCCTGCCCATTTGCTAGTGCATTCCTTAGGCACTCACCCATTTTGGCAAGCCCCAAAGTTCACTTATCACAGACCCACAGCAACTGAGATCAGGCGAACAGCACACAGCTATTTCTTCACTGAAACTGGCTTTTTTGAACAGGTAGTGAGATCAGGATTACAAAATAGCTCATAAGTTTAAAATGAAGTAACACAGAAACCTAATTTGAGGTATGTGAGTTACTGGGGGTATTCTTATTCTAATTCTGCAATGTAGCACTTTTGGCAGGAGTCCCTCTTTGAGAGATCAGTCCCTTTCAGCCAGCTACTTAGGGTTCACAGGAACTGCAGCACCAATGAATCCTTCAATTAACATGCATGCAGATGAACTCATTCAGAGATTCTTAGATAGAGGTCATGATAAGGAAATACTGCTGAAAACCAAAAACAAAGTTTTACAAACACCTAGGGACCCACTGATTTCAGGCTGAGATGATGTTACTGATAATATAAGTATAAATCCCTCAACATCTATAACTGAATACAATCAAGTTGCTGGTAGGAAAGGCAATGTGACACACAGGAACTGGCCTATGCTCTTAAGTTATGTAGAGGTAGGACTAGCAGTTGATAACTGCTCAAGGGTTACTTTTAGCGGGGGCAAGAAATCTGAACGACCATTTGGTACACAGTAGATTAGTGGAACCTACTAACATTGAGCAACAAAACATTGAATCCGGCAATTGGCTACCTTCAAGACCGAAGCGATTTCATAAGTGTAAGAAATGCAACATTTGCAAACATGCCCTGCCAGGTAACATGTTTAAACATCCTAAAGTCAAGGATATCAGTGTCTTTATCAGAGAACTGATCATTTGTGATGTCCCTTATGTAGTCTATGCATTATGGTGTAGTTTCCATTTGGTGTACAGTATGTGGGCAAAATTGTCCGCCCACTTAAGCAGAGAATACGAGAGCAAGTTCGCTATATTGTGAACAAAAAACAGAGCAACCCTATGGGGTGTGCATTTTTCTCAGTCACATGATTCAAAACCAGATGATCTATTGTTTATGGATATTGAATTTGTTCCAGCCCCAAAAACGGGAAATGATAGACCAAATTTGCTTTTACAAAAAGAAAGCAAATGGATTTTTGAAACAAATAGTGTAAAGCCAGTAGGTCTAAATTAGGGATGGGTGAACTGGTTCATCAGAAATACGAACTGACCCGAACATGCCAAAGTGTTTGTAAACAAACTGCTTCCAAACACTTTCGGCTGTTCGGATAAGTTTGGATGGCCATAGTATCACAGGGAATACAGCATGAGAAGCACCAGAACGGGAGGGACCAGAGACGAGACCCTTGTTCCTCATTGGATGGCCGAGCTGTCCATCTTCCTAAGGTGGCACATGATTGTGTTTGCTCTAGCAAGCCACATGGACCACCTTAGGAGCTACACAGAGGAATACAGGATAGAGAGGGAACAGCAGCTTCTACAGGGTGCTCCATGATTCTGTGCTAGTGCATGTTGCTTCATTTGCCCATTGGGCAAGAAAGAAGTCGACTCACGGGCTCAGAAAAAAATCGAAAGAATTTAATTTTTTTCAGTATTTATTTAAAAAAAAGAACTTAAAGAAAACTTGGGGTGGGGGAGTTGGGATCGGGAGGCGATTAATTAGAGCTGAGGACTGGGATGGGTGTAGGTGTGAGAGTCGGGGATTAGGGAGCTGGGAGAGGATACTCGGGGAGGAGAGTAGGAACTTGGAGACTGAGGGCAAGTGAATGAGTCAAGAAAGACAAGAAGAGAAAAGACTGAAGTGGCAGAGCCAGAATGCCAGTGTTTGGGGGGAGCAGCAGAGGGGGTGAACTGTGCCACTCATACCACACCACTCTCAGTTAGCCTTCTTGCTGTTTGCCCAATTTCCCCCACAACAACAAGTCAGCTCAATTCTTCTGCCTGTGCTCACTGCTCAGTCACTTTGGTGGGGATTTATTACTTTCATTATTTTATTTTTTATTATACAATCTTTGGCTCAGTGGGCATTCAGTCACAACACATAGAATAAATAAAAATAAAAATCCTTGAAGGAAAAGTAGTGTGTTGGAGAGGGTTGGGCCATGCAGGGTCCCTGATTGCATACTGTCTGTGTGACCTCCCCCTCAAGAAGCTAGTGATCTGTCATTTTCCTCGCAGTGCTCTCTCAGTGGGGTATAAGCTTTGGCTCAGTGGGTAGGGCATTCCATCACATCAAGTGGAATAAATAAAAAAATGAAATAAAATCCTAGAAGGGAAAGTACTGTGTCACAGAGGGTTAGGCCAGGCAGGGTCCATGATTCTCTGTTGGTAGCAGCAGTGCCTGCAACATCAGCCTATAGCCTAGGTGGTTTGTTAAATAAATTCTGTGTGTGGAAAATAAAATTTGCCAGCCAGTCATCAGTGCCCCAGTACCACTTTTTGCATACCGTCTGTCTGACTCCTCCCCAAGAAGCCAGTGATAGGTCATCTTCCTCCCTGTGCTTGCTCGGTGGGGTATAAGCTTTGGCTCAGTGGGCAGGTCATTCTGTCACATCACGTGAAATAAATAAAAAATAAAATCCTAGAAGGGAAAGTACTGTGTCAGAGAGGGTTAGGTCTGGCAGGGTCCTTGATTCTCTGCTGATAGCAGCAGTGCCTGTAGCATCGCCCTTGGTGTAGGTGGTGTGTGAAATAATTCTGTGTGTGTGTGGGAGAAATAAAAACAATCTGCCAGATAGTCATCAGTGCACCAGTGCCATTTCTTGCATACTGTCTGTGTTTCTCTACACCCTCCAAGAAATCAGTCATCTGTCATCTTCCTCCCTGTACTCGCTCAGTACGGTATAAGCTTTGGCTCAGTGGGCAGAGCATTCTGTCACATCACATTGAATAATAAATAAAAGAAATTTCTTGAAGGGAAAAAGTACTGTGTCAGAGAATGTTAGGCCAGGCAGGGTCCCCCAGAATCTCTGTAAATATACTAGCAGCAGTGCCTGCACCATCACCCTTAGCATAGGTGGTGTGTGAATTAAATTATGTGTGTGAAATAATATCTGCCAGCCAGTCATTAGTGCACCAGTGCCACTTTTTGCATACTGTCTGTGTGACGCCCCCATCCAAGAAGCCAGTGATCTAGTATCTTCCTCCCTGTGCTCACTCGGTGGGGTATAAGCTGTGGTCAGTGGGCAGTGCATTCCATCACATCGCATGGAATAAATAAAAAAATTAAAACCTTGAAGGGAAAGTACTATGTCAGAGAGGGCTAGACCAGGCAGGGTCCCTGATTCTCTGCTGATAGCAACAGTGCCCTTAGCGTAGGTGGTGTGTGAAATAATTTTGTGTGTGTGTGGGAGAAATAAAATCTGCCAGATAGTTGTCAATGCACCAGTGCCACTTCTTGCATACTGTCTGTGTGTCCCCCCTCAGAAGTCAGTCATCTGTCAGCTTCCTCCCTGTGCTCACTCAGTGGGGTACGAATTTCACATTTAGCAACTATTTCTGGAAGCTTTGTTCCACCTAGTATCTGAAGATCTGGGAAGCGCTGCCACTGTTACACAATTCTGCATCCTCACGATGAATCACATTCACGGTCATGGTCATAACGGTCATGAAGAAGCTTAGTTCCATCCAGTGTTTTAAGCTCCAGGAAGCACTCTCACTGTTACATAATTCCTCATGACAAATCACGTTCACAGTCATCACAGTCACGAAGAAGCGCAGTTTCATCCAGTATCTGAAGCTCAATGAAGCACTGCCACTGTTACACAATTCCGCATCCTCACGAGTCACAACAAATCACATTCACGGTCATCACAGTCACAAAGAAGCTCAGTTCCATCCAGTATCTGAAGATCTGGGAAGCGCTGCCACTCTTACACAATTCTGCATCCTCACGATGAATCACATTCACGGTCATGGTCATAATGGTCATGAAGAAGCTTAGTTCCATCCAGTGTTTTAAGCTCCAGGAAGCACTCTCACTGTTACATAATTCTTCATGACAAATCACGTTCACGGTCATCACGGTCACGAAGAAGCATAGTTTCGTCCAGCATCTGAAGCTCAGGAAAGCACTGCCACTGTTACACAATTCCTCATCCTCACGAGTCACAACAAATCACATTCACGGTCATCACGGTCACGAAGAAGCTCAGTTCCATCCAGTATCTTAGGCTCCGGGAAGTGCTGCCACTGTTGCACAATTCCTCATCCTCACGATGACTCACAATCATGGTCATCATGGTCACGAAGAAGCTCAGTTCTATCCAGTATCTGAAGCTCAGGGAAGCGCTGCCACTGTTACACAATTCCTCATCCTCACAACGAATCACGTTCATGGTCATCATGGTTACAATCACGTTCACATTCAAGGTTATCACAGTCACAATTTTCACATTTGTCAACTGTTTCTGGGGGCTCGTTTTAGTACAGTATCACAGCAGTAGCAAACCCTTCCAGTAGGGGCAGTATCCTCGGCTCTGAGATACAAAACTTACATTGTGTCTTCTTCAGAAAGGGAAAACATGCATCATTGCAACTCTTTTGAGTTTTTGTTGTCCCGTTTGGGACATTGCAAATAAACTGTCCATTCTTTAAACACATACTATATTTTGTTCTGTTCTGTTTTCATAAAAGGGACTTTACTAAGAAAGTATCTAAAGGCTGCATAACATAAGGTTTATGTCTGATTGTACTGACATAGAAATCCTACAAAAATACACCTACAATATCTGTTCCACACTCTGTGATTACAGAGGAAACAACTGTTTTGGTGCAACCCAGTTTTTTTTAATTTTTTAATCTTCAGTTTCATCATGAATCAGGACACCCAGTTATGCCACGTCGCTTGGGTTACCACCTTTGGATGAGGTAAAAACCGGATCCGAAACCACACCCCAAACTCCGCCTCTGGCTCCACCCCCTTTTTATGACTGGCGAGTATATCACTCCTCCTCCAAAGCCATTTGTAATGTTGGAATAGACATTACTAGTGATAGGAAATTATTTTTATACTGTTATTTATTTGATTTATTTATTCGATTATTTATTTTTATTCTTTGGCAACCAGGTTACCTCCCATAGGCCACATAGCCCATTTTACAGGAGTGACCGAGGAGCACAAGAAGGTTAAGAGACTTGCTCAGGGTCACACAGTATTTAAGTGGAGGTTGTGGGAATCAAACTCAGGTCTGCTGGATGTGACAAGCACAGCCACAGCATATTGCTCAGCCCTCTGTTAAACACTCTCCCATTTTCCTTTCCATGTCAGCCATGTATTTGGATTCTTTGACCAATTTTTGATAACTTAATTATCAATGCTTGTGGTACCCTTAATACTGCACTGTGTCCCCCTTTACCTCAGCAGCTACTGCTGTTTCTTTTCATATTTCTAAGACATTCCACAATTTCAGATACACCATTCCATGCTGTTTTTCTGAATGACCTGTCAAAGTGTAGCTAATATCATGGAATGTTCAGGTAATGCAAAAAATTAGAGCAAATGTAGTGATAAATTAACAATTTTACTTTTACTGCTTTTAACAAAAATGGGTTTAAAACTTACCATAATATAGAACAAACAAAAAGAAACACATGAGAGCACATAAAGGTGTAAAAACGGTTTCCTGTCATAGCAGTAAAAGACCATACTTAAAATTCAGAGTGGAAAAGAATAGGTTAATTTACTGCTAATGAACTTAATGGCCATACTTTACACCTCTCGGACAGTCTGGTTTTACAAACAAAGGCAGGTCTGAATGACTGTGACAGCAGAACTTCTTTGTAACCTGGACACGTAATGCAGCCAAAACAGTGAATGATTTGATACATCAGTTTTATGAGTATATGAGCACTCAAAATGGCCCAAAAACTGGACTGCATGTAACCAAAACTGGATGACCAGATAAGGACCCTAAAAACCGGATTATCCGGTCAAAAACCGGATAGGTGGCAACCCTACACGTCGCTCACGAGCCTTCATCCAGTACAATGCTTCTTATTTATTCATTTATTTATTCATTACAAATCGAGTTTACAACCTTTGAGTCAGAGACTCATTTACAAAGGCACCTCATCGCGGGGGGGGCAGACATCAAGACAGTTATTACAGTGCATATTAAAACGGGATAACATTACAGGTGCAGTAAAAGGAACATTTAACATAGATACACTTAGGTTACATAATGTAGTAGTTTGTATGTTACTTAGGTTACATAATGTTACAAAATTGTGAGTTACACTCATGGATATAGTGGGTCCTCAGAGAAGACAGCGGGTTACATCTCTATTTGGACCTAGTAGGGAAGAAGTGGGTCTGGGGGAGGGAGAGGCTGTCTAGTGGATGTTGTTGAGCCAGGGGGCAAGGCGGGCAGGTACCACAGGTTACAACAAGGGGTTAGTTGCACCTACAACAGCGGGTATTAAAGATATGATTCCGAAGGGCTGTTTTGAAGGAGCCAATTTTTGGCAAGTTGGAGATGCAGCTAGGGAGGGAGTTGAACCAGTTGGGGGCTCGGTTAAGGAAGAATCTCTGAGCAAGAGAGGTCTTGTTCTCGGCACCTTGAAAGTAACCTTAACAGAGCTATGGGTGGTGACAGACGATGATGACTGCTGTAGGGAGGTGGAGACCCCCAGGGTGGGGAGAGTCCTAGCAGTGATTTCTTAGGAAGAAGGCAGGTCTGGTAGAGCAGTCGCTCCTCAAAGTTGAGCAGATTGGTGGTAGTATAGAGAAGGCAGGTGTGAGTTTGGCTGGGGGCACTGGTCAGGAGCCTACATGCCTTATTGATGGAGAGTTGGATTTTGGAGAGGACAGTGTTGTCAGCTGTGGCATAGATGGGCAAGCCATAGTCCATAAGGGACAAGATGGAGGAGGTGATGGCCAGCCTGAGGGCAACCTGAGGCAGGCAGTCCCTGTGCTGGTATAGCAAGCCAATCTGAGAGTTAACGGTGGCTGACAGGGCATTAATGTGGGTGTGGAAGGAGAGGGCAGTATCGAACGTGATGCCTAGGTACTTGTATGTGGTCACTTGTTCTAGTGGGTGCAGAGTGCTGGGGATAATCAAGAAGGGGGTATTTTTAGCTTTATTTTGGTGGCGGGAGAAGAGCATTGATTTGGTTTTAATTTTTTTACACCTTCTCACGAGCAGTAAAGCTGTCATTTTTCACATCTTGCCCGAAATGTGTTTTCGCACATCTGGCGCCAAATGGCGATGTCGCTGTGCAAAATCACCTTTTGGCTAACAAACTGATAGAGCCACTGTTCATGAGGTGGGGTCAGAAAAAGCCCATATTGAAAATTTGGAGTGAAAATACCAATAAACACCTGGAGCGTTGGGGTTTCCAACCATAACGCCCCACCCTGTAGAGACTGACAGACGTCAGGGGTGTGACTTGGGATTGTCGGCTGTAATGCTCACATCATTCCACCCCATCCCCACCCTACAGCCACTGACAGGCATCGAGGTATGCCTTGGACTCTTCGGCTCCAAGGTTCACCCCATTCTCCTATACTGCACCCATCTCAGCATATTTCCTTACGGAATGGGGTGAGTGTAAAGTCCGAAGACCCCAAGGCACACTGCAACACTTGTTGGTGTCTGCAAGGTAGGGTAAGGTGAAATGGAGTGAGCATTATGACCGACGACCCAAAGGCACACCCCAGTGCCTGTCAGTCTCTGCAGGGTGGGGGTGGGGTTGGCGTCAGTTCACTACTTCACTGACATTCCTATTATTCATCTCTCTAACTCCTGCACTACCAATGCCAATGCCAGCAAGACAACATTCAGCATTGACAAATGCTTGTTTCTGCTTGTGATGCCTCTCCCTATGCAACCCAAACCAATAGTGTCCTTCAGTTCTACCTGCTTGGGGAAGCACACAGAGCAGAGACTGTTACCGCAGCCTCAGTTCTCAAGGTTGTCTACTTTGTCTTGAAGTTGAATGATGAACTTTTTTTGTTCCCTAAGTTGGGCCTGCAGTTTATGAATGGCGAATCCCCTGCTTTTCAGAAGCTGCCAGTCAGTTGGCCATGTGTAAGATCGCTCCTGAGTTTTGTTGCATTTTTAGCTGGACGTTTTTCATTTCCATGAGAATCTGTTGGAACACCTGCTCCACATGATCAGTGAGAAGCACCACTGCCACCATTGCTGTGAACAGAGCTGAGGTCTGGGATGTGGAAGAAACAAGCTGAACACAGACAAACAGTAGGTGTCTGTGTCCCGAATCAGAGCTCTGTACAGACCATGGAATTTTGGAACCTGCAAAACAGTTGGTATAGTCTGGTAACCTAGCAGATTCTAATTCATAAGGGCTGGCGAGGTGACACGGGACAAAGTTAAGCTGCCATCTTGTTTGTGATGAAGACACGACCCCAGTAATTATTTTTTTAAATTCTTAATTCTGTTTTATTTTACAGGTCCAACCCCAACTTCTACTGCAATTATCAGATGAATATATGATTTTGTTCTCTATTTGTTTTTTGCTATTTTTGTATGTTCTCCTGAACTGCAGATTCTTTGTGATCCCTTGTTGTGTTTGCTTGTGCGCTTGTGCAAGAAACACCTTGGGACAGTACCACATTTCAGAGGCGTGTCAGGGATGAGTCCAATGCAGAGCACTGCACAGTGGGCACGACCCTGACACACCAATGAACGGTGAAGCACAGTGTGACAGCCGATGGAATTTCACAGTGGGAGCTAGCCTTCACTTGAGAGAAAAGAACCGCACCAATGAGAGAGTGCGGTTCATTCCTCTCATTTGCATAGTGGCCATTACAACTGACATCACAAAGCATCTCAAGCCCTCTGATCTGTAGGAAGGCTCTGCCCGCCATTTACCGGCATTTTGTAAAATTGGTGTGCCAGTAGCATCCGTACCCGAAATGAGCAAGTCCCAGCACACAAGAGGCTTCCATACTCAAACTGGGGGAAACAGAGTGAGTCCTGACCCTCCAACTGTACCATTTTTGCTGGTATTTTAACACTGGTACTGGATCCTGTGTGGATTGTACAGTGTATCAAATTTGCTGCCTCCCAAGTTAAACACTTTTAATTTTATTTTCCCCTGAAATCTTTTTGCTTTTCCAGAGCTCAGCCGGCACAGTCTGAGGCAGGGAGCATCCCGGGGTGTCCTCACAGTGACCAGTAATGCTGCCCTTACTGTTGTGCCACCAGCAGAGGGCTCCTCGAGGCTCGCTGTAACCCCTGGAAGCAATGCAGCTGAGAGTGCTTACTGCTCAGTGTCTTGCCCTTTTCCTGGCTCTGACTGAGCTCTCACTGGCGGGATGTAGTGTCAGTCAGGAGATTTAACTCCTGAGTCCAGCCCGAGCCACAGTGGGGCCGCTGGTGCTTGTTGCAATTTAATTTAATTAAACTGAACAGGTCGGTTGGGTCACCTTTCTCTCACCGGGTGGGTGCAACATCAAAGCATCGCTGGAGCACCATGAGTGGGGTCATTTTGACCGGCAGGCACATTCTACTGACAGATACATATCTCTGTCTCTGCAGGTGGGATGGGGTGTGACAAATGTGCTGAGGGGGGTAGTGATCATGCTGATGCTCTGGCTGGGTAGTTGATTCCTCGAGGCTCAGTGTAACCCCCGGAAGCACTGCAACTGAGAGTGCTTGCTGCACAGTGTCTTGCCCTTTTCCCTGACTCTGACTGAACTGTCATTGGCGGGACGCAGTGTCACAGTCAAGAGATTTAACCCCGAGTCCAGCTGCTAGCGCTTGTCTCAATTTAATTTAAACTGAACAGGTTGGTCGGGTCACCTTTCTCTCACCGGGCAGATGCAACATCAAAGCATTGCTGGAGCAGCAGGAGTGGAGTCATTTTGACCAGCAGGCACATTCTCTCAATGGATCCAGATCTCTCTCTCTCTCTTTGAAGGTGGGACAGGATGTGACAAATGTGTGGAGGGGTGGGTAGCATTCATGCTGATGCTGATGCTGTGGCTGGGTAGTTGACTTCGGTGGCGGCAGTGGTGGGGGTGTTCTGCTACGTTTCTGTGTTAGAGTTAATTCAACAAAGAAATCATGCTCTGGCTGGGTAGTTGACTTGGGTGGGGGGAGTGAAGAAATCATGGTCTGGCTGGGTAGTTGACTCGGGGGGAGGGGGGGTTCTGCCAGGTTTCTAAAAGGGGCTGCACACTCTGTGTTAATTCAACAAAAAAAATGTGCAGTACACAGTGGCGTCCAGCTGACCGTGGAATGGAAACGACAAATACACGTGGGTATATTATGAATGGGCATGGATTTTTTAATTTTTTAAGACAGCCTAATTTTGAGTTGTAATCTCTGGTGTACTGTGTTTTGTCAGTTGACTGCTGACCTGTGATAATAAATATTTATGTTCATGTACAAAACAGGGGGAGGCTGTAGACCTAGAGCTCTGCAAAGACTTGGGAGGATACTTCTCAACCTCCCTCGTGACAAATCAGGGACAACTATTTGATTAGGGATGAAAGCCAACCAAAATCAGGGACACATCTGAAAAAATAGTAATGTAACCCCTAGGCAGTGCTACTCCAAGGGGTACTACCCCTGCTTACTACCTAGGATGTATACTGTAGGTTGAGGGGCAGTAAGTAAAATGTTGAATGGTCCCTTGGAATACTCATGGGGTAACCCCTCCCTCCCGCTCACTACAACAGAGAAGTGTACCTATTTTGATCTGTGAAATGTTGACGCCAATGGTTATCTCTTTACCTACTAACTCCCAGAGCACCAACAGCCTCCTCTCCTCCCGGACTGAGGGACCATAGGCAGCGCGAGGGCCATCTCAAGCCAAATGAGTTCCAGAGCACATAAAACATCCAATTCTCCACCAGAACTGAGTGAGTCCCTGCGTGTATAAAGCATCTCCACCTGAACCAAGTGAGTCCACGAGAGGGTAAGGCATCATTTCTCCAGCCGAGTGAGTTTCTGAACACAGGTCATCTTCCCAAGGGAGCCAGTCCCTGAGCATGAACTACATCTCCAGCTAAACGAGTTCCAGTGGGAGAGAAAAATCCCCATCCTCTCCGAGGGAGTTCTGTGCCACCCAACCTTTTCTCCTCAAGTTCAGCCTTTCCACTCCCAGCTGCTCCCCAACAACTCCCCTCTGCTGGCACAGCGCCGAGCACAGGATGCAGCAGCCCCATTCCTTGGTATTGCCTCTCCTGAGCAGCATGTTCTGCCACTGTGACTCAGGTCCCAGCTCTGGTCCCAATCCAATCATCAACCCTGGGGGCAAAGAGACTGCTTCTGAACTCTGCGGAGGGTTGGTCTGTGTCAGGCCGGACCAAGATCATCAGCTTCAGATCCTCTTCCAAGTGCTGGATGTGAACAAAGTGAGTCCCCGAGGGGGCAAGGTGTCTTTTCTCCAGCTGAGCGAGTTTCCAAACATATAGGTCATCTTCCGAAAGGAGCCAGTCCCCGAGCATGAAAATGTCTGAAATATTTTTCGTTGTACAAAAGGGGAACACCCAGTTTTGTTTTCACTCTTAAGATGCACTTCTGTTTTAATATTAGCTGACGAAAAACTGGTGTGCAATTCAAAAAACATTTTATTTCTGAAGCTGGGTTTTACAATGCAGGTTAAAACATAGGTTTGCTTCTCCTGTCAGTTACTCCGTGGGAAGTGTTAAATAAGATGGTATCACTGCAGAGAGTAAAGAGAATACATAGTCAGGAGTTTGGTTTCATGTTTTCCTGTAAAATGCAACCTGATCAAGGTACAGTACTGCCGGTCACTCAGTTATTCCATTCTGCCAAGACCTCAGAGAAGCCCTGAATGACATGGGTGTTACACACTGAATGTTTTTTCATTACAGCACTGAGATATACAACAGCAGCCTTTGATAACAGTTGTTGATTTCAGTTTACACAGAAAAGACAGTTTGCTTGAACAGGACTATCTGTCCTACAGTCATAACTCAGAAATATGCGATGGCATAAGTAAGAATATATCAAGTTTTCTTGATGAGTGAGGGAACAGCACCACAACTCACAAGCTGCAAAGCCAGACGTGAGTAATGAAGGTCCTGTACCACTGCACAAATTAAACTGTATGACATATATGTAGTCAGGCTGTTGGATGGGCAGTTTACAGTGTATCATTCAACCTTTCAAATTAGCTGTTACTAGTACACATGTTATCCATAAAATAACACCATTCACATGTGGCATTTTGGTGTTGGTCTGCCACTAAGGACCCTTACATTTTCTTCAGACCTGCCAGGCCCATCCTCGCCCACCCTCTGCACACTGCACCTCCCCACACCCCACCCACCCCATACTTGCCTCCAGAGGTCAGAAGCAGTGATCTTCTGTGGACTGGGAACATGTCCGCACTCCTAAAAAGTGACCTGCAAACTGAGGACATGACGGTAAGTCTTATAATGACAATCAATACAGGGGTTTGAACTTAGGTTGATATCTCAGCCATTTTTAGGAATTTTAGCCCCAAATTTTCAACATGGGGTTCTTGGGACACTGCTTCATGAATGCTATCACTGTCATTTCATTTCTTGGTCCCAAAAGGTGATTTTGCAGTCGTGGCATGGACTCACCTTTCGGGACCGATTAACAAAATGACAGTGCCACTGTTCATGAGATGGGCTCCCAAAAAGTCCTTCTTAAAAATTTGGAGTAAATATACCAACAAACACCTAGGGCATTAAGGTTTCCAACTATAACTCCCACCCTGTAAAGACTGATAGGCGTCAGGGGTGTGACTTGGGTTCGTCAGCCATAATGCTCAAGGCATTCTACACCCACCCTATAGCCACTGACAGGCATCAAGGTGTGCCTTGGGATCTTTGGCCTTAAAGTTCACCCCATTCTCCTATACTGCACCCATCTCAGCTTATTTTCTTATGAAATGGGTTGAGTATAAGGGCCAAAGACCCCAAAGCAAACCATGACACCTGTTGGTGTCTGCAGGGTGGGGTGAGGTGGAATGGCATAAGCATTATGGCTGATGACCCAAAAGCACCCCCCCCATGACTTTCAGTCTTTGCAGGGTCGGGGTTGGCGTTACTTCAATACTTCACTGCCATTCCTATTATGCATCTCTCTCTCTAACTCCTGCACTACCAATACCAATGCCAGCAAGCAAACATGCGGCATTGACAAATGCTTGTTACTTTTGTTTTACTGTCAGGTACCATCCAAGTAACATTCAAACTGACCACAGATCAGTGCAGGTAAATCCAGTCTATTGGGTTTTAATAATATATAAAAATCCTAGACTGTTGCAGTGCAATACCTGTTTTAAAGAGCAACTGGCATCTTCAGGGCATGCAGCTTTTGACAAGGAGCTGTCTGCCTGACAGCTTAAATCAACCAGCATTTGAATTTTTTCAACAAAGTATTATTTAAATAACTTTCAGAGCCTTTGGTAGCACTTCCTAGTTTCTTGAAACACTGACTCCTCCCTGCAGCACCATCCCTTAAAAAAAATGTGTTATGATGATGGCAGTAGGGAAGTGACTGTAATGATACAGGACTAATAGGAATACAGTCACTGGGGGAAGCACAATCTTTATACATAGTTTAAGGCAATTGCACATGCTAAGGGGGTACTGAACTGTAGTGTACTATCCCTTGTTATGACTTGATGAGGGGGGCCTGACAGGCGAAAGTGACTCAAATTTTTTTATACATGCACGTTTATAGAGAAGCAAGATGAGCCTTAGGGGAGGAGAGTCCTGCAAAGAAATGGGGGGAGGGGGATACAAAGAAATTGGAAGAGGGCGTACAATAAAATGGGAGGCTGTGCTGAACCAGAAGTGGACCCTGTACATCGATATCTTTGTCCTCTCCCTGCTGCGACTGGTGTGCTAGACTCTGGGACTGTGGTTCTGGGGAGTGTGTGGTGCCTGGCATGGGGGTCTGTAACCGGCTACCTTGTGCTCTGGCCATCCAGACCCTCCACATGATGCTGTCAGTCTCCTCTTCTTCCTGAGGGTCACTCACTGTGATGGCCTTGCTGGCATCTGTAGGGGATGGGTGTACAGTTAGTAGCTGGGCAGGGCACAGGCAGAACAGTGCAGCATTGTTGTACTCACCATCATGCATAAGCAGGGCACTGTCCTGGCTAGTGGTGTCCAGCAGGGTAGCCATATGGATGTCAGTCACCACTGACATGTTGTCCTTATCCTCCTCCTCCACCAACAACATGGGCAGACCCACTGTAGGTGTAGAGGAAGTGCCACAGTCAAGTCACCCTAGTAAGCACTGTGCCTCACATGTAGGTCTGTGTACACTCACTTGGTATGGGGTCCAGACCTTCCTTTTCATCATCCACAGTTGCCTGGCTGATGTGTCCACCACTATGTACTCTAGTGGTGTGAGTTCTGGGGCAGATAGTGGGCCTTCACGGGTGGCATTCAGGACCTGCTGTTTGCCAGACAGTTTTTTCTGGACTGCCATCCACATATCCCTCCACTTGGTCTGATGGCCTTGAAGGACTGGATACAAGCTCTGCTGCATTGACGGTGGTCTTGATGGATTTCCAGATCCGGGCTTGGTGACTAGCTGTGATCTGAAGAAGTTCTGCCCATACAACATAACATAGTTGTTCTGGATTTCCAATACTGACGTTTCTGGCATGACAGTGCCTGGCACAGCTGATACAGACACAACTACATGTGCAGATGGTCAAGGGCAGTGGCCATGGGGCATGCCCACACTCCACACTATTCATTACTGCATGGAATGCTGAGTGGGGGTGGGTGCAGGTTACGTGGTCTAGGACCCTACTGTAGGTGCTTACAACCCCCACAGAACTCACTCACTAGCTGTGGCAGGACTGACCCCCCCCCCCATCATATAGCCTTAACCCTTTGGTCTGGCTGAGGGCAACCATTGGGGTGACAATAATTTTTTCACAGTTTCCCAGGATGTGCGATATCCCACAATCCCCTACCCCACGCTGAGCAGGGGATCCACATTTGGACCAGGATGGGCATCCGATTGTATGTCTGCCTGTGTCTGCCAATCCACTTCCCTCCCTGCACACCAACACACCGGGGGGGGCAGGGTTGCAGAAAGGTGTCATGAAGTGGTCAGTGATGCTGAATGCCTTGCCCCGCATGCCAGTCCATGGGCCTATCATGTGTACCATTCTGCGCTGTCCATAAGCACCATGGTTTGTGGCTTTATATTTTTTCAGCTCTGTGGAACTACTATATTTCAACATGGCTATCCATAAATTGTTGACTGACTAAAAACAAAGTTTTTGCAAAATGTGTTTTCTTCTAGTCCAATTGACAATTTTGTGCCAGTTGATCACTTCATGATCCTGAAACAGTTCTTGTTTTTATGCTAAACTGTCTATTGCACTACTACCACTGTTCATTTATTTTATTTATTTATTTAATGGTATCGGAATTTCAAATGTAATCCCCTGCAAATGGAGGTTCCCAAAAGTCTTCCAGGAGCTTGCCTGAATGCTCCAAGCCAGGGTGGTGTTCGGTGTCTGAGCTGCTTAACTGTGGTTGCAAGTGAGTGCTATTTGAGCCTCCACGTACTGTCTCTTTAAGAGCTGTCTGCTTGCAGACTTAATTAGTTTGTATGGGGGGACTGTTTATTTAAGCTCGAATCCCGCCCAAGCTGTGGTGTATCGCTCCATTTTGCGGTTGCTGACGGCGCAAAGGAAGCCCATCTGAAAGCTGTAACTGTTTGCCTGTAATCATTTAAAGCATTAGCAAAATTGTAGTTTGTCTAACCTGCCTTTATTGCAGCTGGGACTCTGTGTGTGTGTTACCTCTCTATTTTGGACCTAAACTGCTGTGCTGGGCCAATTGGGTTAAGGGAGCCCTAAAATGGAGCCTGTGGACAAATCAGAACTTGGACTCTTAATTTGAGCCAGCCACAAGGAGATTGTATGGGCAGTGACTCTGGGAAAAGTAGTTTTGACCTTGGCGCATTTTTCTACCCACAGAGGGAGTCTTATTGTGAGTGACAGCTGAATCAGCCAACAGAATAGTGTGGAGCTAAAGGAAATGCCCTGATCTGTGACTAGAAAGATCAGATCAGTTGTGGCAGTGAAGAGAGAAGGAGCTGTGTGCTTCTGCAGTGCATAGTTTCGCGTGGAAAGCACGTGTGAGGCCTTAAGTTTCGGTCTGCAGTCTTTGTGAGTGCCAGTTTGGACTGAATCCGAGTTGCGCGGAGAAAGAAGCACTAGAAGTGTGGAAACTAGGCTCACCCTGTAGAAGACGGGAGAAATTGCTGAATCGCGCTCGGTCTGTCAGGAACTGAAGCTGCTGTGTGTGCTCCCGGGTATTTTGCAGTAATTGCAATCGGGATCGAGGAGCAGCCTGCCTGGTATAGTACTTTCCTTTTACATATAAATGTGTGTAGTGCTTGTGGGGAATCACTATTTCAAATCCCCTGTACAGTGAATTGTGTGCTGAAGCTGGAAGTAAACCCCAGCTTAATTCGGACTACATCCATTTGCTATCAACAGCAGTGGGTCCAGTCACAAGGACCTTGTCCTCATGCCCTGCTGTCCTGGCAATCCAGAGGGACATTCTCCATCTGATCCTCAGCGTGGGTGTTGTGAGTACAAATCAGGGTATTCTCCTGCAGCTTGTTTTCAATCACAAGTGTGTCATCTAATTCTTGATGTTTCACTGTTTCATGGACTGAGCCCTCCGGCTCTGGATTACATTTGGATGCTGTGCACATATTTTCTTCTACAGGGCCCTAGCCATCTACATCTGCCGGCCAACCCAGGGCAATGGACCTGGCTAGCCCCCAACCTGGGTACCCAGAGTGTGACTTTTCAGACCCTGTATGTGTGCACAGTACTGTGATTTAATGACACCAATTAACCTGATTTCCCCCTTCCGTGTTACTGCCCCCTTAAAATCAGATTTGTTGTTGTTATATTATATACTGTCTATGGTGTTGGTACTTATGGAAACAGTATTGTGTTCTTCTGTGTATGTTGTTTAACCTTATTTTACAGGGGGTCCTCAGAGACGTGCTGCAGAATCAGTCTCAAGGGTAAATGGTATCTATATGAGTGAACAGTGTCTATACATGGGGTATTGGGGCTGCAACTCCGGTGTACTGTGTGAGCCACTAGAGGGAATAAAAGGGGGTCTCAGTGTCCCAGAGAGCTGTGACCAAGTTAGTCTAACCACTACAAACCCTGACCTCTGGATGGAGGCACCCACCACAGGATCTAGGCCCCTTAACCTGCCCGTAGCCAAACAGGCAGGGGTAGTAGCCCTTGGGATAGCACCACCTAGGCGTTACACAAACCTTTGAGTCAGAGTCTCATTTACAAAGGCTCCACGTCATGTTACATAAAACAAGCATACATACATATAGCAAGATACAGAAGAGCATAATATACAAAGATATAAAATTCCCTATACAGGGTAGTAGCTAAAGCTGTCATTACATGTTACACAAAGATAACAAGCAATTGTAGCACACATTACTGAGACTTATAGAATTATGGCTCTGAAACATTGTTGGGAGAGCACTGATGGAACAATAAAACTGGCATCTTTATACTGCTTCTGATTGCTAATAACTATGTAACCCCCTTCAGGGCAAGGGGTGGGGGCTTACCTGGAATCCTCGTGTGTCAGCCTCCGAACAATCTGCCTTTCTCTTCCCTTGTTCCAGGCCCAGGACCAGGGGCGTCATGCAGTCAGAAATTCTGGAGGGGCACACAATCTTAAGCTCTCTAGGGGGTCCAGAGGCATGCCCCCCCCCTGGGAAAATTTTGAAAAACTGAAGTCAAATGATGCATTTTGGTGACTTTTAGCAGTCCAGAAAGCTGTTCCCCAACAAGCTAAGTGGCATAATATGAAATAAGTTAGAGAAATGATCAATTGTTTTTGTCCTTTGTTCATTCTACTTACAGTGTTACCTTTTGTATTTATTTTTTTTAAGAATTAGTCAGATTGGATCTGAGTCGACTGACTCACCTTGCTGCTGGTGCCCGCTCCTCACCTCCTCCAACAGCAACACCGACAGTTTCAGAGTGACTGTATAATAAAAATTAATTTTTACAAATTGGATTTGTCTGACGACTGACCACTCCAATCACATAAATCCTCACCTTTCTTAAGCAGTGAGGTTTGTTTCATGGCACAGTTCTCACTGCACAGACAACTCCCCTCCCTTCAGCACAGAAACAGCATATATGTTTGTTTCTTACAGCACAGCACAGCACCCCCAACCCCTATACCATCGCAGCTGTCATTGCCCCCTCCATCTGTATCACAGGACAACCACTTGCGATCAGCAGCTTTTTTGATCCTAGTAGTACATCTCACCCATTAGGAACCCTCCTAAGCCCCATCAAACTGCAGCCAAATCAGTGCCATATATGTTTATTATACTGAAAAGGTTTGGCAATTCCCAACCAAAAATAACAGAACATGTGTAATTTGCTAGAGCTGAATGACTGTGGCTAAAACTTGTAGAGGTAAAGCAACTTATTTTACTTAAGTTTAACAGCAACAAAAGATTTATGCAGTTTTTTTAATTGAAAGGTATTTTTTGTACCCATTGTAAGACCTAAGCAAAGGTATTTGGTTTTAACATTAACATCAACAAGAGACCGTGCTTGGGGGTGTTGCTAACTTCCAATCTGACTTCCTGTAGTCAAGTTCACATAGCCACAGCTACTAAGGTATTAGGTAGGTACAACTGATAGGCTCCACTCAATGCAAAATAATTAATTCACCATACACATACCCTAAGGTCACATCACGTTGACTCCAGTTACAATTTTCATTTTTTAAAATGACAAAAAAATAATATCCACAGAATCTTATAACTTCATTAATGGTCTGTACTGTTCCTTATTCCTTTTCCTATCGGAAATACAGAATAGCAATTAAACTTCATCTGAAGATGCTTTGGATATTTTATTACACTAAAAAGGTTTCACTTGCCAAGCAGTCATCTCAAAAGAAAAGTCTTGCTGAGATCATCAGCCCTTACAGCACAGATCCTCCCCATTTTAGCTTATAATCTCCTCCATAATGCAGCCCCCTTGCATACTGTGTGACCCTAAGCAAGTCACTTAACTAGTGTGCTACTCCTGGTTAAACAACTGAAAAAAAAAAAAATCAACCTTACTGTCATGGCAACTTACCTTGAGTGTCCCTGTGCTCACACAATGAAGGCTGAAGCAAAGAAACTCTGCAACCCTCAGAAGTTATTTCAGATATTATACTTGCCATCCCAAAATCAGCATCTACTTAACTCTCCTTCAAGTGTAACACTACCTGTATTGAAAATTGCAAAAAAATAGCACCATACAGAGCGGGACAAGCAAACTCATAAACTAAAATTTCAGGCTCTTAAACTGAGGCACCCTCTAATGTCATAGCACTCATTATACCAGAAGCCATGCCCTCCATATTATTTGCCCTACAGTCAGAGAATGATCAGCCACTGGACTTGCTTGCACTTGATCTGCTACACTGGTTCACATCCCGCTGGCCCCCCTTCCCTTGTCTGCAGCATGGGTTGCAGATAATAAGAAGTGGTGATTCACAAATGTTGAATAAATATGTGCTGTCACCATCAGCACAAGGATTGTCTTCCTATCTGTAGAACGGGTCACTCTAACGTGATTCTGTGATGTGGGTATGATTATGGTGATTTATTACTTAACATTTGACTACACCCCCAGGACATTTACTTAAAAATAGTACAGCAAAAAACACTCTTCCAAAAGATTGTGTGGCACCTGAGCTAGGCTCAGACCACATGCTGGAAGCTACTAATACAATCACTCTTTACTTCTGTTTCGCAACTGTATGCAATAATGTAACTTAGGTATTTTTGCCTCTTATAAAATACATATTTTCTCTATAGAAAGGACTAGAATGAATGGGATTTTGGACTAACAGGTGAGAAAGCAGTACCAATGAATAAACATGAGGAAAGGCAGAGCTGGCATAAACATAAGACTGATGCAGAAATCCCTTTACCCTTCACCCTCTCCTGTACAATGTAATGAAAAACAGTCATGTGCAGTGCCAGGGGAAGTGCCTTGCTCATTACATGGCAGTGTGAGATGGGACAAGACCACGGTTTTATGAATACTAAAAGGGATTGTCAAAATGTTGAATGCACAGTGATTGTGCCTGTCATTACAAGCAGAATTGCAATAGAGGGCATGTCCTCAAACAAAGGAGGGCATATTTAGGAGAAATACCAGCAATCATTATTTCACACATATAATAGTCTGCCCAGTGAGACTGTGGTCACTTGCAGTGTACAGGGCTCCAAAGAAGGAATTCCTGAATGAGAATGCAATTCAGTGTTACAGAGCCCAGGGGCTGGGTTAAAAAGCCAACATTCTGTACCTAGTCTCACAGCAGAAATCAGTCTGTGCCATATGGACACACACAGACACACACAGAATAATGTCAACTTAACATGTGTAATATGCAAGCTACTACAGGCTTATTATTACTGTGCTTATCCCATCATATTTATTTAGTGGTCTGGGGCTGTAGAACGATGATGATAATGACCTTATCTATCGGCTTCCTTGCTATTGACATGCTGCTCTGCTTCTCATGGCTTAATAATGAATTTTGGTGTTAGGAGAGTCACACAGGTCATAACATTTTAGCTTAGCATGATATAACACAAGTGTAACCCATAAAAAAACAATACAAAAAATTTAAGTCCTTCGAGATTGAATGACCAACTGACCCACAAGCGGGCACACAGGGCAGGCAATCAAGACAGGACAGGAGGACACACTTAGTCTGGAGTAAGCTGCTGTCTGATTCTGCAGTCTGTATGGAGCTTTTTGCTTCGAGCAACCGACCCTTCCTGGAGTCCCCGAGCAGAGGAGAACACCAAATTTCTTTTTAAACTTGCCTCTTGTGTTCGACTTATAGGCAGAAATTTATTCATTTACCTAGTCTCTCTGGGAGCAGGGACACCACCGGGGCCAGCACTCTGAGCAGAAGGTGAAACAAGCCTGCCACTGCAACCACCGCCTGTCCATCATAAAATCCTGCCCACAACATTGCCAAAACTCCAGCCTCTGGACTTACTGTTCATAATTCTGATCTGGAGACCACTTGCTCTCCATGACTCACTGTCAGTGTACTTGCTTCCTCTGACATCCAGTCAATCTCTGAACCGACGACTGTCCCACCAATAGACAAAATATGTATATTTTTGAATTGCCCGCTGTTCCTTTGCCCCCCCCCCACATGCATACACTACCATGAACACAGTGCACTTTCTTGGCAGTAAAAAAGGAAGTCGCGAATGGTTTCCTTGTGGCAGGGGGGCATGTTCACTGACTGCTAGCTGGTGGATTTGAGGAGAAGGATGGTGTGATCCCTCAACCACTTGCTTCCTATCGTCATGACTGCCTCTTGCAAAGAATGCACCTAAAGCTCTGTGACTATGTACATAACATGCAATCTGCTCATCAGTTCTTTTGTGTGCTAATACTGCAGATGCGTGCAGGCCCAGCTGCTAACTGGATGTTACGCATACCTTACAGGGAACAGTACTACTACTGACCTTTTTTAAACTAGGCAGCAGCCAGGAACTTCATTCTTTCAAAGGATGGGAACACACCCGACCCAGTCACCTGACCAAAAGCGCTCTCTTAGTGCCGACTGTTTGATTACTCGCCCGCGCCTCTCGAATCAAGCAGAATTCAATGACCGATCATCAGAGTTGAGAATAGCACTTAACTGAAGGATGGACATTGGACAACAACAAAATAAGAAGAACAACTAATTTGCCGCGCAATCTATTTGTTCGCGCCTCCACTGTACAGACAGTTGATTGGTGGTAACTGCCAGCCAGCAGCAGCCAATCAACTGTCTGTTGTGACTGTCTCTCTCTCTCTCTCTCTCTCTCTCGCTCTCTCTCTCTGTCTTTACAGGTGCTCAACCCTGAATCCAGTCGCTAGCCCAGCGGAAGCAAATACATTTTTTAAACTGCTTTTCTCTGTCAGTTTTCAATTGGGAACCTCCACCCCCCCACCAAAAAGACGTTGAAAAACAACATTTGTTTTTTGGCACGTGGGACCATTAAAAAATTAAATACTAAAAACATTCTTTTTAAATGGCCATCACAACAATATTGGGGGGGCACATGCCCCCTCAGGCTCCATGGGCATGACGCCACTGCCCAGGACCAAAGCCTGGAAAGAGGCCCAGAACAACAGGTGGCAAGAACCACTGCAATTTCACACCACAGTATGTGAGCCATAATGGTGGCCAGAATGTTTCTTGGTACTGGAAGCACCTGCCAGCCAGGAATCCCAAAAGCCACATCAGCAGCCATCATAGCACCTCCCCTAGTGTGCTCTGGCTGATCGCACTCAGCAAAATCTTTGGTCTTCTTCAGGTATGAGCCTGATAAAAAAAATCAGTGGCTTACTTCATCCTCACAAACTTGGAATTTAGTCCAAAATAATTTTCTTCTCTCCCTCTCAGGGGCAGCTGACAGACATGCAGGCCAAAAACTCAGCCCTTTTACAGTTCTCCCATGCGAATCCACTCAGGATTGTTGCTCACACTTGAGCTCTTTCTTCCTCAGCTTTTAGCTCAGATCTAACTGAAAATTGCAAGCAGTCTGGGATTTCCCAAAGATCCAAAAGATTCGGTTGGCTGATTTGTCCGTCAGTCACAACAAGCTCCCTCTCAGATTACTTATGCTGCAAGCCAGGCAGCTTTTAAAGAGATGGTACACAGAGGCTATACAGGCTCTGGTAATCACATTTAAACTGCTAAAACTCTGTTGAAAGATGTAACTATTTGCTGAAAATCATTTAGAGTGATATTGATAATGTAGTTTGTCTAACCTGCCTTCTTTGCAGCAAAAACTGTTTTGTTTGTCTCCATTATCTTGGTCCTGGACTGCAAATTGGACCAATCAGTACTGGTGGGACTTAAAATGAAGCCGGACTACAGGAGCTGCCTGGAGTCAAAATCTGTAGGAATTGTAGTTTTGGGCATTTGGCATCTTTTTGCAACTGAAGGGGGTGCTCTTGTTGTGGCTGACAGACAGATCAGCCAACAAAACCTTTTGGATCTTGAGGAAATCCCAGACTGCTTGCAATTTTCAGTTAGATCTAAGTTGGAAGCTGAAGAAGAAAGAGCTGAAGTGATTTTGAGCAGCAATCCTGAGTGGAGTCGCATGGGAGAACTGTGAAAGGGCTGAGTTTTTGGCCTGCATGTCTGACTGCTGCCCCTGAGAGGGAGAGAAAAGAATTATTTTGGACTAAATCCAAGTATGTGAGAATGAAGTAAGCCACTGATTTTTTACCAGGCTCATACCTGAAGAAGACAGAAGATTTTGCTGAATGCGATTGTCCTGTCAGGATTTCCAGCTGCTTTTGAATCCCCGGTTTGTGCAGAGACTTTGCAATCATGACCGGAGAGTGGTTTGCTTGGTACAGTAGAATTTCCTTACATGTAAATGTGCTGTGTGTGGAAAGTGGGTCACAATTTGGTCCCCCACTGTATGAACTGTGTTCTGCTTGCGGGAAGCTGTAACCAGCCCAAAATGTACTGTATCTGAATTTGTCTCCATTTGGCCTGGGTCTTGCTACACTGGCCCAGCCAGACTACCCGCTGCACAGAGAAGGCCATCAATGAAATATCTGCCTGTGGATCAGTCCCCTGCTCCATGCTTGAATAGGAACAACATTTTGGTGAATCGTGTGGGCCCTGCTTCTCCTGGCACTTCAGATTAACTACCTGCTGTCTCGATTTTCTTCTAGCCTGTGTCCAGTCCTGGGTATCGTGAGTAATCATCAGGGTAGCTCCCTGCAACAACAGCCTAATCTAAAAGTGTGTCATCTGATTGTCTTGTTGTTTTTCTTTTCACGAACTGAGCCCTCAGGCTCCGGATTACAAATAGTGTGTGTTGTACATGTTGTTTTTCTTCCAACACAGGGCCCCAACCAGCTGCAACATTCCTGGCTAGCCCACCATTCTCCATCTGGGTACCCAGAGTGTATGACTTTATAGACCCTGAAGTGCATGCATAACTGTTTGAATGATAAAGTCTTTAAGCAAATTAACCTGATTATGCCCCTCCCTTGTTCAAGTCCCTTAAATAAATCAGATCTAACTTGTTTTTGCATATACCCTGACTGTGGTTCCAGTTTGTGCAAGAGTACTGTACTGCTGTTATTTGCTGTGTATAACCTTGTTTTACAGGGGGTCCCCAGGGCCGAGCCAGAGGAAAGCCCTGGTGGTAAGTGCAAACAGTGTGGGTGCTTGTGTGGTGTATCAGGGGTATTGTGAAAGTGAGTATTTTGTATTGTTCCAGCCACTAGTAAGGAAAGGGGGGGGTTACAGCATCCCGGAGGGCTGTACCCAGGTTAGCTTAACCACTACCAACCCTGTCCTGAGGGTGGAGGCACCCGTTTCAGAACTCAGGCCCCTTAACCTGCTACTAGCCATGCAGGCAGGGGTAGTAGCCCTTGGGATAGCGCCACCTAGGGCTTACAAAAGCACAGTTTGAATTTTATCACTGTGTGGGTATTCAATTTGTACTTTACAACCTGACTGAATTATTGTTTGGTAAAGGTAACAGCTGTTGGTGGTTCCCAGGGGGTGATCTTGTCCAGCATAAGGAGTTGGGTAGGTACTGCATCCAAGAGGGCAGTACTGCACACATCTGTCCTACTGATTCTCTCTGGGTGGAGGTACCATGTTATTTATTAATTTGGGTCAAACCTCCCTACTACAGGAGAACAAACAATTTTAATTTTCATTTATGTATGCCTTTGATAACTGGCTAGGTGCACTGATCCAGAGGACCATTTTCAGTCACTACCCAGGCCACAGAAATGCAGCAACCAGAAATACAAGTATAACAGAGAAGGTACAAAAACAAATACATAAAATACAAGTGTACAAGGTAGTAATGACACAGCAAAAATCATGTCATAACATGGTACAAGCAGGAACAATTGTGTGAGATACAGAATAAAGTTCACTGTTGTGCATACCTCTCAACTGTACCACATTACGAGGAACGTTCCTCATTTTACTTCACAAAAGCTCCCTGTTCCACATTATGAGGACTTGTTCCACATTCAAAGTCAACATTTTAAAGCATAAATCCATAGTAAATTATGCAAAAAAATATATTATTCAATTAATAACAGACTTTCTGAACATAAATGCAACATGTTAACAGTGTTTTGAGCTTCTTATGTAAAGATTTGACTAAGTGTTCCACATTTTGCATATTTGTCCCACGTTTTGACAGGCAATGTTCCCCATTTGGGGCACAAAATGTTGAGAGGTATGCTTGTTGCATAAAATAACAAGGGTTGATTCACAATATAGGCAGAGATCAAAGAAACAAAGGAATCTAATGACTACATTGAAAACAACAATCAGCATTGGTTCTAGAAAAAGAAAAAAGTACAAGGGGGAGTAGTGGGGGGACAAGGGAGGGGCAGGAGGAAAAAGGTAGTCACAGTGGGGAAGGAGCAACAAACAGAACCCCCTCAACCAGGTGTGCCATACTACAGTCACCAGGCAGAGATGTGGACCCGGTTGCTGCAGCCGACCATAGGGAGTCACAGCTATTAATATGTAACCCCCAGGTGGCGCTATTCCAAAGGCTATTACCACTGACTGCTTGACTATTGACAGGTTGAGGGGCCTAGGTTCTATGGCGGGTGCCTCCACCAAGAGGTCAGGGTTTGTAGTGGTTAGACTAGCTTGGTCACAGCCCTCTGGGACACTGAGATCCCCTTTTATTCTCTCTAGTGGTGTAGTGATAGTATAATATGTTGATTATTGTTACTCCATTTGTATGCTATTTCATGTAATGTATGTCATTTCATACTCCATTTTGTATTGTGTGACTCCATTTTACATGCTGCTTCATTTAATTGGTGTTTTGCTCTTTAGATAGCCTCATTATTATGTTTTGCTTCAGACAGTGTATTTTGCTGACTTGAAGGTCGCATATTATCAGGCAACCTGTTTTTGTAGTTTTGTTTAAACTTCTGCTTAGCTCATAGTGTTCTAGGCACCCGGCCAGTGTTTGGAGCACAGTGACCTAGCAGGTGTAGGAATTCTGAGCAGTCCTTATCGTGTGAATTTGCAACATCCTGGAAGCCCGGCCAGCTTCTAGAATGTGGGAAAATAGCACAATGAAGGCTGCACGGTTATTTTTAGCATAGAATAAGATATAAAATGGGACTTTCCAATGCCTGGTTGGAAGCCTCTCCTGCAGGGTGGACGCATCTCTGTGGGGCCAGTTCCCGGTTCGAGAGACTCCTAGCCAGGCTGACAAGGGGGCTTCCCAGCCATTGGAAGAGAGCTTGGATGATGCTTTATTGAATCGGTGATGTATAACCTTTTGTATTATATTTTGTTATAATAAAGCTTTGGCTTGCTGTACTTATTGTATTGTTATTGTGTGTATGTGAGTGTGAGTGAGTAAATAGCTGCCTGGTTTGAGTTGGCAGAACATTTTTGGCGTAGTCAGCAGGATTCGAAAATAAAATGTCTATTTTTAGGAAAAAGGATGAGTTCTTTTTTTAAAGGTGTATTAAGGCTCAAACAAGCAAGGGCAACTGCCCTTTGTACTTGTAATTTGTGCTTGCTGCAAGTGTATACTGTTAGAGCCAATGATGGCTTTCACAGTTCAGGCTGCTTTTAGGAGAAAAGCAGCGGCTGGTTAAGTAAAGTTAGATAAGCAACATCTAGAAAAAGAAAAATAAACTACTGTGGATGTACGCACAGTAGGTGACTACAGACGGGATGATTTGAAAATCCCCCATGTTGCCTATCTGTGTAGTTTCAAGTTTTTCTGTATCAATTTCAAGTTCCCTTGCCTCCTATAGAGGCTGAAACATTTGATCCTAAACCCAAGTACTGGGGACCTCTACCAGATGGATCTCAACCTAGTACTGTTAGAGATTTTTGTTTGTTTTGTTTTTAAACTGCAAACCAGAGCTCTGGAAAAAGACTTGGTTTGGCAGGTTACTAAAATGGCCAAAAGAAAATCTTTGAAAGGGTTAAAACCTTTGAAAGAGTTAATAGCTGCAGCGTTTGGAAATTATCACGAAGGTCCTGCAGTCAGTTTTCTTACTTAGACTAGTGTATCGGAAAAGAAGAAGAAAAATACCTTGGCACCGGGTAAGTCTGAATTTTTTTTTATTCAAAGTTGTTTTATATCTGTGTTCTGTAATTATGTTCTGTTGTCAAGGTTGAGAGATAGGATTGACTGCCTTCAGTGCACAACAGGTTACAGAAAAAAAAAAAGAGAGAGGAAGCTTCTTTGCCTCATAGCTGACTGTTTTAATTGGCTTTGTTTTTAATGGAACATTTGTGCTGCCTAGATAGGGTCAGTGAAGAACTTTTGTTTGCTTGGAGCAGGTAGCGTTGATGGTGAAGAATTATGACGTCATATAGATTGCAATGTGCAGAAAGATTTGTAGTTTGCAAGCAACGTGCCAAGCCACTGCTAGGTGAAAATGTAGTGTGTTAACAGCTATAAATGGCTTTATCATACTTCTAGTTAAAACCAGAAACTTTTGCAAAATGGCAGAGTGCCATATTTTAGTTATGTGCCAAAAGGTGTAATCATGTTATACGAGATGTGTCCACTTACAGATGATGTGTTTAAACAGTGTTTTGTTCTGGAAAGATTTGGCATGGCAATATGTACAAATGTGTTGGTTTAAAAATTGTCAGTGTTACAAGACAGGCAGGAGGCAGCACATATATCTAAACCACGTACAGTTTTCTAATGGAACTATGGGCATTACCTCAGCAAATTGGTGTGAAACAATGTCAGTCTTATTTTGTGTTAAGTATTTCTTTTTGTGTATGTGTATGTGTGTGTACTGTCTTGGCCAGCAGTTTTATTGTGTAAAGATATTTTAATATTGGTGGTGTTCAAGGACACTACAGGAATGGCTGGGTTTGAATGACCCTTGCATGCACATTGTGACCTTTGCACATTATTTGACCTTCTTGTGTTTCAACATTTTATGTTACTACCAGTTCAAACTTGATGTGTATTCCATGCCTAAAGCACAACTTTTCACACAAAATGTATGTTTTCATGAAAGCACACCAAGAGTGAACCATGTAATTTGACTTTTTATTGCAAAACTAGTATTCTAAGTGAAGAGGAACAGACTTTTACAATTTTGAAAAAAGGACTATTACAGCTGTTTTTGAGAGTTTACCATCTACAGAGACACGTATCGCACGGCATTACCATCAATCTGGACATTTTGTCATGCTTAGGATAAGGGAACCCAGGGACGCTATTTCTTTTTATCCTATGGAAATAATCTTGTTTTATTTTTGAACTGATGTGTGTTTGTTTTTGTTGTTTGTCTGTGTTTCACAGCTAACCTTTTATTGCTACAGTATTCGAGCTGTCTCTTGCACCTCGAGCTGTGTCTTCCACTAGGAGGAGCTTGGAGGAGGGGTAAGCTACCCTTCCTCCTTCCAGTGTAATACCCACAAAGGTTGCAAGGTACATGTCATATTTATACTGATTCATGGTCTGTAGCCAATGGTTTAACAACCTGGCTGCCCACTTGGGCTAAGGATGAGTGGAAAATTTATTCAAAGAAATATGGGGAAAGAACTGTGGCAGGAAATATGGACTATGGTGCAAAATACTCAGACCACTGTATTTCATGTTGATGCTCATTGTGCTTCAGATACGCTAGAACGATGGTATAATTCTATTGCAGATAAAAAAGCTAAGATTCTTCCAGTGAATATTGAAGAAACTCAAAGTCAGCAGTTATCAGGGCTGGCAAAATGGGCACATCAAAAATGTGGACATTTGGGAGAGAAAGCCACTTACAGGTGGGCATATAGTAGGGGTGTACCCCTAACATTGGATTTGGTTAAAACTGTTATTGCTCAGTGTCCTATATGCCAACATGGGCAACAAAGACCAATCCCTCATATTGTGAAAGGACACTTGGGAGGGAAAATTACGGGACAAATTTGGCAGATTGATTACATTGGACCTCTATCCCTAGTGGAGGATGTCGATATGCTTGCACAGTTGTAGATACATATTCAGGGTATTTATTGGCATACCCTTGTAAACAAGCTACACAGAAAACACCATTAAGGCAATTAACTTAATTATGTTGTACATGGAATACCCTTGCAGATACAAAGTGACAATGGTTCCCATTTTAGGGGGAAAATGGTACAAGCTTATGCTCAAGCCCATAACATACAGTGGGTATTTCACATCCCTTATTACCCGCAGGCAGCAGGGTTAATTGAGAGAATGAATGGATTGCTGAAAGAACAGTTCAGGAAATTGGGGGGGAGAGCCTACGAAAATGGAAAGAGAATTTGCATGAAGCATTACAGATTTTAAATAATAGACCAATTGGAGAATCTGAGACCCCCTTAATGCGAATGATAACTCCTAATTTGCAAGTGCAGGCTTACTCAACTACAGAAACAGTGTTATATTGGGAAATTACATCAGGAGCTCTGTCTCTTGCAGGGCAACCCAGAAGCTGCTGGACTTGATTTACATGCCCTTCAAGAATACAGAATAAACAGCAGAAACATTCAAGTGATAGAAACTGGTATTGGAATACAAATTCCACCGAGACATTTTGGTTGGATAGCACCTAAATCAGAACTAGCCCTCAAGGAATACAAATTTTGGGAGGGGTGATTGATTGTGATTACAAGGAGAAGTGAAAGTAATTTTGTTGAATAGTAGAGAACAAAATCTGTTAATTCAACAGTATGACAGAGTGGCTCAATTGTTAATTATTCCAGTTAACAAAGTGACCCCTATAAAGGGACAAGCCCCCACACTCTTAACAGCAAGGGGGGATAAAGGTTTTAGATCTACAGGAGGTTTTAACAATGGTGCCAAAATATGGGTTACAAACCCAAATGGCCCTCCTGAACCAGCTGAGGTGATAGCCACCGGACGAGACAACACAGTGTTAATTATCAGATCAGGGAAAGAAAAATGGGGATATGTGCCTGCACATAAATGTTATCTTCGAGAATAATGAAATTTGTGTCTTTCTAGGTCCAGCAATGGATTTTAAAAGGAATGCTGGTGTGTCTTATGGTCCATTTGGCAGAGCTAGTTACCCCTGGAGGAAGGATTCAAAGGGTTAACTGTAATGACACTGGTTGTAAAGGAACCTGGAGTTGAAAAAATGATACCAAAGATAGAACCCAGGGAACTTTAGCTGCCCATCCGGACAGAAGTGTGTGGTACTGAACATGACATTTTCACCAGGGTCAATCTCTGGATGACAACTGGTGGCTCAGGACAATATGCCTCACGAAACAGATGAAATCTCTTTGCAGAATAAGACTGCTATTAAATGTTGCAACTTACCGAATAGTTGCATGGTGACTGTACAACATAGACTTGATTGCTGCATGAATCAAACAGACATTTTCAATGCAAGTATTACTTTGATTGACATAGACACGTTATTCTGCATGAATGCTACTGCAATAACTAATAGAATTACTTGGGCAGATCACATTACAGTGTTGAAAAATCATCCTGTAATTAGCAATGATAGTATAGTTAAGGTTCCATCCACATGTACATCAGTAGCGCAGCGGTATCAGAAAAATGTAATCCATTTTAACATAACGTTTATGTTTAGTAGAAAATGCAAATATAAAAGAGCTTGGTATGATACGCTATTAGGTGGAGCAGGGGCAGGCATGGGAATTTTAAATAGTGTGGATATAGAAACACTGACTAACAGGCCAGGCAGTAGGAATTTATGTATTTAGCTTAATTAACTTACAAGCTCAATGGATGCCAACTGTTTTCTTATCCCAAAGATTAACTTTGAATTATGATTTTGAGTTCTTGCAGTTATTTAATGCTTCCCAGGTATGGGGAATGGGAGTAGCAGAAAATATTTCGCAATTTATTGATTGGACAGAATGCACAATGCGACATATATATTCTATAATGCAAAGAAATAAGGCCCAGAGTGATTTAATGAGTAATAATGAATATGTGTGGAGGACCGTGTTCAAATCATGGATTCCTAGTAATCATTGGATTGTAATGTCATCCACCACAGTAAAATGCACAGATCCCTGATAATGAGCAGAAGCTTATTTTGTATTGGCAGCCCAATATTTTAGATCAATCAAGATTGAGTATCTCATTAAATAAAATTAAACGGATAATTCAGGAAACAGATGTAATGCAGGCTCATTTGGCAATAAGAAATAAATCATTAGTGCAAAGTCAGGTGCAAACTACGATAGCTAAAAATAAAATGATTGATTTAAGTTCCAAGATTCAACAAGAGACTACTCATTATTGGTGGGATATTTTTACAGGATGGTCTCCATCAGCTACAAAAGTGTTAAATATTCTGATACATCTTATCATAATCATTGCTGTAGTGACAATTATCTTGCTTATTTGGACTTGTTACTTATCATGTTATATTCGTAGTAATTTTGCTATGGTACCAATATCATACAAATCGTATTTACAATAATCAAAGGACCGAATGTAGTGATAGTATAATATGTTGATTATTGTTACTCCATTTTGTATGCTATTTCATGTAATGTATGTCATTTCATACTCCATTTTGTATTGTGTGACTCCATTTTACATGCTGCTTCATTTAATTGGTGTTTTGCTCTTTAGATAGCCTCATTATTATGTTTTGCTTCAGACAGTGTATTTTGCTGACTTGAAGGTGCGATATTATCAGGCAACCTGTTTTTGTAGTTTTGTTTAAACTTCTGCTTAGCTCATAGTGTTCTAGGCACCCGGCCAGTGTTTGGAGCACAGTGACCTAGCAGGTGTAGGGAATTCTGAGCAGTCCTTATCGTGTGAATTTGCAACATCCTGGAAGCCCGGCCAGCTTCTAGAATGTGGGAAAATAGCACAATGAAGGCTGCACGGTTATTTTTAGCATAGAATAAGATATAAAATGGGACTTTCCAATGCCTGGTTGGAAGCCTCTCCTGCAGTGTGGACGCATCGCTGTGGGGCCAGTTCCCGGTTCGAGAGACTCCTAGCCAGGCTGACAAGGGGGCTTCCCAGCCATTGGAAGAGAGCTTGGATGATGCTTTATTGAATCGGTGATGTATAACCTTTTGTATTATATTTTGTTATAATAAAGCTTTGGCTTGCTGTACTTATTGTATTGTTATTGTGTGTATGTGAGTGTGAGTGAGTAACTAGCTGCCTGGTTTGAGTTGGCAGAACATTTTTGGCGTAGTCGGCAGGATTCGAAAATAAAATGTCTATTTTAGGAAAAGGATGAGTTCTTTTTTAAAGGTGTATTAAGGCTCAAACAAGCAAGGGCAACTGCCCTTTGTACTTGTAATTTGTGCTTGCTACAAGTGTATACTGTTAGAGCCAATGATGGCTTTCACAGTTCAGGCTGCTTTTAGGAGAGAGCAGCGGCTGGTTAATAAAGTTAGATAAGTAACATCTAGAAAAAGAAAAATAAACTACTGTGGATGTACCACAGTAGGTGACTACAGACGGATGATTTGAAAATCCCCCCATGTTGCCTATCTGTGTAGTTTCAAGTTTTCTGTATCAATTTCAAGTTCCTTGCCTCCTATAGAGGCTGAAACATTTGATCCTAAACCCAAGTACTGGGGACCTCTACCAGATGGATCTCAACCTAGTACTGTTAGAGATTTTGTTTGTTTTGTTTTTAAACTGCAAACCAGAGCTCTGGAAAAGACTTGGTTTGGCAGGTTACTAAATGGCCAAAGAAAATCTTTGAAAGGGTTAAAACCTTTGAAAGAGTTAATAGCTGCAGCGTTTGAAATTATCACGAAGGTCCTGCAGTCAGTTTCTTACTTAGACTAGTGTATCGGAAAGAAGAAGAAAAATACCTTGGCACCGGGTAAGTCTGAATTTTTTTTTATTCAAAGTTGTTTTATATCTGTGTTCTGTAATTATGTTCTGTTGTCAAGGTTGCGAGATAGGATTGACTGCCTTCAGTGCACAACAGGTTACAGAAAAAAAAAAAAGAGAGAGGAAGCTTCTTTGCCTCATAGCTGACTGTTTTAATTGGCTTTGTTTTTAATGGAACATTTGTGCTGCCTAGATAGGGTCAGTGAAGAACTTTTGTTTGCTTGGAGCAGGTAGCGTTGATGGTGAAGAATTATGACGTCATATAGATTGCAATGTGCAGAAAGATTTGTAGTTTGGTAGCAACGTGCCAAGCCACTGCTAGGTGAAATGTAGTGTGTTAACAGCTATAAATGGCTTTATCATACTTCTAGTTAAAACCAGAAACTTTTTGCAAAATGGCAGAGTGCCATATTTTAGTTATGTGCAAAGGTGTAATCATGTTATACGAGATGTGTCCACTTACAGATGATGTGTTTAAACAGTGTTTTGTTCTGGAAAGATTTGGCATGGCAATATGTACAAATGTGTTGGTTTAAAATTGTCAGTGTTACAAGACAGGCAGGAGGCAGCACATATATCTAAACCACGTACAGTTTTCTAATGGAACTATGGGCATTACCTCAGCAAATTGGTGTGAAACAATGTCAGTCTTATTTTGTGTTAAGTATTTCTTTTGTGTATGTGTATGTGTGTGTACTGTCTTGGCCAGTAGTTTTATTGTGTAAAGATATTTTAATATTGGTGGTGTTCAAGGACACTACAGGAATGGCTGGGTTTGAATGACCTTGCATGCACACTGTGACCTTTTGCACATTATTTGACCTTCTTGTGTTTCAACATTTTATGTTACTACCAGTTCAAACTTGATGTGTATTCCATGCCTAAAGCACAACTTTTCACACAAATGTATGTTTTCATGAAAGCACACCAGAGTGAACCATGTAATTTGACTTTTTATTGCAAAACTAGTATTCTAAGTGAAGAGGAACAAACTTTTACAATTTTGAAAAAGGACTATTACAGCTGTTTTGAGAGTTTACCATCTACAGAGATACGCATCGCATTTGGTATTACCATCAATCTGGACATTTTGTCATGCTTAGGATAAGGAACCTAGGGACGCTATCTTTTTATCCTATGGAAATAATCTTGTTTTATTTTTGAACTGATGTGTGTTTGTTTTTGTTGTTTGTCTGTGTTTCACAGCTAACCTTTCATTGCTACAGTATTCGAGCTGTCTCTTGCACCTCGAGCTGTGTCTTCCTCAGTAGGAGCTTGAGGAGGGTGGCTACCTTCCTCCCTTCAGTGTAATACCCACAAAGGTTGCAAGGTACATGTCATATTTATACTGATTCATGGTCTGTAGCCAATGGTTTAACAACCTGGCTCCACTTGGGCTAAGGATGAGTGGAAAATTTATTCAAAAGAAATATGGGGAAAGAACTGTGGCAGGAAATATGGACTATGGTGCAAAATACTCAGACCACTGTATTTCATGTTGATGCTCATTGTGCTCAGATACACTAGAACGATGGTATAATTCCTATTGCAGATGAAAAGCTAAGATTCTTCCAGTGGATATTGAAGAAACCCAAAGTCAGCAGTTATCAGGGCTGGCAAAATGGGCACATCAAAAATGTGGACATTTGGGAGAGAAAGCCACTTACAGGTGGGCATATAGTAGGGGTGTACCCCTAACATTGATTTGATTAAACTGTTATTGCTCAGTGTCCTATATGCCAACATGGGCAACAAAGACCAATCCCTCATATTGTGAAAGGACACTTGGGAGGGAAATTACCGGACAAATTTGGCAGATTGATTACATTGGACCTCTATCCCTTAGTGGAGGATGTCGATATGCTTGCACAGTTGTAGATACATATTCAGGGTATTTATTGGCATACCCTTGTAAACAAGCTACACAGAAAACACCATTAAGGCAATTAACTTAATTATGTTGTACTATGGAATACCCTTGCAGATACAAAGTGACAATGGTTCCCATTTTAGGGGGAAAATGGTACAAGCTTATGCTCAAGCCCATAACATACAGTGGGTATTTCACATCCCTTATTACCCGCAGGCAGCAGGGTTAATTGAGAGAATGAATGGATTGCTGAAAGAACAGTTCAGGAAATTGGGGGGGGGGAGCCTACGAAAATGGAAAGAGAATTTGTATGAAGCATTACAGATTTTAAATAATAGACCAATTGGAGAATCTGAGACCCCTTAATGCGAATGATAACTCCTAATTTGCAAGTGCAGGCTTACTCAACTACAGAAACAGTGTTATATTGGGAAATTACATAGGAGCTCTGTCTCTGCAGGCAACCCCAGAAGCTGCTGGACTTGATTTACATGCCCTTCAAGAATACAGAATAAACAGCAGAAACATTCAAGTGATAGAAACTGGTATTGAACACAAATTCCACCGAGACATTTTGGTTGGATAGCACCTAAATCAGAACTACCCTCAAGGGAATACAAATTTTGGGAGGGTGATTGATTGTGATTACCAAGGAGAAGTGAAAGTAATTTTGTTGAATAGTGGAGAACAAAATCTGTTAATTCAACAGTATGACAGAGTGGCTCAATTGTTAATTATTCCAGTTAACAAAGTGACCCTATAAAGGGACAAGCCCCACACTCTTAACAGCAAGGGGATAAAGGTTTTAGATCTACAGGAGGTTTTAACAATGGTGCCAAATATGGGTTACAAACCCAAATGGCCCTCCTGAACCAGCTGAGGTGATAGCCACGGACGAGACAACACAGTGTTAATTATCAGATCAGGAAAGAAAAATGGGAATATGTGCCTGCACATAAATGTTATCTTCGAGAATAATGAAATTTGTGTCTTTCTAGGTCCAGCAATGGATTTTAAAAGGAATGCTGGTGTGTCTTATGGTCCATTTGGCAGAGCTAGTTACCCCGGAGGAAGGATTCAAAGGGTTAACTGTAATGACACTGGTTGTAAAGGAACCTGGAGTTGAAAAATGATACCAAAGATAGAACCCAGGGAACTTTAGCTGCCCATCCGACAGAAGTGTGTGGTACTGAACATGACATTTTCACCAGGGGTCAATCTCGATGACAACTGGTGGCTCAGGACAATATGCTCACGAAACAGATGAAATCTCTTTGCAGAATAAGACTGCTATTAAATGTTGCAACTTCTCGAATAGTTGCATGGTGACTGTACAACATAGACTTGATTGCTGCATGAATCAAACAGACATTTTCAATGCAAGTATTACTTTGATTGACATAGACACGTTATTTCTGCATGAATGCTACTGCAATAACTAATAGAATTACTTGGCAGATCACATTACAGTGTTGAAAATCATCCTGTAATTAGCAATGATAGTATAGTTAAGGTTCCATCCACATGTACATCAGTAGCGAGCGGTATCAGAAAAATGTAATCCATTTTAACATAACGTTTATGTTTAGTAGAAAATGCAAATATAAAGAGCTTGGTATGATACGCTATTAGGTGAGCAGGGGCAGGCATGGAATTTTAAATAGTGTGGATATAGAAACACTGACTAACAGGCTTCGGGCAGTAGGAATTTATGTATTTAGCTTAATTAACTTACAAGCTCAATGGATGCCAACTGTTTTCTTATCCCAAAGATTAACTTTGAATTATGATTTTGAGTTCTTGCAGTTATTTAATGCTTCCCAGGTATGGGGAAAGGGAGTAGCAGAAAATATTGCAATTATTGATTGGACAGAATGCACACGCGATATATGCATTCTATAATGCAAAGAAATAAGGCCAGAGTGATTTAATGAGTAATAATGAATATGTGTGGAGGACCTGTTCAAATCATGGATTCCTAGTAATCATTGGATTGTAATGTCATCCACCACAGTAAAATGCACAGATCCCTGATAATGAGCAGAAGCTTATTTTGTATTGGCAGCCCAATATTTTAGATCAATCAAGATTGAGTATCTCATTAAATAAAATTAAACGGATAATTCAGAAACAGATGTAATGCAGGCTCATTTGGCAATAAGAAATAAATCATTAGTGCAAAGTCAGGTGCAAACTACGATAGCTAAAAATAAAATGATTGATTTAAGTTCCAGATTCAACAAGAGACTACTCATTATTGGTGGGATATTTTTACAGGATGGTCTCCATCAGCTACAAAAGTGTTAAATATTCTGATACATCTTATCATAATCATTGCTGTAGTGACAATTATCTTGCTTATTTGGACTTGTTACTTATCATGTTATATTCGTAGTAATTTTGTTATAGTACCAATATCATACAAATCGTATTTACAATAATCAAAGGACCGAATGTAGTGATAGTATAATATGTTGATTATTGTTACTCCATTTTGTATGCTATTTCATGTAATGTATGTCATTTCATATTCCATTTTGTATTGTGTGACTCCATTTTACATGCTGCTTCATTTAATTGGTGTTTTGCTCTTTAGATAGCCTCATTATTATGTTTTGCTTCAGACAGTGTATTTTGCTGACTTGAAGGTCGCATATTATCAGGCAACCTGTTTTTGTAGTTTTGTTTAAACTTCTGCTTAGCTCATAGTGTTCTAGGCACCCGCCAGTGTTTGGAGCACAGTGACCTAGCAGGTGTAGGAATTCTGAGCAGTCCTTATCGTGTGAATTTGCAACATCCTGGAAGCCCGGCCAGCTTCTAGAATGTGGGAAATAGCACAATGAAGGCTGCACGGTTATTTTAGCATAGAATAAGATATAAATGGGACTCTTCCAATGCCTGGTTGGAAGCCTCCTGCAGGGTGGACGATCGCTGTGGGGCCAGTTCCCGGTTCGAGAGACTCCTAGCCAGGCTGACAAGGGGGCTTCCCAGCCATTGGAAGAGAGCTTGGATGATGCTTTATTGAATCGGTGATGTATAACCTTTTGTATTATATTTTGTTATAATAAAGCTTTGGCTTGCTGTACTTATTGTATTGTTATTGTGTGTATGTGAGTGTGAGTGAGTAAATAGCTGCCTGGTTTGAGTTGGCAGAACAAGTGGCTCACACAGTACACAGGAGTTACAGCCCCAATACATCACGTATACACACCGTTCACTCATAAAATACCACTTACCCTCGAGACTGATTCTGCAGCACGTCTCTGAGGACCCCCTGTAAGATAAGGTTAAACAACATATACAGCAAAATACAATACTGTTTCCATAAGTACCAACACCACAGACAGTCTATAGTATAACAACAAATCTGATTTATTTAGGGGACAGCAACACGGGAAGGGGCAATCAGGTTGATTAGTTTTGGCAAAGTTCAAATCACAGTACTGTGCACATGTGTATATATAGGGTCCAAAATGTCACTCTCTGGGTACCCAGGATGGGGGGCCGGCTATCCAGGTCCGTTGCCAGGGTTGGTCGGCAGGTGCAGATAGATGGGGCCCTGTAGGAAGAAAATATATGCACAACACCCACTTGTAATCTGGAGCCGGATGGCTCAGTCCATGAATAAGTGGAACAACAATAATTAGATGATACACTTGTAGTTGATAACAGGCTGCAGGGGAATACCCTGATTTGTGCTCACAATACCCAAGCTGAGAACTGAATGGTGGATGTTCTTCTGGATTGTCAGAAACAACAGGGCATGGAGACAAGGTCCTTGTGACTGGACCCTACTGCAGTTGATAGCTAACAGATTTAGTCAGAGACAAGCTGGGGTTTGCTTCCAGCTTCAACACACAGCACACAGTACAGAGGATTGGAAATAGTGATTCCCCACAAGCACTACGCACATTCATACGTAAAAGGAAAGTATTATACCAGGCAGGCTGCTCCTCGATCCCAATCTCACTTACTGCAGAATACCCAGGAGCACACACAGCAGATTCAGTTCCTGACAGACCGAGTGTGATTCAGCAATTTCTCCAGTCTTCTACAGGGTGAGCCTGGTTTCCACACTTCTGGTGCTTCTTTCTCCTCACAACTCGGATTCAGTCCAAACTGGCACTCACAACGGTTGCAGGCCGAAACTCAGGGCCTCACATGCGCTTCCTGCCCTAAACTACACACTGCAGAAGCACATAGCTCCTTTTCTCTTCACTGTCACAACTGATCCGACTTTCCAGTAACAGAGCAGGGCATTTCCTTTGAGTTTCTCCTAGTTCAGTTGGCTGATTCGGCTGTCACTCACAATAGAACTCCCTCTTTTGGTGAAAAAAGGGGCCAAGGTCAAAACTACATTTCCCAGAGTCATTGCCCATATAATCCCCTTGTGGCTGGCTCAAAATTGAGAGTCCAAGTTCTGATTTGTCTACAGGCTCCATTTTAAGGTCTCCCTATCATCCTGATTGGTCCAAGTCAGCAATTCAGGACCAAAATGAAAGAGCTACACTGAAACAGTTTGTGCTGAAATGAAGACAGGTTAGACAAACTACTTTTTCTCAGTTACTCTAAATGATTTCTGGCAAACAGTTATATCTTTCAACAAAGCTCCCTCTGCACAAGTAGAGACGGCAGAAATGGAGTGAATTGATAGCAGCTTGGGCAGGATTCGCGCATTAAATACACAGTCCCCCCAGACAAACTAATTAAGTCTGCAAGCAGACAGCTCTTAAAGAGACAGTACATGGAGGCTCAAATAGCACTCACTTGGAACCACATTTAAACAGCTCAGACGCCGAACACTGCCCAGACTTGGAGCATTCAGGCAAGCTCCTGAAAGACTTTTGGGAACCCCCACAATCTAAAAGAACTGCAAAGATTCCTGGGCTTCTGTGGCTACTATCGCCGTTTCATCAAGGACAATTCAAGAGTGATCTGTTCTTTACTTAATCTTACTCAAGGTTACCCTCCTACCCATCTTTGAAGTGGGCCATAGTTGACCAATTCCATGAGTACTTGTATGGGGCTAAGATACTAGTAAAAACTGACAATAATCCTTTGACCTATGTGCAGACTTCAGTTAAGTTGGATGCCACTGGCCATAGGTGGCTTTTTGCATTATCTACATATGACTATGCTGTTGAATACAGAGCAGGCCTGAACCACATAGATGCTGATGCTGTCTCCCGGAGGCCTGTTTCCTGAAATGACTGGGTCAGACTGTCAGAACCTGATATTCAAGCACTATGCCAGAAGTTTGACCGAGAGGAACAAGTGGCCACAGACACAGTGGACTGTCTGGTGGATTTTTTGGGGCCCTCTGAGAATTGTATACCTGCTGCTTATTGCCACTTTTCTGCATTAGACATTGGTGCATTGCCTCAGCTGGACAATGACAGTCTTTGGTGGGCTCAGTCCGGCGATCCTATGATCAAACTAGCTTTAGCAGCCCTCTACACAGGGAAAGATGTGTCCAAGTTAACGCTCCACTGGTTTGAGAACTGCATTGTTATACAAGGAAGGTTCTAAGTTGAAACTGATTAATAGACTGTTATTCAGAGAAACAGTAGACAGAGGGGGACAAACAGACAAATAACAACTAGTGCTGCCCACTGCCTTTTGAGAATCAGTACTGAGGTCCTTACACAACCACATGGGGCACCTTGGTATAGAGACAACACTTGACTTGGTGAGATCCAGATTCTACTGGCCTAAGATGTGGGCTGATGTTGAGCAACACATTCAAACTTGTAGTCACTGTTTACAGAGGAAAGCTTTGCCCCAAGGGGCTACCCCCCTTGTTAACATCACCACCAGTGCCCCCATGGAGCTGGTCTGTATTGATTTTCTGAGTTTGTAGTCCGATTAAAGAAATATTAGCAATGTGCTGGTGGTTACTGACCATTTTACGAGATATGCCCAGGTTTTCCCCACCGAGGACCAGAAAGCATCCACTGTGGCCAAAGTGCTTGTAGAAAACTTTTTTGTTCACTATGGGGCTCCACAAAGAAACTATTCTGATCAAGGGAGGGACTTTGAGAGTCATCTGACCAAAGAGATGCTTTCTCTGTGGGGGGGTGCGAAAGTCCAGAACCACCCCTTACCATTCTCAGGGGGATCCACAGCCTGAATGTTTCAATCGCACTCTGTTAGATATGCTGGGCACCCTCCACCCCAAGGACAAGCCTAGATGGAGCCAACAAATCAGCACCTTGGTACATGCCTACAACTGCACCAAAAGTGATGCCACTGGGTTCTCCCCCTACCGCCTGATGTTTGGAAGAGAGGCCCAATTACCAGTAGATGTCTGTTTCGGAGTTTCTCCTGATGGGGTTCAAGCTGATAACTATCTCCAGTATGTGCAAAAGTTAAAGGCCCGGCTAAATCATGCATACCAACTGGCTCAAACCATGGCTGCAAAAGAAATCTGGCCAACAAAGAAAGGTATGATAAAAAGTAGGGTTGTCAGAACCCTCTGAAGTTCTGGGTTCTAGTTCTAGTCTAGAACTTTTGAAAAAGTTCTAGGGTTCTAATCTTTTTTAGAACTTTTTAGAACTCGAACCCTATTTTTTAATTGTGCTGCCAGTAATGAAAATAGAAATAAAATACATGTAAAGGAAAAACTGTTCAATATAAAGGGGAGAGAAATTATCATGTGTGACATTGATAGGAATACAACTAGGTTTATTTATGCTTTCTTCTGTTCGCTAAAGCCAGCAACTTAATACTTAACAGGCTCACCCACCCGCCCATGTGTTAAAAGTTTTCCTGCTGCAGCTGCATCATAGTTCCTTAGTGAAAGAAAGAGGCACATTAGCTATTTATGTACTCAGTTATATATACTCATCGTCATGAATTATGAGAAAAAATAACTGATATTACCTAATCTAAGCTATTTGCTGCTTTCTGTTTTAAATGAGTAAATCAAAAGTTGCTATGTTTAAAAGAAAGCTTTTATAACAAAGTCAAGCCAAGGTACTGCAGCAGCAGCACGTGGAACTATTGCAAAACATATTATGTCATAACGTAGTCAGTCAAGACATTTGAATAAAACAAATATGCCAGTCATTGTTGCTGGCAAAAAATGCATGCAGTTTTCTAAGATAAAGCATACATATACCAACATTCTTGTTGGCAAATTGAAGTAATACATACAACTTTCTAAGATGATGCATTTTTGCACCTGATACTTCAATAAAATCTGTATTTCAGTCACATAAATAAAAAAAAGTGGTTTCCTCACCACATACTTACTTAAGGAACATTTAATGTAGCTGCAGCAGTTGGCATGTGATGTTTAATGGACAGGGTCTGTCAACCCCATTAAGTATCAAATTATCACCACTTGAAAAGCAAAAACACTTTATGATAGGTCATATTCTGTGAAAACTGCTGATGCAGATTTTCTTTTATTTCTGATTCCTTTATTCTTTTTTAAAGGGGACAGGACAATTGTGCTAGGTGGCACCAGTTTGCAATGTATTTAATAAGAAAAAAATATATATATATTATATGTATATTAGGTTCGGTCTGTCATCATCTTTTTCCTCACCATACCCAGCCGATCAAGAATCTGTAAACGAAAGGACTAAAACAACACCCACCTTTCACCCCATCATTCATTCCACTTTTCTTCCACCACCCTCATCTGTGCAGTAGCACCCATACCACCCTTACACCCATGTTAAAAACAACCCACAACCCTCACCCCCCCTCAAGCATGTATTCCACCCTCCTCCCTCACCTAAATGTTTAAACTACCCCCACACTTAGTCATGAACTACAATTCATGTCACCCTTCTCCGTCCCTCACCCATGTTAAAACCCAGTCCCCCAACCATCACCCATGTACTAACAACTATGTCATGTTTCTCCCTCCTGCATCCATGTTAAAACCAACACCCAATCCTCACCCATGTACTAGCATCCATGCCATCTTTCTCCCTCTTGCATCCATGTTAAACCAACCTCCCGCCCTTTCCCACCCTCCAGCATCCATTCTACCCTCCTCCCCCTCTCAAATGCTAAAACTAACATATGCTTACTCAAAAAAAATTAAACTCTTGCCTCCAAATGAGTCATACTTAACTGTTCCTTAATAAACAACACTTATGTGAAAAACTGTCTTTTCAATTGCTTTCTTCTTATGGACAACATTCTGTACAGTTCTCTTCATGGAACCAGTAATTTGAGAGTTGTTGCTATTATGCCATGGTCTGTGTACAACAGAATGTTAAACACGAGCTATTGTGGTATGAGACCTATGCTTACAGAATATGTGCTCAGTCATGACACGGGTAAAACTCCAGACCACTCTGTTTCCCAGAAGAGACTTGTAACAGGATGCTGCCCACAGAAACATAACAATACAAAATACAGTTTTTCCCATAATTTTTTATTTAGTAAGATAAGTTACATATGGATCATTTTGGTTTATGGCTAACATTTCTGTAATTGAAAAAATAATAAACAGCTACCAAATAGAACTCATTGTTTTGTCCTCTTTAAAATTGAAAAATAAACTGCCCCCAGTCCCAGCACATACTGATGCACCACAAAGTCACAGAAGGTAAATCCAAAAATATATGTTTGCACTTTAACTATAAATAATATGATACAGAAATGATTGACATGACAGTGTCCCTTTTATGCCAAATTTGGGCCTGTTCCCACTGATGTTAAAATTGCCCTGTATATAAAACTTGTTGACTTTAGACCCTAGCTACAAAGCATTTTGCCATGAAATGGTGAAAGTTTTTGGGGGTGTATAGTCCAAGGTAGTAGATTGAGAAAGGAGAGAGACAACCAAAGTCATCACAGTCTGTAAAAGTTTCCTTTTTGGTGCAGTGAGACTCTGTCCCACACAATATTTACCAGCCACCACCATCTGAGTTGTCATCACCATCAACATCCACAACATCAATCACTTCAGGATCATTTTGTATACTCTTGTAGGGATATGAAAATCTTGACTTATTAACTTTAATAAAAGTTAACGTGTGTACATTTTCTGGCAACAACCTATTTCTGGTGTCTGTCACAATATTGCCAGCTGTACTAAACATGCATTCTGAAGAGACACTTGTTGCAGGACAACCAAGATATTTACAGGCTTCATCAAGCTCTGTCCAAATTGACTTTTTTGATCTCCAGTCAAAAGGGCATGCATCAATAGGAATAGGCAGTTCTTGCAGGTAACTGTCTACCATGATGGACAGAGACCGCTCAGAAGAGGAATCAGCATAAGCTGGTATGGCAGCAATTTGGGAAAGGTTTTGCCACAGATTTAGGTTGCTACTAAGGGTTGAAGAAGTGGCAGTTGTGGAACAACTACTGTTAAAATTTGGTGACTTTTCCAGTTCTGTATCCCTTTGTGAAGATGAACCTGCATGTTGTGGTGATGACAACCTGAGGGTACTCTGTGTGCCTGTGTTTGACTCCTGTGAGTGCTGCAGCTCATCTAGCAACAGACATTTGTACTGCTCTATATCATCTGTTTTTGGAAGATGTATAGCCTTGAACCTGGGATCTAAGAGAGTTGCAAGGATGTAGAGTTTTGATTTTGTCATTGCAACTAATTTGTCATTGATTTTGAAGCACCCACTCATTCTCTTTACAAGATCCCCATGCTCCAGGCGACATGTTGTCTGAGCTTCAGATCTTTTTCTATTTGTAGATTTAGAACACTAAGATGATGTGAAATCAGCATTATGAATGGGATGCACCTTCAGAAGACATGTCCCTTGTAGCTGTCTTAAAAGGAGCTAGGATGCAGCACACTGTCTCCATTAATTTCCACTGCAGCACAGACAGCATAATGCCATCTCCAATAATGTAACTGGAGCAATACTCATGTACAGCTTGCTTTTGCTTCAAAAGGCGCTGCAGCATATAAAGCATTGAGTTCTAACTAGTGAAAACATTTTGAATCAGCTTCTGCTGGGGCAGCTTGTGTTTTTTTTGCAGTTCGGACAATGTCCATATAGCCTTGGTTGAATGTGAAAAGTAAGTCACAATTTTTTTTGCAAACAGCAATCATACCATTCACTTGTGTTTCATTGCTGAGAAATCCCGTGACAATTAAATGTAAGCAATGTGCAAAGCAAGAAGCATGCATAAATCCTCCATCCTGTACTGCTTTCAAGATGTTGGCTCCATTGTCACGTACTATGAAGCCACATTTTAGACCGTGAGAATAAACCCATTTGTCATGGAGGTCATTTAGTTCCTGCAAGATGTTTGCAGCTGTATGACTTTGCCCAAATGTCTTTATATGCAGTAGCACCATCTTCTGGGGTGTCTTTGTTTTTGAAGAGCCACAAGAAAACGCGACCCAATGAGCGGTAAGGGACATGTAATCTATGTTTTGAGTGCTGGTCCACATATCTGTTGTGACATGAATAACCTCACCCTCTGCAGTTTTAAGTGCAAGCCTCACTGTTGCTTTTAAAGCCTGATAAATGTTTGGTATTTCAACACAGGAAAAGAACCTTCGATGAGGAACTTTGTAACGAGGCTCTGCTAGTTTCAAGAGCTCCCTAAAATCCTCATGATCTACCAAAGAGTATGAGAGAAGGGCTCGAGCTAACAGTTCACCAATTCTGTGATTAAGATGAAGGGTCTTTGGATGATTTTTATGTTGCTTGCACGCATGTGCAAGAAACATAGTGCCATCATCAGAGATTTCGGAGGTGTGTCACCTCCTCCTCCAATTCAGTCAGTGTGCTGGCAGGCGCAGCACCTGTAAGCCAATGCATTTTGGAGCTGTCTATGACACGCTCCAAAATGCAGTGGCATACAGTTGAAAGGGGGAGCTACGCTTCAGTGAGCACCTATAAGAGGCTGCTCATGCGCAGCTCCCTCCCGCAGGTGTGTGCGCCCCCGCACGCACTGTATAGCCAACGGGGTGCCCAATCCCCATCGGCTGAGCTGCATCCCCCTCCCCCCCAAGTAGTAGTTGCCATGCTGGGAGCCCACCCCAGCGTGGCAAGCGGTCCTTGCTGACAGGGTGCCCACTCCCGTCAGCTGAATGCCCCCATCCTTTGCCACACTGGGAGCCACCCCAGCATGGCAAACAAATTCCATGCCCTCCCACCTTTGCCATGCTGGGAGCCCACCCCAGCATGGCAACAAATCTCCATGGCCGACGGGGTGCCCAATCCCCGCCGGCTGAACGCCCCCAACATCCCGTGCCATGCTGGGAGCTCACCCAGGGTGGCAAAGGGTCCCACATCTTTTTTTTAAATACCTGAAAATGAAAACGGTCCCGCGGCACGCCTCCCAACCCTCCCACAACCCGCAACCACCCACTGCGCACCCAGCCTCCCCACCCCCCACCCCATACTTACCTCCGGACTCTGGTGCAACGATCCGTGGACCGGAACACGCCTGCACTCTTCAAAGCCGACCGCGAACTGAGGAAATGCCGTAAGCTGTATAATGGGCTAGAGAGGGGTTTCAACTTTGTTGTATCTCTCAGGTATTTTTGATTGGCATCACTTTAACATGTTTAGGACTTTCTATGAATGATGTCACTGTCATGAGCAGCAATTCGGTCCAGGGTGATTTCAGCGCAGTGACTGCACAGTGACTCGCGAAATCACCCTTTGGGCCTGAATACCACCATGACAGTAAATCATTCATGAGAAGGGGTCCCAAAAACCCCATGTTGAAAATTTGGTGCCAAAATTCCAAAAATGACTGTTTTACGAGCGTGCGTTGCGCAATTCCTACGCAGGCTCGTAAGTTCGTGAAATTTCAATATTTTCACTCCAGATTTTCAACATTTCCATTTTACCACACCTCTTATGAGTAGTACAGCTGTCATTTTTCACATTTCACCCAAAATGTGTTTCCGCCCATGTAGCGCAGAATGGCGCAGTTGGAAAGTAAATCAATGCACGGGACAAATTAAGAAAATCACAGTGACACCATTCATGAGCAGAGGTCTTAAAATGGAATTTTTAAAATTTGGTGAAAAATTCCTAAAATGACTGTTTATTCTGGCGTGCATTGCGCAGTTCCCTACGCATGACTCATAAGTTTTCAAACTTTCAATATTTTCACTCCAAATTTTCCATATCGCCATTTTACCACACCTCCTTATGGGCAGTACAGCTGTCATTTTTTACATCCTGCCCAAAACGTGTTTCCGCCCATGTAGCGCACAATGGCACAGTCGGTGTGCAAACTCAATGTATGGGACACATTAACAAAATCACAGTGACACTGTTGATGAGCAGAGGTCTTAAAATGGCTATGTTGAAAATTTGGTGAAAAAATTCCTTAAAATGACTTTTTACAAGCATGCATTGCGCAGTTCCTACGCACACTCGTAAGTTCGCAAATTTTCAATATTTGCACTCCAATGACTTCCAAATACCTAAACAGCACATAGAAGCAAGCAACATTCGGCATTGACAAATGCTTGTTAGTAAAGGTATTCTTCCTTTCAAATGCTTGAGACAGTGTTAGCTGTTTACAACATGTCCCTGCTGATTTATTATACACCGTGCTTCGATGGTCAGATGGATGCTGGGATGGTGGACTAGGACTTATACATTCAGTGCCATCACTGGATGTGCAACTGGTTCTAATGGTGCTTGCATTGGTGGTAACAATGATCCTAGGGCTGGCAGTGGTTCTGTTTGCATCAAGTTCAGACAATTCAATAAAAATTTCAGATTCCTCCTCACCCTTCTCACATGTGGTCTGGAAGATGGAGGACATGAGTTTTGGATGATCAAGCAAAACTGAATGCTTTTTCAGATGGCGCTTAAGAGCTGAAGTGCCAAGGCATGACACAACTTTACCACGGATCACACTCTGTTTACACAGGGAACAAATTGCTCTGCATGGATCAGTTTTACTGACAGAGAAATAATCTCACACCTCAGATGTGACAGATTTTGTTCAAGTGCTAGGAAGATAGCTAAAGACTGTTTGTGTCTTTTCACCTGTCCTAACAGAACCCGGGACATGCTCCTTGGTGCTAGAAGAGTGGGCAGAAGACTCTGGTGGATTTTCATTGCTGGCCAACACAGAAGTGGTGGATTCAATGGATATGTCCTTTTCATTGCCAACAGTGCTGGATGTATTTGCAAGTGCACTACCTGATTCATTGTCAGCAGACTTGCTCATTTCACTTTGTTGAGGAAGTAATGATACGTCACGAGACACAACAGTGTCGGACTGAGACAAAGAGCTACTGTCTGAGTCAGAGAGGGACTCACTGTCACTTGCATTATTGCTGCTAGTCACAGGGATCTTAACAGCATGAATGGCATACCTTATGGTGCTCTCCGTGACCCCAGCAGCTGTACAGGTTTTCTTAAAAGGTCCCCCTTACCACACTTCACCGCTGTTTTGCTGTTTCTTGAATTTTGATCACATGAAACATTTTGGTTATTTCTGCTAGCACCAGGATTACCACTACCACCAACACCTGCTCCAACACCAGCACCAGATGCTTCATCTACGTTAGTGTCAGCCATAACAGTACCAGTATAGTGCGGTGAACACACCCACACCCACACAATTCCTGTGTAAGAAAGCAATGTGATCTCTGATCACTGGCTACAACTCCAAAATGTTATTTTGGTTGTGTGACACTATGATGCAGTGGACTGAAAGTAATTAAAGAATATGACGGTTTGCAACTAAAGGATCCCAGGTTCAAGGCTTTCAGAATGATTGGGCTGCTGGGCATAGGCATACACATAGCAGTCAAGGGGCGCACATCAGCAGGGTGATGAGCTGACCACAGTCACATACACAACTCAGGGAATGAGAATTATATTTCTACGCTTCTGTCATGTAAGGTTAATGCCAACACACAACTGGCCACTGGGCTTCTCTCTGTAACACACACTGGGTAGGGTACAGTGCAGTCAAGGGGCACACAGCAGCAGGGTGATGAGCTGACCACAGTCACATACACAACTCAGGGAATGAGAATTATATTTCTACGCTTCTGTCATGTAAGGTTAATGCCAACACACAACTGGCCACTGGGCTTCTCTCTGTAACACACACTGGGTAGGGTACAGTGCAGTCAAGGGGCACACAGCAGCAGGGTGATGGGCTGACCACAGGAGATGGAGTCACATACACAACTCAGGGAATGAGAATTATATTTCTATGCTTCTGTCTTGTAAGGGTAACACCAACACACAACTGGCCACTGGGCTGACCACAGGAGACAGACTCACATACATAGATAACACACAACACAGCGAATGAGAATTATATTTCTAAGCTTATGTCATGTAAGGGTAATAACAGCACACAACTCGGGAGATGGGAGCAGGGATTCACATACACAACACAGGGACTTGGGAGTGGAGAAGTAGAAGACAGTCTCACGCACACACACAGAGGAGTGGTCGGGAGTCAAAAAAAATTAACTGCCTGCCTTCAGTCAGTGCCTTACTGCCAGTGCCTTGTGCTGTTGTTTAAAGACTAATAAGGAAGGACTGGAATTTTTGAGGGTGAAAGACAAGAGGAGGAACCCCCTTAGCAGCACAGCACAATGAGCTTGAGCACAGTCCTTATACTGTCCTGACAAAATTTATTTGCCTTTTTTTTTTTCCCCTTGTTATATGCTTGTTGCTGGCAGCTGCTGAGTGTGCACTGGGCAGTGCTGCAGTTTCACAATCAGATTCACAAAGGTTCTTCTTTCTGTATTTTTTTTATTCTCTCTCCTGGTCCTGATCGATCCCCTCCTGATTAGTCCCTCCACCTGAACCTCCCCTAGTCCCACACCCGACCATTAATTTAGCCTTTAAAGCCTTTCTCGTTCTCAGTCTCTCGGGCCTGGGCCCTGCCCCCTTCTCCTTCCCCTTCCCCTCGACCTCAATGTTTGCTTTTAGCCCTTTTTCACAGAAAAATGGATGATGGACTGAAATAATTCAGGTAAGCAGTAAGCACTGCAGCAACTAGCAAGTGCTGCAGTCTGATTGCGGCCACACCGACTTGTGCCCTGGCCTAACTTAAGTATTGACGAGCAAGAATGCTGCTGGCTGCGATAAGCTTTACGCTACGCTCGGCTACAGTATTGCTCAGGCTGCTGCTGCGTCCATCCAAATCATGCTCTGGGCTTGCACATCCGCCTAAATACCCTCCACAGATTCCGCGGCTCATGCAGCTGACTCGACCCCCACCTGACCAATAGTAAATGGTCAGGTGGTGAGGACCTGAGGATGACTTCACACACTTGAGCGTAAGTACGCTGCAGGCAAGTGCAAAGTGTGAGAGAGAACTCGCAGTGGACTGGTGGATTAATTTGGCACTTTGGCAGCCGCCCCCAACAAGAACACTGCTGCTGCACCCCCCCCACCACCACATCAGGGCTGCCTGGGACGTAACTCTTCTCCATATACCCCTACACCCCCCCCAAACCGGGGCTGCCTGCTGGGATGTGTCCCCACACCCCCCCCCCCATCGGGGCTGCCTGCTGGGACGTGCCTCCTCCCCACACACAAGTCATCAGCTGGGGCCAGGAAAAAGATGTCACAGGAGTTGGGATTCGAACCCTTTTGTGAACCTTTTAGTGTTCGAGTTCTAAGTTAGAACTCGAACACCAGGGTTCAAGGAGGGTTCGAATCTTTGATGAACTAGTTCTGACAACACTAATAAAAAGGTGGCACCACCTCCCCTACATTGTGGAAGGCAAACTAGATGATCACCAGTCTGTTCCAGTTCATCATTTCCTCCTCTGAGAGCTCATATAGTTCCACCATGCACAGTGATTCCATGTCATCCAACTTGATACTTTGTACTTCACTTTCTGGGAGCATTGGCTCCAAAGACAAAGCTGGGGGCTTAGGCAGTCCAGAAGGCCCAGCTTAATCTCCAAGATTGACTAATGGATTGCCCCGAAACAATTGACTCAGTTCGTAAGGAGGGTAGTATTCAAAGTCACACTCAATTTCCTCTGACATGGACTGACAGTCATGTTCAACTGGGACTTGTTGTGGGGAACACTTTAACTCAGCATCTGTAGGTGCAGACTTTCTTTGCTTTTGCTTAGCAGCAGCTTGGGTCACTGGTCCAGAGGGAACACTTTCTGGTGGCCCAGACTCAATCAAGATTTGTCCAATGGGCAGTAAATGATTTCTATGCATTGTTTTAACATCTTTTGAATTATTCTCAGGCCTTACTTTGTAAACAGGCAGATCTTCTAGTTTGCCCACTACAATGTGAGGGAGATGGTGCCACCTGTCAGCAATCGTGTGTTTGCCATGCAGTCGCAGATTTCTTAGCAATACCCAATCTCCCTCCTGGAGTTCCTGCACTTTCAGTTTTTTATCATACCTTTCTTTGTTGGCCAAATTTTTTTGGCAGCCATGGTTTGAGCCAGTTGGTAATCATGATTTAGCTGGGCCTTTAACTTTTGCACATACTGTAAATAGTTGTCAGCTCGAACCCCATCCAGAGAAACTCCAAAACATACATCTACCCGGTAGTCGGGCTTCTCTTCCAAACATCAGGTGGTAGGGGGAGAACCCAGTGGCATCACTTTTGGTGCAGTTGTAGGCATGTACCAAGGTGCTAATTTGTTGGCTCTATCTAGGCTTGTCCTTGGGGTGGAGGGTGCCCAGCATATTTAACAAAGTGCGGTTGAAACGTTCAGGCTGTGGGTCCCCCTGGGGGTGATAAAGGGGGGTTCTGGACTTTCGCACCCACCCACAGAGAAAGCATCTCTTTAATCAAACGACTCTCAAAGTCTCTCGCTTGATCAGAGTGGATTCTTTGCGGAGTACCATAATGAACAAAAAAGTTTTCTATTAGTACTTTCGCAACATAGAAGCATAGAAGTTGACAGCAGATAAGGACCGCAAGGCCCATCCAGTCTGCCCATTTCTTTTTCTACCTTACAAATGTGCCATCGGCCTTTGCTCTGTCAGTGGCCTATATATTCATACTCATCTGTATTGCTCCCTTATGCCTATTCCATGCCTGTTTAAAGCCCTGCACTGTATTCATAGCCACCACTTCCTGAGGTAGGCTGTTCTATGCATCCACCACCCTTTCTGTGAAAAATAATTTCCTCACATTCCCCCTTAATCGGCCTCCCTCTAGTCTCATGCTGTGTCCTTCTGTCCTACTATTTTTCTTATATTTAAACATGTTAGACTCTTTCACCTTGTTAATGCCCTTAAGGTGTTTGAATGTTTCGATCATATCACCTCTCTCCCTCTTTTGCTCAAGGGTATACATATTGAGCTCCGTTAATCTGTCCTCATATGTCTTCTGATGCAGTCCCTGCAATATTTTGGTTGCCCTTCTGTGGACTGCCTCAATTTGGTTAATGTCCTTGTGAAGGTGTGGCCTCCAGTACTGCATGCAGTACTCCAGATAGGGCCTAAGCAGTGTCTTGTACAGAGGGATTATTACCTCCCTCTTACAACTTGTGATACCCCTGCTAATACACCCTGACATCCCCCTAGCTTTACCTACTGCTTTAGAGGTCTGCTTGGATGATTTCAGGTCATCTGTGATGATGATGATGATGCCCAAGTCTCCTTCTTTCTTTATGACTGCCAGCAACTCCCCTCCCAGCCTATAGGTGGCTTCAGGGTTTCCCTTCCCTATGTGCATGATCTTGCACTTCTTTGCATTAAATCCCAGTTGCCACTCCTCTGACCATTTTGCTAGTTTATCCAGATCTCTTCTCATTCTGCCCACCCCATCTGGATCATCTACTCTGTTGCAGATCTTGGTGTCATCTGCAAACAGACAAGCCTTACCCTCTAGTCCATCTGCAATGTCACTAATGAAGATATTGAAGAGGACTGGCCCCAGGACTGATCCTCGAGGTACCCCACTTGTGACTTGCATCTCTTCTGACTGCATACCATTTACCACCACTCTCTGTTTTCTGCCCGTCAACCAGTTTGCCACCCAGTTGACCAACTTCTGACCCACCCTGAGCCTTCCCAGCTTATTTATCAATCTTCTATGTGGAACAGTGTCGAAAGCTTTGCTGAAGTCAAGGTAGGCGACATCAACTGCTCCCCCTTGGTCCACCGCTCCAGTTATCTAGTCAAAGAAATCTATGAGATTAGTTTGACAGGACCTTCCTTTTGTAAACCCATGCTGTCTTGGATCCTGTGCTCCTATGGATTCCAGGTGTTGCACTATCCTTTCCTTAAGGAGTGCCTCCATAATCTTGCCCACTACTGAGGTAAGACTGACTGGTCTGTAGTTCCCTGCCACCTCCCTGCTACCACTCTTGTGGAGCGGGATCACATGAGCCCTTCTCCAGTCTTCTGGGACCTCTTCTGTGCTCAGAGGCTCACTAAACAGTTCTGCTAATGGCTCTGCTAGTTCCACCCTTAGCGCCTTAAGTACCTTGGGATGTATGCATTCAGGTCCCTTTGCTTTCTCCACCCTGAGCTTAGCGAGCTCTTGCAGGACCCTTTCTTTTGTGAAGGGAGTAGTGCTCACCTCCCTCCCCCCATGTCCATGGTGCTGAGCTGTGGGCCCTGCCCTACCTTCTCTTCAGTAAATACTGAGCAAAAGTATCTATTTAGAATAGATGCTTTTACAGGGTCCTCACCCTCACATGCCCCCTTTTCTCCTTTGAGCTTAGCAGTACTCCCTCTGGACTTTCTCCTTTCACTAATGTATCTAAAGAAAGTCTTGTCACCTTCTTTTACTGTTCGTGCTAGTGTTTCCTCAGTTTGGGACTGTGCCTGCCTTACTGCCTTCCCTGCTTCCCTTAGGGCAGTTTGATATGCCTCCCTATCTTCATCCCACTGTGTTCCCTTATATTTCCTGAAGGCCAGCCTTTTGGCTCTGACATTTTCTGCTACTGTATTTGAGAACCAAAGTGGTTTCCTTCTTCTTTTGCACTTCCTTTTCTGTCTAACACAATGGGATGTTGCTTCAAGTCTTGCATCCTTAATGCTTGCCCACTTTGCCTATACCCCCTCCCCTGTGTTTCTTTTTGCCAGGGCTAGCTTAACTCTGTTGGCCATCTTATCAAAGTAAACTTCTCTGAAGTCCCATATTTTTGCCTTGGAATGGGATGATTTAGATGTAGTGGCCAAATTGAACCATACCATGTGATGGTCACTGGCCCCCAGGTGACCTTCTACCTGGAGACCTGTGATCCCTTCCCTGTTAGTCAGTACTAGATCTTGGATAGCCCTGTCTCTTGTGGGTTGTTGTACCAGTTGTTTGAGGCCACAGTGGAGGCCTTCTGGTCCTTGGTGGGGAAAGCTTGGGCATATCTCGTAAAATGGTCAGTAACCACCAGCACATTACTAATATTTCTTTGATCTGGTTCCAAACTCAGAAAGTCAATACAGACCAGCTCCGTGGTGGCACTGGTGGTGATGTTAACAAGGGGGGCAGCCCTCTGGGGCAAAGGTTTCCTCTGTAAGCAGTGACTACAAGTTCTAATTTATTGTTAAACATCAGCCCCCATCTTAGGCCAATAGAATCTGGATCTCACCAAGTCAAGTGTTCCGTCTATGCCAAGGTGCCCTATGTGGGTGTGTAGGGACCTCAGCACCAAGTCTCGAAAGGCAGTGGGCAAAACTAGCTGCTGTTTATCTATTTGTCCTCCTCTGTCTACTGTTTCTCTGTATAACAGTCTATTAATCAGTTTCAACTTAGGACCTTCCTTGTATAACAATGCAATTCTCAAATCAGTGGAACGTAACTTGGATACATCTTTCCCTGTGTAGAGGGCTTCTAGAGCTGATTTGATCATGGGATCTCGGGATTGAGCCCGATGAATACTGTCATTGTCCAGCTGAGGCAGTTCACCAATGTCTATTGCAGAAAAGTGACAATAAGCAGCAAGTATGCAATTCTCAGAGGGTCCCAAACAATCTACCATACAGTCCATTGCATCCGTGGACATTTGTTCCTCCCAGTCAAACTTCTGGCAGAGTGCTCGAATATCAGGTTCTGACAGTCTGACCCAGTCATTCCGGAGAACAGGCCTCCGTGAGAGAGCATCAGCATCTATGTGGTTCAGGCCTGCCCTGTATTCAACAGCATAGTCGTATGTAGATAATGAAGAAAGCCACGTATGGCCAGTGGCATCCAACTTAGGTGAGGTCTGCACATAGGTCAAAGGATTATTGTCAGTTTTTACTAGTATCTTAGCCCCATAAAAGTACTTGTGGAATTGGTCAACAATGGCCCACTTCAAAGCTAGGAACTCTAATTTATGTACAGGATAGTTCTTTTCGGATGGGGTCAGGCTTCTACTGGCAAAGGCCACTGGTCTCAGGCCATTCTCATGCTCCTGGTACAACTCAGCCCCCAAACCTTGCAAACTAGCATCTGTGTGTAGGGCATAGGGTTTTGTTGGATCTGCATAGACCAGGACAGGAGCATGGGTAAGTTGATATATAATCCCATGAAAAGCAGCGTCACAATCAGGTGTCCATCATGCCCCAAAAACTTAATTAGGATGGAAATACACTCTCTCAGTCTCAGGGGGAGTTGATCTCTTGTATTTTTTGTGGGTAGGAGGGTAACCTTGAGTAAGACTAAGTAAAGGATGGATAACTCTTGAATAGTCCTTGATAAAATGGGGATAGTAGCCACAGAATCCCAGGAATCTTTGCAGTTCTTTTAGATTGTGGGGCTGTGGCCAGTTAGTCAAGGCCTCAACTTTGCTTGGGTCGGTCTCTATTCCCTTGGTGGAGACTATATACCCCACATACTTTACAGAGGTTTGGAAGAACTGACATTTATCGATGGACAGTTTCAGGCCAAAGCCTTCCAGTCGGTCCAACACCTTGAATATTCTGCTCTCATGTTCCTCCAGTGAGCTGCCAAACGCAATAACATCATCTAGGTATACCAGGCACTCTAATAAGTTCATGTCCCTCACTGCACGCTCCATCAGTCATTGAAAAGTGGATGAAGCACCTGAAATCCCTTGAGGCATCCTCATGAATTCATAGAAGCCAAGCGGGCAGATAAAGGCTGTCTTCTCATGGTCTTCTGGGGCCATCGGAATCTGGTAGTACCCACTACGAAGATCCAGCACAGAGAACCACTTGCTACCGTTCAGACAGTCCAAAGCATCCTGAATGCGGGGCATTGTATACTGATGAGGGATAGTCCGCCAGTTTAAAGTGCAATAATCCTCGCACATCCTCACTGTCCCATTCTTTTTCTCACTACCACGATAGGGGAAGCATATGGGCTTCTGGATTCTTGTATTACACCAGCAGCAAGCATCTCTTGCAAATGCCATCTCACATCATCTATGCCAGCAGGGGCCAGGCATCGAGACCTCTCATGAAATGGCCGTTCATCATGCAGCCAGATATGGTGCTCAGCTCCTTGCACACATCCTACATCCCATTCCTTTAAGGAAAACACAAGGTCTCTCTGGGCAAGCTTCTCACAAATCCTCATGTAAGCCCCACACCCCTGCCTTTTGCAAATGACAGGTGGTATGCTGTTTAAATCTGACAGCACTACCAAGTGGGGACTGGGTTCGGGGAGCAATAGGTTACTCGGCACAAGGGCTAGGTTTGGCTACTCTGCACAGGGGCACCCAAATAACTCTGAACACAAGAAGCAAGAACTGTAATGTCCAATACCAGATATAGGATTCTAAAGTGTGGCTTTATTTACATCCAAACAGAACAAACAAAGCATAGACGGACTCCCACGGGGCTACACTTCTGGTAATGCAGATTAAAAAGAATCAGGAACACTTCTTCAACACTCCAGCCCTCAGGCTCTGAACCCACCAGGCACACAGCCCAGACTTGCATGCTGCTTTGGGTACACAACCTGAACTTGAACACTATCTGGGATTCCCAGGCTCAGCTCCCTTGCCGGCCACTCGGATACCTTCCATATGTCATGGAAACCTTTTCTGGTGGCTCCCTAAACCACCTAAGAGCACCTCAGCTCTATCAGGGAGTTCTTCCTTTTAATCCCATGTCTGGGTACTTTTCTCAGGCACTGGCCAAGTACCTGAGAGAAAGTAAAGGTGCCACAGAGCAAATATGTAGAGGTGAATTTGGTTACTACTGATGGGGGGTCTCCCACCTCTCACTTCCACAATTCATACCCGGCCATTTGTCTGGACATTAAACTTCTCATTCTGTAAAGCTTGGCTATGTAGAGTAAGGCTAAATGTATGTCACATTTTCTCTGCTTGTCTTGCTTTCCCATTGTGCTGGACTTGAACATATTTTTACTTGGCTTAGCCCATTGCTGTAGGCCTCCCACTGATTAAGCAGTCCAATCCCCACTTTACTTTACTCTTCGTGCTGGACTTGAACCTACCTGAATTAACCGGCAATGTCTATTACACTAGGCCTCCTACAAATTAAGTAGTCCAATCCCCACATTTCAACAGTTCAGGTGAAAACATAGGCCCTCTGTCAGAGCGAACTCACCCTTTGGTTGCAGGTGCCCCACAAGCGATTCCTCACAGGAATTTCTCTCCCACAGCTTCTGGTGCCACAGCATAACTTGAAATAGGCAGCATCTTCCTTAGTCGGAACCAGGAGGGTTGCCCCTGGAAAACAGGCAAACCTTTCCACCCCATCCCCTCAGGGACGGGGCACATGGGCCAGTAACAGCGGTCTCCACCACTTCACAAACAGCTTACTGTGTTCCTCTTTCAGTGGAAACACACACACCTCTTACAGTAGCTCTAAAAGAGTGCTTAAGGCTCAGAAAGCCTGCACTCAGACTGCTGTGCTGCTCCTCTCTTCAAGACTGCACACAGACTCTCTTCAAAAATCCCCAACATTCTATCTTAACTTCCAACTGCAGCACTCTAGTGTGGCTCATGCAGTTGTGAGAGTTTTATGGTGATTTGATCCCTCAGTCTCAGCTGAGACTGAGAACAGAGTGAGACAGTGTGAAATGCATTTAACTGGAGTTTCACAAGCTGCCTTCCCTGCCTACCACTAGGTCTTACTGGGATTCTAGTAACCCAGGGTAACAGAGGGGTTACACTCACCCTGGGCCTGGGAAATGACTGTCTGCAGTCATTATTTACCCAGCTTAGGCCATCTCACCCTATGTGCTACCTGCGGGGGGGGTGATCAGGCCCCCTCCTACCATGTGCTAGCACAGGCAGGCAACACTAAGGGCCTAGAGGCCTTTGGCTGACATATCAGCCTCTACTCTACCAGCTAACTATGGGTACCTGGTGGCTCTAGTAGAACTGTCCAGAGCATAGCCCTAATAGATCAGCACTGCAGTCCCTAAGGCCGTTCAGGACCACAGCCTGTCTAATCCCCCTAGCACTCTAGGGAAAATCTGTCTGCCTCTAACTCAAACCCCAAAACAAAACAAACAGAGGACCTCCCCGACCTTGGGCACCATGCAACCACACACGAGGAGCTAATACCAACCATTACATTACTCCCACATTTCCCCACAACCATACCTGTGGAAGAAAAAGGGTTACATACAGTAACAACAACAATAACAGTACTTTAAACTCTACACACTAAAGTACTAGTGAGGAACTACGATGAGTCCCTCCTCCTCTTCTTGTCTTTTTTTCTATCTTCTTCAGGATCATTTGCAAGAAAAAAGAAAGACAACACACACTTCTAATCTGCATACACAGTCTATCTAAACCCCTACCATCCAAACACTGGAGAATCCCAAAAAGATATATATATATATTTTTTTAGAAAAGGTAGAAAAACAGTATAAACATTAGAAAACAGTAGAAAACAATGACATTATTTACAATACACATTTGGGGGATGGAGTGCCCTAAAAGTTCCATCTAGTGACCACGGTGCCTGAAGGCTAGTCCATTAAAGAGTCTCTCCAGGGCCGTAGCCCAGTGGAGCACAGCTCTAGCAGGCCAAAGTCCCAAAGAGGAGAGTCTTTGAGGACAGTTCAAACATCTGGAGTCTGCTAGTGCAGGGTGTGTACTGCAATGTCATAAGAATAGAAAAGTTTGGACTTACCAGTCCCTTGTAGAATGAACAAAACACCGACCTGCTTCTCGGCTGAAGACTCTCCCTGTCAGCATTCTTCCAATACAGCTGGGCGGACATCTTCCAGGAATGACAGGAGGGGACATCTAGAAACTGCTGGGCTGATGACATCTCTGGAGATGGAACCTTGGAACAGGAACAAAAGGAAAACAGCTGGTCTGTCGTCATCCGGTTACCAGGCGATGAATCAGGATACAGCTGAGCTGGTGTCCTCTCTGGATCTGAAGTCATCTGGTGGGCTAGTCGATGGATTCTGGAAAGTCAGTACACTGTAGAACTGATGAATGTGGGGCACCTGAGTCCTGGACGTCCATACTGGCGGAACAACAAAGGCACTGCAATGGTTGGAGTGGCAGCTCTACCACTGCTCTGCTTTCCATTTGGTAGGCATGGGCACATTTGCAGGGATGTCTTTGCATTGAGGCCAATAGTACAATGGGTCAGGAGCTTGAATTATTACCCTGTCTGGGTGCGCATAATTTATACCGTGAAAGGTTTCACGTCCCTCTCCATCCACTATTTGAACAGCGTCCATTAACAGTGGCCTGCCTCTTTTTCACTGGCTATATTTTTCATGAAACATTCTGTTCCTGACATGCTTGTTTGCACCAGGATGCACACATTTCATTGCTTCGACCCAAATCTAGGATTTCCTGCTGTTCTCAATCTCCTCCCAGACACTCCGAGGAAAGGTAGGAAAGGACATTCCATAGATTTCATTCACCTTCCTATGAACCAGTCTCTCCTTTTTACTAGCTTTGGTCAACCTAAGACCGCTGGCTTGGCTTGGGGGAGGCCAGTCCTGGTTGTGCCAGCTATGCATTCTCAATGAGACAAAAAATGGATCCCTGGCTTCTTCTTCTTCTTGCACAGCCAGGGCAGTGGCATCACCACTCTCTTCCATGCATTCCTCTGAGGCAAGATCTTGAGGCTGTGTACCCGTTCCTTTTTCACAAGACCACATAGGTTCCCCCTCTTCTTCTTCCTCACTGAGAATCTGTGCCCAGGAGTGAGCAGTCGTCCTCACTCCTGAGACTATCCATTCTTCGCTGGACGCGGAGGTCGATACCTCCCATTCAAAGGCCTCCCTCATCTCGTCTTCTCCTATGAGACTTGGGCTAGGCCCCCCCCTCCAAGGGTCTACTGATGCTCTGCCTGAATTGTTTCTCTGCGATCCAGTATCCGAAAACATCAGCATATTGTTCTGTCTGCAAATCTGCACCCTCTAGCTTTCTGTCGCCACACTCCCCCGAGGGGGCTTCTCCAACAGGCTCCGCCTGGGACTATGTGCTGCCAACTGCTGATTCTTGAACTTTTGTCCATGTGGGAGCCAACTGAATATTGGGAGCTTTAAACAAGCCGTATTTCTCTAGGCACCCAGAACAGTGAGGTCCCTTCCAGCATTTAAGCCTATTGAGCACACTTGCGCTGGATATCCAGGAATCGCCACATGAGGAAGCAGTTGTCCTCCATAGTAACACCTCTCAATGTCCCTTAACTTGATTACTTCTGCTGCTACCACAGCCCAGGCACGATCCGGGTAGCAGGCTGGTCCTGAGGCCATGACTGCAGAGAAAAACAAACAAACGCTCACTGTTATTGAAAGTCCCACATCACTGAATACTTTCTTTCACTTTTAAAATGGCTCCTTTGCTGCTGTGTTTACATTACTACCCCATCCTGTAATGGTGGTGGCAACACTCCTGTGCATTAACATTCTGAAATTGGGTCAAGCCACTGCGCATCCGATTTACACACTCTACTGATAACTTTGCTCAAACTGCACAAACTTGCACTGTTCTTTTTCCTAGCACATTTATATGATTTACCACGGACTTTTCGCTTGCTGAAGACATTGCTCTAGCTCACAGTCCCTTAAAGCCTCAGTTATTTCAAGCACAGGATTGCCTGTAACTAGTGCTGCATAATTTGATACAACTCACAGTCTCTCTCATGGCGTTGAAACTTTGCTCTGACACTGAACCCATAACTATGCTCACAGTCGATGGCTTAACAGGCTTGCTTTTGCTGGTAAAAACTTAACATAGACTTTGTTTGCAAAGCGATTACACTGCTGTACACAGATTCAGCTGGCTTTTGGCAAAAATCACTTGTTTGAGCAATTATTTCTGTTGGTACTCACTGTTATCAGTAGCTATTTGCTGCGATGGAAAACAGCCTGCAGCCAGTCTTGGAGGCCTCTGGACAGAAGCGGGTTGGCAATCCTGCCGCTCGTCCCTCTGAACACCACACTCACAATCCAGTCGATCGAGATGCGGGTTGAGACCAATTTTAGATAGAAAAGTCCGAGTTTGAAACTTTTATAGAGCTTTCAGTCACCGCGATGCTCCTCCGATAAGACAGTATACGCACTCCACTCACAATCCCTCTCGAATTCTGGGCAGTCGCTGTAGAGCTGGCTTGGGGGCGGGACTGATTGCAGTCTCACCAATCACACAACGCCATGCAAATGAGCCCCTTTCCCTCGCAAGTGCTCTTCTCCTCACGGCGATCATCAAGCAGGCAAATTTAAACTGCAAAACCACTTTTTTTTTTCAAAACTGACTCCACAGCGGGAGCCCATTTTAACCATTTGTCATGGCCATTAACACAGCAGGTCTCTCAGTTCACTAGAAAGCATTTCCAACGTCCAGGGCACAATTTTCCTTTTGCTACCCCTAGTCTTCCACACTTTTCTTTGTCACAACAATTTTTTTTTTCAATTCACACTTTATTCACAAAATTTCCACAATACAGGAGGCAGTGAAACAAGTATGAACAGCCAGTTAGTAGTTCAATCCAACACTGCCTGACCCCCCACTCCCCCAGGCACAGCAGTTCCCTGAATACTGTAGTAGCTAGTTAACCATGATGATCTCATACTTGATATGATGGCATGTGCACCAATTACACTTTAAATCCTAGTGGTTATAATTAAAGTGTGAAGGGGATCCCATATAGACTAATACTTACGTAACCTATTTCGAAGGCTTGCTATGGCCTTCTCTGTGCGGAGATTAGAAAGAATTTCATGTATCCATTCCTGATATGTTGGACAATTCCCATCGTTCCAATGCCTGAGAATAATTTTTTTGACCGAGAGTGCAATCATGGAAATGTGAAATCAATTCAACTCCTTAATAGAAAACAAATCTCCCAAAAGGCAAATATCCGGAGTAAAACAGTCCTCTAACCCAATAAAGGGATTCAGGCTAGTTTTAATTAAATCCCATAACGAAGCTATCTTGGGGCACGACCAGAATATGTGAAAAAGCGTCCCAGCTTCCTGGGAGCATCTAGTGCACCTGTCAATATCGAGAAGGCCCCATTTAGCCAGTTTAACTGGCGTGTAATACATATTGTGCAAAATATGGAATTGCATGAGGTGTAATCTGTCACAACAATTTTTAAAAGTTGGCCAAATGCTGTAATTTTTAATGCAGGGCAAGGGCATACTCTCTCAGGCTTTACTGCTCCTTGGTAAACAGTTGGCATTTAAACAGCAGCATATGGACAACAGCACACAGTGACACATTAGTTAACCTTGCTTCAGCTTTTTTGGGCTACCCACTGCCAGATAACCAAAACACTAGCCCCTTTGCTCGAGCACCTTTCCTCCCTAAATTTAAAATCCAAAGTGGTGCCTCCACTTTGTAACCCCCCCGGCCCTTGTCTTTTGCAAATGACAGACGGTACGCTGTTTGAATCTGACAGCACTACCAGGTGGGGACTGGGTTCGGGGAGGACTAGGTTACTCTGCACAAGGGCTAGGTTTGGCTACTCTGCACAGGGGCACCCAAGTAACTCCGAACACAGGAAACAATAACTGTAATGTCCAATACCAGAAATGGGATTCTAAAGTATGGCTTTATTCACATTCAAATAGAACAAACAAAGCATAGACGGACTCCCACTGGGCTACACTTCTGGTAATGCAGATTAAAAAGTATCAGGAACACTTCTTCAACACTCCAGCCCTCAGGCTCTGAACCCACCGGGCACATAGCCCAGACTTGCATGCTGCTTTGGGTACACAGCCCGAACTTGTACACTATCTGGGATTCCCAGGCTCGGCTCCCTTGCTGGCCACTTGGATACCTTCCATATGTCATGGAAACCTTTTCTGGTGGCTTCCTAAACCACCTAGGAGCACCTCAGCTCTATCAGGGAGTTTCTCCTTTTAATCCCATGTCTGGGTACTTTCCTCAGGCACTGGCCAAGTACCTGAGAGAAAGTAAAGGTGCCACAGAGCAAATATGTAGAGGTGAATTTGGTTACTACTGATGGGGGGTCTCCCACCTCTCTCTTCCACAATTCATACCCGGCCATTTCTCTGGACATTAAACATCTCATTCTGTAAATCTTGGCAATGTAGATTAAGGCTGAATGTATGTCACATTTTCTTTACTTGTCTTGCTTTCCCATTGTGCTGGACTTGAACATACTTTTACTTGGCTTAGCCCATTGCCCTAGGCCTCCCACTGATTAAGCAGTCCAATCCCACTTTACTTTACTCTTTGTGCTGGACTTGAAGCTACTTGAATTAATCGGTAATGTCTAGTACACTAGACCTCCTACCAATTAAGTAGTCCAATCCCCACATTCCAACAGTTCAGGTGAAAACATAGGCCCTCTGTCAGAGCGAACTCACCATTTGGTTGCAGGTGCCCCACAAGCGATTCCTCACAGGAATTTCTCTCCCACAGCTTCTGGTGCCGCAGCACAACTTGAAATAGGTAGCATCTTCCTTAGCCAGAACCAGGAGGGTTGCCCCTGGAAAACAAGCAAACCTTTCCACCCCCATCCCCTCAGGGAAGGGGCACATGGACCAGTAACAGCGGTCCCCACCACTTCACAAACAGCTTACTGTGTTCCTCTTTCAGCGGAAACACACACCTCCCTTACAGTAGCTCTAAAACAGAGCTTAAGGCTCTGACACCCTGCACTCAGACTGCTGTGCTGCTCTCTTCAAGACTGCACACAGACTCTCTTCAAAAATCCCCAAAATTCTATCTTAACTTCCAACTGCAGCACTCCAGTGTGGCTCATGCAGCTGCGATAGTTCTCTGGTGATGCCATCCCTCAGTCTCAGCTGAGACTGAGAACAGAGTGAGACAGTGTGAAATCCATTTAACTGGAGTTTCACAAGCTGCCTTCCCTGCCTACCACTAGGTCTTACTGGGATTCTAGTAACCCCGGGTAACAGGGGGGTTACACTCTCTTTCCAGTCAGCTGCCAAAGGGGAGTCACCGAAATCGAACAAGTTGGGTGTCACTCTGTCACTCTTCCCCGAACTCTTGTTACTGGGTAGCACTGCAGTTTCTGCACAATGTACATTGGCCAGGGTACAAGCTGTATTTACCTGAATCTCTCTATCAGACACATTATGAACTTGAACCATTACCCTTCTGGCATAAGCAGGGCTCTGGCAGCCAAAATACTAGGCTTGACCAGTAGTCCTTCTGGCAATCTTCCATCGCCTGGTGCATCCAGCATAAGTATTTTATTCTTGACATCCTTCTTGATACGGACCTCTCCCTGTAATGTACACTGGGCATTTGGCACCAGAATAAGGGACTCAGGATCCTTCTTCCAGACAATTCCAACCGGTTCCTCTGGTTCCACTTTTTCAGCATCTCTCTCTGGGCATCGTAGGCCTTCCTGATCAAGGCTGGAATTCTTAAAGCTCTAACAGTCCGGGACCCCTGTTTTTCATAACACAACTGTGCCAGCCATCCAAACATATGTGCATTAGTCCCAATTAGTAGAGGAACCCCATCATACAGTCCAGTGGGGGACACACTAAGGCCAGAGTCTCTACTTGCACGGCAACTCCAGCAACGGAGGTGGGAAAAGACAGCCAAATTCAGATATATCCAGAGTATATGAGGCTGTATAGAATGAATGGTGGGTGGGCAGAGGGGGACAGTGGAAAAGCAGGGATACTGAATGAATATTTCTGCTCAGTATTCACAAAAGAGGAGGGGGAAGTGCCTAATCCAATTAACAGAAGCACTCTTGATAGGGGGTCGATCCCAGTCTTTTCACAGAAGAAAGGGTTCTGCAAGAACTCCTAAAACTGAAAGTGGACAAAGCAATGGGGCCTGATGGAATTCAACCCAGAATTCTAAAAGAATTAAGGGGGGAACTAGTGAAACCACTGGCTACTCTTTTTAATAAATCATGGGAGGATGGTGTGGTACCCGAGGACTGAAGGAAGGCGGATGTGATTCCCCTTCACAAAAGTGGGACCAAGACAGAGGCAAGAAACTATAGACCCGTCAGTTTGACCTTTGTGGTAAGGAAAGTGATGGAGTCACTTCTGAAGAAAGGAATAATTGAGTACCTAGAGGCCAGTGGGGCACAGGACCCAAGGCAGCATGGGTTCACAGCGGGAAGGTCATGTCAGACAAATCTAATAGATTTCTTAGACTGGGTGACAAAAGTAGTAGACCAGGGAGGGGCTGTGGACATGGCCTAACTAGACTTTAGCAAGGCATTTGACACAGTCCCACACAAAAGATTAATAGTCAGATTAACCAGCCTGGGAGTGGGTCCCAGGGTGGTAGTCTGGGTAAAACATTGGCTGGACAACAGGACACAGAAGGTAATTGTAAATGGAGTCCTCTCTGAAGAAAGAGGGGTTACTAGTGGGGTATCACAGGGTTCAGTATTGGGTCCAGTCCTTTTTAATGTCTTCATAAGTGACATTGCAGAGGGACTGGAAGGAAAAGTATGCCTTTTTGCAGATAACACAAAGATCTGCAACAGGGTTGATACACAGGGAGGCATGGAAAGGATGAGAAGGGACTTGGCAAGGTTGGAGGAATGGTCAGAAGTATGGAAGCAAGGATTCAATGCAAAGAAGAGCAAAATAATGCACCCGGGAAACAAGAACCCAGGGGAAGAATACAAAATGGGGAGGAGATAGTAACAACAACAAAAAGGAAAGGGACCTGGGGGTAATCATATCAGATGACCTGAAGGTTAGCAAGCAATGTGAGAAGGCCGTAGGGAGGGCTGGGGGTATACTGGGATGCATAGGGAGAGGCATCAGCAGCAGAAAACAGGAAGTTGTTATCCCTCTGTACAGACAATTGGTGAGACCCCATCTGGAGTACTGCGTCCAGTTCTGGAGACCCCATCTCTGCAAGAACATAGACAGGATAGAGGCAGTCCAGAGGAGGGCAACTAAAATGGTGCAGGGTCTGCAAAAGAAGCCGTATGAGGAGAGACTAAAGGAGCTTAATATGTATACCCTTGAGGAAAGAAGGGAGGGGACATGATAGAAACTTTTAAGTACCTCAGTGGAATCAACAAAGTCCAAGAGGTAGCATCTTTCAGAAAAGAGGCGTGCAAAACAAGGGACACAATTTAAAGATGGGGGGGCAGTTCAGGGGCAATGTGAGGAAGTATTATTTCACAGAGAGGGTAGTGGATGCATGGGACAGCCTTCCTGAGGAGGTTGTGGGGTCTAAAACTGTGGGAGAATTCAAGAATGCATGGGACAGACATAAGGCAATTCTTTTGGGGGGTTGGAAGAAATAGGCTGTTGGTTAACTAGGATTTGAGGCCTATCCTGTAGGTAGGGAAACGGGCAGACTAGATGGGCCAAGCGGTCCTTATCTGCCTTCAAAGTCTATGTTTCTATGAGTAGGGGTAGGCCTTCTCACTTAACCCCCAGACATGCAGCCCCTCCAACGGTTGTAAGGGTACATCAGACAAATGCTTCTGATACCAGTCTTGGAACATAATTGTCACTTGGGAGCCACTGTCTAATACTGCTCTTGTAGACACTACATTCACCTATACAGTGGTCTCCATGGAGGGACCCACTATTCTGGACCAGTCTGGAGAGGTGGTAGCGGGGTCCTGGGCAACTGACCTAGCCACAAAGAGACGTGAGTTAACATTTTTGGGACCCTCACTGGGATCATTTTGTGCACCGCTTAACCACTGATTTTTTCCTGAAGCTCTCCTTGTAGCCTATATGCAACTTTGTCTGTGTCTTTTGGGGACCTGTATTCTCTCTTCATGTGCACATCCTTCCCATAATTATAGCAAAACATACTTTCTGGAGTTTGAGCTGGCCGAGGCATCACACTGGGAGCCAGGGCCGGGGTACTACTAACTGGAAACCTTGGTGCCATCTCTGTCTGCGGCGTGATAAGCATTTGGAGACATCTCATCAATTTCCCCACTTTCATGGTCAAGACATCGAGTTTTGTGCTGTTGTCAGCAGGAGATGCATGGGTGGGTACCCCCAACCCCATAGCAGATGCAGTTTGATGAGGGTCGGGGCCTGTGCTTGCAGGAGCGGCCTTCATAAAGAGACTGTTTTTTATTTCCCTGAACTCTCTCAGCAGTTCACCCCATGGTGGCACACCTTCATTGGTCCCCACTTCACAAGGACCTTCCGATGCTGTGAACACTTGGTCTGCACTCACCTCAGAATGAAAATACCCCTCCTCATCTTCAGCCTCCCAAAGTTCTTTTATTAAGTGACAACAGTCCAGTGGGTTTCCCCTTCTGTCTGGGAGCCTTAATTGAAGGAGCTGCAATTTAGAATGCTTTGCATGTTGTAGTAGGTGCTCCAACTTTACATAGTTTAAGTCACTGGTGCCACCCCACCTTTTCAGTAAGCCTTCTGTGGAGCTCTTTCCAGACGAGTAACATATGCAGAAAAACTTTCCCCTGGCCACTGTTTTGTACCTTGAAATTTCCACATCAAGCTCTTCCCTGACTCAATGCTCCCAAAATTGCCTTCAAGTACAGATAGGTACTTCTGGGCAGATGCATCAGGATTTGTGAACCTCAAAAATTGAATGGCCTCTAGGGCAGGACCCCTCAGACTTTTTATGATTCTTTTTCATTTCTCAGCCTCCACACACTGCCATTCAGATATCAGGGGGGCAACACAATCTATCCAGGTTTCCCTATCATACTCCCCCGCGGGGTGGGAAGGGTGCCAGAGAAGATCCTCAACCTTTGGTAAGAGTCATGACTAATGGCAGGTGCAGAAATTGAAGCCTGCATTGGTTCAGCCACAGAAAGAGGGGCAATAACGGGTGCTGGAGCGGGAGGGGTGTTGGGGGAGGAACACCCCCCGGTGGCAGAAATAACTTCTTTAAGTCCTCCACAGTTTTCCCTTCCTCCAGCAATAACTTAGAAAATTTCTCCTCAAAAGTTTTGGATAGCGGGAAGGGCTCATTTCCCCCTGGGTCTTTACTGTCCTTAGTTATCACTCTCCAGGCAGTGAGGGCTCCCTCTGGGGTAATAGTCTGTGGCACTTTGGAGCTATCTATGGGGTCCTTATACTCTACTAGGGCCATGAAAGTGTGGGTGAGCAGATCAGCATGTCGACCCACCACCACAGGGTTTTGTAAACCTTCCACCTTGGAAAGTATTCCCTGTACAGTGTCTGTGTGATACCCAGGGATGTCCAGGATAAGCATAGCATTTGGTGGCCAATCTCCTCCCCAGTACACCACTACACCAACCGGTGCACAGCCACTTCTGTCGGGGTACTCTTTTATTTTTTTTACAGTGGTTCGTAAATGTGGCCACTACAGGATGCAAAATCCCAGCGGTGAGCCTCCAAGATATAACCCCCAGGTGGTGTTATCCTAAGGGCTACTACCCCTGCCTGCTTGACTGCTGACAGGTTGAGGGGCCTAGGTTCTATGGTGGGTGCCTCCACCCAGAGGTCAGGGTTTGTAGTGGTTAGACTAGCTTGGTCACAGCCCTCTGGGACACTGAGACACCCTTTTATTCCCTCTAGCGGCTCACACATACACAGGAGTTACAGCCCCAATACCCCACGTATACACACCGTTCACTCATAAAGTACCACTTAACCTCAAGACTGATTCTGCAGCACATCTCTGAGGACCCCCTGTAAGATAAGGTTAAACAACATATACAGAAAAATACAATACTGTTTCCATAAGTACCAACACCACAGACAGTATGTAGTATAACAACAACAAATCTGATTTATTTAGGGGACAGTAACACGGGAGGGGGCAATCAGGTTGAGTAGTTTTGGCAAAGTTCAAATCACAGTACTGTGCACATGTATATAAAGGGTCCACAATGTCACTCTCTGGGTACCCAGGATGGGGGGGGGCTATCCAGGTTCATTGCCTGGGGTTGGCCTGCAGGTGCAGATGGATGGGGCCCTGTAGGAAGAAAATATATGCACAACACCCACTTGTAATCTGGAGCCGGATGGCTCAGTACATGAATAAGTGGAACAAAAATAATTACATGATACACTTGTAATTGATAACAGGCTGCAGGGGAATACCCTGATTTGTGCTCACAATAACCAAGCTGAGAACCAAATGGTGGATGTTCTTCTGGATTGTCAGAAACAACAGGGCGTGGAGACAAGGTCCTTGTGACTGGACCCCACTGCAGTTGATAGCAAACTGATTTAGTCCGAGACAAGCTGGGTTTTGCTTCCAGCTTCAACACACAGCACACAGTACAGGGGATTGGAAATAGTGATTCCCCACAAGCACTATGCACATTCATATGTAAAAGGAAAGTACTATAGCAGGCAGGCTGCTCCTCGATCCCAATCGCACTTACTGCAAAATACCGGGGAGCACACACAGCAGATTCAGTTCCTGACAGACCGAGCGTGATTCAGCAATTTCTCCAGTCTTCTACAGGGTGAGCCTGGTTTCCACACTTCCGTTGCTTGTCTCCTCACAACTCAGATTCAGTCCAAACTGGCACTCCTAGCGGCTGCAGGCGAAGCTCAGGGCCTCACACACGCTTCCCGGCCTAAACTCCACACCGCAGATGCACGTACTGTAGCTCCTTCTCTCTTCACTGTCACAACTGATCTGACTTTACAGTTACAGAGCAGGGCATCTCCTTTGAGCTCCTCCCAGTTCGGTTGGCTGATTCGGCTGTCACTCACAACAGAACTCCCTCTGTTGGTGAAAAAAGGTACCAAGGTCAAAACTACATTTCCCAGAGTCATTGCCCATACAATCCCCTTGTGGCTGGCTCAAAATTGCGAGTCCAAGTTCTGATTCATCCACAGGCTCCATTTTAAGGTCTCCCTATCATCCTGATTGGTCCAAGTCAGCAATTCAGGACCAGAATGAAAGAGCTACACTGAAACAGTTTGTGATGAAATGAAGACAGGTTAGACAAACTACATTTCTAGGGACGTGGATATGTTGTTCAATCCACACTTATGTGTAGGTTCCTTGCTGCTTTAAATCTTGCTGGAAGGTCTTCAAGTTGGCTCCTCCCACCCACCCAGGTGGTAAAACTCTCGGCTCTGCCCCATGATACCAGATCTTCCTTACCCGCTTGGAAGCTCAGGTTCCCTCCTTAACACTCTGCGTTTTAGGCCTAGATCCACACTCTTTGGTTAATCCGAAACTAATTCTCAAATTTACAAGACTTCGGTCTTCTTTTTCCCTTGCGGCTGCGATGGAAAAATCGACTCCCAGATTTCGTCGGTGCCCCTGTGGGCAGAAGATATCCCGGACCGACCCGCACTCCACGTGCGTTTACTGCCTAGGACTCGGCCACGATTCGCAGTCTTGTGATTTGTGCAATTCCTTTTTGGCTTCGGTCTTGGAGGACTGCGCTGCTCGACTTCTTTTGGGGTGCCCTGAAAAACGGTATCCGTCGGTCAAGTTGAAGGAGGCCCATTGGGTGGTGTCTGTGGCGGCGGGCTCTGTGGAACAGTTGGATCAGTTGATTGCCCTCGAGGAGGAGGCAGCCCAGGCTGCGTCTTCTTCCTCCTCGGTCGTGGCATTTATCCCGCTTTCCTTGGGCTCTTCATATACAGCTTCTTTTAAGGAGCTTTGCCAATCCCTCTCCACCAAGGGAGAAGGACCATCGGGACATTCCAGTCTGTCCAAGAAGAAGGACTCCAAAGGTAAATCCCACCGTCAACATTTGTGGGAGCGGGAGAGATCCCCTTCAACGGATGGTCAACTTTCGACTTCGGTCAAGGTTGCGGCTAAGGATGCTGGCTTCACGGTGTCCCTGTCAGGTCAGCCGGCCGAGACACCTGTCGACGCAGTCGAGATTTTTCTCGACCCGACGGACGGTTTGTCGACTGGTGATGCCGACAACCCTATTTCACTGGTTCCCCCAGTGGAAACAGAGGACTTGCCTTTGCCTCCTGTACTGGAGTCCCCGGTTAAGGTCCCTGAACCAAGGGAGGAGCAGGTTTCCCCTGTCCCCTCTCTGACCCACCCTCAGAATCCCCAAAGGTCTTGGTCTTGGACCTCTTCCTGGTCCAGCCAGTCCCGCCGACGTCGGCAGTCTCAGTCTCAGCACCATGGAAAGCGGCGGCACCACTCATCTTCGTCATCCTCTTCGGAGGATAGGCTCCAGCACAAGTTGTGTCAGCACTACGAAGATTTAATGTGGCAGCAGCTCTTATTGTCCATAAATAAGCTGACTCCGTCGCCTTCTCCGGCCATTAAGTGGCTGTCACCTGAGCGGCCGAAACAACCCCTTGTAGTCGAGGAGCCAAAACCGGCACCGGTTGTTCGGCTGAAACCAGCTGCTCCACCCATTGTGGTGGAACCTCTGCCTCCACAACTGAAGACTGGAGCCCCGACCAAGGATTCTCAGTTGGGTCAGGGCTTGCCCCATAGGTTGTTGGTCACCCTCACTCCCGATCGACCTCAACACGTGGAGGGTGGCTCAGGCACTCGGCAGCTGTTCGCAGACTCCTTGGAGTCTGACGATGACTATTCCTTGTTCTCCAGGTCGCTTGACCTGGAGACTACAGGGGGTCAGTCGGTGGATGAGAGCCCATCCTCATTTTTAGGAATGTTTCTACTCATCTCAGAGTCCACTGAGATGAAGCCCAAACCTGTTTCAAAACGGGTCAAGTATCCCCTCACGGAGATACTGGACCAAGGGGATTCCCCTACGGAGGCCTTTCCAGTGGCTGAGGCCATTGTTGGTCCAGCCCTGGAGCTGTGGTAGCAGCCAGCATCTTGTCCCGCACCTTCGGACAGGATGGCTCGAAAGTATGCGGTCCCTACTGGTTCACTTTCCGGTTTCTCGGAGTACCCTCTGTGGAGGGGTTAGTGACCGATAGAGTTTTCCAGTGTTCCAGAAACACTCAGGATGTGGACAAACTGCCCGATAAGGAGTCCAAGAAATTAGACTACTCAGGGCTGAAGGTATACGCCACTTCCTCCCTAGGCCTTCTTCAGGCTAGCTCAGCCATTCTGATGGCACACTTTTCACACGCCCTTTTGGGCTCCCTGGATGAGATGATTCCTCATCTCCTGGCTGACCTTCAGATGACGGTCAAGCAGGTGCAGGATCAGGGAAGGGTGGTAGCTAAACAGCAGCTCCAAACCTCGTTGGACATTGCTGATTCGTATGCCCAGTCAGTAGCGGCCACAGTGGCCATGCGCTGCAGAGCTTGGCTGTGGATCTCCACCGTTATGGCTGATACCCAGCACAAGCTGGCAGACATCCCCTTTTTGGGTACAAACTTCAATGCAAAGAAGTGCAAAATAATGCACCTGGGAAACAAGAACCCAGGGGAAGATTACACAATGCAGGGGAGGAGGTAGTAACAACAACAAAAAAGGAAAGGGACCTGGGGGTAATCATATCAGATGACCTTAAGGTTAGCAAGCAATGTGAGAAGGCAGTAGAGAGGGCTAGGGGTATACTGGGATGCATAGGGAGAGGCATCACCAGCAGAAAACAAGAAGTTGTTATCCCTCTGTACAGACAGTTGGTGAGACCGCATCTGGAGTACTGCATCCAGTTCTGGAGACCCCATCTCCACAAGGACATAGACAGGATAGAGGCAGTACAGAGGAGGGCAACTAAAATGGTGCAGGGTCTGCAAGAGAAGCTGTATGAGGAGAGACTAACGGAGCTTAATATGTACACCCTTGAGGAAAGAAGGGAGAGGGGGGACATGATAGAAACTTTTAAGTACCTCAGTGGAATCAACAAAGTCCAAGAGGGTAGCATCTTTCAGAAAAAGAAATGTGCAAGAACAAGGGACACGACTTCCGGTGACGTCATGCACTGAGCAACAACTTGGGTTGTAAGGCTCCCTGCTGAAAAAATTAAACACCTCAATAAAAACTGCTTTGCACAGAAATAGAGCATATCCAATACAACCCAGAGGTGGTAAAATGCCAAAGAAAAGAGGTGACTCCGTCCGTGGATCCCCCAAGCGCCTGGATGGAATAAGATCTTTGGAGGAAGACTCTGAAAGCGAGACTCATGGGCCTCCTGACCTCCCGCCACAGCAAGCGCGGGCTGACCAGGTCCCCCATCTACCCTACAGAGGCAAATGTCACAGATGTTGGCGAAATAAGGGACTTTAGGAAGAAGATGGAGTACAGTTACAGCGCCCTTGGGATAGCAAGATTGAAAGGAAGCAGGAGGAACAGGAGGGTTAACTAACAGCCACCGGATAGGGAGAGTGGGAGAGACCCGGCGGGTGTTCAGCTACGGCCTGCTGAGAGGCCTTCAGGACTGTGCAGAGGACGCCGAGAGTAGGAGCCGCTAAACAATATCGCTGTCGGGCCTCCCGGAGGGCACAGAGGGTACCCTAAATTATCCCATTCATGCAGAAAATGCTTAGGGAGCTATTGAACTACCGAGAGGTTTCACTTGAAATGGAGAGCCCACCGCACTCTGGGCCCCAAACCAGCAGCAGAGCCATCCTCGTACACTGCTAATTAAGTTCCTGAGACACCAAGAAAAGAAAAGTCCTACATACAGCGTGGAGGCAAGGAGCGGTCTTCTATGGTACCCACAGGCTCTTCTTTGAGAATGACTTTGCCCCGGAGGTGATGGCGCGCCGGAAGGCCTACATTCCGGTAATGAAATCTCTTAAAGCGGCAGGAGTGCGATTTAAAACGCTATACCCAGCGAGAATGGTGATCCACTTTAAGGAGGGGGCACACACATGTGAAAGCGCGACGGAAGCGATAACGGAGCTCAAGAAGAGAAAAATGGAGATTGTGCAGCAACAGAGGAGACCTGCAGCAACCCCTGCCGCCAAGCTAGCCCAGAAGGTTTGGAGTGCTGGTCACCGGGACGCTAGACGCCGCCAGGGCTTAGAAGCCATCCAGTCAATAGTGGAATCACTGAGGGCCAGATCCGGTGCCTTAGCAGAGGGAGGCACTGATGCACCTAAAACCTGAACTAACCGCAAGTACATACAGGGACTGGGCCTAATTACTGTGGACTGGATAAAATGACTTTCTCAATAAGGTCCACAGCCAAGCTCTCTCTCCTGATGGGGCTTTGACAGGGAGTCGGGTGGGGTGGGGGGGTATGATGGGTATGTTCTGGGTTGATATTGGGAACTTAATAGGGGGATGGAATGGGGGGCTGGATTGAGAGTCATAAAGTGTACCACATGGCGAGATCTACATGGGAGGATTTGTGGGAGGAGGCGAATTCATGGGGGTATGCTTGGGGTCAATGATGGCATGGTCACCGGCGGCCTCGTGCCGCCCGGAGATTATTTGGGAGGATGGGGGATATCCGCCGAGGTCATGATCCCAGCCCGCCTTCGCTTGGTTGCTAGAAGAGGAGAGAGACGGTATGGAGGTTGATCCCGGGGAGGGAACCTGAGGACGCTGTAGTAGTAAAGGTGGCGGGTCCGTCGAGATCTAACTGGAGGTTTAACTAGGGGGATGAACTTGGCTCAGACAGGGGTGCCACAGCGGCTGCCATGAGCCTAGAAGCGGAATAGCAGCATGGTCTAGCCTACGAGAGGCTGCGGGGACCAGGTTGGGGCCAAGGGAATCACACTGAGGTGCAAGGAGTAAGGGGAAGGGGTGGGGATTGATTTCAAGGTGGTCGTGTGAAATAACCTGCAGCCAGCTGAGGACTGATGGAGTGAGTTGGGGGAGGGGGATCAGGGATTCTGTGGAGCCAGGGCCGCATTCCCACTAACCCGGCGATCGCCACGTGGCTCTGGTCCTCAGGGCCAACTGAGATGCCAATGGGGATGCCCCGTGTAAGTAGGAGAGGGTGGTATCCTGCATGGTTGTAAGGAGGGTTGAGGAAGCCGGGGGATAAGCTTCCCCTGACAAATATGGTCAGCACCTGCAACGTATCAATGAGAGGGGTTGGGGGTGGAAGGAATAAAGGCGGGCAATAATTAATTAACTGTGGGGTATAAAGAACTCCAGGCACATGAAACGTAACTTAGACGGGGGGTTAGAAGGATTAGTCATGGTGATGAGTCCGGGGCCCGGCGTAGCAACGCAAACTCACCTCCGCCTAAGGGGGGAATTATACATGGCCAGAATCAGAATGAATATATTACCTGCCTTAATCGGACCTCAGCGGGGGGGGGGAGCACCCCTCCCCTCCTCCTGCTATGAGATGATTGGCCGAAGCCGAGTGGATAGCGGCGGAGGTAATAGATTGCACAACTACAAGCGCAGGAGAGCGGGGGCACCAAGGGGACCGAGAAGCGTGCTCTCATGTTCGAGGACTCACTCAGTTAGGGGGAGCACTGCAACCAGGTGAGCGCCGTGGGCTCGTGACCTGGGGCTCTCAGCCGAAGCTGATGGGAGAAAGCCCTGCCCCAGACACAGGGCGGTAGTCCTCTAGCTGCAGTACAGCTTCCAGGAAGCCTCACGACACCGCATGACGGACACTTTTCCTTACTACCTTACCCGGACAGGTACCGTGCCTTGAGCCCTGAAATAAGGGCCTTTAGGTTGGGTCATAACCCATCCTCAGGTCAGGCTAAGCCCAGACCAGTGGAAGTGCCAGTAGTGGTTCGTCGCCAAGTTGGCCAGGAACGGGTTATGTTAGGTTCTATGTTTGCTGTTGATCTTTGCATATTGTTATGTTTGTACTGTATTGTTTGTTTCGAGTCACCAAATTTACACAACATGGAATACAGTCACAAGAGTGTTAGACCTTAAAGGGGTTCCTGCGGGGGACTGGGAAGGCCGGGTATAAAATATCACAATGGACATGCACAATGCAGGCCCACACACTGAAGTTGCTATCCCTTAACATCAAGGGCCTGGCCTCACCGATCAAGAGATCCAGGGCACTGACTTACATCAGAAGGGCTAGGGCAGACATTGCCTTCTTACAGGAAACACATATGAATCCGGCCGAGCATACCAAGTTAGCCAAACTAAGCAGGGGACAGGTATTTCATTCATCCTGTAAAGATGGTAGGAAACGTGGAGTGGCTTTTATTGATCTCACGACACACCCACTTCAGGTGGAGTCCACTTGGTCGGATTCGAGGGCAGACTGGTGGTTGCCCAAGGAAAATTAATGGTGGAGGTGGCGTTAGCAAATGCCTACTTACCACGGGTATAACGGTCTCAAGACTAAGACCCTTGCTGGATAAGGTAGTCCAGAAAACCAAAGGCATACTTATGCTGCAGGGGACTTCAATCTGATTATGGTTCCCCAGGTCGACTCAACCAGCCGAAGACCTCGGAGGCTAACCTCACCAAAAGTTTTTAGTAAGTTTATATCAGAGGTTGGATGGTGTGATGTTTGGGAAACTGCACCCAAATGCCAAAATTTCTCCTATTTCCCGGTACATCACACGTATTCCCGCGATAGACCATACATTTACCCAGATAGAAAACATAGGCTGCTGTGGGAGGCCCAACTGGGAGATATCTCCATCTCGGATCATGCGCCTCTGACAACTTGCTGGGAGTGGGGCCTTCAACCGAGGAACACGCAATGGAGATTAAACCCTATCCATTTGCGATCGGAAAAATTTAGGGAGTTCCTCTCAGATAAAATCACGGAAATAGTGACGGATAACCCATCACAGGACTCTACTCCCTCAGTACACTGGGATACAATTAAAACTGTCCTCAGAGGACACATCATCAAGTACACAGTGGAATTAGGGAGGCAGAGACAAGAGCACAGGAGTAAGTTGAAGAAACGCTCCACTTTCTCCAGATAGGCACACCAGCAGGGTGACGAGTCGGTCCTTCCCAGCTAAAACAAACTAGGCAGGGAACTGGACCAGCTGGTTCAATAACAAACCGAAATAGCCCTGACCTTTCTGAGACAAAGATTTTGGAAGTGGGTCCAAGAGCAACTAGGTTGCTTGCCTATCAGGTGCGTAGCAGAAGAAAGGGCAACCATTACGGTCCATTAGACATCCTGGTGGAGGCCAGCAGCTGTCCAGCGTACAGGACATAGTAGCGCAGTCGCAAGTTCTATAAAGCTCTCTACACCCCAGAGACCACAGTCTAGGCCAAACACATGATGGGAGCACCTGGCGCGGTCTCTCTTCCTCTCTTTCCGAGCTGAAGGGAGGACCTGATGAAGCCTATTACAGACCATGAAGTAGCTCAGGCAATTGCCAAAGCAAAATCTTTGAAGGCTCCAGGGCCGGACGGGTAGGGTCCAGAGTTTTATAAGGCGGTGAGAGCCCAGATTGACCCCTTGCTTCTTCGGGTCTTTAACTCGGTCTTGAGGGGAGAACCTCCTCCCCAGTCGTGGTCATATGCCACAATTTCGGTGATACCTAAGCCGGGTAAGAACCCACAAGAATGTGCCTCATACAGACCGATATCTGTGCTTAATCAGGACTATAAACTATTTATGAACATTCTGGCACACCGTTTAGATAGCTTATTACCTTTATTAATACACAAAGACCAGACGGGGTTTGTCAAATCGCGTACCACCTCAGACAGTATTAAACGATCCCTGTATGTGGTGCAACGGATGCAAGAAACTGGAGAGGCGGTAGCTCTAATCAGTCTTGACGCGAGAAGGCCTTTGATAGGGTCTCCTGGGCCTATCTATATCACACTCTAAGCAAATTCGGATTCCCCCTGTTCGTTCAAACCCTTCAAAACATATCTCCTCCCAGGGCATGTGTCAAGGTGAGACAGGCACCACTGAGTTTTTCAACTTGAAAGGGGCACCCGACAGGGATGCCCATTGTCTCCTTGTTGTTACGCCATAGTCAGCCGAGGCCACTGGCGCCAACATAATAGGGAATCGCACAGACTACGAGGATCAAGATAGGAGACACTGAACACCCGTGTAGCTCTCTGTAGCAGACGATGCTACTCTTATACTCTGAGACCCGATTGCACAATCCCAGCCGTGGAGACAGATACTTGACCTTGGTGCGGTATCTGGATATAGACTCAATTTCGCCAACGAGATCCTCACCTTTAATTACACCCATGGGACACCGGGATATCATTCCAGGTAGGTGGGACCTGCAAAACTGAAATACCTCGTATATATATCCCAAAAGACCCCAGAAATATTATAAATATAATTATACACCATTAATTTCCCAGTTAAAACAAGAATTACAAGCTTGGGCCACCTGCCCTCGGCCTTTCTAGGAGAATAGACCTGATCAGAATGACAGTCCTTCCGAGGCTCTGTATCTATTCAAAATATTCCTCACTGTACCATTGAAAACTTTTAAGGATATAAACCGTCTTATCGGAACTTCATATGGGCCTCTCAAGCCCAATTCAGCTGGGGATACTCTCTCTCCCCGCCAGGAAGGGGTAACTCTCGGACTTGAGGCTTTACCAACAAGCAACCACCCTCCCTTAAATGACCAGACAGAGAATTCCTGCACCGCATTGGCTTGAGATAGAAGGACCCTACTAGTGATCAGAGTACCTCAAGACCTTATACCGACAGGATCAGGGAGGAAGCTTAGGAGTCCTGATCCCTGGCTTGGGCGCAGTTCAGAAACTGGGCCGTAATAAAAAGGCACAGAACTTGGGGCCCTATCAGGCACTCATCTGCCTGATAACAAGCTTAACAGATTTTACTCCTAATAACTTGGATAATGTTTTTTTAGCTGGGAAAACAAGGGTTAAAATACCTGGTACAGATAATGACTCAGGAAATACCTGGACATATGCAGAGATCCAGAGAAAGTTTCACCTTCCACATGGGGACTTTTTCCGTTATCTTCAACTGCGACACTATATAGAGAGCCTACCGAGAACGATATGGGATCCTGAAGGATACCCGGCATTGATCCACTGCCAGATACAGCTAAATGCCACAAGGGCTCAAGAGCACCTGATCTCACGATACTATCAGGCACTTAATTCACAAGGGAGTGCCCGCACTGAGGGCATTCGCTCCCTATGGTCGCAGGAGACGGGACACCAGCTCACCTTGGAGGACTGGAGACGAGCATGCATTTTGTCAAGCCGAGCAACCAGCTCGCACCAATGGCGAGAATTTGCCTGGAAAGTCCTAGTTCGCTATTTCCGCTCCCCGGTGGTCACAAGGCACTACTCTTCCAGTTCTACAGCGGAGTGCTGGAGGCAGTGTGGGGAATCATGTGCCACCCTGACACATATACTATGGACATGCCCGGTTCTGCGAGGTTTCCTGGTACAGCTCGAGTCCCAGCTACAGGAACTGATTGATGCACAACTCCGCTTACCCTGGAGATTTTTTATTTCTGGATCTTCCTAGAGTGTTTAGCGCCCCAATACCAGATATCTGCTTGTTTTATTAATAACAGCTGCAAAGAAGGCAATCACAAGGCAGTGGTTAACTACAAAAGTCCCCACAGTCCAAGATTGGTGGGACATCACACTGCAGATTTATAACATGGAAAAAATCACACATAACCTGAATGAACAAGGGGAGAAATTTAAGGTTAGATGGACACGGTGGCAGATATATTACATGCTGAAGGACTCTACTTTCGTACCCTAGGGTATCTGTGGGAGACGACGGGCGGGGACACCTGGGTGGGGAGAGGGCGGATTACTGTACAGGCTGCGCCCCACTTGGCCTTCCCGGTCCCCCAAGGAGCGGCAACACCTACACAGAGGAGATGCCATGGATGTCTGGGCCTTTAGTTGGGTGAAGCAACTGGTTATTTAGTCACAATGAATTAAGAGTGTAACTGCAAACTAGATCTAGAACCACATGAGGGATAACCCATAATGAATGTCATAGCACTAGTACAACCCGACTGTAATATTTGTAATACCTGACGATTACATACATGTCTAAATATTGGTGACCTAAGTGTATATATGTTGAAAATTCAATAAAAAGAAGAATTACAAAAAAAAAGAACAAGGGACACAATTCTAAGATGGGGGGGCGGTCCAGGGGCAATGTGAGGAAGTATTTTTTCACAGAGAGGGTAGTGGATGCATGGAACAGCCTTCCTGAGGAGGCTGTGGGGTCTAAAACTGTGGGATAATTCAAGAATGCATGGGACAGACATAAGGCAATTCTTGTGGGGTATAGGAAGAAATAGGCTGTTGGTTAACTAGGATCTGTGGCCTATCCTGTCGGCAGGGAAATGGGCAGACTAGATGGGCCAAGCGGTCCTTATCTGCCATCAAAGTCTATGTTTCTATGACTTGTTCAGGCCCGGGTTGGAGGGTCATCTCCAATGGAGAGAGAAGTCCAATGCCACCTTGGACTCAGTCACATCTGCCCAGAAGGACAAAGGTCGCCAGCAGCAGTGTAAGCCCTTTCATCCTTCAGCCCCTGTGGCACATCCGGCCCAGCAACACCAGCATGAGGACCAGCAGGCTCGTGCTTGGCACCCCAAAGCCAAGCCTGCTGTTTCCTCCAGCAGGAAGCCTGGAGGAAAAGGCCCAGGCGGCTCCTCAGCTGGCCCTTCCTCCAAGCCTGCCCAGTGACAGGTTGAGGGGTGTCACCCCAACCTCGTCACTCCTCCCTGGGTTCCCCCCGTGGGAGGACGGCTCCGCCACTTCCTTTCTGCTTGGTCCGCTATCACTATGGACCACTGGGTGTTGGAAGTGGTATGCAGGGGTCTGCCTCTGGAATTCGAGCAGTTCCCCTCCTATTGAGCCGTCGCCCCACAGGGGGCTACAGGCTCTGCAGCCTCTCTGTCAGCTTGTCGAGCCGACATTGCCTTGCTCCTCCAGAAGGAGGTGATCAGAGATGCGGCGGACCCCCCTCCAGACCCAGGGTTTGTGTCCAGGTACTTCCTGGTCCCAAAATGGATGAGGGGCTGGCGCCCCATTCTCAACCTACACAACCTGAACAAGTTCCTAAGGTCTTGCACCTTCAGGATGGTCACTCTGGCTCAGATCATTCCATCCTTGGAACGAGGCATGTGGTTCTGTTCTCTGGACCTTCAGGATGCGTTCTTTCACATCCCAATTCATCCATCTCACCAGTGATTTCTCTGCTTCAGAGCAGAGGGATCCTTTTACGAGTTCCAGGCCATGCCCTTCGGCCTCTCTCCAGCTCCCAGGGTCTTCACCAAATGCATGGCAGTGGTGACAGCATTTCTGCGGCACCGAGGGGTCCAGGTGTAACTTTACCTGGACGACTGGCTGATTACAGCCCCCTCCAAGTTGGAGTTGGAGCTGTCCAGGGATCTGGCCCTCCAGGTCTGCTCTCAGATTGGCCTCCTCATCAACGAGACCAAGTCAGAACTCATGCCATCGCAGGTGATTCAGTTCATCAGGGCAGAGCTCGACTCTCTTAAAGCCAGAGCATGGCTCCCGGTGGACAGGGCCGAGGTCCTTTCCTCCTTTGCCCAATCATTTCTGGTTGGGCAATTGTGCCTTGCCCTGGACTTCCTGCACCTCCTGGGACTCATGGCGGCCTGCACCAGCGTGGTCCATGTGGCCCACTGGCATTTGTGTCCCCTGCAATGGGGGATGGTCCGCCAATGGTCATTGCACGCTGGTCCTCTGGGCCAACCAGTGACAGTGACCCAGGAGATGTGGAACAGCCTCCAGTGGTGACTCGTTCCAGCTCATCTGCAGGAGGGTATCCCATTTGTCTTCCCAGAGCCGACGGTCACTCTGATGGCCGACGCCTCTCTGATGGGTTGGGGTGTCCATCTGGGGGAGCTCAGAGCCCACGGTTTCTGGTCCCTTCAGGAGTCTCGATGCCACATCAATCTGGTGGATCTTCGAGTGGTCTGACTAGCCCTCACCACCTTCACTCCATTTGTTCGGGGTCAAGTGGTCCTGGTCCAGACGGACAACACCACGATCATGTACTACCTGAACCGACAGGGCGGGACACACTCCTTGCCTCTGTGCAAGGAATCTCTCTGCACTTGGTCTCTTGTGATCAGCCTGGAGGTGGATCTCCTAACCATCCATGTGGCAGGAGCCTCCAACAGTCTGGCCGATGCCCTCAGCTGGATAGGCGCTGCATCTCACGAGTGGTCTCTCCTGCCGGAGGTAGTACAAGATCTGTTCTCCCACTGGGGAACCCCTCATGTGGACCTGTTTGCCTCCAAGGAGAATGCAAAGCTGAGGCTGTTTCATGCCTGCCCCCCTAGCAGGGCTCACTGTACGGGGATGTCTTCTCGAGGCTGGGGACCCTGGGTCTCTTCTATGCCTTCCCTCCATTCCTCTAGATACACAAGGTGTTTCTCAAGGTGAAGAGGGACCAGGAGTAGGTGATTCTGGTAGCCCCAGACTGACCCCCTCAGTTCTGGTATCCAGATCTCCTCAGCCTCAGCTCCAGGCTCCAGAGGCGGCTCCCAGCCCACCCGGACCTGATCTCAGTCAACAAGTGGAAGGTACTCCATCCAGACCTTCAATCCCTGCACTTGACAGCCTGGTTCCTGAGTGGCTAGAGTTCCAGGCCTTGGGTCTTTCCGATGAGGTCCTCAATGTTGTTGAGGCATCCCATAAGGAATCGACCAGAAAATGCTATGCCTTCAAATGGAAGAGATTCTCCATTTGGTGTCAGGACAAGGGGTTGGACCCTTCCTCCTGTTCTTTGGCTAGCATTCTGGACTACCTGTGGTCCCTTTCTCAGCTAGGGCTTGGTTGGCTGACCCTTAAGGTGCACCTGGCAGTCATCTCTGCTTGCCGGGCATAGGCCGGCAAGCAGTCAGTGGCGCAGGAGAAGGTGGTCGGGCGCTTTTTCAAAGGCCTTGATCACATATCCCCTTTGGTGCGAGAACCTCCACCTCCATGGGATCTACTGCTGGTATTGGTTAAGCTCATGGGCAAGCCATTCGAACCAATGCACAGGTGTGACATCTCTCACCTGTCATGGAAGACCGCCTTCTTGGTGGCTATTACATCAGCCAGAAGGATGGGAGAGATCCAGGCGCTTTCCATCCAGTCTCCTTATTTGGTCTTCCATAGTGACAAAGTTGTCCTGTACCCCCACCCGAATTTCCTTCTGAAGGTGGTGTCAGAGTTTCACCTTAACCAGGTGTTGACTCTGCCGGTGTTCTACCCCAATCATACCTCGCAGGCCGAATATAGGCTCCATACTCTGGACCCTAGAAGAGCACTCTCTTATTATAAGGAGCGGATGACTGAAGTTCGGGGAGAGGTTGGCCAGCTGTTTGTCACCTACTCTGAAGCCGCACCTGGCAGACCTGCAGCCAAGTGGACAATAGGCAGCTGCGTCACCTCCTGCATAGATCTCTGCTATAGATTGGTGGGCATGGAGCCTCCCAAAGGGATAAGAGCTCATTCTACCAGCCATACTGCTGCTTCGGTGGCTGCTTCCAGGGACAACCATATCCAGGAAATCTGCAGGGCTGCTACCTGGAAGTCAGCACACACTTTCATTACCCTTTAACACATCGACCTAGAGTCACGCAGGGATGCTGGTTTTGGGACCTCGGTTCTCCAGTCCTTATTTCCCAAGTAGGGGTCTGTATGCTGCCTCCCTCCTCCGAACTACTTAGGGTTGGCAATAAGTGTGGATTGAACAACATATCCACATCCCTATAAATACAGGTTACTCAACTGTAACAGGAGTTCTAGGAGTGGTATATGTTGTTCATCCACACAACCCATCCGACCTCCCTGGCTTTGACTCACAACCTGGCTTCCAGTGGGCTAGATCTGGCATCATGAGGCGGAGCTGAGAGTTTTACCACCCGGGTGGGTGGGAGGAGCCAGCTTGAACATCTTCCAGCAAGATTTAAAGCAGCAAGGAACTTGCCAATAAGTGTGGATGAACAACATATACCACTCCTAGAACTCCTGTTACAGGTGAGTAACCTGTATTTTCTCAGTCACTCTAAATGATTTCAGGCAAACAGTTATATCTTTCAACAGGCTCCCTCTGCACTTGTAGCAACGGCTGAAATGGAGCAAATTGACAGCAGCTCGGGTGGGATTCGAGCATTAAATACACAGTCCCCCCATCAGGGTTGCCACCTCTGGATGAGGCAAAAACTGGATCCTAAGCTCCGCCCCTAGACCCACCCCTTTTCATGACTCATCATGCATTGTTCCTCCTAGAAGTCCATTTGTTATATCAGTAAAAAACAATGCTTAAAGCAGTAGTTCAACAAAAATGTGAAGATACTATACTGTACCTGTTAAAGTTACTTTCCTAGGTTCTTCCTAATTATTTACTTATGTATTTATTTATTTATACTGGTTTACTAGATAAGCATACAGTGATAAAAAAATCTCATTTACAGATATGATCTGGGGAGACAAGGAAATACTGTAAATAGCATACAATAGTATACATACCTTATATCTTTTTCTGGCTCCATTTCCTGTTCATGTCCACAGTACTATTTAAAAGCCAAAGAAGTGACTACACTTTTTTAAGGAAATAAAATATTTTTAAAACATTTAAAAATGCCTAAATTCTATTAGAGATGAAAATGTTTACCAGCAAATGAAAGTGGAGGAGAACTGGCTCTGTTACTGTTACAAAAGGTGGGGGCAGCTGTGCTGCTATGCCACTTTAAGATGCAGTGGAAAGATTAGGTTAAGTAAGTGCTAATGGTGTTAATGGCCATACTTTACACCTCCCAGGGTGACTGCATTCACAAACAAAAGGCTACATTGACAACAGAACTTGTTTGTAACTTAAACATGTAGCTGAAACAATGAGTGATATGACAACATTTAATTTAAAAGTATGTGAGCACTCAAAATGGCTCAAATACCTGACCTGCGCAGAGCAACACCGGATTACCTGATAGGGACCCTGAAAACCTGACCACCAGGAAAAAAACCTGACAGGTGGCAACCCTACCCCCAATACAAACTAATTAAGTCTGCAAGCAGACAGTTCTTAAAGAGACAGTACGTGGAGGCTCAAATAGCAAAACTTGGAACCACATTTAAACAGCTCAGATGCTGAACACAGCCCAGACTTGTAGCATTCAGGCAAGCTCCTGGAAGACTTTTGGGAATCCCCATTTACAGAGGGGTTACAAATATTAGCAAAAATGGCTAGCAGCAATTAACATTAGCATCAGCTCAAAATTTTTGCTAAACTGACTTCTTTCATACTGGTAAGGAACTCTACTGTTTGCAGTCAAAATGCCATATGAGTTCTAAAAAACTTTATATAGCAGCCTGCTTGGGTAAGGCAACTGAATAGCAAAAAAAGAAGGATTACTGAAGTATAAATGAAGGAATGGTCTGTCTCTGCTTTTAAAATGGGCATTTGAATGAAATTTGAGAGGAAGTTATGAACCAAATAAAAAATATTTTATCTACAAAGGGTAAAATTGAGAAACAGAATGATACAATTGTAATAATACTGAAACAAGAAGGGATTTTGACAACAATCTGACTGGAAATATACGCTTCATTTTCTGTATGGGATGTTTGTAAGTGTAAAAGTGCAGTATCTGTGTGTGTATTTTTCCCAGGAATATTATTTATTTTGCACAGTCCTAGTATTCCGGTCTTCTTTATTCAGCTCCTCCCATTTGATACCTCCTAAAGAACAGGATGTTTACTTGGTTAGCCAGTGAAGGAGTGCCATACAGGGGGGTTCCTGAAGGTCAGCTATTTTTAAATTCAGAAAGAAACATCTGAAGTGGCTCAGTTCCAGTCGTGCTATAGGAATCCCCTTGGAAGGACACAAGGACTCACCAACTGTAGTGAGAAAAAAAAAGGGAGTCACCAAGAATCAAGTGTAGCCTGTTTTGCAAGATTATGTAGGAGGGAAGGGGAGGTACCATGGAAGTAGTTGGACATAAAAGAAGGAAGGAAGGAAGAAATGTAAGAAAAGCAGTTTATTTTTTTTTTCCAAATTAGTTTACTTTAGATTATTTATTTCACCAGGATAAGGCTCCGTTGAGCAAACTGATTTTCAAGGAAACCAAGCAAACTGCAAGAACAAAAAAAAGCATTTAAAAGAAAAACATTGAAGAGAAGATCAAGGTAAGAACAAGCATTTCTCAATGCCGAAAGTTTTGTCATTGGTATTGCTGTTGTACAAGCTGGGGCAGGACTACAGTTCCCAGTAGCCTCTGCTGCTGCTTTATTTACATACATAAATATATAGATACATAGACACTGTCGGCAGATAAGGGCCTATGGCCCACCCAGTCTGCCCATTTGAGCTTGTAAGTTCACTTTATGTTTTTTCTAGAAGCCTGTTGCCCCTTACCCCTGACTTCCATAATTCCTTTAGGTCTACCCCATGCATTCTTAAATCCTGTGATTGTTTCAGCCCCATCATTTCCTCTGGCAGGGTGTTCCACTTGTCCTCCACCCTTTCTGTAAAGAAATCCTTCCTCACTTTTCCTCTGAATCACCCTCCCTCCAACTTCTTCCCATGCACTCTAGTCCTAGAACATCTTTTTCACTGGAAAATAATGTATTCCTGCACCTTGTTCCTCCCTGTAAGGTACTTGCATGTCTCTATCATATCCCCTCTCTCTCTCCCTCCTCTCCTCCAGGGAGTACATATTCAAGTCCTTCAGCCTGTCCTCATAGGACTTGTAATGCAATCCCTGTACCATCTTTGTTGCCCTCCTCTGAACTTTCTCTACCCCATGTCATTACGTAGGTAAGCTCTCCAGAACTGTACACTGTACTCCAGGTGGGGCCTCACTAGTGTCTTGTATAGTGGAATTATGAATGCCCTTTTCCTGCTGGTGATGGCCCTGCCTAAGCATTCCATCATCTCATTTGATTTACCTGCTGTCTTGTTGCACCGTTTCTCTACCTTGAGGTCATCAGAGATGATCACCCCATGGTCCCTTTCCTGCTTGGTGCATGCTGTATCCTCACCCCCAACTGATATCTTGTTCCAAGGATTTTGTGCCCCATATGCATTATCTTGCACCTCTCTGTAGTGAATTTCAACTGCCAAGCCCTTGATCATTCTTCAAGCTTCTGCAGGTCCCTCCTCATTCTGTCTACACCATCTGGCATGTCCACTCTGTTACAGAGCTTTGTGTCATCAGCAAACAGTGAAATTCTGCCTTCTAGGTCCTGAGCAATGTCACTAATGAAGACAAATAGGACCAGTCCCAGGACTGATCCCTGAGATACCCCACTGGTCACTTCTCCCTCTGTGGAGTGACAGCCACTTGCCGCCACCCTCTGTGTCTGCCGCTCAGCCAATTACCTACCCACTGCACTACTGTCCTGCCTGCTCCCATATTCCCCAGTTTGTTTAATAGCCTTCTGTGTGGCACAATGTCAAAGGCCTTGCAGACATCCAGATAGGCCAAGCCCACTGCTCTCCCTGATCCACCTCCCTCTTTTATCCCTGGTTCTCCCTGCTGTCAGCCCTTCTGATGAGTTATGCCCCCTTTCTGCCTATCCACTCCTTGGGTGCTTATCTCCATCTTTTGCACTCTACTCTGTAAAGATATTCACTCCCCTTGTTCACTGGTTCCACTGCTAGCTGTGGGGGGATAGGCAATTAGGTACCCTCCTTGCAGGCCTGCCATCTCCCCTTTTCTAGTTTAAATGCTTGTTCATGTAGCATTTAAACTTATCATTGAGTGCTTGGATTCCCCTCCAGGATGGATGCAGGCCATCAGGCTTGAACAAGCCCTTATCCCTCCAGGTGGGTCCCTAGTCACCAATGAATCCAAACCCTTCCTCACAGCACCAGTTCTTCAACTGTGTGTTAAAGTTCCTGGTGTGTGTGTTCCTGTGCTCTCCCATGCCTCTCACAGGTAGAACTTCTGAGAAGGTGACAGAAGTAGCTACTTGCTTAAGGACCATTCCCAATTTCCTAAACTCTTCCTGAACTTCCTTAGGCTCCCCGTTTGACAGGTCATCAGTTCCTAGGTGGATAATGACATCTAGCTCACCCTCCCATCTTGCCTTCCCGGTGATCCCTAGGATCTTCCTCCCATCCCTCCATGCCATGACACCTGGTAGGCACCACAACTCCCTGTCCTCCCCCTCCTGTATCCCTAACTGGATCCCTCTTATGATAGAGTCCCTGCTAGAATTCTCTTACTCCTCATCTGGTTCCACTGCTCTCCCTACAGAGGTCACATCTTTCCCTTTCACTTTTCTGGGTACCTCTGTTTGGTTGTCCCCATTTGTCAGTGCAGCATATGAGTTCTGGAGTGGAATATAATTTAGGATGTGCCACTGCCTGACCGCCCTAACATTCCCCAAGCCCACCATCATCCAAGTGCCCCTTATTGTTGGCATCCTTTAAAACAGCGGCATTGCACTGGATGGTCTCTGGATGGGACAAAGGTACTCCTGACCCAGTTTACTTCCGCTCTGAGTCTGGCTACCTCATCCCCAAGTCCAGAAAGATGCCTACAGGTAGGGCAGCACCTCAGTGTCTAGAAGGTCTGCCTGAATACGGCTGCCCTGCATCCACTGCATTGCATCACTCCCCACATTATGCTTCACTTATACTGCTGTTTTAGTACTTTTCTGTTACTGAAGCTCTCCTTGTAGTTCCCTCTTTATTAATTTACTGTCCTGAAAATCCTGCCACCGATCCTCTGATACTTTTCTTTAAAGAAGGGAAAAAAAAGAGTCAAAACACGTGTTGTGCTGAGGGCAGGCTTCCTCCCCCCTTATGCCCCTCCTACTCCACAACCCCTGCTATTCCCTGTGCTTGGCTCCTGTCAATCAGATTAAACAGGGCATATAATTAAGAGTGGGGGACAGGGGAGGGGGAAAATTTGCAGCAAGTAAAGACAGCAAAGGAAAACACCACTACAACCACACCAAACTAGGTTTTAAATTTTCAACAGCTCAAAAACAATTCTAAGTAAAGACAGCAAAGAATTAACAGTATCACTAAAAGCCCACAAATCTAGGTTTAAAACAAAAACAGCAAGTAAAGACAGCAAAGGAAAACAGCACCACTACAAGCACACCAAACAACATGCACTTGACCAGCAGCATTTTTCACTAACCATACAAGATTCTTACTTACAGGGCACCCTTTGCAAACAGGGACTTGTCCCCATAGTCTGTTCCTGGATAAAAATAATATTATGAACTGACTCTCGAAAATGAAGGAAGCTGATTGGCTGACAGCTCTTTGAAGCCATGATGATATCTAGCTACATCATCATGGCTTCAAAAAGCCTCTAGCCACCAGCCTCCCCACTCTCAGTGCAGTGTTCCTTACAACTATGCCCACGACAGAAGGCAGCACAATGCAAGCTGCTGACAGAACTGAGGGATGAGCATGTCTTCAAATAAAGAAAAAAAAATCTACTTGCCATTTCTTCATTCCCCTGCCAACATCATAGAAACATAGAAGTTGATGGCAGATAAGGACTGCAAGGCCCATCCAGTCTACTCATTTATTTTTCTACCTTATGAAAGTGCCTTTGCTCTGTCAATGGCCTACCTATTCATACTCCTCTGTATTGCTCCCTTATGCCTATCCTATCCTGTTTGAAGCCCTGCACTGTATTCATATCCACCACTTCCTGAGGTAGGCCGTTCCATGCATCCACCAGCCTTTCTGTGAAAAAGAACTTCCTCACATTCCCCCTTAATCGGCCTCCCTCTAATTTCATGCTGTTTCCTCTTGTCCTGCTATTTTTCTTACATTGAAACATGTTAGGCTCTTTCATCTTGTTAATGCCGTTAAGGTGTTTGAATGTTTCAATCATATCACCTCTCTCCCTCCTTTGCTCTAGGGTATACATATTGAATTCCGTTAATCTGTCCTCATATATCTTCTGATGCAGTCCCTGCACCATTTTGGTTGCCCTTCTTTGAACTGCCTCCATTTTGTTAATGTCCTTGTGAAGATGTGGCCTCCAGTACTGCATGCAGTACTCCAGATGGGGCCTAAGCAGTGTCTTGTAAAGAGGGATTATTACCTCCCTCCCTCTTGTGACTTGTGATACCCCTACTAATACACCCTAACATCCCCCTAGCCTTACCTACTGCTTTAGTGGTCTGCTTTGATGATTTCAGGTCATTTGTGATGATGATGCCCAAGTCTGTTTTTTCCCTTGTGACTGCTAGCAACTTCCCTCCCAACCTATAGGTGGCTTCAGGGTTTCTCTTCCCTATGTGTATGATCTTGCACTTCTTTTCGTTAAACCCCAGTTGCCACTCTTCCAACCATTTTGCCAGTTTATCCAGATCTCTTCTCATTCTGCCCACACCATCTGGATCATCTACTGTGTTGCAGATCTTGGTGTCATCTGCAAATAGACAAACCTTACCCTCCAGTCCATCTGTAATGTCACTGATAAAAATAATGAAGAGGACTGGCCCCAGGACTGATCCCTGAGGTACTCCACTTGTGACTTCCATCTCTTCTGACTGTATACCGTTTACCAACACTCTCTGTTCTCTGCCTGTCAACCAGTTTGCCACCAAGCTGACCAACCTCTGACCCACCCCGAGCATACCCAGCTTATTAATCAGTCTTCTATGTGGAACAGTATCAGAAGCTTTGCTGAAGTCAAGGTAGGCGACATCAACTGCTCCACCTTGGTCCACCATTCTGGTTACCCAGTCAAAGAAATCTATGAGATTAGTTTGATAGGACCTTCCTGTTGTAAACCCATGCTGTTTTGGAACCTGGCTTCTATGGATTCCAGTTGTTGCACTTTCCTTTCCTTAAGGAGTGCCTCCATAATCTTGCCCACTACTGAGGTAAGACTGACTGGTCTGTAGTGCCCTGCCTCCTCCCTGCTACCACTTTGTGGAGCGGGATCACATGAGCCCTTCTCCAGTCTTCTGGGACCTCTCTTGTGCTCAGAGACTCACTAAACAGTTCTGATAATGGCTCTGCTAGTTCCACCCATAGCTCCTTTAGTACCCTGGGATGTATGGTATCAGGTCCCATTTTCTTGTCCACCCTGAGCTTAGCGAGCTCTTGTAGGACCCTTTCTTTTGTGAAGGGACTAGTGCACACCTCCTTCCCCCCTGTGTCCATAGTGCTGAGCTGTGGGCCCTGCCCTACCTTCTCCTCAGTAAATACTGAGCAGAAGTATCTGTTTAGGATAGATGCTTTTCCATGGTCCTCCTCCTCCTCCTCACACTCCCCCTTGTCCCCTTTGATCTTAGCAATACCCCATCCAGACTTTCTTCTTTCACTAATGTATCTATAGAAAATCTTGTCACCCTCTTTTATTGTTTGTGCTAGTGTTTCCTCGGTTTGGGCCTTTGCCTGCTTTACTGCCTTCCCTGCATCCTACTGTCTTTTAAAACAGAGCTTCTTTTCAAGGAAGTGCTGCTGTGTGCAGGTTTACAATCTCCTCCGTCTCTCTGTGGCTCACTCCTTTCAGAGGCGCATGCTTGGCCACCCATTTACCAAAAGCAGTAGCGTTTACAAAAATTACAGTACTTACTTCCTCTGCTACCACAACCAAGCTAAATACTGAAACTGTATTGAGAAAACCAGATGACAGGAAGCAAGTGTCCCTCCTACTCAGTCTGCTCTCTTTCAGACTGCAACTTTTAACCCTTCTAGTGGCTCCAGTAACATTAAAAAAATTAACTCTTTAGTGTGTCAGGCACCTGATTGCAACTTCTTAATCCCCAAACTGGAACACAACATTAAAATAATTGAATCTTGACCAGACTATGTAGAATGAGATAGGAGTTCACAGCTGCTGCTCCACGAACTCCAATTATAGCATAGCCACCTGCTGCCCATAGTCCTCCAGGAACTATTATATCACAATGGTACTCCTCCAACACCCAAAAGTCACCTTCAAAAGCGTTTTTTTTTTTTAACTGATAAAAATGTTTAGCAGTTCATTATAACAATAATGCACTCCAGGGTGTAGTATATCATAAGATATCGTCACTTCTCGGGTGGATGGACACTCAGCCTGCAGCCTTGTGCCCAACCACCCGTGACATGACGATATCTCATGATATACTACACCCTGTCATGCATTATTGCTTAGTTTTATAATTTATTCATTTATTTACACCTCATGGGAGTAATATACTACATACAGCAGATGGGCAGGCCATGTAGCCTTGGGATATACCACACAATAGTTAACCAAGAGGCCAAAGTTCAAATCCTATGTGACACTTTCTGTGTGGCCCTAAGCAAGTCACTAAACGTCCCAATGCTAACTATTGTTTGGAGGAAGGAGCACCCTTCTTACAGTAGAAAGAGAAGTTGGGCTATGCTGGGAAAATACTTCATAGAAACAAAACTGTGCCACTGGCACCACATAATGAGGAAAAGGTGATGATAAGGAGCACACAAGAGGCATAGAATTAAGTAGTACAGATACATTTGCCATTTAAAAGGAACATCACCCAACCCGTATGCAACATAAAAGAGCAGGTAATTTTACAAAAGGAAGCTTTGTACAGGCCATGGCCACCCCAATGTAGTAAACCCACCAAAATATAGGTAAGAGAAAGGGACTTACCAGAGTGCAGGGTGCCATGGGGTGGTCCTGGGGAGACGTCATCCGCTGCACCTATAAGGGGGTCACAAGGGATTGTATTGCTTAGGGAGGTTAAATAGGGTGGAACGTGCAGGAGAGAAATAAAATATACTTATCTGATGAGTTCGGAGTCCATGTCCTGTCAGACCTGTAGAGATAGAAAAAAAAACAGGTTTGTTAAGAAGGAAAAAGATGTAAGATGAGCAAAAGCAGAATAAAGGGAGTGTGGTTTGAGCAAAGGGGCTCAACTAAAAAAACTCTTTGCCCATAATGGTGGCCGAAGTGGCCAGTAATTTATTTAGTAGCCCAGGTGGCTAATGATGGCTAGTGGAGGCTAATAGCCCTTTTTGTCTAAATAAGAAGTGGCACTGGTGGTTGTGTGGGCTAGGAAATGCCCTGGGGGGGAGCCACTGTGCAAAATTATGCCCTTGTGGTCTAGTGGACTAGCTGCCTAGGAAATGGGGCTAGCGTTCTTTTAAATACATTAATACCCTCCCTGGGAGTGTAGGGGGCTCCCTGAGCCCTTGAAGACGGAGTGGTGATTGTTGGAGAGCTTATAGGTGGCAGCAGGATTAGGATATGTTGGGACTGCAGCTGCAGCCTGTTGCTAACGTTACTGCACTGATAGTGGGAGTGCCTGCAGGCACTGAAAACTCCCAGCCCATATGGAGCTTAGGCTGCAGCCTACTACACATGGATGGGAGAAGAGAAGGAAAAAGAAGTCAGCAGGAGGTGGAGGAGGCATGAGATGAAGCGCCTTCTCCTACCTTCCCGAATCACCACTCCAACGGTATTGTCTATGCCCTATAGTGCATTCTTTCAGAAGGCAGCCGGGGAACAGGAGAAGCAAGTGCAGTAAGTAGCTGCTATTCTGTGCAAGCACTTCAGCGGCAGTGCTAAACGGGGAAGGAGAGTGTGCCAAGAAGCAGGAGCCACTATTTAGTGAAGATGCTTCACAACATATGAAGAGCCTGGGATGAGTGAAAAGAGCAAGGAGGAGGCAGCCGACAGCTGGAGTTGCTGCTTAATGAAGCCACACTGCAGCTAAAGCAAAACTGGTGTGGGGGGGTTGTGGAGAGAGCGAGAAGAGAATGGAGTAAGGAGGCAACAGCTAGAGCAGTGGGTGCTGCACGGCATAAGCCACACCATGGCTTAAGTGAAAGGCCGATAAGGGAATGGACTGGTGGGGTGGTGGGGGGTGGGTGACATTAACCCGGCTGATCAGAACACTGAACAGCTGTTTGCTGGGTGGTGTCCTACAGATGAAAGAAAAAAGCTGCATATGATGGTTCAGCTTTTTCTTTTCAACTAAACACAGTTTCTGCCCATCAAGGTAAAGCAGCGTCACATTCAGCCTGGTTGATGATTGATGTGCCGCTGTCTCACCCCTTGCAGATCATTCTGCATTTGCTACACCCTTCAAAAGTCACTCTGCAGCAAGAAGTTCGCTGCATATGTGAGCATGGTGAACTTAAAAAAAGCAAGATGAAAATAATTTTCAAAAGTAAGTAAAGCAGGGCTTAAATGGAAAAAAGAGAAATGGTAACCAGAGTATAAAGAATCAAGAGTAAGGAAAGACCTTGAGGCAAGCCCAGAGGTACAGAGGGCTGAGACACTTCATGCATTACCTCTTCCCATGCTGGCAACTCGGGTGCAGGAGCAAGCTCAAGTTGCCGGGGGCACTTCTATGCATGAGTATAAGTACTGTGCTCCATAGGTGGGTGGGGAGGAAAAAGTGTTGGAGAGGCTTAATAAAGATCAGCACGGGCGTGCCTGTACCTGCACTGCCACTCCACCACCAAGATTTGGTCTGCTTCAGATGTGATGATGGGGGTCAGGATGGCTCCCCCACCCTCGTCACTGCTATGAGATGGAAGCTCATAGAGAAACCACTCAACCATGTAGGTAGGTGGTCGGGCAGGCATGGTAGCGAGTATGGGGCGGGAGGGGGCCAGGGACTGGGCTGATGAGCCACCACTCTAGATGCAGGAGGATAAAATGTATATGGAAAAAAGAGTAAGGAAAGACCAATAGCAAGGGTGATGGCAGTGGAAGAAAAGAACACAGATTGGAAAGTAGAATAAAATAATTCACAGCACTACAGAATGTCATTGTTTCAGTGGGCCCTCATGAATAACGTCAACATACATGAGACTGTTGAGAGTCCCGCATAGCTAACCTTTGTATCCTCTGCAATTATGCTTTATTGTTTGTAGCCATGAATATTCTGCCTGTAAATTGTGACTGTACATTGTCAGCTATTTTTACTTTACTTTTTATTTTATTGTATGTATTTTACTTTACTTATTTTATTACTACTGCGCTTTACATTTTGCACATCATATACTGCATACTCCCCTTCCCTGCAGGATGCATAAGTAAACAAGTGATGCCTAAAGTGTAGACCTAATCCCATGCGGTTTAAGTTGAGGCATGACACTGAAACAAAAGCACTGATAAGAGTCCTGCAGTGCTTTTGTTTCTATAACAATGATTGAAACCACTGGCAACTTAGGTTTATTCTTGGCTGCCCCTACCACGAGAACATATTTATGTATGTGGTGTGTGGGTGTGTGGGTGTGTGTAGGGGATGGGGGGTGGTGGTGGTGCGTGAGCTGGCCACTCACTGCTTCAGTGCCATTGAGGAGGACTGAGACCACTTTACTTCCGTAATGCAGCAGGGTGGTGCCAGTTGTAGTAATTAAGTAAGCATTAATGCCTGACAAGAGGCTTCTAGTGGGGAATTAATACATGGTTTGGGGGTTGTGATGCAAGCTGAAAGCGGTGCAACCTCCCAACCATGCATTAATTCCTCAGAAGCTTCTCCTTCGGAGGGCTAATGTGCTTGTAATATGGCAAGTGCACTGGGAATAATGTTAAAAATTAATTACGCCTGGGACAGGAAGCAAATCAAAATATTTCTTACTGCAATATTAAATGCTATTAAAGTAACCATTTTCTGTAACCACATCTGTTGTCTAAATATTATTGTATGCATACACGTGCCCCAATTCTGTATACATTTTGCATTGTGACTGCTGTTTTTCTGCAGTTTCTCATGTTTTGTTGCTGTTACATAGCACTGATCTATTACTAAGCATGTATTTTTCTGAACTTTTGGAGTGCTGTGTTCACTCGTTTCAGTCATTTTCACATACCGTTTCTTTATGTGTTCTGGGACAAGTTACAATATTTGCATAATCTACAATCTCTTTCTAGTACTTGTACAATACATTACTTCCTTCAACATAACGGTCGCGAGCGTGTGATTCCGGTTCTTACATCCACATTTATCATTATCTTCCCTGTGGATCTGTCTGTCACTCAGAAATTACATTTGTACCCTGCTGCGCTACACCCGCTTGCTCGTATGTCCCATGGCCGACCAACTGGGTGAGTACACTGAGCAGGACTGAAGTGTAACTTTCAGCATTTCTGTGCACCACCTATCACTCAGAGACAGAACAAATACCACATAACGACACACCGTTTGTTTTTCTCTGTCTTTCTTACTGATTAAGCGTGGTCCCAATATCAAGCGGTGATTATTGCAATGTTGGAGCGGGCATTACTGGGGAAGTAATCCCTGCTCCAGCTTTGGTCAAGTGTTGTATTTGGTCCAATGAAATTACTTTATTTGCCATTTCTGTTTGATGCCATGTTACAAGTATATTTAGTAGTAGTGTGCAGAACCTGTGGGGTGAAATCGAGCCATCCCAAACACATACAGCTCTGTTTCCATGAGATCCGAGCCAAATCTTGAAGGCTCGGTGCAGATCTCCGAGCATTTTTTGTTTGTTTTCTAACTTCTGCCGGTCATGTGATCAGTCAGAAGAGAGCTGGTGAGTCGGCGGTTCAGATACTCTGGTTTGTGCATGGAGAAACCAGAGTATAGCTGGAATGCATTATGCACAGCTCTCCTCGGTGTCATTTGAATTAAGCCACTGAGAAGAGAGGAGCTCTGGAGTGATCAGCAAGTCAGCGGCTGGGTGGGAAGGTAAGGATCTCTCTGTGGAGTGTGGACCAGGCAGCACCAATTAAAAAAAAAAAAAAAAAGCAACTGAGAGGGTCAGGTGGGGAACTGGGAGGGACATGGCCCAGGGATGGGGGAGTGAGCACCTGGGTGAGAATGGAAACAATGGGTCTCTGTGGACCAGTTACTTCCTCCATGCATACCACCAATGAAAATGACAGAAAAACAAAAACAAAACTGAAAGGGTCAGGACTTGGGAGGGACATGGGCCAGGGACTGACCCTGTATGTGTGTGTGGGGGGGGAGGGGCAGGGGCACCTCATGCCTGATGGAAGAAGCTGGCTGCCAAGGTGCTAAACAAAGGGCAAGGCGCTAGTGGAGGATGGCTGTGTGTGTGTGTGGGGCGGGGGGAGGCAGTGGGAGACTGCATCATTTGCTACCCAAAGCACAGCAGTGGCACAGCACAGCACCAGATGGAAACAGAAAAGCACAAGTGCTGCAGTGCAAGAACTTGAAGATCAGTTCCAGTCAAGTTCCACTGCTCTGGCACTAGCACTTGAAACTGGCTGCCTGCCAGTAGAGCCTAGAGGTTGGGGTAATGTGCTGTGAGTGAGCTTGGTGGTACATCCAGCAACTGCACACTTTGTGACTCTGAGCATGTCACTTAATCTCCCCAGTGCTCCTGGATCACCCCTGAAAACGGGCATCTGTACCTGGCGAGCCTTACCTGGAAATAAGTGGTGACTGAGTTCATTCAGGAGGGATATAAATTTGGCATACTGTGAGTTGCTGAGGAAGTCACTTATGTAAGCACCCCAAAGCTCTGTCAGAGCAGTGTCACCAATCATTTCTCACACAAGCAGGAGTCAGACAGGACCATATTAATTTTTTTAGTAATAAAGGCTTCGTCATGTGTGAAACATTTTGGAGGCAGGCGGCAGCCAGGCAGTTGAGTAGCCTCTCTCTGCACAGTGTCACAAGTCATTTCCCACATGCAGGAATTGGGACTGGAGTGCCATATATTTTTTGTGTGTAGTCCTGTCAAATAAAGGCTTGCGTCACATGCGAAACATTTTGGAGGGAAGGGGCAGCCCAGCATTTGAGAAACCTCTGTCTGCATAGTGTCACCAGCCATTTTCAGCACATGCAGGAGTTTGGACAGGGCAATGAGGACCATATTTTGTTGGTGTACTCCTGTCAAATCAAGGCTAGCATCACATGTGAAACATTTCGGAGAGAGGGGGCAGCTTAGTAGTTGAGTGGTCTCTGCCTGGGCAGTGTCATCAGTCATTTCCCACACAAGCACAAGTCAGGACAGAAGGATCATATTTTTTTCATGTGTAGTACTGTCAAATAAAGGCTTGCATCATCTGTGGAATGTGTTCAAGGGAGGTGGTAGCCTGGAAGTTGAGTGGCCTCTGTCTACACAGTATCATCAGCTGTTTCCCCACAAGAGGAGGAGGGACAGGGACAGGAGGACAATATTTTATTTGTGTAGTCCTGTCAAATAAAGGCTTGCATCATGTGTGAAACTATTTGGATGGAGGGGGCAACTCGGTAGTTGAGTAGCCTCTGTCTGCACATTGTCACCAGTCATTTCCCACACAAGCAGCAGTCAAAATCAGGACAGGAGGACCATATTTTTATTTTTAGTGTAGTCCTGTCAAATAAAGGCTTACATCAAGTGTGAAACATTTAGGGGGGAGGGGCAACAAGACAGTTGAGTAGCCTCTGTCTGAACAGTGTCACCAGCCTTTTTACACACAAGCAGAAGCTGGGGTAAGGACAGAATCGTGTGTGTGTGTGTGTGTGTGTGTGTGTGTGTGTGTGTGTGTGTGTTTTTAGTCCTATCAAATAAAGGTTTGCATCACATGAGAAAATGTTTGAGGGCAGCCTGGCAGTTGAGTAGCCTATTTCTGCACAGTGTCTCCAGCCATTTCCCACACAAGCAGGAGTTGGGACAGGAGGACTATATTTTTATGTTGTCTTATGCATGTGCAAGCAACATATTAAAGTAGCTTGGAATAACAGGTTTTGGAGGTGCAGTCCTGTTGTGGCCAATGACACCACTGCTTCTGGGGGCTTGTCTCTGTGGCACCAGTAAATGCACACTCTGTCTATGACAGCAGTTGAAAAGCATGCCACCAACTTGAAATGATTTTGCCGCTGCAATGAGGGAACTCCCCTCATTGCAAGGCGTGCCTTGCCAGGTGTAATATTTCAAGAAACATGGCAGCGGCTGTCGCTGTTTGACTCTCACCATCCCAGGAAAACCGACCTTGGGGGTGCCCAATCCCCCTCTCAGCATCCCTTCCCACTTCATTTGCCAATGGGGGAGCCCAATCCCCGTCGGCATAATGTCCACCCAAAAAATCATTTGTCTGCTGAGAGAGGTGCCCAGTCGCCCTCAGCATCATGCCCCCCCAACATAGACCCTTTTTTCTTAACCAATGGGGGGCCCAATCCCTGAAGGCTCCAGTCTCCCCAAAACACCAGGTAGCATGCTTGAAGCCCATCCCAGCATGCCAAATCTTCTGGTGTGTGTGTGTGTGTGTGTGTGTGTGTGTGTGGGGGAACCCTTCCGCAAACTGTTTTTATTTATTTTTTTTTACCTGTAAACAAGAAAATGGTCCCTCGTTGTGTCCAGTGCCCCCTCCCCCAACCTGCACCCACCCTCTGCACACCCCCGCACCTGCCTCACCCATACTTACCTTTGGAGACTGGCACAACGATCTTCGGTGGGCCGGGAACATGCTGCACTCTTGAAAGCTGACCACAAACTGAAGAAATGCCGGTAAGCTGTATAATGGCATAAATTATTTTGTTTTTTCAACTTAGGTGGATATCTCGCCCATTTTTGCAAATTTTGGCACCAAATTTTCAACATTGAGTTCTTGGGACCCTTCTTCATGAATTCAGTCACTGTCATGTCACTATTCAGTCCCGAAAGGTGATTTTGCAGTCACTGCATGGAATCACCTTTTGGGACAGATTAACAAAACAACAGTGCTATTGTTCATGAGGTGGGCTCCCAAAAAGCCTATGTTGCAAATTTGATGAAAATATCCCCAAAAATGACTGTGTAATGAGTGTGTGTTGAGCAGTCTACACGCATGCTCATAAGTTCAAGATTGTTTAATAATTTCACTACAGACTTTCAATGTTGCTATCTCTTCACACCTCCTTATGAATGGTGCAGCTGTCATTTTTTACATCCTGACCGAACTAAGTTTTTTGCACATCTGGCACAGAATGGCACGGTCACTGTGGGAAATCAATGTTCAGGACAGATTGACAAAATCACAGTGCCAGTGTTCATGAGCAGAGGTCCCAAATGATTTCATGAGGTGGGATCACAAAAAGGCTATGTTGAAAATCTGGAGTGCAAATACCAACAAACGCCCAGGGTGTTAGGGTTTCTAACCCATAATGTCCCACCCTGTAGAGACTGACAAGCATCAGGGGTGTGCCTTTGGATTGTCGGCTATAATACTCATGCCATTCCACCCCCACCCCCACCCTGCAGTCACTGACAGGCATCAAAGTGTGCCTTAGACTCTTCGGCTCCAGAGTTCACCCCATTCTACTATACTGCACCCATCTCAACTTACTTCCTTATGGAATGGGGTGAGCATAAGTCCCAATGATCCCAAGGCACAACGTGACACTTTTCAGAGTCTGCAGGGTAGGGCGAGGTGAAACGATATGAGTGTTATGGCCGATGACCCAAAGGCACACCTCAGTGTCTGTAGGTCTCTACAGGGTGAGGAGGGGTTGACGTTGGTTCCGTACTTCACTGCCATTCCTATTATGCATCTCTCTAACTCCTGCACTACCAATGCCAATGCCAGCAAGACAACATTCAGCATTGATAAATGCATGTTTAATGTAGCACTGCCAAATAAAGGCTAGTATCATGTGTGAAACTTTCGGGGGGAGGGGCAACCTGGCAAGTAGCTTCTGTCTGCAAAGTGTCACCAGCCGTTTCCCACACAAGCAGGAGTTGGGACAGAGAGGAGGACTATATTTTATTGAGTGTAGTCCTGTCAAATAAAGGCTTGCGTCACTTGTGAAATGTTTTGGACAGAGGTAGGAGAAAGTAGGTTGTTGGTTAACTAGGATCTGCAGCTTATTCATTAGGTAAGGAAATAGGCAGACTAGATGGGCCAAGCGGTCCTTATCTGCCTTCAGAGTCTATATTTCTGTGAATGGGGGCAGCTCTTGGCAGTTACATGGTCACCCCAACTTGTAGTCTTGGAATGAAATTTGAATACTGTACTGAGACTAAACAAACTCATTCTCAGTGTGTAGAATACTGAATAACACTGGCATTCTGTTTTGTAAACTCACTGCTATGACATAGTTGAGAAGGGGTTTATGAGGTTCAGACATCACAACAGTGGGATTACAAGGTTGTAAACAGCTTACTTTCAGGGGGTAATAAGGGCTACCCATACATTATACGTTCATATTCCTTGCCTTGAGATGTGCACTAACTGATCATCATTGCCAGCTGTTTTCCCAAGGTGACCTTGGAAGGTAGTACAGTTAGGTACTGATTTTTTTCTTGGAAGGGAGCTGGCTTCATTAGTGATCAGCAACTATTATTAAATAATGATGAGAGGGAGTGGGCCAGTGAAACAAGTTTCCAAGGCAAAACCACCAAGAAGTGCTTCTTCTACTGCAATAGGTGCATCCCCATCATGTCAGTCTACTGTTGCAGGTGGTACAAAGTTAACAAATACAGGTCAAGTGAAAAGCAGCAAACAAGCATGGATGGTGAACCAGCAACTACAAGAAGTAGATTTGCCAAAGGTACATGTGACCCCTAGGTGGTGCTATCCCAAGGGATACTACCCCTGCCTGTTTGACTACGGATAGGTTAAGGGGCCTAGGTCCTATGGTGGGTGCCTCCACCCAGAGGTAAGGGTTTGTAGTGGTTAGACTAGCTTGGTCACAGCCTTCTGGGACACTGAGACCCCCCCTTTATTCCCTCTAGCGACTCTCACAGTACCCCGGAGTTACAGCCCCAATACCCCACGTATGCACACTGTTCAGACACCACTTACCCTCGAAACTGATTCTGCAGCACGTCTCTGAGGACCCCCTGTAAAATAAGGTTAAACAACATACACAGCCAAACACAATGCTGTTTCCATAAGTACCAACACTACAGACAGTATGTAGTATAACAACAACAAATCTGATTTATTTAGGGGGAAGTAACACGGGAGGGGGAAATCAGGTTAATTTGATTTGGAAATATTCAAATCACAGTACTGTGCACACATACAGGGTCTGAAAAGTCACATTCTGGGTACCCAGGTTGGGGGTGGCTAGCCATGTCCGTTGCCCGGGGTTGGTCGGCAGGTGCAGATGGATAGGGCCCTGTAGAAGAAAATATATGCACAACACCCAATTGTAATCTGGAGCCGGAGGGCTCAGTCCATGAAACAGTGAAACAACAAGAATTAGGTGACACACTTGTGATTGAAAACAAGCTGCAGGGGAATTCCCTGATTTGAACTCAGAACACCCAAGCTGATGATCGGATGGAGAATGTCCCTCTGGATTGCTAGAAAAGCAGGGCATGAGGACAAGGTCCTTGTGATTGGACCCCACTGCAGTTGATAGCAAATGGATGTAGTCCAAATTTAGCTGGGGTTTACTTCTAGCTTCAGCACACAATTCACTGTACAGGGGATTTGAAATAGCGATTCCCCACAAGCACTATGTACATTTATATGTAAAAGGAAAGTACTATACCAGGCAGGCTGCTCCTCGATCCCAATCGCAATTACTGTAAAATACCTGGGAGCATACACAGCAGCTTCAGTTCCTGACAGACCGAGCGCGATTCAGCAATTTCTACAGTCTTTTACAGAGTGAGCCTGGTTTCCACACTTCTAGTGCTACTTTCTCCTCACAACTCTGATTCAGTCCAAACTGGCACTCACAAAGGCTGCAGGCTGAACCTGAGGGCCTCACACATGCTTCCTGCTTGAAACTATACACTGCAGATGCACACAGTCCTTCTCTTCACTGCCACAAGTGATCTGATCTTTTCAGTAACAGAGCAGGGCATTTCCTTTGAGTTCCTCCCAGTTCGGTTGGCTGATTCGGCTGTCACTCACAATAGATCTCCCTCTGTTGGTGAAAAAAGGTGCCAAGGTCAAAACTACATTTCCCAAAGTCACTGCCCATACAATCCCCTAGTGGCTGGCTCAAAATTAAGAGTCCAAGTACTGATTCGTTCACAGGCTCCATTTTAGGGAAACCTTAACCCAATTGGCCCAGCACAGCAGTTTAGGTCCAAAATGGAGGGGTAACACACCCAGAGTCCCAGCTGCAAGAAAGGCAGGTTACACAAATTGCATTTTACTTAACACTAATAACTGGTTTCAGGCAAACAGTTACATCTTTCATTTAGGCTCCCTCTGCACTCTTAGCGACTGCAGAAATGGAGCGATTTCTCTGCAGCTCGGATGGGATTCAATCATTAAATACACAGTCCCCCCCCACCATACAAACTAATTAAGTCTGCAAGCAGACAGCTCTTAAAGAGACGGTACGCGGAGGCTCAAATGGCACTCACATGCAACCACAGTTAAGCAGCTCAGGCGCTGAACACCACCCAGGCTTGGAGCATTCAGGCAAGCTCCCGGAATACTTTTGGGAACCCCCATTTACAGGGGGGTTACACTCTTCCTGGCCTGGAAAAAGTTGGCATCCGCATCAAGTAAGTACCCACATAAGTTTCTATTCAACCATATACTTTTACTGTACATCAGTATCACATTAGGCTTATACATGTAATCATCAGTCAACATATCGCCTTACCAGAAGCACATTTCTGAAACTTTTCAGTACATCACTTTGTACACAGTATTATACACACATTGTACCATAACTCAGGTTATTACCTCCTGTACATGAAACCTGAAGAGAAGGGGCCCTTCCCTATCGGCTACCTTGGGGCTTGATGGGGCAGGGGCACCATACCAAGAGGGCAACACAATTAACTTGCAGTTAGCACTGATGTTCAGTTTGGGCAATGAGCTTGGGGACGCATACACTCCTTTATGGACAGCAGTGAGAGGCAAGTCCACAGGCCTCCCAAGGGAATCATAATTGAGGTGTACCACAGGCTTTACAGCTCAACTAGTCTTTCTAGGGGGAACTGTTACAGTCTCTGCACTCTGAACCTCATTTTCAGCATTGTCCTCACTTGTAAGGGGAGTCTCCATTGGGGTAGAGAGGCTAGAACTTGGGGCACTTTCAGCTCCAGGAGTTACAATCTCTGAGTCCACAACACTTGGCTCACAGGGACAGCTTTCTGACACTGACAGTGAATTATCAGGGCACTCAACACACTCTTCTTGTTCTGATATATCACCAGTTTGTCCCAGTCCATCATTTTCCTCCTCTGAAAACTCAAACAGTTCAACCATACACAATGATTCCATATCATCTGACTTGATGCTTTGCACTTCACTTTCTGGGAGCATTGGCTCCAGGGACAAAGCTGGGGGCTTAGACAGTTCAGAAGGCCCAGCTTCATCTCCAGGATTGACTAGGGGATTGCCCCGAAACAATTGACTCAGTTCGTAAGAAGGGTAGTATTCAAAGCCACACTCACTTTCCTCTGACATGGACTGACAGTCATGTTCAACTGGGACCTGTGGAGGGGAACACTTTAACTCAGCTTCTGTAGGTGCAGACTTTCTTGATTTTTGCTTAGCAGCAGCTCTAGTCACTGGTCCAGAGGGGGCATTTTCTGGGGACTCAGACTCAATCAAGATTTGTCCAATGGGCAGTAAATGATTTCTATGCATTGCTTTCACATCTTTTGAATTATTCTCAGGCCTTACTTTGTACACAGGCAGATCATCTAGTTTGCCCACTACAATGTGAGGGAGATGGTGCCATCTGCCAGCAATCTTGTTTGCCATGCAGCCCCAGATTTCTTAGCAATACCTGATCTCCCTCCTGGAGTTCCTGTGCTTTCGCCTTTTTATCATACCTTTCTTTGTTGGCCAGATTTCTTTTGGCAGCCATGGTTTGAGCCAGTTGGTACTCATGATTTAGCTGGGCCTTTAATTTTTGCACATACAGTAAATGGTTGTCAGCTCGAACCCCATCAGGAGAAACTCCAAAACATACATCTACTGGCAGTCTAGTTTCTCTTCCAAACATCAGGTGGTAGGGGGAGAACCCAGTGGCATCACTTTTGGTGCAGTTGTAGGCATGTACCATGGTGCTAATTTGCTGGCTCCATCTAGGCTTGTCCTTTGGGTGGAGGGTGCCTAACATATCTAGCAAAGTGTGGTTGAAACATTCAGGCTGCGGGTCCCCCTTGGGGTGGTGAGGGGTGGTTCTGGACCTTCGCACTCCCCACAGAGAAAGCATCTCTTTGACCAGACAACTCTCAAAGTCTCTCCCTTGATCAGAATGGATTCTTTGTGGAGCCCCATAGTGAACAAAAAAGTTTTCTACAAGTACTTTTGCCACAGAGGATGCCTTCTGGTCCTTGGTGGGGAAAGCTTGGTCACTGACCATTTTACGAGATATGCCCACCAGCACATTATTAATATTTCTTTGATCTGGCTCCAGACTCAGGAAATCAATACAGACCAGCTCCATAGGGGCACTGGTGGTGATGTTAACAAGGGGGGAAGCTTTCTGGGGTAGGGCTTTCCTCTGTAAACGGCGACTACAAGTTTGAATGTGTTGCTCAACATCAGCCCCCATCTTAGGCCAATAGAATCTGGATCTCACCAAGTCAAGTGTTCTGTCTATACCAAGGTGCCCCATGTGGTTATGTAAGGACCTCAGTACTGAGTCTCGAAAGGCAGTGGGCAGCACTAGTTGTTGTTTGTCTATTTGTCCCCCTCTGTCTACTGTTTCTCTGTATAGCAGTCTATTGATCAGTTTCAACTTAGGACCTTCCTTGTACAACAATGCAGCTCTCAAATCGGTGGAGCATAATTTGGACACATCTTTCCCTGTGTAGAGGGCTTCTAAAGCTGATTTGATCATGGGATCTCGGGATTGAGCCCCCTGAATACTGTCATTGTCCAGCTGAGGCAGTGCACTAATGTCTATTGCAGAAAAGTGGCAATATGCAGCAGGTATGCAGTTCTCAGAGGGTCCCAAACAATCCACCATACAGTCCACTGCATCCGTGGACATTTGTTCCTCCCTGTCAAACGTCTGGCAGAGTGCTCGAATATCAGGTTCTGACAGTCTGATCCAGTCATTCCGGGCAACAGGCCTCCGGGAGAGAGCATCAGCATCTGTGGTTCAGGCCTGCTCTGTATTCAACAGCATAGTCATATGTAGATAATGCAGAAAGCCACCTATGGCCAGTGGCATCCAAATTAGCTGAAGTCTGCATGTAGGTCAAAGGATTATTGTCAGTTTTTACTAGTATCTTAGCCCATACAAGTACTCGTGGAACTGGCCAACAATGGCCCATTTCAAAGCTAGGAACTCTAACTTATGTACAGGATAGTTCTTTTCGGATGGGGTCAGGCTTCTACTGGCAAAGGCCACTGGTCTTAGGCCATTCTCATGCTCTTGGTACAATACAGCCCCCTAGCCTTGCAGGCTAGCATCAGTGTGCAAGACATAGGGCTTTGCTGGATCTGCATAGGCAAGGGCAGGAGCGTGGGTAAGTTGATATATAATCTCATGAAAAGCAGCTTCACACTCAGGTGTCCATCCTGCTCCAAATACTTCATTAGGACAGCAATACACTCTCTCAGGCTCAGAAGAAACCAATATCTTATATTTTTTGTTAGTAGGAGGGTAACCTTGAGTAAGATTAAGTAAAGGACGAATCACTCTTGAACAGTCCTTAATGAACCAGCGATAGTAACCACAGAATCCCAAGAATCTTTGCAGTTCTTTTAGATTGTGGGACTGTGGCCAGGTGGTCAAGGCCTCAACTTTACTCGGGTCTGTTTCTATTCCCTTGGTGGATGCAATGTGTCCCACATACTTTACAGAGGTTTGGAAGAACTGACATTTATTGATGGATAGTTTAAGGCCAAAATCTTCCAGTCGGTCCAACACCTTGAACTATCTACTCATGTTCCTCCAGTGAGCTGCCAAACACAATAACATCATCTAGGTACAGTATACCAGGCACTCTAACAAGTTCATGTCCCCCACCACACGCTCCATCTGTCATTGAAAAGTGGCTGGAGCACCTGAAATCCCTTGAGACATCCTCATGAATTCATAGAAACCAAGCGGACAGATAAAAGCTGTCTTTTTCACAATCTTCTGGGGCCATCGGGATCTGGTAGTACCCACTGCGAAGATCCAACACTGAGAACCACTTACTACTGTTCAGGCAGTCTAAGGCATCCTGAATGTGGGGCACTGTGTACTGATCAGGAATAGTCCACCGGTTCAAGGTACGATATCCACGCACATCCTTACTGTCCCATTTTTTCCCTTACTACCACGATAGGTGAAGCATATGGGCTTCTGGAATTTTGTATTACACCAGCAGCAAGCATCTCTTGCAGATGCCGTCACACATCATCTATGTCAGCAGGAGCCAGGTGTCGAGACCTCTCATGAAATGGCCTTTCATCATGCAGCCAGATATGGTGCACAGCTCCTTGCATGCATCCTATGTACCATTTCTTTAAAGAAAACACCTGGTCTCTCTGGGCAAGCTTCTCACTGATCCTCACTTTCCATTCAGCTGGCAACGGGGAGTCACTGAAATCAAACAAGTCAGGCATTACTCTGTCATTCTTCCCCAAACTCTTGCTACTGGGTAGCACTGCAGTGTCTGCACAACGCACATTAGCCAGCGTGCAACCTCTATTTACTCGAATCTCTCTGTCAGACACATTATGTACTTGAACCACTACCCTTCTAGCATAAGCATAGGCTCTAGCAGGCAAAATACTAGGCTTGACCAGAAGTCCCTATGGCAATTTTCCATCGCCTGGTGCATCCAACATTAATATTTTATTCTTGACATCCTTTCTGATACGGACCTTTCCCTGGGCATTTGGCGCCAGGATCAGAGACTCTGGATCCTTTTTCCAGACAACTCCAACCGGTTCCTCTGATTCCACTTTGTCAGCATCTCTCTGGGCATCATAGGCCTTCCTGATCAAGGATGGAATTCTTTGAGTTCTACCAATCCAGGACCCCTGTTTTTCATAATACAGCTGTGCTAGCCATCCAAACATATGTGCATTAGTCCCAATTAGTAGAGGAACCCCCTCATACAGTCCGGTAGGGGGACACACTAAGGCCAGGGTCTCTACTTGCTCAGCCACTCCAGCCACGGAGGTGGGAAAAGACAGCCAAATTCGGATATATCCAGAGTAGGGGTAGGCCTCCTCACTTAACTCCCAGACATGTAGCCCCTTCAATGGTTGTAAGGGTACATCAGACAAATGCTTCTGATACTAGTCTTGGAACATAATTGTCACTTGGGAGCCACTTGTCTAATGCTGCTCTTGTAGACACTCCATTCACCTTTACAGTGGTCTCCATGGAGGGACCCACTATTCTGGACCAGTCTGGAGAGGTGATAGTGGGGGCCTGGGCAACTGACCTTGCCACAAAGAGATGTGAGTTAGCCTTTTTGTGGCCCTTACTGGGATCATTTTGTGCACCTCTTAACCACTGATTTGTTCTCCGAAGCTCTCCTTGTAGCCTATATGAAACTTTGTCTGTGTCTTTTGGGGACCGGCATTCTCTCTTCATGTGTCCATCCTTCCCACAATTATAGCAAAACATAGTTTCTGGAGTCTGAGCTGGCCAAGGCATCATACTGGGAGCCAGGGTGGGGGTACTACTAACTGGAAACCTTGGTGCCATCTCTGTCTGCGGCGTGATAAGCATTTGGAGACATTTCATCAATTTCCCCACTTTCATTGTCAAGACATTGAGTTTTGAGCTGTTGTCAGCAGGAGATGCATGGGTGGGTACCCCCAACCCCATAGCAGATGCAGTCGGATGAGGGTTGGGGCCTGTACTTGCAGGAGTGGCCTTCATAAAGAGACTGTTTGTTTTTTATTTCCCTGAACTCTCTCAGCAGTTCACCCCATGGTGGCACACCCTCATTGGTCCCCAATTCACAAGGGCCTTCCGATGCTGTGATCACTTGGTCTGCACTCACCCCAGAATTAAAATCCCCCTCCTCATCTTCAACCTCCCGAAGTTCTTTTATTAAGTCACAATAGTCCGGTGGGTTACCCCTTCTGTCTGGGAGCTTTAATTGAAGGAGCTGCAATTTAGAATGCTTTGCATGTTGTAGTTGATGCTCCAACCTTATACGGTTTAAGTCACTGGCAGCCATCCCACCTTTTAGGTAAGCCTTCTGCAGAGCTCTTTCCAAATGAGTAACATATGCAGAAAAACTTTCCCCTGGCCACTGTTTTGTACCTTGAAATTTCCACATCAAGCTATCCCCTGACTCAATGCTCCCAAAATTGCCTTCAAGTGTAGATAAGTACTTCTGGGCAGATGCATCAGGATTTGTGGACCTCAAAAAGTTAATTGCCTCTAGGGCAGGACCCCTCAGACTTCCTATGATTCTTTTTTTGTTTCTCAACCTCCGCACACTGCCATTCAGGTATCAGGGGGGCAACACAATCTATCCAGGTGTCCCAATCATCCTCCCCCTTGGGGATGGGGAGGGTGCCAGAGAAGATCCTCAACCTTCGGTAAGAGTTGTGACTAATGACAGGTGCAGAAATAGGAGCTTGCATTGATTCAGCCACAGAAAGAGGGGCAATAACAGGTGCTAGAGTGGGAGGGGGTGTTGGGGGAGGAACACCCCAGGTGGCAGAAATAACTTCTTTAATTCCTCCACAGTTTTCCCTTCCTCCAGTAACAACTTAGCAAATATCTCCTCAAAAGTTTCAGATAGTGGGAGGGGCTCATTTCCCCCTGGGTTTTTACTGTCCTTAGTTATCACTCTCCAGGCAGTGAGGGATCCCTCTGGGGTAATAGTCTGTGGCACTTTGGAGCTTTCTATGGGGTCTTTATACTCTACTAGGGCCATGAAAGTATGGGTGAGCAGATCAGCATGTCGACCCACCACCACAGGGTTTTGTAAACCTTCCACCTTGGAAAGTATTCCCTGTACAGTGTCCGTAGTGATACCATGGGGGATGTCCAGGATAAGCATAGCATTTTAGGAGTCTATCTCCTCCCCAGTACACCACTCCACTAACCGGTGCACAGCCACTTTTGTTGGGGTACCCATTTGTTTTTGTTTTTTTAACAGTGGTTCGTAAATGTGGCCACTACAGGATACAAAATCCCAGCGATGAGCCTCCAAGATGTAACCTCTAGGTGGCGCTATCCCAAGGGCTACTACCCCTGCCTGTTTGACTCCCTGTGCCAGTCTCAGCTCACTGGAAACCATGGCTGCTCTGACTAGTCTGCTAACCTCCCAGGACTTTTTGTGTACTCATCTGTCTCCTAAGCCTCTGGAATGCTTTTCTCTTGGTCCTTGCCCCTTCCATTACCTCCCAAGTCAGCCATCTCACCTTCTTTGCTCTCCTCTTCTTGCTCAGTGTCCTGGTGCAGGTCTCGGTAGCCTCTGCCAGCCCTTCCTTAATGATATTCCATTTTTGGCTGGCAGTCATGCATGTCTGAATTCCCACCAGATGCTCAACCAAAATATTCCCCAATCCTTTTAAAGTCCTCTCCCTTAAAATTGATCACCCTGGTACCTGTTCCTCCTGTTACCCTTCCCATATTGTGTGTCAACCACACCATATGATTGTTGCATCCAGCCAGGGGTCCCCTGCTCCCAGATCCCTTACATCCTCCCCATTTGTTAATACCAGGTCCAGAGTCCTACCCTCCCTAGTAGACACATGGACTAATTGCACCAAGAAGTTGTCCTGAAATGCATCTAGTAATCTCTGCTCCTTTGCACATGTGATGGTTGGGGTGTTCCAGTCCACCCCAGGGAGGTTGAAGTCCCCACCACTATGATGTCCCCATTCCTACAGACTCTTCTAATCTGCTCAGACAACTCCCTATCCAGGTCATCTCCCTGAGCTGGTGGCCTGTACACTACCTCCACCCTCAGTGTCTTTCTATTAGAGTCTTGAAATTGCATCCATAAGGCCTCTGTCCTGCCCTCTACCCACTCCTTTCTCATACACCTAATCCCCTTCATCACATAGATTGCTACCCCTCCCACTAGACCTGTCCTTTCTGAATATCCTGTACCCTGAGATCATCATATCCCAATCCTGGTTTTGGTTGGCCCATATTTCCATGATAGCTGCATTTTCCACCCTCCTCACAGACAAGAGAGCATGTAGTTCGGTTGACCACCAAACAGTGTGGTTCATGATAAACTTAGCTGTAGAGTCAAGCCACACAAAAGAGAAGGTACTGGACTTCGGAAGGGCTGATTTTGTCAAAATAGGAGAGTGTCTCAGAAAAGCACTAGCAAAGAGGCAAGAAGGTGGAGTGGAGCAACAAATGGGAACCGTCAAAACCGCCATCACAGAGGCAACAAGCCTTTGTGTGAAGCAAATAAACAAATCAAAATGAAAGAAAGAAACACTGGTTCTCAAAAGAAGTGGCGGGGAAGGTAAGGGAGAAAAAGATAGCATTCAGGAAGTATAAGGAAACACAGAAGGAGCAGGATAGAGAACTGTACCAGTTAAAGCAGAAGAAAGCGGGTAAGGCGGTCAGAATAGCAAAGGCCCAAACCAAGGAAAAGATAGCCAGCTCAGGTAAGAAGGGGGGAATAAAACATTTTATATGTACATTAGGGAGCAAAGAAAGACTAAGACAGGGATACTGATGCTGAACAAAGAGGAAAGTGGTTGGGCAGAGAGCGACAGTGAAAAAGCAGGGATACTGAATGAATACTTCTGCTCAGTATTCACAATGGAAAAGCAGGGGGAAAAACCTAATCTGGTCAATAGAAGCACTCTGAATAGGGAGGTTGATATCAGTCCTTTCACAGAAGAAAGGGTTCTGAAGCGAATCCTCAGGATCGGGAGCAGCTGCACGAGGGAGGGAGCTGGATGTCATTGTCCACCTAGGGACAAATGACCTGGCTAGAAATGGGATCAGAGCAGTGCATGAGGAGTTTGTAGAGTTGGGGAGGGGCCTTAGACAAGTAGCGCATATGGTAACCTTCTCGGAGGTGCTGCCTCTCTATGGTAAGGGTGATGCTAGGGTACTCCTCACAAGGGAATTCAATGAATGGTTGAAAAACTAGTGTGGAGCTCAGGGCTTTGGCTTCATTTGGGAATGGGGAGCCACCTGGAGGGATGCAGACCTATAGTGGTGCGATGGTCTGCATCTGTCTGGGGGGACCAGGATCCTAGGTGAGAGGTTTAAATGCTTCATTGGCAAGCATTTAAACTAGCCAAGGGGGGAGGCACTGAAAAGGAGCAGGGAAATCCCATCCTTGCCCCACAAACAGTAATTAGTGAGATAAACATCAAGGTAGAGAAGTCATTAGGGAGTAGGACAGAAGTAAATGTAAAAAAAGGCAAAGGCAGTAAGGACAGGAATGGGGCTAAAAGGGGTAAGGTCATCAAAAAGTGGAGGGTGATGAGGACCAATGCCTGTAGTCTGTGTAACAAGCTCCCTGAACTAGTGGCCTTGATGGAAGAGGGTTGCCTGGATATTGCGGCAGTCACAGAAACATGGTACACAGAGAACCATGACTGGGATGTCAACATACCAGGATACACAATCTACAGGAGGGACAGGGAGGTAAAAGAGGAGGAGGAGGAAGCTCTTTATGTAAAGGAAGGGATCAAAGCAACAGAACTAAAGAGTAAACGGGGAGCAGATGAGACACTCTGGGTCACCCTGGAGACAGGAAATAGCACCACAATCTGCATGGGGGTTGTATACAGACCCCCATCTCAGGGGGAGGGAATGGAAAAGAAAATAATAGAAGGCTTCCTTAGAATGGCAGAAAAAGGGGAGATATTGTTGTTGGGGGGACCTGAACATGCCAGATGTTAACTGGAGCACCTTTGCTGCAGGCACATCCAAGATCAGGTTGATTCTTGATGCCCTACAGGGAGCATGCCTCAGACAGCTAGTATTGGAACCCACTCGGGAGAGAACAATCTTAGACCTAGTACTCTCAAATGGGGATGGAGAAAGAATCTCAGATTCAGAAGTGGGTAGCCATCTGGGAACAAGCGACCACCAAACAGTGTGGTTCACGATAAACACAGCCATACAATCAAGCCATACAAAAGCAAGAGTATTGGACTTTAGGAGGGCTGACTTTGGGAAAATGAGAGAGTGCTTCAGAAAAGCACTAGCAAACAGGCAAGAAGAATGGGTGGAGGAACAATGGAGAGTAATCAAAACAGCCATCACAGAGGCAACAAGCCTTTGTGTAAAGCAAATCAACAAAACACAATGAAGGAAAAAACGCTATGGTTCTCAAAAGAGGTGGCAGGGAAGGTTAAGGAGAAAAGGATAGCATTCAGGAAATATAAGGAAACACAGAAGGAGGAGGACAGAGAACTTTATCAGTTAAAGCAGAAAGAGGCTGGGAAGGCAGTCAGAATAGCAAAGGCCCAAACTGAGGAAAGGATAGCCAACTCTGTTAAGGGGGATAAGACCTTTTACAGGTACATTAGAGAGCGAAGAAAGACCAAAGGAGGGCTACTGAGGCTTAATAAAGGGGAAGAAATGTGGGCAGAGAGTAACAATGAAAAAGCAGGGATCCTGAACGAATATTTCTGCTCAGTATTCACAAAGGAAGAGGAGGGGGGGGTACCTAAACTAAACAAGAGAAACGTTCAGAAGACAAGGGTCGATACCAGTCCATTTACAGAAGAAAGGGTTCTGAAAGAACTAATAAAATTGAAGGTGGACAAAGCAATGGGGCCTGATGGGATTCACCCAAGAATTCTAAAAGAACTAAGGGTAGAACTAATGACACCACTGACTACTCTCTTTAACAAATCATGGGAGGATGGGGTGGTACCTGAGGACTGGAGGAGGGCGGATGTGATTCCTCTTCACAAAAGTGGGAGCAGGACAGAAGCAGAAAACTACAGACCAGTTAGTTTGACCTCAGTGGTAGGGAAAATGATGGAATCACTTCTGAAGGAAAGAATTGTTGAGTAACTCGAGGCCAGTGAGGCACAGAACCCAAGGCAGCATGGATTCACGATGGGAAGGTCATGTCAGACGAATCTAATAGATTTCTTTGACTGGGTGACCAAAGTAGTAGACTGGGGAGGGTCTGTGGATGTGGCTTACCTAGATTTTAGCAAGGCATTTGATACAGTCCCACACACAAGATTAATACACAAGTTAGCCAGCCTTGGAGTGGATCCCAAGGTGGTAGCCTGGATAAAAAATTGGCTAAACAACAGGACTCAAAGGGTAGTAGTAAATGGAGTCCACAGTGAAGAAAGGAGGGTTACTAGCAGGGTACCGCAGGCTTCAGTACTGGGACCGGTCCTTTTTAATGTCTTTATAAGTGACATTGCAGAGGAACTGGAAGGAAAAGTATGTCTCTTTGCAGATGACACAAAGATCTGCAACAGGGTTGATACACCAGATGGAGTGGAAAGGATGAGAAGGGACTTGGCAAGGTTGGAGGAATGGTCAAATGTATGGCAGCTCTGATTCAATGCAAAGAAGTGCAAGGTAATGCACCTGGGAAACAAAAACCCAGGGCAAGAGTACACAATGGGGGGTGAGATACTGACAACAGTAAAATGGAAAGGGACCTGGGGTATTATATCAGATGACCTAAAAGTGGGCAAGCAATGTGAGAAGGCAGTAAGGAGGGCTGGGGATACTGGGATGCATAGGAGAGGCATCAATAGTAGAAAACAGGACGTTGTTATCCTCTGTACAGACAGTTGGTGAGACCCCATCTGAGTACTGTGTGCAGTTCTGGAGACCCCATCTCCAAAGACATAGACAGAGTGGAGGCTGTCCAGAGGAGGGCACCAAAATGGTGCAGGGTCTGCACCAGAAGTCATCTAAGAAAGACTAAGGGAGCTTAATATACCCTAGAGGAAAGGAGGAGAGAGGGACATGATAGAAACTGTCAAGTACCTCCAAGGGAATCAACAAAGTCCAAGAGGGTGGCATCTTTCAGAAAAAGAGATGTGCAAGAACAAGGGGGCACAATTTGAAGATAGAGAGGGGGACGGCTCAGAGGTAATGTAAGGAAGTATTTTTCACAGAGGGTTGTGGATGCATGGAACAGCCTCCCTGAGGAGGTCTTGGAGTCAAGAACAGTGGGGGAATTCAAGAATGCATGGGACAGACATAAGGCAGTCCTAGTGGGGGGTAGGAGGAAGTAAGCTGTTGGTTAATTAGGATCTGCAGCTTATCTGTTAGGTAGGAAAATGGGCAGACTAGGTGGGCCAAGCGGTCCTTATCTGCCATCAAATTCTCTGTTTCTATGTTTCTATGAAAGAACTCTTAAAAGTAAAACTGAAGGTGGATAAAGCAATGGAGCCTGATGGGATTCACCCCAGTATTCTAAAAGAACTAAGGGAAGAACTAGTAACACCACTGACTACAATTTTTAATAAATCATGGGAGGATGGTGTGGTACCTGAGGACTAGAGGAGGGCGGATGTGATTCCCCTTCACAAAAGTGGGAGCAAGACAGAGGCAGGAAACTACAGACCTGTCAGTTTGACCTCAGTGGCAGGGAAAATGATGGAATCACTTCTGAAGGAAAGAATTGTTGACTACCTAGAGGCCAGTGGGGCACGGGACCCAAGGTAGCATGGATTCACAGTGGGTAGGTCATGTCAGACAAATCCAATTGATTTCTTTGATGGAGTGACCAAAACAGTAGATCAGGGAGGGGCTGTGGACATGGCCTACCTAGACTTTAGCAAGGCATTTGACACAGTCCCACACAAAATATTAATAAACAAATTAGCCAGCCTGGGAGTGGGTCCCAAGGTGGTAGCCTGGGTAAAACACTGGTTGGACAACAGGACACAGTGGGTAACAGTAAATGGAGTCCACAGTGAAGAAAGGAGGGTTACAAGTGAGGTACCGCAGGGTTCAGTACTGGGGACGGCCCTTTTTAATGTCTTTATAAGTGATATTGCAGAGGGACTGGAAGGGAAAGTATGTATCTTTGCAGATGACACAAAGATCTGCAACGGGGTTGATATGCAAGGTGGGGGTAGAAAGGATAAAAAGGGACTTGGCAAGGTTGGAGGAATGGTCAAATGTATGGCAGCTTAGATTCAATGCAAAGAAGTGCAAAGTAATGCCCCGGGGAAACAAAAACCCAGGGGAAGAGTACACAGTAGGGGGTGAGAAACTGACAACAACAAAAATGGAAAGGGACCTGAGGGTAGTCATATCATATGACATAAAGGTCGACCAGCAATGTGAGAAGGCAGTAAGGAGGGCTGGGAGGATACTGGGATGCATAGGGAGAAGCATCACCAGTAGAAAACAGGAAGTTGGCCCTCTGTACAGATAGTTGGTAAGACCACATCTGGAGTACTGTGTACAGTTCTAGAGACCCCAGCTCTGCAAAGACATAGACAGGGTGGAGGCTGTCCAGTGGAGGGCAACCAAAATTATGCAGGGTCTGCATCAGAAGACATATGAAGAAAGATTAAAGGAACTAAAGATGTATATCCTTGAGGAAAGGGGTGGGGGAACATGATAAAAACTTTCAAATACCTCAAGGGAATCAACAAAGTCCAAGAGGGTAGCATCTTTCAGAAAAAGATGTGCAAAAACAAGAGGGCACAATTTTAAGATAGAGGGGGGGACGGCTCAAAGATAATGCGAGGAAGTATTTATTAACAGAGAGGGTTGTGGATACATGGAACAGCCTTCCTGAGGAGGTCATAGAGTCAAAAACAGTGGGGGAATTCAAGAATGCATGGGACAGACATAAGGCAATTCTAGTGGGGGGGTAGGAGGAAATAGGCTGTTGGTTAACTAGGATCTGCAGCTTATCCGTTAGGTAGGGAAATGGGCAGACTAGGTGGGCCAAGCGATCCTTATCTGCCGTCAAATTCTATGTTTCTATGATTCTATGATTTGTTACCTAAGCTTCTCTCATTCAGTGAGACCACCCTCCAACCTGTGTCTTTCTGTCCCACAAAATGGAGGGCTCATAGCAGTGGACTTGGTGAGAGCTGTCTTATGCCCCGACCTCCTCTGTTTTGTGGTTGGTGAGAGCCTATAACTGTAAAGTTTTTAAATATCGAAGTGGCTCTGATAATAGGAGAGCCACCTCTGAACTTGTTCTTTTAGTGTGGCTTCTGGAAGATTAAATTAATTTTGTATACCATACTGTATAGTATTTTCATCTTGAACCTTGGTGGTGTGAGCACCTGGATTCTATCTGCACTTTCAGCCATTAGCCTAAGAAAAGATCTGGACTTTTAGATTGGACAATAATAAATAAATATATATTATATATAGGCATTTAAAGGAGAAGACTCCTGTATATTTATGATTTGGATGTGTCTGATGTATTTATTATACATTACATCAAATACTGTACATATGTCAATAAGAGATCAGCCATTTCTTATGTTGCAACACATATCTAGAGTTTGAGGCTCTGACACAAGGTAGTAAAATGTCAAGCAAGCCTCCATTTACATGTAAATGAGTCACTTGTAATACAGCCCCTCCCATTCCTTGATGTCACTGCAGCAACAGTGCAGAACAAAACATAAGGGTATCAATGTTGTCTAGCCTGATTTTAGTGTAAGTTTGCAATGGCGTAAGGCAGTTCTGTCATGCAACACACACAGGGAGTAGTACTTGTAGTCTTAATACTGTATGTGCAGAGAAAATAACACATCTAATAGTATTGCATTCACAGGAAACAAAATCTGTTTCTGTGTACTGCTCCTTTCTCTCTGTGAGATAGTTGTAACATGTTGTGGAAAGCAGTAGACCGAATCAGTTCATCAACCAATCAATCAATCGAGCAGTCAGTCAGTCACTCTGTAGTGAACCAGGTGAACACCCTTGAAGATTCATTACAAGGTGATCCTGGGCAGTTTACCAAAGGATCACACAAGACTGACTTGTACACATCCCCTTTCAGCAGCCTGAAAGTGGAGAGCTAGATCATTTACTTTATAAAGTCTATTGTTTTACATTTCAAATGCTCCTTAAATCTGAGTTTCTGACTGGAAAAACCAAGACACAGAATGCATATGAAGTGGGAGGAGTAAGCTAAGCAAATACAGAGCACTACAAACACTGAGACTGATTAGTTTCTTTACCTACAACAGCTGAGGTGTAGCATCTGATTTGTGAGGGACATCCTACTTCAAATGCTGGCATTACAAAGTGAGCGAGGCAGGGTGGCTGCCAGTTTATCCATAGTACCTTGAAATTGAAGTGCTGTAGCTCTCACATCGCTGCTAATGATTTATAATGGGAATTGGGGCACCTTTAAAGTCATGGACCTAAGGGGCCATCACAGTTTCCAAGGAGGTTAGGGGAACTTCTTAAGGATTAGAGAGTAAGGGACTCTAGTAGGATTTGAACCAGAGTCCCTCATTGCTTGTGCCTGTGCTTTAGTCACTAGATTATACTTCTTCCATATGCTGCAACTGATGCTTTCCTGGTAACCTATTCCTTGTTATAGCTGAATTCATTATTGCCTTACAGCAGCCATCCAATCACTGACTGCCTAGTTACAAAGGGAAAGGGGCATATTTGCAAGATTGTTTCTCACTGCTGGTGTCAATCAAAACAGAGAATGCTAACACTCACACAGCATAATACAACAGCTATATTATACCACTTAAAACTCTTGCACCCAGAGTCATTTATTGGGTAAACTGTTTTTGCTAACAAACGGTAACACAACACATACAGGCACTTCCTTATATGAATACTTTATATACCTCAAATCAGTGCTGCATCACACTCACATGGTCCTAATCCCTATTAGACCTGCACTTCAGGATATGCACAACACTTAAAGTGTTCCTCCATTACTCAAGTGGGGTACCAAACATTGTGGGTTTGGTTTACTGGTGGAACTGCATTTAATGCAGCACCGTTATCTGTTGCTCTGATGACATCATTCTCCAGTAACATTGATGGTAAAATGGAGGACAAACACATTGATAACTTTTGGGGGCAGTATATTTTTTATTTATAATATAGATTTGGGCAGCAAAAGGACTGCTGGCAACTGGAGGAGGCACACAACAGTTACACATAAGGAGTTGGGGAAAATATTTGTGTGAAACTATGGGAGACTTCCCCTTTAAGACTGCTGCTTCTTTTTGAATTTGCTGTAGCACGTACTCTTTCTGTTGTGTTTTCCCCTGTTAACTGTTTTATTATTTATTTTTAGTGTGGGGGGGGGTTGTATATTGGGTTGTGAGGGTATTTGTGTTATTGAAGGGACTGAATGGCCAGGTCAAAATGTCTGTGCCACAACCCTGCTCGTATTAGTTATGCTGCTGCCCTGCTTCGGGACCTCCACCACTTTATTAACCTCCCAGTTCCAGCTATTGCAGCAAGACACTGTAGGGAGGTGAGGATAACTAGGTGGCAGAGGAGTCATGGGCTTTGGACAGTGAAGGAGGGGGTGGTTAGTAGTACTGAGGTTGTTTGGTGCAGAAGATGCCCTGGATGTAAACAATGCCTGGGGAGAAGCCAGATGTGTTTGGTTTCCATGTCCAGGATTCTAACCAGACTAAGTGGGCAGGTAGCTAGATGGTTGGCTACATCCTCTAATCCTCTTAGGGCAGTGCTATGCAATGTCAGGTCGGTGAGTAACAAGACTACTATTTTTGGGCACTTGATTCCCTCTGTTGACCTGGCCTGCATTACAGAGACCTGGTTGGTTGAAGATGCTGACCCAGTTCTTGCTACCACTGTTCCCTCCGGGGACTCTGTGGTGCACTGCCCGAGAAAGGATCACAGGGTGGGGGAATTGCCATTGTTTTTTGATCCAGCCTGGGTTTCTCGGTGCACTCAGTTGGTAATACCCGATCTTTTGTGTGTCACCATTCATGGGGTACAGGTGCAGGTTACAGGATTCTCCTTATTTCCTGCAGGAGGTAGCAGACTTCACCAACCAGGTGTTGGAGTCCCCCAGAAGCTTAATCCTGGGGGACTTCAATGCTTGGATCGATGATGAAACCTTTCATTTCAGTTATGACCCCCTCCAGTTGATGCAGTCTCTGGGCCTGTCACAAGCAGTTGCTTATTCTAGCCACCAGTTTGGCCACACACTCAATCTGGTGTTCCAGCTGGGTCTTGAGGTTGATAACCTCAGGAATGACCAGGTCTTTGGTCTGATCATTACACCGTGGAGTTCACGTTTGGGGGCACCCCCTGAAAGTTCATCCCCTGTGGAAATGGTCAGCTATCACCCTTTAACTCCTTGCCTCCTAGAATACTCCTGTAGGCAGCAGCAAATGTGCTGCTGCATGTCCCAGAATGACTACAAAATTCACTTACAGACTTCCTGTGTGCCCTAGTAACATCTGGAGACGTCACTCACATTTTAATATTGCTTGCCAGCCAGAATTGATTTGAATTGACTGCAGTGCACCATTAGAAAGGTAATGTTGTGTTGAACAACTTTGCCCCTCACACTTTGTGTGTATCATGTTCACTTTAGGAGTTATTCACATCTGTTTGACATGGTGTGTATGGCAAACATTTTGTCCTTCAAGAACCACCTAAGCACTTTGAAGAAAACACCCAACGCTGCCAGAATGTGTAAGTTACTTTTTCTATTACTTTTGGAAACTTGTTCCAGCAAGCTCTGTGCAGTCACTAGCAAGGATGAAGAAATACTAGATAAAGTAATAAACCTTACAGTTAGTTACATATTAATTTTGCATAAAAAGAAAGTAACTGATTACATTCATTTGAAAGTAACTAGCAACTAACCTATTACACTCAATGTAATCTGTTATGGTTACTTATTACTTTTGTATTGTTTTTGTATCAAAAGAAATAAGGAACTGTAAGATGTATTCTCCATCCTTTCCAGAGACTTCACATAACTTCATGGAACAAGTTTTCAAAAGTAATGGAAAGCAATAGAAAAAGTAACTTATCCAACACTGCATTCTGGGTATCTCGGCCAATATAAAACAAAAACCGGATTGAGCACAGTTGATTGCATGGCACTGTTGGGAAGGCAATTTTGTGTGGAACAACTTTGCCCCTGATACGCTGTGTGTATCATGTATACTTTAGCAGTTATATGCATTTGTTTATGGTATGGTGTGTGATTCAAATTCGCCCTCAAACCTCACCAATGCACCTTGACTAAAACTGGGAAAAGCATGTTTACTACTACAGAAATAGCTGTTTTTTTTTTTTTTTACAAACAAATTATTAAAACTACATCTAACATCTGGATGCTTTATCTAGTGTTGCTATTATGGTACATATATCCCAACAACAAAAAAGGCTTATTGTGCATTTTTTAGTGGAACAAATATTTTTGTTTTTGCTATTTTTACTGGCGTAGAAAAAACCAAAAATCCTATTACTTGCATACCACTGTTGGAAAGGTAATTTGATGCAGAACAAGTTTGTCACTCATACTTTGTGTCTAGCACTTAAGATGTTTTGTGCTATTAGCATTTGTTTGCGGCATGCTGACTGTAGCTTGATTTTGCTTAGAAAGGCCCAGGATTCACTGTTAACAGTATACAGGAGACGAGTGCTGCAACTTCAGTAAGCTTCTGTGGAGGCAATGAGTTAAGGGGCTTGCACCCAGGACTGTTGGCGGTTGATGATTTATCTAGGGTTCATGCGGCATGTGCGATTGGCACTGGAGAGGCAGTTGCCACCTATAATATGGTGGTTTCCAAAGCTCTGGATGCCATCATGCCAGTTCATTTATGACCCAGGTCTTCTCACGTGAGATCCTTGCAGTTTGACTGGGATCTCGGGGTGATGTTCAGGGGTCGGAAGTTGGAACGTCGCTGGTGGAAGACCCAGCTGGAGTCTGACAAGCTGGCTCTGCATGCCCACTATGTTGAGTACTGGGGGACAATCTCCCGTAAGAAGGCAAAATTTCTGTCGAGGGAGATTGCTGTGGGGAGGAACAGTCCTTCTCAGCTATTTTGAATGGGTGGTTCCCATTTGCCTGACACCATGATGGTGAATCTCGGAAAATGACCGCTACAGTGACAGTCTCTGTAACGGTCCGTTTAAAAGTTTCTCTTTCCCCCAGTGTCCTGGCACCTCCCTGGACCAACTCTGACCTGCAGTTGAGAATCCTAAAGTCTGGGGGGTGTGGGGGGCAGCCTCCCACAGAAAACACTGGGGGTTTGGGTGGCACAATACCTGTGTCAGTATTGTGCCCTCGCTATGCGGGAACCTGTCGACCAAACTTGGCACTTCCATTTCGTACTCTAGACAGGCATTTACATTCTGTCTGTCTAGAGCTAAAAAAAGCTTTTTCATCCACTTTATGTGAAGAGTTTGCCCTGTTCTTCTCTGACAGTGTCAACCATCCGGTCGAGGATTCCATCAGTTAGGCTGTTGCCTAGCAGTGGTCAGACTGGGGGGGGAATAGAGGCACTCTGCTAATCTGGGAAGAGTTTAGGCCAATTGTGGTGTCTGATGTGACTAAGGAGATCTTAGAACTGAAGCACACATTTTTTGAACTGAACCCAGCCCCGACACTGTTCTTAATGGGATGTATTGAGGCTATTGGCCCAGTGTTCACCAGGATTGTCGGGTGCTCTATGGTGGAGGGGGTTCTCCCGACTGCTTTGAAAGAGGCACTGGTGAGTCCCTCCTTAAGAAATTTTTCCTCAACCGTGATGTCCTGGCAAATTACTGTCCTATCTCCAACCTGCCTTTTTTGAGCAAGGTTGTCGAAGTTATTGGCACAACAGCTTGAGAATCACCTGGTGTCCTTGGACATTTATGAGCCATTTCAGTTGGGGTTTTGGGCTAGACATAGCACTGAAAAAACTCTAGTGAGGGTGCATAATCTGCTCAGGGCTAGAGATGGAGGGGACAGTTCAGTTCTTGTGCCCCTCAATCTCTCCTCAGCCTTTGATGCTGTGGACCACATTGCATTATTGGGTCAGCTCTGTGAGTTTTGTGGAGTTGCCGGTACTGTCATCCGGTGGCTTGAGTCCTATCTCTCAGATAGGGTGAAGCAGGTGGTGATGGGGAATTTCTCCTCCTCCCCACTGCCTCTGTCTTGTGGACTTCCACAGGGCTCGATCCTGTCACCGATGATGTTCACAGTGTACATGCTGCCCCTGGGTGAGATCATTCAACAATACAGTGTGGAGTTTCACTGCTATGCAGATGATACACAACTGTATTTGTCATTTGCTCCTGGAACATCAGGAGCTGTGGATGTGCTTAACAACTATCTGACTAAAGTCAGTGATGACAGTTTCCAGCTGGCTGAGACTCAGCCCAGCCAAGACGGAGGTGCTGGTGATCGAGCCTGGTCACGGGTGTGATGAGTTGCTGCATGGGGCCGATTCTGGTCTTGTACTGGGTTCTACACCATTGACAGCAGACTGATCTTTGAAGACCAGGTGTCTTCTGTAGTCAGTGGTGTTGTTTACCATCTATGGAACATTGCCCAGATTAAGCCCTTTATTCCGCCCGATGACCTGTCAATGCTAGTGCATGCCTTTGTTTCCTCCAGGCTTGACTACTGTAACACTTTTACTTCAGGGTCATAGGAGGGACCCTCTGAAGACTTCAGCTAGTGCAGAATGCAGTGACTCGGGTACTAACTAGACTTTCTAGGTCCAGTCATGTGACCCCCTGTTCTGCCTGCCCTGCACTGGCTCCCGGTCAGGTGGAGAGTACTTTTCAAGGTGGGGCTCCTCACCTATAAGGCCCTAAATGGACTGGGCCCTGGCGATCTGTTAGAGCTCCTGACACCGGTGACCTCTACTCACTCCCTCTGCATCTCTTCAAGGGGCCTCTTGGATGTTACCAGGGTTCAGCTCAAGACTTCTGGAGATTGAGCTTTCAGCATTTCTGCGTCATCCGTGTGGAACACACTTCCACCTGCAGTCCAGGAGGTCCCCTCGGTAGAGGTGTTCAAGTGGAGGTTGAAGACACACCTCTTTGGCCTGACTTTTAATAAATACTGACCTTTAACATGTTGCTCATTCCCTGTTTATTGCATTTTATTAGTTTTAAATTGTTTCACATTTTAGTTATTTTAAACTGTGTTAATGAAATTTCAGATTGATGTATTGTATTATCATTTTATATTTCTGTGAAGTGCCTAGAGCCTCTGGGAATGGGTGCCATACAAATAAAATTTGCCTTGCCTTCTCTCCCCACCCCAATCTCCCCCCCCCAATCTCTCCTTGTGTCTGCACCTCAAATACCTCTCTGGTAGCTTGGGGGATAGGCATGCTTGTTTCCTTCAATCTCTCAGAACCATCCCTGACAGTAGAGCTACTGAATAGCTCTGGCAGGGATTCAGTCAGTTCCGGTGCCAATGCCTGCAGTAGTGGTGTAGCCCAACTGACAGTGGGGCCTTACTTATTTTCAGGGCTGCAAGCCCCTTTCTAACTAATTTCTCCTGTAATTACCACCTGCCCCAGTTCAGGGACTGCCCTTGCAGCAGCCTTTATGCCACTTTCTGGTACAGGCCTGCTGTATTTAACAGTGAATACTGAGCATAAGTAGCCATTTAGAAGGACTACTTTCTGCTCATCTTCTGTTGCCTGCTCCTATTGCCTACTGCTTTCTGTTGCCGGCTCAGCCACCATTACAGTCCCCCCCCCCTTTTTTTTCATTCCTGATGTACATTAAGAACTGTTTTTCCCCCTCCTTTGACCTCTCCAGAATATGCAGATCTGGTTTTGCTTTTGCATCCCCGAAAGGTTTCTTGGTCTCCTTCATTTTTACCTGGTATTCGCACCATTCCTTATCCTCGTTTCTCCATGTAACTAATAAAGGGCCTTTTGCCCCCTCTGGCTCCCTGACATTCTTAGAGAGCTAGTTTGGCTTCTTGTGCCTGTTACCCGTAGTAACCATTCTTAAGTATCATTTAGTTGCTTTGAGAATGGTCACTTTAATTTCTCCCCACTAGAGCTGCGCAGAACATAATATTCTCCTGGTGGCATTCCCACGGAATTACCATTCTGATTCCACAATTTCATGGAATTGGACCAAAAATTCCACTTTTTTTCAGTTACTTACATCTAGTTTAAAAATGTCTTAACCAAATGTCTCTACTGTTACAGGATTTAGAGAAACATGCAGCATTAGTATGTGCACCAAGATTTAAGTCTCAAGCTTTGAAGGGAGCTGTGCTATAGGTAGCCAAACATTTTGTAAAAATCTAGATTTTAGTTATTTTAGTATGATTTTGAAAGCATTCATCAAAATGTAATAACATTTTGCATGTGTATGGAGTATTACTATGTTTGCATATGTACCTAGTGCCAGATTACTAGCTCCAAAGGAGCCAGAGTTATATGCAGATACATATTTTCATGAAATTTCACACAAAAAATAAAATTACAGACTTTGAGCACCTATAATTTTGAGACACTGGGCACAGTATTCAGACGTTTTCCCAGGAGCAAATCTTGGTTTGTGCACATAAATTGGGCTTTGCACGGGTTTTCTATATATCGGCACAGTCTGATATTGAGAGTACTTGTGCCACGCAAGGGCATTTTACACAATCCCCTTGCGTGGCACAAATACTGCCAATGGAGACCACGAATTACTCCTTTGCAATCTTAGCAGTTGGCAGAGGAAATACAGTGGCCCTCCCCCTCCATGCCAATTCCGATCCACACAAACAGTGTCCCTGGTGTCCAGTGGTCCCTTCCCCCATCCAGTCCCTCACCCAGTAGATGGTAACATATTCCATGGTGTCTAGTGGTCCCTTCCCCAATGTGCAGCCAAGCCCAATGGCCAATACATAATTTCCTGGTGTCTAGGGGTCCTCTTCCACCTGATGCTCTTTTGAGTACTAGAAGAATATTCTCCCTGGTGTCCAGTAGTCACTCCCCTGTCCAATCCCTGTCCCCATAGTGGTGACACTGGTGCAATTAATGCCCCCCCAAACAACACAGCCCAATCCCCATCCCTGACTACCGGTCCCCCAAACGTCCTCAGCCTGTTCCCCACTGGTGCCTATTGGCCTCCCTCCCATGGCACCAACAGCCCAGCTATCCTCATACTACCTTGGCTGCTCAGCATCTGACAGAAGCAGGGTGTGCACTGCTTATTTATAGGCACTTGCCCTATATACAGTGCACCTACTTCTGTCAGATGGTACAAGATGGTTTGTGGAGGGCTATGCTTTGCTCGCCATCGCTGCACTGCGGCACTGATAGTCAGGTAAGGGAGACTGGGAGGGTGGATTATCAATGCTATGGGAGGGAGAGTGGCCACTAGACACCAGTGGGGAACAGGCTGGGGGGTTTGGAGGATTGGTAGTTGGGAGTGGGGCTCTGTTGGTTGCGGGGGCATTACTTGCACCAATGTCACCAGTACAGGGATGGGGTTCAGACAGGGGAAGTGACCACTGGACATGAGGGAGAAAATTATTTTAGTACTTGGGCAGGGCATTGGGTGGTGGGGGGACCACTAGACAACAGGGACTACTATTGACCATTGAGCATTGGTGGGGGAATGGACCACTAGACACCATGGAATATGTTATTTACTGGAACTGGATGCAGATGTGGGGGACCATTAGACACCAGGGAATATGTAGGCACTTACTGAGTGAGGGATTTGGTGGGGGTGGGACCACTTGACACCAGGAAAGGGTTGTCATTATGGGACAGGGGTTTGGGGGGGCACTGGACACTAGGGAATGATTTTGAAATTAAGGGGATGGCACAGAAGTTTGAGAGGGGGCCACTAGCACCAGGGAAATGCTGTATACTTTATGGGTGTGGGATCAGAGGGAGAGGGGGAACCACTAGCAACAGGAATAGCTACTCCCCTGGGTCTAGGCAATAGGGGGAAGGTGGCACTGTGCAAACAAGCCTGGTTCCCCATGCAAATGAGCCCATAATGGCATGCAAATGGCCGCTTAGCATCCTGCATGAACAATGTGCTCTTTTGCTTGGGTCCCTTTGAATATAGCAAATTGCACTCTTGCACTATCCATTGTGGTACCATACTTCGGGAGCCAAGTCTTGGCATGGCTACGTGGCTTAGCACCGAGTCAACATGGCCCTATATTCAGTCGAATAACATTGGTGTGCTATTCCTCTGAATGTCGCATCTTCAGGCACCCAGTATATCGTAAGGCAGAGCTCAAATATTTGTGCACCGCTTTGTGGAATTTGGGCCTGATGTGTCTCAACACCTTGATATTTAGCACACCAGATATATCTGTGTGTGTGTGTGTGTGTGTGTGTGTGTGTGTGTGTGTAGTTAAATTGGGTGTGGAGTGCTGGGACTAATTTATTACTGGGTTAACCAGGGTCATGGGTGGCTGTTTTAATTTATTTTACATTATTTTGTCGATTTTATTGCCAGTTTAAGAAAGTGCTTAGTTATGAGGTTGGAAGATGTCCTTAGGTGTCAGGGACCTTAGGTTCAGCTACTTGGCATCCCAGGTATTGGACCTCTGCCCTTTTTTCAACCTCCCTTTGTCATCCACAACACTTTGGTGATTTTGGGAGGCAAGCACCAGAAGGAAGCTGGATGGTAGACAGTGGGGTACTAAGGTGGCTGATGGTACAGCCATATTAGAGTGGGGTGAACCAGGAGACACCCCGGGATGAAATGGGGATGGGGAGAGGCCAGACTTGTCTAGTCCCCATACCCAGAGCTTCCACAGGACCAAGTGAACAGGTAACAGTTGGGCCAGCAACCACATCTAATCCCCTTCCGCCATTGCTGTGCAATGCGAGATCAGTCAGGAACAAGACTGCAATTATAGCGGACTTGGTTTCCTCAGTTGATCTCACTTCCATCATGGAGACCTGGCTAAGAAATGATGCTGGCCCAATTTTGGAGGCATCTGTCCTACTTGATTTCTCTGTAGTGTACTGCCTGAGGAGGGACTGCAGGAGTGGGGGTGTGGCCATCTGTTTCAGAGCTATCCTGAACTTCACTGTGCACCCAGTGAGATCTACTTTGTCATTTGAATGAATAATAGTGGTGGGGGAGGGGAGGGCAGAATCCTTCTGGTGTGCTAGCCTCTGGGGCACAAAAGGGAATTTCTACAGGAAGTTGCAGAATTCCTCAAGTGTCTGTTCTGGGCCTGATTCTTTTTAACGTAGTTGTAAGTGATCTGCATTTGCAAGTATTTATAAACACATTTGCAGATGATACAAAAATTGGAGGTAGTGTGTAAGGTGGGAGATGAAATTTAATCCCGATAAATGTGTCATGCTTCTCCTGGAGAAAAAAATGACATCTTTGCATCTTACAATTTGAGAGGCTCTGTATTAAAGGCAACAAAAGGTGAGAGACTTAGGGGTTATTATCCAACTGAACCTATCATTTAGATCAAACAGCTCAGTTGCCATTGCAAAGGCCAGTAAAATCCTAGGTTGTATAAAAAGAAATATGATTGGTAGGCGTAAATATGTTATGGTGCCCCTGTACAGAAGTTTGGTGCAGCCTATTTGGATTGCTGTTCGTAACTCTAGTACCCACATTTAAAAAGTGATATAACCAACTTAGTGAAGGCACAGATGAGTCACCAAATCTATTCGTGGCATGGATGGATTCAACTACAAAGAAAGGTTTAAATTACTTGGATTGCACAGCCTAGAAAGGAGACCGCTAAGGGGTGATCTCATTCTAGTCTTTAAGGTAATAACAAATGCTGAGCTTATGGCTGACATGGGCCTGGAATCCAAAGAAATAACATACAATTATAGGAACCATACTAAACAACTATATGTCAAACATTTTATAACTGAAAAAAGGGGTTCTTATTTCACTCAAAGGATAGTAAAATATTGGAATAACTTGCCTCAGTACATTGTTGATGCTCCTAGTCTGGATTGCTTTTAGAAATATCTAGATGCCCTTACAGACTCATGGGAGAACAATTGGATAACCACTGAACCCTAATGCTCACTCCATTCTCTTATTCTGTACCCAAGTTGGGTTACTTACTCTTGAAATGAGGTGAGCATTAGAGTTTGAAATGACAAGGCACACCTGTGACACCTGTTCCTGCATGCAGGATGTGAGTGGGGTCTTAGGGTTGGAAGCTGAGGGTCGGGGTGGGGTGTTAGGGTTGGGAACACTACGTTCCTCTCATGCCTGTTCCTGTATGCACAGTATGAATGGGGTATTAGGCTCGGTAACCCTAAGGTCATATTTCCCCTACTTTTGACACTTCAACCCTACTGGTGCAATAACAAAGTGTTTTGCAATGACTATATATCTTATAGGGGCACGGTCACACCCCTATAGTTAGGGCAGAGTAGGCAATTCAATGTTAATCTCAAAATCTTGCACTTTAATAACTTTGGAACCATTCTAGGAATTTGCACAAAATTTGGTATACACCATCTTGTGGGGTAAATCTCTTGATGTGGCAAGTTATGTTCCAGCTGGATGTGAAGTCTGAGTTATGGACAGGTGAAAAAAAATGTTTTCTCCCTTTGATGGGATTTTTCTTTGAACTTACCTACAGCCCAGAGGGTTTGTTTTTCTGGTCTGAAATTTTCAGTGCAGAAAGGTACTACCCCACAGATGTGCATTTTGCTAGTCTGGAGAAAAAACAGTAAGTCATTTTTAAGTTATTGCAATTTAAAAATTTGAAAATAATTGTTTGAGCATGGTCGGTAGGCACTTCAATATAGTTGTAAGAAACGAAGTAGGAATTCTACTTCATATGTAAAAATTTCTACTTCATGTTGCCACCATCTTGTTTTCAGTTTTGTCTGAAATTCAAATTTTGAAACCTTCCAAAATGATATTCTAGGGAGGAACCAACAGATATACCTTGCTTATTGCAACCCCCTAAGTGCATTATGCACTTTACTTCTTTGAAAATATCCTTAAATTGTTTTTAATTGATATTGAAAATCTTACTTCGTATCCACGTAATATGAAGTAGGATCTTACTTCATATAAGATACAAAGTAAGATCCTACTTCGTATTACAAAAATCCCAGAACAGAACTGTTAATGCCGACATTGGGGTGCCCAATCCCTGTGTCAGCACTAGATGCTGGTACACCAGTATGGGACACTGGGGAGCCTACTCCCAGCATCACAAAGAGAAGTCAAACTCTCCCACTTATTTCTGACAATGAGGAGCCCAGTCCTCATGTCAGCAGTCAACCACCCCCCAAGGTGGGACACTGAGGTGCCCCCTCCCAGTGTTCCCAGTTCTTCTAACAACCCATCCCACAGCCACCAGTACTAGTAACACTGGGGAGTCCACCCCCAGTGTCTCAAAATGTTTTTTTTTCTTAACTGGTATATCTGCAACAAAGAGAACAGTCCCCCAACATCTTATTTTAATCCTGTGAAAAAAGAAAATGGTCCCTTGTCATCTCCCCCATTCCCCTCCCCCATCCCCACCCTCCCTCTGCTCACCACCTCCTCGCTCCCCTTACTCCCCTACTGAGGTCAGCCACTGTCATCTTCTGTGCAGCGGGACACGTCTGTACTTTTCAAAGCCAAACTGAAAAATCAAGGTAAGCTGTATAATGGTTGTCTATGATGTTTTGAACTTAAGTTGATATCACAGGTATTTTTGGAATTTTTGCACCAAATTTTCAACATGGGCCTTTTGGAACACCACCTCATGAACACTGTCATCTCCTTAATCGGACCCAGGAGGTGATTTTGTGGTTGCTGCACATAACCACCTTGTGGGACTGATTAATGAAATAACAGTTCCAGTGTTCATTAGAGGAGATCCCAAAAGGCTTATGTTGAAAATTTGGTACAAAAATGTTGAAAAATGCCTGTGCTACAAGTGTGCATTGTGCAGTTTCTATGCATGCTCGTACCTTCACCACCTTTTAATATTTTCACTCCAGATTTTCATCATTTCCATTTTTTCACACCTCCTCATGAAGAGTACAGCTGTCGTTTTTCACATCCTGTCCAAAATGTGTTTTTGCACCTGTGGTGCAGAATGGCTCAGCTGCTGTGCAAAATCAATTTTCAGATTGGAGTAATAAAATGACAGTGCCAATGTTCATGAGGGGAGGTCCAAAAAAGCCAATTTTGAAAAATTTGGTGCAAAAATTTTGAAAAATGCCCATGTTACGAGCATGTGTTGTGCAGTTTCTATGCATGCTTGCAACATAACCAATTTTTAATATTTTCATTCCAGATTTTCAACATTGTGATTTTTTTTTTTCACACCTCCTCATGAACAGCACAGCTGTCATTTTTCACATCCTGCCCAAGACATGTTTTCACAATTGTGGTGTGGAATGATGCAGTTGCTGTGCAAAATCAACTTTCGGGAATAACTGATGAAATGACAGTGCCACTGTTCATGAGGTGGGGTCCCCAAAAGGACATGTTGAAAATTTGGTGGAAAAATTCCTGAAAAATGCCAAATTCATAGTGCTGTAACTTTTCAGCCCTGTACTATTTCTTGACCAAACCACCAAAAGACACATCTGTGGGATATTGCCTTTCTTCCCTCCAGATTTCAAGTCAAAAGACCAAACCTTTCCCAAGATATTCAATATCAAAGTTTAGTAAAATTTCCCTATCTATTCCATTATAAAAAAATCTGGCCATCTTGTCCCTCTCTTGCGATCAAAGATGACGATCAAAGAATCTCATGATCAAAGAATTTGCAGGCTCACAAAGATTTAAAAACATTATAAACTGAAGTAATTGAGGTAAACCACCACCATGGTTCGACAGAACGAAGCTCCCTGAGTAAAACCCACCCTCATTTGACTTCCTACAACTCCCCATGGCTGAGAAAATAGTTTTTCTAATTGGGCCATCTCATCCCTTGCTCACGATGCATGATCACGATCAGAGAATCTCGCGATCAAAGAATTTGCAGGGTCACGATCAAAGAATTAAGTCTTGTAATTTAAAAAATATACATAATCATCACCATGGTTCATCAGAACAAAGCCTCCTGAGTAAAACCCACCCTCGTTTGACTTTCTACGACACCCCTGGGCTGAGAAAATTGCTTTTTCCATCTGGCCATTTTGTCCCTCACTCGCGATGCATGATCGCGATCAAAGAATCTCGCGGTCAAAGTTTTTGCATCCTTGCGATCAAAGAAATTGCTTGCTCACAAATAAAGAGCAAGGTACGAGATGGCCAGATTTAAAAGCAATTTTCTCAACCAAAATATAATTTTAATGAAATAAAGCTGGGTTTTGTTCAAGGGAGCTTCGTTGTGCCCCATCTGCATGCCCAAAATAATGTAATAACGATCCCTGGTAGTCTAGTGCCCCCCCTCCCTAATAAAATATTTACATCCCTGGTAGTCTAGTGGCCTCCCCAATAAAATATATAAAGGAAGTAATGCCCTGGTAGTCTAGTGGCCCACACCCCTTTTTGTTTTGGATCCCTGGTAGTCTAGTGGCCCCCCGAGCTGTATTGTTATAATATGTTGTTATAGGTCAATCTTTATATCCCTGGCAGTCTAGCACCCCCCCCAGTGTAATGAAAGAAATAGTGAGTTTATAATATACTTAGTAGTCTAGTGGTCCCCCACCCATCCATCCAAGCCCACTTATATATATATATATATCTGGACAGTATTCGAGAGACAGTGTGACATTCATACACTCAAAAAAAGTTTTATAATTAGGTATGACTCAACCTTAATTTTAATGTGTATATGTAGTAGTTGCATAATACAAAATATAAAGATAGTTCTATATTTCTAAGTTTGGAAAAATTGCACAGTTAGTTATGACATGGAAACTACTTTTGTGGGTAACTTGGTGTCCATTATGCATTAATTCCCATTTCTAGTAATAAATACAATTTTCAAATGCAGTGTCTGTCTTCTATTTAAGTGTATTTATTTCCAACATCTAATGATTTGATGTTCTTCCATACCTATGTGTTGCTATCTCTCCTCCAATGCAGACGGCACTAAAAATACAAACAGGAGGTGACCAAAGTTTCATTACTTCCTGCTTATACTGTTTATGTCCACTCTACATGCCTTTCACACTTAAGCTGAACATTAAGTAGAAAGATAAACATGAACAAATTACTTGGTTGCACTCGATTTATTATGTGATCGTCTCTGTTGCATAAAACTACTGTGGGTAACGCGGACACCACAGTAGCAATGCAACATGTGAAATTCATGGTACAACTTTCATTAATGGCTTATCAAACAGCCAATACACATTGATAAGTACCATGCCACATCAGGGGCTATTTTGACATCACTGTAGCTCAACTGAGCCAGACTGAGGAGATGCCCAACCACAGTTAACAACCAGAAAGCACCCAGGCAAGCTGTTTGGTACTGATGACTATAGATGAGGGTGCCACATGATGGTCCCTGGCAACCCTGTGTTGGCCTTTGAGGAAAAAATTATGCCAAAATATCACACAGGCCCACCCTAAGCTGACCACCACGTGCATTACAGGGATGCCGCTGTAGCAGGTTTCTTGTTCTGCACATGGAATGCCACATCCAAACTACTCTGCAAGTCAAAACAATACACCAAAGTTCCCCATGGACAATCAAAAGCAAGGCAAGAGACAGCTGGATGTTACATGGCAGGCCTGAGCTACATCAGGGGTCATTTTGACATCATTGTACCTCCACAGAGTCAAACTGAGGCCAGGCCCAACCACAGTTACCAACCAGAAAGCACCCAGGCAAGCTGTTTGGTGTTGATAACTATATATGCAGGCACTGCATGGTGTCCCCTGGCAACCCAGTGCCAGCCATTACGGGGAAAATTATGCCAAAATATCACACAGGCCTACCCTGTGCTCACCACCATGTGCATCACAGGGACACCACTACTGCAGGGTTCTTGTACTGCATATGGAATGCCACATCCAAACTGCTTGAGTCAGGCCCAGGTGATGTATTTTTTATTTTCAAACAGTTCCAAGATATTAAGCTAGCATTTGACATTTAATTTAATCTGCTAAATGTTTTTGCCCGATGAATCCAAACCACTGATGTTGCCCAACAGGCACTAGTACACCCAGGCAATGACCCAGTTATTACACATGGTCTCCCCCCCATGCCATGAGAAGCCAATCTGAGGTAGGCCCAAGTGCTGGATTCTTTTATTTTTAAACAGTTCCAGCATATTATGCCACCACTTGATGTCTAGTTTAGAAGCAGTCTCATTCCTACATGTGGCAACCCTCCATAACCTCGAATGAACTGACCAATGCCATAAAAAACATGTTTGAGGTAGGCCCCATTGCTGTAGTTTTTTTTTTTTATTATTTCAAACATTTCCAATATATTATGCCACCACCTGCACCTGATCCCCTAGCTCAGTATGACAATACAGTGATGCTCCTTTATAATCTTACATCAAGAAAGGCAACTTTATCATTTTAAATTAAAGCCACACGCACGCACACACACACACACACACACACACACACCAGGTGCAGCATTCATTCGACAAATACACATTCTTAGAATTTATCAGTAGGAACCCCACAGGTGTTGTTTTTTCCCCCATTTAAACATGATTAAAGTCATCACCAGGGGAAAGGTTACCAATATTAGCAATGTTCTGAAAAAATCTAATTATACAATGAAAACCTGCTGGATGGATTGTAAACAAAAAACTATAAATCTTAAACAAAATTCTATTTGATTAGACTGGTCACATATATGTTTAGCCCCATTTTGAAGAGGGGCCCTTCACAAACAGCTGGGCCATGACAGAACACACAAATTTAACTTTTCTGCCCCCAAAGATGATAGAACATTCCTGCTGCACTATAGTCAGATAGTATTTAATATGACCTATTTAAACAGTGCTAGCACCAGAGGAAAGTTTGGCTGATATACTTCCCAAACAAAACTTTAAAATATACTATTTAATATGCCCCATTTAAACACTAACTGCACCTGAAGAAAGTTCTACTGATATACTTTCCATACACAACTTTAAACTATACTATTTAATCTGCCCCATTTACACAGTGCTAGAACCAGAGGAAAGTTCTGCTGATATACTTCCCAGACAAAACTTGAAAATATACTCTTGCTGCACAGCCCACTAATCCAATCATCCTCTGTTTTGAAGAGGGGCCCTTCACAAACAGGACCATGAAGTCTTAAGGTGAATACTTTACTTTTTCTGTCCCCAAAATGACACAGAATAACTGCTGCACTTTAGCCAGTCACTATTTAATATGCCTTTCAGAATTTTAACTTGCTGTTTTGTAGCAGAATGCTGAAGATCATGTTTTCTAATGACTGGAGACCTCTGAAATCCATCCAAACTCCTGTACAGCACACCAGATTTAAAATGGATGACGCTTCATTATCCCTGCTTTTAAGAATGGTAAGCGCGGGAAGCAGTGGGAAGAGAACAGTTTTGCTCAGAGCCAGAGTACCAAATTGCATGTTGAATGTCACCTTTGGGTCCCGGCTATTTGAACCAATACCAGCATCATCATCATCCACATGGGTAACATGGACACGACCGCAAGGGCCACAGCTTTTGATGCTGCTGCTCCTAGCAGGCTGTATGTACGACTGCATTAAGATTGCAGATTTGTGCGGGGGAAACACATTAAGCAATGTGAACTGACACTGAAGAAAAAATCTCAAAGCATAAAGGCAGAATATACAAAATAAATTATGCAGCTATATAAGACACCACAGTAATGCACGAAAGTAATAAATTACATGTGATGTCATGTAAATGTAATTACATCTGCATAAAATCAGTAATCACTGGAGATCAGTTACACATCCACTCTGTCCACTAAAAAAGACAACTTTAGTATTGTGCTTTCAATACAGTAAATTTAATGGTCACCAAGATGTGTAGCACAGCCATGTCACAAAATGGCTGTCTTTTTAAGGCTATTTTCATTATTAAAATGTTGCTACAATAAAATAAAAATACATACACCCTTTTTTATGCACACTATCTCTTGACCATATTGGCAACAGTACAGAGCACAAATTCTGTATTTTTAATAAATTGAGTAAAATACAGACCTTATTTTAAGTGCACATCCAAGTCTCTCGAATACTGTCCACACATCTATATCTATATCTGTGTGTATGTGTATGTGTGTATATATATATATATATATATATATATATATATATATATATATATTGTATATATATATATATATATATATATATATATATATATATATATATATATATATATATATATATATATATATATATATATATATATATATATATATATATATATATATATGTGTGTGTGTGTGTGTGTGTGTGTGTGTGTGTGTGTGTGTGTATAATATATATATATATATATATAATCTGTATATAATCACAATGGGGTGAGACATATTCCAGTGAGACATAACAAGTTATTTTCACTGCAGTGAAATAAATCCTAATGACATCAGCAGAGTTAAAATATATGCTGTTTATTACACCCCCGGAAACCTTTTTGCAACAATGAAGCCCCCATTGTATAAATAGGATACATGATGTGCACTCGTGTGATATGGGAAATATGTTCAGTCCTGTACAGTGACCTCTGAAACCTCACTCATGGCTTCGCCACTTGTGAGTATTCAGAGGTCACTCTAGAGGAGTGAAAATATTTTCCATATCACACTTGTGCCCATCATGTATCATATATATCACCTATAGTTCGGGTTCAACCTTCACTTCTATGTTGAACATGAAATTTTGCACTTCAATAATTTTGCAACCCTTCAAGTGATTTTCATGCAATTTTTCATGCGCCATCAGGGACCAAATATCTCTATGTGGCAAGTTTCATTCCAGTCAAATATGTGGATGCAGAGATATACAGTGTTAAAAACATGAAAATTACCATTTTGGGTCAAATTTTTTCATGTGGCTGTGCAGAAATTTTGTGGAATTTTGACCTGATGTCTTTGATCTAGTTGGCTTTATTGGTTATGTAAGCTTCTTTTTTTCTCTTTTTTTCTCTCTGTAGCATTTTGGAAAACTAATAAAGTATATTAAGAAAAGAAATGTCTTGGTTCACAGATGTGCCTTTTAAAGATTTGCTATAAAACTGTTTATCCATTCCAAAGTTATTAAATTTCAGTTTCCCATTATTTCTTAAGAGACTAGTAAGATTTGAATCTCAAAAAATAATTCTTTATTGCACATGCAGAATCCTTTTTTTGCAAACTTGGGATCCTTTGCCGCAAATGTAGAATCTTTTTTTGTGCATTTTGTTTTCAGTTAGAAGTGACAACAAAATGAAATAACTAAAAAATACATGGCTTTAGTAGACAACAGTTGTCTTTACTTAATCTGGACCTTTAGAACCTGAATCTGGGCTTAGTTTTTTGATAAGTTACTTAGAAATATTTTTTTTACATGCGGAAATCCTATTTTGCAAATTGCAGAAAAAAAATAAGGCAGCGAAACAGGATCCTTTTTCACATCGCGAAAAAGATTTTCTTTTCCTGTATATTGTGTAAAAAGAACCATGGAACAGGATTCTTTTTTGCAATTTGTGAAATAGGAATTGTAAGCAAGCTGTTTCTTTGTCACTCAACAGTTAAGAAATGGTTAGTGATTTTGGTTTGAAATTTTCAGGGTACAAAGGGCTTACCCTACAAATGTGCCTTTTGCTGCTTTGGTGAAAATATATTACTCTAACATACTAGATGCCAGCAGGGTAGGCCTAATGGTCTATCAAGTCTGCTCATGCTTCAACACCATGATTGTGTACCATAGCAGGGGTCGAAATTAAGTTTTGCAGCCAATAAGCCAGCAGGGCTAGTGAATGGGAAAATAGACTGGCCCCTCAAACATTTCCACTGGCCCAGCTGGTATACATACTGAAGAGTTGCCTTCTCCAGTACAAGCCCTCGGGGCTAGTTAAATGAAAATCTTACTAGCCCAATACAAAAATCTACCAGCATTTGGCTAGCGGGCTGGTGCCAGTTTCAACCCCTGCCATAGATCTCTATCTGTCTCCTTCCACTGTTACTCTATCCCCCAGTCCCCCCCCACAAACCAGCCTCTGCTTCACCCCTTGCCAATATCTGTTCCACTCTCTTTTGAATCCCTCCACTATAGCTGCCTGTACCAGCTCCCTGGCAGCGCAGTCCACGGTTCCACTACTCTCTCAGTAAAGTACCTCCTCCTCCTTTCCCCCCCAATCCTACCACCCTCAATCTTCCAGCTGTGTGCTCTGGTGATTCCACCCTCCTTCAACTGAAAGATCCTATCTCGGCTTACCTTGTTTACTCCCCTGAGGTACTTGAAGACCTCAGTCATGTCCTCCCAGTCCCTTCTCTCCTCCAGCGAGAACAGGTTGAGCTCCCCTAGTCATTCTTCATATATCATATCCTCCAGGCCCTGGATCATTCTGGTTGCTCTCCTCTGAACCCTCTCCAGGAGTTGGATGTCGCTCCTTAGGTGCGGCCTCCAGAACCAAACACAGTACTCAAGATGTGATCTAACCAGGCTGTTGTACAGTGGCAAAATCACCTCCTTGTTCCTTGAGGTAATCCTCCCCAGAGATGCATCCCAGCATCCTATTTGCCCTGACTGCAGCCGTCCTGCACTGCTCTGAATTATTCATGTTAACATCCACCAAGACTCCAAGGTCTCTTTCCCCTGCCATGGCCTGCAACTCATCCCCCCCAGGGTGTACACATAGTTGTGGTTTTCCCAACCTAGGTGTAGAACCTTGCACTTGGAGGAATTAAATTTCAATTTCCAAGTGCAGGACCACCTATCCATAGTATCCAGGTCCCCTTGCAGGGCCAATCTCCCCTCCTCCCCCTCCACCACTTCCCCCAGCTTAGAGTTGTCCGCAAAGAGACTTATTTCACACCTGATGCTTTCCTGATATCGGAGATATAGGCGTCAAACAGAAACGGCCCCAGGACGGATCCCTGTGGGACCACACTTATGACCAGACCTCCCCTCCAACCACTACCTGCTGAGTGCGACCTGAAAGCCAATTTCTAATCCACCCAACAGTCAATGGGCCTACTCCCACCCCCCCAGCTTCTCCCTTAGGTCAATGTGAGGGACTGAATCAAACACCTTGCTGAAGTCCAGGAACAGTACATCTACTGATCTCCCCCTGTCAAGTGCTGATGTCACCCACTCATAGAACTCTACATGGTTTGTTTGACATGATCTACCTGGCACGAACCCATGCTGCCAGTCATCCAGGTAACCCATCTCCTCCAAGAAACCTCCCAGCTTTTCCTTAAGTATGCTCCCCATTACCTTCCCCACCGCTGACGTCTAACTGACTGGTCTATAGTTACCTGGCTCTTCTCTCGATTCCGTTTTATGGATGGGCACAACATGCACCTGCTTCCAATCACTTGACACCCTCCCCATCTGCAGCAACAAGTTGAAGAGATCCGCCAATGATGCAGCTAAAATATAGAAACATAGAAGTTGACGGCAGATAAGAACCGCACGGTCCATCCAGTATGCCCATTTCTTTTTCTACCTTATAAATGAGCCATCAGCCTTTGCTCTGTCAAAGGCCTATCTATTCATACTCATCTGTATTGCTCCCTTATGCCTATCCCATGCCTGTTTGAAGCCCTGCACTGTATTCATATCCACCACTTCCTGAGATAGGTCATTCCATGCATCCACCACCCTTTCTGTGAAAAAGAACTTCCTCACATTACCCCTTAAACGGTCTCCCTCTAATCTCATGCTGTGTCTTGTTGTCTTGCTATTTTTATGTTGATTGCGTGCATGTGCAAGAAACATATTGCGACAGCTTGCTGCAGAAGCAGGTTGTGGAGGCACAGCACTGTTGTGGCCATTGCCTCCACAGCCTTTGGAGGCTTGGTCCGCTTTTGCCAATGGGGTGGCACGCTGCTGCTGACACTAGTTCAGCCAGCATGCCACAACCTTGTAAGGTTTCAGCCACTGCAATCAGGGGCTGCCTCGCCATTGCACTGTAAGCCATTCAGCTGCAATGAGGGAGCAACCTGTCATTGCTGGATGGAACCTTGGTACTGTGATATTGTTTGAACATGGCGGTGGCTTGCCACCATGTTCATAAACAATATTAGTAAGTCCCCATGCTGAGGGGGTGCCCGATCCCCCTTGGCAACATGTGTCCCCCACCACAGTGTTTGTGTACCAACAGGGGCCCCAATCCCCATCTGCTTCAGTGCCCGTGACAATAACATTCATGTTGCTGATGGGGGAGCCCACTCCCCATCGGCATAATTCCCCAAACACGCGCGTGTAGTGGTGCCGAGCGGTGCCCAATGCCCCTCAGCTCTTGCGCCTCCTCCCTTTTGTGGCGACTGCTGCCCAATCCCATCGGCTAGAGCTGCCCTAAAATAATATGTTGGCACGCTGGAAACCCACCCAGCATGCCAAATGGCCCTGAAGGGGGAAAAAAGTCCCGGTTGTGTGTTTGTGTGTGTGTGTGTGTGTGTGTGTGTGTGTGTGTGTGTGTGTTTTTGTATTTAGTAAAGTTAGTAAAAGCGCCTTCCTCGTTGTCTCCCTGCCCCCCACAACCGCGCCACCCTCTGTGCACCCTGCCTCCCACACCCCCACCCCATACTTTCCTGGAGTAAGACGACTTATCTTTGGTGGACTCAGGAACATGTCTGCACTCTTCAAAGCCACTGCTAACAGAGGAAATGCCAGTAAGCTGTATAATGGCATAAATGTTTTTTTTTCCAACTTTGATGCATATCTCAGGCATTTTTTAGAATTTTGGCACTAAATTTTCAACATTGGGTTTTTGGGACCCCTCCTCATTAATTCAGCCACTGTCATGGCATTATTCGGCCCTGAAAGGTGATTTTATGGTCACTGCGCGGAATCACCTTTTAGGACCAATTAATGAAATGACAGTACCAGTGTTCATGAGGTGGGATCTCTAAAATTCTGTGCAAATTTGGTGGAAAAAATTCAAGAAATGACTGTTTTACAAGTGTGCATTGAGCAGTTGCTACGCACGCTCATATCTTCGCAAATTTGCAATATTTTCACTCCAGATTTTCAACATTGCCATTTTCCCACACTTCCTCATGAACAGTACAGCTGTCATTTTCCACATCCTGGCTGAAATGTGTTTTCGCACTTCCGGCGCAGAATAGCATGGTTGTTGTGGGAAATCAGTGTTTGGGACACAGTACGAAAAGCACGGTGACACTGTTCAGGAGCAGAGGTCCTAAAATGCCTGTTAAAAATGTTGTGATGAAACTCCATAAAATGACTGTTACGAGCGTGCATTGTGCAGTTTCCACGCACCCTTGTAACTTTTCAAATTAGTAATATTTTCACTCCAGATTTTCAACATTGCCATTTTCCCATACCTCCTTATGAACAGTACAGCTGTCATTTTTCACATCCTGGATGAAATGTGTTTTCACGTTTCTGGCGCAGAATATTGCAGTCACTTTCAAAAATCGGTGTTTGGGACAGATTAGGATTGAGCGAGAGCGAGGGTGAGTGACCATGCTCAACTGCTGTGGATTTCTTTCTGGGCAGAAAAAGGTGCCAACGCAGGCAGGAGCCCAGTACAAAAGGGCAGCCTGCAGCACCAGGAGAAACTGAACAAGTGGGAGAGGGAGGGGAACTGAGTGAGCTCAGCGGAGCAAAGCAATCAACATTTGGCATTGACAAATGCTTGTTCTCGTAATAAAGCATGTTGGACTCTTTCACCTTGTCAATGCCCTTAAGGTGTTTGAATGTTTCGATCATATCACCTCTCCCTCCTTTGCTCTAGGGTATACATATTGAGCTCTGTTAATCTGTCCTCATATGTTTTCTGATGCAGTCCCTGCATCATTTTGGTTGCCCTTCTCTGGACTGCCTCAGTTTGGTTAATATCCTTGTGAAGATGTGGCCTCCAGTACTGCATGCACTACTCCAGATGGGGCCTAACCAGTGTCATGTAAAGAGGGATTATTACCTCCTTCTTCTGACTTGTGATACCCCTACTAATACACCCTAACATCCCCCTAGCCTTACCTACTGCTTTAGTGCTCTGCTTGGATGATTTCAAGTCATCTGTGATGATGATACCCAGGTCTTTCTTCTCTTGTGACTGCCAGCAACTCCCTCCCAGCCTACTGGTGGTTTCAGGGTTTCTCTTCCCTATGTGCATGATCTTGCACTTCTTTGCATTAAACCCCAGTTGCCACTCTCCGACCATTTTGCTAGTTTATCCAGATCTCTTCTCATTCTGCCCACCCCATCTGGATCATCTACTCTGTTGCAGATCTTGGTGTCATCTGCAAACAGACAAGCCTTACCCTCCAGTCCATCTGCAATGTCACTGATAAAGATATTGAAGAGGACTGGCTCCAAGACTGATCCCTGAGGTACCCCACTTGTGACTTGCATCTCTTCTGACTGTATACGGTTTACCACCACTCTGTTTTCTACCCGTCAACCAGTTTGACACCCAGTTGGCCAACTTCTGATCCACCCAGCTTATTAATCAATCTTATATGTGGAACAGTATTGAAAGCTTTGCTGAAGTCGAGGTAGGCAACATCAACTACTCCCCCTTGGTCTACCACTCTGGTTACCCAGTCAAAGAAATCTGAGATTAGTTTGACAGGACCTTTCTTTTGTAAACCCATGCTGTCTTGGATCCTGTGCTCCTATGGATTCCAGGTGTTACACGATCCTTTCCTTAAGGAGTGCCTCCATAATCTTGCCCACTGCTGAGGTAAGACTGACTGGTCTGTAATTCTGTGCCTCCACCCTGCTACCACTCTTGTGGAGCGGGATCACATGAGCCCTTCTCTAGTCTTCTGGGACCTCTCCTGTGCTCAGACTTGCTAAACAGTTCTAATAATGGCTCTGCTAGTTCCACCCTTAGCTCCTTTAGTACCCTGGGATGTATGCCATCAAGTCCCATTGCCTTGTCCACCCTGAGCTTATCGAGCTCTTGTAGGACCTTTTCTTTTGTGAAGGGACTAGTGCTCACCTCCACCCCCCCCATCGTGTTCATGGTGCTGAGCTGTGGGCCCTGCCCTACCTTCTCTTCAGTAAATACTGAGCAGAAGTATCTATTCAGGATAGATGCTTTTACATGGTCCTCCTCCTCCTCACATGCTCCCTTACCTCCTTTGATCTTAGCAATACCCCCATCTGGACTTTCTCCTTTCACTAATGTATCTATAGAAAGTCTTGTCACCTTCTTTTACTGTTTGTGCTAGTTTTTCCTTAGTTGGGGCCTTTGCCTGCCTTACTGCCTTCCTTGCTTCCCTTAGGGAAGTTTGGTATGCCTCCCTATCTTCATCCCGCTGTGTTCCCTTTTATTTCCTGAAGGCCAGCCTTTTGGCTCTCACCTTTTCTGCTACTGTTTTTAAGAACCAAAGTGGTTTCCTTTTTCTTTTGCACTTCCTTTTCTCACTAGCACAATGGGATGTTGCTTCAAGTATTGCATCCTTAATGCTTGCCCACTTTTGCCTGTACCCCCTCACCTGTATTTCTTTTTGCCAGGGCTAGCTTAACTTTGTTGACCATCTTATCAAAGTCAGCTCCTCTGAAGTCCCATACTTTTGCCTTGGAATGGGATGATTTACTTGTAGTGGCCAAATTGAACCATACCATGTGATGGCCACTGGCCCCCAGGTGACCTTCTACCTGGAGATCTGTGATCCTTTCCCTGTTAGTCAGTACTTGATCTAGGATAGCCCTGTTACTTGTGGGTTGTTGTACCAGTTGTTTGAGGCTCTCCCCCTGCAGGGAATCCACCATGTGTCTAGTTCTGGCAGATGTTCCTGCTGGTATTGACCAATCTGTATCTGGCATATTGAAGTCTCCCATTATCAGAACCTCCCCTTTAGCTGTCATGTTTTGTATATCTTCTAACAGTAATGTGTCTATGTCCTCCCCCTGGTCTGGGGGCCTGTAGACAACCCCAGTTCTTATGGCTGTCCCATTTTCTGTATCCACCAACTCCCTCAGCACTCTGGGATAAATAACATAAGGCCCCAGAGATTTATCCTTTTTTAGGGACTTGAGGGTTTCCCACACCCAACTGATAGGAATATCAGCATCTGCCTCCTCCAGCAGAACCAGCCTAATATCTCACTCCTTGCCTACCTCCCCCAGTGGCTTGTTCTTCAGCAGGCACCCCAATAGTCGGGTCTGCTGCACCTTCTGTGTCCTTCAACCCTTGTGCACAACTGTGCTGTGGAGTTCTGTGGGTTTAAATTTTGTTTCATTTCCTGTGGGATAACATTGTAATGTCAGGTGTACACAGTTGTTTTTGTCAGTATGCTGTGAAAATTTTCAAGGTACAAAGGGCTTGTGCCTCCGATGTGCCTTTTGCTGGTTTTGTGAAAATATATTAATTTGGTGTACAGTTGCACAGGTTTCACATTTTGTTGTTTTCTATAGTGTTTTTTGAGACAGCACATTATGGGATGAACCCTGTGCTCCCACAGGCAAATAAAGATACCACTACACTGTCTCAAAAATTATGCAAATACAGATGCTATTATGGACTGATGTCTGCGCTCCCATGGAGCAATATAGATACGATTACAGTATCTCAACTTATGGATGGATGGCTCTCCACACTCCCACATGGAAATATGAATAGTATTATGAAGTGATGGGAGCACAGGCCTTATGGATGGCTGGCAGCACAGAGCCTGGAGGACACTGCACTCCCACATGCAAATATCCATAGCAGTATAATCTCTCAAAAAGCATAAATGGGTGGGAGTGCAGGGCCCAGAGGGCCCTGCATTTCTTCAAGGAAATAAGGCTACGACTATATTATTTCAAAAAGTAAGGAAATGTTTTGCAAAAAACTTTATTAGTGCATCAGTTAGGGTTCTAGCAACAAAAGTTGGGAAATGAACTGTTAGGGTTTCCAACCCTAACTCCCGCAACAGGTGTGGGGGGTGAACCTTGGGGTTGTCGGCTCTAATGCTCGCCCCATTCTCCTATACTGTACACATCTCAACTTATTTACTCATCAAATGGGGTGAGCATTAGGGCAGACAACCCCAAGGTACACACCCCATGCCTGTTGCTGCGTGCACTGTGGGGGTGGGGTGTTTGGGTTGGAAACCCTACAGCACATTTCCCAACTGTAGCAGGAACCCTAACTGATACATTAATTACATTTTTTGAAAAGAATATACATATATATGCAATTGTGCACCTGTAGTTGGGGTTCAACAGCTACATATATGTTACACTCAAAATGTTTGCACTTTACTAACTTTGCAACTTTTCAAACAGTTTGCATGACATTCTGCATGCACTGTCAGGGACCATGGATCTCTTGATGTGGCAAGTTTCATTCCAGTCGAATGTTTGGGTGCACAGAAACGGAATGTAAAAAATGTGAAATGTAAAAAATTTTTTCAGTTATTTTTCATGTCATGGTGCAAAAATGGTTTGGAATTGTGGTCTGAAATTTTTAGGGTAGAAAGCTCTTGCTTCTCAGATGTGCTGCTTGAAAGTTTGGTGAAAAAATATTAATCCTTTCCAAAGTAATTATACTTTACAATTCCCGTTATTTTCAATGTGACTTTCATTCTCTTGTTAGATGCCCCACTCAAAAAAGGATCCTTTGTCAAAAATGGTAATCCTTTATCACAAACAGGTCATCCTGTGTTGCAAATGGAACATCTTTTTTCATGCTACTGCTATTTTGTTTTGCAGTTAGCGAGGTAAACAAAATCAAATAACTCAGAACAGTTATGTGTAGAGTAGAGATGGGCAAAGTGGCCCCAATTCACTCCGCAAAGTGATTCGCAGAGTGAGGGCAAATTTGTGGAGTGCCTAGCAACGCGAATCTGTATACTTCGCTTTATAATGGGTAATGCAAAGTCCAGTGAAAACAATGCCTTCACATTACTCCGCCTTCCTAAACCAATGCTCCACCTATTCTTAAGGCGAAGTACATTGGAAACAAAGTGCTTCGCTTTACTTCACCTTGTTTTTAAGCTCCAAAGGTGAAGTTTGCAGTGATTCATGGAGTTTCAGGTCACATGGGGTCTAGATTGTTCTGCACAGCCTCAGTTTGGGGTAGAGTGTGTAGGAAGCTGTAGGAGACAGTCTGCTCTGAGAGCTCTCTGCAATTCAAACCTTCTAAAAGCTGTTAAAAAAGCATTTTTGTCTTTTTTTTTTTTTTTTTGCTGAAACGTTAGTTCCTTGATTGTAGGAAACCCTCCTGTGCTCATATCAAGTGTTTATTGTTTGTGTGTGGATTTTGAATGCTATGTACAATATTCAGTCTGTGTACCGAGACAGTGGAAGTGTGCTTTGGGGGAGGGGCATATCTGTGGTGTAGGTACAATAACTTGGAGGAAAAGACAGTTATTTCTGTTTTGATGATTTTCTTAACTGTGTTAATGTACACACAGTAATATTTTCAATAATTCTTGATATTTTTTGCTGATTGTTGTGGTGTATCAGTGCATAATTTTAGTTTTTTTAAAATATATGGTTATATTTCTGAAGTTTTCAATTTGGTGTGTGTGTGTGTGTGTGTGTGTGTGTGTGTGTGTGTGTGACGCGTGTCATCAAATCGGACACCTTTTATTGTGCCACATATTAATTTCAGCAATGTGAACCTGCTATCCATTGCAGCTGTGTGATTTTTGTACTTCTTTGTGGTATCTTTACTGGTACTAGTAATAGTGACTGTTACTGCAGCAGTGCAGTACACTGCCCCAAACCCGCCACCCGGCCCAACAAGCAAAGGTATTCTTTTTCCAGATTTGAATTTCTGATGGTGAGCACTGGTTAGACGTTGTGCCTTTGTATTGTAAGCCTATTTTGTATTATCTCTCCAGGCTTCACCACCCCACCATTGTACTCATTGATGCATGTTTTTTAAGTCTGGGAGTTTTAAGCTACAGCTCATCGGGGAAGTACAGCCATAGGCATTCACATTCCCAGTACAGTGTCTCATTGGTTATCTCACACCATCGACACTGAATCACGTTCTTTATTATCATGGTCACAAATGCAGTAACAAATCACGATTCACAATCATGTCACGAATCACAACATACATTTTTTTTTTCTAGTTACTTGGATGTATTGTAAGCCTGTGTTGTAGTATCTCTCCAGGTTTTACCACCCCACCATTGTACTCATTAATACGTGTTTTTAAGTCAGAGAGTTTTGTGCTGCAGCTCATCGGGCAAGTACAGCCATAGGCATTCACGTTCCTTCCTGTACAGCATGTGAGTTACAGTACTATAAGTAGTGATGGGCGAAGTAGCCCCAATTTGCTCCACGAAGTGATTCATGGAGTAACCTGGAACCCACGGAGTACTCCACAATGTGAAGTGGAGTAATTTGCTTCATAATAAGGAACGCGAAGTCCATTGAAACCAATGACTTTGTGTTATTCCGCCTTCCCTAAACCACTTCTACACCAATTTTAGTTGAAGTACATTTGAAATCAATGTAATTTGCCTCACTTCACCTTGTAATCGAGCTCCAAATGAAATTCTGCAGTGATTCTTATAATCAACATATGTTTGGGAATAAATTCATGGATTAATAGTATCTAAGACAGGTCGTGTAGACATCACTATGGCCATGAAGATAACATTGATATCTCCACAGTCCTATACATCATTCAATTGAAAGTGAACATTTGTCACTTTCCATTGCGCCAGTCTCTTTTGTTTAAAACCTGGACCCTCCCCACCACACACACACATACCTCTATTTGGTAGATCCTACCATTATATTTATTTGAAAATGTAATTTAAGCACTTATCTGGTTGATCCTGCCACTGTGACATTCAACTGAGAATATTACTTTCACTTTTCCCCTTGAAAGTAGCACGACTGAGCGGTACGAAGATTAAGCCATTCGGAAATTACAGCAGTTCGTAGTAAAGAGGTCTGTACCCATTTAGTTACAAAAAAACCCAAAAAACTCTGCAGTTCTGTATTTCTTTTTGGGAAGCCGCTGAATATATTCAAGAGAGAGAGAGACAGACAGAGACAGACAGAGACAGAGAGGCTTCACAGCAGGAGAACCTGTGAGTGTTCGTTGCTATAGCAACACATACTCTCACTTCCTCCTGCATCTCTGATGCTGCCGACTCTCTGACTCTGACACACTCTCTCTCTCTCTCTCCTGAATATAGCCGGCAATTTCCCAAAGAAATACAGAACTGCAGAGTTTGTTTTTTTTTAACTAAATGGATACAGACCTCTTTGCTATAAACTGCTGTAATCTCCTAATGGGTCGATCGTCCTACCACTCGGTCATGCTACTTTTAAGGGGGAAAGTGAAAATAATATTCTCGGCTAAATATCACAGTGGCAGGCTCAACCAGATAAGTGCTTACATTACATTTTTAAATAAAACTAATGGCAGGATCAACCAGAAAACATTCTTTGTCATTTGTGTTCTGGCTTTGGGGTGTTTTGGTTTGTGTTCAGGGAGAGGTTCCATTATAATTTGGCACAAACATATGTTGTATAAACAGAACATGACATGGCCTGAGTGAAGATATCATATTTATCTTCATGAGAGGCCAATGATATGTCTCACAAGTGAGATATCTTGATGTCATTGGCCTCAATATGATATATAATATATATACATACACACACACAGCTATGAAAGAATAGGGCATGTTGTATGCTAACAGTTTTAGAAATCTTATCAGTGCTGTCTAATCCCCTGTACCCTAACAAGGATTTATATTTAATTAATATGGTTTGCTGTATTTGCAATTTTGAGAATATGTGTCTCCATACATGTGAAAACTGTTTTAAGAATCCATAACAGGTTTAAAAACAGATTAAATATGGTCTGTTGATCCTTCTTGCTGGAATCTCAACCCTTGTCTGATTCAGGTAGTGCTCGGCCCACCCCTCCTGTGTAGCTCCCACCACCTCTTACTAAAGGCTACAAATAATGGCCTTGGAATCTAAACCCCTGACTCATATCACACCACTCCCTTAGCCATTGAATAGTCAGTGTAATAGCTCTCTGCACTTCCTCTGTTGCACAAGACGCAGTCAGATGAAAAATGTTTTGAGAAATGTTTCTTGTAAGATTTCCTTTTGGGTAGTGAGGGTGGACCAAATACAGTTTATGCAATCTTTCTCTTTACTGGCTTATCTGTTCAAGTGTTCCTTCTTCTTCTTCTGCCCCGCATCAGTTGTAGTTTCACTGGCATGGAGCCCAAAATCATTGTGCTACTTCCTCCTCCAGAGGCGGAAGTATTACCCATGTCATGCTGGGTGCAGTTGTTTATTAGCCAAACTGAATTTAAAGTGAGATGAGAACCTAGGCTCATATGTATTTGGACAGAGAACATTGAGTTTCATAGCACATCACCTTCAGTTGTTATTTTTAGTAAGTCAAATGAACTACTTATAAAAAAAATGACTGGTTCATGCCAGCAGCTAGTCAAAGGCATCATTCAGTGGAAAGCAGAAATGTCTCATTTCACAGTATAGAAGAATGTACAGTGTTCTTACTGTTTGTCTCTGTATTTTTAACAGTCATGGGGAAAGTGAAAAACCTAATTGTAACCTTTGAACGTGGGATTGATGGCAACGTTCCTGTCTACTTCAGTGGAGAAACAGTCTCGGGAAAAGTTATTCTAGTACTTAGTGGGGAGATCAAAGTGAAATCTCTGTCTGTTCTTGGAAGAGGAGAAGCAAGAGTGCGCTGGGAGGAATCAAGTGGTACTGGAAGTGATAGGGACACTCAGACCTATACTCAAGTGGAAGAGTATTTTAACCAGAAATACTACTTACTTGGATATAAAAAAGGTATGTTTTTTTCTAGTGTAAAGCCACTTTGACAAATATTTTTTTTATTCTCTTTGATCTCCTTCTGCTAACTCTAACTGCAGTCTGTCACCATAGGCTACCTCCCAACCAACAGCATGTACCTGGTGCTCCCTTTTTACCAATGGCTTTCCCCCATGGAGGGCTGGAGTGCCAGTGCCAGTCTCTTCATTTAAGCAATCCCCCAGCATTGTTTTTTTTTCACACTTGCTTTATCCCTGTCCTGGGTGGTCCATGATCATGCCAAACCCCTAGCCCCATTTATCCATTTGCAGCACCATCTCCTGTCTTAGAAACATAGAAACATGCATAGAATTTGATGGCAGATAAGGACCGCTTGGCCTACCTAGTCTGCCCATTTCATTACCTAATTGATAAGCTGCAGATTCTAGTTAACCAACAGCCTACTTCCTCCTACCTCCCCATTAGAATTGCCTTATGTCTGTCCCATGCATTCATGAATTGTCTCACTGTTTTCGACTATATGATCTCCTCAGGAAGGCTGTTCCATGCATCCACAGCCCTCTCCATGAAAAAATATTTCCTCACATTACCTCTGAGCTGTCCCCCCTCTGCCTTTTAAATTGTGCCGCCTTGTTCTTGCACATCTCTTTTTCTGAAAAATGCTACCCTGTTGGACTTTCTTAAATTCCCTTGAGGTACTTGGAAGTTTCTATCATGTCCCCCCTTCCTCCTTTCCTCAAGGATATACATATTAAGCTCCTTTAGTCTCTCTCTCTTCAGACATCTTCTGGTGCAGACCCTGCACCATTTTGGTTGCCTTCATCCATGGCTAACCACCCGTGGCAGGGGAGGTGGGGATCCCTCAACACACTGACATGGATCCAGTCCTGGAGGTGCCTGCAATTTACTGGGGTGGTACCTGCGGGGATCGGCAGTCATCCAACTGCCCAGGCTTTTTCTCCTCCTGTTTTTCCCCCACCCACCCCATTGCAGAAGCAGAGCAATGTGGCATCTGCAATGGCTGAGCTGTATGAACTTCCACCCACATCACGCCAGCTGACTGCTCCTCCCCCACCCCACAAGTAAGGAACCCAGGTGCTCCAACACCCAACCACTGCAAGGTGTCAGAGGTGCACCAGCCTCCATGTCCCTCCCTCCCCATGGAGTGTAAAGCTGTCCTCTGGATGCTCAGTCCTCTCCCACCTTGGCCGACTCCCAGTGACCCACTTGCACTGGGAACACAGGTCGCCAGCATGACAAGAGGACTTTTCTGTGTATTTAAAAACAGCTTGGATGGCAACCATTGTCCCCTCCCCCCAACTGGTGGATCCAGCTATGTAGCAAAGTAACACCAACTACCCACTTAGACTAGCAACTAGTAGCTGTTTTAGCCTAATCTGAGCTTCAAAAGGGATTGTTTTACATGTTTTTTCAGAGAAAGTAATACTTCCTTGACCACTGGCTTAATTGCAACCCTCTTGAACAAATTATAGATCATCCTCTGCCCCCCCCCTTGGACCAGGAAAAGTAACAGGTCATCTGGTTCGATGAAGAAGAAGAAAAGAAGAAGAAGAGGAAGAGGAAGAGGAAGACTGTAGAAACAGTCACTCATTTATAGCACTATCATCAACAGCTACCCTGCTAGGGTAGCAATCCCACAGCGAGGGGAGGAATAGGAGGGAGGGTTTGAATGAGTGGGGGATCCTGCTGCAGCCAAGCGTGTTGTGTGGTAGGGAGGGTGGCTGGCTATGGTGCAGCAGGCACTGAGTTTGGGACCTGTTTGGGGCGATTGCTTTTGCTGTTGCTTGCGGCACTCTTTTTTTTTTTCTGTCCATATCTCACCCCCTCAACAGGCACCTCCCTGGAGTTAACCATCTTTATTCAGGGTGTTGTGGGGTTGGGAGGGGGGCACAGCCCCCCCCCTGCAAAAACACTTGCAGTAACCAGAAGTTGTGTCGCTTTGGTTTTGTATATCACCAAAATGCTTTCCGGCGATCCACATTCACTATGATAGTGATCGCTGTCATGACATGGAACCCTAGTTTTCTTTGATCCAGTCACATTGGACCCTATCAATTAATCTAATAATAGAATTTCCTACCACCACAATCTGCTTGCTGTTAAAGAAAAACTAAAGTTGAAATTTACAAAACAATGTTGTGCAGAGTGTTTTGATTTGTAGGTGTACAGCACTCCTAGTAAGTCCTTCCCTTTTTTTTAGCTGAAAGGAGGTTCCTCTAAATTTACTTTCTGGCAATATGGTCCTAGAGATCTCCATATTCTCATTTATATGGCTCTTGTTCCTACAGTGCCTCTTGTCCCATGTAACAGTGATGCATTCAAGACCATTGATTCAGAAAGCTATAACTGTTGCAGCAGCACTCTGGAGCATGCTATTCTGACTTCAACTAAATGACTCTGTCTAATTCAAACTCTCTTTACTATCTGTGCCTAGGTCTAGACAGCAGAAGGGAATGTTTTGTTTTTAAAACTTTTCATTTCAACAAACTAGATGCAACCATTAAAAAGGGGCACAAATCCTCCAAAGTCACAATTGATACAATTAGTGAACACTGTTTTCTTACAGAGTTGCCCACTCAATCATCAGTCAGGCATTTGCCATCTGTAAATGTAGCCATCATTAGAGCTTCCTGGACAAGGAGACTTATTTAAAATCATAGCTGTACTACTGTAAACATGACAAATAAACAGCTCTTGTTGAATTCATGGTTCTGGATGCATGATTGTCACATGGGACAGAAAACTGTATGAAAAAGAAAAGCCATAAAAAATGTGAACACTGAGATCCCCAGGGGTCATAAAACCAGCAAGCAAAATTAGAAACAAATCCTTTCAGCTAACATAGGGAATGATTTACTAGAATATAGCTACAAAGCAAAACACTCTGCACAACATATTTATAAAGTTTGACTTTAGTTTTCCTTTCATTTCGGCTGGGTGGGTAGTGAACATAGGATCACAGTTATGAAAGAGGATTTGGGGAGATCAGAGGAGTGGTCAGAAGTATGATAGGGGAACTGGACAGCTTAGTGGATTGGTAGTGGGTTAAGGGGCCTTTCACTTCTAGGTCACAAGCTCAAATCCAGCGCAGATTGCTAGTGGTTGAAAGCCATTATCACCTGTGGGTTGTTCAGTGGCCTGTGCAAAATGAGTTGTGGTGGTCTCACTTCAGTTCCCAGTAGCTAGGTGTCCACATCACAAAACCACCAACAGAACTGGCACTAATTGGCACCTTTGTTGGCAGTCTCATAGGAATGGAGTCTGAACTACCCTCTCACCTACATGGTGGTCCCTCCATGTCAGGGCTGAGGCACATTGGTGGGGCGGTGTGGGTAAGCAAGCACTTTGATTGTTTGTGTTGTACCTGCCATGTGGATAAATGGAGGACTTCAGGTTCCAGTGCTGTCAATCCAGCATCTTTTATGAACTCTAAATTCACAAACAGAAAATAAGTATGTCACTTAAAATTGAATACCATGAATACCATGAAAATTGAATACCATATTGAACGTATTTTTTCACAGAAAGGGTGGTGGATGTGTGTCACATGGGGTAAAAACCTGAATGTTGAATACAGAACATGGGAGGTAGTAGTGGAAAGTACAACAGAAGACAGTCAAGTTTTATTTTTCCGGTGCCCAATCCCAGAGGCTCTGGGTGCCATACAATCAAAAACATCAGAAACCATTAAAACACAATGCATAAGATATAAGCATTCCAATAAAAACTTAAATCAAAACACTAAAATGAGGGTCTAAATTTCCAGCAAAATTTTAGAGCACTATTATGCAGGGAGACTTGGGGAAATAATTTTGCAGTCTGACAATAACAGTGCAAAATAATGGTGCAGTAAGAAGGGCAAAAAGGATACTGGGGTGAAATAAGGAGGGAGATCAGCAGCCAGAGATGAGAGGTGCTTCTACCACTACAGTATATAGGTCATTGGTTCATTATCACCAGGAATACTGTGTGCAGTTTTGGAGACCACATTTGAAGAATGAAAGGGACAGAGGGGAGGAGGTGAAGAGAAGGGTAACCAAGATGATCTAAAGCCAGCGGGAAAGAACTTATGAGGCGAGGTTGAAGGACCTATACATGTACAACGTGGAGGCAAGAAGGCAAGGAGGGGACATATTTTAAACATACAAATACCCCCATGGGGTAAGCAAGGTGACTAGTGGTGAATTGTTCAAACTAACTGGAAACACAACCACGAAGCTGGTGGCAGGCAAATGTAAGAGGGATATTGAACGTATTTTTTCACAGAGAGGGTGGTGGATGTGTGGAATAATCTACTGAAACAGGTAGTCTGTGTGACGACATTGGAGGGATTCATGCAAAAGTGAGACATATACATTGGCTTAGTAAAGACTGCATCAAAGAGGAGATGGAAGGGGGAGCAGGAGGAGGGAGGAGCCAATAGGGGTCTCACACTGCACATTAAATGAGTAAGACTAGGCAGCCACAATGGGCCAAGGGGCCTTTTTTTCTGCTGGAACCTTTTATGTTTCTGTGTTTCTGCAATCAGTTTTTCTCCTTCCCTGACAGGCTCTTGGGCTGGATCAGAGCATGACCTGATCCAGCATTTTTTCATGGAGAGGGTTGTAGATACATGGAACAGCCTTCCTGAGGAGGTAGTGGAGTCAAAAACAGTGGGGGAATTTAAGAATGCTTAGGATAGACATAAGGCAATTCTAGTGGGGGGGGTAGGAGGAAGTAGGCTGTAGGTTAACTGGGATCTGCAGCTTATCCATTAGGTAGGGAAATGGGCAGATTAGGTGGGCCAAGCAGTCCTTATCTGCCTTCAAATTCTGTTTGTATGACCTTCCCTCCTTATTTTAATACATTTTAATAGAGTGCGACAAGTTATTTTTGTTATTTCAGAATATTTATTGGAATTAACCAGTTGATTAGCCTGCTAGAATATGTAGGAGGACAGGCCCCTTAGGCTTAGCTACTCTCCAGCCCAGCTGCTTGACCTTCACCCCTCTCTGGACTGCCCTTGGTTGGATGCTGTTTATGGCTGTTGCAGGGCAGCAGGAATAGTGAGGAGGTGGAGGGTCATGCAGAGGGGTTCAGGAGCTAGCATGGGATAGGTATTGAGGTGGAGAGATTCAGAAGACACTCTGGGGTGAACTGGGAACTAGAGAGGGATCTGACTGGCTGGTTCCCATATGCACGGCTTGCACCGGTTTAATTGGACAGATTCCCCTAGGGCCAAAAGCCACCACTCGTCCCACCTGGGCAGTGTTATACAATGCCAGATCAATGAGAAACAATACAGCTGTTATGTTGGACTTGATTTCATTGGTTGACCTGGTGTGCATTACGGAGACCTGGCTGAGTGATGATGCCAGGCCAATATTGGAGGTGTCGGTCCCAACCGGGTAATCTGTTGTGCACTGCCTGAGGAGGGATCACAGGTGGGGGGGTTGGCCATCTGCTTTAGATCCAGCTTGAACTTCTCTGTGTTCCCAGTGGAGTTAACTTCATTTGAATGCGTGGCCATACAAGGGGTTCCAGGTGGAGGCTGTAGGATCCTTCTCATGTATTAACCTCCTGGTCGTGAGAGAGACTTCCTGCAGAAAGTGAAGACTTTATCACCGTCTGGGTATTAGAGTTGCCCAGTTGGGTAATTTTGGTGACTACAATGCCAGGGTCAATGAAAAACTCTCAAAATTTGGATAGGACTTCTTCCAGATGATGCCATTACTGGGCCTGACTCAAGTTGTTACTTCTACGACACATACACATGGCCATACCTTGGACTTAATATTCTCGCTAGGACTTGAGATAAATAACCTTGAGATTAATACGGTCATTTGGTTGGATCATTGCACAGTGAAGTTCTTGTTTGGGCCCCCTCCGAGATTTCTCCTTCAGTGGATATTGTCTGTTTCTGCCCATTAAAGAGTTTGACTCCTGAAGGACTAATGGCAAAACTGGACCTGCCGAGTGTGTTGGAAGCTTGCATGACAGGACCAGAAGGAGCAATGGCAGCCTATAATAAGGCAGTCACTGAGGCCAATGATTCTGTAGAATCAGTTAGTGTATGACCGGGCTTTCATGCTTGAGATACCCATGGTTCGATGGGGAGTTCAGTGAGCTGATGACCTTGGGTCAGAGGCTAGAACACAGCTGGCAGAGGTCCCACTCAGAGGAGGACAGACTGACTTTGAAGACTCATTATATGGAGTACTAAAGGGCAATCTCCCATGAAAAGGCAGAGTTCCTGTCCACAGAGATTGCTGCAACATGGACTAGACCAGCTCAGCTCTTCTGAATTGTAGACAGTCTTATTCTCCACCCCCCCCCCGTCTCTAGCTGGTAATAGCATTGTCTGCTGCTAAATGTGACTAGTTTGCTCAGTTGTTTGCTGACAATGTCTTCCATCAGAGTGGGTATCTATGCAGCAGGATTTTGTAGTAGTAGTAGTAGTAGTAGTAGTAGTAGTAGTAGTAGTAGTAGTAGTAGTAGTAGTAGTAGTAGTCTTTTATTAATAATTTTCAAAATACCATGAACATGGTCAACCCCAATTGAGTGAATAGCTCATTCTCAATGGGCACCATTAGCACATACGTAAATAGCCACAGTTACAACACGTGGAAGTAAAAAGCATCATTATTATAATAGTCACAGTTTACAAAAAAAAAAAATAAAATTAAAAGCACACACACACACACACACACACACACACACACACACACACACACACACAAATTCAAAGTTAAGTCAACTCACACACTAGGGCTTGTAAAATTGGTTCTAGTGTAAACAGAGGCAATCCTTGTGTCTGGGATGAGTTCTGCCTAGTGGAGGTGGATGAGGTTAGTGAGATAATCTCGAAGCTGCAGCCTACATACTGTGAACTGGACCTGGGACCAACGTGTTTCCTAAAGGGATGCATGGGGTCTTTGGGTCCGGTTTCCACTGAGATAGTCAAGTATTCCCTTTCAAAAGTGGTACCCATTGCTGTTAGAGGCATTGGTGAAACCGCTTTTGAAGAAATCATCCCTGGACTTGGACTTTCTAGTGAATTAGAGATCTGTCTCTAACCTTCCCTTTTTAGGGAAGGTTATTGAGAAAGTAGTGTCCATTCAGCTTGAGGTACATCTCGCTGCCCTTGACATTTATAAGCCACTCCAGTCTGGTTTCCGGTCAGGGCACAGTATGGAGGTGGCACCAGTCAAGGTGCAGAATAATCTCAGGGCAAGACATCAAGGCGAACAGTCAATTCTCGCGCTCCTTGATCTGTCCTCAGAACTTGACACCGTGGATTATGGGGTATTGTTGGGCCACCTGCAGGATCTCTGTGGACTCGCTGATGCTGTCAACTGTTTTGAGTGCTTTCCTACATGTAGGATGCAAACGGTAGTGATGGGAACTTACTTCTCCTGACTTATGTCCCTGTCCTGTGGAGCTCCCCATGGTTTGATCCTCTCACTCATGTTATTCGGGATGTATTGTACATGCTACCCCTGGGGGATATCATTAGATGCTATGGTGTGGATTTTCACAGTTATGCAGATGATACTCAACTGTATATATCATTTGCAACACAGACACAGGGTGAGGTCTTGGTCCTGAATTCTTGCCTGGATGAGATACAGGACTAGATGTCCTCCAACTGGCTGAGGGTCAAGCCTGATAAGATGGAAGTATTAGTGACTGAGCCTGGTCACAGGTGGGGAACTGATGTGAGGAACGAGGAGACCGGACTAGTGTTTGATTCCTCCTCCCTAACCGCCTCAGCTAAAATGAAGAACATGGGTGTTATTTTCAACAATGAACTGTCACTGGAGGCTCGGGTGTCATCCGTTGTCCATACTAGTTTTTACCAGCTTAGAAATATTGCCCAGATTAAACCCTTTGTCCCATCCAGTGACTTGCCCTCGTTGATGCATGCTTTCATTATGTCTCAACTAGATTACTGTGATGCCCTTTACCTTAGGCTAAATGGAGGGATGCTATGCGACATGCAGTTGGTGCAGAATGCTGTGGCTTGGTTTCTGATGGGCAAATCAAGGTCCTGCCATATAACGTTCATCTTGCTCAAACTGCATTAGCTGTCAGAGAGGCAGCAGATCTCCTTTAAGTTTGGTTTGTTCACCTATAAAGCCGTACATGGACAGGGGCCAGGCTACCTGCAAGACCTTCTGTCTCCTTACCGGACCTTCTGACCTCACCGCTCCTCTGAGGTGGGCCTCCTAGTGGTTCCCAAGGTTTCATTACAATCGGTGGATGAGAGGACCTTTGTCACTTGTCCAACCCTGTAGAACTTGCTCCCCAGATCCCTGAGGGAGGCACAGTCACTGGAGACTTTTGAGAGGGGCCTGAAGTCCTATCTTTTTGCTGCAGCTTTTAATTTATCATAGCACTCAGGCTATTAAGTTGTATTACATTTTATGATCATTCCAGGGCTATTTGATTATTTATTAGGACTTATATTTATCTGTTTTACTTTGTTTTATTTTGATTGCTTTATTCTGTTGATTTTTGAGTTTTGATGTTGCAAATGATGCTGCGATTTTTGTTACTCTCTTTTTATACTGTACAGCACTCGGAGCCGAGTTGGGAATGAGCAGTTTATATATGAAGTTCTGCTTGCTTGCTAGCTAACTGCCACAACTGCCCTTGTACATCAAAAACATTGCACTCCATTACAGAGTACATGTATACAATCTGGAGGGTATGGGACTGCTGTTCCAGACCTTCTACCGAACCAAAACTTCTAAGATCCTGTCTGAAATATATCCCCTCCCCAGCTAATACTTCTTTACCTCTAGTGTCTTGCAAGAAGATGCAATCAAAATGACAATCATGACATAGCAGCATGGGTGCAAAAGTGTCTGGAGGGTACAGTGTACTGTTAATTCAGAGTGACCATAAACTGAGAGAACCCCTCACTGGATGTGAAGGGAAACAGGAGCAGATCTGTAACTATCAAAACTGCTACATCATGGTTGATTTCTTTGGTTCAACTACGATTCACAGTAAAGTGTTAGGTGGAGACTTGGTAAAAACTGGACCTGGACATGGACTGGACAGACAGGTAAATGTTGCACTGGCTGCTCCATCTGGATCAACTGTACTGGCCACATGTTGCAATAATTTTGCGCAGTCCAGCCACTGCATCCGAACAGGCTAGTCCAGTCTTTACCAGTCTAGTCCAGTCAACTTCCAGCTGTCCAGTTTTCACCCATTCCTGAGCATGGGTGAAAACCAGCTGCTGGAACTGGACCAGACTAGACCAATAAGGAGTGACCTAGACAATTTGGACCAGCAAAATTAGCACAACCTGCACCTGATCCAGCCTCACCAACCAGTCCAACTTTTGCCGATCTGCTCAGGTCTGGCTCTGATATTCACAGTTTTCATCCGTGTCCTGTTTTGTGTGATGCACAATTTCCTGCAGTCTCAACTGCTGACTTTTTCCCCTTGGGGTACCACACTGTCCTAACAGTTGATGTATCTTACCACATGCAGGTGGTGATGGTGGTGATCAGGACAAAAACATCAGAATATTTCACTACTATCAGAGGGCACTAGTACAGTACATCACAGTTCTCTTCCTCAGTCTGGCGCACAATTGCCCACCTGCCAAAAACCTCCAGATCCTAACTTTCCAGTTATGACAGTATGTATGCTTTAGGTGGTTATGAAGTTCTCAGTCGACCAATCCTTCTATGACAAATTTTCTTCACACTCGGGGCAGACTGCACAAGTCTTATCAACTTTGATTTCAAAGAACAGCTACGCCAGAGAGGAGTGTTTTTTCCTTTTCCTTTAACAAAATGTCAGGAGACTAATAGTCAAATCCACCACCCATTAGACTCTGTGGAAGTGGTGTGCACAGCAGTCACTGGCTGCATCTGTAACATAGGTATGTAGTGGTGGACAACCATATGCATTGGCCAGGTGCATAGCAACACACCCTCAGTAGTGCAATGATCTGCATGGAGCGTGTCCACTCAAACAGCAGAACAGTGAGCACCGCCATGGATCCACAGCCTGAACTAGTGCACAGTATGTGCATATAGAAACACTGGAAGCTATGCCGACCCCAGAGAAGTAGTTAATACCCAGACAAACAGTGTGCCACACCAGTGGGCCAACAAACAAATGACCCATGGATGTGGACAGAACAGGACAAAGGAGGGCAGAATGCCACATGGCATGTAAACAAATACTGAACAAACCTGCACACCAGCCACAGACATGCACACACGAGACATACTCCATTTTGAAGCACATACCAGTAGGGACAAGAATGACAGTCACCATAGCATGTGGACACCAACCAGGCAGCCAGTATATTAATCAATACAAATGCCACCCATGCATAATGCACACAGCAGTACAGGCAGTGAAGGATTATTAGCTGACCATCAAATGGGTGCACCATTCCTCTCCATAGCACACAGAAACCTATGGGGTCACTCATTTAGTGACTATAAGGTCAATATTGGCATCAGCTGTCCCCAACATGCTCCCTATTGGTAGCACCTTGGCTTCAGCACCATCTTGCCTGAAAGCATCATGCAGAAACAGATGGTATCCCTTCCTGCTGTGTCATCCAGATAACCAGAACCTGGTCCTGAATCCACTGCAGGTGGAGCCCCTGACACCTGGGCATGGGGACTCCTGACCCCATGCCAAGGGGTGACCCCGGGCCTGTCTCTGCCAGAGGATGACCACTGCCAGGAACCCACAATGATCCTGTAATGACAGGAGAAAGGGGCCATGAGACATGCATCATGAACTGGATGCCACCATACTGAGCCCCCCACTCCCATGATATACATCTAATAAAACAAGATGGATCCTCCACATGCCAGTAGGTGCCCCTGCTGTCCCAGTAGCCATGGCCCTTCCTGGTCATGGTTCATGGTAGAGTTCCAAGGGCACTGCACATAAATGCAGATTCATCAGCTTAGTCCATGCCATGGTACCACCATCACACAACTGTGTATACTGCCACACTCTAGCATTTATAGGCACGGGTATTCCTAGCAACCCTGCACACCCCACTGGTACCTGGTCCATCATGGCCCTGAAAGGGGGTGTAGCAGCATGGGTGCACCACAGTCCACAGTGTGCATACCTGACATGGTGCTGACCATTGGACCTAGCCATAGAGCAGACAGTGACACAGTGACCCTAAAACAGCGATATGCTGGGGTATCTATGAAATCATTTTCTGTATGAAAATGAGCTGCAACAGTGCAGGCAAAAGCATGCATACCATCCCAGAGTCGGCCCTACAGCACTGACTGACCTAACCTGCATTTGCCACTTCAGGTACAACACGGCTCCTGTTGAGGAACTATGCTAGCTGCTGGACCCCCCTCCATCTGAGAACATGTACACAGAGGAGCCATGCCCTGGATGTGCGTATAAATTTACTGACTATACTGACATATGATAAGATAAGGACATTCCTAAGGTTCACTGGAGGTGCAGCTGGCATGAGCCAATCATCTAGATGCGTGTCACAAGTGATGGTGCCCTCTATCACCACTGTAAATATTACATGTGCCTAACCAGGATGGAGGCTGTCCAGAGAGACACTGGATGTCTTCTACAATACAGCAGGCTTACCTAATGTCAAGAGTGCCATAGACTGTACACATATAGCCCTCATGGGACCATCACTCAATGAGGAGATATATCACAGCAGGAAGGCACTCCATAGCATTAACATTCTGGTTGTGTGCAATGCAGGAGGGAAGATCATACTTGTGTGTGCCATGTTCCCAGGGTCAACTGATGACTCATACATCCTTATTTGTCTTGCCTTGTCCCACACGTGTGCAGTCATGGGGGATCAGTGATGGCTGATTGCTAGGTACACATAGGTGGGTGCATATTACACTGAGTGTCTTGTCCCAGGCACACATAACATACAGGTGACAGCGAATACATACAGAGGACCTATAATATGACCCCATTCCTGAGCCCAGCTACTTCTGCACAGGTATAACCAAGCACACAGACTCACCAGAGGCATCACTGAACAGACATTTGGCATCTTAAAGATGCACTTCTGTGGCATGGATTGCACAGGCAGGAGACTCCAGTTGGTGTCTGGAAAGGTGTGCATAGGATAGTCACCATGTGCTGCATGCTGCACAACACTGCATTATAGAAGAGAGAAGAGACTAACATAGAAACATAGAATTTGACGGCAGATAAGGACTGCTTGGCCCACCTTATCTGCCCATTTTCCATACCCGTTTCATATACTGCAGATCCTAAATGATCTGTAGCTTGCCCTCTCTTTCCTGTCACAAGAGTTCCTTTAAGCCTGCCCCATGCATTTTTGAATTCCCCTACAATTTTTGCCCCTACAACCTCTGCCGGGAGGCTATTCCATGGATCGACCACCCTTTCTGTGAAAAAATACTTTCTCACATTACCCCAAATTCTGCTACCCTCTATTTTTGTAACCCCCAGGGGGTGCTACCCTTAGGGCTACTACCCCTGCCTGCCTCAACTGTGACAGGGTGAGGGGCTCAGATCCGTTGACGGGTGTCTCCACCCAGAGGTCGGGGTCAAGACAGTTAAGATTGACTCGGTCACAGCCCTCTGGGTTACTGCAACCCCCCTTTTGTCCCACCAGTGGCTCACACGAAGTAATGACAATACTCTTCCCTGGTACAATTACCCCCCAGCTCGTACCTCTCAGCTCACTCCGGAGACCCCCTGGAAAGTAAGGCACAGTTATCACATTCTCACTGTACAGTATATCCTCAGTAAAACACAATCTAGCCAGGGTACAGTTGCAAAATAAACAATCTGGTTTATTTAAGGGGAGATAACAAGGACCGGGGGAAATCAAGGTGATTGGCTTATCACTATAAAATATACTTAACTACCTAGGGCTCTGTGCACAGGCCTAAACCTATTAGTTACTGTCCATGGGTACTCGAGCCCTAATGGCTAGTCCCTCGTGGCAGCTGGTGGGGGCCCTGACACACATGAGCATTTACTTTCCTGTGTAGATCAAAATGAGCAGAAGGCTCAATTAGTACAGACAGCAGTATAACGAAACGATTTTGTTTTTCTTGCCACTTGTCTGAAAGATTAACAGGGAGCTACCCTGATCCAGTACTCACAACCCCAGCAGATAACCTTCCTTCACCACTTGCAGAGCTGAGCCTGAGTTTCAAAAGCCTCTTCACACATTTATATGGAAAACAGAGGGGTACCATACCAGCAGCTGCTTCCAAGACCCGCACAAACTCACAGCAGATTCGGGTGCTACAATGGCAGCTTCAACTTTCCCGATGGACTGAGCGCGATTCAGAAGATTCTCCAGCCCTCTACAGGTTGAGCCTGGTAGGTAGCTGTGCAGGTACACAGCCTCCTCTGACCGCATGCCGGCGGATTTAGTCCGATAAACACTGGCAATGCAAAACGGTCCCTCAGGCTTTTCACACGCTTCCTGCACGAACTCTCCACGGCGCAGAAGCTCAGAGCTCCCTTCTCCTTCACAGTCGCAACGAATCTGCCCCTAGCAGCATGGAGCATCCCTCACAGTTCGGGCGCTACCTGATTCCATTGGCTGACTTCACCTGCCAGTCAATTATTTTGGCCCTCAGTGGTGCGAAAAAGCGCCATAGCCCATAATGCCTTTCCCAAATTACAAGCAGCTCCTCTGTTGGTCCTCTGGCTCCATCAAGAGTCCTGGTTGCTGATTGGTCCAACTCGGCAGTTTGGGACCAAAATGGAGGAAATAATCAGAACAGTCCTTGCTGCAAAAAAAAGCAGGTTAGAACAACCACATCATCATTATTAATCTAAGTTATTTCCAGCAAATAGTTACATCTTTCCAGGGAACTCCCTCTGCACCACTAGCGATGGCAGAAGGGAGCGCATACTCAGCAGCCCGAGCGGGACTCGGGCATACAACTGCACAGACCCCCCCCCATTTCAATTGAATATGACTGCAAACAGGCAGCCCTTACAAAGACAGTACACGGAGGCTTTCCAAGCGCTCACTGGCAACAGCATTTAATTGGCTCTGTGCCAGACACCAGCCAGGCATGGAGCATTTAAACAAGCTCCGGGGAAGCTTTTAGGAACCCCCATTTGTAGGGGGGTTACACCCTTCCTTGCCTGGAAAGAACTTGGCGTCCGCGTCAAGTAGTTACCCTTAAATCACTTTAAGGCAAACAGCTTAATTAACATTATATCACACTTTGCATTACATACATGAATATTATATTCACAGTGTACTATGGTTTATACAACATTACACACACACACACATAACCTTTTCTTGTTGAATCAGGTCATTACTCTCTGCCCAGGACACCTAAAAAAAAGGGGGCCTTTCCCTATCAGCTACTAGTGGGCTAACTGGGGTAGGGGTACCACACTCGAAGGGCAATACTAACAGGCTGGAGTTATCCCCCAAGGCTAACTTAGGCAAGGAGCTTGGGGACACATATACCCCTTTATGGACCACATTTAAGGGCAGGTCCACCGGCTGACCCAGTGACTCATAACTTTACTTTACTACAGGTCGTACTTCTCGGCTAGATCATCTAGGGGTCTCGGAAAGCCCAGTTACAGGCCCCGATTCCAATTCAGCCTCATTGAGATTAGCAGGGGAAACCTCCACAGGGGAAGGGGACCCAGTGCTCATACTACTTTCAGGGACATGACCCTCTATATCAGGACCCACACTACTTGGCTCAGCTGAGGATTGTTCGGGCACTAGTAAGGAACCATCAGGGCATTCAAAATATTCTTCAGGCTCCGGCATATCACTGGCTGGCTCCCCCATATCACTTTCTTCTTCTGAAAAGTCAGATAGTTCAGCCAGGCCAGACAGTTCAGCCAGGCTCAAGGACCCCACCCCTTGGGCTTTACTGCTACCCAGCTCATCCTCTGGAAGCATTAGTTCCGGGACAAAGTAGGGGGCTCAAACAGTCCAGAAGGCCCAACCTCATCTCCAGAGTTAACAAGGGGATTTCCCCGAAACAGTTGGCTCAGTTCATAAGAGGGATAGTATTCAATATCATTTTTATTGTCTTCAGACACAGATTGGCGATCATCTCCATCAGAGGGATTTGGACAAGGCCCTCTTAGTTGGCTTGCTGAAGAATCAATTGGTCTGGTTCTTTTCCTGGCAGCAGATCTAGTCATAGGCCTGGAGGGGGGGCATTGGGAGGTTCAGCTTCAATCAGAATTTGCCCGATTGGTAGCAGATGATTTCTGTTAATAGTTTTCACATCTTTGGAATTGTTTTCAGGCCGCACTTTATATACAGGCAAATCTGCCAGTTTTCCCACAACAATGTGAGGGAGGTGATGCCATCTGTCAGCAATTTTATGTTTGCCATGCAGTCCCAGATTTCTCAGTAACACTCTATCCTCTATGAGGATTGTTCAGGCACTAGTAAGGAACCATCAGGGCATTCAAAATATTCTCTCAATTCCATTGTTTTCACTTTCTTATCATACCTCTCCTTGTTGGCCAGGTTTCGTTTAGCAGCCATGGTCTGGGCCAGATGATAGGCATGGTTCAACTGGGCCTTCAGCTTCTGTACATATTGTAGATGATTTTCTGCTTGCACCCCATCAGGGGAAACTCCAAAACACACATCCACGGGCAGTCTAGCTTCTCTCCCAAACATCAGTCTGTACGGGGAAAACCCAGTGACATCACTTTTGGTGCTGTTATAAGCATGAACCATGGTGCTAATCTGCTGGCTCCATCTAGGCTTGTCCTTGGGTTGCAGTGTGCCCAACATATCAAGCAAGGTGCGGTTAAACCTTTCAGGCTGGGAATCTCCCTGAGGGTGATATGGGGTGGTTCTTGATTTTTGCACCCCCCACAAAGATAGCATTTCTTTAATCAGCTGGCTGTCAAAGTCCCTCTCCTGGTCGGAAAGGATCCGCTGGGGGGCCCCATAGTGGACAAAAAAGTTCTCAACAAGTATTTTAGCCACCGTGGTTGCTTTCTGATCTTTAGTAGGGAAGGCCTGTGCATACCGGGTAAAATGATCAGTGACCACCAATATGTTACTGATGTTTTTCAGATCTGGTTCTAGACTCAAGAAATCAATGCAGACCAGTTCCATAGGGGCACTAGTGGTAATATTGACCATGGGGGCAGCTCTCTGGGGTAGGGCTTTTCTTTGCAAACAATGGCTACAGGTCTTGACATAATACTCTATATCCGTACTCATTTTGGCCAGTAAAATCGGGTCCATTACCAGATCAAGAATTGGTCTATGCCAAGATGCCCCATGTGATTATGCAAGGACCTCAAAACCAGTTCCCTAAATTCTGAGGGCAGCACCAGTTGTTGTTTGTCTACCCGGCCCTCCTTATCCACAGTCTCTCTGTATAGTAGTTGGTTAATCAGACGTAATTTGGGCCCTTCTTTGTATAACAAGGCAGTTCTCAAGTCAGTGGAGTGCAACTTGGACACGTCCCGGCCAGCCTGCAAAGCTTCCACAACAGTTTTTATCATAGAGTCTCGGGATTGAGCCCATTGAAGGCTAACATTGTTAAACTGGGGCAGTGAACTGGTGTCCAAGGCAGAAAAATGACTGTAGGCAGCAGGCATGTAGTTTTCAGATGGCCCCAAACAATCCACTATACAGTCCACTGCATCAGGAGACACCTGTTCCTCCTTGTCAAATTTCTGGCAAAGGGCTCTTATGTCAGGCTCTGACAACCTGACCCAATCAGTTTGTGGCATAGGTCTCCGAGAGAGGGCATCCGCATCTATATGGTTTAGGCCTGCTCTGTACTCCACAGCATAGTCGTAGGTGGCCAAGGCAGAAAGCCACCTATGGCCAGTGGCATCCAACTTGGCTGAGGTCTGGACATAGGTCAGAGGATTGTTATCCGTCTTTACCAATATCTTGGCACCATACAAATAGTCGTGAAACTGATCAACAATGGCTCACTTCAGAGCCAGGAACTCTAGTTTGTGCAATGGATAATTATTTTCCAACGGAGTCAGACTTCTGCTGGCAAAAGCTACAGGTCTCAGACCATTCAAGTGCTCCTGATATAGCACAGCCCCCAAACCTTGTAGACTGGCATCAGTATGGAGAATGTAGGACTTGGCTGGGTCAGCATAGGCCAACACTGGGGCATGGGTAAGTTGATATATAATGTCATAGAAAGCTTCCTCACACTCAGCAGTCCAGCAATCCCCAAACACATCATTCGGCAGGAAATACTACTTCTCCGTCTCCGAGCACACAACTTTCTTATACTTTTTGTGTGTAGGGGGGTACCCCTGAGTGAGGTTGAGGAGTGGGTGAATCACTCGAGAATAATCTTTGACAAACCACCTATAATATCCACAAAACCCCAGGAACCGTTGCAGCTCTTTCAAATTCCTGGGCTAGGGCCAAGTGGTCAGAGCCTCCACTTTGCTAGGGTCAGTCTCTATACCCTCAGTGGATACTATGTGGCCCACATATTTCACAGATGTTTGGAAGAATTGACACTTGTCTATAGATTACTTGAGGCTGAAATCCTCCAACCGATCCAAGACCTTGACTAGTCGCTTCTCATGTTCTTCCAATGAGCGGCCAAACACTATGACATCATCTAAATAGACCAAGCACTCGAGCAAATTCATGTCCCCCACGGCACGTTCCATCAGGCACTGAAAGGTGGCTGGGGCACCTGAAATCCCTTGGGGCATCCGAATAAATTCATAGAAACCTAGGGGAAAAATAAATGCAGTCTTCTCTCGGTCCTCTGGGGCCATTGGGATCTGGTAGTACCCGCTGCGGAGGTCCAACACAGAGAACCACTTACTGCCATTTAAACAATCCAAGGCGTCCTGTATGCGTGGCATGGTATACTGGTCTGGGATGGTCCGCCGATTCAAGGTGCGATAGTCTACACACATCCGAACCGCCCCATTCTTTTTCCTCACTACTACAATGGGGGAGGCATAGGGACTCCTGGACTTTTGTATCACACCAGCAGCCAACATCTCTTGCAGATGCCGCCTCACATCATCTATGTCAGCCGGGGCCAGGCACTGGAATCTCTCTTGGAAAGGCCTTTCATCATGCAGCTGAATGTGATGTTCAGCCCCTTGCACACATCACACATCCCGTTCTGTCAGGGAGAAAACCTGGTCCCTTTCGGCAAGCTTCTCACTGATCCTCATTTTCCATTCAGCAGGCAACGGGGAGTCACTGAAATCAAACAAGTCAGGAGTAACTTTGTCATCTTTCCTGGAACCCTTGCTATTTGGCAGCACTGCAGTATCTGCACAATGTACACTTGCCAAGGTGCACCCTCTTCTTATTCGAATCTCTTTGTCGGACACATTATGCACTTGAACCATCAGCCTCTTAACGTAAGCATGAGCTCTAGCCGGCAAGATACTGGGTTTGGCCAACAGTCCCTCAGGTAATCTTCCCTCCCCAACATTAACAATTTATTCTTAACATCTGTTTTTAGTCGTACTTCTCCATGCAGAACACATTGAGCGTTCGGGGCAAGTATCACTGGTGCTGGATCCTTTCTCCACACTACACCCACTGGGCCTTCAGGTTCCTCCTGGCTAACCTTCTTCTGAGTTTCAACGGCCTTTTGGATCACAGCGGGTATTCTTAGGGCTCGCCCGGTCCTGAATGCTTGCTTTTCTGAACACAACTGGGCTAATCGTCCAAACATATGAGCATTTGTCCCAATCAACAGGGGTACCCCATCATACAGTCCAGTGGGTGGGCAAACTAAAGCTAAGGTTTGCACCTGTTCATCCACTCCAGCCACAGAAGTAGAGAATGACAACCAGATCCAGATATACCCCAAATACGGATAAGCCTTGTCACTCAATCCCCACACATGTAGAGCATCCAAGGGTTGTAGGGGCACCTCAGGTAAATGGGTCTGATACCAGTCCTGAAACATGATGGTTCAAGTGCTCACTGGCAACAGCATTTAATCAGCTTTTGCGCGGGACACCAGCCATGCATGGAGCATTTAAACAAGCTCTGGGGAAGCTTTTAGGAACCCCCACTTGTAGGGGGGTTACATTTTCATATCATGGCCCTTTGTTCTTGAACATCTTTTTTTTTTCTGATCCTACCCTCTTGTACCATATTTAAACCACTGAGGTATTTGAAAGTCTCTATCATCTCCTCTCCTCCATGGAATACATCAAGTCTTCCCTCACATGACTTTTGGTGCAGCCCCTGCACCATTTTTGTCACCCTTCTTTGAACTGCTTCTACTCTGTCAATGCCCTTCTGGAGATGTTGCCTCTAGAACTGGACACAGTACTCTAGATGAGGTCTCACCAATGTTCTATACAGTGGCATCACCACCTGCTTCCTTTTGCTGGAGATACCTTTCCCTATGCACTCCAGCATGTCACTGTCTCTCCTCACAGACATCTCACATTGTTTGGTAACCTTTAGATCATCAGATATGATTACTCCCAGGTCTCTTTCCTGTTTGGTGGCTGTCAGTACCTCCCCCATCATGTACCCCTCCTCCACATTTTTGTGCCCCAAGTGCATGATCTTGCACTTCTTTGCACCGAATCTTAGCTGCCACACCCTTGACCACCCCTCAGGCTTGCTTAGGTCCTTTCTTATTTTCTATACCCCTCCTGGAGTGTCAACCTTATTGCAGATCTTTGTCGTCTGCAAAGTGACACATGTTCCCTTCCAACCCCTCTGCAATGTCATTTATGAAGACATTAAAGAGGACTGTTCCAAACACTGATCCTGTGGGACCCCGCTGGTCACTCCCTTCACCACCACCCTCTGTGTCCTATTGTTCAGCCAATTTTTGACCCAGTTTACCACCCTGGGACCCACTCCCAGTCTGCCCACCTTGTTTACAAGCCTCCTATGTTTGACGGTGTTGAACACATTTTTGAGATCCAGGTAGGTCACATCTACTGCCCTTCCCTGATCCACTTCCCTAGTCACACAAAGAAATCTATGCTGCCTCAGATCCTGTGCTTCATTGGATTCAAGATATATCACAAACTTTTCTTTTAGTAGTGAATCCATGTTTCCCCACCACCAAGGTTGGGTTGACTGGCATGTAATTGCCAGCCTCCTCCCTGCTCCCAGGGACTACATTCACTCTCCTCCAGTTCTTTGGTACCACACCTGTTTCCAGCAAACTGTTGAAGAGGACTGTCAGTGGTGCTACCAGCACCTCTCTGAGTTCTCTTAATACTCTGGGATGGATCCTGTCCAGCCCCCTTGCCTTGTTCACTTTCAGATTAGCAAGTTCCTTTAAGACTGTCTCCTCCCAGAGGATGGGGACTGTGGTGAATGGCTGGGTGATGACAGTGATTCAAGCAAGGACAATGTGCCTGGCAAGGTCCATGTGCAGCCAGGGGTGTGGTGGCATATACAGCTAGGAGGAACAGGTGTAACAGGAAAGTGCAGATGACTTCACATGATGTGTGCGTGCAGCATATCATGCTCTAGCAATGGTACTATAGTCAGTGCCATGGTGGTTGGCAGATGGGAATAAACAGTTCTGTGCATAGTCCTGTATGTCATCTGCACATGTGTGTTACATGAGTGTGTCCTCCTATGTACCTATGCATGGTGTGTGGTGACATGTACAGTGTACGTTGGTATATTATTTCCTCTTTGGTTGGGTGCACCATCTGTTGATGTGGTGCTTACCCCCTAACGTAAACACCCTCTATCTTGTGGTTGCTACCTCATTGCCCCTGGACACACTGTTCTGCAGCTGTTCTGCCCCTTGGTCCTCCACATGCTGCTAGCTATGTGCAGCATTACCACCCCTGTGCCCATCCAGTATGGATGATGGTGTAGTGCTTGGCATGTTTGACTTCTCTGCAGGTAGTGTCTATGGTGACTGTGGGTCTGTCCATGCCTGTGTGAAGGTAGTGAGATGCCTGTCTAGTACCTGTGTGAGGCATTCAAAACCCTGTACATGGTCCTGCTGTGGTCACCCATGTGGCTGCATAATCGGGTCACTGCAGCACATGGTGGCTGGAATTACTGCACCGTGTCCCTGGATGCCTTGAGCTGCTGCTGCTCTAGTACCTGTATCTCTTGAAAATATGCCCACAAGCCCTGGCATCTCATGTATTGAGGGAGGGGTTAACTGCTATGCAGATGATACTCAATTCTACCTGTCTTTTGCACCTCAGAACCGGGGGGGAGGGGGAGGCGGTGGACGTACTGGAAAAATGTTTGGTAGAAATCCAGGGCTGGATGTCCTTGAGCTGGCTGAGGTGTAATTCTGAAAAAAACAAAGCACTGGAGCTGGGTCAGAAAGGAAGACAGACAGCATCTAAGGGGTCGTCAAACCTCTGTATTGGTGCCTCTTTTCTTGACACTGTTTTTTAGGTGAAGAATCTAAGCTTCATGAGAAGCACAGAAACATAGATTTTGACAGCAGATAAGGACTGCCTGGCCCACCTAGTCTGCCCATTTCACTACCTAATTAACTCTTGATCCTAAATGATCAGCAGTTTACCCTCTTTTCTACCACTAAAGTTGCCTTCTGTCTATCCCATGCATTCTTGAACTCGCCAATCAGTTTAGCCTGTACAACCTCCACAGGGAGACTATTCCATGCATCTACCACCATTTCTGTGAAAAAATACTTCCTCACATTTCCCTTGAGTCCCCCCCCCCACCTCATATTATGACCCCTTGTTCTTGCACATCTTTTTTTGAAAGATGCTGCCCTCCTGGACCTTGCAGATTCCCCTGATGTACTTGGATGTCTCCATCATATCCTCTCTCTCCCTCCTTTCCTCCGGGGTATACATATTAAGGTCTTTCAGTTTTTCCTCATATGTTTTCTGGTGCAGTCCTTTCACCATTTTTGTTGCTCTTCTCTGGACCACCTCTGTTCTGTTAATGTCCTTCCAGAGAAGCTGCCTCCAGAACTGAACACAGTATTCCAGATGTGGCACAACCAACATTCTGTACAGTGGCATTACCACCTCCTGTTATCCACTGGTGATGTGCCTCCCTATGCACCCCAGTATCCCTCCAGCCCTCCTCACCACCTTTTCTCATTGCTTGGCCACCTTCAGGTTGTCTGTTATGTTTATCCCCAATTCCCTTTTCAGTTTTGTTGTTAGTACCCCCCCCCAATTTTGTAGTCCTCTCCAGGATTCCAGTGGCCCAAGTGCCTGACTGCACTTTCTTTATTGAATTTAAGCTGCCACTCTCTTGACCACTCCTCCAATTTGCCGAGGTCTCTTCTCATTTTTTCCACCCCATCTGGAGTGTCTACCCTATTGCAGATCTTGGTGTCATCTGCAAAGAGGCACACCTTCCCTTCCAGCCCCTCTGCAATGTCACTGATGAAGACATTGAAGAGGACCAGCCCCAGAACTGAACCCTGTGCCGCTCCCCTGGTCACCTCCTTCTCCTGGGATTATACTGTGTTCACCACCACCCTCTGTGTCCTGTTACTCAGTCAGTTTCTGCCCCATTGTGCCACCTTGGGACCTACTCCCTGATTGTGCAACTTGTTTACTAGCCTCCTGTGTGGGACAGTGTCAAATGCATTGCTAAAATCTCGGTAGGCCATGTCCACCGCCCTTCTCTGATCCATCACCTTGTTTACCCAGTCAAAGAAATATATCAGAGTTGTTTGACAAGATCTCCCTGCTGTGAATCCATGTTGCCTCGGGTCTTGTGCCCCACTAGCCTCCAGATATGCCACAATCCTTTCCTTTAACATGGATTCCATGATTTTCCCCACAACTGATGTCAGGCTGATAGGCCTGTAATGTCCAACCTCCACCTTGCTCTCACTTTTCATAGTGGTACCACATTCACCCTCCTTCAGTCCTCCAGCACCACTCCCTCCTCCAGTGATTTGTTAAATAGGGCTATCAGTGGTGCCCCTAGTACCTCCCTGAGTTCTTTTAGTATTCCGGGATGCATCTCCTCTGGGTCCCCATTGCCTTGTCCACTTTTAGTTTTGAGAGTTCCTTTAGGACTCTCTCCTCCGTGAATGGACTGGTGTCCACCCCACATGTGTGTTTCTACCCCCTAATTTTGGTCCCTCCCCTTCCTGTGTAAATACTGAGCAGAAGTATTCATTTAGAATTTCTGCGTAACCTCTTGGTGGCACTATCCCAAGGGATACTACCCCTGCCTGCACTGTGGCCTGCAGGTTGAGGGGCCTGGATTCTCTAAATGGGTGTCTCCACCCAGAGGACAGGGTTGTTGGCTGCATGACTGCCCTGAGTACAGCCCTCCAGGACACTGGTACCCCCTCTGGCTCCCCTAGTGGTCTGAATATACCTGCAGCTGCCCCATACCAACACTCTTTGCAATACACAGTGCATGGCCCCTGATAACCACTTACCACCAGGGCTGGATTTGCTAGCATGCCCTGAAGACCCCCATACATACAATATCAGAGATTTCAATACAAAGGTACTCCACCACCAGTTGACATGCAAAAATATTTAGATCTGTTTTATTAGGGGCATGAACAAGGGAAGGGGCAGCAATCGAGGTTGATTTCAGATCTGATTTTAGGCAGGCTATAAGGCATGCACTCAAAGGTCCCTGTATAAGTCTCACACACCCATGCTGGGTGCCCAGTTGTAACTACAGGCTAGCCTGAAGCATTGCCAGGGGTAGGCCGGCATTGCAGCTGGTCAGGGCCCTTTGGAAAGAAGAAAACACAATATGCACTTTAATCCTTAATTTGTAATCCCGAGCCAGATGACTCAGTCTGAAAAGATTAGCAACAATTATTCAATCAGTTGACACACTGATTTGAGCTTTGTTGCAGAGAGCTACCCTGGTGTTTACTCACGCTACCCAATACAGAGTACAGGATAGATGAAATGGAGACATCTGGATGAAGAGCTGAATGGCCAGGAGAAGCAGAGCCCACACGAAGCACCATGGTGTCATTCCTATTGGTGTTTTTTTTTTTTTTTTTTTTTTTTTGAGCAGGGAGCTGAATCCCTGGCAAGTCTCTCGTCGAATGTTTCTCTACGGCGTGAGCATGTGTCTGGGCCAGGTTGGCAGAGCCCAGACCGGGCGAACCAGTCGGATACAGTCTGGTTGAATGCTGGATACAGCTTCCAGCAAGCATGATGCATTAGGCAAGGTGGGGAACGAAACCCCGACCCACACTACACAGTCAGCACACTTATAGTAAGGGTAGGAAATTACCACAGATTCAGATGACGGTCCGGTTGCAATTTACAATGTCTCTGCATAAACCGTAAGCTCTGCGGTCATTTTTTGAAGTCCTGATAGGCTGATCGCATGAACACAAAACCTCAGTCCTCTTCAGACAAAATGCAATCACCATTCAATGATCCAGTAGTAATACTTCTTCGGATGCAGTCTGAGCAATTGAAGGCAATGCTCCCTCACTAGGGAAGATGGTAGCAGATAGGCCAGACATAGCCTTCCCGACAATTTCCCTGCACACCTATGCAGGAACAGCTGCCCGACTCTCTCTCTCAAACTGTTAACTCTTTTTTTCTCCAATTCTACTCTGACCCTCTGCAGCTGGCAGCACAGGACTTTCCCCCCAATCCAAAAGGTTCGATTCGTTCCTTCATCGTTCTGTCACAGCTAGAGCTCCCCCTCCAGATATATTTAGGTGCCAAACAGTAAAAACAAATTCCAACAGAATTTTACTCCCACAAAGCCCCCTTGGGCAGGCTTCATTTTAGGGCCCCAAAGGTGCTGATTGGTGCAGATAGGCAGTCCAGAACCAGGATGGTGGCACATAACAAAATGTCCATGCTGCAAAGGAAGGCAGATTAGACACACTACATTATCATTTCCATTTAACACTGATGATCAGTAAACAGAGTCCTGTAGGGCTCCCGCTGCACATTAGTTTTACGGCAGAAAGAAGAGTCTGTGCTGCAGCCTGGGTAGGACTCAAGCCTGGAGGCATCTGGTCCTCACTCAGATCAATTATAAACCACAAAAATAGGCAGCTCTTTAGAGACAGGCATGGAGGCCAACTGAGCACTCGCATGCAAATACTGTGAACTTGCTGAGACGCAGAACACCAGCGTGGCAGTGGGCATTTAGGCTCACCCAAGGAAGATTTTCGGGAACCCCTATTTGTAGGGGGGTTGCACTCTTCCCTGCCTGGAAAGAACTTGGCATCTGCGTCAAGTCTATACCACAAAGAGAATTTAGACATTGAAGGTGATTCGCCAGCAAATTAGCAGCCAGTGCAGTCCGTGGAGCACAGGCGTTATATGACTGGACCTAGAAGAACCAGTCAGTAGCCTGGCTGCCTCATCCTGCACTAGCTGCAAGTGGTGAATCTCAACCCCCAGTAGCCCAAGATAAAAGGCATTGCAGTAGTCAAGACGGGAGGTAACAAAAGCGTGGATCAAAGTAGGAAGATTGTCTGGAGGAACTAGGTGCTTCACCCAGGCGATGTTCCTCAGATGGTAAAAAGAGGTTTTGACAACTGACGACACCTGAGATTTAAGTGTCAAGCAGTCATCAAACACAACACCCAGGTTCCGCACTCGGTCTGAGGCAGTTAGCTGGACACCCACAAGCCATAAACCCGAGGGTGATCCCGTCAACAAGCCCGCCTCCCGGTGACCCTGGTCCTCCACCAACACCTCAGTTTTTTCTGGGTTCAGCCGCAGCCAGCTCACATTCATCCAGTCCTGGATGCTTGTTAAAGACCGAAAAGGTAGCATCTTGGCCGGGCACAAAGGACATGTACAGCTAAGTATCATCTGCATAGCAGTGAAAACTCAGACCGTACCACCTGATAATCGCTCCTAACAGCAGCATGTACACCGCAAACAACATGGGTGCCAAAATGGATCCCTGCGGCACCCCATAGGATAGGGGGAATGATGCAGAGGAAAAAAATCCCAGACACCACCATCTGAGTCCTACCCTCGAGGAAAGATTGAAACCAACTGAGGACTGTACCAGACAGCCCACAGATAAACCACAAGCACTCCAATAACACACCATGGTCCACAGTGTCAAATGCTGCAGAGAGATCAAGAAGGACCAAGATGGAACGAGTCCTTTGATCTCTCGCTATTAGGAGGTCATTTAGTATCCAGACAAGAGCTGTCTTGGTACTATGTCTTTTCCTAAATCTGGACTGGAGAGAATCATAGACATTGTGGCTGGTGAAATGATCATCCAGCTGCGACCCGACCACCTTCTCAATAACTTTACCCACAAAGGGCAGGTTAGAGACAGGCCTGTAGTTAGCAAGACAATCCGGGTCCAAGGAGGATTTCTTAAGAAGGGGCTGATCCACAGCCTCCTTCAGAGGATTTGGAAAAATCCCCCTCTCCAAAGACCTCCAGACTATCTCAGTGAGGACCGGACCAATTTATCCACACAGCCCACTAGGAGACGTGTGGGGCCTGGATCCAAACCACAGTTGGTCGGGTGCAATAATTGGATGATCATCACAATGTCATTGATTGTGAGAAGGCTGAAGTCAGACCACACAAACTGGGTGTCCAACGTCTCCCAGGGGAAGCATAGGGGCTCCGGGACTCTTGGATAATGCCCACAGCTAGCATCTCCTGAAGATGTCTTTGGATGTCAGCTATATCTACAGGTGCCAGGCATCGAGAGCACTCCCAGAAAGGCCGGTCATCATGAAGTCTAATGGTATGCTCTGCTCCCCATACACACCCCACATCCCATTCCTTTAATGAGAATACTTGGTCCCTGTGGGCAAGCTTTTGGTTGATAAAACTGTTTAATTGTGCAGTCAGTGGGGACTCTCCAAAGTCTAATGGCTCCATAGACACCTCCTCAGCTCCACTCCTTGGCTTCTTGCTGGGCAACACTGCAGTGTTTGCACAATGAACAGTGGCTAGCGTGCACCTGCGGTTCACATGAAGCTCTCGATCAGACACATTCTGGATTTGGACCATGACCCTTCTAGCATAGGCATGGGCTCGGACGGGTAATATGTTTGGTTTGACCATCAACCCCTCTGGCAATGTTTCCACTTCTGGTGTGCCCAGCATTAATATTTTGTTTTTCACATCTCTCTAAAGGCAAACTTCTCCTTGGACAGTATATTGGGCATTAGGGGCAATAGAAAAGAGGCAGGGTCTTTCTTCCATGATATTCCCACCAGCTCATTCTTGTCCACCTCTTGAATTCAAGTTTGCAACTCATAAGCTTGCTATACCAAAGCTGGAATCTGCAGGGCCCAGCTGGTCCGCTGTCCCTGCTTCTCTTGACATAACTGGGCTAGCCTTCCAAACATATGCGCATTGGTCCCAGTGAGCAAGGGAATTTCATTGTACAAACCCGTAGGGGAACACACTAGGGCCAGTGTCTCTACTTGTTCATCTACTCCTGCTATAGTGGTGGGGAAGGACAGCCAGACCCGGATATACCCCAGGTAGGGGTATGACTTCTCATTCAATCCCCACACATGTAAGCCTTCCAAGGGTTGCAGTGGCACATTGGGCAAGTGTTTGGTGTACCAGTCCTGAAACATAATAGTCACTTGGGAGCCACTGTCGAGTACCACCCTAGCTGAAACGCTGTTCACCATCACAGTGGTCTCTATGGATGGACCTACCACTTCGGACCAGTCTGGCGAGAGGGTGGTGGTGGTCTGTCTCACAGCTGTTTTTGTAGAATATGACTTCTTGGGTGGCCCAGCTCGAGATCTTGCAGTACCGTGCCTGATCAGTGCCAATAAATAAGTGGTAGCCTTTCCAAAATTCTTGGACATACTACAATTAAATTGAGTGTGCCCATCCTCTCCGCAGTGATAGCACAAAATCGGTTACTTGGAGTCTCTAGGGGGAGAGGGCCCAGGTCCAGGCCTTACTTGACTTGGCAGATTTTGGATGCTTTCTCAGGCTCGAGTTTCCCCTCTACACTCTCTGAGCCCCTCCATGAGTCAGTCACTTGAGTGGCATGAACCAGGTCCCTGACTAGGGCTCGCAACTCTCGTACCCCTTCCATCAGGCCACTCTCAGTCAGAGTGTCTGAGGAAATGGCATGAACCCCCACTCCACTAGTAGGGACCTCACTCTTAGGGTCTGGAGGAAGTATAGAGAGAAGTGCAGCCTTGGTCCCCTCTTGAGTTTGTTGATTCATTCTCATGTCTTTCAATTCTTGAATTAACTGTCATCTGTTGTAGTTTGGATTCATCCTGTGGTTCACTGTCTCTCTCAAGAATCTGGTCAGTGCGGGCAAACCCAGCATAGGGCTCCCACCCTTCATCATCATTCTCTGCTTCCTGGATCTCTTTCACAAGGTGGCAGTACTCTGGAGGAATAGCATTCCAATCATGCAGTTTCAGCTTCAACAGCAGCACACTGGAATACCTGGCAGACTTTAGAATATGCTCTAGTCGAACACGGTTTAGCTCACTGGCAGATACACTCCCTTTTCTATGGTCCCATTGCAAAGCCCGTTCAATTTGAGTAATGAACACTGACAACTTTTCATTCTTCCATTGCTTAGCAGATTTAAAGTTCCACATTAGGTTCTCTTCTGATGCCGTACTGCCAAACACCCACTCCAAAGTAGAAAGATATTCAGCTGCTGTGGCTTAGGGACTGGTGAACTGAAGGAACTGAATAGCCTCCAGTGCAGGACCCTCAGTCTCCATGAACCTCTTTCTTTTTTCCCCATCTGAGCACTGCCACTCCTGGACCAAGGGGGTAGCATAGTCCATCCATATCTCTAGGTCGTCTTCCCCCACAGGCACTGGGATTGTGCCTGAGAAGAGTCTAAGCCTATGATAGCAATCTAAGTGCACTGAGGGTACTGAGGGTATCACTATGGTTGAGGCCACCACCACGGGTGCTACAGAGGTGACCGGGGTGGCTAATGGGGACTGCACAGGGGATGCATCTTCAGATAGATCTAACATCTTCACCAACTCTAACAGATCACCCTTCAGTGGCTAGCAGCCTAAGCAACTTATCCTCAAACCCCTCAACCTGAGGAGAACTCAAGGTGGCAGATGGGTCGCTATGCAAACGAATGACCCACCACCCCTTCTGGGAGCCCTCAGGGAAAAGGATGGGAGGTATCCTCTTGGGGTCGATGACGCGGCTACAGGACAAGAGGGCCACCATAGTCTGATCAAACAAATCGAAGTCCGTCCCTCTCACTTCAGCCTTCCCCAAACTTTCTACCTAGTCAACAGTCTCAACAATAATGGCATTAGGTGGCCTCAAAGGGATATCCATCAAAAATATGGCCTGCTGAGGGTCCACCCCCTCAGCTTCACTCCACACCATCATACGATGTACCACCAACTTGGGGGGGGGGCGAGCTTAATCTTGGGCATGACCAGTGATTCCATTTTTAGCATTATTTCTATACAAGGACTGCAATAACTCTCCCTGACCACTAGGGGGTGAAAAGCCCAGTGGTACCTCCAAGATGTAACCCCTAGGTGGTGCTATCCCAAGGGATACTACCCCTGCCTGCACTGTGGCCTGCAGGTTGAGAGGCCTGGATTCTCTAAATGGGTGCCTCCACCCGGAGGACAGGGTTGTTGGCCACATGACTGCCCTGGGTACAGCCCTCCAGAACACTGGTACCCCCCTCTGGCTCCCCTAGTGGTCTGAATATACCTGCAGCTGCCCCACACCAGCACTCTTTGCAATACACAGTGAATTCCCCGATAACCACTTACCACCAGGGCTGGATTTGCTGGAACGCCCTGAAGACCCCCCTGTAAAGTAAGGCCTGTAACAATGAACATACACTATCACAGAGCGTTCAATACAAAGGTACTCCACCACCAGTTGAAATGCAAAAAGATTTAGATCTGTTTTATTAGAGGCATGAACAAGGGAAAGGGCAGCAATCGAAGTTGATTTCAGATCTGATTTTAGTCCGGCTATAAGACATGCACTCAAAGGTACCTGTATTAGTCACACACACTGGGTACCCAGTTGTAACTACAGGCTAGCCTGAAGCATTGCCCAGGGTAGGCCAGCACTGCAGCTGGTCAAGGCCCTTTGGAAGGAAGAAAACGCAACACACTTTAACCTTTAATTTGTAATCTGGAGCCAGATGGCTTGGTCCGAAAAGATTAGCAACGATTATTGAATCCGTTGACACACTTTGATTTGAGCTTTGTTGCAGAGAGCTACCCTGGTGTTTACTCATGCTACCCAGTACAGAGTGCAGGGTGGATGAAATAGAGACCTCCAGATGAAGAGTTGTATGGCCAGGAGAAGCAGGGCCCACACAAAGCACCGTGGTGTCGTTTCTGTTTGTTGTTGTTGAGCAGGGAGCAGAATCCCTGGTGGGTCTCTAGTTGAATGTTTCTCTGCAGCATGAGCGTGTCTGGGCTGGGTTGGAAGAGCCCAGACCAGTTGAACCAGTTGAATAAAGTCCGGTTGAGTGCTGGATACAGCCTCCAGCGAGCGTGATGAAATAGGCAAGGTGGAAAACTAAATTGCGACCCACACTACACAATCAGCACACTTATAGTAAGGGTAGGAAATTACCACAGATTCGGATGACAGTCCAGTTGCAATTTACAGTGTCTCTGCACAAACCGTATGCTCTGCAGTCATTTTGGAAGCCCTGATAGGCCGATCACATGAATGCAAAACCTCGGTCCTCTTCAGCCGAAATGCAGTCACCATTCAGTGATCCAGTAGCAATACTTCTGCGGATGCAGTCTGAACTATTGTAGGCAATGGTCCCTCACTAGGGAAGATGGTAGCAGATAGGCCAGGCACAGCCTTCCCGACGATTTCCCTGGCGCCTATGCAGGAGCAGCTGCCCGACTCTCTCGAGCTGTTAACTCTTTCCTCTCCAACTCTACTCTGACCCTCTGTGGCTGGCTGCACAGGATTTCCCCGATCCAAAAGGTTCAATTCATTCCTTCACCTGTCTGTCACAGCTAGAGCTCCCCCTTCAGATCCATTTAGGAGTCAAACTGTAAAAACTACAGCTCCTACAGAATTTTACTCCCACAAAGCCCCCTGGGCAGGCTCCATTTTAGGGCCCCAAAGGTGCTGATTGGTGCAGATAGGCAGTCCAGAACCAAGATGGTGACACATAACAAAATGTCCATGCTGCAAAGGAAGGCAGATTAGACAAACTACATTATCATTTCCATTTAACACAGATAATCTGTAAACAATCACAGAGGCCTGTAGGACTCCCTCTGCACATTAGTTTTACGGCAGAAAGAAGTGGCTGTGCTGCAGCCCTGGAGGGACTCAAGCCTGGAGACACCCGATCCTCACCCAGATCAATTATAAACTGCAAAAATAGGCAGCTCTTTAAAGAGACAGGCATGGAGGCCAACTGAGCACTCGCATGCAAACACTGTGAACCTGCTAAGATACAGAACACCAGCGTGGCAGTGGGCATTTAGGCTCACCCAAGGAAGACTTTTGGGAACCCCCATTTGTAGGGGGGTTGTATTGCTTTTTATAGGTCCCCCTCTGCACACCCCTTCCCCCACCTTATTCAACCTCACAATCCATCCATTGGTCTTCTTACTTGCTCTGGTATACCTGAAGAAGGTTTTGTCTGCTTCTTTTACTGACTTTGATATCCTTTCTTCAGTTTGTGCCTTTGTACACCTGACTGCTTTCCCCACCTCCTTCTGTTTTGCCTGGTACACTTCCCTGTCGGCCTCCCGCTATGTTTCCTTGTACTTTCTGAATGTTTGTTTTTTTTCCCCTAACCTTCACTGCTACCTCTTTTGGAAACCATAGTTTTTTTTTTGCTTTTTGCTTTTATTAGCTTTCCACATAGGCCTGTTGTCTCTGCTATAGCTTCTTTAAGGTTCAGCCACTGTTCCTCCACTCCTCCCGCTTCCTCTCCTTTGCCAGAATTTTATGTAGGTATTCTCCCATTTTGACAAAGTCTGCCCTCTTGAAGTCCAGGATCTTTACTTTTCAGTGTCTGAGCTCTACTACTATCTTTACCTTAAACCACACTGTATGGTGATCGCTGGTCCCTAGATTGCTGCCTACCAATAGATCTGTTATTGTGTCACTATTTATAAGAAATGGGTCTAATATTGCTCCCTCCCATGTAGGCTCTTTCAACTGTCTGAGGCATGTCACTTCCAGGGCATCCAAGATGTCTCTGCTCCTGGTAGTGGCTGCTGCATAAGTGTGTCAGATAACATTTGGCTTGTTTAGGTCCCCTACCAGCAACACCTCACCTTTCTCTGCCATTTTGTGTATGGTTTCCACTAATACCCTGTCTATTTCTTCCCCTTGTGATGGAGGTCTGTAGACAACTCCAGTGTGGATGGTGGTGCCATTTCCCAACTCAAATGTGACCCATAGAGCCTCTTCCTGTCTTCCCCCTATCTCCACTGCCTTGATCATTTCTCTGATGTACATAGCCACCCCTCCCCCCTTTTTGCCCTCCCTGCCTCTCCTGAAGATTGTGTCCCCTAGTATAGTAACATCTCAGTCATGGTTTCCTGTGTACCATGTTTCAGTGACTGCAACAATGTCTAGGTCTTCCTCCACCATCAAGGCCACTAGGTCTGGGATCTTGTTTGTCAGGTTCTTGGCATTCCTACACATGGCTTTCCATGTTTTGGTCCCCTGCCTATATCGGCTCCCCCTATCCCAACTCCTATGTCCTCCCTCCATGCCTCCCCTGCAGTTTGCTTCCTTTGTGTTTCCTTTTGTTGCTTCCGTGGCCCAGGAATCACTCTGTGTACCTCACCCTGGTTGGGGGGGGGGGTGGCAGTTGGTTTTTCACTGCTTAATTCTGCCATCCCCCTTTGCCTGTTTAAATGCTCCTTTCTCATCTCTAGCATCTGTCTGTCTACCTTAACCTTTGTGGGTGGACAGTTGGTATTTCCTTGCTTAATTTTGCTGCCTCCTTAGCTAGTTTAAATGTTTTTCCAATGAAACATTCTGGATGAGGGTCTGACACCGGAGGCTCCGGTGTTGGCGGTCATCTGGAGTGGTTTCTATCACCTCAGGAACATCAGCAGGATTCATTCCATTGTTCCTTCTGAGGACATACCTTCACCTAGTACATGCCTCTGTGACATCACTCCTAGACTACTATAACGCCCTCTTCCTCTGTGTCAGTGGCGGTGCGCTATGACACCAACAGCATGTGCAGAATGCAGCTGCAAATTTAACAGGTCTTTCTAGATCTAGTCATATTACCCGTGCTCTGCGGGAGCTGCACTGGTTGCTGGTAAAGTGGTGCATTTCTTATAAGATTGAGCTATTTACCTATAAGACTCTGCATGGCCTGGGTATGGTTACATGCATGATCTCTTGCATCTGTACTGTCCCACATGTCCCCCTCTGTTCTTTCAATGAGAGCTTCTTGCTAATTTCCGAAACCAGATTAAAAACTTCTGGGGACAGAGCTGTCAGGGTAGTGGGTCCAGCACTCTGGAACTCATTACTGAGGGCTGTGAGAGAGGCTTCATTGGTTGAAATATTTAGAAAAAGCATTAAAACCTACCTTTTTGCCCAGGCCTTCAGCTCCACTATGGACTCCTGATTATAATTAGTATTTCACCTACTATTATCTGGGTGTTTTATGTTTGATGTCCATATTTGGTTTTCCTGTATATTTTAATTGATGTTTGTTAGCTCACTGTTTATAGTGTGAACTTTATTATGTTTATGTAGTAGGTGTGTGTGGATGTATGTCATTTTTTTGTAATGGCACCCTGGCCCTCCTGAAATGGGTGCCAGAAATAAATAAATAAAGCTGCTACTACTACTACTACTACCCAGAGGGCCCCTCTAGGGAACCACTGATGTCATGGTGTGCCCATATATGCCTGGTGTGTGTCATAGTAGGTACAACTGCAGACATATGTACCTGTAGATCTGTATTGTGCCTCCATGTGTGTCATGGCTGGGTAACAATGCAGGGGTGTGGGTTGGGAATGAGTGCACAGCACCAGTTTCAGTGGCTCCCATGGGTTTGGGCACATCAGTAGTGTCTGTGTTGCATCCTCCCATGCTGGCCATCATTGCCAGACTAGTAAAGTCTGTTTTATCATCTGTACTTGCAGGTGAAATAATAGTCTTGCTGCATAGGACACAGTGTCATAAAGGGGGTGGGGGTGCATACACTCTTTGTTGGGCCCTTGGGTACCACTGGTGCATCCTCTGCTGGCACTGTAATCTCCTTTGTCCCACCATCCTTGGCCACTTTGACTTCTGCTTTCTTCATCATGAGTCCAGTATCTGTAGAAGGATGCTACAGCATTAGCACTACGTGGTCCCTCCCTACAGTACCAATGGCTCCCAATTTTCAAAAAAGGCAGCAACAAACTTGCCAAATATTATAGATCAGTCAGCCTTACATCCCTCCTTGGCAAAATGATGGAATCCATTTTAAAAAGACCATATAACTGAATTTGAGCCCCCAAAAATCTAAATGACAACAGCCAGCATGGGTTCAGAAAAAATAGGTCATGTATTACAAATCTCATCTTGTTATGAGCCAGTTAGCAAGGCTCTAGATTCATGCTCCTCCATTAATATAAAACTATTGTTAGACTTTTCAAATGCATTTGACACCATCCCACATGATGGTATTATACAACAAGCATTTGTCAATGCCAAATGTTGGCTTGCTGGCATGAACATTGGTAGTGCAGGAGTTAGAAATGCAAACTAGGAATGGCAGTGAAGTATTGAAGTAACGCCAACACACACACACCCTCACAGAGAGTGAAAGGCATTGGGAGTGTGGCTTTAGGTTAGTCATAATGCTTACACCATTCCACCTCACCCCTCCACACCCTGTAGAGAGCTACAGATGGTGAGGTGTGCATTAGGGTCTTCGGCCATTATGCTCACCCCATTCCGTAAGGAAATAAGCTGAAATGGGTGCAATATAGAAGAATGGGGTGAACGTTAGGGTGGCCGAACCCAAGGTACACTGCAATGCCTGTTAGTGGCTGTTGGGTGGGATTTGGGGGGTAGAATTCTGGGAACATTATGGCTGATGAACCCAAGTTACGTCCCCAATGCCTGTCAGTCTCTACAGGGTGGGTGTATGATCGGAAACCTTACCACCCCGGGTGTTTGTTGGTCTTGTCACTCCAAATTTTCAACATTGGCTTTTTGGAACGCCACCTCATGAACAGTGGTGCTATTATTTCATTACTCAATCCTGAAAGTTCATTTCGCACAGCAACTGTGCCATTGGGAGCCACAGGTTTGGAAACACATTTCGGGCAGGATACAAAAAATGACAACTGTACTGTTCATGAGGAGGAGTAATAAAAAAAAATGGCAATGTTGAAAATCTGGAGAAAAAATATGAAAAATGTGCAAAATTATGAGTGTGAGTAGATACTGTGCAACGCACTCCTGTAATGCGGTCATTTTTGGAATTTTGTTTACCAAATTTTCAACATGGGCATTTTGGGACCTCTCCTCATGAACAATGGCACCGTGATTTTGTTACTCTGTCCCTAAAGTTGTGTTCGCACAGTGACCATGCCCATTGTGCACCACAGGTGTGAAAACATGTTTTGGGCAAGATGTGAAAAATGACAGTTGTACTGTTCATAAGGAGGTGTGCAAAAATGGCAATGTTGAAAATCTGGATTGAAAATGTAAAAAATTGATGAAAGTACAAGCTTGCATAGAAACTGTGCAACATACGCTGGTAACGCAGTCATTTTTATGTTGGCTCACACTTGCACGCCAGCCAACATATTGCAGTAGTAGCAGATTTGGAGGTGCAGTCACTGTGGGCAAATGCAGGGCATGCATCAGTAGGTGCTTCCCTCATTCCCCAATAAACCAGCATGCAGGCGCTGACACCAGATCTAACAAAAATGCTGCTGCAGTGAGAGGCAAGCTCGTCATGCAGCGGCACAATAACACGCCTCCCGATGTGCCTTTACTGCAGAAGTTTTCCAGTAAACATGGCGGCAGTGAGTGCCGCTGCACACAATGCCGACTTCAGGGGTGCCCAATCCCCCTGTTGGCTTGCCCGACCCACTTCATTTGCAGACTGGCAGCCCACTCCCCGTCAACATAATGCTCCCCCTCCCATTCCAATTGTGTGCTGAGGGGGTGCTAAATCCTCCTTGGCATCATGTGCCCCCCCAACAGTCTTTCTTTGCCAACGGGGGTCCCCAATCCCCATCGGCTTCAGTCCTCCCTGCCCAGTTCAATTTCCCAATGGGGGAGGCCACTCCTCATTGGTATAATGTCCCCACCCCCCCATTTGTGCTGTGTGCTGAGGGGGTACCCAAACCCTCTCAGCATCATGCACTCCCCCTTTTCTGTGCTGACAAGGGGCCAAATCCCCATTGTCTGCAGTCCCTGTCCCCGGAATGCAGGTGGTACACTGGGAGCGCACCCCAGTGTACCAAGCAACACCTGCAAAAAAAGAAAACTACCCTCGTCTTTTTTCTTTTTTCATTTTCCCCCTCTGAAACAAGAAAACAGTCCCCCGCAGTCCCTCCTGCCCCTCCCCCCACCTGCGCCCACCCCTGTGTGCCCTGCCTCCCCAACACACCCCTCACCCCATACGCCTCCAGAGCCTGGCACTAATATCTTCAGTGGACCAGGAACACGTCTGCACTCTTCAAAGCTGACCGCGAACTGAAGAAATGCTAGTATGCTGTATAATGGCATAAATAATTTTTTTTTCAACTTTGGTGCATATCTCAGTCAGTTTTTGAGAATTTTGGCACCAAATTTTCAACATGGGGTTTTTGGGATCCCTCATGAGTTCAGTCACTGCCATGGCATTATTCAGTCCCAAAAGGTGATTTCGCGGTCACTGCATGGAATCACCTTTCGGGACTTATGGGCAGACTGGATGGGCCTTGCGGTCCTTATCTACCGTCATCTTCTATGTCAACTTCTATGACTAATGAAACAGTGCCACTGTTCATGAGGTGGGATCTCGAAAAGCATATCTTGCAAATTTGGTAGGAAAAAAAAAGACTGTTTTGTGAGCGTCCGTTGCGCAGTTTCCACGCATGCTCGTAGCTTCGTGAACTAGTAATATTTTCACTCCAGGTTTTCAACATTGCCATTTTTTTCACACCTCCTTATGAACAGTACAACTGTCCTTTTACATATCCTGGCTGAAATGTGTTTTCGTACTTCCGGCACAGAATAGCACAGTCGCTGTGGGAAATCGGTTTTAGGGACAGATTAAGAAAATGACAGTGACACTGCTCAAGAGCAGAGGTCCTAAAATACCTATGTTGAAAATTTGGTGATGAAAGTCTATAAAATGACTGTTACAAGCATGTGTTGTGCAGTTTCCACGCACCCTTGTAACTTTGCAAATCTGCAATATTTTCATGCCAGATTTTCAGCACTGCTGGAGAAGAGGGCTGAGGCACCTTACTTTTTCCCCACAGTGGTAGCCCAGGTTCGGGAATGAGCTCAGGCTGTTGGGGATCAGCAGGGGGGGGATTGAGCATCGAGAGGACAGCTCTTCTCTCCCAAGGAGGGGTGGCTTGCTGTTTCAGCCCTCGACTGCCTCCAGGTGGAGGCCTGGGGGTAGCACCAGCAGCTTCGAGTGACACGAAGGGAGGGGCAATGGTTCAGTAGACATATACATCTCCACGTACATATCTACATGCCACTGCAGCTGGGAACACTGGGGAGAAAAGAGGAAAAAAGGATGGAGTGGGCTAAATGATGCCCTGCCTGCCTGCCTGCCCGCCTCCAGTCCACACTGCAGGCCAGCCACCAGTCCATCTGGATCACTGCCTCCATTCCACACTGCAGGTCAGCTTCCAGTCCATCTGGATGTCTGCCACCAGGTGGGGGAAGGCTGGCCCTCCCCTTCCCAGCCTCGCTATGGGGGAAATCCATGGGAGATTTTGGCCTGGGGGTACAGTACTAAGGAGTGTCAGGTAAGAGGAGGTGGGGAGAGGACTGAGAGCCTGCCTGCACCAGTCAAGGAAAAAAAACAGTTCTATAGCAATAAATAAACAAATCAATGATATTATCGCTATGCAGAAGCTTAGTTAGACCAATCACTGATTAAGGATCCCAATTCTGGTCCCCCATCCTACAAAAAGATAAAAGGGTCACCAAACCTATCCAGAGAACAACAAAATTTGTAAGAGGACTCAATCTTCTTCCTTATCAGAACAGAATAGACCATCTTGACCTAATGACTCTGGAAGAAAGCAGTCTTTGTGAGGATCTACAACCATTATGTAACATATTGAAAAATCAGGAGTTGATGAATTCTATGGGTTTAATATATAGGGAGCTCGATTTTCAAAGCCTCTTATTACCATGAGCCGCAAGCACGCTGAAGATATGGTGCACTGGTCTTGCAGCAATCACCCAGACAGTGATTGGGGGTTTCACCCTGTGTACCAGGGGCCATATGTTAGAACAGCTTTTTCTAATCTAGCTTGTGACATACCGAGTGACTGTTTTTATGGATCTAGTGCCAGACATCTGGTGCAAGCTGCCGTAAAATGTCGAAACTGTTGCAACTGCGCTTCAGATTCGAGAATTGTGTGCATTTGCAGCAAAGAGGTTTGGCTCACCTCCAGAACCTAAGTGTTGAGGTGCTGGGCTTGGTGCAAGCCCTGCACCATGCTTTGAAAATCGAACCTAGGGTGTCTGAAATTGCAAGAAGTCATCACTCTAGACAAATAGTCCTGTAAAGATCAAATACAGTACTTTGACTAGATATCAATTCTACACGCAAACAGTAGCATATCACTGAAATAAACTGCTACAAATTTAGCTAATGCCCAAAATAAGAGACCTGTAAAAACAGACTTGACAATCTAATACTGCAGGACCACTTCATAATGGACACCCACTGAGAAGTGGGTAGGCTGTCTCGATAGACCACATGGTCTATTTTGGCCTATTATACCATAGAAAATATTCCTTATTATGTACTCGGCTTTAACAGTATTGAGGCTATCCAGCTCCCCATTAATGGTCTGATCCATGAAGGTGGTGGATATAGTGTCCTCGATGTGGGTGAAGTCAGGTGTGTCATTTGGTCTGCCACCCATGACCAACTGTGACTGGTGATAGCTGGTAAACTTCCATTTCATGGCCACCTGCAGATTGTGCCACTTGTGTTTAATTGCTGCTACTTTTTTTTTTTCTGTTAGTCTGTTTATCTCCTTCCCTGCCTGGTTGACCCACATTCTTGCCGGCCACCCAGCCCTATCCCCTGACCACAGGACTTACCATCACTTCCTTCTGCCCCCAAGGCTTGCCCTGCATGGCAGGGCAGCGGGGATCCCTGAACCCACTGAAATAGGACATGGTTCATGGAGAGGTGCCTGTATGTGTTGGAAGCGGAGCTTGCAGAGGCCGGCCTTCATCCGATGCGCCTGGGGATTTTTCTTCCATTTTGTCCCCCCCCCCGGAGCCTGGAGGAGTGTGCAAGATTGTCAATGGCTGAACTGTGCACACTTCCACACACAGCACGCTGGAAGGCTGCTCCATCTCAGCCTCCCCTTATGGGACCCAGCATGCCAACACCTAGCCTCCACTAAGTGTCAAGCAGGCACCGGTCACCATTCCACACCCTCCCAGGGAGAGGAGAGCTGTCCTCTAGACATTCAATCCTCTCCCTCCCTGGCTGACCCCCAGCGACCCACTCGCACCGCAAACATGGATCACCGGCATGGCAGGAGGTAAGGCATGATGCTACTGGGCCGGCTCAATTGCTGCTACTGTTCAGGAAATTGACAGCCCACAGTAATTCCTATCAGACCAGCAGTTTCTTTTTTTTTTTTTTTTGTAATTAACGTTTTTATTAGTTTTAACCAAGCAACATCGAATGAACAAATAATGAAGTGTTGCACTGAAAGCGCAGGGCCAAAACCCTTAGATTCAATATTACATTCACCGCACTTTCTGTTGCGATAATAAGAGAGAAGAAACACAAAACAGACTACCCTTCCCCCCATCCCCCAACCCCAAAGGTTATGAGCAATAACAGTAATAGAAAATAAGGAATTAATCAATACGATTCGAAGGCTATTTAATTTCTTGGCTTCCAAGTCATCAAAAAGAACTCTAAAGGACCCCAGAGAGATTTATAATATTCATGTTTACCCCGCATATAAGCAATATGTTTCTCGAGCCGTAGTGCTAGGGTACATTCCCTATGCCACTCTAATAGGGTTGGAGAGTTGTCAGACGACCAGTGCCTTAAGATTAACAACTTCATAACTGCTGAGGCGAGAGAGACACGTGCTCTCCAAACCCTGGAGGTGGCCATTGGGAAAACATGTAATAGACAAATCTTGGGAGCATCCATATTATTTGAGCCAAGGATAGGGTCTAAGAGTCTGCTAATGGCTCTCCAAAGAGTCCGAATCACCGGGCACAACCATAACAAGTGATACAAAGTACCTTCTTCCTTCTTGCAATTCCAACAAAGAGGTGAGCTGAGTGCTCCCCGTCTGAATAGATGAGTAGGAGTCAAGTAGAGGTGATGCATGATATTGAAGTGAACCATTCTTAGCCTATCTTGTTTAATGTACCTATACATAGTCATCCAGAGTGTTTTCCAAACTTCCGGGGAGTCCCGTAGATTCAGTTCTTTACCCAGTAATAACAAATACCTGAGGGAAGCCTATGGTCCCATTCTTGGAGGAGCTTATAAACTTTGGAAACTGCATGTGATTGTGCAGTCCATCAAAAGAAGTCAATATTTTTGACTCATGACTGGAGTGCAAAAGAGATTTAGAAATGCCTGGGCTAAGGCTTTACTAAGCTGTAGCCACTTAAAAGTAAGAATCTCTGAATCCATGAAGTCTTTTAGGAGATCAAATGAAAATGGGCTGCCCTGTTCCCAAAAATCGGCTACAGAAAGATGACTTATCTGTGGCCAGAATGCTGTGGGTATCAGAGTACCACCTATTTTAATTTGTAGATTTTCAAAAATAGGTTGGGTATCTGAGAGCCACCAGCTAACCTAAATAACGTTGCAGTTGGTGGTAGCTCTAAGGACCACCCATAGGATTATTTTAAGGAGTTTGGGAACAACAGTCAATGGGACAAACAACAGAGCATATAAAGAGCTTTTCACCTTCTTCATGCAGGTCATGTTCTATATCGAGCACAAAGGTGAATAAGCTAGGCATACTGTGCTTATTATTCCACAAGCTCAGTTTGCAGGTATGTTGGGCCAGATAATACAGGAACAGTGAGGGGGCAGCTAGGCCGCCCTTAGATTTTGGGACTGTTAAATTGAAGTAGGATCAACGGGTTACTTTCCCTTGCCATAAAAAGGAATTAAATATCCTCTGTAGATTTGTAAACCATTTCTTTGAGAGGTAGGTCCCAAGCATTCCCAGAGGATATAATATCCTAGGAAGAATAATCATTTTTAAAAGGTTCAACCTACCCCACAAAGTTAAGGGAATTAAGTGCCATTTATTTAAATCTTCCGAGATATTATGGACTAAAGTACCTAAGTTATCTTTAATCATAGAGGAGAGACTCGTACTAATGGCAATGCCTAAATATGTTAAGGATTTGGTTTCCCAAGCCAGGCCCAAATCCTGTAGATCCGCTTTTCTAACATAATGGTTTAAAGGGAAAATTTTTGTTTTAGAACAATTCAGTTTATAAAAGGATAGTCTGGAGAAACTATTTATTTCCTCCAGTATAGGTGGTATGGAAGTCCCTGGGTTCTCAATATGTAATAGAACATCATCAGCATAGGCTGAGCATATGTAGCTGGACTCCCCTACTTGTATGCCTTTAATGAGTGGGTTCTTCATTAATCTACCCAAGAAAGGTTCTAAATACAGATTAAATAACAGAGGGGACAGAGGACAACCCTGCCTAGTACCTCGCTCTAACTTGATGACCAGTGACAATACCCCATTGCATTTGACTCTCGCAGAGGGAAAAGAATATAATATTCTAACCCATCTTAGAAATTTGGGTAAACCAAAATGGGGAAGTAGCAATAGGAAGTCCCAGGACACCCGGTCAAAGGCTTTTTCGGCATCAAGTGAGAAGAGTACTGTCTGGGTTTTAGATTCTTTGGCCTCTGCAATAAGGTGTAACAGTTTCCTAAGATGATCATGGGGTAATCTCCCCTTCATAAAACCCACTTGTTCCCTGCACACCAGGCTATCCATAACTTTGGACAATCTGTTAGCAAGGATTTTCGCCAGAATTTTAATATCTGTGTTTAGGAGAGATATTGGTCGATAACTGTCCATGCTAGAAGGGTCCTTTCCGGGTTTTAATAGCAAAGATATTGTTGTCTCGAGGAAGCTTGGGTCAGAGATACCAAAATTAAACCAATATCTAAATGTGTCTAATAAAATTGGAGATATAATTGGAAGAAACACCTTATAAAAATTACTCTGGAACCCATCAGGTCCAGGAGACTTATCGGGGGGGCAACTGTTGAATGGCTTGGTGTATCTCAGAAATCGAAATTGGTGCACTTAAGTCCTCAGCGTCAGTTTCTGTTAATTTGGAAAAATAATTGTAGTCGGGTATGAAGTAATCTCTGAAGCGAGGGCTTAAATTCAGAATCCTCCGCATATAATTTCTGAAAGTATGCCCCAAAAGGCCTTAGGTATTTCTCCCAGATCCATGCAAACTTGATCACCTGACCAGTGATGCGTACACTCACAATATATTGAGCAGACTCAAGCTGTCTTACAGTGGCTAAGAGTTTCCCAGCCTTCCCCCATCCAAATATTGGAGTCTCACCAGAAAGAGCCATTTCCGCTTGTTGAAAGACAAGTCCCGAATATTGAGCTGGCAACTGATGTAATCTAACCCACTCAGTCGGGTGAATTCCGAGATAGGCTAAACTCAATTTGTTTAATCGAGGATAAAAGAGAGGTTAACATATCTCTCTGAGCCCGTTTCCTCCTGGAGGCGATCTTGATTAACTCTCCCCTTAAGGAACACTTTAGGGCGGCCCAGATCATGTCTCTTTGGTCTATGGAATCTTGGTTATCTGCTACAAAGTGCATAATAAAGTCCCTTCGGACCCCCACAGAGGATTCCTCTTTTAGAATTTGAGAATTTAATCTCCATTGTGGTGAACGCCTAATCTCTGGGGATGGCCTGTAGGTTATGCTAACCAGGGCATGATCCGATATTACTGTGGCGGAAAAATGTCACAACAGATCCCCGTCGTGTAAACAGTGAGTAATTACTCAAGTAGTTCAAAATTTAGGCAAAAAGAAAAAACATCAGAAATTTCCAGATATTGAGCCAATTGGAGCAAAGCGAGTGAGGCGTGACCTCACTTGAAAAGGTCCGGGAAAAGACGCTGCAACTCCTGTAGTGCCTGTAGATAGGAGTCAAAGGATAGCCATCTTCCTTCATGGGAAACCATTAATGTAGCAGGATACTTGACTTTGTATGGCTTAGATGCTGCAATAAGTTTGGTGACAATCGGGTGTAATTCTTGTCTTCTGACCCTCACCGAGTGGGGCAGATCCTGGATGATCCGTATCTGCTTGCCCTCCCATAAGAGCTCCTTCATCTCCTGATCTTACTTAAAACATGCTGCTTATCCAAATAGTTTAGAAACCTCATAATTAGAGGTCTGGGAGACTGTTCTTGTGTAGGGGGAGGGCGCAAGACTCTATGAGCTCTCTCTATTATGTACTCGCCCCATCCGGGGGGAGAACCTGCGACTTTATAGCAGAGCTTTTGAAGGAAAGTAATCAGGGCATTCCCCTCCTCTTTTTCAGGTATCCCAATGACTACCAAGTTGTTTCTTCTACTACGCCCCTCTAGATCTTCGAGCTTTCCCTCTAACTTTTTAATTCTCCACTTCACCAGCACTAGTTCTGTGTCAATCCCGGATTGCTTGCTTTCTAGAGAAGTCATCTTAACTTCTGCATCGCCCATCCTTCGCGTCAGAGAATCAACTGATTTTTTTTTTTTTTTTTAATTTCCTGCACGTCCTCAGCAATGGATGCCATAGACGTTTGAAGAGGCTGCATTATTTCCAGGAATCTCGCCTCAGAGAGTGGAGCATCTGCGATGGGTAGATGCGAAAGGCTGGCGGCCTGCTGCTTCGCTCGCTTTGCGGCCTTCTGTTTCTCCGGAGTTTGGGGAGGCGAGTGTTTCGGCCGTGATTTTTTGACGTAAGCCTCCAAAATAAAGATCAGGCAGCAGCTTCCAGTCGGTGAAAGCACTCGTTCCGCTATTTGAAGGGGTTTCGATCGGCAAACAGTTGTTGTAAACAGCAAAATCTAGAGAATGAGCGGCGGAGCTCCTGGAGTGCGCTGTCAATGCTCAGGTTGCCATCTCGTGACCCTAGACCAACAGTTTCTGTATCAGCTGGCCTTTCAGGTCCCAGCACCATACTGCACACTGTAATGGTTTGGTTCCTCCATGGCCACTGTAGCACTTTCCTCTGCCATGAAGTTTGGTGTCTGTGGCTTTTGGCATCCCTCCTTGCTTTCTGTGCTCTGCGCTGCATGCAGCCCATTGTCAGGTACACTGGGGTGGGTCTGTCATCATACTGGCCTCTGAGCCTATTCCTCCTCCGTCGTCAGCCATTATGTAGGCACTGCTAGTATCCACAGCACTCTGGTTCATATACATGGCTGTCGTGTGCAACCCACATCTTATATGGTGGGGTCAAGGGGAAATACCAGAGCAGTTTTCTGTGTATTCAGGTACACCCACATCCCTGCCTGGGTACTCTGCATACCCTCTTTTGTGCAGTGCTGTACATTACACTATCTCTTTGGATACCTACCAGTGCATATTACTTATATTACAGTTCAGCATTGCACTAGGCACCTTTTGGGAGCATGTTGCTCCTTGCTTCCTGTGCCACCGAGCATTGGGCACCTTTGAGGAGCATATCATTGTGGATCAGGCTCTGACTTCTCTTTCTTTTCTCCCTTCTCCTTTTCTTAAGGCTGCTTGACATAATATAGCCAAGCTGACTTCTTGCACGCACTGACTGTAATATGAGTGTGTGTCAGACATGGACTAGCCACATTACTCTGTTGCCTCTGATCCTATGGCACCTAGTGAAATACTATTGCATTGTAAGGACTACTTGCAACTTGGGACTTCTGTTATGGACTACAGTTTTACTTTGAAATATCTTAGTTTAGGTTTATTAAAAGGTAGCATCCTTATTTGGCTACACCTATGTTCTGGAGAGGGAAAACGCATAACTCGCTTATCAAGTACGAAATAGAGAGAAAACACTCCCTTGCACAAAATCTACTGGAAAGCCATCCAGGAAAGCCCTGAACTTGTGGTTTTGCAACTAGAAACTGAAAGCTCTTAATGATGGGAAATAAAGGTGCCCGGCCAAGCACTTGACTGAGCAAGATCTCCTCCAAGTAACACTGCTGCATCATCCTTGTGCCTTGTTGAATGCAGGTCATGAGCACAGGAGGAACTATGCACTGAGTGATGGTGGTGCCAAGATTAAGAGTGACAGTCGATGCCCAGCAACAGAAGGAAAAGACTAAAAAGCTGGCATGGAGGTGAGCAGTCGTTGAGATGCAGCTTAAGTGAAGCATTCTGTGCCACCCAGTACCAAATTTGATCATTTCTCCAGTCCCATACCCATTGCAGAGGCCAAACTGGTCTCATCTGACATTAAAAAAAAAAAAAAAAAAAAAGTAAAAATTCAAATTAAATTGGTGCTAATGAACCACGTACTTTTGAAATGCAACTCGATCAGGGAGTGGAAATATTAGTGAAAAAATACAGCAGCTCAGGAAATGGGGAATGGGAAACTGGCACAGCGATGGCAGCGGCTCCTGTCAGTTCCAACAACAGATGCCTCTGAAATAAAGAACATGCTCCAGCAGGAGCTGGAGAAAATTGCTGTCTTCAAAACTTCTGTGGCATCTTTAGAGGAAAAAATACAGGATCTGCAGCACAAGACACAGAAACCAGCCTGTCATGTGTGGCATCTTGGTAATTGGTCTGCCACTAAAGGACCCCTTACCTTCTCCAGTGTTCTGCTTTCCCATCTGGTGCTTCTGCAGTAGTCGACTGTAGGTACCGAACTGAGTTGGATGCATAAAATAATAAAATAAGGTTTATGCAAGAGCATAAGCAGGGACATCTCATCAGCAGAGGGTGCAGACTAGACTCTAGAGAAACGGGAAATTGGGGTTTCCTAGCCACTTCTGGAAATAATTAGCACCACATGCCCATGGCATTAGCTGAAACATTCTGTTCTTAGTTAAAGGGCCGCAGCTAATCTTTAGCCCCATAGCTTAACTCTGTACTCCACATCACCTCGGGTACTGTAAATGTGAGTACCACTCGAACAAGAAAAAGCATTACTATGGCAATGAACACAATAAAAAAAAAAAAGAGAATAACTGTAATCATTAGTTTGACTGTAAGCAAACATTAGCAAAGCACATTTCAGAGATAAAGAGCAAACTTTGTAAACATTAATATAACATTTATCAGCATCATGGAGTAATTTGGTAAGATGACTTTTTGATTGATTGAAAACCACAATACTTGGCTGCAGGGGAGGGGAGGAAAGAATCTGGACTACACTGGTGGCCAGTCAGTGTAATGCCAGGGGAGGGGGGACATCATAGCACTTGAGGCTGGCCATGGCACAAGCACGGAGGTGTGGGGAAAGGAAAGGAAAGACTGGGAAAGGGGAGCAGCACTTATTACCCAATTGCAATTCAAGTTATGTTATGACTGGAAAAACACTAGCATTTCTAAGATCTGAAAGAGAAAAAATGCTAGATCAAACAGTAATTCAGAAGTAATATGCATATGGTTAAACACAGAATTTACAGAATCACCACACTGAGCCCGAATAAGGTTCACTTGATTCTGTGACTTTTATAGTCAGTTGGGATTGCTGAATGGGTGGCTTGAACTAGTTCCTGACAGGGTGCGGTCAGGTCACAAAAGGGGCATGGATTCTGAGCACTGTCAGACCCACACCATTTAACACAGTTTGATCAAGATCCATTAATGTACTTTTTGTGCAAAATATTCTTATTCTGGTACACTGATTGGGGTACATGAGAGTCTTGAGAAGACGCATGAGGCTGAGAAGGTTCAGAAAGTTCCTCTGGCTGAGCAGGTAGAACAGGATCTAGCAGATAAGGGTCAGCACTGTGTGGTTCTGGTGAAACTGTTGTCATACTGTCAGCAGGAAGTTCAGTTTCTGAAAGTATTGCAGGTTCCAAAGAAGCTTCCTTACTTGGGGGACTGGGATGATCAAGGAGGGTATCATGCAAGTACCCATGCTTCAACCTGTTGATGTGAATTTTATTGTGTACCAGCTTTCCATCTGACTTGTGGCCCAGTCCAGGTGCGAAGCAGTTTTCTGGTGGCAGCTGGAGCAAGGACCGGTCGACACAAAAATAGAATGTCCCCCACAGAAAATGAAGGATCGTGAGACTTGGCTACGGACATTTTTTGCATTGCCATTTTTCTCTGTCCCAGGGTGTCAATAGCAACCTGTCTGGCTAGTTCAAGCTGTTTCAACATTGGGATGATGGAGGAAGCTGACTTTGGGATGTCTAGCAGCAAGAGATCTTTATCCATAGGTGTTCTTGGGTGACGTCCATGGGCTAGGAAAAATGGGATATACTCTGTTTTGTCTACACAAGGGCTGGAGTTGTAAGCAAACTGAATGAAGGGGACGAAATGGTCCCAAGTGTCGTGAGTCTCATCCAGGTACTTGGATAATGTGTTAAGAATGGTCGACATAACTCTCTCACTTTGTCCATTGCACTGTGGATGGTAACTGGTTGTATGAGTCTTTTTGATGTTGAGAAGCTTGCAAGTTTCTCACACAGTAGTTGAGAGGTAGTTAGTGCCTCTGTCTGAATGCAGGTACGCTGGGGTACTGTGACACCAAATGATTGTGTTGAGGAAAACACTTGGCACAGTAGCAGCTTTAATGTCTTTTAGTGGGATCAGTTCCAAGTACTTAGTTAGGCAGTCCACAAAAACAAGAATATACTTGTTGCCTTGAGTCAGGGCATGTAGGCAGGGGGCCAAGAATGTCCATGCTGACTCTTTGAAAAGGTTACGTGGCTACAGGCATTGGAATGATGCGTGCCTTTGTCAGTTTGGCAGGAGGCTTTCTTGGGAACAGGGCTGGCAGGATTTGACAAAGCTGACAATGTCCTTGCTCATGTGAGGCCAGAAGTGAAACCTTGTCTTTTCGAGAGTTCTGTGGATTCCCACATGACCTCCAAAAAGGGGAGAGGCATGAGCGGATTGAAGAACTTCCGAGACTAGAGAGGCTGGCACAACTAACTGTACATGAGTTCTAACCATGCGATGACCCTTTTCTCCCTTGGTCCAGATGTGAAAAAACACCCTTCATTGAAAAAATACTGAGAAGGCAAAAAATTGTACATCCTGGCAGTGTTTCTTTTGTAATGGTAAAGTTCCAGACTCTAGATATGTGGTGATGTCTGTAAACTGAGATCGGTATTAGAGGTTGAAAGAAGCTCTTCGGCTGATTGCAATAAGTGAGGATTGGTGCTTTTTCTCTGTAGAAGCAGTTAGTAGCAGCAAAGCAACTTGAGGTATTGGAGTGTCCACAGGGAGCTCTTCTGTGGAGTGGAAAGGAAGAGTTTGTCGGCAGGATTCTTTTTCTGCAGAGGCTGCTGCAGAGAGAAAGAGTTCCACAGTTTAAATTGTAGGCAGAACAATCGGGCATATAGCTGCCGGGTAGCAGGCTTAATACAGTTTGTAATTGCTGGTGCTGCGGTCCGGAGACTGGAACAGGGAGAATGATTTAACTTCTGTTTGGTGCCTTTTTTGAATTGACTGACATCCCAGGTAGAGAGACTGTACAGGCCTTGCCAGGGCCGTCCACGATGTAGGAACTGGGAGGCTGCAGTTGCAAGCTCCGTGAAACTTTTGGTGCTCTTTTCTGGCACTGAATTTATGGAGCATGCAGCTCCGTGGGGTTTGTGGAGGCTTAGAAAAATAACTTTTATACTATAGCTGATTAGCAGTGTCCCACATTCATGCACATTTATATGCCAGCACATATGTATGTCCTGAGGCAGATTGCAGGAGGCTTAAGTTAGCAGGATACAGTTCATTTTTATTTGCTGTGCCTTTCTGCTACCATGTGGAATTTTCTAAGCATGCATACAGTTCAGGCACACTTCGGTGATGACTCTGGGGTACCCAACAATGCAGATAAGCGAGATGGGGGTCTGGGCAAAAGAAAGGCCGCATTCTCCACCATATGTGGCATTTTGGTATTTGGTCTGCCACTAAAGGACCCCTTACTTTCTCCAGAATTCTGCTTTCCGATCTGGTGCTTCTGCAATAGTTGACTGTAGGTACCGAAAGAACCGAGTTGGACACATAAAATAATAAACAAAATAAAGTTCATTCAGGAGTATAAGCAGGGACATCTCATCAGCAAAAGGTACAGAGTAGACTCTCTAGAGGAACAGGAAATTGGGGTTTCCTAGCCACTGCTGGAAATAATTAGCATCACATGTCCATAGCATTAGCTGAAACATTCTGTTCTTAGTTAAAGGGGCGGCAGCTAATCTGTAGCCCCATAGCTTAACTCTGTATTCCACACATACATAGATGACAGACAGCAATTATGAGGCTCAGGTACAGGAACATGCTGAGAACCGACATAGGGCTTGCACATATATGGCACCTAGTTATTCCCAGTGATGGGGCTTACTCGTTCTCACCAACACACCAGTCCTATTCTAGGATTGACCTCAGGCTGACCCCAGCACAGTGGACACCAGAGAGACTAGAAGACCAGATAGGAGTCATAATTATCTCAAACCATGCACCAGTATCCTTCTCATGGCTTCCGAAGGGCCCCGGTAGCCTGTCCGCTCAACAGTGGTGCTTTAACACCTCACTTCTTAAGGATGAATCCTTCAGGTCTTCGCTGCAGTTAGACATCACTATCTTTCTGGAGGCTAACAAGGCTGCAGACTCATCAGCAGCCACCAGCTGGGATGCACTGAAAGCATACGGGTCGTGCCTGAAAATAGGCATCTCTATGCCTAGTGTTCCCAACTGGTTACCAAAAGCAAATAAATAAATACATTCAGGGCCACTGCATCAGTTATGCCTCCCACCTGTGGAAGGCAAGAACCAAGGATCTGAAGGAACATTTGCAGAGGCTCAAAGACCTGGAGCAGCAATACGAGGAGGTGCAGAAATGCCAACCCCCAATGCTCCTGGCTGGCATCACAGGCACAAAGTACAAAATAAATATGCCCCTGCACTAAAAGGCAGAGTGTGCCCTATTTGGCCTCTGACAATCCTTCGGGAGTCCAGAGAAAAGCCCGGTTCGCTGCTAACTTAATAACTTGAAAAGCACTAGGAGAAGTACAGGCAGGGACGTAATTATAAGGGGGGTATACCCCCCCAGCATTTCTATCCCTACCTTTTCCATCACTTATGTCCCCCAAATATTTCAGGCTGAGTCTGGGTGTAAAAATAATAAATGTTACCTCTGCGGACAGCCAGACAGTCCATGTAGTGTGCACAGCCTGCAAGTGCAAGCACCGTCTACAGTGCTGCCTGTTTTAATTGATCACACTCACATAGACAACAGCTGATTGATCACGCTGTACTGTTGCCAATGGGGACAATAACGCAGGCATTAGGGAAGAGCTTTCACAGGGCTGAAACCAAACAATAGGCAGAGTTATTGCTACAGTGACAATACTGAGGACTCCGAACAATTCCTGATCAACATACGAATATGCCAGTAGAAACAGACCATCCAGTCTATTTAAGTCTGCTGGAGTGTGCAGCTAGCACCCCTAGTTTGCAGCTGCTCCACCCCATTCCCTTTGTCATCCCACTGCCACCCCCACCTCCCCCACCCTCACCCTCCCTATTCCCTGTCCCATGCCCTTTTGAAGCTGCTGACAGATTTACAAGATACCACCCATTCTGGTAGGGCATACCATTTTGCTACCACCCTCTCTGTGAAATAGCATCTCCTCATTTCCTTTCTAAATGTCCCCCCCATTCTTGGCCCATGCCCCCCGGTGACTATCCCCCTTCTTAACGTAAAGACCCCATCTGCCCCATCCTTATTGATTCCCCTCAGATACTTGAATCTCTCTATCATTTTGCTCCTGTCCCTTCTATCCTCCAGGGTGTACACATTCGGGTGTCCCAGCCTGCTGTCATAGTCTCTCCCCTCCATTCCACATATCCTCTTAATTGCCCTCCTCTGCATGACCTCCAGTAGCCTGATATCACGCTTTAGGTATGGCCTCCAAAACTGCACACAATACTCTAAGTGTGGCCTTACCAGCGACCTGTAAAGGGGCAAGATCACCTTTCTTTGCCTGGATGAAAACCCCTCGCTTTGCACCCCAGCATTTTGTTCGCTTTTGCAGCCGCTCTCCTGTACTGGGCAGTGTTGTTCATTGTCCCTGTTGTCATTACCCCTAGGTTCTTCTCCTCCTCAGTGATCCCCAGCTTAACCCCCCCCCAGCCAGTATTCTCTCCTTGGGTTCTTCACCCCAAAGTGCATAACCTTATACTTCTTTGCATTAAACCCCAGCTGCCACTTCTCTAACCACTCCTCTAGCTTGCATAGCTCCCCCTGCAGCTGTTTCCATCCCTCCTCTCCATCCACCACTGCTCCGATTTTGGTGTCATCCGTGAACAGACTTATCTTGCTCACCACACAGTGTGCAATGTCTGATATGAAGAGCACAAACAATACTGGCCCCAACACAGAGCCGTGTGGCACCCCACTCGTCACTGGCCTTGAAGTTGAGAGCTCCCCTCTCCACCACCACCCGCTGCAGCCTCCCACTTAGCCAGCTTGTAATCAAGTTCATCATTTTTGCCCCTACCCCTACACCAGTTAGCTTCCCCCCAAGCCGCCCATGAGGCACAGAATCGAAGACCTTGCTGAAGTCTAGGTAAAGAACATCCACCGCATGACCCTTACCCAGCTCACCTGTCACCCAGTCATAATATTGCATCAAGTTGAATTTACAAGACTTCCCTGAAATGAACCCATGCTGCCTCACATCCTGGAGGCTATTGTCCTCCAGGTATGACACCAGTCTTTCCTTTAGTATTGTTGCCATGAGTTTGCACACTATGAAGGTGAGACTTACCAGGCGATAATTTCTCGGTTCATTCCTTGGTCCGCTCTTGTGTAATGGTACTACATGTGCCATCCTCCAGTCAAGTGGCACACATCCTGACTCCAGTGAGGTGCTGTACAGATCCACCAAAAAAAAATGTTGCTAGTAACAAGGCAAAAGAGAATTTCTTCTATAGTACAAACAGGAAATATTGTATTAGTTGTTTATCCAGGAGTAGCACACTAAGCTGAAAGCTTTTTTACAGGAGCGACCTGGGAGCACAGGGAAGTTAAGTGACTTGCTCAGGGTCACACAGTATGCAAGTGGAAGCTGTGAGATTCAAACCCAGGTCTGGTCTGCTGGATGTCACCAGATTTGCAGCTCAGAGCCTTAAACCACTGAGCTATGTAGTACACCTTTTTTTCTTTACTGGTAATAAAATACACTTGACAGTCTTGGGTTGAACTCACTATAGGAAACTTGAGTCTTGAGAGTTTGAGTAAAAATATTTATTATGAAATGGGTTAAAGAATGCCAGCTCCTGATTGGTCGAGACCACCTGTCAGCAGGGCTGATATCCCAGCACAACAGCCCGGCTGAAAGAACTCCCAGACCAACAGACCCAGCATGCACATTTAGAGCCGTCTGCCTCGGTCAAGCCACCCACCACACACGCTGTAGAACGCACGTCTTGCCGCTGAATGCAGTTCATTTGAAACTCCTGCTGACTGCGTGCCGCACAGTCCTGCTGAAAACTGATTATTTTAAAGTGCTGCCCGGAGCAACTCTTCTTCACATGCCCCGGTACTGGTTAGTGTTTTAGTAAAATTAATAAAAATGGACAGGCTACCTCACAATTGTAGAAACACCTTGACCGCGCCCTCGCCTTTATCTACATTGGCTCCATCTAGCACACCACCACACGCGAGACGGATCACAAAAGAAAAAACTTTTTTTATTTAAATTAAAAAAAAAAAAAAACAAGAAACAGACAGGCTAGCTGTAGAGTTCAGCAAGTACCCACCCCTCCCACGATGTGACCAGGTACCACTTAACACATCCGTTAGCAAAGACACTGCTCAGTAGTTCCATTACTTCAAGAAAAAGAGATGCTGCTTAAAGCATTGATGCCACTTGCTGGCAAAGTGGTAACACAACAATGACCAAATTGGACTTTTTTTTTTAATTTATGTTTAGTCGAGATTTTTGTATATTTTTTTAGAAATAAAATACAGATTTGAGTAATTATTTATTTATTAATATAGTAGTAGCATGGACCCATTTTATAATAGCAATAAGACACTCCGGGGGGGGGGTGTTATGATTGGATAATGGCCTGCCTCATGTGGGTTGAAGCACAAGGCAAACAGTCCCAGTTCTGATTGAGTGCCAGTGGGACAGGGCGACATAAAATACTGGCTATACATTTGTGCCTGTGCCTGGAGCCTCCACTGTCTCACACACAACAGCTCAAAATGCTGTTCATCTAAAACTTCCCTAGTAAATCATTTTAGACTAAAGCACAGCCCAAAATGGTTGCTTTTTCATCTGCTTTCTGAGCTTTTCACATCTGTAGTGTTGTGGGTTTGTAGATCCCTGCTGCAGATTAATCTGGGAGCATTAATTATAAAGCATCACTTTGTTTCAACATGGGGGGGAGGCTTTTATAAAAACTGCATCTATAGAGAGTGCCCAGTGCTCATAAACCGTACAATATAGAGTATATATGATGGAGTTCAAATAAAAACAGAATAATGTATGGTAGAACGCTGTTAACATTAGGATATCATCATTTCCTAAGGTTGTTAACCTATCGATGTGACGTAGATGTTGTTAACCTATCGATGCTACGTCAGATCGATAGGTAACAACAACGATCGGTCTGCGCATGTGCGTGCCTTTTTTCACACGGGGAACCGATGGATGAACGCAGCGGTTGGGAAGGACTGAATGGCACGGCGGTGACTATTTTTCCAAAAGTAAGCAGCCGTTTTACTTTTTAGGAGGGACCATACACTATAAAAAATAATGTATGGTCCCTCTATCAGCAACCGGTCACTGTTAACTGTCTCGAGGTTGCCATGGTGACATAAACCTCTCGAGCTTCGCTCTCGAGGTTTACAGGGTTGCCCTGGCAACCTCTTGACAGTTAACAGACCGGTTACCGATAGAGGACCATACATTATCCTCTATGTTATTGATGTTTCATTTATTACACTTAATGTCCCTGATTAAGAATCTAAGTGTAATCAAATTTCATGAAAACACATTTAAAGAAATGCAATTTATGTTTAGATTCTCTTAATCAATGAAGGAAGTGTAATACATGAAATGTCAACTCAGTGATAACGCTGTTTTTATTTGTACAGTCTGGATCTGTAACTGAGTATTGCAACAACAGAAACTGCAGTTGCAAATAATGGAACTTATCTTGAATTCTAAATTTGTGGTGTTTAAAATCTAACCACTGTCAGGTTCCAGGACACGAGTAAGAACTCAGTTCGGCCATTGAAACAATGCAATGCAAAACTAGATTATCGGAGAGTGAATTAAAACGTAGAGGGAGGTGCATACTTCTCAGTTGCTATGAATTTTACATAGTGCTGATTTTTACACTCAGTTTTACCCTTGCTCTGCAAAGGTTTACTGAAATTTTTGGATACACAACCTATTAAATCGTTGAACTAACTTGATAAAAAACATTCCTTAAAGGGACACTGTCAACCTGTTTTTCATCATATTATTTCTAGTTGAAAACCTACATTTTGTGATTGCTTACCTTCTCTAAAATTCATAGATGTTGCTGTTTGTTTGTTTTGTCTGTCTCCTTGTTCAGTAGAACTGAAATGCATGCCAATGTATATTTATAAACAACCTTGTTTTGTTTGCAATCCTGGATCTGTTCTTTCTATATACTTCCTGAGCATTAGAAACACCCCCCAAACAGTGCAGTCATTCATGAGGCAGTAGCCTTCTAAACTCCCACTGCATCATGAGTGGCTAGACTGTGTTGTGGGTGTTCCCAAGTCCAGGAAAGATGCAGTTGGAGTTGATCAAGGAATGTAAACAAACCTGTTATGGTGTGGTAACGCCAGTATGTTGGGCAGTCTGTTTTTCACTTTTTTAAGTAAAAAAGAATCCGAATCAAACTACCAGCTACATCAGCAATTTTTACAGAATGTTTGCAATAATAAAATGTTTTATGGCAAATTAGCGACACTTTGAGACCTATAGGGGTTGACAGTGTCCCTTTAATACAAAATATATGGGGCCCACTATTTGTAGACACATTTTCTTTAAAATATGAAAGGGGTACACATTCTGGCCATTTGCTCTGAATTTTGAAACTCAGTGCTATGAATTTTAATGCTGAGAGGTTGCAAGGTATGGTGAGACACACTCATTGCAATTAATTGATAGTCAGAGGTTTGAGTGAGACTTTAAATGAGTGACACTTGGCAGCAAGGCAGTCATAGCAGAAGAGAAGGGGTGTAAGGAATGTGCAGTGTTAAACTGGCCCACCTAGATACCTGGAAATTTACAAGTGGGCCTTTCCCTCTCTTTTGCCACTACCCACCTTTAAGTCTCTGAAAATCCTTTAATTTTCAAATATTTTTTAAGAAAATGGGGGTCTGACTATTGCAAGAAAATATGAAAAATACAGCCTTTGTGTCAAATTGAAGTGTAAAGCAGTTATAAGTACATCACCCCTGAGTCTACTTATACATTTTTCAGGTGGACCTCCAGTTTCAACTTTCCACGTGTGCCCCCTGTACCCAAGTCCATGACTGGGAATGTGATTATTTGGACAGGCTGGGTGGAACAAGATATGTAGGGGGAATTAGGGATTTTTTTTTCCCTTAGAACAGGGAGGGAGGCGGGTGTCCACAAATAGTTTGAGTATCATCAGAGCGGAGGGGCCAGGGGTATAGTTAATGAGTATGGGTAGATGTCTGTCGGCTGTAAAGCCAACGCAACCTTGGTCATGCGTGGAAAACACTGTAGTGCTGGCAAAGGGTGGATAGCCCTCAGGGTACAAGCAAAACAAATTCACCACACTCAAATCATACAAAATAAATGGCTGAAAACGTTTACATGTTGGCACCAAAATACAAACTTTAATGGAGTGAACAATCCATGCTGCTGCTCCTACCCAGCTCTCGCAGAGGCTTCATCAGAGGCAGAGGAGCAGTGGCATGAGGTGTTTGTTCCATTAAAGTTATCCCTTTTGCTCAAAGTTTTCTGCTTTTTATTTTGCATAATTTGAGTGTTTTGAAATTGTTTTGCTTCTAGGTGTCCATCAGCAGATGGGGACATGGCTGGGCAGATGCTATGGGAGGGTGGAAAGCTGGAGATGTGTTTATTTGATACTCTACTACGCTCCCACACAGTGAGTAAGTAAAATGAGGAAAAGTGGATGCTCTGAAGCAAGGCAAGATGTAGAGTAGAAGAAAGCAGAAAACAGAGTCAGAGGCACATTCAGGTCAGAAAAATATTTTCGATTTTTAATGTATTTTACGATTTTGTTTGACTTTTACCATCAAATTCCTGCGGGTTCTGATCAGAATAAATCAGAACTAGTCAGGATCCTGAATTGGATCCTGGTCCTGGTAATAAGGGTCGGTGCCTTTTATTGTGGGGTCTGGGAGGTGTAGACAGGGAGGTTGGGTTCCATCTGTTGCCTAGTTTGTTTATGTGCCAAAGGTTTACTTTTCTATTTGAACTGTGTGGCCACCATAGACCGACAGATGCAATTCTAGGCTATCATTATATAGGTAACTGGCCAGTTACAAGTGAAGTAATGCCAGAAGTGATATGCAGATAAGTGATGTTTAAGATCAATAGTGAGGGTGTTTCCCTATTCGTGGATGGGTATGTTTGTGAAACTAATGGCTTTCCTTGTCTTGGCAGCCCATCTGTTTTTACTGTATAGAAGGCCAAGTTTGGTGTTTTCAGTTTTGATTTGTTAGTCCATATGGTTTCCCATGTCTGACCTGGCTCATTGTGCCAGTATCCTTCATCACATGGCTTTGTAACAATATAGTTAATCAACTTCATTTATAGTATGACTCATATATTCAGCCAGTGTTTATATATTATTTTCAAGCAACAGGCTGAGACAGAGACAGAGACTCCACATAAATTCTTACATTTTCTTCCAGATGGTACAACAGTGGAAGATACTACCACTCTTCATCCAGGACACCATGAGTTTGCATTCAACTTTCAGCTGCCACAAAAGTAAGTATTACATTTCTGAAAACAATCTTGAACTGTAGCATGTAAGGAAGAAGAAATAAGCACTCACCACAGAAAACATACTTCAAATGGATTTACATAAAACATATTCTGTTTATTAATGTCAAAGAACAGACAGTTGACTTCCTATTATCCAGCAGCAGAAAAAACACTTGCCACAAACATATACACGCCACAGAACTTATGCTTTGCCTGGAGACTTTGCAGGCTTCATCAGAACTGTAGCATGCATATGTTCTTAAAAGATTTCTTCTTACATAATTTTAATTATGAAGTATCAAAGAGACACTCTCCTAGTTGATTGGCAAATAATACATTCCTTTCATTAGGACATAAGCACAGTAGCCTAATCTTTCAGCCAAGACTTTTCTCAGAAGCAATTGCAGATATTACTGGAACAGACAGGAAAATTAAAACCCGACAGTCCAATTACTGTTTAAATTGTAAATATTTCTGCCTTGTCAAACAGGTAATAGTTTAAAATGCATTATACACATGGACCCATATATTCAAGGTATTAGCACTGCACTAACAGGATTAGAGACATGCTAATTAGATATAGCACAACTGCCAGGTTATTAGTGCAGCAGTTGCTGTATTCTACCACCTGATTAGCACATCACTAACTTGTTAGCACTATCACCTACTATGCACATACCAAAATTAATTGACATGCATGCAAAAAATGCAAGCTGGTACATTGACAGTGTCTTGGAAGCACTAAAAGGCTACATGTGCAGCACAATTCTTTGAGCACCCAGATCCCTAACCAGCACTGCCTTCTACCATCCACCAATGCCCCCACTATCCATCCTTTGAGGCCCCGTCAACCAGACATCCAGCACTCCTAGCCCACTCACAACACACTACTGTGCTGGAACTTATCTCTTAGGGCTAGGGCCACTCACAGCTCCTCAGTGTTCTCCCACCTTCTATATGGCTACCCACAATAGAGGTGAGGCTGGGAATATCCCTGAGCACTGGTAGCATTGATCCAAGGTGGTCTTGGGGGGAGCTGGTAGAGGTTTCTTCCTCCATGGTCAATGCCAGTTTTTTTTCCCTGTTTTGACTGCACCCATCCCAGGAGTGCAGTGATGTCAGAAGGTACCGGCAGAACTGACGCACCTACCGACTGCCACACTGCAAACTCCCTTCCACACACCGTGCCCCTGAATCTCCACCTGTAATCACTCAAGTGGCAGTATGGCAGTGGGATGTGGATCCCTCCCCCCTGGAGAAGAACATCCACTAGAATGCTCAGTCCTGCTTCCCTGGCCCTCTGATGGCCCTGGCCACATTCCTGAACCCAGGTCATTGGTGTCTCAAGTAGTAGCTGTATCACTGCACCAGTGTGCTTTTGTCCAGCACTATATAATGCTGCCTAAAGCCTTGGCTTAATAACATGGGCTGAGGTGAGCAGAAGCCGCCCACCCCAGCACCAGTGGAGCCCTGGTACCATAAAAAAAAAGTGCCCCAGTCCTCCTCCCTCACCCAATAGTGAACAACAGAACTAACAAAGACACACTCTTCTGACAGTGATCCCTTCCCTCACCTGATATCCATGTCAATATTCTCAAAATAATAGTCAGTACCATCACTGGGAGGGGTGTGGGCCACTAGACAACCAGGAAGGGATAATACGCCCATTATTGGGATTAGCTGAGGGGGGCACTAGACTTCCAGGGAATGATTATATTATTTTATCAATACTGGCATTGAGAGTGGGTGTGAGAGGAGTGACCACTAAACTACCAGTGAGGAATTATTTTATTTCAAGTATACTGGCGTGGGGGATCAGTGAGGGAAGGAATCAATAGACTACCAGGAAAGGATCCTATAATTGTAAAGATTTTGGCACAGGGACTGGGGGAGGAAGTGGGGCCACTTGACTGCAGGATTATATTATTTCAAGAATACTGGCATGGGGATTATGTGATGAAGAGGGGTTGGATCCCTTCGACACCAGGGAAACATTCAGCATTTACTGTCTGACAGGGATTAGGATGGGAGGGGGAATGTAGTGCTTTTTTATTTTACTTTACTCATACCATGGCATCCCATGCACCAGCCTGGTCTACTGTCAGATTTAATCTACAAAAATCTCCCTCAGGAACAAAAATCTTTACATCAGCTACCTGTACAGACCATTGAACATCACCAGGTCTGTGCTGTATCACATCGTGGATCTCATCCCTACCTGACCTTCTAACATGGAACTGATAAGTCTCAGGGATTTCAGCATTGAGTGGTTCAACACCCTGGAGACTGAAACAAGAGAATGAACTTCTGAAATGCACCTCAGCCAAGTAACTTCATCCTTTATTAGGCTTAACCCCAAAACCAAAATGGGTCTGTGCATAGACCCTCGCCACTCTGAGCATGAGAACTTGAACTGGGACAGGCTTGAAATTATTCCAGATGTGGAAATACCTAGGCATTCCAGTACACTCCACCCTTGACTTCTCCACTCAGGTATCCACCATCAGCAAATCTGTTTAATTCATGGCTAGGTCTGGCCTACCTTTCCTACCACCCTTGTCCCTCTGGTACAGTATACTCTTCCCCCCCCCCCCATTCCATCAGATCTGTTGATACTACTCTCCTTCCCATAATGCACTAAAAATATCACCAACAGGTTAATCTGGTACAAGGTCAGTTGGTATTCATCTGTATCCCCCTCCACCCAGGTCGTGCCTGAAAATTGGCAAGAATGTGTCTAGTGCGCTTACCTGGTCAACAAAAACTAAATAAATAATATGCTATTTTAATGGGTGATCAGGTTTTTTCCTCTTTTGGCCCTAGGTTCTAGAAGTCCCTCCCTCCTATAGTTTGCAACTCATCCATTCATCTGGAGTATAATTCAAGGGTTCTTTGAGAAAGCATCTTCTCATTTCCTCTGTCTGCTACTGCACCTACTGTAACTCCTGCCTCTTCCCCCTCCTGGGTGATGAGCTGGGTCTACCCCAATTTCCTGTCTTCATTTGTGCCACATTGCACTTAGTTTTGTTTAGATTACCATATTGTTCAAGTTTATAGCAGGAAAGCTCCATTGAGCAAGCTCATTCACAAGGAGGTCCTGCGGCATGTATACAGACAAAGATTACAAACCTAAGATCATAGTACAAAGTAATGTGATACAAAGTGCTCAAATAAAATATTACAAGGTAACAAATATAGGCATAACCTGGTGAAAACATTGCAAGTAGAAATGGACAGCCAATAAGAGTGAGTACAGTTCTCAATTTTTGTGTAACCTTACTTTGATTTTGTATCTACTGTTACACTTGATTAACTGCTTTGCCTAAATGTATTTACGTTTTATATATTTTTACTCCGCTCATATTGTTTATTTATTTGAAAATTGGTAACTGGGAAAGGCACACTGAGCCAAGGCTCATTTCCAGGTATGACCTGGGGAAAGGGAAGGTGGAACACACAGCAGAAATGCAAAGTATCAGAACAGCTGTACAGTCATAAGGTACAATAAAATAAAACAAAAATTAGAAGATTATTACACAATTTGCATGTACAGATAATAAAGTGCAGACAATATGTAACAGTCCATAAAAAAAAAAAAAAATGGCAATGATAAACCGTGGTCAAGAACAATAATGCCAGCAGGCAATTGACCAGTAGGTGGGATGATTGCCCAACCCAACCAGTATAAAGTGTATTCTGTGTTCAATGTCTGCACCTGTAATGTTGTCCAATGTTGTATCTGCACAATGTTCTTTTGTCTTACCCTCCCTGCGATGAGGTGCCTTTGTAAATGAGTCCCTGACTCAAAGGTTGTAAATCCGACATGTTCAAATAAATAAATAAAACTTAAAGGAGGAGGCAGAGCTGTAAAGCTGTGGGGGAATAGATGTTTGACCATGGCAGGAGCTGGGAAACCAGATGGTTGTTGTCTAGATGGATAAAGGTTTAGACATGGAAGGTACAGGCGGAAGGTGGAGGAGTTGAAGTTTCAACTAGTGCCTGAGAGAGCTGGGGATGGGGAGTAATGGAGGGAGGGAGGGAGGAAGGAAGTTTGGTCCAGAGTGAGTGAAGTTGATAGGAGATGGCAGATTGCCCAGCAGAGGAGTAGGGGACAGGAGTGGCAAAAGAGCAGTGATCCATGGAGCAGGGGGTAGTTGGAACAGGAGAGAAGATCAGTAAGAGGGAAGGGAACAAAATCGGTATTTGGATATGAAGGAGGTGCAGTGACCCTGGCAATGAGAGGGCAGGGGAGAGATGGATAAGGATGAATACAATGAGTGATGGTGTGTGCGTGGGGCAAGTTTGTTGCAAAATGCCAGAAGTTGAAGAGGGAGTCCAGTCTGGCGATAGAGGTGGAAGGGGGTTATCATAGACCACATATGCATAGGTTAAAACAGGGAGCACCATTTTGGTAACAAAATAGATAAATAATTTATTGTTGACAAAAAAGTCATTACAATATAGACATAACAACACAACATAATAAAAATTCAATAACCTATAAAGACAATACATTAATACAATTAAACATCTAGACCCACATGAGGCTGTCTGATATTGATAAAATGTTTACAGATTTTATAAATTTCAAGATACAATTATAGACCAGGCAGCAATTCTTTCTTCCTATATTGAGACGCTTGTAAGAAATACAATGACAGTTTCTCCAAAATATGAATTTCCTCTGAATTAAATAATAAATCTAGAATATATCGAGTGAGTAATACCATGGCACCAATGATTTATCCTAGACATTTTGCTCTTAGATCATAGTACCAAGAACATTTAAATATTTCATGATGTAAATTGTCAAGCTCTTTCATGCCACAATGACAAAAACCTATAAGTTGTGGGTCCTTAGAAAATCTAGTCATCAAAACGTTAGAAAAAAGCCACAGAGTGTGCTCTGTAATTGAGATCAGCACACAAGCTACTTGTAAACAAAGGGAGAGTGTAACTGAAACTGTTCAAACCTTTATTTAATCTAAAAGTAAAACATTAATTGCAACATAAAAAGACTGACAAAAGGTCAGAAACATCTCACCCATGCGTGATGGAAAAATGGCTGCTTCAAAATGCTCTGTGCAAAAACAAAGTTGAACGAAAGTGCCTTTCTTTCCATCATTTTCTGAGCAAATCTGCTAATCCATAAAGTGCCAAACCTGAAGGTATAAAGCAACTAGTGCTTAGCTGAAAAGAATAAATTGAAAGAAAACACTTAAAATGCAGCATAAAACATGAGCATGTGCAAGTCAATTGCAAAGATAGTGTTTTTGGCTAACCACCAGTTGCTTTATACCTTCGGGTCTGGCACTTTATGGATTTGCAGATGTGCTGACCTCAGTTACAGAACACACACTCTGACTTTTTTCTGATTGATATGGCTCTGAGGTATAGTGTGCACTAAATCTCTGTTTGCCGAGACGGGTCGCCCCCCCCAACTCCTCTACCAGGAAGTACTTTTGTTTTTTGAGTCCATCAAACCATTACTTGGAAAGGTTTCAAATCTATATTGTGTACAACATTTTCTGTAGTCAGGATCATGTAAATTAATTAGGTAAAACTTTAAACTGTGTTTTTTTTTTTTTTTTTTTGTGTGTGTGTGTGTGTGTTATTAACAAGCCAGTTTGAAACCTTCAAATTATTAACTGTCATTTTCTTTAGTTCTATTGATTACTGCATTTTTTTTACAACTTTAAAATAAGACAAATTAACTATTATCGCCCTATCCATCCATTGTTTAAAATTCATTAGATTGTAATGATCCAATAATATTTCTATCCATGAGAGCCAATTAGATTTTTTTATTCTCAGACCAAGACTTTTTTCTATTAAACACATTTTTCAGTTATACATGATCTGATAGTTGTAATTTTAACCAAAATGATAATATTTGAATATGAATCAATTATTTTACTGCAATTTGTCATAACTGTGGTCTAACTAATGCATTTGAAGAGCTCAATGGAAGACCCAGTGTTTGTTTGCTTGTTTGTTTGTATGTTTTATTTACAACTACATCTAATTTTCTTGAATCTGCCATACCCCAGGTTTCAGCAGAATAGACATTGAGGGATTCATTTTGAATTTATTGTTTTAATAATTGGTGATACTGTATGTCTTCCATATCTAGCATTACACCTTCTCAAGCCTAATGCTGTCTTATTCATTTTATCCACAGTAAGACTAATATGTTTATTCTACTTCAGGTTTGATGAAAAAAGTAACTCCAAGATATGTAAATTCTGTGAAAGTCCATTAAAGAACCATCCAATGAAAGTCTTTTGTACTTTTGTTGTGATCCAAATATTATTACCTTAGTTTTCTGCGGGTTAGGTAATAGGTTTAGTTTCTTGCATAAAGAATTTCAGGAAAACTACACTCTCCTATCTTCCAAATGTTATTTGTTTCCATTTCAACAGACAACACTTCATGTATTTAAGGATGCATGCAAATGCTTTAGTCTTATTTCACAGTTCATACTAGGCCCTGTTACTGTCCTGGGAGGCTCTATTTCGTGGTTGTTGAAATCTCATTGTCCCAGACAGCCGCATTAGCGTATAAGAACATGCTTCGTAATCACCCTTTAAACTCCCCAGTATGCCTGTAGGCTTAATTAGTCTTCAAAATAACAAGCTGAGGCCCAGTGGTGCTGAGGGTTGAGGCACTGGATGCCACACCTCGTGCTGTGCTGGTGACCTGGGTTCGGGAACTGACTCAGGTCACCAGGGGTCAGATGGTGGAAGGAGGATTGAGTGTCCCAAAGGATGCTCTCTTCCTCCTCCTCCTGGGGTGGGTTACCAGGAGTGCTTTCAGCACCTGTCACACCTATGCCTGTGGAAGCATGAGCACTAGGGGCACTGGCAGCTGTCTAGAATTGGGGAGGGGAGAACGCTATGGGCACTTGACAATGACGTGCATCAACACACTACCGGTCTGGATGAACATCCTCTGCTGTGGTGTCCTCAGGGGAACTGGGAGAAAAATGAGGGAAAAATGCATACACCCCCAGCCTCACGAGTACAATGAATCTGGGAGGGGGGGGCCCTTGGAAAGCCCTGGCAGATGGAATAGAAGGGGGTATGAGGCCCCCTCTGAAGCAAAGGAGTTGGACAAAGTAAAAAAAGCAAACAAAAAAAAAAAACTGAAAGGTGTGAAATACCACATTTACCTTCAATGAGCTTTGCAGACTATTATGATGTGCACCTGGTCCTTTGTTCAACATGGGAACATCTCCAGGAAGGACTCCCCTCTTAGTTTATTGTTTTATTGCCTCCTCCTTAACTTTTCCTGTTAACTTTTCCATGAGAACATCAGACCATCCACCCTGGCTGACATAAGCTGTCATATACTACCTGATCATGTGGTCTGGTAACCATCTTGTACCTGAAGCAGATGCATATTTAGAAATTATAGATTGATGGAGTGCTCCCTACCAATCGGAGCACTCCTTTCCTCTGCGTGTGAGACACTCTTATTCTCTGAAGAGCATCTCTAGCGCGGATGCCCTGGAAATGGGCATATTCTGGGAACATTTTTTTTTTTTTTTTTAAATTTTCAATCACTCTCGAGCAATAATATATTAATACATCCCCCGTCACCACTTGTTGTTGAAAAGGAGTGGTTTCATTTGCCTTCAGCTTGAGCCAGAAAAGCTCAGCTTCGCTTTGCTGTTCTTGCTCAGCTAAAGGCGTCTGAAACCACTTGTTTTCAACAATGAGTAGCTCTGAGGGATGTATTAACACACAAAATAAATGAATCAAAGGAATACATGGCTTTGGTCCCCTTTTCTGTCACATTCCCCCAAAGAAATGAAGGTGTCTCCTTTTGGCAACCCCCGAGAGACACTGCTGTTCATGTAGGACCCAGAGAATGCCTAAGGAATATTCCATACACTCTGCCTTGCCTCAACAGTCCATCTGCAATGGCATTCTGCACCCCACTTCAGCGCTGAATGATCATATTAAATAACTGTAATACCAAAGTCCAGCATAATAATTTTGTGCTTTGCCCACTAGTCCTATGGAACCAAGTCAAGGGGTTATCATCAGTGGCCACAGTGAACTCCCTCCCATACAGATGTGGCTGCAGCTTCTGAAGGGCCCACACTATCCCCAGACACTCCCTCTCCACTGTGGTATATGACTCTTCCCTGGGCAGAAGATTCTGACTCAGGTACACTATGGATGCTCCTCTCCCTGCGGTGTAACCTGGCTCAGGATAGCACCCAGTCCATGGTCCAAGGAATCAATGAGTACTACAAACTTAAGTCATAATTGGGTCTAGCAAGCACAGGTGACCCACATAATGCCTCCTTCAATTGTTGGAAGGCAGACATGTAGTCCTCTGCCCAGAGAACTTTTCAGGCATTCTTTTTTCCGTCAGGTGCTTGGCCACATCACTGTAGTGAGGGACAAATCTCCTGTAGTACCCAGCTATTCCTAGAAATGCTCTTACCTGTCTCTTTGTGGCAGGGGTGGGCCAGGTTTGGATGGCATCAGCTTTCACGGACTCTGAACGGATGTGTTCACAGCCCACCAGTTACGATGTGGGAATAACAGACACTTAGGCAGGAAGTATGATGCATAAAATAAACGCTCAAATGTGTTTATGATTTTTTATTCAAAATCAAATAAAATTGATATTTACAGAAATGAAAAAAAAAAAAAACAAGGTGTTAGTCAACACACCAAAATAAACAAAACTCTGAAGATGACTCTTCCCTAGTCACTCCTTCTTAATTTTACCACTTTCTTAAACCAATTCACTGGTGTGAAAACACACACCTTCCTCCTACAAGACCAGCAGCTCACTGGCCTACCTCTCTCTTTTTTTTTTTTTTATGCAAGGGCTCTTACTAGGCTCCTTTGGCAGCCCCTGCCACTATGCAGCAATTTCCTTTATTGCTCCAATGGCTGAAATGTGCAGCCATCAGCAAAACATTTCATTTGGGCCTTTCCTAAACCCATTTCCAACCTTTGTCTGTTCCCTTTATCAGCCCGGTTACAACATCTCTGGGCTGTTTTCTTTGTACATTAATGTTTTATTCTTTATCTAGACACTTCTGTTTTGCTCTGGCCACTACTACTAAACTGGGAACACTCCAGGAACTCAGGAGTGTTTTCCCTATTTAAAAGTAAAGCACTACTCCTGTTTGGACATATCTTCCACTAGGGAGAGTTCATTACATTGCACCCAGCCCTATCTGGTGCACTGTAAGGGGAGTTTGAGAAAAGGGATAGTAAAGTAAGCAATGAGATATGTTAGGTTGGCCACTCTGACATGAAAAAAAAAAAAGAAAAGGACAGAAGAAAAGATGAAGAGGATAGAACAGTGTGAGAGAAAAAAAGGGGAGGGGGGGAGATCACCTTTTTATATTAGTAGGGGAGTAAACCTTACAGGGAACAGGAACATTGTTACACTCTTTCCCACACAAGAAGGCAACAACTGTTGACTCAGACCCTTCTACCCTTGAAGGGTTGGAACTTCTGCCCACCCACTCCAGAAGTTCCCCTCAGGAACCCTTATAAATACAGTAATGGTATATCAATATCTAGATACTGACAGTAGCTACCATACCGTTCTATTTCCTGAGGTTTAGTGTCTATTCATGACACTTGACAAAAACTGTATATTTTTTTTCAGTTCAATTTACTTTTCCCTTCAATGTCTGGTTATCAGCTTCAAATCTAGACAAAAAAAATCAGCATTTCTATGTTGGGCCCCTGCTCTATGCTTAACCGTAAACCTATATGGCTGTAGGGCAAGGTACCATCACATAATCTGTGCATTCTTCTCCTTCATCTGGTTTAACCAACACAACAGATTATGGTCTGTCAAGATGGTAAACTCAGTGCTCCATAGGTAATAGCGTAAGGATTCAATGGCCCACTTCATGGCGAGACACTCCTTCTCGATGGTCGAGTATTTCCGTTCTCTTTCATGAAGTTTTCTGCTGATATAGATCACTGGATGCTCTCCCTTTTTGTCAGTCTGGAACAAAACAGCCCCTATCTCTGTGTCTGATGCATCTGTATGCACCTCAAAGAGCACCTGGAGATTTGGACTCCTAAGGACTGGGGCAGAACATAAAATAGCCTTTATGTTCTGGAAGGCTTTCTCACACGCAGTAGTCCATTTAACCTTATTAGGAAATTTGTTTTTGGTGAGTTCAGTCAAAGGGGTTGAAAAATCAGGGATAAATCTCCTGTAGTACCCAGCTAAACCCAGGAAGGAATGAACATGCTTTTTCGTGGTGGGAATAGGGCTATTTGCAAAAGCCTCTACCTTACTCTCTTCTGGTTTTACTGACTCATGCCCTATTACAAACCCTAGATACTTTGTTTCAGTGTTTGCTAGGGAACATTTTGCTGGGTTAATGGTCAGTCCTGCATCAGTAATGGCTTGCATGACTGCACTTAAATTTGTCAAATGGGTTTGCCAGTCTGGACTAAAGATAACAACATCATCCAAATATGCAGCACTATACTGAGTATGTTGTCTAAGAATGTGGTCCATGTACCTCTGAAATGTGGCAGGAGCACCATGAAGACCAAATGGCATTGTTGTAAACTGATATAGAGCAATGGGAGTGCAAAAGGCAGTCAGTTCCTGTGCATCTAATGCCAAGGGTATTTGCCAATAGCCTTTTGTCAAATCTAGTGTGCTGATGTATCTAGCTGTTCCTATTTTATCCAGCAAATCATCAATTCTGGGCATGGGGTACCCATCAAAGAATGAGATGGCATTGATTTTCCTAAAATCTAAACATAGTCTTAGACCACCTTCCTTTTTTGGGACCATAACCATGGGTGAAGACCAGGCACTTCATGAAGGCACTATCACTCCCAGATATTCCATTTTTCGTACCTCATCTATGACCTCTGACCTCATCCTTTCAGGTAACCTATACGGGTTTTGATTATATGACTTTTATGCTATGTACCACTCCTTTGGCTCGACCTGGTGTATTTGTGAAGGTGTGCTGGTAGTACCGTAGCAAATCGTGTACCTCTTTGCTCTGTTCAGAGTCCAACTCAGGACTGATCTGTACATTCTGCTTCTCTTCAGAAGGATCTAATCGTTCATAAGCAACATCCAACTCGGTGTGCACCTGTTCAGGGTGAATAAATAGAGTAGGGAGGTCTGTTTTTTCTATCCACCTATGCAACAAGTTGGCATGATAAACCCATTTCTGGGGCCACCTCCCTGGCATCTCAATCTCAAAATTTACCACCCCTGTTTGGCGTTTTACCTTAAAGGACCTGCCATTTCATCAACAGTTTTTCTGTTGATGGCAAAAGTAACAGTACTTGTTCTCCTGGGTTAAAACATTTCTCCTTCAGTCCTACATCATACCACATTTTCTACTCTGCCTGCTTACTGGACACATTCTAATGTGCCATGGTGACAAACCTCACCAACTTTTCTCTTAAAGAAGTCATGTAGTCCAATATGTTAGTATGTCCCACATTTCTGCCTTCTTCCCAATGCTCTTTCACAACATCCAGGTGGCCATGCGGATTCCTACCATAGAATAGCGTGAATGGGGAAAAACCTGTTGTAGCCTGGGGTACCTCCCTATATGCAAAAATAAGATAGGGAAGAAACCTGTCCCAATCATGCCCTTCTTCCTGCACATACTTTTTTAACATAGTTTTCAAGGTTTTATTGAAACGTTCTACAAGGCCATCCATTTGGAGATGATAGGGGGAGGTTTGTACTGCTGATACACCCAGAAGTTTGTACAATTCCTTTAACAATTTGGAAATAGTTACTTCCTTTGTCAGTCAGGATCTCCTGAGGGATACCCACCCTACTAAAAAATTTTGGCCAATTCCTTGGCAATCCGAGGAGCCTTTGCAGTACATAAGGGTATAGCCTCAGGGCATCTGGTAGCGTAATCACAGACAACCAAAATAAACCTATTGCCTTTTGAACTGGTTGTCAGTTGCCCAACTATGTCCATTGCAATGTGCTCAAAGGGAGTGATAACATATGGAATAGGTTGCATGGGTACCTTATCTGCTTTCCCACCTTGAGCAACCAATTGGCATTGGGGACATGCTTGGCAATAAGCTGCTACATCCTTATGAATGCCAGGCCAGAAAAATTTATAGGTTATGTGCCCAAGGGTTCTATCCCTTCCCTCGTGGCCTGCCATGGGTAGGTCATGTGCTAATTGCATCAGTTTTTCTCTGTATACATTAGGAACCATAAGCTGTTCTACACAATCTTGAGTTACTGGATTAACACAGTTACTGTATAATAGCCCATTTTTCAACCCAAAATGAGGCAGTCCTTCTTTTGCTTTTTCCTGGATCTGAAAAAAAAAAAAAAAGTTTTAAAGATGCATCAGCCACCTGTTCTTTTTTTAAATCACAGCTGAACTGACCTGGTGCAACCTCAGAGCTACCAGCCTGTTTAGTTTCCAGCCATAACCTTTTCTCTCTTCTTCTTTGTTTCCTGGTCTTTTTGGTTTTCCCTGGGCTGTCAAACAAGTCCTCTTCAAAGGGAAACAGCTGGGTTAATTGGACCTGTTTAGCTTGGGACCTGGTGGTAACAGTCACAAGTTCATTGGTAGCATGTTGGGTACTCATTAGGGTAGAAAAATGGGGAAAGTCTTGCCCTATGATTACTGGTACAGGTAGTGTTGGTACCAATCCCACATTCATGCAGTGCTGCTGGTTGTTAACAGCCACTTCAACTCTGGCAGTGTGGTATTGATGAACATCACCATAGACACATATTACAGTTGTATCAGCCTGGGTATATTCAGTAGTAGGCAGCAGATCTGCTCTGATCAATGTCTGTTTACTGCCTGAGTCCAGCAGGCCCAACGTCTGATGCTGTACAATCCCCACAGTGGTGACATATTCAATATTGGCCAAGGCTAAATGGGCAGCTTCTGATCTTTTGTTAGGACAATTCCTAACAATATGCCCTTTTCCCAAACATCCATGGCATATAATCTCAGAATAGGGTAGCCTTCCCCCTCTGTCTCTTCTTACATAATTAGCCTGTCTCTATGGTGTAAAATTGAAAGATCTTACCAGCTCCACAGGTCTGGGTGCCACATTCTGTCCTCTCTGTCTTGTGGTCCTGGCCGACAGGTAGTCCTCAGCAAGCTGGATGGTTTTCACTGCAGTCTCTGGCTTGTGCTCCCTCACCCACACTTGTACATCCTGGGGTAGACTCTGTACAAACTGCTCAATCACAATAGCCTCCAGAATTTGGTCCACGTTTTTTTGTTGCCGGTTGTAACCACTTATTACAATAGTCTTTTAACTTAGCAAAAGTCTCTCTCGGGACATCGGAATAAGACATCCTCTGAGACCGAAACTGCTGCCGGTGCTTTTCAGTATTAATGTCATACCGACGCAATATTTATTCCTTAACCCAATCATATACTATGGCATCTGGTCTGATTAACTGACTATAAACCAGCTGGGCATGTCTGGAAAGATATGGCACAAGTCTTATTATCCACTGGTCCCGTGGCCCATGTACTATAGAGGAAACCATCTGGCCTTCGAACACTATAGTAAAATCTGACTCTATGTCATCATAGTCAGTTAATTTTGTTAACTTAATGTCTTTTGGTACCGTGTGATCAGGTTGCCCTGGTATTAAGGCCTGGATTGCCTTAATAGTGTCTGTCCACTTCACCTCCTGTCGCCGCCGATCTTCTTCCTGTTGCTGCCGATCCTCATCTCGCTGCCATCTATTCTCCTGCTGTTGGATGCACAGCCACTTCAGGAGCTCACTGGTATCCTCTGGTGCTTCCATCTTCTTCATGTCCTGCTCTTCCTCCTCCTCCGACTCCTCTTCAGTCTTCCTCACCTTCGGCTTTATGCTGAAATCTAAGCCAGGTCCAGGTTGCACACCTGTCTTCTCAGCCATTGCCCTTGTCAAGTGAATGACCTTTCCCTGCCTCTTTTGCACCTGATGGGCACTAGATCCAGTACCCACTAATGGTGCCTCCCAAGCAGTCTCGACACCACCAGAATCCCGCTTCTGAAACCAGTGTTATGGCGTGGGAATAACAGACACTTAGGCAGGAGGTATGATGCATAAACTAAATGCTCGAATGCATTTATGATTTTTTATTCAAAATCAAATAAAATTAATATTTACAGAAATGGAAAAAAAAAAACAAGATGTTAGTCAGCACACCAAAATAAACAAAACTCTGAAGATGACTCTTCCCTAGTCACGCCTTCTTAATTTTACCACTTTCTTAAACCAATTCACTGGTGTGAAAACAAACACACCTTCCTCCTACAAGACCAGCAGCTCACTGGCCTACCTCTCTCTTTTTTTTTTTTATGCAAGGGCTCTTACTAGGCTCCTTTGGCAGCCCCTGCCACTATGCAGCAATTTCCTTTATTGCTCCAATGGCTGAAATGTGCAGCCATCAGCAAAACATTTCATTTGGGCCTTTCCTAAACCCATTTCCAACCTTTGGCTGTTTCCTTTATCAGCCCGGTTACAACATCTCTGGGCTGTTTTCTTTGTACATGAATGCTTTATTCTTTATCTAGACACTTCTGTTTTGCTCTGGGCACTACTACTAAACTGGGAACACTCCAGGAACTCAGGAGTGTTTTCCCTATTTAAAAGTAAAGCACTACTCATGTTTGGACATATCTTCCACTAGGGAGAGTGCTTTACACTGCACCCCAGCCCTATCTGGTGCACCGTAAGGGGGGGTTTGAGAAAAGGGATAGTAAAGTAAGCAATGAGATTTCAGGTTGGCCACCCTGAGATGAAAAGAAAAAAAAAGAAAAGGACAGAAGAAAAGATGAAGAGGATAGAACAGTGTAAGAGAAAAAAGGGGGAGAAATCACCTTTTTATATTAGTAGGGGAGTAAACCTTACAGGGAACAGGGACCCTGTTACACCACCCAGTGCCCAAGGTAGGACACTTCAGCCATGCCTACTTGGCATTTCTTCAGCTTAACTGTCAGCTATGTGGACTTCAGTCTGCGGAACACCTCCCTCATGTGCCTGACGTGATCCTCCCATGTCTGGCTATAAATGGCAATGTCATCTATGTAAGCTATTGCATAGTCACCTGCCCCAGCCAGGATGCAATCCTTAAGCCTTTGGAAGGTTGCGGGCGCATTCTTCTTCCCAAATGGTATTACTCTGAATTCGAATAAGCAATATGGGGTAATGAAAGTAGACTGCTCCCTGACTGTGAGGGTTAGTGGCACCTGCTAGTAGACCTTTATCAGGTCTATTGTGGTCAGGAGCTGGGCTCCCCCCAGCCGTCCCAAGGTCTCAATCGTTCTGAGCATGAGGTAGACATCAGACTCCGTACAGCTGTTGAGCCTCCGGTGGTTGACACAGAATTGTGTGTGGTACCGTCCTTCTTGGAGATCAGGATCACAGGCCAAACCCAGGGGCTACTGGACTCCTGAATCACTCCATTGGCCAGTATCTCCCTGAGTTCCTCCAGCATGGTCTTCTTAGCTCCCTTGGGCACCCTGTAGGGGGACTGCCTCAGTGGAACATGTGCCCCAGTGTCCATGTGGTGTTCAGCCATTGTAGTGTACCTCAGATTTCCTGTGAACATGTCCCCAAATTCTTGCAGCACCCCCTCATCTCCTCAGCTTTGGCCAGTGTCAGCTGCCCTGAGAGGATGAGGTTAGTCACTGGGGATCCCTCCCGGGCTTTCCCAAGGAGGTCCACCAGGGAATCAGCCTCATTCCCCTCCTCTGGCTCACTGCACATGGTGAGTATCATTTCCTCTCTATCATAATAGGGTTTTATCACGTTTACATGATCTACCTTCCTCCTGCGCCTTCTGTCAGGCAGCCTGACTGTATGGTTAACATCATTCAGCTTCCTGATTATGGAGACTGGGCCCACCCACGCTGCTTGCAGTTTTTTGAGTCAGGCTGGAACAAGTACCATCACTCACTGTCCAACTTTGCGCTTCTGGGCTCTGGCCCCATGGTCGTACCAGGCTTTTTGTTGCTGTTGTGCAGTGGCTAAGTGATCCTGGGTGAGCCCCATGAGCTCCTTAAGCCTGGGCCTGAAATTTAGGACATACTTCACAACTGACTCCCCCTGGGTGGCATGGTTATCTTCACCCTGTGACCAAACAGGAGCTCAAAGGATGAGAACCCTGTGGACTTCTGTGGGACTTCCCTGTATGCAAACAGGAGCTGGGGCAAATATTTGTCCCACTCCCTTTTGTACTGGTCAGCAAATGCCTTGAGCATAGTCTTAATGATCCCATTGAACCACTCAACCAGGGCATTTGTCTCAGGGTGATAGGGCGAAGCATGGAGCTGTTTCACCCCACACTTTTCCCACAAACTAATTATTAAGGATGACATGAAATTTGCCCCCTGATCTGATAAAATCTCCTGGGGGAATTCCACTCAGCTAAAGATTACCAGGAGCTCATTGGCCCCCTTTTCTGCCTCAATAGAGGACATGGCCACTGCCTCGGGGTACCTGGTTGTGTAATCCACCACAACAAGTATGCATCATTTGCCCGTAAGACTTTCAGTACTCAGGGGTCCCACTAAGCCCATAGCTACCCTCTTAAAGGGTTCATCAATAATAGGCAGAGGCACCAGAGCTGCCTTCGCCTTATTCCTGACCTGTCCAACTCGCTGGCACTGTGGACAAGTCTAACAGTAATCTTACATGTCTCTGTACATGCTTGGCCAAAAGACATTTGCAAGTCACTTTTTTGTGCGGTTAATACCCAGGTGGCCTGAAAAAGGAATGTCACGGGCCAGAGCCAGAAGTTGCTTTCTGTAGTCCCAGGGGACTACCAGCTGCTTTAGTACCTCTCCCTCTAGCCCTCTTTGTGGCGTACACTGCCTGTACAGCAACCAATTTCCCCCAATAGACTGACTTATAACTCCCTTGAGAGGCCTCAGTAGTATCTGCTATCTCTCTGTTTTTGGAGGGTAGAATCAGCTCGCTGTGCCCTGCCCAGCTCCTCCTGTCTGACCCTCCCCAGTTCCTCTTCGGAAGGAAAGCTGCCCCTGGTGGAAACCTCCTCTGCTTGCAGCTGTGGCTCAGGGCTGCTACCCCCAGCTAGCCCCTTGCCCACACTAGCCACTTCTTCAGCTGCTGAGGGATGGGTTTGCACAGGCTGTGTCACCCCCTCCTCGCCTAGAAGCTTGCCCCTTTGCCTGGCTACGGGTAGAAACACCTACCAGGTTTTTCATGTGATCAGAGTCATTCCATGTGATCACATCCACAGGGAGATCAGGTACAACTCCCAACTCCTGTACCCCATGACTGCCCTCCTAGCTTGGGAAGACCCGAGCCACTGGCACTTGGATCACTGGACTCATGACTCACGAAATGTTGGAGAACTGCCCCTGCAGAATCTGCTCCACCTGGATCAGATCCTGCCTTGCCATTGAGATGGAGGCACCAGTGTCCCTCAACCCCTGTGTTACAGTCCCATTGACTAGAATAAGGTGCTTATGCTTGGTGGAGTTTGGTGGTACTACAGTGTGTGCACAACTTACCAACTATGGTGTACTGTCTTGGTCACCCCCTCCACCAGGTTTTTGCCCTTTACTCTTGTTTTTCAGGCACTTTAGGATAGATGCCCCACTTTCTGCCAGATCCAGCATTCCTTTGCCTCTGGCTCCTTGTTCCCCTTAGACCCAGTGGGTTCTGTTTTGGGTCTGTGTGCAATCTGGTTCCCTTTAGGCTGCCCTTCCTGTGTCCCCTTAAAACCATGTGCTACCCCACCCCCATATTTCATATGCTGCGAATGTGGTCTGCAGATCAGCACTTTCTGCTGCCTTCTTTGCGGAGTTGCATGCTAAGTCCAGAAGCCAAATGCACAGGTTATCGGGTACAATTTTAAGAAACTGTTTCCTTATAATTAAATCTTTAATTTGCTCTGCAGTCCTTGCCTTAGCCCCACCTACCCAATGGTCTAAATAAGCACACATTTGGACATGCAGTTCTACATAGCTGTGTCTTGGGCCTTTTCTTAACTGTCTAAATTTCCATCTATAGGCCTCAGGAGTCAGTTCAAAACATTTTAATAACATTCATTTTTTGTGCCCTCCTTCCCTCCCTGACTGACCACTTCTTCGGGTCTCCTAGGTCCTCTGTCCGCTTGCCCTCCCCGGGGTGACCCCTTACTTCACATCGTGACCCCCAGGTAACCCAGCATATCCCTTTGCCAGACGGGTCCCCCTCCTCCGAGAGGGAAGGCACAGATGGGGGTGGTCAGCACACTCTTCAGTTGGCCTGGGTGCCACTGAGGTGGGGTCAGTCATCCAGGGTTTGACAGCAGTGGGGCCAGTGGCTGCCATCCAGATGGCCAGAGAGCAGTATCCTGGTTTTCTACCTGGACAGTGGGGTGCCACAGACATCAAGACATACACCGACATCCACCACTCCCCAGTCATCTGGACCCTGACATTCTACTGTGCTCCCAGCCTTCACCAAGGGCCAGCAGGCAGTGGGCCACTTCCACCCCCTCACCCCGGAGAAGGTGAGCCATGCCTTTGACTCTCCATCCTTCTCCCCCGGCCGACCCTCCAGCAACCCGGGTCCATTCCCGAACCTGGGTCACTGATGTTGCAGACGTAAATCCAACCACTGTACCGATGGGCCAGTAACATTCTTTTAACTTTATCGTAGTCCATGCAATCATTATTGACCATCTGAGAAAATGTAGGCAAGGCACGGCCAATTAGTAATGGGGTCAGGTGGATCATCTACAAACCCTCTAAAATGATTTTAAAAACAAATCCAGATAATCTCACTCTCAATATTGTAGGAACATATTAGAATTAATTGTGGCTCTGAGGGTTGTATCACCTTTGCCACTACTTATGGTTTACTGTGTTGCTTGCTAGCATAGTTTTTCAATCTCAATCTCGTGCCATTGTTCTTTCTCTCGCTCTGCTTGTTCCTTCTTTCATTCCTCTCATATTAGTATCTCATGCTGGCAAATATTCTCCCTTTCCTTTTGCATAAGGATCTCATGCTGGTGAATCTTTTCTTTTCTCTGTCTCCAGCCTTGCTCTCTCCTCCTGCATCCAGATTTCATGCTGCCAGGCCCTCTCTTTCCTTAGCCTCCAGCCTTGTCCTCTGCAGTTTGGCATCCCTCAGTGCAAACTCTGCCTTCGGGATCTCAGGCTGAGGTTGATTGAGTTGCACAGCTTCCCCAGTTTGTGCCACAATGTGCCCCCCTTGCTCAGCTGCTGGGACTTCAGTTTTGCTCCCTGGGCCAAAGTCCTCAGTGACCAGGAGTGTAGCCAGAAATTTCCATTTTGTACACAATCTCCAACAGTTACACCCCCAATTAAAACATTTACACATCCTTTCCAAATGGCACCCCCTTCCAAACAAGTCAGATTGTTGTCAGATGACTCCTCTACTCTCTAAAGAGGTTATACATATACTGGACACTCCTCAGTGGCTAACACTAACCCAAATACTACAGATTAGAATGATAATATTAACAGAGTGGCTTATGGTTTGTGACAGGCACTCAACAAAACTGTACACAAATGTGTACAGTAAGTATGCCTGTCTACACCCTTGTCAGTGACCACCTGCTGACCAGGTATTGGGCCATGCTTATTTGAGACAGTCTGCCCCTCCTGCAGCCAGTCATGCACCAACAAGGCTTCCATGAATGCATTGTTTGTCGTGCCCTCATGGACAATCCCCCTTCCTGCACACAGCTCACGAAGTTGCTGTACATGAAATTTTACATAGCTTGAGGAGCTCATATTCTCTAGCTCTGCTGCACTACATTGTCTAGAAATTTAAAAAAAAAAAAAAAAAACTGTAGTAAATAACGTAACCTTCTGAAATCCTGTTTCATGACTGTTAAGTTATATTTCTGCTGGCACTCAATTATCAGTGTACTATTACTCTCTTTCTCTCTCCAAGTTCCTGCCTCACAGGAAAGCACACTGTCCGCCACTCTGTACTGCTGGTCTGGTACAAGGTGCCACACAAATCCCTCCACTCTGCCACCAATGTAATGGTAATCTCAGTCACCAGGGACTTCAAGATCATTGCTGCCCCATGGTATGTACCAAGAGGAACCAGGAAACCTGTTTTGTTTTTTTTGTTTTTTTTTAACCTCCACCTTGCTCAAGATCAGGAAGATCAACACAGTAACGGTGGGTAGAATACTCCTTCAGAGACTGACTGACTGAAGAGAGTCCAGCAGAAATAGTAAAATTATCATTTTAAATAAAACAAGCAGTCACTGATTCAACAAAAATTGAAGTTTTACTAAAATACTCCAAGTATTTACAACAGCATTTATGTACAGTCCGACAAGGATTACAGTTTACTAGAAATTAAAATAAATAGAAGTAATACAAGACAGATCACAAATAGAAGAAATCTGAGCTGTTCTCACTTTAACCTATGCCTTTACCTGAGACTGAGACTGAGACTACAGCCCCGCAATATAATTCTCACTCCATATGGGGAGGGGTCTCAATCGCTTTGAATGACAGTTCCATGTTGTAGGGAGGGAGAGACCCTCCACCCATTCTTCAGCACCTCCTTGCTAACATTATGACATGTATCTGGGTCCTGTTAACTTTCCCATGAGAACATCAGACCATCCACCTTGACTGGCATAAACTGTCATATACTACTTGATCATGTGATCTGGTAACCATCTTGTACCTGAAGCAGATGCATATTTAGAGAACAATAAATGAATTAAAGGAATACGTTGCTTTGGTCCCTTTATCTGTCACAATAACAATACCCAAATATGCTTTTGCATGGAGTGTTCATGCTTGGAGGTGGGTAAGGCTCATCTTTCTGGTCTTTAAATATCACGAAGTCTAACTAAATATTTATGAGCCTAGAGAGGGTCCTGATTACTAGATCAGTCATTCACTTCTTAGAAATGACCAATCCAACTGGTGCTGTGCGGCGTGCATGGTTTGTACCACTCCTCTCAAAACCTAAAGTACGTACAAAATAAATGGTAAAGATGAAAGTTGTTGTTGTGCTTATGCTTACTGTATCATCACAGTAATGACTGAGAAGCCAGTCATTTCCTTGAATTAATGACTGGCTGGAAGGAGGTGTCCCTCGGCTGTGCCACGGGTCACCCATCCCCAAGTCGTTAATCAATTTAATTCAGTTTTTGTACTGGAAGGTATGTGAGCAAAAATGCCCATTTTCACAAATGTGCAGTGGTACAAAAATTCAACCATACAGAGAAAAAGGTAAAAACAATAGCTGCAAAATGTTACGGTATTTACAGTAGGAACAGTGTAAATGACAGGATCATCTAGAATAGGAAAAAGAAAATACAGAGCACACAACAGAGCCAATATCCAGATACGTATAAACTCTAAGGTAACTCAAGGGTTGGTGGACATTCGGGGGGGTTACCTATCAGGGCAGACACAGGTGATGGATTGGAGGAGGTGGTCCTTCAGGGAGGAGGTGAATGAGCCAGCCACTTGGAAATGACTGACTTCTCAGTCATTATTGCTTATAAGTAGAACTATGAGGATAATATCTCCATCCAGAGAGTAAATACTGCTTGTGGCTGAACATAACTAAGGTTACTCTCAGTCAGGGCACCTGAAATAATATTGTGGTCTTGTGGAATGAGACTGATTTAACTGTTTCTGTAATTGAACTTTAATACAGATCATCAAAACATATTTAATTTAATTACCTTTTGGCCCTTTACAGACCACTGGTTCCTTCATTTAAAGGTGTACATGGCTCAGTGAGTTATTGGGTACAAGCCAAATTATGCAGACCTTGGCATCTAGCTGACCAATCAAGGGTAGAATTTACAGTCTTCCAACATGTCGATATCAATAATCCTGCACTGCTGGTAAGATCTATTAAAATCCTTAGCTAATACTGTGATGCATGCTGAGTTTTTGCATTAAAACAAAAGGTGCTAAATTAGACATTATATAGAGAATAACAGATGGGGATGGGTTTGATATGATAATTTAATGCACACCCGAGTTGTGGGATGCTACATAAACCCCGAGGGCAAAGCCAGAGGGGTTTATCAAAGCATCCACAATGAGATTGGCAATAAATCTCATGAAAACCTCCCCATCTTTTATTTTATAATAACAGACCAGCAATTTTTCTCCAGCAGTTTGTGAGACTGTTTGGCCCCGGCCACATACAGAATGTTGGCCAATGAGGCAGCAGCATAGTTTGACTGGCATGGCTCATGAATGTCATAACAACCAGCTGGTTGTTATGGAAAATATCAACCTGGTCAGTACATTGAGAGAAATTGCTGACCAGTTATTATATCTTGATACATAAACAGATACAGCAAAACAAAAGGAAAAAGCGAACTGCACTGTTTGAGGAGGTGACCCTTCACTTGGCTACTGTTTACAGAAAAATGCAACATAGTTACATTTCATATCTATCTATCTATCTATCTATCTATCTATCTATCTATCTATCTATCTATCTATCTATCCATCTCTATCTAATCTCCCAATAGAGAATAATGCCTGTGCAGGTGTGTTATGAGGATTTTTCACACAGCGAGGGTGTGTGAAAAATCCTCATAAAACAAACTTTGCAGAGTTACTTTTTTATAATAACTGGTGCAAGGTTTCAACAGAGAGAAAAACTAAACTGTATTTGTGCGAGCAAGCATGTCCCTGAGCAACCACCATACTCACAGAAATACAGTGAAGTGACAGGGTGAGGAGGAAAATGCTGCTATACCCCACTATCGCATTATTATGGAATTCAGTGGGTTATTATGGCATTTTTATCAGGACTGGATATCCAGTCATTATAGGGAGTCACCAGTTATTATATAGAGAATAATGGCTATGCAACTGTGTTATGTATTTTTTTTTATGCAATCCATAACATCACAGTTGCATAGCCTTTATTTTGTGTAATTAATGGTGCAGGGAGTTTTTTTGTCAACACTTTGAATGACAGGGAGAGAATGTGAAACAGTTCTGTGAAAAGTCACGCACGCAAGCACACACACACACTCACACTCACAATCTCTCTCTTTCTAAAGACTTGTTTTCTTTTTTGTGTTCTTTTTATTGAAACAGAAGTACTGTGGAACCGGCACAGGAAGTGCAGTAGGTAGACAGGAGTCATTTAAACAGGGTCTGTATTCCCAGTCTAACTTGTTATCTACTGAAGCGCCAACCAAAGTGTTGGAACAGCAGGATCAACCAGATAGGGTTTTTTAATTGTAAAAGCAGGATCAACCAGCTGAATTGTGGAAAAAAAAAATTAAAAGCTACGTGAAAGGTGAGAGGAAAAGACAAGTTCAGTGCAAGTCCTCAGAAATGGAGCTGCCATGTTTCTTCAGGTGTTCGCCCACCCTTGCAGAGATGAAGAGCCAATGAAGTGATGTACTTGAAATGACTGATGCCCAAGGACAATTTACTGAAAGATGAAGTTCTGAAAACACAGTAATAACTGTTTTTCATGTTATTACGGCATTTTACAGAGCCGTGTGTACCATGTGATAAAGGGGGTCACCAGAAATTGAGATACCATTAGCTGGGTTGTCCAGGAGAAGGGTGATCCTTGAGTCCCTCCAGGGAGCCTTCCTGCAGCAGCTGGTCAGGGAACCCACCAGGTGAGATAATATACTTGACATGGTTCTTACCAATGGGGATAGTGTGGAGGGAGTGGGGATGGGAGTCAGCCTAGGAACAACTGACCATAATACAGTGGACTTCAAGGTTAGAACAGGGTATGAAGCAAGTCGAACTATTACAGAGGTCCTGGACATCAGGTGGGCAGATTTTCATAGAATGAGAGAGATAGTCGGGAATGAAATGGAGGGAAAGGAGAAGATGGAGGGAGTTGAGGACCTACATAACGAGATCAAGGGGGGGATACTAAAAGCTACAGAGTGCCGTATAAGGAAGGTGAGGATGAGCAGAAGAAGGAGGAGGCCACTTTGGTTCCACAGGGAAGTGAGGGTGGCAATAGGGGAGAAAAAAAGGGTGTTCAGAGAATATAAGAGGACGCAAGGGAAGGAGAACAGGGGCGCTTACAGAGAGAAGCTGAGTGAGGCAGGGTGGAAGATCAGAAAGGTGAAAGCAGAAACAGAGAAGAAAATTGCTAGGCAGGCCAAAAGGGGTGATAAAACTTTTTTCGCTACACGGGGAGAAGATGAAAGCAAGGCAGGGTATAGCAAGGGTAAAGGGAGAGGGGGAGACGTGGAGGGAGATTCTCAAGGAGGCAGAGGTGCTGAATAGATACTCAGCTCTGCCTTCATGAAAGAGGGGGAAGGGAAGGGACCTGAGTTGGGGGGGAAGGGAAGGTAGGACGGTGGGGTGGATCCTAGTCCAATCTGTGAGGACAGGGTCAGAGAAGAGTTGTGTAAACTGAGGGTAGATAAGGCTATGGGGCCAGATGCCCTGCATCCTAGGGTGCTCCAGGAGCTAAGGGAGGAGCTGGCAGCACCACTAGAGAGGTTATTTTACCTGTCCTTAGATACAGGGCGGAGAACTGGAAGAGGGTGGACGTGGTGCCACTTCACAAAAGTGGCAGCAGGGAGAAGGTGGGCAATTATAGCCCAGTCAGCTTCACATCAGTGGTGGGTAAGGTGATGGAGGCAATATTGAAAGAAAAGGTGGTTAGCTACTTGGAGGATAGTGGGTTGCAGGACATCCATCAACATGGCTTCACACGAAGAGGCTATGCAAGATGAACCTATCGAGTTCTTTGATTGGGTGACGAGGGTGGTTGATTGGGGGGGCAGTGGATGTGGCCTATTTGGACTTCGGGAAGGCCTTTGACACGTGCCCCGCAGATGACTGGTAAATAAACTGGAGAGTCTGGGGGTTGGACAGAAAATAACAAAATGGGTGAAGAACTTGCTGATGGGTAGAAGCTAAAGGGTGGTGGTAAATGGGGTACATTCCAGGGAGGTAGGGGTAATGAGTGGGGCTCCCAGGGGTTGGTGCTAGGGCCCATCCTATTTAACATCTAATATCTAGTGCTTCTTTAAACACCCACCATTGTACACACTATGAGATGCTTGGCTAGCCCTCCCTCACTTTCAGGAAGAGGAAAGTAACTCTTTGGTTTCTCAGGGCAATAACAAATAAACTATCTCCCTACATCTCCAACCTATTTACACAAAACACAGGGTCCTTCTGTTTGAGATGATACGTGTTTGTCACGTTCAATACCCCTAAGAGCCAAACACGATACGATGCTGCTGCTAATAGTTTTGCTCTTCCTTTCTTATGGAACTCCCTGCAGGAGGCACTTAAGATTGTTACAATACTGGGGATATCCACCCTTCTTGCACCTGTACTGAAAAACTTGCTCAGGTTTCAGATAATTGCTCAAGACTACTGCTGATTCACTACTGCACTGGGCTTTTCGTGGCAACTTAGCACTTCCTGTTCCTTCTTCCATTTACCTCTACCCTTTTCTCCCTAAATGCACTGCTCTTTCCCACCACCCCACCTCCTTTCCTTAGCATATACCAGTCAGCATTTTTGTTGTATTATTACACATTAGTCTTTGTGCCATAGCTTGTATATTCTGTAATATACCTAAGATGTATCAATGACTGCAATTTACTACATGTATGTGTTGTGTAGCTTTATATCCCTGCCATTGTATTGCTGTCAAATGTATTTGTGTTGTCCAGGACCATCTTGTAAAGGAGCTTGCTCAAAGGTGTAAAGCCTGGTTAAATAAAGTTTTAATTGATTGACATCTACATCCGCAACATAGCGGAGGGACTACAGGGGAGGGATCTGCCTTTTTGCAGATGATACGAAGATCTGCAGCAGGGTGGATGCTCCAGAGGGGGTGGAGGCTATGAGGGAAGATCTAAGGTTGCTGGAGAGGTGGCCGGAAACATAGCGACTAAAAGTTAATGCCAAAAAATGCACAGTGATGCACATGGGGTGAAATAATCCTCAAGCAAAAGTATGCACTGTGAGGGGGGGGGAGTGAAAGCAAGTGAGCAGAAGGTTCTAGGAATCATAATCATGAACAACCTCAAGGTGGGGACACAATGCAGCAAGGTGGTGGGCAGGGCGAGCAGAATGCTGGCATGCATAGGGAGAGGAATAACTAGTAGATGGTGGGAGGTACTGATGCCACTCTACAAATCCATAGTGAGGCCCCACTTGTAGTGTGGGGTTCAGTTCTGGAGGCCTCACCTATGAAAAGATATAGATGGTATGGAAAGAGTAGGGAGAAGGGCCACCAAGATGGTGTATGGGCTAAGCAGGAAGCCATATGAAGAGAAGATGAGGGTGCTGGATTGCGCCAACTGGAGATCAGCAGAGAGAGGGGGTACATGATGGAGTCTCATTCAAGTATGTGAAGGGGATTAATAAAGTGGAGGGCATATTCACAGGAAAGGTAGGCACTAGAACTAGGGGGCATGGACTGAGGGTGGAGGGGGCAGTTTAAGGAAAGTTTGAGGGAGTGTTTCTTCAATGACAGGGTCATGGCACCCTGCAACAGTCTGACAGAGGAAGTGGTGGAGGCCAGCACTATGGAGGGATTCAAGAGGGCATGGGACAAACACAAGGGGTTGATTAGGGAGTGGAGGTTGGAATCTATGGGAGAGGGGGACAAGTAAAGGTGGGGGATGGGCAGCCTTGATGGGCCAGGAAGATCCTTTTCTGCCAACACATATCTATGAATCCTCAGGAAATTGTACTGGTGGTATAGCGAGTGTTGGCATTAGCTGTCCCTTTGGGGGTCTCTGGTGCAAGTTTGGTGACTGCAATGGCTTTTATGGTTAGTTAGTCTCTCTGCTGCCTTGCCACTGGTTTTTAAACTTTCCTAATCCACAGTTCCCAGGTTGCCTTCAAATCCTGAGTGCATCATCTAGCACTTTGAGAATGTGCTCCCCAGCATTAGACTATTTGAAATGGCACAACTTCAAGTTGTGATGAAACGAAAATAGATTTATTTATATCTGGCGAAAAGGCCTTTATATGTGATCACTTGCCAGGCGATAATAGTCAACAGAGGCGGTACTTCAGGGTACTCTCTCCTTAGAAGAACATGCTCCCTGAAAATGGCAAATCCCTTGATCAGGTACAGTCTAGGATTCACCAGTCCCATTAGGAACTGCAACCTTTTGCAGCAGTAGTAAAACCAGAAGCATCTTATAAGCTTTAGACATGAAATACACTAGTGATGTGGCAAGTTGTAATGCAGTCTTTCATTCAGATGTGTTCCATTATTGTTTACATATCCCATGACACTCTCCTACTTGACACTGAATATTACACCCTCCTGGACATGATCGTTATCCTGGTAGCCTACCTGATAAGTGCTTCTGTAGGCCGGGCTCGGCTAAATCAATCAACCAGTCAGTTTTATTTATGTGGAACAAATTACGCATGCATCTCTTAACACTTTACAAACAGCTTTAAACATTTCAGCAATAAAAATCAACAATGCAAAATTCAAGTTTCCACATAGTTATAATACATGATAAACATTCTAAAAAGGGTTCATTCATTCCTACTTCCCTGTTTCAGCCTCATTTGGCTCATTTATATGCAGAACTTGGACTCCTGTAGGAGGGACGAACTATTGCACCTTAATATCCACCTGGAACTATAGTCACTGAGATTACAATGTGTCTCAAGTCAGGAATGAGACACACAGTGGAAATCATCAGTAGAAGACTCTAGAGGAGGCATCACAAGAGGTCTCTCACTGTCCCTTGTTAGTCTTCTTCACGTGCAGGATGACACTACCAAGGAACTGGACATGACCGAGTACATGTGCAATATAGTTCTGTTGGGGACTGGAATTCCCTGCCCTCTGAATTTCAACATGTTTTGGCTTATCATAGGTTTAAGCTCTACTTGAAAACACACTTTTTAGGACTATCCAGTTGTCATTCTTTTGCCAATCATGTCTTTTGAATTTGTAAATTATGATTCAAATTGCCTAACCATGTATGTAATCAGTCTTTATTGTTGTGTTTATTCTGTACGTGTTTATCTGGTTCTTTTTGTACTCCTCCAGGTCCCCCTTGAAAATGGGCATTTGATGCGCTAGGGTTCTTACCCAGTTAACACATCAAATAAAGAAATGTGCTACACCCCAGACTCATGAACCATTGCCTCACACTCTGATCCTGACAAGTCCTTGGACAGCCACAGGCAGAGCTGTGGGCAAATTAGCACTTTGAAAGACTCTGCAAGATGTGTCCTCCTTGCTCTGAAATTACCCCAGTCTGCCATCTTTTGCCAGGCTCTCCTATTTGTACTTACAGTACATTTGACATTGCAATCCTGGCAAGGTCATGGATACCTGTTTCCTGGTGGGGCCCATTTGTGTATTTATGTGGTGGTGTTGTTTACTAAGGAACAGAACATCCTATACTGAACACTCCTCCCCAAGATAGTTGTTTACTCCTTTTTGCTTAAGGAGGTTCAAGTACTTTTCACAGAGTTGTGTAAGTTAGTAAGACATGACAGATTAATGCACATTAATAGTCTTTTTGAAGATCTGATGAACTTAAATGTACTAGGTCTGAAGGGTGTGGTCATGTGGGTTATACTGTAATAACTGCACACCAAGTTAGGCATGAGGTATAGCTAAGTGTCTTCAACCACCTGGAAGTGTAGTTATTATGGTACAATCCACATCCTGCCGTGCCTTATATCACTTATAAAATGGGTACAATGAGTAAATTAGGGAAAGTAAAAAATCGATATGTAACCAAGTTGCCATGGATGTTGCAGTTACTACCCCTGCCTTGTAGGCTGAAACAAAGTTGAATGGCCTGGGTCTCACACAGCACCACCACACAGAGATTAAGTTTAAGTGGGTCTGGTGTCAGAGTGGTACAACCCCCTTGAATGCAGTACCTACCTACTTCCCTGCAGTGTTCTCCCACACATGAAAGGTAACAGTGCAACGTTAAATTTAACAAAATACAACTAGTGACTTCCTACTTATTTAATTTCATTTCATTTCTTGTTTACCCTGGAAAGGCATATTGAGCAGATTTGTCCATTTTAGAGTGCAGCTAGCATTTACAACAATTACAGTACAAAAGTTTTTAAAAAAATGTACAATAAATTAGTCACAATTGCAATAGAACTAGTTATTACAGAGATTAGACAACTGTTTCTTAAAAATGGACATAGATCATTAGGCCAGGATAGATAGATGGTAAATTGTTGTAAACACTTGGTCCAACTTAGTCAAACATTCTTTGATCAAAGCAAGTTCTGCAGCAAGAAATTTCAAACAATATTAATTCTAGGGATGGGAGACCCTCAAAAGGTTCTGAGGTTCTAAAAAGTTCTGATAAGCAAAAAAAGGTTTGGATGCTTATCCAAACTTTATTTGAACCTTTTTTTTTGTAGACTTTGGATGGGAAATTCAGACTGTGCCAGGCTGTGGCGCAAGCCTGGGTGCAGCGCAACTGGGATATGCCAGGGCGCTGACAGGGTGATATTCAATGGTGCTGCGCCATGGCTCAGCGCCGTTGAATATCACTCTGTGGCCACCCACATTGTACATGGTGCAGTGGCACTGCACCAGCGCAAGTGGCCAGCAGTGGGATGCGCTAGCGCAAGTGCCATTGCACTAGGCGCATCAACCGTGGTATTCAAAGGTGCACATGCAAATATGGCCATAATGCATGCAAGGCACAAATGGGGCCATTTGCATGTCATTATGGCCCCATTTGCATGCAGGTGCACCCATCCCCGGTGACTTGCACCTGGCACCCTGCCAGGCTGCAGCCGTCAGGGACTGACGCCCCCTGCACAAGCGGCAAAGGGCCCCACTGCCCGATTGCGGGCATAAGTATAAAAATAACAAACTCCTATATCCCTGGTGGTCCAGTGGACCGCTTGCAGCCTGATCACGGGCATAAGTATAAAAATAAGAAACTCCTATATCCTTGGTGGTCCAGTGGACCGCTCCCAGCCTGATCGCGGGCATAAGTATAGAACTAAAATGTCCTATATCCCTGGTGGTCCAGTGGACCACTCACAGCCTGATCACGGGCAGAAGTCTAAAAAAATAATTGATCCCATCCCTGGTGGTCCAGCGGTACCCCCCTCCCACCCTCCCACTGAGCCCCACCACCCGCTCCCCGGTCAGCTGCAGGTGGCAGCTCCTCACCTGCAAGCCACCGGTCACCTGCCAACTGACTGTGTACAGGTACAGCATGTGCTGTATCTATTCAGCATATTAATGGCGTAGTAGTCAGATCAGTATTTACCACACAGTCCAGATTTGTGAATGAATCCATCTACATATCTGACCGTGTAGTACAGTACGGTCTACACGCCCATTGGCCCACGCTGTGGATGGGTGTGGGTTGTGAGAGGGGGCAGGGAGACTGCGAGGGACTGTTCTTCTTTTTTACAGGGTAAAAAAAAAAAGGGAACATTGCGGGATGGTTTTTGATTTTCAGGAGATTTGGCATGCTGGGGTGAGCTCCCAGCGTGCCACCTAAGTGTTTTGGGGAAGGGGATGCTGTAGCTGACGGGGGATTGGGCACCCCCCTCAGCACACAACAAAAGCGGGGGACGGCATTATGCTGACGGGGAGTGGGCTCCCCTGTCAGCAAAAGGAACGGGGAAGAGGGATTAAAACCAGGGATTGGGCCCCCTGTCGGCAAAGATAGACTGTTGGGGGTGCATGATACCGAGGGGGATTGGGCACCCCCTCGGCATACATTTTAAATGGGAGGAGGGTCATTATGTCGACGGGGAGTGGGCTCCCCTGTCAGAAAAATAAGTGGGTTGGGGCACACTGCAGGCACCGTGTTATTGTGCTGCTGCATGATTGCAGTGGACCTTTTGTTAGATCTGGTGGCCACTTGACGTATGCCTGGTGTCAGCACCTGTAGCTGCCTCACTGGGGAATGAGGGACACACCTACTGATGCGTGCCCTGCATTCGCCCGCAGTGACCGCTCCTCCAACTCTGCTACTAGTGTAATATGTTGACTGCGCAAGCATGAGCCAACATAAAAAGTGATTAAACCACTGTTTAGTAATAATAAACAGCATGATTAGTGAAATGAGATGAGAAGGAGTGAATGACACAGTAATTTACTTTTCTTTCAAGGATTATTTATTTTTATTATTATTTATTCTATGACGGAATGTCCACTGATCCAAAGCTTGTACTGTAGATTTACCCCACGGAGCACAGGGAGGAGATGAGAGCTGACTGACTTGTTCGGGTGTGGGGGGGGGGCACACGCACAGTATGCAAGTAGAGGCACTGGTCAGTGGCTTGCTGTCAGATTTTATTTCACATACAGGTCTCTCACACACACACACACACACACACACACACACACACACACACACACACACAGACACACACAGTAGTTCACACTCTGGACCTAGGCTATAAGGACTGGTGCTGCAGCTGCTACCCACAGAGATTCAGGGACCTAGCCTAACCCTCTTTGGCACAGTAGTTTTACTTTTCCTTTAAGGATTATTTATTTTTATTATTTATTCCACGTGACAGAATGCCCAGTGAGCCAAATCTTGTAGGTTTACCCCATGGAGCAGGGGAGGAGATGAGAGCTGACTGTGCCCTAACAAGTCACTCAGCTCTGATCTCCTGCCTGTGCTGTGTGGGGTAAATCTACAAGCTTTGGCTCAGTGGGCATTCCATTGCATGGAATAAATAATAATAATAAAAATAAATAATCCTTGAAGGAAAGGAAAGTGCTTTGTCAGAGAGGGTTAGGCCAGGGTCCCTGAATCTCTGTGGGTAGCAGCTGCAGCACCAGTCCTTATAGCCTAGGTGTGTGTGTGTGTGTGTGTGTGTGTGTGTGTGTGTGTGTGTGTGTGTGTGTGTAATGCCACTTCTTGCATACTGTCTGTGTCGCCGCCCCACCCCAGAATGAACAAGTGAGACAGTATGCAAGAAGTGGCACTCTTCGGTGGCTGGCTGTCAGATTATAGTTCACACACACACTAGCTCACACACTGGACCTAGGCTATGAGGACTGGTGTTGCTGCTGCTACCCACAGAGATTGAGGCCTGGCCTAACCCTCTATGACACAGTATTTACTTTTCCTTCAAGGATTATTTATTATTTACCCCACGTGACAGAATGCCCACTGAGCATAAAGCTTGTAGATTTACCCACGGAGCACAGGGAGGAGCTGAGAGCTGTCAGACTTGTTCAGGGGAACACACACACTATTTCACACACACTGGACAGAGCCTATAAGGGCTGGTGCTGCAGCTGCTGCTCACAATCATTCAGAGACCTGGGCCTGGCCTTATTTAAATATTTTCTTTCTTATTTATTCCATGTGACAAAATGGCCACTGAGCCAAAGCTTGATTTACCCCACGGAGCACAGGGAGAGATGAGATGACTGACTTGCTCGGATGGAAGGTCACACAGACACACTTCCTTGCAAAGCAAGGATTGGATCATAAAGTTTCACCCACTTTAGTTTTTTTTTTCTTGCTTCTTTTAGTTTTATATTTTTTTTTTTTGCAGTGCCTGCCAAACGTGTAGCACTGGCACTTGGCACACACACTTGCCCCTCCTCACTCTAACTAGTCCAGTCCCCTGCCCACTCACTGACTCGGTCCCCAGTAGTTTATTCTTTTTGCCTTTGATGATTAATTTTTCTTTTTTTGGGGGCCTGGCAGTGCCTGCTATACATGTGGGACTGGCTCATATGCTTGTTCCTCTCCTCCTCCTCCCTCCCAAGTAGTCCCCACCAGCCCACTCCCGATTCCCCACTCAGTCCCCACCCCCACCCTCCAATTCCTTTCTTAATAATTTTTTTTTAAATCTTCTTGTTGTTTTTTGGCCCTTAGTTAAGAAATAGTTCGCCGGCACACAATGGAGCAGACTCTACATGCTGTTCCTTCTCTGCTATGCACTGACTGAGCAGAGTCAGTAGATGGGTGGCCACATGGCTTCATCATGGCACAGTCCAATCGGCTGCAATCTCCCAAAGATGGATTCTGCAGCCATTCAGTGAGGAGCTGTGTCTGGTTCCTGTCACTCCCTCCTACAATGCTGGACTCACGCTTCTCATGCATTTCTGTCCTGCGCTCAAGCCGCCCACTGAGCCGAACCAAACAGCTGAAACTGTTCAGAAGCAGTTTGATCCCCGATGTTTAGATTTGTTTTGGGGGGGGGTCGGATTTTGGCCGTACCAGTTCACCCATCCCTAAATAATTTCTGGGATCTAGAAGAACATTTTTTTTTCCTCCAATAGACAAGGTTCTAAGGTTGAACAGGGGGCCTTACCCAGGAATATCTTATGAAAGAAAGTCAATATTTTTGTTTTCACGCAGTCATCCTTTGAGGGTAGCTGTGCAGCCTGATACAACATGCAATGGTGGGTATGTAATGGAAGAGCAGTAATGAAATGACAGATTAAATTATATACAACTTTTAGCCTGGATAATACCCCACTTCCTGCACTGGAGTAATATAATAGCCCATAGTGCAGGACTGGTAGCAGTAGGCTCTTTGTTAAAGTATGCAAGTTTCTGAAAAGAGGCTGTTCTGAACCCTGTACAAAGAACCCAGCTGTTGATGAACTGTCTATCATACAATCTACATGTGATTCATATGATAAAGCACTATCCAAAATGACTCCTAGGTACTTGAACCGGTTAACTGTCTCAATAATGTTGCCATCAAGAACTTCCAACAAGAATTCACTATTTTCCCACTTTTTTTAGTTCTACTCATGATCATAGTTTTCGTTTTCTTGTGTTGAGGACCATCTTCTGGGCATTGAACCATGTTTGCAAATTAATATAGAGGATAATGGATGGGCAACAGTGAACAACACTGTTGTTCACTTCGAGAAGTTGTCATGACAACCATGTAAATGCTCTCGAGGTTTACGGTTGTCATACAACCTCGAAGTGAAGAGTGTTGTTGTTTACTGATGCCCATCCATTGTCTTGTATAGTGTATGGGCATCAGTAAATCAAACACAGAACACTTCTTTGGTCCATGCAATGCCGTTTAAATCTGTGCATGCCCCCCCAACCCAAGAACAATACTAACTCATACCCCAGTCCCATGATGTCACAAGCTACTTTAAAAAAAAAAAAAAAAAGTTCTGCAGTACTGCTGTTGCCCACCTCTAAAGCTAAGCTCACACTGAGGGCAGTAATTGCCATATAGTAGTCTCACACACATAACAGTTACAGCTACGGGAAAGTAGAAACTAAAAACAAAATCCGAGTTGCCATAATACAGGAGACAGGGTTGGGCTGTGAATCATTGCAGCTAGCAGTCCCGCTCACAGTGCTTTACAGATCTAAACAGACAAAAAGCTGGAAACAGATACTTTCTTGCTAAACAGAATCAGTAAGTGCGAGCGGGGTTGGAGGGTTTCAGGATGGTCGGGGGGGGGACTATGTGCCATGTAACAGTCACATTTGACTATAGACTTCAAACTGCAGCCTAAGTGTTCGATCAGCCCATGCCGCCTAGGAAATGGCTGTGCGTGTTCATTCCATTTTGTTGTACTATCGATGTGATGTACCATTGATGGTATAACATCATGACGACACATCGATGGTACAACAGCTTTAGGAAAAGATAGAATTTAACTACAACATTCTACCACACACTATAAACTCTTTTTGAAGAATAGTATTTAGGACCCCTAAGTCCCTCCCCTGCCTAAAAATAACGACATCATCTGCATAAAGAAGGATTTCAGAGGATGGACAAGCTGATGGCAGGTCATTTAAGAAAAAGCAGAAGAGCAGAGGACCAAGATGGAGCCCTAAGGGATACCACATTAAATTTTAATAAAATAAACAAAATTATTCTTGTCACTGGGTGTGCGTCCAGGATATACAATTTCAGGCAGACCAGAAGTTGGGTGCATAAAAAAATGCACAAGTGCATTTGTCATTTTATTTTTATCAAGTAAAAAAATACAGTAAATAAGAAAAAATTGATTAGACAAAATAAATCGGATGACGACTGCTTTGCTTCAGCAGTGTCCAATGCTCTTTTTTTTTAGTCTAACAGTGTGATAGCACACACTACCAAAAGGTCTTTCACCTTCTTCAGTCTCAGTCTAAAGGCAACAACTAGCCTCTTTCAGCTTTTTATAGTCTCTCTGGGGAATTAGGAAAATTTAATTCATCAGATAACATAAAATTAGCCACTAGGGGCCACTGTTGCTCCATACAGAAAAGTTCAAATGGCAGCTGTAGATTTGTTTACAGCATTGAGAAAGGTCAGACGCAAGGTCTGAACATTCTGTATTCTCCTGCTGGGACATTCTGTCTACTGTAAAAGACATCCTAGCAGTTTTATACATAATAATATAGGGCAGCAGGGAAACTTCTGAAAAACACAGACACAAGATTTTGCTATTCCCATATCAAAACAGTTGTGTTTCAGCCAGCCAAGCAGCATGTTGAACATTATACAAAACATATTAACTGTTTGGGAAATGGTTTCAACTTATCCCAGGGGTGTCCAGTATGACAGGGTTCACCCTGTCACAATTCTAATTAATAGCTTTGTGTTCATAGCCCAGGAGGTAGTCTCCAAATGAATTAATGACATCATTAAAAAAAATAGCACTGGGACAGTGACTGCAACAACAAACCATGGTCATCTAGGTTGAATGCCTTGGTGAGGTCTATGGACACTGAGACCACATGATTCCCAGAATTATAACATGCTCATGAGACAAAATTTAAGATAACAATAAAATATTTCTGGGGGAAATTCATAAGAAATGCGGAAATGCCGATCAATAGTCTTTTTGAAGATCTTGTGAACTTTAATGCACCAGGGCTGAAGTTAACTGCCTAGCTATGCTTGGCTTACACACAGAGTAAACAGCAGTGACACTTAAGAAGCAATGCACACTCCCACCACACAATACAATACAGTTGCTGTAAATGTTAGTATTGCCAGCCCATCTGTACTGAGGGCACTACCCACTTCCCACTGGTATCAGTTTGAATCTCTTCAAACCTTTTGGGAGCTCCCTGTGCTTCACTGGATACCTAGCCAGAGACCGGGGTCAGACCCATAGCAGTTGCAGCTAGCTGACTAGCATTGGTGCACTTTAAACAGATAAACACTTTTTCAAACTCAAAACCTGCAGTCCATGGATACTGCTGAAATGGCAAACTTCAAAGGGAGATATTTGTAGATCCTGGCCTGATGGCCAAAACTGTAGGGTATGTGGCAACATTTATACAATCCCAGATGCAGGGCAACTCCCAAGAATACTCATAGAAACATAGAAATATAGACTTTGATGGCAGATAAGGACCACTTGGCTAACCTATTCTGCCCATTTCCCTAACTTCAAGATGAGCTGCAGATCCTTCCTGACAACTTGTGTTCCTCTTCCTCATCTATGCAGGTACAGGTTCTCTTGAGCAATAGAGCAGTTGGCCAGGTCCCTCTGGATGATCTAAACAAAGATGTACAGTAGGTCACAGGTACATCTCAGAAGGACTCTCTTTCTCAGCAGTCATCTGGATCTCTCGCTATTCTCTGTCTATTCAGGGTGGATAGACCAGTCAAGGAACCAAAGGCCACAAATCAAACACACATGTCTAGGCTTTTAGACCCTTGCATGAGATGCTTGCCAATTCCTAGCAGTAGCACGGACTGGCCATGCCCCTAGACTGTCTGCAGTCTCTGATGATCAGTAACACACACAGCTGTGTGCCATACTGCAGGGTGGCAGCTGCAGCACAAACACTGGATAAGCAGGCTTTTTACCTTTGTTTCTCTACAGGTAGGGAAGTCTTTCACTACACAGCAAACTGGCAGGTATGGTTCAAATGCTGAGCAAGCGCTGAATTACTTCCTAGGCTGCAGGCAGGAATCAGTCTGTCAGACTTCTGTGTGTCATTCTGACAATAATAGAGGATTTCAAATAGCACTACTCTCTTGCTGCTCCCTGGTGGTTGTAGAAACCTTTCAAACAGTTCCTGTATCTTGGCTGTTGATGCCAAGGCAGGCCTACTTAAGACACTTGGGCTAACAGTCCTGGCTCTCCTCTCTGTGAAAGAACAAGTTGCAGACTGACTCACTCTGTAAATGCCCTCAGCACTTCATTGGGGACAGGCAGTGTCTGATTAATCCAAAAGGCTGTCAATCACTTGAATTAGTATGTAGAATGTTCACTCAGTGCCTTATTGGTTGAGTGCCAAGCAAGCCGCATAGTCATTCTCCCATAAGTCTTATCTGGCTCAAGCCAAGATCCCTGACCCCCCCCCGTTGGTTGTGGGCTGAGGTCAGGGGTCTACAAGATGATGGCCCCCATGAAGAAAAGAACATTGCTTCAAAGGCTCCTGCCCTTATTCAACTAATCTGGGGTTTATTTGGGACAGTTGTGCCCCAATATAAAGTCAGTTGCTGTTGGTCACTGGGAGATTCCCAAACCCATTACAATTGCTGATGTTCGCTCCAACCAGAGCAACAGGTGGTCCCCACTGAGGTGTGGTTGGAGACACAATGCAACACAGGTGTACATGGCACTGAAAATAAAGCAGCCCCCAGCACCTCTCCAAGCCCCATAGCAAGCTGGAGTCCCTGGGGCAGGAGAGCACTGAAGGGGGTGAAACTAGCATTCACAATCAGCAGCAGGCAAAGTGGGTGTGACAGACCCAAGAACAATAGCCTTTGAGGTTGCAACACTGCTCCTTTGGTCTCCCACCAAGCAGGCAGAACATGGAGGCCAAAGTAAAAATAAGAACAGGGCAATAGGATGTGGTGACAGACAGAACCTGACTCAGCAGAGCACAAGGTAAACCCCTCCATTGGGTGGTTATAAATCTATCATTAAAACTAGAAATGGTAATCATGTTACAGGGGAAAAGGTTTAAAAAATAATTATTCCCCCACCTAAGTTGTGACTCATTAGCCATGGAGGGGCCTCATTCACCACTAGATGGATGACTGAACTCAGTCACACACCACAACCACCACCAGCACGCAGAGGTTTGTGAATGGCTCTGGAGGATGATTTTAATGAAAAAAAAACCCTCATCCATAGACTTTGTCTTGCTTTATCCAGATGAGCAGAGAGGATATGTGCATCCTTGTGCAGAAGCATAGAGTATATTTTAAAATCCTGTTTCCTCTCTCATGCTCCTTTTTTCAGGGTTAACATATTAAGGGCCACCAGCCTCTACTCAAAGCTGTTGTCCACCAGCCCGATAATTTTGGTGACCCTTTTCGTACAGAGGAGCTCAGAACTGTGCACAATATGGCATCTGACCAGGGCCTTGTAAAGTGTCAGGATTTATTACTCCTGCCAGACTGTTCACTTCACTTTTGATTCACCCCCAGCATTCAGCTGACCCTCTTGACAGCAGCAGTGCACTGCTTGTTATTCTTCAGCCCTTTGTCTATTACATTCATCCAGTGCAACAAGATGAGCCTCTTACAATGCACAGGTCCAATGTCTGTACTTCCTTCCACTTGCATCACCTTGCATTTAGCTAAATTAAATTAAATCAGACTCCAGTAGATCTTGAAAACTTCAGGTCCTCCTGGTGTCCAGTGAATTCACCACTAGTCAGCTTGTCATCAACAAACTTAAGCAGCCGGCTGGTCCCCAGCGTCCAGATCACTGATGGAAATGTAGAACAGCAGTGTCCACAGCACAGATCCTCTGAAGGACATTGCTTAGTACTCCATTCAGCTTGAATCAGTATTTATCCACCATAACCCTTTCTGCCAGTGAGCCAGTTAGCAATTAACTTTTTGTACGCCTCGCGTGTACCCCATTTTTGTTTTTTGCCAAGAAGCTTGTCATGTACCATAATGTTCTGATTTGCTGAAGTTCAGATAAGCAACATCTAAGGCCCTGCACCTGGTCACCTCTGAAGTCAACTCCTTAAAAGTAATCAGGATAGTTTAGTGCAATCTTCCCCTTATAAAATCATGTGGAGAAGGGGGTAAGAACGTTGGCCTCAGCTTAAGTGGTATATCTCTTCTATCACATATGACATATCTGGCCTGACCTTTGCCAGCTGCCACTGTGGGTATGATGTCCCCAGGTTGTATAATGGACCCCATGATGACATAGGCCTACTAATGAGCACCCTCCTCAGGGGCTGAATTGAAGAAATAATTCAGCATCTCAGTCATCACATCTGGCTGTTCCTCCCTGTTATCCCTTCTTACACATGTTAAAACAGTATTTTGTAATATAGTCTCAGTGATATTTCATAATCAAGCTTTGCTTTGATTCTTTTTTAATTTTTTCTTGTAGTCCCCTCAGATGGGAACAAAAGAAAAGACTTTGGGTTGCCTTTGCTGCACCTCAGGCCCCATATCCTTAAATGTCAGAATAGCAAGAAAGGCCTACACCCCAGGTAAGTACTCATAATTGTAAATTACTGGCAGTCATGTTTATGTTTTGGGCTGTTGCTGTTATATAAATCCGTCCGTGTGTATATATATCTATGTTTTATTAATTGATTATCCTGGTAGACATTTGAACAAAAATTCTCTTCTTCAAATGTGATCAGCATTTAAAATCTACAAATAAGGCAAGGCAAATTTTATTTAAAGATGCCCAATCCCTGAGGCTCTGGGCATCGTACATAAAACAAACCAACAAAAGAAAACTCATCAATAAATAGCAACAATAATTAAAAATACGATAATAAATAAATAAAAACTCAGTGAATAAATAGGACATCAGGGAAATGCAATATAAATACTCAGAATGGGGTGATATTTATAAAATAGGGTCAGGAAAAGCCTGCCTAAAAAGGAAGGACTTAAGGCATGCCTTGAATGCCTCCACCGAGGGGGTCTCCCTTACAGATGGAGGGAGCGAATTCTATAGGACGGGGCTGGCGACACTAAAGGCTCTATCACCAGACATTTTTAGCCTTGTCCTGGTTATTGTAAGGAGGCCCCACAAGGAGGAACAGAGGGAGCAGACTGAGGTAGCAGGTGTAAGAAGGTCCGCCAGATAACCAGGGCCCAGGCCAAGTAAGGCCTTAAAGGTGAGGAGGCCCACCTTAAAGAGGACCCTCCACCTGACTGGCAGCTCAGTGAAGTTCACGCAGCACCAGGGTGATGTGACAGTATTTAGACTGCCCATCAACAACCTGGCAGCTGCATTCTGCACTAGCTGAAGCCAGCGGAGGGTATCTCCTGAGACCCCCAGGTAAAGCGCATTACAGTAATCCAGTCTTGACGTAACCAAGGCATGCACTAAGGTATGGAGGTCCGGGGAGGAACTAGGGGCATAATCCTGGTGATATTCCTCAGATGGTAAAAACTGGTATGGACAGTGACCAACACCTGAGCATCAAGTGTTAGTCCACTGTCCAGAATAATGCTTAGATCACGCACCCTAGAGGAGGCCTTCAAAGGAATGATCCCAGGACAAGTCCTGTCTCTGTGCCCGAGGCCATCCTATCATGCCCTCTGTTCGACTCCACTACCAGTACCTCTGTCTTATCAGGGTTCAGTCGCAACCAGCTGGAGGCCATCCAGTCATTTATTTCAGCAAGGCAGTTGTTAAACACGTCCACTGCATTGGATGTCACGGGGCAACAAAAAGATACATCTGGGTATCATCAGCATAGCAATGAAAACCCAAACTGTACTTCCTAATGCACCTTCCCGGGGCAACATGTACACAACGAACAACACTGGCGACAAGACCGAACCCTGAAGTACTCCACAAGACAGGAGGTTAGGGGAGGAGGAGGAGGAGGAGAAATTCCCCATCGCCACCCTTTGCCTCCTGTTTGTGAGAAAGGACTCAAACCAGCAGATGACTGTGCTGGCGAGTCCACAAAATTCCCTCAGACAATCAAGTAACACAGAATGGTCCACCGTGCCAAAGTTGAAGCTAGATCAAGGAGAATGAGAATTGTCCCCTTCCCTCGATCTCTCGCCCTCAGAAGGTCATTGTGCACTCAAACTAACACAGTTTCTGTGCTATGCCTTCCTGAAACCCAGACTGGAGAGGCTCGTATAGATCAAAGGCCACGAGGTGCTCCTCCAACTGAAGCACCACATTCTTCTCAACAACCTTACCCAAGAATGGAAGGTTGGAGATAAGGCAGTAATTCACCTTGACATCAGGGTCCAAAGATGGTTTCTTCAGAAGGGGTCTCATCAGTGCCTCCTTCAAGGAGCACTGGTCAATCAAGGCAATCATCGGGCCAGCGGAGTCGACACATCTCATCAAGAAACATGTCGGCACCGGGTCCAGTTCACAATATGTGTGCCTCAGATTGGAAGCAACATCAATAACCTCAGCCACCTCCACTGGTTTAAACTCGCCCCAACCAGACGGAGCACTCCCCGGGCATCCAAGGCGATCACTGTTGGCTGAGAACTGGCTCACTGACAGAATTCCCTGCCTGATGGCAGACACTCTGTCCGAGAAGAACTGGGCAAACTCTTTGCATAAAGCATTAAAAAAGACTCTTTTGGGCTGCAGGCAGGCTGGATTTAACAGGCTTTCTACAGTCTAAAAGGTCACAGTTGGTAGATTCTTCCCGGCAGCAATCTCCCTGGACAAGAACTCTGCCTTCTTATGGTTGATTGCCCCCTGGTACTCACCATAGTGAGCGTGCAGGGCCAGCTTGTCCACCTCCAGGCCAGTCTTCCACCAACAGTGCTCCAACCTCTGACCCAAAATCTTCATCGCCTTGAGCTCCCCATCAAACCATGGGGACTTCAAGTGAGGAGATTTGGATCATACAATGACCCGTGCGAAGGAGTTGAGCATCTCAGACATCACCTTTTATAGGTAGCAACTGCAGCACACGTACCCTTCTCGCATGCTTTGCCCACACTAGATATGTCAGCCACCACCAGAAAACCCTCGGGGGTCAGACCCCTCAAAGGGCGGTAGCTTACCATCACAGCAGGGGGAGGGCTCTCGGTGGGGGGGGGTGCCCTGAACAAGAACTCCACCGTGCAGTGATCAGACCAAATGACCCTATCAGTCTTGAGACTATTGATCTCAAGCCCCAGAGAGAAGACCAAGTCCAACATGTGACTACCCTGGTGGGTTGCAGAGGAAACTTCCTGCGACAGGCCCAGAGATGACATAGTGTGGAGGAGGTTATAACCAAGCCTGGATGATTAATCATCAGCCCAAACATTAAAGTCCCCCAGAATTGAGCATTTGGGGGCCTCTGATATTTTGCTGATGATGATGTCGGATACCTCCTGCAGAAATTCTCCCTCCACCCCAGGGTGGAGTAAACCAACAGAATTCTGTAGCCTACACCCAGACCCCCACGAACAGCCACACATTCAAAAGAATCTAGTCTTTTCACTAGGTGCATGGTGAATCCCAGCTTGGATCCAAAGCAGATGGCCACTACCCTGCCTCTGCATTCCACTCTGGGGCAGTGCACTACAGAGTACCCTGGGGGGGGAGGCAGCCTCTAAAACTGGGCTGGCATTGTCACCCACCGAGGTCTCAGTGATGCAAGCCAGATCGACTGATGAAACCAAGTTTGCTATAATTGTGGTCTTGATGCTAATCAATCTGGTATTGCAAAGCACTGCCCGCATGGGATTGGTGGACAGTGCAACCCCTCTGGCTACCTGCCCACTTGGACTGGTGGGAACCCTGGGGATGGGCATCAAACATGTCTGGCTTCTCTCCTGGGCTCAACGAGCCCCAGGGCACCTTCTGCACCAGACCACCCCTATCCTGCCCCCAACTAATGTGCACGAGGCGCCCTGCCACAATTGATCAATGCAATTCCTCCTAATTCCAACCTCCCGACAGCAACGAGCTGTGATGATGGAAACTGCGAGGTTGGAGAAGGGCCACACATCGAGCAGCTGGGATGCCCCATACATGATCCTGACATGCCCCAGGCCTTCACCCTTCCCTAAGCACATCCTGTCCGACTGTGATGTCCCCAAACAAAAACAATTCTAATTAACTAAATACACACACTTCACTCACTCATCCAGGCACACACTAATACAGGAACTAGCCTAACACCATTCACATAACATATACACAATAACTTAAAACTCCCGAACCCTCCACCAACCCTCACCCACAACCCACTTTAAAATACAAATATATGAGCAGCAATCTTGTTATATAGGAGACAGTAAAGTGCAGGAAGAGTTAAACTGCCCCTTAATTAGGGGCCAAATCCAGTGACTTAAAATACATGGAAGACCGGTCGAAAGGTCTCCGGTGCCAGCAACAGTCTAGATCTTTAGGACGGGGCCCAGCTGTTTGCTCTCACCAAACTGCTGGTAGCTGTTAAATTAAAATGTTTGCCGAATAGCGTTGTTTAGATGGGACAAGTTTCAGGAGGATGCTTAACATATAACGATAGGTCAGGGAAGCCTCTAACTCTGGCCAGACCCAGAACCCACTTCCAGTTCTCAATTGGAGTAAAAAGACAGGCACTCACCAGGCCACAGTCCAAGGGAAACACCAAGAGCTCCTCTCACAAGCCTCAGGAGATTATAATCCAAATCTGCAGTCCACAGTCCAGTCAAAAAGGAAGATTTGGCAAGAACTGTCTGCCAGGCACCTGGCACAATCCACTTTTCTTCAATTGCTGCAGGGCAGCTAGACACCCTGAATGCCAGTCCAGCTGCAAAATGGACTCCTCCTGAATGTGGGAACCCACACTGCATTCCACAAGTTCCCAACAGAGGCAGGTGGCCAGCAAAAATCTCTGGTGTTCACCTGCAGTCCACTGGTGGATATCAGACCCAGAAGATCCAGCACACTAGCAGACCACTCGGCAGCACCAGTCTCCAGTCGGTGATGGAAGGCAAACCTGCCTTCAGGAAGAAACTGTTCAGCTGGTCCTGGTCTGGATTCAAAGACCGCACTTTCACTATCCTAATGTCCTGTGCACAGCTCTTCAGCATCTCCTCTACGAACTGTCCCAGCACTGGTAAGCACTCACTTCCCTATTCTATAAAACAAGAAAGCTGACTCCTAAAACTAAATAAACTGTAACAAACCCTTATTGTTCCTTCACCCTACTCCTAATGCCTCACGTCTAAAATACAAACTTTGGAGTTTGACTCTGGACAAGAAATCGTCTCTGGAGTCAGCGTACAATACCAATTTTAACTCTCCTGCAAATAGTATGTAAAGGCACGTAAAAAAGCAAAAGAAAATGAGCACAGAGGAGCAAAGGCAAAATAACCTGGCTCTATTCAGAGCCCCTGCAGATAGCAGCCCAGTGTGGCTGCCATCTTGCTCCTGCTCATCAAATAAGAAATACAAAAGTAGAAATAATATACAGCACATATCAAATACAGTCAACTCAAATTAAATCGTTAAACATTATACAATTTATACAAACAAGTTAATATTAAAAACATAAGCAATTAACATTGACAGTGTGATTGATCAGGCAATAATGAATGCATGGATGAGTTAAAGACCTTGATGGACCGGCTGTTGATTATTGGCAATGGAAGATAGTTGTATAAACCTGGGTCAATATAATCCAGTGCCCGTTAGCCACTTGTAGTCCTTTTAAATGGAATTTGAAATCAGGAAGAATCTTGGGACCTACTGTAATTGATGTTTACTTTGTTTAAGGGGAATGGTGAAAGAATGGATGAGGGGAGGTTACACAATTTTGACTTGTGAAAGAAGATATTGATTTTAACTCTTTCTTCCAAAGAAAGAATGAAACAACTCACTTCATTTTGGTGCTCATAATGTAAACTGCACAAAGGTTAAAAATAAACTAATAGGGTTGTCAACCCATTGCCCACAAAGTTTGTAAATGTGCTATTGGGGTTCTTATGTCCACCTCCCACCTACCCACCCTACCATATCCCCTGTCCTCATGACCCAAGGATAGTCCATTGTTACAGGGCCATGCATCAATGGTATGGTACTTCATTCGGGGCCAGTATATTAAAAATTGGTATATAGCAACCCTACCCTCTTCTTCATTAGCATAAAAATAGTTTCTGCAATAGACACTCTGCACTTGTGTGTGTATTTCCTCCAGTGGTACATACATACAGGTGCAACTTTTTGGGCTGATCAGTTCAGTAGGTTACATTTACATAAAGGAAGAATGGAAGATTTGCACAGAGCAGACACAAGCAGTATGTTTCTCTCATCGACTATCTAACTAAATAAGTAACCAGCAGGCAACTTCTTCATCTGTTTATCATGGCATTTTTTGTCAGTGACAAGAATATTCACACACACACACACACACACACACACACACACACACACACACACACACACACTCAAACTGACTAAAATTAGAAACAGTCAAAACAACCAATAACATAAAAGATAAGGCACCCATATTCAGAGATAGCCACAAGCATAGCATAGCCTGTTGTGCAGTGCTTACAATTTGTGCACACCCTTCTCTGAACGATATTCAGTCAGTGTGTGTTGATGGAGTGTACTGACTGAATATCAGACCATGTCGGCACAGTGCTAAGCGGATATGTGCTGCCCTGATGCAAACCCAGGTTGCATATGGCTCACAGGGAGAGCTACCTAAAAAGGGATGGTGCCAGGGCTACTGTGGGCCACATTCAGCATACAGATTACTCATTGGGCATGCAAGACACTATGGGGTCATCTGCATGTCCATTGTGGGCTCATTTGCATGGGAGCAGTAGACCCCTAGCACTGATGCAGGGTGTCAGTGGTAACACTTTTCTGGTGTCTAGTGGTCCCCCCACCCCACTAAACATGATTGCAGATAAGGACCACTTGGCCCACCTAGTCTGCCCATTTCCCTAACTAAAGGATAAGCTGTAGATCCCAGTTAACCAACAGCCTACTTCCTCCTGCCCCCCCACTAGAATTGCCTTATGTCTGTCCCATGTATTCTTGAATTCCCCCACTGTTTTTGACTCCACTACCTCCTCTGGAAGGCTGTTCCATGTAACCACAACCCTTTCTGTGAAAAAATACTTCCTCACATTACCTCTGAGCCATCCCCCCTCTATCTTCAAATTGTGCCCCCTTGTTCTTGTACATCTTTCTCTGAAAGATGCTACCCTCTTGGACTTTGTTGATTCCCTTGAGGTATTTGAAAGTTTTTATTATGTCCCCCTCTCTCTCCTCTCCTCGAGGGTTTACATATTAAGCTCCTTTAATCTCCCTTTGTATGTCTTCTGGTGCAGACCCTGCACCATTTTAGTTGCCCTCCTCTGGACAGCCTCCATTCTATCTATGTCCTTGCGGAGATGTGGTCTCCAGAACTGCATGCAGTACTCCAGATGGGGTCTCACCAACTGTCTGTACAGAGGGATAATAACTTCCTGTTTTCTACTGGTGATGCCTCTCCCTATGCATTCCAGTATCCCCCCAGCCCTCCTTACTGCCTTCTCACATTGCTTGCCCACCTTAAGGTCATCTGATATGACCACCCCCAGGTCCCTTTCCATTTTTGTTGTTAGTATTTCACCCCCTTTGTGTGCTCTTTTCCTGAGTTTTTGTTTCCCAAGTGCATTAGTTTGCACTTCTTTGCATTGAATTTAAGCTGCCATACATTCGAACATTCCTCCAACCTTGCCAAGTCCCTTTGCATCCTTTCCACCCCACCTTCTGTATCGACCCTGGTGCAGATCTTTGTCGTCTGCAAAGAGACATACTTTTCCTTCCAGTCCCTCTGCAATGTCACTTATAAAGACATTAAAGAGGACCGGTCCCAGTACTGAACCCTGTGGTACCCAGCTAGTAACCCCCCTTTCTTCAGCGTGAACTCCATTTCCTGTTACCCTCTGTGTCCTGTTGTCCATTTAATTTTTTACCCAGGTTACCACTTTGGGACCCACTCCAAGGCTAGCTAACTTGTATATTAATCTTTTGTGTGGGACTGTGTCAAATGCCTTGCTAAAGTCTAGGTAGGCCATGTCCACAGTAGGGATGCCACGATAACACGATACAATGATATATCATGATAATTACCACTGACGATAACTTATCGTTGTAAAAAAACATTATTGTGGTTATCGTGGAGAACAATATACTGTGATATACAGTGGTAAAGCACCTCAGCTTGCTTTACCAGCAGAGCATCCCTTTCCAGGTGCAACCATGATTCCTGATTCACCACCATCCTCCTAACAGATTTTTTGTATTTTTCCTTAAAATAAGAAATGCAGTGCTGGCCATGTGGCGTGGAGTTTTGAGGGCCTGAGCACCTCACCTGTCACCATGTTGGTAAACCAGGTTTAGGAATAGACCTGGGTTGCTTGAGGGCTGACTGCATGAAGGAGGCCTGAGCATCCATTGAGGGTTCTCCTTTTTCATTCAGATTTGTTTATCCCTCCGGGGAGCTCCTGGCAGGGTCTGCGTCCTCCCATCTTGAGGAGATTGACCACTCTGGCTCCCAACATCCCTGTATTGCTGGCCCAGGCCAGTCCCCGGCACACTGCCCCCCTGCAGCTGGGCCAGGAGAGAGGGGATCATCACTCCCTCTCCCCCAGAAACCCAATCCAGATCGCCAGGGCTGACCCCTGCGGATGCCAGGAGCCATCATTGAGCCTGCCAGGGTTCAGTTTTTCCTGTTTTCTCCTGTCTCCCCTCCCTCCCTCCGATATCATGACATTGGCGTGCACCTCCCGTCATGTACTGCCCTCCAGCCATCGCCAGAGGGCAGTCAACGAGTGGGATAACATGTCCTCCTCCCCTGAGAGAGGAAAGCAGTTCTCTGGACACTCGATCCTCTCTCACAGCTGCTGACACCTGGCTACCCAAACTCATTCCTGAACCCGGGTCGCCAGTGTGGCACGAGGTGTGGCATGCAGTGCCTCAACCCTCAGCGCCACCAGGCTGGCAATGGCTCTCCTTTTCTGGAGACAGAGCAAACCACTTCCTGATCGCAATCTAGGGGAGGCTGGATGATGCAGCAGTAACAGCCTTCTGACTGGGCTCAGGGGCTGAGTACATACGTCACATACTCGCACCATTGCACGTGTGCCAGCCCAAGAGATGGGGAAAAAGAAATGGGGGGGGGGAAGGTATGTGCACCAGTCGACTTACTTACATAAAACTGGCAGATGAAGGACTGCTTAGCCCATCTAGTCCGCCCATTTTCCCTACCTAATGTGATATTGCAGATCCTATTTGATCTCTGGCTTTACCCTCCCTTCCCTAACCAATAAGGTTCCCTTATGCCTGTCTTATGCGTTCTTGAATCCCGTAACAGTTTTTGCCCCCACCACCTACACTGGGAGGCTTTTCCAGGTATTCACCACTCTTTCTGTGAAGATGTAGTTCCTCACATTTCCCCTGAATCTACCCCCCTCTAGTATCAGAGCATGACCCTTTTTTTTTTTTTTTTTTTTTAGCACCTTTGTTTTCTGAGAAATGCTTCCCTCCATGTACCCTATTTATATCCATGAGGCATTTGAAAGTCTCTCTCATATCCCTCCCTGTTGTACATATTGTGGTCCTTTAGTCTCCCCTCATGGGGCTTTTGATGCAGGCCCTGCATCATTTTAGTTGCCCTCCTCTTGACTGTTTCTACTCTATGTCCTTCTGGAGATGGGGTCTCCAGAACTGGACACAGTACTCTAGGTGAGGTCTCACCAATGATTTTATACTGCGGTATCACCACCTCCCTCTTTCTGCTGGTGATACCCCTTCCTATGCACCCTAGCATCCCACTAGCTCTCCCCATTGCCTTGTCACACTGTTTGGCCACCTTTGGGTTGTCATATATGATTACCCCAGATCTCTTTCCTGCTTGGTGGTCATCTGTACCCCCCCCCATCGTGTATGCTGCCCTGGGTTTCTTTGCACCAAGTGGATGATTTTGCACTTCTTAGCATAGAATCTAGTTGCCACACTTTTGACCACTCAAGCTTTCTTCGATCTCTATTCATTTTACACACACCTCCCCCAGAGTGCCTACCCTACTACAGATCTTTGGGTCATCTGCAAAAAGGTATACTTTCGCTTCTAGCCTCTCTGCAATGTTGTTAATAAAAGACATTAAAAAGAGGACCAGTCCTAGTACTGACCCTTGTTGCACCCTGCTGGTCACCCTCTCTTCCTCGGAGTGAGCTCTGTTTACTACCACTCTCTGCCGTCTATCCCCCAACCAATTTCTCACCCTGTTTACTACCTTTGGACTCACTCCCAGGCTGCCCAGCTTGTTTGAGTCTCCTATGTGGAATGGTGTTGGAAGCCTTACTGAAAACTAGGCAAACTACATCCAAGGCTCCACCTTGATCTAACAAAAGTAACAAGGCTCGTGTTACTTGGAACACTGACTCCAATTTGTACAACAAGTCAGGCTAAAATCATAAAAATACGTTTTAAAATGCTACCCCGTAGACTTGTATGGAGCATGCACATCCCCGCACTAGGCATATAATGACCTCACAAAACAAGGAAGTGTGGGGATGACACTGGTGATCAGGAAGTGGAAGGAATCCAGCGGCTAACCCGCTAGGGGGAAAATATGATCCCCTCTCTTCCTTTAGGGAGCTAAGGAGAACATTTTTCAACTACTATGGAGGAACTCCCAGTCAGGTAAGGGAGTCTCTTGATTTTGCAGAGAAGGAGAAAAATCCGGGAAAGGCACTTTAAACAAGCAAGCAAAAATATTTGCTCATTCACATTTAAAAGGTATCGTACTCTGTGTGTATAACATGTATTGATCGTGTATTTTAATTTTTATGTAAAAAATGCAAGCAGTTTTATAGAAACATAGAAACAGACTCTGACGGCAGATAAGGACCACTAGACCCACCCAGTCTGCCCATTTCTCTACTTTAGATAAGCTGCAGATCATAGTTTACCAACAGCATACTTCCTCCTACCCCCACCAGAATTGCCTTATGTCTGTCCCAAGCATTCTTGAATTCTGCCACTGTTTTTTACCCCATGACCTCCTCAGGAAGGCCATTCCATGCGTTCACCACCCTCTCCGTATACATTTCAGAGATTTTATTGTGAAAAAATAAAATATTTTTTTAAATATTTTACAACAGACTTCAAAATAATGTGCATAAATGCATAGCATTGCTTGAAAAGAGTCACATATGTAAATTATGTAAAAAAACAATTAAAATAGTTTTGCTAACATTGCTGCACATGTGGCAAATGTATCGCGATAACAAGGTTATTGTGATAATTTCATCAGTTATCGTATCGTCAAAATGTTATTATCATGACGCCCCTAGTCCACAGCCCCACTCTGGTCTACTACTTTTGTCACTCAGTCAAAGAAATCTATTAGATTCATCTGACACAACCTTCCTGCTGTGAATCCATGCTGCCTTGGGTCCTGTGCCCCACTGGCCTCTAGAAATTCAACAATTCTTTCTTTAAGAAGTGATTCCATCATTTTCCCTACCACTGAGGTCAAACTAACAGGTCTGTAGTTTCCTGCCTCTGTCTTGCTCTCACTTTTGTGAAGGGGAATCACATCCGCCCTCCTCCAGTCCTCAGGTATCACACCATCCTCCCATGATTTGTTAAATACCTGGCCATGCACAATATCCTGTGCCCTGAACAGCATGGCTTTCATGCAGGTCACAGCACCACAAGCGTGCTACTTGAATTCTCCTACTTCCTGCACTCTGCTCTTAATGCCAGAAGTTCTGCCGGTGCCGTGTTCATTGACCTTTCTAAGGCCTTTGACATGGTTTGCCACCTCTCCTGCTTGACTCCCTCAGATGCCTTGGTTTCTCTCCCAGCCTCCTTGCATGGTTCACCAGCTACCTCTCTGCCAGAACTCAGTGTGCAAAAATCAATAGCACCTTATCTGACACATGTCCTGTCCACTCTTGGGTTCCCCAGGGCTCCATTTTAGGCCCTCTCCTCTTCAGTCTGTACCTCAACTCCCTCCCCTTCCCTCGGCCTGCACAAGTAAGGTCCTCCTCTACGCGGATGATGCTGTGCTCTTCGCCTCTGACCCCAACCCCAACACACTCCAGGCCACCCTCCAATAAGCTTTTGATAGAGCTGAGCATTGGTTCACATCACGAAGGCTAGTCCTGAACCTAAAGACCAAAGCTATGCTCTTCTCACATTGCCAAAGCAGAACCAGTGGTGCCCCCCTCATGATACTGCCTAGCACACTAAACCCCATTGAGCAGGTTTCCTCCTACAAGTATCTGGGCATTACCTTTGATTCAGCTCTCTCCTTCCATTCCCATGTCAATGCCCTTTCTGCTGTCACCAATGTCAGGACTGGACTGTTATACCGCCAGGGGGACTGCCTACCACAAGAGGCCCTTAGATTGGCAATCACCTCCTCTGTCCTGTTGCTAATCGACTATAGGCTGCCCATCTATGCTGCAGCTGACAACACTGCGCTTGCAAGAATCTAGCTCTCTATAAACAAGGCCTGCAGGCTAATGCTGGGAGCCCCTAGGTGCACCCACACGTGCCTGCTGTACTCCACCACCAACTTGCTCAACCTTGAAGAAAGACTCTGCTTCCAAACCTGCCTTCTTGTAAAAAAGGCCCTGCTAGGGGTCTTCCCCCCCCCCGTGGTCACCCCTCCCTGCAGCATGTCTCCCCCTCAATTTCCACCTGCAGCACTGTCAAAACCTCCCTTATTGTCCCCAGGGTAAAGACCTCTATGGCCCAGAGATCCTTTTGCTATTGGGCTCCCTCCTGGTTCAGTTCCCTCCCAGCCAACATAGCTGACTCCACTAAGCTTGGTCCTTTCAGGGTCTCCCTTAGAAGCCATCTGACAAACACTCTGCTGCAACTGCACATAATCCCCCACCTGCCCTTTACCCTCACCCCTAGGCTGGGTTTGCCCTGTCTACTTTTGCTGTATATGCCTGGGGTCTCAGGCAACATCTGCTGACTAATGTAATAAAATATCTCTGGTTGCTACCTGATGATTTCTAACCCCCCACCCACCCATTTAGAAACCTCACCTACACACACCCTCACCGTAATCACCCCTCAGCAGTAAGAAAGCCATAGAGTGGTGGCTGGCACAGTCCTCCGTTCACTTCCTCAGACTGTTGCCATCTCACAGTCAGAGTGTGATCATGTATGTGGTTGCACTCTGTGACTCTCAGATGGTAGCTGGCCAAGGAGGTGAGGGGAGAGCTGTGCCAGCCACTGTGCTGTGCCCTTCTTACTTAAGAGCTGCAGTCGAGATGGGGGGGTGTGGGCCAGGGGTCCTAAGCTGGTGGGCAGGTTCAAGGTTGGCAATCAGTTGGAGGGTGAGGGTCCACTTGACTACAAGGGATATGAATAGAGACTGCAGTATGGGTGATCAGGGGATGGGAGGGGGGTCACTGGACTACTAAGGATATGTATATATACCACAGCATGGGTGATCGAGGGGGACCCCAGACTACCATGGAAATGTATGACAGACACAGCATGGGTGTTTGGTGGGGGAACTACTAGATACAGGGGAGGACAGTTGCAGTATTGCCGCCCTGCCTTTAGAGGATGGTGGCATAGCCTTACTGCTGCAATAAGACATCGTTTTCAGCAGTGGTAAACAGAGCAGCTCTGGTAGCTGTTTAGCACCACCACAATTTGGACAACAAAAGATATTGGTGCACTCAGTAATGAGGAGGCGGTGCAGCTAAAGGCGTCCAGCCTGCTAGGCACATGGAAGAGATACTTGACTCATGGAGTTCAAAATAATGGCCCCCTGACGAAAACCCTGTGTCGGTTGAAGCACCAGGGCTTAGGCACTGTCAGCATTTCTTGCATGGAGTTTGCTACATAAAGGCTTAAAAGTAGTTTTGCTTCATTTGTTATCTTTTTAGATTCCATGAGTGCAGTATCTTTTCCATTAGCGCCACAACAAACCTTTGGCTATACCTTGCACCATGGTGCATGAGGGCCCCTTCATTTACATAGGATGGCAGTATGCTTAGTGTGATCATGCTGCTAGATTTGGGCAGTGCTCTGGGCACCTCTAAATATGGCCTCTCCTGGAGCACGGGCACAAAAACCTGATTAGTACCAGTGCTAACCTTGGAATATGGGGCCCATACAATGTAGCATGGACAATGGGAGGGCTTTAAGCCCGAGGTTCAATGGGAAGAGCAACAACGTTACTCACCCATTGAGCTTATAAGGTCTCAACATCCTGGCCCTCCTCAGGATTCTTTTTCATTGCAGCCGGAGGTGCTGCCGTCTTCCACCTGCCTTTCCCTCTCCGATGCTGCCTCCGGATGCCCATTTGTTTGTCTTCACCTTCTTTGACTCATTTTCTTCATGCCTCCCTCACTGGACTCAGGAATGCCTCCTTCATTTTGTATTCTACTTGTATTTCTGTTTACTATTCCACTGCACTCCTGTCTTTCTCGCTGCTCGTGCGGCTTCCTTTCTGTTGGCTGCCTGCCTCTGCTCGCTTACCCCCCCTGCCTCGTAATGTCACCTCTTTGCTTTTTCCTTATCAGTTCCTGGCCCTGTCCTCATCGTGTGTTGTTTTTCCACCCTTCCTGACTTTGGCTGCTGCTCACCCGGTGCATCCCCTCTCCTGTATTTGTGGCTCCTTTATCTGGTGCTCGGGTGCCCGACCATTTCAGCTCTGACCTGCGTGGGTGCGACTTATGTTGTTGGAGTCTGGGTCCTGTTCCTTGTGTGCTGCTGTTTTTTATTTTGTTTTGGGGGAAGGGGATGTGGTGGGATGCCTGACCTCTGGGAGGGATGTTCTGGGGTTTCTCACCTTGGGCTTTCTGTAGGCTACTGCACCATTCGGCAGGCTGATGGCTAGTTTCCGTGGAGTGTTGCACTAGCTCTGTAGCTCGCTTCTTCCTTATAGCCTCCACTTGTGCTCCGCTCTTGTCCTGGTCTCCCCTGCCTCACTTGCCTGTTGCTTTTTTCGGCAGTCCTTGGCTGCTCACTTGATCATTTTTCCAGGTTTGTTGTCGTCTGCTTCTTTGGCAGACTATGATCTCATATGCTTCTGATGTGTTTCTGCTGTGCTGTACTTGTGGCACATCGCCAATTGGTCAGTCATTTGTTGCCTATGACACAGCTCACCTTGCATTACATCTGGATCCTGTTAGAACCATATTTGTCTTTCTGATTTCCATCATACCTGGCTTTTCTGAGCTATGGTATGTCTTTCTGTTTTTGATTTGTCAGTAGTTTGCCTTGGCGTCTGCTCTGTTTCAGGATGTATGAATCTTCTGGATGGCTACTTGCTCTGTCCTGCTCTGTTCTCCCTTTTGGATCTCTGCAGGTGCCCTACCGTCCTTGACTGCTTTACTAATTTTGGCTAGTCTGTCTAATACTAGTACAATGTTCCTGGTTCTTGCTGTTCACCACCTCTTGCTGCTCCGAGCTTGTCTTCTGGTACCTGACCTGTTTGTTGCTCCTCCTGCCATTCTGTTTCTTCTCTGCCCTGTCCATTTCTTTTGGGATTTTTCCCTATCCTGCTCTCCCCAGGTTCTATGCTGACCTCCCTCCCTCCTTCCTCGACCTAGCACTTCTTCTTGCCCTGACGGTTGTGGATTTTCCACCCATGGCTTACCCTCCTCATCGTGCATCATCTGATTTGACTCCCCTTGATTGCCGTCCTGAGTTTACACTCTGGTTAGCAAGCCCTCTGGTTCTGGACATGCCTTCTAGGCCTCTGAGCTTGCCCTCTTTTCGAAAAGCCTCCTTACTTACATCACTCTCATCCAGCATCCTATCTGCATGTTAGTTCTTTTCATGTTCATTCCTTCATTCAGTTCTAGTCCCTCATGCTGCATGTGTCAGGTTCATGACTCTGGTCTTCATTAACCACTTATTTCTCTACCTGTGTCAAGATTCACTCCTTCATGACTTCACTCTATCATCCAACTCGTGCTATCCTCCATATGTATCAAGTTCATTAATCCAGTCATAATTCACTCATCCTTGCCTCAAGGTTTCTTTCTTTACATCATTTACTCGAGCATTCCATCATTGAATCCAATGCTACTCATCGTCCTCAGCAGGATCTAATAGTTCACATCACATAATCATGCCCTATCGGCCTCAGTTTCTACTTACTAGCCTCACTCAATCAGTCATCTCACCATTGGATCTTATGCTTCCTCATTGACCTGCCGTTCTTCTGCTGTGATCATTGCAATCAGTATTCATTTGCCTCATGCTCCTTCTTCGTCTGCGTGCTGCTTCTTGTTCCCTCTTTCTGCCTCTTGTTCTGTCTTGATCTGTGCTTTCTTTTGTTTTTTTTTTTTCCCTATCTCTTCATCATCCCTACTCATATCTTTCTCTTTAATGAATCCTTCTCTTTAATGATATATGTCCTTAAATCGAACATCGTAAGCCTGGAGGGAAGGTGACCTAGGCCTTGGATCCCCAGAGGTTTCCTCCTCTAAGGGGGTTTTTCCTCTCCTCCATTCCAATGGTCATATTAGTTAGTTAGTGCTTTCTTCTCATTAGTTAGGTTCCGCTGTTGAATGGAGGCAGATGGTGGCCCCAGCTTTCCCCTCTCTCCTTAGGAAGTTAGTCCTTCTCTTCACAGAAGTCATTCATCATTCTTGCCTCTTCGATGCTTGACATCTTTGGGTATTCTTTTTGGGCTTCTTCCTAACCTACCTTTACCCGACTCATTCATTCCCGGCACCTGTAGGGGGGGAGCCCTCCTCTAGGGTTCCTTGCAATGTACACCTACAGGGTGGTATAGCCCATGGATAGAGAGGCGGAAAGCCACAAAGCAAATCAAGTTACACAAGCATTATCACATATCTTATCCAGTTGCATAAGCACATTGAATGGGAGGGCTTTAAGCCCAAGGTTCAATGGGCGGAGCAATGTCGCTTCCCCATCGAGCTTAAAAGGTCCCAACATCCTGGGCCTCCTCACGATTCTTTTTCGTTGCCCACCATCCACCCCTCCTCCTCCAGTGGCTTGTCTATCTTACCTGTGGGCTTCTTCTTAACCTACCTTTAGCAGTCACATTAATTCCTGGCACCTGTGGGGGGGGAACCCTCCTCTAGGGTTCCTTGCATCGTACCCCTACAGGGTGGTATAGTCCACAGATAGAGAAGTGGAAAGCCACAAAGCAAATAAAGTTACACAAGCATTATCACATATCTTATCCAGTTGCATAAGCACATTGAAGAAAATATTAAAGTGCTATCTGAAAGAAACTAATACAAAACAGAGGTTTGTAGAAAAAAGAATAATAAGGGGTCTGGGGCACTGGCAAACAAATCACAAACGGCATCAAATGAACTAAACACCACCAGTACTTTAGTAGCCCAAATGCTTTAATTTCAAGCAGTTCCTGTTTTTATTATGAAAGATTTGTACCTTTAAACAAGACCTTTTCTCTTTCCATTGCATCAACAACTGAGGCACATTCCGGAATTGATGTCACATTGCCCTGCTTCTGATGTCGCAGTCATTTCCTACAGCAACTCACTGCGATGTCTCAACAGGCAGGAGTAGATTCTGACTGGAATTACAGACTTTGCTTCTGCTGTAAGTGAACTGCAAGGGACAATGTATCTGTGTTCAAAAGATCTAAAAGGCACCGTCAAAAGTATGTGGGGCCTGGCTACCATGCTAGTATTTCTTGCCTTTGTGGATCTGGTCTCCTGTATGCTGTGCAGTATATGTACTTTTTATATTATCCTCAGAATACTCCCAGGAGTAGGTATGCCAGCAGTTTATCCACCCCAAGGTACATGAGGCCCTCAGCTACACCTCAGACCTCATTACACACTTGGGGGTTGGATTAACTACTGGTACAGTAAACACATCCTCTGTCATACCTTAAAGAGATTGTGTGAGCTAACATTTTGGGCTTCATAGCCTGCCACTCTGGGACAGTGATAGCCCCTCTGTGTAAAAAAATTATAAATTTTTACTCACTGTGTAAAGTTTGGGAAGGGATCGTAATTCTAGCCGAACTGTGAGCCAACTGATCCCTTCCCATTTCCTAGTCTGCCTGTTCCGACCCCACGCTTCCCTGTTTTGTGACTTGGTACCAGGGAAAGCTCAGGGATGCACCCCATACAAGTCTATGGGACTAGTTTTCAGAACAATTTTTTGAAACTTTGAAGCACCTTTTGATAAAAAGGAAAGCCACCGCTCAATTAATAGGTCCCCATTAGTTGAGCAGTGGCTTTCATTGTTATGAAAAGGTACTTTAAAGTTTCAAAAAAGCATCCTGAAAACTAGCCCCATAGACTTGTATGGGGCGTGTCCCTGCACTCTCCCTTGTACCATGTCACAAAACGGGGGAGCGTGGGGGCAAAGCAGGCAAACTAGGAGGTGGGAAGGGTTTGGCTAGCTTGCAGTTTGGCCAAAATTATGATCCCTTCCCCAAACTTTACACAATAAGTAAAAATTTTACATTTTTACAGAGGGGCTATCACCATCCCAGGGTAGCAGGCTATGAAGCCCAAAATGTCTTTTTAAAAAAATCACACATTTACTTTAATGCTTAGTCAACAGAATGCTTTGAAACTGAAGACTGCGTAACAATTCATCTCTGTTTGCATAGTTGTCTTTTCACTACTGGGATATTCTCTCTGAGGCTTCTGTAGAGGCAGGAACAGACATTTGGTAGCAGTAAGTGAATGCCGTTTCTTTAAGAGTACCAATCTTGCTTCCTCCATAGTCAGGCAGTACTTCAGCAGCACTTCTGTTAGCACTGGACAGCAATTAGATTTGACCAAGTCATCTTTTGATTTTTTCCTCTTCAGTGAATTATGGCTGCTGACCTCTGAATGTAGCCTTTATTAGTGTGGCTGCAGCCAGACTGGGCAATGTCATAGTCCTTTTTCAGTGGGTCCCACATCACCGGTGACCATCTGCCATTTTCAGTGCATACATATCCATCCAGGAAGTACCAGGGCTGCAGACTGCTGTACTTCATGTGGGAGCAGCACACTCAGCTGACACACTGCTGCATCCAGAGGAAACGCTTGCTGTCTTCCGTCCTATGCAGCACCTTTCTTCGATTTTACTCCTCTAATCCACATCCCTCGGTATATAACGGTCTAATAGACCACGTCTGTCTCTCTGCCTAAACCTTCCTGGTGCAGATAACGCCTAGTTATTACTTTGCAACCATGTCATGAAAGTGAAAGTGCTCCTTGAAATTCTGCCTCTCTGTTTGCTTGCCTCTTGTGGTGAATAAATTCATATTTTTTGTAGCTATTTTACTTGCATCCACTTATTTTTCTCTAACAAAAATACTCAACGAAGGCCATGGCGCTGAGTTAGGGTTAGAAGCAGAAAGCAAAAGGATCAGCACTTCTGGTAGCTTTACGCAGGGAGCACTGGGCTGAGATCTTCAGTGCATGTTTGCTGGTTGTGTTTGGGTTTTTAACCCCTTGCATGTCTGTTCAAATTCTAACAAGCCACCTTGCGCTGTGTGTGGCAATGTGGGACAATTAGCAGCCCTCACTCCCTTTTCCTATGATCACAAAGTCTGTGAGTGCACTGGGAAGGTTTCTGCCACTATATGATCATAGCTCAATGGGGGCTGTGTGCCACCTTGTGCCTCCACTTCTAGCTCTGTTTTGGGCCTATAGTGCTTAATAGCCTAAAGTGGTGTAGAGGGTGGTACGTCATTATATAGCTGGATCCACTGGTGGCTGAATACAAGCACTCATTACGTAAGTACCTCTGCTTCAGAAACTAAAGAAGTTGGTTCAGCATTTATTTCCACATATGTTATTTGTCAGTGTTTGAGATGCCATATTTTTAACAGAAAGATGAACAACAAATGGCAGTACAGGGACAATAAATTGAGTTTGTTTTTTGTATGTGGCATGAAATACACAAAATTAGAGGTGACATCTGGTGGCATTAAAGTCTATCATAAAATGGATTTGAAACTTTTACACTACTTTTTTCAGCATTGTTGAGAATTGGATACGTAAACAATGATAATAATTTCCTTATTTTGATGTAGCTTTATAGTCTCAAGGATAAACACTTGACTTTTTTCAATTGATTATGAACTAGGAGAATTTCCAAAAAGAAGTAAATACTGTAATTTATCTCACTAAGAGGGAGACAAAGGTATGTGATTGTTGAGCTTTAAATTAAGTCAGGGATTGACAGTCTATGCGAATCACCATAAACACCATGTAAAATCGGCATTAGAGCACAATCAAACTATTAAAAAATAACTGGAATTAATAAAGTAAAAAGAAGAATGAGTACAATAAAAAGCAAATAAAAGGACTTAGAAGGTCATAGCCAGAATGCTAGGATAAATCAAAAGCTGCTGTAAAAAGATGGGACATCAGACCCCTTTTGAAGGTCTCCAGCAAGGGGGCCTTCCTCAGAGACCTGGGAAGTGAGTTTTATATATGTATATAAGGAATAAACCACAACAGGGTGAGTCTATATAACATTTTGCATGCATGGTCCAGAGGAATGAAGCACGAAGCTGAAGGCTGAGTGTCCTTATGTCCAGGGATGTGCATGTTTTTGTTTTTTTTGCTCATAAAATGCTGAATTTAATTTGTAAAAATGTGGTGTTTTGGCAATAGAAAGATTTGTGATTGTGCACATACAGTACAGTTTTTCTGATGAATGGGCAGGTGATGTGCTTTGACTAATCAGAGTGGAGGGTTTTCAGAATCCAGTTTATAAATACGAGTTGGTCACATCCCCCCCACCACCAAGACCCGAAAGTCACTGATGTTTACATGTTTTGTTTTCAGCAACATTTATAATTATGATAGTTACTGAATGAAATTGCTTCAGATGCAGTTGTTATATTATGTGCAATGAGGGATTATCAGCAATTTAACATCCAATAAATTATACTAAAAATTGGGCTTCATGAGTATGTCAAACTTAAAGATATTCTGCCTGACATGCCCACTGGTTAGATAGATAGATAAAAATGTTTATTTCTTAACAGGAGTTAACGATTAGGACTGCTAAGCCCTGTTTACAAAGTTGTCCTGTATAAGCAAGTGGTTACAAAGTATTAAATCTTAACATGGTTTCATACATACAAATACAAGACATAATACCATAAATTCTTTTTGTAATGTATAAAATACATAATAAGAAACATGAAATAGCCATATTTATACTACCTCAATGCTAAGGCTAAAAAATTACATAAAATGCTTCTATAGTCCAGAAGAAAGTGTCATTGACGAAATTTAACAGCAACCTTTCTAATACCCCAAGATAGTTTACTGGATATCTGTTCAAAAATTAATCCTGTGACTCTAAACACTGACAATTTATATTCCATGTTATTTGTTTTTTTTTGTACTTTTTCTCCCTAGGGGCCACCAGTCTGCCTTACCTCTACACGTCAGGCATCCTCTGGGTATTCAGGCCGCCATCTCTTGAAACTACTTCTCCGGCTCCACATTCGGGCCCGAAGCTACCCCCACGGCGGGGTGGAGGGGAGCTGTCCCCTAGCTCGACCCCCCATATCAGGATCCAGTAATGTCACGCGCCCTCGGCGCCGAATGAGTCCACTCTGGAGATGGCCATCATGCTGCCACAACTAGTGGCCCTAATTTTTCCACTTTTCTTCCAGTCAGCTGAGGCATGCAATGATGCCTAAGGCCCCAAGTGCACGCATCCGCATGCACTCCAAGCCAAGCATCTGCCCCAGCACGTTTCCCTCCAAGTCCCTTCCAGTGCTCTATAGCCACCCCCAGCTGCTGCCAGAGGCCGCTAGAGCACCAATGGCAACCCGCACCCCTTTCTGGAGAAAGAGAGCAGTCCTTCGGACGCTCCATCCTTCTCCTCCCCTGCCGACCCCCGACGACCCAGGCTCGTTCCCGAACCCGGGTTGCCGGTGTAGCGTGAGGTGTGGTGTCCAGCGCCTTAACCCTCAGCACCACCGGCTGGCCATATATTCCATGTTTGATTTAAACTGTTCTTAAACTGACCCAAACTCCCAGCATTTCTAGATTCTAATTTTAATGCATTCCGATTTTAGGTAAATAATACCATCTTTGCATCTGACTAAATCTATTTTTCACTATGGGATCTTTAACCCTCTGTTTTGTATAACCATCAGAGAGTATTTATATACACATGTTGGTGCATAAGGTGTTATATTAATATTTACTTCCCTAAATTCCATATATGCCTTTTGCCCCAGCCATTTCTTTCTTTGTATCGCTAGTGTATCCCATTTTAACTTTTGCAGTACAATGAAATAGTGGGAGTTTGCATGGCATTTAAGGACATATCTTGCTACAGTATCTTTATATAAACTTTATTTAATTTATCTAACATGGTTTTAGCTGCATGTTGGTAAATCAGACTCCCATACTTCAGACTCCAGAATTGGTAACAATAATTGCTGTGCCACTCTAATTCTATCCTATATTTATTTATTTATTTTTATTTATTAACGTCTAGGATTACAGTTACTGTTGAACCAAGGCTCTTTTACAAAGGTTCCATGTCAGGATGAGAACAAACAAGCAGGTCATTCATTCTTGCAGGATAACAGGTTCTTTAACATCACATGAGTACATGCAGTTAGGAGGTACTAGGGGCATGCACAAAACAGGGATAACATTGATAACGAGAACTTGGGGAGACACAGGAAAAAGATGCTGCCAGAAGCAATTGTCAGAACACACATGAAGAGCAAGTGAAAAGTGCAAGTAAGAGGAGGAGAAGGAGGTGGGGGTAGGTAGAGGGGGGATAGTAGGTGAATGGGTAAGACGGGACAAGTTCCAGAAGGGAACAGCAGGCTAGAGTGGACAGTCGCATATGCTAGATGCTGACAGGAATAGGCGGTGGTTCGATTTGAATGGGCCTAGCTTAGCTAGGGAGGAGATGTCCCTGGGAAGACTGTTTAGCCAGCTGGGAGCTCTGTAGGCAAAGGATCTTTGTCCCTGTGAGGTCTGGCATCTAGGGATATGCAGTATTAGAGATTCAGAGCCCCTGGTGTGGTGGGGATTCTGTGCAGATTGTAGTAGGGCTTGAACTCTGGTGGGGGGGGGGCAAAGCCCATCAATGATATTTTAGCCATTATGCATGTCTGGTATTTGATGTGGCTTGGGAGTTGTAGCCGCATCACCTATTGACAAGAATGAGGTCTTCCTTCTGATAAACCCTAATCTAATACTCACTTTCTTCACAAGACTCACTGCATGCTCTCCAAATGTTAAATTGGAGTCCAATGATACCCCCAGATATTTGTATTCTGCCGCTACCTCTGATTTGGACCCATCCAGTGTGTTTATATGACGTCTGTGATTTAATAGCTTAGCTGCATTTTTAGTTTGAAACGGCATAACTTGCATTTTTTTCACTCTTAAAATCATTTTTGAGGCAGCCAGTCACTGTAATGTATCAAAATCATATTGCAACTTGACCTGCAATTCTGTTATGGATTTGGCTCTAACCAGCAGAGCCATATCGTCGGTCAACAAACATTTTGACACCTTTTTATCAGTAGTGGCATTGGGTTTATGTATATTAAAAACAAGAGTACCCAGGATCGAGCCCTGGGGAACACCCCTACAGGGCCCTTACTTATCTGTTAAACTATCCCCCACACAGACCTGCTGTGTACACTCTGTCAAGTATGTCAACATCGATGATTTCACTGGATCTGACATTCCCACAAGTGTGAGTCTCTTTATCAGAACACTATAGTCCACCAAATCAAAGGCTTTAGAGAGGTTGACTAACATCGTTCCTGCAGACTCCCCCATCTCCATTCCATTTGAAACTATGTCTAGGAAGTCTACAAGAGCAGTGTCCATTGACCTCCCTGCTCTAAAACCTACCTGACAATCCATTAAAAAGTTATACTTGTCCAAAAACTCATGGATCTGGTTACATACTAATCCCTCAAAAACTATTGAGAGCATAGACAGCAGAGCTATTGTGCAATAGTTTGATTGAATGACTCTGTTCCCTTCCTTGAAAATGGATATTATTTTTTCATTTTTCCACACCTCTGGATAACTTTTTTACTATAGGCTAAGATTAAATATATTTGTTAAAGTTTGAGTTATCTGTTTCACAGCATCCTTTAAAAATTTTGTTTCCACCTGCTCTAACCCGGTAGCTTTCTGAGAGTTTAATTAACTTATTTGCTTTATTACCTCATCCTGTTTAATTTCCCGAAAGTAAAACTGAGGTAATTTCAAACCATTTTCCAAAGAAGTAAATTTTGAGGTAGTGGAAACATCCAAGCTACTATCAACTTCCAAATCTGGAAGTGTACAGAAATAATGATTCAAATTTCTCATAGTCTGATGGATACTTAATTCTTTACCGCTCACATCCTGCGTGGGTATATTTAAATCTTGAGTTATTTTCCCTTCTAATTGCTTTATTACGTTCCAGTACTGGGCAGGGTTTTTTGTCTGTTCTATTTTTTTTGTTTATAATACTTTTTTATGGCCTTTTTAATCATGCTTTTACATTTATTTCTTGTTTTTTTTTTTTTTTTTTTTTTAACAGTTCCCAATCATCTGTTTTTAGGGCCTAATTTGACTTTTTCCAAATTCTATCTTTCCATCTAATTTTTTTTATTTTATCTATCCACGGATGGTGTATTTTTCTTTACTTGTTTAAAAGAAGCATTTCTATTACAAATGTCTACAAAAGTATTTGTAAACTCTTTAACTGCCAAATCAACATCTGGAATAAGATTTGTTTCCAATGTACTTGTTCCAATTGTTGTTGAAATCTAGTTATGTTGATTTTTTTTTACAATCTCTTATAAACTTCACCTTTGGTAGATTGTGTTTCTATATTTATCTGCTGTCTCATATTCTATATAACAATGGTCCCCTAAGTTTGGTGTCCCTACTTTCACACTTAAAGGATTTAAACCTGTGGTCACAAAAATTAAATCTAATATATTTCCGTTACTCTAATGCTGCTTTTCCAGGTTGGGGTTCTGACTATCTGTGTTAAACCCAAAGGTTGTAATTCTGAATCTAATTTCTGACCTCTAGCTGTGCCCCAGGCACAGTTGAAATCACCCACCATCACTATATCCTGCTGTTTTACTATAGTAGTTAATTTGGCTGCTAATAGTTCAGATGCTTTAGGCTTAACCTTGGGATGTGAATAGACCACTCCAACACATAATTTCAACTCAAAAACATAAACTACTACAATCTCTATACCCTCAATATTTCCAGAAAACATTAGTTTCATTTGACCTAAACTGTCCTTTATAAACAAGGCCACACACACCTCCCTTAGTGGCCTGTCATATCGGTACAGTGCATAATCTTTAACCGCTATTTTGGAATCTGGATGATTTTTTTGTAAGCCATGTTTCCGAGATACTACCATGTCATAGGCTTCTGAATGGATCCAATGTTCGAGAAGAGCCTGTTTGCCTGCTAAACTTCTCACGTTATCATGAACCAGTCTAAATGAATTTAATTGTTGGACAGGACCCGGATTTAATTCCATGTCACCACTAACCATGATCAAAATTAAAATGAGTGACATGCCCCTACAAATATCAATACTCACAGGCCCTGATCTCAAATATGCCCAGTTTATTTCACTAAAAGATCTTCGCTTAGATTTGGGCCCTTTTATGTCTTTATTTCTTCTTGCTCTTTTTTCATTTTTTGTTATGATTGTTCTCAAGCCAGCAAGTATTGATGTAAGAGAATGGCACCCACTTCCATTTTTTTCTTTGTGTTGTTGAATTACACCAATTTGCAGTAAGAAAAATTGTTAATCCAATCCCCCCAAAAAATACATTTTGTAGATGATTTAGTTACAACACTTTTTTGTTTCTAGAACATCCAGAGGACTTATACACGCTTTTGCAATTAATGAAGGGTAAGCAAGAGAGCCAGACAAAGTTACCCAGAATTACACTATACTATCCAGCCCGGGTATGTGTGTGTGTGTGTGTGTGTGTGTGTGTGTATATGTATATGTGTGTGTGTGTGTGTGTGTGTGTGTGTCTGTGTGTATGTATATATGTATATAATTTTAAATACCTCTGGCTTGAAAAACTGCACAGAAAGTACGGCCTAACAAATACTCTAGGCAATTTTACAAATACTATATAAGCAGCTATAAAATATCACAAATTTTGTACAAAACAGTCTTAAATATTTCTAGATAAGCATACTATTTTCAATTTAAATGACTTGAAGTTTCAGACCCATGCCATTTAATTTAGGAGTCTTATACACTGTAGTACAAACTAAAAAAGCATTGGCCAGTGCCAACCATGTTCCCTCACTTGTATTTGCTCAGTAGTTATTGGACATAAACAGTGCAGAAGTTAAAGGAGCACTGTCAGCTTTAAATATAAATTTCTGGTGTTGTGTAACCAGGGTGTCTGCTGCTACCTACATGCCTACTGATACCACATGTCCACCAATCTGCCTCATCTATAAATTTTTTTTTTAAATAATGGAATTTTAAACAACCCAACCTGATAGCCTGATCATTCCACTGACTGATGCTCAGCATGTTCTGAAATAAAGATTGCGCTGAACTGTTACCAAACTCATGCATTCACAAGAAAGCCATTTTGTTATGCATGGTGACCTAGATACACGATCCGAAAGAGGGCATATTAAAATGATCTTGGCAATGTTAGCCTTTCTGTAAAATGAGCACTATAACCAGCAAAAGGAGTGTTTAGAAAAGTGGGATTGGGACTACAGGCACGCACATCAGCGGCCCTGCTGGTGTGCATTCCAGAGTCCCAATGCCACTTTTCTAAATGCTCTTTTAGTTGTACCACTTATGAAAAAAAAAAAACCATTTAAAGTTAGTGGATGAGCAAGGGTTGAGCTGCTAATTTGTCATGTAGATGGCATCAGGCAGGCACCCTGGTTGCACAGCACCAGAAATGTGTATATATGAAGCTGACAGTGCCCTTAGTGACTACCTGGGACACTGTCTGATTTCTCTTTTAATTTTTACTGTTGTGTGACCAGGGAGCCTGACAGGATGCATATACCTAGCATTTTCATCTATGGCCCTGATCTGCCTCATCTTCAGTACCTGAAAATGGTACAAAGAAATAAAAACAGCAGTTCTATAGCTTGAAGTCCACATGTTTCTGCTGCGGTTTTGGTAGCTACCAGTATGCCAACCTTGGACTGCCTGACACTGCTACAGCATGTGCCACTGGTATAGTTTAGTTTTCAGGAGCCAGAACATTGCCTGTTGCTTGTCTTCAGGACACAGAACATTGCCTGAAGAGTTCATTGTTGGAAGATAGAAACATTGCTTCTGGTATGCTACATGAAGGCACACTGGGGATACCAGCAATGGTTGAGTGCAGGATATAGGAGGGTATTGAAGCAGGAAAATATATACATTGGTAGAATCAGGAAAGAGGTATAGTGGTTGCTGGTGTTGTCCTTTCACTTTGGGCAGTGGCAAGGTATAGGAAACATGCATCCACAGATCATGGAACCTGAACTGCCTGTAAAGTCATGAATGCACAAGTAGTGTGTTTTTCAAGCACATTGAGACAGTAACATATAATGAATGTAGACATTACGTTGATACCAGTAAAGTTATATTACAGCATGGGTGTTGCAACCTATAAAACTGAAGGTTAGAAAAGTGAAACCATCTCTTCAGGTATGTGCATCAGCACTGACAGTGGTGCGCATGCCAGGAGTGATGGCTTCACTTTTCTAACCTTCAGTTTTACATGTTGCATCCCTTGTTTTGCAATAAAACTTACTTTACTGGTACCAGGGTAATGACTACTTTTATTATATGTTACTATCTCAAGGTGCTTAAAAACACACTACTTGTGCATGCACGAGTTTACCGGAAGTTCAGAGGTCATGATTTGAGGACATGTGTAATGTTGTAATCAGGAATACACATGGGAATCAGAGAAACTTCAGGTTGGGCTGAGTCTCAGTCTGTTTTTAAAAATAACATTTATAAATGACACAGATGAAGCAGATCGGGGGCTATAGATTTATTTATTTATTTGTTTATTTATTTTAATTTTGATGACTGGGTAGGTCAACTGAGACAAAGTCCCTTTCTTAGTGATGACCCAAGGAATAAAGCATTCCAAGAACAAAACATAATGCAATAATACACACAGAATAGTACAGTGATTCACAATATGCAGTTAAGCCATACTATAGGTAAAAAACAACAGTGCCTGAGTAGGCAATAACCAAAGGATTCAGGATTACAGGCAGTTTGCAGGTAGCCAGGGGAGGCAGGAGGCAGAGTAACAGTTTATACCATGTGCAGGGACATTTATGCCAGTCACATACCAGAAGTCAACAATTTAAACAGCAAGATAACTTAGAATAGCCAGAGTCAACTGCATTTGGTTAGAGACATGGGGTTCAGGTTACAGTCAGATGTTATTCTAGGTAGAGAAGGAGTAAGAAGTGGGGAGAACAGCTTGTCTTTGAGATAGGAGAGAAGGGAGGCTGTTTATGACTGTTGTAGAGATTGAGAGAGACACATAACATTAGTTACATGTGGCCTCACTTGTTAATAAATTTACCTCCGCATTAAGGGGATTTGAATAACTCATTCTTGTAGAGTTTTTTGAATTGGTTAATGGTTTTTCAGGAAAGTAGAGGGTGGGGCAAATTGTTCCAAATTCTAGGGGCAGTGATGGCATAGGATCTTTGTCCTATCTTTAGCCTGGCCTTCTGGAGCTCCAGTAATGGTAGGCTAGAAGATCTTAGTACACGAGAGGTAGGTTTTAGGGATAGCACACCCATCAGACTGGGGGGGGGGCTGATGAACCAACTTAAAGGTGGTACAGTGCACAGGGAAGTCAAATTTGTTGTCAAAGGTTGGCCAACTTAGTTTGAGTACAAGGCAGTGGTGGGTACGGGCAGGGGCAGAGGTGGTAAAGTGAGCTATCCCATGGTATGTCTTTTTTAGTTTGTTCAGTAATGGATCATTAACCAAGTAGATGACAGGTGCCACATAGAATAGACCAGGGAGTAGGGTGGCAGAGACAATGATCACTCTGGCATGCTTTGGGAGGTAGGGTGCTGAGTGGTAGAGCAGTCCAAGATTAGTGGTTTTGATGGTGTTGTTTATATGTGCTTCAAGCACTAGGTTCCCATCAAGCATGAGTCCCAGGTATTTGAATGATGAGACATTTTTCATTGGAGTACCAGAGGAGGTTTTTAAGAGGAAGGGTGTGTCATATGGGGTTTTGAAGAAGGTGTGATGAAAGAGTATAGGTTGTTGTTTTTTTTTCTCATTGAGAACCAGTTGGTTATTTAAGAACCATGATTCTAGGGCATGGAACTCTAGCTCAAGATTCATGGTCAGGGTGTGGATATCCTTTGAAGACCTGTAGAGTATTGCATCATCCACATAGAGTTGTACTGATGTACCACCACAGTTAAAAGGTAGGTCATTGATGAATATGAAAAATAGCAGGGGACCAAGTATGGACCCTTGTGGTACCCCATCAGTGATTGGTGCTAGGGGGGATAGTGTGTTTGCCCATTTGACACATTGAAAATGATTTGCTAGGTAATTTGAAAACCATGCAAGGGAGTTATTATCCAGTCTGATGTGGTGAAGTTTAATTATGAGCAGGGCGTGATTAACAAGGTCAAAGGCCTTAGTTAGGTCTACAAAGACTGTGCCAGTGGCCTGGCCCAGATCCATGCTATTGAACAAGTCAGAGGTGACGCGAAGGAGGGCAGAGTTGGTTCCATGGTGTTTACAGAAACCATGCTTAAAATCCGTGAAGTTGTTTGTTTGTTCAAGGAATGAGTACAACTGGTCATAGAGGATTCATTCTTGAATTTTTGCAATAGAGCAGAGGATAAAAATTGGTCTGTAGTTTTGGACTGCATTAACCGGGCCAGATTTGTGGACAGGTACCACTACCGCTGTTTTCCATTTGTCAGGGATAGAGTGGGTGATGAAAAATTGATTGATTAGCATTGAGATGAGCAAGGCAAGCACTGATGCCCCAATGTGGAGGAATTTAGGTGGCATGGTGTCAAAGCCTGGAGAGCTGTCACATTTGAGTCTTTTGAGCAACTTTAGGATCTCAAAATTGGTGGTAGTTTTTGTATGAAAGGAGGGATGGTTGGTCTCATGTTGATGTTGATTGGTATTGTAGTATAAGCAAGATGGGGGAAGACCATGTTTGTAGGGAGTAAGGTCTGTAAATAGTTATTTATTCCAGTGGCAATGTCCAGAGGTGTTGTGAGAGTGGTTCCATTAGCTGTCATGGTTTGGGGAACAATGCGTTCTCTACCTTTTTAGTAAGATATTCATCTGGCACCAGAAGCTTTTAGGGGTGGTAAGATTTGCTTCTTGTAAAGATATAGTCTCTTTTTGCCACCTTTATTTTATTTTTGCATAAATTGTGGAGTAGACGATAAATAATCCAATCAGTACGTACCACAGATCTCTTAAAGGTCTTCCAGGCTTTATCACGTGTGCTCATGAGACCCCTCAGGTCATTACTTAGCCAAGAGACAGGGAAGCCTTTGGATCTTCTGGTTTAATATGGGGCAAGAGAGCCAAGGGCAGCTGTGGACATAGAGATAAGATAGTCAATGGCCTAATTGGTGAACAGTCGATGGAGGCTAAGCAGCTGTTGAATTCTTCCTCGTTGAACTTGGTCAAATCCCTGGTTTTAATTATTGTGGGGGGTGGATGGGGTGCAGAGCTGTTCCAGATACAATAGGTGGGTGAATGATCACTGGGGAGTCTGGGAAGATATCAGCAGCTTTGATGTTAGCTAGCATGCTGGTTATGATCCAGTCAAGGAGTGCATGTCTCCAGACTTTGTGTTCAGTCTAGTGGGTTGCTCTATGATCTGCACAAAATTAATGTTCACCAGAGCAGAGTGGTACTGCATGTTTTGTGAGCCAAGCCAGTTAAGGTTAAAGTCACCACATACCACTGTGTCATGTCTGGGGATGTTGTCCAGGCTGGTGATAACCTACTCATAAGAGGATGAGTGTCTGGGAGGCAGATAAATGCAGCCTAACACTGGTTTCTTGGACCCACCAAGAGTGACGGTGATGAAGATATGCTCAGCCAAAGGGTGGATATCCAAGTCACCCCTTTCGACAGCAGTCAGTTTGGTCCTAGCATAGATCATGACACCCCCATATTTTCCACGAGTCCATTCCTTCCTAAAGATGGAGAATCCAGGAAGGATAACCTCATGAGATTTGACATCAGGTTTTAGCCAGGTTTCAGATATGCATAGGATGTCAGGTTCATGAAGGTTTGTGATGAGATCGGTAGGCATATAAATCCCGTTGGGTACCTTCATCCAACAGCAGTAAAAATTTTAATTGAAACCTGACAGTGTCCCTTTTATGTGAAAGCAGAGCAGCAGAACCAAAAGCAGCTTAGATTCAATGCAAAGAAGTGCAAAGTAATTCACCTGGGAAACAAAAACCCAGGGGAAAGTACACAATGGGGGTGAGATACTGACAACAACAAAAATGGAAAGGGACCTGGGGGTAGTCATATCAGACAACCTAAAAGTGGGCCAGCAATGTAAGAAGGCAGCAAGGAGGGCTGTGGGGATACTGGGATGCATAGGGAGAGGGAAATGGACCTAGGGGTAGTCATATTAGACAGACCTAAAGGTGGACCTAGCAATGGGAGAAGGCAGTAAGGAGGGTTGTGGGGATACTGGATGCATAGGGAGAGGCATCACCAGTAGAAAGGAAGTTGTTGGCCCTCTGTACAGACAGTTTGTAAGACCACATCTGGAGTACTGTGCAGTTCTGGAGACCTCATCTCCACAAAACATAGACAGGTGGAGGCTGTCCAGATGAGGGCATCCAAAATGGTGCAGGGTCTGCACCAGAAGAGAACATGAAGAAAGACTAAAGGAGCTGAGATGTATAGCTTTGAGGAAAGGAGGGAGAGGGGGACATGATATAAACTTTCAAATACCTCAAGAGAATCAACAAAGTCCAAGAGGGTAGCATCTTTCAGAAAAAGAGATGTGCAAGAACAAGAGGGCTCAATTTGAAGATAGAGGGGGGACGGCTCGGAGGTAATGTGAGGAAGCATTTCTTCAAAGATGGTTGTAGATGCATGGAACAGCCTTCCTGAGGAGTTCGTAGAGTCAAAAACAGTGGGGGAATTCAAGAATGCATGGGACAGACATAAGGCAATTCTAGTGGGGGGTTGGAGGAAGTAGGTTGTTGGTTAACTAGGATCTGCAGCTTATCTGTTTGGTAGAAAAATGGGTAGACCAGGTGGGCCAAGTGATTCTTATCTGCCATCAAATTCTAAGTTTCTATGTTTCTATGTAAGACAAGTTTCAAGCAGTAAGAATTAGGAATTACACAAGAAAGCCTTGCAGCTTTCATTTTCTAGTTTTGTGACTGGACAAGGACTTCAAACACAAAAGGAGGAGCAAGAGGGGAGAGTGTGCAGAATTAGGGAAGAGATTTTTATATTCAGAACAGTGATAGGTGGAGGAGGGGCACACCTCCAAAAGTCCTCTCATAGTTCTAACTGATACTAATATGTTTGCATGCTTTGCAAGCAAACATAAAAAAGGATATTTTCATCTGAACAAACAGAGGCCTGTTAAATATTTGCCAATTTAATATAGTATTATAAAGGAGTGTGTGTGTGTGTGTGTTCTGCAGTAGTTGTGTCTCGTGTGTGTGTGTGTGTTCCTCTTGTGTGTGTGTGTGTGTGTGTGTGCACGCATAGTAAGTGCACGTGTGCACGCACAGTGTGTGTGTGTGTGTGTGTGTGTGTGTGTGTGTGTGTGCACCCACGTGTAAGTGCATAATAAGTACCACGCGTGTGCATGTGTTGTGTATGCATGTGTGCGCACATGAGTGTGTGTGCACACGAGTGTGTGACTGCGCATGTGTGCACATGTGTGCGCACGTGCGTGTGTGTGCATGTGAGTGCGCGTGTGTGTGCACATGAGGTTTAGTGCTATTGTGCCTGTTGGGGATAATTATAAAGAGAAAGTATAATGGGTGTTTACTCACCTGGCAAAGGTGATTATGTTGGTTGACATCCATGGCACTCCAGACCTTACATCATGGGTTTTAGCCCACCTGATAGGCTAGTTGATGCACATGACTCTAGGATCACATTTCTTGTATATCCAGGTCCCAGAAGCCCCTGTTCTCCACTTTGAATCTTCCATAGCTGAAATTAGGCTTAGTAATACCACGAAATACCACTAACAATCATAATCAATAATACACTCTGAAAGCAATATCTGCAGGTGGCCAAGTGGCCCTTTTTTATTTACCTATTAATGCAATCTAAATTCGTCCATATTTATTTAGTTTTTGTTGGCCGGGTAAGTGCACTAGACAAATCCTGCAATACTTTCAGGCACGACCCGTGGGAGGGGGATACAGGTGAATGCCAACTGATCTTGAACCAGATTAAGCTGTTGGTGATATTTTTTAGTGAATGAGGGAAATTTGGCCAGGACACCGGGGAAATTACCCTACTCTTTTTCGATAAGTGTCTTGGGATCTTTAACATCCACCTGAACTACCACCAATCCAGGCAGATGGGACCTCGGTTTAACGTCTCATCCGAAAGACGGCACCTCAGAAGTGCAGCACCCCTCTCATGCTGCACTACAGTGTCAGTATTGGGATATTAACCCAAGTGCCAGATGTGGGAACTGATCCCACAGCCCTCTGATCTCCCGGCCTCAGAGGCGAGTGTGCTACCTACTGAGCCACTAACACTGCAACTATATAAGATATAACTGGTCAACAGACATCTTGGCTGTCCTTAGCAAAATCTTTGAATAATCCTCCCGCAAGTTACTTTATCTGCTTAACCTATTCCTTGTCACTCTGAGTGCTCTGTCGGGAGGGCTTTGGAGTGCCATAGATGTCAACCAACACAATCACCTTTACCAGGTGAGTAAACACCCATTGTGATTGGTTGACCATCCATGGCACTTCAGACCTTACATCATGGGTAGATAAGCAGCAGTACTGTACCCTAGGGAGAGATGCAGAGCGGTCTAGGTGTGAGAGGAAGAGCTGGCTGCTGTGAGAACCTGAGTGGCGAAGGTGGGCTGTAGCCCGTATAAGTGTTCCAGTCTGCAGTGTCTGTCAAAGGTATGGATGGAAGTCCAGGTTGCCTCTTTGCAGATGTCTTCTGTAGATACGTTAGCCCTTTCTGCCCAGGAAGTAGACACTGCTCTCATAGAATGACCCTTAATACCTTCTGGGGGTGTCAGTTGTTTTGCCTTGTAAGCCTCCTGAATAGTTCTCTTGGGCCAGCCAGCAATGGTAGTCTTGGATGCTTCTCTTCCCTGTCGCTGTCGTTTTGTGACAATGAATAATCTTTCTGTCTTGCGTAAAGGTTGTGTTCTAATGATGTATGTAGACAGGGTGACCCCTACCTCTAAGTGGTGTGGACTTGGCTTATCACTGGGGTGTGGGTTCCCTGAAAAAGTTGGCAATTCTATAGGTTGTTCTCTATGGAATGTCGATGCGATCTTCGGTTGGAAGGCTGGGACCATGCACAGATGGACCCCTTGCGGTGTAAGCACGGTGTAGGGTTCTCTGCATGACGGGGGCCCCCAGCTCGCCAATCCTCTGAGTGGAGCAAATGGCAATTAGAAAACAGGTCTTGAGACCCGACCAGAACAGATCTACCTCGTGTAATGGTTCGAACGGGGATGCGCTGAGGGAATCTAATACCAACGACAGATCCCAGGGGGCAACAGAAGGTCTGACCCTGGGTCGCAGTACTTTGACTGCTTTGAGACAATCTATCACATCTGGGTGTGCCCCCGGGCTGTGCCCACCTATGGGACAATGGCTGCTCTGATGGCAGACAGTTGTACCCTAAGTGAAGATTGGGCCAGTCCCTTGTCTACTCCCTGCTGTAGGAAAAGAAGAATGGTAGACATGTCTGCTAGTTCGGGATCCTTGCCCTCTTCTCAGCACCACTTCATGAATATTGACCACTGTCTACTGTAAGTAGAGGTGGTGGAGGAACATCTGGACTGCAGCATTGTGGAAATGACTGATTTGTGATAACCAGCTCTCATAAGTCTCTTCCTCTCAGGAGCCAGGCTGTGAGTTTCAATGTCCCTGGTGCAGGGTGGACCAAGGGTCCCTGTGTCAGCATGTCTGACTGGTAGGGTAACCTGCATTTGTCCATGGCCATGGCTATTACCGTGGATAACCAGGCTCTCCATGGCCAATAAGGTGCCACTAGGATAATGGTTCTTCGTGACGTCCGGATCTTGGATAGCACTTGGGGTAGTAAAGGGATTGGAGGAAAGACGTACGCCTGATCCTGAGACCAAGGTTGTGACAGGGCATCAATTCCCGGTGAGTGGTTTTCCCTGTATGTCGAGAAGAATCTGCTGACCTGTGCATTCTCCACTGTGGCCATGAGATCCATCGAGATGGGTTCCCGTGCCTCCTGAATTATCTGAAAAAGGTTGGGCTGGAGATGCCATTCCCTGGGTGTACCTGCTGTAGGCTGAGCCAATCCGCTTGTATGTTGAGCCTACCCATGAGATGGACTGCGCTGATGTGTGTGAGGTTGGTCTGGGCCCAGTCCAGGACCTTTGTCACCTCTCGCTGTATAGCTCTGCTTCTGTTGCCCCCTTGCTTGGCACTGTATGCTACCGTGACCCGATTGTTGGAACAGATTAAAACTGACTGACCAGAAATGGAGGACCTGAAGGCTCTGAGGGCATGGAATACTGCCCTCACTTTTAGGACATTGATTGACAACCTTGCTTCTGAGGTTGTCCACTGGCCCTGCATGGATAGGTCACCCAAGCATGCTCCCCAACCTAGTAGGCTGGCATCTGTCTCAATAAAGGAGTCTTAAGTTGCTTCTAGTGGAATCCCTCGTGTGAGGTTTGAGTCCACTGTCCACCAGGCTAACGACTGTCTCACCAAGGGTGGTAATGGTATTCTGACCTGCAGGTTGTGCTCGTTTTGGGGATCCCTGTGTCAGTACATAGTTCTGCAGGGGTCTCGTGCCACCTGGCCCAAGGAATCGGGTCGATGCAAGATGTAATGCAACCTAGTAACTGAGCTGTTTGGCCCATGGTCAGCCAATGGCAAGCCTTCAGGTGACAAGACAGGTTTATTAGGTTGTCTACCCTTTTCTGGGATGGTTTTGCCCATCCTAGTGATGTGTTGATTTCCGACCCTAGGTGTTCTATCTGCTGCGCGGGTACCAGGTGGCTCTTGGCCTCATTCACTACCCAGCCATGCTCCTCGAGTGCCCTCAGCGCCAGCTGGGTGTCTCGTGACTGCTCCTTGGAGTGAGACCAGATCAGCCAGTCATCCAAGTAGGGAATGATATCCAGCCCTTGTTCTCGTAGTCTAGCCACCAGTACTACTGACACCTTGGTAAACACTCTTGGTGCTGAGGTAAGACTGAAGGGCAGGGTCTGATATTGGAAATGCTGGCCTAGGGTGTAGAAACAGAGGTATTGCCTTTGCTTTGGTCTGATAGGTATGTGAAGGTAGGCGTCCTTCAGATCTATGGAAGTGAGGTAGTCGTCTACCTGGGTACTGAGGAGGGTAGATTTTTGGGTCTCCATTTTGAACCTCTGGATAACTACATGTTAATTTTGGTGCTTGAGATCCAGAATGGGATGGAGTTTCCCTGTTTTCTTTGGCACGAGGAAGAAAATGGAGTACACTCCCTGTTTCTGCTTGTGAGGGGGGACAATCTGGATCGCTCTGTTCTGCATCAGATCCAACAGAATTTGTTGGACCTGATGAGCTGACGCATTCTTTTTGGCGATGGGGGAACTTATAAACCTGTGTGTGAGTGGAGATTGGGACAGTTCCATGGAATAACCTCTCGACACCACCTCTTGGACCCACCTGTCTGAGGTTGTGTTGTACCACTGGTGTTTGAAAAGCATCAATCTTTTGCCAACAGGAGGGCACAGCTTCCGCTTGCATGGGAATCTGGCAATGTAGTCTTTGTTGCTTGCCTCTATTCCCTCTTCCTCCGAACTTAGATCCACGGGATCTGAAGGAAGAAGGCTGGCAGGTATGGTTGAAGGAACTGCGGTATCCTTCTTGTGCTCCTCTGCCTCAAAAGGAGTTGTTCTGATAAAGCATGTCCCTGCATGTTTGCTGAAACTTGTTTCTCCCCAAACTTCCGTCTGCTGGAGGGGAGGTAGGTGGACCTGTTCTTGTTTTTGAGGAGGTCCTTACCCTCCTCCTTCTGTTTTAGAAATTCCTGTAAGCCCTCCCCGAATACATGCTTGCCTTTCATCGGCAAGTTCTGCAGCAGTGTCTTGAATTCATTGTCAGCTTCCCATAATTTAAGCCACAATGCTCTTCTGGCATGGTTAGTGAGGGTGGTTGCCCTAGTGTTCAGTTTCAGTGTCTCCACCGCCATGTCCACCAGGTACTTAGCAGTGTCCAGTGTGCACTCTAGTAGTTCTTCCTCTCCGGTTTTGGGGTTTGCCTGCTCAAGGAGCTCCTCAAGCCAGTGAATTTGGGCACGTGTGGTGTAAATGGCAGTAGTGGATGCTTTGGCGGCTGTTCCTTCGATTTCAAAGACCTTTTTTAACATATCCTCCACTCTCGTCTGTGGAATCCTTTAAAGATATGGTTCTGCATGGCAGTGCAGTTTTCTTGCTGAGTGCCGCTACCTGAGGATCAATCATAGGGGCTGTACACCAGTTGCTGGCCTTGTCCTCCTGAACCAGACACATGCGGTCCAAGTTTCTCTTGTCTGACATTCTGGCAGGTTCTGTGGATTGCCACTCCTTGTTGAAAATGTCATCAATCGCTGGGCATATGGGAAAAGTCTCTTTGGTGGTCGCCTTTTGCTGAATCATGGGGTCTAGTTTCGACTCTGTTTTGTCCTCTTCGACCTCAAACCCCATAGTGGCCTTGACTATCCTCATCAGGCCTGGAATTCTGTCTATTGAACATAGTTTAGAAGTGAGGGATGGCACGGACTGTAATTCCATTTCCCTGTCATCGGATGCTGTCCTGTCCTCCTTGTCTGGTATGTGTTTGCCCCTGCTGTTTTCTCCAGAATCAGAATTATGATTGTCTGTCTGTCTGGAGATGGTTCGATTGGGTCCACATGGTTCCCAGTGTATCCCCCTGCATTATCTGGTTCTGGTAGCGGTGTGGTTGGGGCCTTGTGCTGTGTGAGGGATTCTAACCTCTCCATTATCTTCAACATAAAATTCTGTTGGCTCTCCATCATGACTACTATGGCATGTTGATTCTGAAAAAGAATAGCCCCTGGGTCCATCCAAGTAGAGCTGCTGGCCCTTGGATTGCTGGAGCCCATGACTGAAGTTTGATCCAGTGACAGGTCATCGTCATCATGGAGGCAGGTGGGGCAGAGTGAGCCCGGAGTGTCGGGCATCAGGGTAGCGCTGCAGGACATGCACTTCTTAGCCTTGACCATCTGGTGGAGCAAGAGAAAAGGATGAGTAGTGTTAGGACAGGTTAGCAATGAGCTTCCAAATTAGTGGATGCCCCATAGATAGTGTTTAACTGCGCTATTTGCTCGCACTGGTCACACTAGTAGATAAGAGTATGTGTGCAATGGGGCTTTACTCAGAGCCTTAACCCTTTGTGCAAAGTATTGTAGCCCTTGGGCCGCTAGTGCAAGGAGAGTGAATCATAGATGGAGGCCAGATGGGTTGCTGTAGGGAGGGATCTAATAAGATGAAGGTGACTGAGGAGGAGGTCACTATGGAGAGGGACCCCAAAGTGCTTGTTGGGGGGGGGGCAATGTTAGCCCAGGAGGCACTGTAGGCTAGGTCTGCTGCTGTTAGAAGCCTGTCTAAAGGTGACCAGAAGAAGAGAGAAAACATCTCCAAAATAAGGGTGAGGCTGAGTTCACCTCATTTATGAGCCACATGTCTCCGCTTGGAAGGGGAGAGCTGTGGGACTGAGTTCGCCTCATTTATAATTCAGGAGAGCTGTGGGGTCATAGCCAACTGGTGATTGTACCATGCTACCCAGCAAGGATTCCCCTTCCATTAGTCCACTGTGCACCTTGCGTTAAAGTTCATCCTCAAGTGCCATTCACAATGCATAAACTTGTTTTCCCCCCCAGTAATGGAATAGGTCTGTCATTTTCCTCCATGCTAGGCTCCCACATCAGTGTCAGGACTTTGGAAGGTAGGCCGCAGCGTAACAATGCGGCCGTGTGGAGTCTGTAGTGGAGCCAGCAATAAAAAAAAATAGTTTTAAAATTTGTGTTTTAATTCCTGCGTTGAGTCGCTAGCTTTTACTTCTTTTTCCCATGTGATAGTGATGGCAGGAGTCGGGGGGCCTAATCACCGATTGCAGGGTAAGCGAGGAGATCGAGGAGGGCAAAAAAAAGGGGGGGTGCACCACGCGGCATTCATCCGCTGAGGCCGAAAGGAACGCTATCCTCCTTGGGCGAGCTCCTAATAGCTTATTGTTGCTTAGAAGGGAGCTTGTTTGACTAAGAGAGGGAAATCCTCCTTATAATGAAATCTTTTTACTTGCAATGCTTTGGAGCGAGCGATCATGTTGCACCCTGTGGGAAGCCCTGGGACTGTAAACTCGCGATCACCTGATACAGTCGTCGCCACCTGGCTAGACTTGACCAAGGAGATAAACTCATTCTTCTTTCAACAGGAAAATTTTAAATGGGTACTTAGAAAAAATGGCAGTGCAAGGCTAGCCCACATAAACGCTGCCATTGATTCACTTTGCAACAAACCAAACTGAATATAACAATGCTTGCAGGCTTATTGCAAATAAACAGCACCCAGGGCAGGGTCTCACTTCCTCTTAATTGAGGCAACCTCATTAAACAGTTCTGGCAAAAGTCTTTAAAGGAAAACCACAGCATCATAATCAGTGGGGCAGTAGCAAAAAAACTGTAACAATTTATTTTCTGTGAATAACAAAACTTGAGAGCAATTATCCCAAGCTCCTTGCAGAACAAATATATAATTTCCTTACGTTTAAAAAATATGTAGGCCTAGCTTTCTAAAGTAGAATGACAGGGACTCCTGGTGTACTAGTAGCCTGATCAGATGCACAATTTGAACTGGAGAACAGGGGCTTCTGGGACCTGGATATACAAGAAATTTGATCCTAGAGTAAAGTGCATCAACTAGCCTATCAGGTGGGCTAAAACCCAAGATGTAAGGTCTGGAGTGCCATGGATGGTCAACCAATCACAATTCACAGTTCTTTTAAATGTACTTTCTTTATGGCCACGTGCTCAAGTAAGGCATTTGTTGTATGAATTTAATAAAGCAAGTATTGATTTCTCTGCAGGTGAATCAATTCAAATCTTTGCTGAGATTCAGAACTGCTCTTCCCGCACAGTGGTGCCAAAGGCAGCCATTTTCCAAATCCAGACCTTCCATGCCGAGGGGAACAAGAACATTTCACGGCAGTCTGTTGCGAAACTGAAGGGAGAATCAGTGTCACCGGGAAAAACTGAGACATGGAATGGCATGTTATTACAAATCCCACCAGTGGTTCCTTCCCTACTAAACTGTTCCATCATCTTTGTGGAATATTCACTAAGGGTAAGCAGTTGCTCTTTTGTGATTATAGTGACTGTCTGATACTGAAAGTTACCATCTGGGGACAGTTATAAACCAAGAGTGTCATGCAACTCCAACATGATATTCATAGCAATATTAAACTTTAGTGGTCAACAAAGGTCTTTACAATTCCAACTATCAAAAAACCACATCAGATATGAAGGCAATAATCAACTTAGCATTAAGTCATAAAACAATCAGAAGAATATGTGCACAATATATACATAAGAATATTTAAGAGTGTACTGGAATGCATTAAAAAATGCCACAGAATACTGCAGACATGTAAGTGGGAGAAATCCAGCTAGTGATGGTTTTGGTCTGTTACCTACTTCACACACAACACACACACACACACACACACACACACACACGCCTGGGTGGTATGATTATGGGAGTCTAATTCACTTACTTTTCATGCTGCCACTAGTTTGGTAATGTTTCTCTTAGGGCGGTTTGAGTCCCACCACAGACCCCTGCTCATACAACACAAGACCAGGGGCTTGCTCATACAGTACAGGGCTATTTGAACATAGAAACCCCTCAGTTAATTTAGGTGACTTCTCCCCTGCTCTGTATCACTGTATCAGATTCAGTTTTACCTTTTAAGTTTGGTAGAGTCCTCTGCAGAAGCAGAACATGGATTCTGCCCATTAAAAATGAATTGGCTGTGCTTACTGAAACTCAGCAATCAGTGATTTTCTGGTGTCCGGCACAAAATTCATAGTTGTGATCAGCAGAAGTTAGTTACACAATAGTCTCCAAAACCTGAATTCTGTGACGTTCCTTTTTTTTTTTTTTTTATTACTGAAGTCATCTGCCTGAAAACATGCTCTTCCTTTAGACTTCATCTGTCCTTGGTGATATTCCTGCCCTGAAGCCACAATAATCTGCTTGTGACATCAGAATCACTTTCTTGCCAACAGATTGTGATGTCACAGCAGAGATTTAGGACTTCAATGCAGGAAAATCAACAGGTGTAGACAAGGGTAGATAAGGTGCAAAGTAGGGCTGTGTGAATACCTTTTTCTGAATATTCAACCAGAATATTTGTATTCAGCAGCCAAATATTCAGGTACTGTATTCATATTCAGAGCCCATTAAAAATGAAAAAAAGGCCCTCCGTTTCCCAGCCCAAAAAAACAATAAATTGTAACCCCTGTCACCCCACCCTCTATCAGCATTCCAAGCCCACCCTCCTCTCCCCAGCACCCACAAGTTGTTACATTTAATTATAAACTGTTAAATAATCCCTCACTGGATGACTGGCACAACCTGACCACTGCCACGGCCAGCTGCCATCATTCTTATTGTCCTATTTTTCTTATATTGAAACATGCTAAACTCTTTTACCTTGTTAATGCACTTAAGGTGTCTGAATGTTTCGATCATATCACCTCTCTCCCTCCTTTGCTCTAGGGTATACATATTGAGCTCCGTTAATCTGTCCTTGTATGTTTTCTGATGCAGTCCCTGCATCATTTTGGTTGCCCTTCTCTGGACTGCCTCAATTTGGTCAATGTCCTTGTGAAGGTGTGGCCTCCAGTACTACACGCAGTACTCCAGATGGGGCCTAACCAGCATATTGTAAAGAGGGATTATTACCTCCCTTTTATGACTTGTGATACCCCTACTAATACAACAATAGACTGCGGCTGACCTTGAAGGTGGGCGGGGTTGTGCCAGTCATCCATCGAGGGATTTATGTAAAATGTTTTAATTAAATATAACAAACTGTGGGTGCTGGGGGAGAGGAGGGTGGTGGTATTGGACTGCTGATAGAGGGTGTGTGGATGGGGGTTACATTTAATGTTATTGGGGGCTGGGAAAGAGGGGGGGAGGGGCTGTTTTTATTTATTTATTTTGTAGCTGGTCGAATACTCTTTTCTGAACAGATAGTCCCCTATTTGTGAAGGGTTTCTGAATATTTGGGAACCCTACTATTCATGGTATTCAGGAAATAATAGTCAGCCTCTACACAGCCCTAGCACAAAGAGTGTGTTTTCATGCAAATGTGTCAAGTAAAAATAAAGAATGTAATGTGCTAAAATTCTGTTTTTTTTAGTTGGGGAGGGGATGCTATGAGGTTTGAAATCTTTGATGCCAAGTATCACTGTTTTGCAGAAACTGGCAAACTACTTTAAAAATAAAATATTTAATATTTACACTAAATATACAAAATATAGAGCAAACTAGACAGCAAACTAGGAAACACAACAATAGGAAATCTGAAATATAACAGTAGGAAGTTTGAAGTATAACAATAAGAAATTTAGCAAATGAACAATTTTAAATAGAAGAATTACACACCCAAAAAACCTCCTTAATGCTCACCTAAAATTTATTTCTTTACGCCTTGCACTTTCTCCTGAACAACAGACTTGTTTGTCACGCATGCATGAGATCCAAATGTCCAGCAGTCCCACTGGATGGTGGGTATTCAGTCTTATTGCTGGCTCAAGAGAATCTGAAAACTTATAAAATGGGAAGAGAAAGCCCTATGTTTTGATTGGTTGTTACCCGTGCATCAAATCTGTTCGATGTACAGGTAACAAATCCTCACAAGCAGGACCACATTGTAAAAAATAAATTATTGTGCTGTTAGAGTGCTCATTTTAAAATTCTGCCATTTGTTTTCTATATTAGCAAGGGAAGCATAACAGCACGAAACCCTCACTAACATATTTGCTAAAGTTTTTTATGCTAAAAAAGTAACTAAATTGGGTGTAAACCCCACAAATAAATTATTTACTTAAACTTCTAAATTATTTACTTAAACTTCACATAAACAAAAAATGTTTCTAGTCACATTGCTTGTACTGCTGTTTCTCTGAAATCCCCTCCTGTGGCCCCACCCTGCGGGGTAAGCCAGGACTAGCAACCAAGGTCCTTGGGGAGGGGGCACCCATCCAGTCTCCCCACCCAGGGGGGTAAGCCTGGGGTTAGGGGGTAGCAGGTGAGTGGGGAGTCCAGATCCTCCATTCCAGAGGGAAGGAGATGGGGGGGGAAAAAAAAAGCCTCGAGGCTCCACTGCCACCAAGAAACAGACCCCGAGTTGACCCTTGGAGAAACTTGGCATTGTTTCATTTGCCAGTCCTGTAAGACCACAAACATTCGGCCACCAGTTTGAAGAACATTGAAGCACTACTACACTCTTTAATGAAGCCCTGAGTGCTCTACCTGTAAAACACACCTCTGTTGCACCTCAGTTGGACTAGGAAGTTTCTTCAGACTCATCAGGTTTGGCATGGCAGTGACCTCATTGAAATTGGTACTTAGGCTTTCAACACCAATCTCTGCCATATTAAATCAGCCCCCCCTGATGTTAATGCTTTCTGGTAACTCACAGTGCATGTAGTTTCTATGGGGACAGGCGGTCAGGGCTGTGCTCCTGTCATTTGGTATTTGACTGTATGGTCCACTGGGGTGTTGAATTCTCTCTTCCCCTGACCTGCCATTAACTATCTAACAGCAGCAGTTAATCTTCTGTTTCTAATGGTGTCTGAGATGCAGCTTGGCAAAACCATGCACTTGCACTGTGGGCTTTACCAGATGTGCCTCCAACCCTCAAAATATAGCCCTGAGTTCAGCCAACCCATTCTTAACAGCCAGTCCCATGGATAGTGGAGGTTCTAGCACAACTCACAAAGCTGAACTGGTGAGTGTGACATATATTGCCAAGCAGGTCATTGGGGAAGCCTTAACCCAGCCAACCCCTATTACCCTTAATTTTACATTATATATATACAAAAGATTTAAAATCATGGGTCAGAGACCCTCCTGTGTCTACCCGTTTTGGCATTGACTGCTCAGGGCCTTTTGGTGACTGAAACACTGTGAATACCAACAAGAGGGCACTTTGATGAATTTGTTTTTTTTTCTCTTCTGTTTTTCAATTTCAACTCTGAGTTCATTGGCTCCAGTACTTGATTCCATTGAGGCAGTGAAGGCTGATATGTAGTTCTTGTCTTTCAACATACTGGTTGGCTGAAAAAGCCTTCCACTGTCTGGAACTTGTGACATTTTCCAAGTGTAAACCATCCATTAGTTCAGTATACCATTTGTCTAGCCCAGTGCACCCAAGGCAACATAATGTTCTTATTTTTCCAAATGCCAGAACAGATGAACACTGCAAAACAAAGACTTCTCCCTTTAAAAAACAAGCATGTGTCAATGCTGAATGTTTGTTTGCTGATATTAGCATTGGACGTGCAGGAGTTAGACAGATGCAGAATAGGAGTGGCAGTGAAGTATTGAATTCATGCCAATCCCACCTCCCCTCTGCAGAGATGGACTAGCATTGGGGTGTGCTTGTGGGTCATTGCCCATAATGCTCACAGCATTTCACCTTACCCCATCCTGTAGACACCGACAAGTGTTGAGGTGTGCCTTGGGGTGTTCAACTTCAGTCACCCCATTTCATAAGGACATACGTTGAAATGGGTGCAGTACAGCAGAATCGGGTGAAGTCTGTGGCTGAAGAGAGCAAGGCACACCTCAATGCCGGTCACTGGCTTCAGGGTGGGGGTGGAATGGCATGAGCATTACAGCCGGTGATCCAAAATTACACCTCTGATGCCTGTCAGTCTATACAGGGTGTGACGTTTTGGCTAGAAACCCTAACGCCCTGGGCGTGTGTTGGTATTTGCACTACAGATTCTCAACATGGCCTTTTTTGTGACCCCCACCTCATGAAAGCATTTGGGACCTCTTCTCATGAACAGTGGCAGTGTGATTTTAGTAATGTGTCCCAAACTTGTAGTTCCCACAACGACCATGCCATTCTGTACCAGATGTGCGAAAACACAGATCAGGCAGGATGTGAAGAATGACAGCTGTACCATCCATAGGGAGGTGTGAAGAAATGGCAATGTTGAAAATATGTAGTAAAAATATTAAAAATGCTTGAAATTCTGAGCGTGCATGAAACTGCACAACACGTGCTTGTACCGCAGTCATTTAGTGGAATTATTTCAACAAATTTTCAACATTGGCATTTTGTGACCTCTGCTCATGCACACTGTCACTATGATTTTCTTAATCTGTCTGAAACATTAATTTCCCATAGCGACTGCGCCATTGTGCACCAGATGTGCAAATGCATATTTCGGGCAGGATATGAAAAAATAACAGTTGTACTGTTCATAAGGAGGTGTGGCAAAATGGCAATGTTGAAAATCTGGAGTGAAAATATTATAAATTTGCGCACATCTGAGCATACGTGGAAACTGCGCAACACACGCTTGTAACAGTCATTTTATGGACTTTTGTCACCAAATTTTCCACATAGGCATTTTAGGTCCTCTGCTCATGAACAGTGTCACTACGAATTTTTAATTTGTCCCAAACACTGATTTCTCACAGCAACTGCGCTATTCTGTGCCGGAAGTGCAAAAACACATTTTGGCCAGGATGTGAAAAATGACAGCTGTAGTGTGGAAAAATGCCAATGTTGAAAATCTGGAGTGAAAATATTACAGATTCGTGAAGTTGTGAGCATGCGTGGAAACTGTGCAATGCATGCTCGTAACACAGTCATTTTATGGATTTTTCCACCAAATTTGCAACATAGGCTTTTTGAGAGCCCACCTCATGAACACTGGCACTGTTGTTTCGTTACTCAGTCCCGAAAGGTGATTCTGTGCAGTGACCAGGAATTCACCTTTCAGGACCAAATAACGCCATGACAGTGGGTGAATTCATGACCACGGGTTTCAATAACCCCATGTTGAAAATTTGCTGCCAAAATTCCCCAAAATGCCTGAGATGTGCACCAAAGTTGAAAAACACCATTTATGCCATTATACAGCTTACCAGCATTTCTTCAGTTCGCGGTCAGCTTTGAAGAGTACAGACGTGTTCCTGAACCACCGAAAATCATCGCGCTGGGCTCCGGAGGTAAGTATGGGGTGAGGGGTGTCTAGAGGAGGCAGGGTGCACACAGGGTGGGCGCGGGTTGGGGGAGTGCCACTAAACTCAACAAGAAACCATTTTCTGTTTTACAGGTAAAAAAAAAAACATTGCGTGATTATTTTATTTTTTTTACAGGGACATTTGGCAAGCTGGGGTGGGCTCCCAGTGTGCCACCTGATATTTTTTTGGGGGGTTGTAGCCGATGGGGATTAGGCACCACCGTTGCTTTCAGGGGAGAACAGAGGGGATTGGGCACCCTTCAGCATACAACAGATTGGGGGCATTATGCCGATGAGGAGTGGGCCTCCCATTGGCAAATTGAACTGGGAGGGGGACTGAAGCCGAGAGGGGATTTGGCCCCCTGTCGGCAAAGAAAGACTGTTGGGGGGGCGCATGATCCCAAGGGGGATTGGGCACCCCCTCGGCACACAACAGATGGGGAGGGGGTTACAGTATGCCGACAGGGAGTGGGATCACCCATCGGCAAATGAACTGGGTCGGGGACGGCAAGGTACCACCCTGCAATAATTGGCCACTCCCTCATTGCAGCGGCAGAATCGTTTCAAGGTGGTGGCATGCTGACTGAGCTAATGTCAGCAGCAGCGTGCCACCACATTGGGGAAAGCGGTGCAAGCCTCAAAAGGCACTGGGGCCATTGGCCCCTATGGTGCTGCACCTCCAAAACCCTGCTTCTCTCCTAAGCTGTGATGAAATGTTTCTTGCGCATACGAGCAAGCAAACATAAAAAGGAAGGAAAGAAAGAAAGAAAAGGGGGAAGAAGGGAAAGTAAAATGAAAAGGGATAAAAAGAAAAAAAGGTGTATGTCCTCATCTTCTAAGCTTTATAGTCCAGTGTACCTGTAGCATGACTGCTCTGACATTTACTAGCCACAGCCCTAGGGTCCTGCCTTTGCTCATTATTTTTATTTATTCCTCCCCAGTTTCTATACTTTATATTAAAACCAGTGGGAGCTTGATGCATGACAGTATGGTAGTTCTTATAGTCCTTTTGACAACTCAGCAAGCCTTCACATCACTTGCATCGTCTGACGATTCTTTGTACTCTCGAGTACAACACACTCCTACCCACTCAGGTGTTTTATTTTTCCACCCCTAGGAAACCTGGCCTCCTTTCTGAGATCACCTAATCTCCTCATGAAGGATTGCTTTCCCCTTGCCATCTTGCTTCCTTTTCAACAGTGGGTGCCCTACTCAAGGAACCCCTACCTTGGAAGTCTCTTCCCCCCCCCCTTTCCTCACAAGGGAAGAACAAGTTTACCAGACTGCCTCTGTTCACTCCTACCTCCAAGTTACCTCCCATCAGTGGAACAACTGCTATCCAGCAAGGAGGTTCAGTACTGTACTTTATACCCCAGGCTATATCCTCCCTTCTCCTGGTGTGGTGAAACAGACCACCAGTTGTTGATTATATTGTGCTTGTTTTGGTTCAGTTGTTTGCAATGTTTCTTAATGTTGAGTTATTACTGCACTCATAACTCAAATGGTACTAATATGTTTCAATAGGCATGGTATGTTATTCATGCAGCTATTCAACTGTCATGAATGCAGTGGCACTGTTTTTGTTTCCTGGAATGGACTGACCCTTGGGGCCATATTTGGGCCCTGATGCATCATTAGCAGAAGGAACTTCCACTACTGCTGTTAACTTACCCTATTGCCCCTTTCCTTATGACTAATATAATCCCAACCACAATCTATTCTCACAATGATAATGGCCTGAATAATCCCATAAAGAGACATAAGGTTTTATCATCCATGAGAAATCCTACCCCACTTTTATCCTGCTCCAGGAAACCCACCTATCATCTAAGGAACATAAGTTACTGAAATGTGGTTATTCTACAGGGTTATTCTACAGTGGTCTCCTCCAGTTATCCTAAACTCAAATCCAGGGGGACTGCAGTATAAATTCCCCAATCTACCCTGCTCAAGTTCATATCAGCAGTCAGACATGCAGTGCTTCAGTCACTATCCAGAGAAACGGCTTAATCTTTTTATTTGCTTTACAGAAACTGCTTTTGCACTCTCCAACCACCTCTGTAGCATACTGCACAGTTGCACATACATTACAGTGGAATTATGCTTTGGTACTTTCTTAAACCCTATGCATTTGATCTGATTTGCTCCAGAAATCAATTCAAAACATTTTAGCAGGACATTTTTCATTTTAGTGTAGCCCATTAACTCCACATCATCCATCCTGGTGAAGGCTTCTAATACCCTGCCTGTTAATAATAACATAAGGTGCATCACCCAGGAAACCCTGTTCAATTCAAACTGCAGTGCCCACACAATTTTTTGACAGATTTTAGAAAAAGATCAAGATTACCACCCCCAATACTGCGTAAACATTTTAGAACTCATTTTAGCTTCTTGGGTGGGACTCTGATGCCAGTACTAAAGTTTTGTGGCAGTACTTTCTGTTGAGTAATCTCCATCTTTCTTTCCCCCTCTCTCCCTCTCTCATTTATGTTCAGGTTCTGTCTTATTCTCTCTCTGTTGCTCTTCTTGTATTAGGATGCTATGATGGCCCTTCACTCTCACTCATCCTGCCTCTGGATCTCATTCTGGCATGGCCTGTTGCCAGTCTCTGCCTCTAGCAACAGTAAGCCTCTTGTATTCTTGAGGCACTGTGCTTTCTAACTGTACTACACTCACTAAGAAAAGAATGACAAGATCTCTGTTTAAAATGCCCTTCTTTGTACAATACATAGATACATAGACAGTGTCGGCAGATAAGGGCCTATGGCCCACCCAGTCTGCCCATCTGAGCTTGTAAGTTCACTTTATGTTTTCCTAGAAGTATGTTGCCCCTTACCCCTGACCTCCAGAATTCCTTTATGTCTATCCCATGCATTCTTAAATCCTGTGATTGTTTCAGCTCCCACCACTTCCTCTGGCAGGGTGTTCCACTTGTCCACCACCTCGCTCTGTGAAGAAATTCTTCCTCACGTTTCCTCTGAATCATCCTCCTCCAACTTCATCCCATGCCTCTAGTCCTGGAACATCTTTTTCACTTAAAATAGTGTATTCCTGCACCCTGTTCCTCCCTGTAAGATACTTGCATGTCTCTATCATATCCCCTCTCTCCCTCCTCTCCTCCAGGGAGTACATGTTCAGTTCCTTCAACCTGTCCTCATAGGACTTGTAATGCAATCCATGTACCATATTTGTTGCCCTCCTCTGAACCTTCTCTACCTTGTCTATGTCCTTACGTAGATAAGGTCTCCAGAACTGTTCACTGTACTCCAGGTGGGGCCTCACTAGTGTCTTGTATAGTGGAGTTATGACCTCCCTTTTCCTGCTGGTGATGCCCCTGCCTATGCATCCCAGCATCCTATTTGCTTTACCTGTTGCCTTGTCACACTGTTTCCCTACCTTGAGGTCATCATAGATGATAACCCCAAGATCCCTTTCCTGCTTGGTGCATGCTATATCCTCACCCCCAACTGATATATTGTGCCAGGGTTTTTGTGCCCCATATGCATTATCTTGCACTTTTTTGCATTGAATTTCAACTGCCAAACCCTTGACCATTCTTCAAGTTTCTGCAGGTCCCTTCTCATTCTGTCTACACCCTCTGGTGTGTCTACTCTGTTACAGAGCTTTGTGTCATCAGTGAGCAGTGAAATTCTGCCTTCTAGGTCCTGCGCAATGTCACTGATGAAGATGTTAAATAGGACCAATCCCAGTACTGATCCCTGTGGTACCCCACTGGTCACTCTTCCCTCTGTGGAGTGACAGCCATTTACCACCACCCTCTGTGTCCTGCCACCCAGCCAGTTACCTACCCACCACACTACTGTCCATCCCACACCCATATTCCCCAGTTTGTGTAATAGTCTTCTATGTGGCACAGTGTCAAAGGCCTTGCTGAAGTCCAGATAGGCCATGTCCACTGCCCCTCCCCTGATCCACCTCCCTAGTCACCCAGTTAAAAAATTCAATGAGGTTGGTCTGACATGACCTCCCCCTGGTGAAACCATGCTGCCTTGGGTCCTGTAGTCCATTGACAACCAGATGTATTGCTTAAATACATCTTGCTTATTGAGCAGACAAGTAATTTTTATTGGTAATCTCTTTCTCTGTGAGCCTAGTAACTGCTCACTTTTTCTTTGTGCACACACTACAGTTCCTGATGCCATCCACTTGAGCACCTGTTTGGGAGGGAGCACAGAACCCTACCACTCTGCCACCATTTGTCTCTCATGCACACAACAACCTGCCATGATGCCCTGGGTGGTGAAACAAGGGGACCGTCTCACCTACATTATTATGCTGACACCTACCTGGTTACAACACTGTCTGGGCTCTTACTTTGAAATCACACTACAGGCCCCTGTTAACACAGTACAATTCCTCTGAAATATAGGAACCCCACTAAGTCACTCCAAATAACCTCAACCCCTCCTCTGTATCAGGCACATCTTCTACATGTCTTAATATTTTTTTGGGGGTAGTGCTCCTCTCCAGAAGTGGATCAGAGACTTACCCCAAAAATGACTTACCCTTGTGCTTGTTAAAACCCAGAGGTCACAGATTTATAATTAGTATAAAATATTTAATATTTACAAGAAATGTACAAGATATACAACAAACTAGAAAAAAAGTACAATACTAGCAAATGTGACAAAAATTTTAAGCAGAAAGAATTACAAATAAAAAAAAAAAACTAACACTCAAGTCTAACTTTCTATTACCCCCACAGTGACTCTAACACATCACTGTCATATGAGACAAGAGGTATTGGGGGTGATGCAGTGTTCTTCAGGTTTCAAATAATGAGATACAAGGTTGGCACTACTCTAATATTAGCATTGTCTTGTCTAACAAAAGTAAATGACACTGCAGTGCTTGTGTAGATAGTGCTCATACTAGGGTTATGCCAACCATTCATTACATGATTGTTTAAACTCTGAGGAACCACCACATTGCTGGATTTATTCTTGAAAATAGAGACAGCAGGAGAAAATGTAATCTCTTTTTAGCGCCTCCACTGATTTGGTTGCAGTATGACAAGGTTCCACAGATTTGAATACTAATTATTTAATTTCCATACATTGTATGCTATAACCCTAATAGATGCTTTTACACAGTTATAGCAAATACTTTTTTAAAAAGATAGATATATATATATATATATATATATATATATATATATATATATATATATAAAACAACTGACACCTTTAGTATTTTTATACCCCATTATGAACACTGTACTTGCCTTAAAGTACCTAAATCATAACACACGTTAGTCCAGACCTGTTGCTGCTTCATCACATACTTTGAGTTGTTCCTGAAATGGAGCTCACAAATGGCCCAGAGCAGCTGCATTATTACACCCATTGCCCCAGACCTATACCTCAGTTTTGCACAATGGCCTAAACAGCCAACGATTTTTTTCTTAGTTTGAAACAGTGGCATGAAAGCAGACCCTGTTTATGAGAAATTAGTTTGAGACTCTTGAAAATGAAAATTAATCTTGTAACAACCAAAAAACACCTTTTGAAAAAATTGTGGGGAAAATGACCAGCGCATGTGTAAAAATTGAATTTTATTTTCAGGTTAAAATAGAAATGACAAACGGGGCTAGTAGTATAGCTTGCCTAGAGGTTAGCTTAATGAGCTGTGATTGAGCTTTGTACATCCAGCAAACCTAGGTTTGATTCAATCAACTTCTACGTGCATACTGTATGACTAAGCAAGTCCCTTAACCACCACGGTGCTCCTGGGCCAACCCTGTTAATGGGCCTTGTGGCCCAGTGGCCTTACCCATGTACCAAAAGAATAAAAAACAAGCATTTGTCAATCTCAAAAGTTCACCATTGGTATTGGTATCCTGTAAATAAAAAATATTTGAGCATCTAATACAGCACAAGTTGTTATCTGTTAAATCTGAAATTGTTGTGGGTTCTGTGAGGACTGTGTAGCATGTCAGGATCATTCTTCCATTTTTTTTTGGTTTTAAGATTGTGATTTTGGGGAGCACTGGCAAACGGCTGAATGCAGCTAGTACATGATAACATAACTCCTGGTCAAACTCGAACAACTTAATTTAAAATACTAAATTATTGCTTAGTCTGCAAAGAAATGGATAAAAGTGTAAACTGTGATTGTTTACCAGAATTAGTAAGCCAGAAGGTGCTGCTGTAAATGTGGACTTTTTAAAAACCAAAGCAGGTACTTCAGGGAACAGCGAGCAGATGGAGGCATCTAAAGGAGGGGGCTTGCCTGAAGAGGGAGCACAGGAGGTATCCCTAGCTACTGTGAGCAAAACCTGAGAGCAACTCTGCAGAGCCACGCATAATTTAGATAAAAAAAAAAAAGAAAAACTCAATAGCATTCAGGATCATATTCATGATCTAGAAATAATCTCTGTGCACTGGCATTCTTAAAGTCCCTATCACCCGCACGCAAGTGGGGGACAGGGCTTTTGCTTCATGCGCCCCTAGTCTATGGAAATCCTTTCCCGCTCAAGTCTGCTCCTCCCCCTCTCACTCGTGCCTCCGGAGCTCCCTGTGGTATCACTTGAAGCTCTCCTCTGCATGTGGGTGTCCTAGACCTCAATAGCTAGTTCTGGTCCCCTGCACCGGACTCGCACATCCTTCCTGACACCCATCTTGCAGCTCCTGCTGACGCAGTCTAACTGGACTCTGAGGTGCATATAATGTATTTTTTGTTTGTTTCAGGAGATGCTCAGACTGTGGCTCTGTTTGTGGCTCGGAGCCATGTATACCTTGGAAAATTGTACTGTTCCAAGTCTTGGTGTCTCTATGTATATATACTCCTGTACATGTCTTAACTGTGCTTACTGTCTACTGGTTATGTTCACATGGTTCTCTTTTGACTCTGTATACTACCTAACTTGTGTCATGTTGTCCTCTGTATGAACCTGTATCTCACTGTATCTGTGTAACCCCTAGATGGCGCTATCCCAGGGGCTACTACCCCTGCCTGATTTGCCACTAACAGGTTGAGGGGCCTGGATCCAATGGCGGGTGCCTCCACCCAGAGGTCAGGGTTTGCAATAGTTAAACTTACTTGGTCACAGCCCTCTGGGACACTGCAACCTCCTTTCTTCCCACTAGTGGCCCACACAATATAGCAGAATTACCTTCACAGTATACACTTACCCCCAAGGCTGGTTCAGGCACCGGGACATCCTGTAAAATAAGATACAGTGCAACAATCACAGTACAGTACTTTAACATAGACAAATACCTCAGGCAGTATAACTTTGTTGAAACAAAACAGCTCTGATTTATTTAGAGGATATAGCAAGGACAGGGGAAATCAGGTTAATTAGCTTATCACTTTACTATCTACCTATGGCTCTGTGCATGGCCTATCCCTACCAGTTACTGTCCCTGGGTACCCAAGCCCTAGTGGCTAGTCCAAACCGTGGCAGCTGGTAGGGCCCTTTCACACAGTGAAAAGGAGAATTAAACAGTCAGCAGTACAGTAATTCCATTTGGATTTAATGTGGCAATTCAACAGGAGCGACCTCAATTAGTACTCACGACCTCCAAAGAAGATATGGTCCTTCAATGTCAGCAGGGCTACTTTTGATCTCCAAGAGACTCCTCACACATTTATATGGTAAAAAAAGAAAGCACTATACCAGGCAGGCTGCATCTGTATCCCAATCGCAATTACTGCACAATAACCAGGAGAACACACAGCAGATTCAGTTCCTGACAGACCAGGTGTAATTCAACAATTTCTTCAGTCTTCTACAGGGTGAGCCTGGTTTCTACTCTTCAGAGATCCTTTGATTCTTTTCACAGGACTGATTCAGTCCTAACAAGCAGTTACACATTCAGACTGAACTCTGGCCTTGTGTCAATGCTTGACTGAAACTGTGCACTGAAGGAGCACAGGTTTCTTTCCCTTCACTTTCAGATCTCAAACTGAAACTCCCAACAGACAAAAACGGCACTTCCTTTGAGTTCCTCCCAGTTCTTGACTGGATTGGCTGTCACTCACAATAGACTGCTGCTGTTGGTCCAAAAGGCACCAAGTCTAAACTACATCTCCCAGAGTCACTGCCCATACAATCCTCTTGTGGCTGGCTCAGATTATGAGTCCCAAGTTCTGATTCGTCCAAGGCATCATTTTAGAGCTAGTTTACCCACACTGATTGGTCCAGTTCAGCAGTTCAAAACCAGAATGGGGAACTAGGCAGACAGTTCTGACTGCAAAGAAAGCAGGTTAGACAAACTGTAATTTTATTATTACTGTAAATGATTTCTGGCAATCAGTTACATCTTTCAGACAGGTTCCTTTGCACTCCTAGTGACTGCAAAAATGGGGTGAATTAGCAGCAGCTTGAGTGGTACTCAATCAAAGAAACACACAGTCCCCATATAACTAATTATGTCTGCAAGCAGACAGCTCTTAAAGAGACAGTACCAGAGGCTCTAAAACACTCACTGATAAGTGGCTTAAACGTAAAACACCATTCAGGCTTGGAGCATTCAAGCAAGCTCCTGAAGTCTTTCGAACCCCCATTTGCAGGGGGTTACACCCTTCCTGGTTTGGGGAAAGCTTGGACGTCTGGTCCAAGCAAGTACCCCCATAAGTTTTAACTGCAACCATATACATTTGCATTAGGCTCACACATGTAATCATCAGTCAATATATCATTTTACCAAGAATACATTTCTGAAACATTGCAGTACGTGACTCTTTACACAGTATTACACACACATTGTACCATAACTCAAGTTATTACCTCTTGTACATGAAACCTGAAGAGAGGGGGCCCTTCCCTATCAGTTACCTTGGGGCTGGACGGGCAAGGCACCATACTTAGAGTGGGCAACACAAGTAACTTGGAGTTAGCACTGATGCTCAGTTTGGGCAATGAGCCGGGACACATACCACCTTTATGGACAACATTGAGAGGCAAGTCCACAGGCCTCCCAAGTGAATCATAACTGAGGTGCACCACAGGCTTTATAGCTCGACCAGTCTTTCTAGGGGAACTGTTATAGTCTCTGCACTCTGAGCCTCATTTTCAGCATTGTCCTCACTTGTCGGGGAGTCTCCATGGGGCAGAGAGGCTAGAACTTGGGGCACTTTCAGCTCCAGGAGTTACAGTTTCTGAGTCCACAACATTTGCCTCGCATGGAGAGCTTCGACACTGGCAGTGGACTGTCAGGGCACTCAAAATACTCTTCTTGTTCGGTATCACCAGTCTGCCCCAATCTATCATTTTCCTCCCTGAAAGTTCTCAAACAGTTCAACCATGCACAATGATTCCATTTCATCTGATCTGATGCTTTGCACTTCACTTTCTGGGAGCATTGGCTCAGGGATGAAGCTGGGGCATAGACAGTCCAGAAGGCCCAGCTTTGTCTCCAGTATTGACTAGGGATTGCCCCAAACAATTGACTCAGTTCGTAAGAAGGATAGTATTCAAAGTCACTCTCACTTTCTTCTGATATGGACTGACAGTCATGCTCAACTGGGACTTGTGCAGGGGAACACTTTAACTCTGCTTCTGTAGGTGCAGACTTCCTTGATCTTTTCTTAGCAGCAGCTCTAGTCACTGGTCCAGAGGGGCATCTTCTGGGGCTCAGACTCAATCAGGATTTGTCCAATGGGTAGTAAATGATTTCTATGCATTATTTTTACATCTTTTGAATTGTTCTCAGGCCTTACTTTGTACACTGGCAGATCATCTAGTTTGCCCACTATAATGTGAGGGAGATGGTGCCATCTGTCAGCAATCTTGTGTTTGCCATGCAGTCCCAGATTTCTTAGCAATACCCGATCTCCCTCCTGGAGTTCCTGTGCTTTCACCTTTTTATCATACCTTTCTTTGTTGGCTGATTTCTTTTGGCAGCCATGGTTTGAGCCAGTTGGTAATGCATGGAGTTAGCTGGGCCTTTAACTTTGCACATACTGTAAATAGTTGTCAGCTTGAACCCCATCAGAGAGACCCTGAAACACACATCTACCGGTAATCGAGCTTCTTCCAAACATCAGGTAGTAGGGGGAGAACCCAGTGGCATCACTTTTGGTGGCAGTTATAAGCATGTACCAGGTGCTAATTTGTTATCTCCATCTAGGCTTGTCCTTTGGGTGCAGGGTGCCTAGCATATCTAGCAAAGTGCGTTGAAACGTTCAGGCTGTGGGTCCCCTGGGGTGGTAAGGAGTGGTTCTGGACTTCTCACTCCCCACAGAGAAAGCATCTCTTTGATCAGACGACTCTCAAAGTCTCCCTTGATCAGAATGGATTCTTTGTGGAGCCCCATAGTGAACAAAAAGTTTTCTCTAGTACTTTGGCTACAGTGGATGCTTTCTGGTCTTTGGTGGGAAAGCTTGGGCATATCTTCGTGAATGGTCAGTGACCAGCACATTACTGATATTTCTTGATCTGACTCAAATTCAGAAAATCAATACAGACCAGCTCCATGGGTGCACTGGTGGTATGTTAACAAGGGGCAGCCTCTGGGGCAAAAGCTTTCCTCTGTAATAGCGACTACAAGTTCAGTATGTGTTATGCTCCACATCAGCCCCATCTTAGGCCAATAGAATCTGGATCTCACCAAGTCAAGTGTTCTGTCTATACCAAGGTGCCCCATGTGGTTGTGCAAGGACCTCAATACTGAGTCTCGAAAGGCAGTGGGCAGCACCAGTTGTTGTTTGTCTACTTGTCCCCTCTGTCTACTGTTTCTCTATATAACAGTTTATTGATCAGTTTCAACTTAGGACCTTCTTTGTAGTAACAATTGCAGTTCTCAAATCAGTGGGCGTAATTTGGACACATCTTTTCCTGCATAGAGGGTTCTAAAGCTGATTTGATCATAGGATCCGGGATTGAGCCATGAATACTGTCATTGTCCAGCTGAGGCAGTGCACCAATGTCTATTGCAGAAAAGTGGCAATAAGCAGCAGGTATGCAATTTCAGAGGGTCCCAAGCAATCCACCATGCAGTCCACTGCGTCTGCGGGACATTTGTTCTCCCTGTCAAACTTCCGCAGAGTGCCCGAATGTCAGGTTCTGCCAATCGGACCCAATCATTCTGGGGAACAGGCCTCCGGGAGAGAACATCAGCATCTATGTGGTTCAGACTGCTTTCGGTATTCGAGAGCATAGTCATATGTAGATAATGCAAGCCACCTGTGAGTGGCATCCAACTAGCTGAGGTCTGCATAGAGTTCAAAGGATTATTGTCAGTTTTACTAGTATTTTTAGCCCCATACAAGTACTCATGGAATTGGTCAACAATAGCCCACTTAAAGCTAGGAACCTAACTTATGTACAGGATAGTTCTTTTCGGATGGGGTCAGGCTTCTACTGGCAAAGGCCACTGTCCCAGGCCATTCTCGCGTTTCTGGTACAAATACAGCCCCCAAACCCTTGCAAGCCAGCATCAGTGTGCAGGACGAAGGTTTTCTTGGATCGGCATAGGCCAGCACTGGAGCATGGGTGAGTTGATATAGATCCTCATGAAAGCAGTCTCACAATCAGGAGTCCAGGGCACCAAATACTTACTCGGATGAAAATACACTCTTTTCAGTCTTGAGGACTGACTTTTGGTATTTTTGTGGGTTGGGGATACCCTTGAGTAAGGTTAGTAAAGGCGGATCACTCTTGAATAGTCCTTGATGAAGCGCCGATAATAACCACAGAATCCAGGAATCTTTGCAGTTCTTTTAGATTTTTGGGCTGTGGTCCAGGTGGTCAAAGACCTCAACTTTACTTGGGTCGGTCTCTATTCCTCGGTGGATACTATGTGTCCCATGCACTTTACTGATGTTTGAAAGAATTGACACTTATCAATGGACAGTTTAAGGCCAAAGTCCTCCAGTCGATCCAATACCTTAAATAATCTGCTCTCATGTTCCTCCAGTGAGCTGCCAAACACAATAACATCATCTAGGTATACCAGGCACTCTAGTAAGTTCATGTCCCCCCTGCACGCTCCATCAATCGTTGAAGAAGTGGCTGGGGCACCTGAAATCCTATGAGGCATCCTCATGAATTCATAGAAACCAAGCGGACAGATAAAAGCTGTCTTCTCCACGGTCCTCTGGGGCCATCGGGATCTGGTAGTACCCACTGCGGAGATCCAGCACAGAGAACCACTTGCTCCCGTTAGGCAGTCCAAAGCATCCTGAATCGGGCATTGTGTACTGATCAAGGATAGTCCGCCGGGTTTAAGGTGCGATAATCCACGCACATCCTTACTGTCCCATTCTTTTCCTCACTACCACAATGGGGGAAGCATAAGTGCTTCTGGATTCTTGTATTACACCAGCCGCTAACATCTCTTGCAGATGCCGTCTCACATCATCTATATCAGCAGGTGCCAGGCGTCGAGACCTCTCACGAAATGGTCTTTCGTCATGCAGCCGGATATTGTGCTCAGCCTTGCACGATCCTACGTCCCATTCCTTTAAAGAAAACACCTGGTCTCTCTGGGCAAGCTTCTCACTGATCCTCACTTTCCATTCAGCTGGCAGCGGGGAGTTGTCAAATCAAACAAGTCAGGCGTTACTCTGTCATTCTTCCTTGAACTCTTGCTGCTGGGTAGCACTGCAGTGTCTGCACAATGCACATTAGCCAGGATGCAACCTCTATTTACTCGAATGTCTCTTTCAGACACATTATGAACTTGGACCATTACCCTTCTGGCATAAGCATGGGCTCTAGCGGGCAAAATACTAAGCTTGACCAGCAGTCCCTCTGGCAATTTTCCATCGCCTGGTGCATCCAACATTAATATTTTATTCTTAACATCCTTTCTGATACGGACCTCTCCTGTAAGGTACACTGGGCATTTGGTGCCAGGATCAGAGACTCAGGATCCTTCTTCCATACAATTCCGAGCCGGTTCCTCTGGTTCTATATTTTCAGCATCTCTCTGTGCCTCATAGGCCTTCTTAATTAAAGCCGGAACTCTTAAAGCTCTACTAGTCTTTGACCCTGTTTTTCATAACACAAATGTGCCAGCCTTCTGAACATATGAGCATTTGTTCCAATCAACAAAGGGACACCATCATACAGTCCAGTGGGGGACACACTAAGGCTAGGTCTCTACTTGTTCGGCCACTCCAGCCACGGAGGTGGGGAAAGACAGCCAAATTCGGATATACCCAGAATAGGGGTAGGCCTTCTCTTAACCCCATACATGCAGTCCTTCTAATGGTTGTAAGGGTACGTCTGACAAATGCTTCTGATACCAATCTTGAAACATAATTGTCACTTGGGAGCCACTGTCTAATACAGCTCTTGTAGACACTCCATTTACCTTTACAGTGGTCTCCATGGAGGACCCACTATTCTGGACCAATCTGGAGGCGGTGAGTGGGGCCTGGGCAGCTGACCTTGCCACAAAGGGCGTGAATTAGCATTTTGGTGCCCTCACTGGATCATTTTCAGCACCTCTAACCACTGATTTGTTCTCCAGCTCTCCTTGTAGCCTATATGCAACTTTGTCAGTGTCTTTGGGGATTGGCATTCCCTTTCATGTGCCCATCCTTCCCACAATTATAGCAAAACATACTTTTGAGTTTGAGCTGGCGAGGTGCCACACTGGGAGCCAGGGGGGGTATTACTAACTGGAAACCTTGGTGCCATCTCTGTCTGCGGCGTGATAAGCATTTGGAGACATCTCGTCAGTTTCTCCACTTCCATGGTCAAGGAATCGAGTTCGAGCTGTTATCAGCAGGAGATACATGGGTGGGTATCCCACCCCCTAGTAGATGCAGTCGGATATAGAGTCGGGCCTGTATTTGCAGGCGTGGCTTCATAAAGGACTGTTTTTTGAATTCCCGGATCTCTCTCAACAGTTCGCCCCATTGTGGCATATCTTTCCTTATCAGAGCACTCATTGACTGCCAACCTCTGCCCTGAACTTCACTTGATGGGCCACCCTCAGTCACTCGGGTCATAGCCACAGCTATTGGTGCAGGTCCCTCCAGTCGCCTTTTCTCAACTCCTCGAATTTCTCTCATTAACTCATCATAGGAGGGTGGGGATTCAGTCGATTTGCCAGGCGTAATGGAAGCAAGCAGTTCTGAGAGGGGCAGACTTAAGGATTCTGTCCAGTCTGGTTAGGTCCAGTTCAATCGCTGGCAAACTACCCTTTCTGAGGCATTCTTGCAACAATTTTTCCAGCGAGAGACATACACAGACAACTCCTCCCTTGGTACTGTTGTCATTTCTTACTCTCCACCATAGGTCCTCATCAGGAATCTGGGCTCCCATACACATTCTCAAGGCCTCAAGATAGGCTTGTGCAGTCGCTTCAGGGTTACTGGCCCGTTTGCTTACGGATGGTAGCCAGGGCAGGACTCGGAGGCTCTCACTAACCCTCTTTACGCTTTTCTGGCTTCCGAGTTATTGCCATTCTAGCACTTGGGGCAACATAGTCTATCCAGGTCTCCCAGTCATCCTCCCCTTGGGGGGTGGGGAGGGTGCCAGAGAAGATCCTCAACCTTCGGTAAGAGTCGTGACTAATGGCAGGTGCAGAAATAGGAGTCTGCATTGGTTCAGCCACCATTACGGGTGCTGGAGCAGGAGAGGGTGTTGGGGGAGGAACACCCCCAGGTGGCAAGAATAGTTTCTTCAAGTCCTCCACAGTTTTCCCTTCTCCCAGCAACCATTTAGCAAATTTCTCCTCAAAAGTTTCAGATAGTGGTGGGGGCTCATTCCCCCCCGGGTCTTTACTGTCCTTAGTTATCACTCTCCAAGCAGTGAGGGCTCCCTCTGGGGTAATGGTCTGTGGTACTTTGGAGCTATCTATGGGATCCTTAAACTCTACTAGGGCCAGGAAAGTGTGGGTGAGCAGATTAGCGTGCCGACCCACCACCACAGGATTTTGTAAACCTTCCACCTTGGAAAGTACTCCCTGCACAGTGTCCGTATTGATACAGGGATGTCCAGGATAAGCATAGCATTTTGGGGTCGATCTCCTCCCAGTACACCACTCCACCAGCCGGTGCACAGCCACTTCTGTCGGGTACCCATTTATTTATTTATTTATTTTTTTTCCTTAACAGTGGTTTGTAAATATGGCCACTAGAGGACACAATCCCAGCGGTGAGCCTCCAAATGTAACCCCTAGATGGCTCTCCCAGGGCTACTACCCCTGCCTGATTTGCCACTAACAGGTTGAGGGCCTGGATCCAATGGCGGGTGCCTCCACCCAGAGGTCAGGGTTTGCAATAGTTAAACTTACTTGGTCACAGCCCTCTGGGACACTGCAACCCCCTTTCTTCCCACTAGTGGCCCACACAATATAGCAGAATTACCTTCACAGTATACACTTACCCCAAGGCTGGTTCAGGCACGGGACATCCTGTAAAATAAGATACAGTGCAACAATCACAGTACAGTACTTTAACATAGACAAATACCTCAGGCAGTATAACTTTGTTGAAACAAACAGCTCTGATTTATTTAGGGGATATAACAAGGACAGGGAAATCAGGTTAATTAGCTTATCACTTTACTATCTACCTATGGCTCTGTGCACTGGGCCTATCCCTACCAGTTACTGTCCCTGGGTACCCAAGCCCTAGTGGCTAGTCAAACCGTGGCAGCTGGTAGGGGCCCTTTCACACAGTGAAAAGGAGAATTAAACAGTCAGCAGTACAGTAATTCCATTTGGATTTAATGTGGCAATTCAACAGGGAGCGACCCCGAATTAGTACTCACGACCTCCAAAGAAGATATGGTCCTTCAATGTCAGCAGGGCTACTTTTGATCTCCAAGAGACTCCTCACACATTTATATGGTAAAAAAAAGAAAGCACTATACCAGGCAGGCTGCATCTGTATCCCAATCGCAATTACTGCACAATAACCAGGAGAACACACAGCAGATTCAGTTCCTGACAGACCGAGTGTAATTCAACAATTTCTTCAGTCTTCTACAGGGTGAGCCTGGTTTCTACTCTTCAGAGATCCTTTGATTCTTTTCACAGGACGGATTCAGTCCTAACAAGCAGTTACACAAGTTGTAGACCGGAACTCTGGGCCTTGCACACGTTTTTTGACTGAAACTGTGCACTGAAGGAGCACAGGGTTTCTTTCCCCTTCACTTTCAGATCTCAAACTGAAACTCCCAACAGACAAAAACCGGGCACTTCCTTTGAGTTCCTCCCAGTTCTTGACTGGATTGGCTGTCACTCACAATAGACTGCTGCTGTTGGTCCAAAAAGGCACCGAAGTCTAAACTACATCTCCCAGAGTCACTGCCCATACAATCCTCTTGTGGCTGGCTCAGATTATGAGTCCCAAGTTCTGATTCGTCCAAGGCATCATTTTAGAGCTAGTTTACCCCACACTGATTGGTCCAGTTCAGCAGTTCAAAACCAGAATGGGGAACTAGGCAGACAGTTCTGACTGCAAAGAAAGCAGGTTAGACAAACTGTAATTTTATTATTACTGTAAATGATTTCTGGCAATCAGTTACATCTTTCAGATAGGTTCCCTTTGCACTCTAGTGACTGCAAAATGGGGTGAATTGGCAGCAGCTTGAGTGGTACTCAATCAAAGAAACACACAGTCCCCCATAACTAATTATGTCTGCAAGCAGACAGCTCTTAAAGAGACAGTACCAGAGGCTCTAAAAACACTCACTGATAAGTGGCTTAAACGCCAAACACCATTCAGGCTTGGAGCATTCAAGCAAGCTCCTGGAAGTCTTTCGGGAACCCCCATTTGCAGGGGGGTTACATCTGTATCTCGTACTCTCCCGGAGTATACCTGAAAATAGGTATATAACTTGTCTAGTATACTTACCTGGTCAACAAAAGCTAAATAAAATAATAAATAAAAACAGGCACTGGATCAAAACATAGGCCAGATTATGAAAGAATCTAAGCAACACAGTACAGTATCCTGGTTAGGGGTGTGTGGATTGGATTTTCCAGCTCTAAAAGGTTGATTGTTACCAGGAGAGACACTGAGCCAAAAGCTTGTTTACAGGTGTAACCTGGGAGCACAAGGAAGTTAAGTGTATTGCTCAGGGTCACACAGTATGCAAGTGGGTGCAGTGGGATTCAAACCCAGGTCTCCAGGTTTGCAGCTCAGAGTCTTAAACCACTGCGCTATACTGCCTCCTTGATTGGGCAAATTGGAACCAGAACCAAAACCGAAATACGTAGTAGACATAAAATGTGCCGTCAGTACAAAAACACATGGTATTATGTTACACAGCAGTTGGGCTGGATCTGCTACGCTCAAAAGCTAATGTGAACCAGGCGAATTATGTTTGCCTGATCAGTCCAACAGACTGAATTCTTGTAAAGGATAAATAGAATATTTGTACAGACAGGTACAAGAAGTGTTCTCTCTCTCTCTCTCAAACTTACTAAATGGCAAACCTTGTACCTGGTTATCTTCATATTTTTTGTAACAGGGATGTAACCCCTTACTTCCGGCATCTTTGCTTACAACTTTCACTGAGCACTAGCTAGGGTGGGCTTGCCCTGGGAGACCCCTCCATGTCTAGGGGTAGCATTGTATACTCATCAGTTGGCTCCTCTGCAACAATACCCACAGTCACCACACATCCCAGGGCCCCAGTTGTGGGGGTGAATACAGTTCAAACGCCCACCCTACAGGAACAACTCACTCAGACTCTGAGAATTAAACAGTCATCACACTTTTACCAACAAGTCAGCAGGAATAATGGTTCCTGGTTATTCTCCACACTGGAACTGCATAAACAGGTTTGCTCCTGACCCTGGACAAGACTCTGGCCCCTTTGGGGCCCTTTGCAAAAGCTTGTAACCCTCACACATATGTAGAGCCATATGACACAATCTATTCCTTTGCCTCCCCCCCCCACACTATGACCACACACAGCCACACACACACACACACACACACACATACACTGGGTAAGTTAATGCTTCAGGTCTCAGTCTGATCAATTAGGGTCAAATAAGTTGCACAGTGCTTCTGCCCTGGTAAATATTAAGAGGGCTAGGTTGGTTTGGTTACAAACTTGCACTACCCACCTAACCATTACGATCCCCACTGGTTTACCCTATCCATCTTCAACACTAAGTAAGATACCAAATAATTAAAAACAGTCAGATTACCCAAAGGAGGAGCTGAGATTGAGAGAGAGAGAGAGAGAGAGAGAGAGAGAGAGTCAGGAATTCCTCAGTCACTTGCAGAGAGTCGAGATTGGGAGAGCCAGGTACTGTGGTGTCTGTCCTGACTGCTACACAGGCTAGCTACAAACAGTGCGAGACAGAGAGCTACCTCAACTGGCTCTGCTGGGGGGCAGGCCTCTGCTGTTGGTTCATGTTCTTCTTCTGTGGGCCCTCGCAATCGCTGGCTAGCCTTGCAGTGAGCAGTGCTGGCTGGCTGACTGGCTCAGCTGTAAAAGTACTGGGCAGCAGGCAGGCGGGCATAACTGTACTAACAACAACTCGCTCGACCAGGATCAGTCCTCTCTCTGTCTCTCCCCAATTCCTCCTCCTCCACGGGGCAGCTGGGCCTGCCTGCCTGGGCCCCCTCCTCTGCTGGTACTCCCTCCTCCTTGCTTCTCCTTCTTGGGATCTGCCTGCTCAGTGATGGTGGGTCACGAGGAAGGGGGCACCATGGCCTCCTGGCAGCTGTCAAGAAGGAAGGGCTGCAGCCTGGGCAGGCAGGCCAGACTCGAAAGCAGGAGCTGACTGTGTGGGCACAGCAAATCAGGGCCCGGGGGGGGGAGGCAGCATCAGCAGGCAGATCAGGGCTCACTAAGTGGAGGGCTGAAGAGACAGAGTAACTGGCAGGCTGGAGAGGACTACTGACTGTGGTCAGGCACAACTCTGTCTCGGGCAGCAGCAGTGAGCACAAAACCGTGTAGGGGATAGCAAGAACTTACTTAGGCAGCTTACTTTTCTTTCCTGAATCCTTCCCAATGGTGACACAGCTGGCTGGAGTCTCTCACTCACTCTCTCACCTGAGTCAGAGACTGGCAGTGCGACTGATGACCTGGTGCCATTTGAGAAGTGGGAAAATTGCAGCAAGTGGTTGGCAGACCTAGCAAACATGTGGACAAAAACTATCCAATCATACTGGCGGATGCCTTAACTGCTGCGGCTGCCTTGAGAGAAGAATTTTTCCACCAGCATGTGAGCCTGTCCATCTCTGGGTCCTGGTTGTTCGATCAGTCAGTCAATCAAAATCTTTATTTTGCCAGGTGGAACACCATTGAGACAAGCTCATTTACAAGATGGACCTGGGACAAAACAATTGTCAACAGGGTTAAGAGATCACAGGTTGAGTGAATGTACATAACAATTACATAGTAATAAGAACATAATGACATATAAGCATCGCATATGACAAGATACTTGCACCAGAACATAACAATAGGTTCAACAGGAGGTGGTGCCATTTAAATACAATTGCATGGATACAGATATATGGACGTAAGGTAATGAGCTAAAGTTTATACAGTAAACATCATTGGAGTAGTCATAGTGGGCAGGAGTGGCAGTTCCTCTAGGGTCAAACTGCAAAGAAGATTGAGATGCAAGAGTCCTTTGATAAGTACTGTAGGCATGGCCTGGCAAGTGGGGTGGGAAGGGGGTATAGGAAGTGGGGAGGGAAGGTCAACCGAGATAAGAGAGGGTTGGACATGATGGCCTAGGGAGAAAGGACTATTTGAAGGGAGAACACGACAGATGCCACAGGCAATAGTTGGTGCTTAAGTCCAATATTTGAAGCAAAGACAGATAGTGATGTTGGGACCTTGATTTGGACAATGACAGAAGGGAGAACTCAAATGACGCCTCAGGCAATGGTTGAGGTTTAAATCCAGAATTTAAAGCAGTACCAAATTGTGATGTTAAGACCTTGACTTGAAACAATGACAGACCTCTGAGAAGTCCTCAGGAACAAGGATTTGAAGAGGGGGAACGTGATAGGAGTAGAAAGCCTTAAGGTTTTCTGGATCTTATTCCAGAGCATAGGAAGAGTGAAGCTTGAAACTCTACCAAAGTGCATTTTAACTTTAGGGATAGCCAAAGATAAGATGGTAAGACTTCTGAGAGAATAGGCACTAGGGATGCAGAGAGTTGAGCAGCTTGTGAGGTACTGAGGTAATTTATGAATGATTGCCTTACATGTCCATAGAATAGCATTCTTTTGCCTCCTGAAGCTAAGGGAGGTCCAGCCTACGAAAGAACAGAGGATGCAGTGGTGTGTGTCATAAGGGGCATCTGAAATGAACCTAAGGACTCTGTGGTATAGGGTATCAAGCTTGGAGAGAGCTGTGCTAGTACTATGGCCATATAGGAAGTCCGCATAGTCTAGGAGAGACAAGAAGATAGCTTGGACTAGGAGTTTTCTAGCCTCCTGGGTTAGTGAGTGCTTGATCCTGAAGAAAATACCAAGCCTTTGACACAGTTTCTTAGAGAGTTCATCAATGTGATCAATGAAGTGCAATTTGTAGTCAATTCAGACCTCCAGGTATTTGAATTTTTCCACAAACTCCAGGGCTTCTCCCAAAAGGGTGCTTATGTGTGGAACCTTAGCTGTTGTTTTTTTGTTGTTTTTTTTGTTTTGTTTTTTTAGATGAGGGGCCAGTGGAAAGAAAATCATGGCCTTAGTTTTTTTGACATTGAGCAGGAGTTTCAAGTTGAGTAGATTTTTTTTTGGAGGATCTCAATCAAAATGGCTTGATCCAGAGTTGATTTGTCAATGTATAGCACTGTATGATCATCGAAGAGATGGATACTAGATGACTTTAGGCCAGTGTCAATTTGATTAATATAAATGGCAAAGAGAAGTGGACCAAGTATGGATCCTTGGGGGACACCTCTAAGGAGTATTTTTTTGGTGATAGGTCTCCTTCAGCCTTAACCTGCTGCTCTCTGTCCACAAGATAGTTTGTGAACCAACTTAGGGCCAGGTTGTCCACCCCAACTTTCTTCAGGGTCACCAGGAGTAAATTGTGGTCCACCATGTCAAAAGCCTTGCTAAGGTCCAGAAACAAGGCACATATGTATTGTATGTTATCAATGTGAACTGCCAGTCATTTATAACCTTAGCAAGGGCAGAGGAGGTGCTATGCATGGGACGTAAACCTGATTGAATTGGGTTTAGTAGATTAAAACTTTCCAGAAGAGACCTGAGCTGTTCATTTACTACCTTCTCCAATAGTTTTGGCAAGGCCAGGAGCAAGGAGATTGGGCGGTAATTATTTAGGTCAGACGGGTCCCCTGATTTGAATAGAGGGATGACATGGGCCGTCTTCCAGACCTTGGGGAGGCAGCCCTGATTGAGAGACAAATTGAAAAGGTGTGTAATAGGGAGGGGGTCAAAATATAGTAGGCCAACTTTAGGAAGAAAGGCTCAATCATATCCATGCCTGCACTTTTCTTAGTATCAAGTTGAAGAAGGAGATCCTCAACCTGTTTGACTGTGACCGGACAGAAGAAGAAAGAGTGGCAATGGTCAATAGATTCTGGATCATGGCAATCAGATGACTGACTAAGGAACTGTGCCCTGATGGCATTTGCTGGGGAGGTATCAAAAGCCATCCCTGCTGTAGCAAAGTGATTGTTAAGGAGGTCAAGGATCTCATTTTTATCTGTAGTGTGGGTACCAGCAGTCGAAATTTTGTGGGGAAGCGTGCCAGTGCTGTTATGGCCTTCTATCTCCCTTAAAGTTTTCCAAAGCTTAGTAGCAGAGTAGTGGATGCATTAAGCTCAGAGAGGAAATAACTGGACTTCACAGCTCTGATAGTTTTGGCGCAGAAATTCCTTGCGGTTCGGAAAGCAGACCAGTCTGTGGCCAATTTAGACTTTCTGTTTCTTTTCCAAAGAGCATCCCTATGCCATAAGGCAGTCTTTAGGTTATCTGTGAACCAGGGACAGGATTTTCTTTTGGTTCTGCTTTTGGTAACTGGGGCATGGAGGTCTAAGGTTCCTATGAGTATTACATGAAGTACCTCGTGTGCCTCTTCCACAGAAGATGTGAGGTAAAATTTTGCCAGTTAGCATACTGGAGATCGTAGAGAAAAGCAGAAGTTCTGTTTACATCCCTTATGGATGTATTTAGAGGAAGAGGAGGTTTGGAGTTGCACTGACCTTACGTGTGCAATGGCACAGTGGTCACTGATGTCGATAAAGAACACACCTGAGTTGAGAGAAGAGGTGAGGCTTGCTTACAAGGACTAGGTCAAGAAGGGAGCTATGCTCGGGGTTTTTGGTGTTTTGGCGGGTAGCTTCATTAATGCTCTGGGTAAGTCCATGGGCATCACATAAATCTTTCAATGGTAAGGAGACCGGAGAGAGTCAGTCAAGATTGAGGTCACCAATTATGGATACTTCTGATGAGATGGTAGCTAGTATGTCACTTAGGTGTTTGAGCAGAGAGATGCCAGCTGAGGGGGGCCTATAGCACCCACTAATGCAGATAGAGATTGAGTTGGCTGGTGGAAATTTTAGCGTGAGGCACTCAAACTCCTTAGGGACTGTAGTTGTGTCAACCATAGTTGCGGTAATGTTGTCTCGGACATAGATGGCTACTCCCCCTCCCCGTGATTTCCTATCAGTATGAAACAAGTTGTATGAAGGAATGTTACCCTCATAGTCCAGGGTGGGTGGTCTTGGCCAAGTTTCAGAGATTACAAGAACATCGGGAGAGCAGTGGAGGGTCCAAGTTTTGATAGCATCAAGCTTTTTCAGAAGGGTGCAGGCATTCAAATGCAAAAATGATAACCCTTTTGGTAAAGGGAGGTCAGCTGGGGCAGGAATGGAGAGGGGGAGCCTGGGATTTAATCTGACATTACCAGCACAGATGAGTAGCAGTAGGAGCATCTTTTTTATAGCACTAAGAAGTAGTCGGAATAGCCGAATTTTGCCCCTGAGGCATGGTCAGTTTCTCAAACTCTTCTCCAAGGCCAAACAGTGAGGCAAGGGGTGATAGTAAGCATACAGAATAGCTTTAATGGAAAGAGCAAACCCATGAGAGAGAAGCAGTTGGTACCCGACGAGAGTACAGCAGTGTATGGTAGTATAGAGGCTAGGTCAGGTAAGTGGGAGGGAAACATTTAAAAATTTGTGTAAGATTTAGGTAGCCTGTGAATATGCTTGGGTGTTGAAAGTTTTGTGGGTTTAGAGACCCAAACTATGTGATGGTTACACTAATAAGTAGAAATCCTATGCTGAATGGATGAAGCAGCATTTTTGCAATTAAATTTGAGCATGAGAGAGGATCACCCCTTTAAGGAGTTGCAAGAAAGGAAAGCCCCTTTAAGAAGTTGCTGTAATTGACTAGTATGAGGCCTCGGGGGGCAGGGATCACTGAGGAAGTGTATTTAATAAAGGAGGGAGGGGAAGGGGGTGGGGTTGGTGAAAAAAAAACTCTCCAGAGAGTAGTACAGCAAGGTAGTGGCAGAGCTGTGATTTGAAAAAGGTGCCTTGGGTGCTTGCTTTATCAATGAGGACCTGCAGCATCCAACTGGGAAGTGGCCACAGTCCCCAGGAGCCAGTCCAATTACGGGGATTGAAGCCTGACAGCTCCAAGCTAGGAGCTGACTAATCGTACCTGCTTTCCTTTGTCAGGGGGTGGTGGGCTGGATGCAGAGGTCCAGACGCCGGTAGGTAGCAGAGCCGGGGCTGCTCTGCTGAAGTGGAGAGCCTGATTTGGGCTTGTGGTTTAAAAAAGAGCAGAAAAAAAAGGTGGGCCGATAGTTAAAAAGTCGAAGACAAAGCTCAGTTAAATTGGTGGGAGGGCCCTGGGCAATTTAGTGCTCAGGGCAGAAGTAGGTGCAAATAGTGGGAGAGAAAGAGTTCCTGCAGAGAGGTCTGGTCAAAGGTGCCAGGTGGGAATTTAGACAAACAAAAGGCTGGTTCAAGGGTTGATGGGGAGGGGGGCCTTGAATGTGACCAGGGAGAGCTAGAAGGAGGCATGTGGTGGTAGGACCGTGGTAGTCTGGAATGGGTAGAATGTTCCTCCCCTTCCGCTGCACTGATGAACTGGGGTTCAGGACCAGCTCAGAAGAGCTGGAAATAAATATTTAAAAAAAAAAAAAGGTTTTTTCTGTACGCAATGGCATGCAATAAGTATGCATGGTTACTCCATTGATCCCAGCCTGACAGTACTCCATGGGACTGAAAACGTCCTCGAAGATGAGCACTGGCAGGTGGTGGGGGGCCACTCAACTGTTCATAGTAGGGGGAGGGATCCAGCTGACATCTCTACAAACTGTTGCCAATAGAAATGGCAAGGCATGGGAGGGGAAAGCAAAGCAGTGGTTTGCAGCGGATGGGAGGGGGAAGAAAGAGAAACACTGGACTATGCATTCTAAACCGGGTGACATCAGCCAGGCTGATCGGGACATGGAACAGCTTGTTTGCTTAGTGGTGAGCTGCAGATGAAAGGAAAAAGCCACCACATGATTGGTGCTGCTTTTTCTTTTCAAGTGCAGACCACTTCAGGCAAAACAGTGTCATGATTAGCCTGGCTGATGATTGGTGTGATACTGTCAAGCCCCTTGCAGAGTACTCTGCATTGGACAGACAGTGTCACACCCCTCAAAAGTCACTCATAGCAAGAAGTTAGCCATGCATACGTGAACTTAAATGCATGCTAAGCAGCTGTCTTAAAGCATGTTTTTCTTCCAGTTTATTAAATGTTTGAAGAATTACTTTATTAGCTATATGTTTCTTAAATCTAGACTTCAGTACTGAAAAATTATAAGAAGATACCATGTTGCTTTTTCAGGTGGAGTATGCAGTGGGGGCTTTTTGCCTAGTTCCAGATTAGCCTGCTTAATAGTAGTGCAATTCCCAAGGAGCCCTGGAGACTTGTTTTCCATTACTCTGGTGTCTAAAGCTCTTTCTCTTAGAGGCATAAGCAGGTCTTAGTGCAGCTCACACTACTTTCTACTTTGACACCAGACCATGTTTGTTTGTTCGAATTACAAAAAGGGATGATTTCCCAGGGGTTCTATATAGGCATATTCCCACCAAGCCTAAGGGAGTTCTAGATTGGAGATCTTTATCATTGATGTGTAAAGTTAACAGACATTTTTTGTCGGATTGCAACTTTTTTTTTTTTCCTCAGTATTACTAAACTAAAGATTCAGGGCATTGGCTGCTATATAGCTCCTGAATTGAATATAAAAGCTTTGATAGAATATTAGTAACTACGGTCACCCCCAGTGATGTACCATTTGAATGGATAGTCTTCATCCTATGTAATGTCTTTCTAAATACTCCTGTTGATTACACCTGTTCAGGAAGCAAGTATTTGTATGTTTATGTACAGGGCTCCCCAGCTCTGCTGCCACTCCCCGGATGGCCAGTTCCTCTCAGGCCGCCACCCGAGACCTCCAGCCTGGATCCCAGCCCAGCAAGGTATGGCTTCTGCTGCCAGCCAGCTGGAACACAAGTGCTGTTTTCTGACATGCTCAGATTGGCCGAAACCTTCTCCTTCAATCCTTCTGCTTTCTCTGCACTAAAAACAGCTTTTCTATGCCACTAGCCATTGAAATGTTCTAAATTGTTCAAAAAAGAGTGCAATTCTATAAAACTGTGTTACCTGCATAATTTAAAGTGTTACAGCCTTTCTTGAAAATGTCCTTTCTCGGGAACCAGACTTGGCACACAAACTAACTCCTCTCTTTGTCTGCCTAATCTGTCCCCTGCTGTGCTGTCTGCCCTTTTGTCCTGTGGCCAGCATTTAACTCCTCACTCACACTCTCTCTCTCTCTCTCTCTCCTTACAGCAGTCGGGACCCCCTCCACAGGGCTCCCCAGCTCTGGTGCTGTTCCCCGGATGGCCGGCTCCTCTCAGGCCACCGCCCCAGACCTCCAGCCCGGATCCTAGCCCAACAAGGTACAGCTCCTGCTGCCAAGTGCTACCCCACCGGCGCTGCCTGCTGGTTCCCCACCCACCGACCCTAGCTCAAAACTTTGCTTTATAGGGAGAGTGATCATGAGGTCTTGTGAATTACTAAGTAGCTCAACTTTCCCATCTGCAGCCTATACCATGACACCACTAGGGGCTCTATAACTGCTTACTCCTGCTGCCAGATCTCTTAAGTCTTGCGCAAATTCACTGCCTACCCAGGCTGTAAATTATGCCCAGTCTCCGCACCTTGCTACAGCAGCATATCCTCCTCGCAGTCCTATGCCATGGCCATACTCCCAGATGTCAACTGGCTCCACAGCAACCAATGTACCCTGGCATGCATATCCACTATGAACCCTACTGTGTTACTGGGCACTACTTCCTGATTACTAAGGGAGCCTGGTCCACTCACTGGCTCATACTACTACCACCGAGTTGGTGGCTGACATCGGGAACCTGCTACCTCTGCCCCAACAAGATCCTTCACTCTAAACCACCTGGTCTCCCAGCATCCTGCTCAGTCTACGTATAGGAATAAAAATAGCAGTCTTTGTAAAACATTGTGTGACTACTGGCAAATTACACACCGCCTCCTATTGCTCAGGGCTGGGGATGTGCACCCAAGCCCTGGCCCACCAAGTCCACATCATCCCCTAAAACACCCAGGACATGGAACGATCAAACTTGCATCAATAAACATTCAAAGCCTCCCAAGCAAGCTTGACCAACTTCAAGCCTGGACCGCTCAGCACAACCTTGACATCCTGTCTGTAGTTGAAACCTGGCTCTCACCTAAGATCTCTGATAATGAAGTTGCCCTCCCTGGCTTCAACATTTTCAGGCTTGACAGGGCTTCCAAGAGAGGGAGTGGCTGTGCCATCTATGTCAAGGACACTATCAAAGGTCTTGCCCTCCCCCAGGCAGATCTCGGGCCCCATCCCCAGGCCCTGGCAGTTAAAGCCATACTTGGCGCAGACAACAAAACCCTAACTATTGTCTCTGTCTCTGTCTACATTCCCCCTAATGAACGCAAAAGGGGCTTCAAGGGTATTGTTGACTTCATCCGTGGCCTGCCCACTAACTCTGAGGCCATCTTACTAGGGGACTTTCACATCAACTGGCTCCCACCCGATGCATGCACATACAGGGATGATATCGCAGCAGTTCACCTCACCCAGCTTGTCTCCTCCCCTACCAGGGTTAATTACAAAACAGGCACCAGCACCCTCCTAGACTGGATACTCTCAAGCAACCCAGAACGACTCACCAATGTGACAGTGCACCCTGATGCTATTAGTGACCACTCTCCAGTCTCATGTAACTGGTCAAACAAATTACTCTAGCCACCTCCATGCATCACCTTCAGTAGGGTACTAAAGCGTGGGCATCTTCAGTCCCTGAAACATGATCTTGCCACCTCTGACTGGTCACAAATTGACCATGCTACTGACGTTAATACTGCATTGGATTATTTCATAAAATGATTCATGCAAGTCTGTGACATGCATGTGCCCCACAAAAAGGTCAAAGCAAGTGGGTCAGTTAACCCGTGGTTATCATCTAACCTTATAAGCAAACTGAAAAAGTGCAATCACCTATGGCACCTTACCAGAAAGTCGGATAAACCCACAGACGTACTAGCCTACAAGCAAGCCAGAAATGCCTGCACCCAGGAAATACACCAGGCCAAATCAAAACACCACAAGGAGTCACTCACTGTCTCCTGGGGTGACGGAAAAAACTTTTGGACCAACTTGAAGGAAGTCTTAGGTAAGGATGTGAAATTGGCACTGAACCTAATCAATATACAGGGAACCCCTACCCAGGACCCACTCACCTTAACCAACACCTTCAATGAAGCATTCTCGGACCTCTCTGGGACACTCCCCCCCAGACTTCTTCGATGACCCTCCACACACCAGCACCTCTACTACTGATGCTCATCTTCACTCAGCCCCTCCTTTTTACTTCAAGAAACTTACCACCTCACGAGTCAGGAAATACCTCCTCAAAGTGCTCGGGAAATCGAGACAAAGTGCAGACACACTGGACCTCAGACTTGTTGCCCTCTCTATTGATGAAGTTCTCCTTCCCATAACCAAGATCCTGAACATGTCACTCTGCCACTCGCAATTCCCACAGCTGTGGAAATCGGCCATCGTGACTCCTGTGTACAAAAATGGAGATAGGGTACTGCTGTCAAACTACAAGCCCTTCTCAATTCTGCCACCACTCTCCAAAATGCTAGAATGCATAGTGGCTGACCAGCTGGTCAAATATCTAGTAAAATACTCAATCCAATGCCCAGAGTAGCATGTCTTCCGTAAAGGTCACAGTACCTCCACAGCACTACTTGAACTCACTGGGTTTATTCACCGGTCCCTGGACCAAGGAACCCAAGCGGGGCCAGTATTCATTGATCTCTCAAAGGCCTTCAATACTGTCCACCACTCCCTCCTCTTAAACCAATTAACCTACATTGGCCTCTTTGCAAAATCAACCCTCTGGTTCAAAAGTTACCTAGGACAATGTACACAAAGAGTGAAAATAAACAACGTCCTCTCCGATTATCTGCCTGTAAAATCTGGGGTCCTCCAAGGCTCCATATTGGGACCGCTCCTTTTCAGCATCTTTCTCAACAATATACTGTGCCACTGCCCACAGCAGATGCTACTCGATGCAGATGACGCAGTAATCTTCTCAGACTGCCCAGACCCAGAGAATCTTAAGTGCAAGCTGCAACATAGCTTCAGGATTATTGCGGAATGGTTCCAGGACCACAAACTTATCCTAAACAGTAAAAAAAAAAAATAAAATCATGATGTCCTGCAGCACTGGAAGCAAGTACAAGGCACATCCAAGAACAGGGTCATTCTTGATGCCCTACAGGGGGCATGCCTCAGACAACTGGTATTAGAACCCACTCGGGAGGGAGAAATCTTAGACCTGGTACTCTCAAATGGGGAAGGAGATAGGATCTCAGATTTAGAAGTGGGTAGCCATCTGGGAACAAGTGACCACCAAACAGTGTGGTTCACAGTAAACCCAGTCATAGAGACAAGCCATACAAAAACAAGAGTATTGGACTTTAGGAAGGCTGACTTTGGGAAAATGAGAGAGTGCCTCAGAAAAGCACTAGCAAATGGGCAAGAAGGAGGGGTGAAGGAACAATGGGGAGTAATCAAGACAGCCATCGCAAAGGCAACAAGCCTTTGTGTGAAGCAAATCAACAAAAGAAAACAAATGAAAAAACCACTATGGTTCTCAAAAGAGGTGACAGGGATGGTTAAGGAGAAAAGGATAGCATTCAGGAAATATAAGGAAGCACAAGACAGAGAACTTTATCAGTTAAAGCAGATGGAGGCCTGGAAGGCAGTCAGAATAGCAAAGGCACAAACTGAGGAAAAGATGGCCAATTCTGTTAAGAAGGGGGATAAAACCTTTCATAGGTACATTAGGGAGCAAAGAAAGACCAAGGGAGGGATACAGAGACTTAATAAAGGAGAGGGAATATGGGCAGAGGGTGACAGTGAAAAAGCAGGGATATTGATTGAATATTTCTGCTCAGTATTCACAACGGAAGAGGAGGGGGAGGTACCTAAACCAAACAAGGGAGAAACTCTGAATAGGGGGGTCGATACCAGTCCATTCACAGAAGAAAGGGTTTTGAAAGAACTCTTGAAACTGAGGGTGGACAAAGCAATGGGGCCTAATGGGATTCACCCAAGAATTCTTAAAGAACTAAGGATAGAACTAGTAACACCACTGACTACTCTCTTTAACAAATTATGGGAGGATGGGGTAGTACCTGAGGACTGGAGGAGGGCAAATGTGATTCCACTTCACAAAAGTGGGAGCAGGGCAGAGGCAGGAAATGACAGACCAGTTAGTTTGACTTCAATGGTAGGGAAATGATGGAATCACTTCTGAAGGAAATAATTGTTGAGTACCTAGAGGCCAGTGAGGCACAGGACCCAAGGCAGCATGGTTTCACAGCAGGAAGGTCATGTCGGATGAACCTAATAGATTTCTTTGACTGGGTGACCAAAGTAGTAGACCAGGGAGAGGCTGTGGATATGGTCTACCTAGATTTTAGCAAGGCATTTGACACAGTCTCACACAAAAGATTAATATATAAGTTAGCCAGCCTTGGAGTGGGTCCCAAGGTGGTAGCCTGGATAAAAAAACTGGCTGGACAACAGGACGCAAAGGGTAATAGTAAACGGAGTCCACAGTGAAGAAAGGAGGGTAACTAGCGGGGTACTGCAGGGCTCGGTACTGGGACCAGTCCTCTTTAATGTCTTTATAAGTGACATTGGAGAACACCTGGAAGGAAAGGTATGTCTCTTTGCAGATGACACAAAGATCTGCAACAGGGTTGATACACAAGGTGGGGTGGAAAGAATGAAGAGGGACTTGGCAAGGTTGGAGGAATGGTCAAATATGTGCCGGCTCAGATTCAATGCAAAGAAGTGCAAGGTAATGCATCTGGGAAACAAAAACCCAAGGGAAGAGTACACAATGGGGGGGTGAGTTAATAACAACAACAAAAATCAAAAGAGACTTAGGAGTAATTAATCAGATGACCTAAAGGTAGGCAATCAATGTGAGACGACAGTAAGGAGGGCTGGGGGGATACTGGGATGCATAGGGAGAGGCATTAACAGTTAAAAAAAAATAAATAAATAAAGGAAAGTTGTTATCCCTCTGTACAGACAGTTAGTGAGACCCCATCTGGAGTACTGCGTGTAATTCTGGAGACCCCATCTCCGTAAATACATAGACAGAGTGGAGGTTGTTCAGAGGAGGGTCTGCACCAGAAGACATACGAGGAGAGTCTAAAGCAGCTTAATCTGTATACCATTGAGGAAAGGAGGGAGAGGGGAGACTTGATAGAAACTTTCAAGTATCTCAAGGAAATTAACAAAGTACAAGAGGGTAGTATCTTTCAGAAGAAGAGATGTGCAAGAACAAGGGGGCACAATTTGAAGATAGAGTGGGGATGGCTCAGAGGTAATGTTAGAAAGTATTTTTTCACAGAGAGGGTTGTGGATGCATGGAACAGCTTTCCTGAGGAGGTTGTGGAGTCAGGAACAGTGGAAGAATTCAAGAATGCATGGGACAGGCATAAGGCAATTCTAGCTGGGGGTAGGAGGAAGTAAGCTGTTGATTAACTAGAATCTGCAGCTTATCCATCAGGTAGGGAAATGGGCAGACTAGGTGGGCCAAGCAGTCCTTATCTGCCACCAAATTCTGTGTTTCTATGTTTCTATATGCTCTCAACATTAGTACACGATCTGGAACTCTGCTCGAACATACCCAGCACTTTAAATATCTTGGGGTCACACTTGACAGCAGCCTGGCCTACGACCAACACATCAGCAATGTGGCTAGGAATGTCGACTGAAAAATCAGTCTCCTCCGCAGGCACAAGCACTGTCTCACCTTGGACGCTCTTAGACTAGCAATCAACAGCTCCGTTCTCTCTGTCATACACTACAGTTTGGTCATCTATGGTGCTGCTAGTCCCACCGCTCTCCGCAGAATATCGGTAGCACTGAACAAGACCTGCAGGCTGCTCACAGGAGCTGAGCATCTCACCCATACCTGTGACCTCTGTGCGCAAACAGGCTGGCTCTAAGTTAGTGGGAGGTTACACTACTAAACCTGTCTGTTGGCAAAAAAGGTGCTACTAGGTATTCTTCCCCATGGCACAGCAAACCTACTTCACCGACACTGCAGCAACACACAAGGGACAAGAAGTGCTAGCACTCACCTCTACCATGTTCCTTGTCTTTGAACAATGCAGGGTCAGCACTCTTTTGCCTACAGAGCACCCCTCTGGTTTATTGCCCTCAGACAGGACATCTCCGCTCAACCTACTCTGGGCCCTTTCAAGAGACTACTACGCCAGCAGCTTTGTGCATCCAGCACCTGTGACTGTTACCACTAGTCCCTCTGCCACAGGGCTCTGACCTACCTATACGCGGCTCCCACCATGGCATGCCCAGGCCATCTCTACCACCCCCTACACTCCCTCCCCTACCTCCACTTAGTGGCTCAAAACTCTGCTTAGCCACCCGCCTCATGCATCCACCCCTCACGACTCTCTTGACAAGGTCCATGACTGCTGCAACTCCACTTCCCACCCTACTCCCCCATCATCTCTTAGCCCCTCTTCCCTACCATCTACTTCTTCTCTCCACTAACTACTGCCTCAGTGAACTGACTAACTTTCTACTACCTGCAACTATCCTCTCCTATAACTTACTGTAAGTGCAGCCCTATGGGTGTCTTACCCTCTATAGTTTGTTTTTTTTTGTCATTATTAACCTGCTTGAATAATCCATTGTAATTATTGTAAATATTGTACATGTTTTATACTCTATGTTGCGTGAACCCTTGTAATACTGTCTTCCCTCCTATTGATGTGGAACCTTTGTAAAAGAGCTCTCAGCTCAAAGGTGTTTAATCCTAGATCCAAATAAACAAAAATTAAAAAAAACAAAAAGGTTTGCAGTAAAGCCACCTACAACAGAATCACTTGTGAGCAGAACCCTTACTAAAATGAAAATTTCTAGTTTGCTATCGCTGTTTCTTTTTGCACTGTCAACAAGCAAAAAGTGTAAAATAAAGAGAGAAATTTTTATGTAGTTTCAACCTTCTAGAACTTTTAAACTGCTGTACTGATGGCAGCCATAGTTCCAGGATATAGATTTGTGGTCACACTTCATTTTAAATGTCAGTGTTAGTGTAACTGTGGGGTAGGTAATCATTAATTGTGATTGGTTGAGCATCCATGGCACTCCAGACATTACCTCATGGGTTTTAGCCCACCTGATAGGCTAGTGATGCTCATGACTCTAGGATCAGATTTCTAGTATATCCAGGTCCCAGAAACCCCTGCTCTCCAGTTCAAACCTTGCATCTGATCAGGCTAGCACACCTGGATCCCTGCTGTCCTAATTATCAAGGTAGGCTTCTTCACATTTATTCTTTCTCAGTTACTAGACAATGCAAACCAAATGTAAAAGACTGTACAGTCTTTCAAATATACAATTGTTGTTTGGAATAAGATTGTCCCCCTAGGGGAATAGAACCTCCTTCTACAGTTTTGGTAGGTAATGAGGAATACTACGATTAACTTATAACCATGGGGTTCGCTGGGAGTCTTTGCTTGTGTGTTTACCCTACTATTTGTGCAAGTTCTCAGCATTATTGGGCATTAGCTCCGTTTGTGGAAAGATTGCCATGCGTTGCTCTATGGTCACTATGTTGGGGGATTGGGCATTAAGCAAATACAGTTGGTAGTAACTTACAGCATTGTTGCAAATGCATCAATCTCCATTTGCATTGTTTTTTTCCATTGTTTGCTGCATTCTGTAAAGCGCTCCCCAAGCCGCTATTCCTTCAGACTCTTGGTCTCCATCTCGCGTCCATCTGCGCTGCACATTGCCACAATTCTCCCCCTTCCTGCAGCCTCCACAGTCTTTGTGTTGTCCCTAGCTGCTCCCGTGGCCGTGTCGCGCTCGCCCCAATTCAACTATGGAGGCGCTCTGGTCCAAAGCTAGGCCTCAGCCCTTCTGCACTACCGCGTGGTCAGTTTACAGGCCAGCCGCCTCTCCACTTGGTGCCGATTCTGTGGGTAGGGCCTGCACCTCCCCCCCACCCCCTCCAGTGGCATCCGATCAAAGCGCCAGCTCCTTTCCTCCTGGCTAGCACTCCTGGCACTCGCGTTTCAAGTCACGATGCCTATCCCACCTGAGGAGCTTTTTCAGTGCTAAGGCATCAGGGATTGCACAGGGACCGTCTACCCTCGGCGCCTAGAATGGGCAGAACAACACCCTTCTGCACCGCATGGCTGCTTCCCTTCTCGGCCCTCGTTGCGAAATACTCCTCAGCCTGTCCTCCTGTTTTCAAAGCGCATTCACACAATTCAGGGGTTGGGGGTTAAAAACCAGCTTCTCAGGGCTTCCTCATGGGATTCCAGCTGGGGGAACCCCGCGGATATTGCCCCTCGCAGCAGATGGGGGGGGGAATCTGTAGTCAGACATGCAGACAGTACAGCTCCTCTCTGTCTTCAGTTTCTCAAGGGCAGGAGAGGGCCACGGACTACAGCCACCTCAGTTCCAGGGTCTCTCTCCTGTACAGTGCTACCTCGTGGCTTAGAGAGCAGAACCATCAAAGACAAGGGCAAGGCTTGAAAGATACAATATGAAAGACAATGAAACCAGGCATCAGGAGTTCGAGTCCTGAACCCCTCCCTTACCATTGCCCCAGCCTACAAGGGGCTCACAGTTATAAGAGGGTTTTTTTTTTTTTCTAAGAAGAAAGGAAAAAAAAAAAACATACGGGCTCCTATCATAAGCAGCTCATATGCGCATTTCAGTAAACTGCACTGGGGGTCCCTCTCTATAGCGACCTCCAGTATACCAGCTTCCATGTGGGTCCCTCCCTACAGCGACCCCCATGACAAAGACAGCCTGCATCCCTCTCTAGCTCCTTAAAGGTAACGTGTCATCAACGCTGCCTAACGTGGGCCAACCACAGGTTGAAGGCCCATTTTGTACCTTTAGTAACAAATGCAAACTTTTGTCTTCCCCAGATGGTCAAGGCCAAGAAATGCACAGCATGCAGCTCTAACCTCCTGCCCCATGCCCCGGCCCCCTATGCACCGCATGCCTCCACGATGACAATGACCTATCGCTAGAACAGTCCGCCGGCATGGGCCCAAGTAACCCAGGCCCCAGCAGTTCAACTTGGTTGGATCTGGGCGCCTTCTTACTGCAGAACCAACAGGCCACCGTAGCAATGATGGAGAGTCAGCAGAACTTCATGCTGAAGGTGATGGAAATATTGGAGTCCCTCACTCAACACAGAACACCAGCAACACAGCCTCTGGAGCAAGACATCGGGGGAGGGGCCAGCGAGAATCACATGGACCTGATGGAGCCAGTCCCAGATAGTCACAAACCCAATTCTGGGGAGGACCGAGACCTGCCAGAGGAGGAGGATGGAGCAGACTCCGATGTAGAGGACATGGAGCCGCAGTCCATTCCATCACTCCCCTCAAAACTATGCTCCTTTGATATGGTTCCAGGCCTCATAAAAATCATGAAGGCCACCATGGGGTTCGAGATGGAGGAAAGCAAACCAGAATCTAAGTTGGACCCACTGATCCAACAGAGGTCAACTGTCAAGAAAGCATTTCCAGTTTGTCCGGCGATCGAAGACATTGTCACCAAGGAATGGCAGTCCACCGAGCCCAGCCGGATGTCAAACAAAAGAAATCTGGACCGTATGTACCCCGTTCAAGAGGACAAGGCCAGCATGTGATGCACAGCTCCAACAATTGATCCTCAGGTGGCTGCACTTGGTAGAAGGACTATTCTACCATGCGGAACCATCTCCTTAAAGGACCCCACAGACAAAAGGGTCGAGGATATGTTAAAGAAGGCCTTCGAAACAGAAGGAATGGTGGCAAGAGCATCCACAGTGGCCATTTATACAGCACAGGCCCAGATACGCTGGCTAGAAGAGCTTCTGGAACAGGCTAACCCCAAGTCAAGAGAGGCAGAACTGTTAGAATGCACTTTTGATGCAGCAAGATATCTAGCCGATATGGCAGTGGACTCCCTCAGGCTCAACGTAAGGGCCACAGCCATCACCAACCGGGCTAGACTGGCATTGTGGCTTAAACTGTGGGAAGCTGACAATGAATCCAAGACATTACTACAAAATCTTCCCTTGAAGGGGAAACATGTTTTTGGGGAGGGCCTGTTAGAGTTCCTAAAGCAGAAAGAGGAGGACAAGGAACTCCTTAAGAACAAAAGTAGGCACTCCTACCTACCTTCCGCTAGACGGAGATTTCGGGGGCCAAAGATCTTACCAGACACGCAGAGAGACAGCATACCCAACCACTTCCTTTCACGGTAGAGGGTCCTACACCTCACAACACACCCCCTTTACCCAGTCCCATCACCCCTCACCCTTCAGAGCCCACAGATCTAGGTTTGGAGGAAGAGGTAGAGGTCAGCGAGGTAAGCAACAATGACTGCTCGCACAGAACCCCATTCGGGAAGAAGCGCTGTCCCCCCGTGGGTCAGAGACTAGCGCTCTTCAGCCACCAGTGGTTTTACACCACCTCGGACAAGTGGGTTCACGAAGTCGTGTCAAGAGGCTACTCGATAGAATTATCAAAGTACCCCCTGACACACAGGTTCATCACCTCACCGATCACCAAAAAGAAGGCCACCGCTCATCAGGTGCAACAAATCCTGTGGAACCTGATCCGCAACAAGGCGATACAGCCTGTACTCCCGTACGAACAGAAGTTGGGAGTTTACTCCATCTTCTTTCTTGTTCCAAAGAAAACCAGTGAACTACGCCCCATCCTGGACCTCAAACACCTCAATCAGCACGTGATTCTCCAGAGGTTCAAGATGGACACACTGAGGTCAACTGTACACAGTATTCGCGTGGGCGACTTCCTGATGTCCATAGATCTCAAGGACGCATACCTTCACATCCCCATCAGGCCAAAACACAGACAGTACCTCAGATTCCATATACTAGGTCAGCATTTTCAGTACCAGGCACTACCTTTCGGGATTTTCTCGGCTCCAAGAGTGTTCACCAAGGTATCAGTGGTACTAGTGGCCAGACTCCGGGAGCAGGGTCTCGATATCATCCCCTACCTCGACAACTGGCTGATCCAGGCACGAACCAAAGAGCACTCCTGCCAACACACTGCCCTCGCCCTAAGGGCTCTTGAGGAGCACAGCTGGGTAGTAAACCTAGACAAGAGCCATCTGGTGCCCACGCAACAGATAGAGCACCTAGGCACAAGCATAGACACAGCAAAGGGATGGGCAAAACCATCCCAGGCGCGGGTACTCAACTTGATCAGCCTAGCACGCCAAGTGTGCACCAGTCATCAGGCCTCCATGGCAAGACTAGCTCAACTATTAGGATGCATGGCATCCTGTATCGACTTGGTTCCCTGGGCCAGGTGGCACATGCGCCCTCTACAGACGTACGTGCTCACATGGGGATCTCCAAACGAACACAACCTGAATGAGACACTCCCGTTACCACTATCGGTGAGAAAATCATTAACTTGGTGGACAGTTCACACCAACTTGACCAGAGGAATACCACTGGAGGCTCCATACCAGGTCTCCATCGAGACGGACGCGAGCCTTCTGGGTTGGGGTGCTTGCCTGGGCGACAGGACAGCACAGGGCCGATTGACTTCTGCAGAAACCCAGCTGTCCATCAACGTCCTAGAGATGCGGGCAGTCTACCATGCCCTAACAGCCTTCAAGTTCTCCATCTCTGGACAGTCAGTGCTGATTCGCTCAGACAACCAAGTGACTGTGGCATATATTGCCAAACAGGGAGGCACCAGAAGCAGGGCTATGCTGAGAGAGGCGGAAAAGGTCCTCAACTGGGCACAACACCACGTCTCCCACCTCGGCGCAGTTCATCTCGCCGGAAAGCTCAACATTCGGGCAGACTGGCTCAGCTGACAAGTTCGTCCAGGGGAGTGGCATCTACACCCCAGTCTCTTCTAACTGATTCAGGAGACTTGGGGACCCGTCCCCATGGACCTCATGGCCACGGCAGAAAACACACAGGTCAGGAGCTATTACTCAAGGTACAGGGAGAACCAGTCACAGGGAACCAACGCCCTGTTGCAGACTTGGCTCCAGGACCACTCCTACATCTTTCCACCCATTCCCTTGCTACCACAAGTTCTTGCCAAGATCCGTTCTTCAGGATGGACCATCATTCTAGTGGCCCCCTATTGCCCGTGGAGAGCATGGTTTGCCACGGTCCTGGCAATGACATTGACCAGTCTCAGATTACCCTACCGACCCAACATGTTGACACAGGGCCCGGTACTACACCTGGCCCCCGTGACCCTGAAGCTCACAGCCTGGCTCCTGAGAGGAGAAGACTGATGACCGCGGGTTATCATGACTCGGTCATTTCAACAATGCTGCAGTCCAGACATTCCTCAACCACTTCTACCTATGGCAGACAATGGTCGGTATTCACCAGGTGGTGCCGAGATTGAGGTACGGATCCGGAACTCGCAGACATGTCTACCATCCTATTATTCCTTCAACAAGGTCTAGATAAGGGATTGGCCCACTCATCCCTCAGAGTACAGCTGTCGGCCATCGGGGCAGCCATTGGGCCCATAGGGGGCCACAGCCCCGGTGCCCACCTGGATGCCTTGCGCTTCTTAAAGGCAGTCTAGATTCTACGACCCCAGGTCCGCCCATCCATTGCTCCCTGGGACCTTCCTCTGGTACTAGACTCCCTCAGCACAGCCCCATTCGAACCACTACAGAATGTAGACCTGTTCTGGGTAAGTCTGAAGACCTGCTTCCTCGTGGCGGTATGCTCAGCCTGCAGGATCGGGGAATTAGGGGCACTGTCCTGCAGAGAACCCTACACAGTGTTCACACCACGTGGGGTATGTCTACGCACAGTCCCAGCCTTTCAATCAAAGGTCTCCTCCATTTTTCACAGGGAACAACCAATTGAGTTACCCACATTCATGGGAGATTCTCAACCGGGAGACAAAGCCGTCCCACAGTACCTAGACGTAGGCACCACCCTATCCGCGTACATAACTAGGACACAACCTCTACGCAAGACAGAGAGGTTGTTCATTGTCACGAGGGGACAGAGACAGGGAAAGGCTGCTTCCAAGACCACCATTGTGGGTTGGTTATGGAGAACTATTCAAGAGGCCTACAAAGCAAAACAAATGACACCACCTCTGGGGATCAAGGTGCATTCCACTAGGGCGGTAGCTACCTCCTGGGCAGAGAGGGCCAATGTCTCAGCGGAAGACATCTGCAAGGCAGCTACATGGACTTCCCTCCACACCTTTGCCAGGCATTATCGTTTAGAACATCTGTACCAACCGCAACCAACCTTTGTGACACAGGTCCTCTCTGCGGCTGCCAACTCTTCCTTTCGCTCCTAGACCACTCTGTCTCCCTCCCGTGGGTACAGTACTGCTTCTTATCTACCCATGAGGTAATGTCTGGAGTGTCATGGATGTTCAACCAGTCACAATGGGTGTTTACTCACCTGGTAAAGGTGATTGTGTTGGTTGACATCCATGGCACTCCACGACCCACCCGACACAGTGGTCAAGAGGTGACCAGGAACTAGAAGAGAATATTGGTCTAAAGCTAACTGTTTCCATGCCTTATCAACAGACATCCAGGATGTCCACTGTCGACTCATTAGGGGTCAAGTCTAGATTGTATTATCAGGGAAATAAAGTAGGGGCCTATGGCCTGATTTTACAGACGCTTCACTCTGCCTTATTTATACCGGATGGACACTGTGTGTTTGTTTTTCTTCTTCTTGGTATTGCCTGTTACTAACCTTACTTTCAGCTTTGGAAGATTCAAACTGGAGAGCAGGGGTTTCTGGGACCTGGATATACTAGAAATCTGATCCTAGAGTCATGTGCATCACTAGCCTATCAGGTGGGCTAAAATCCATGAGGTAATGTCTGGATTGCCATGGATGTCAACCAACACAATCACCTTTTCCAGGTGAGTAAACACCCATTACATGCAACAAGGGTAAGGTTGCATGTAACTGCATTGCAATGGCAATGCAGTTACTGTGTAGTTAAGGAAACTTTAAGTGTTACCAGAGTTCCAGGCACCACATATGGGATGGCCACATTGCTAAGGTGCAAAAATAGGAGTTTAACATAAAACAACTGATACGAGAGGGCTGCTGCTGCTGTCTCTGTTTGGGGAACTGGACCAAGAGACAAGCTCTTCCCCACTCTTCTTCATCTCTGCTTCTGTGTTCCACTATGGTGATTCGCATCAAGACTACAGGCATGACTCTTGTGTGCAGCAGTCTGACTGGCTCCTTCTCACAGTACCGCAGTCAGTTGAAGGGAAGTGACTGACAGTGATTTGAGCCAATCCAGGGCTCAACCATCAAACTGGCAGCCAAATCCGACCCTGACCAAGACAACAGCCCAGCACTTTAACCATGGCAATGGGATCAGTAAAAAAAAAAAAAAAAAAAGATTGTGAGGCAGTGGATGGCGCAAAGAAGATGGTGGGGGGGGGGCTGAAACATAGGGGGCAGTTAGTCATGGTTCCTACACCAGAAAACATCTGAAAAGTAATGGGGACTAAGCATATTACAGTAATGCATTACATATAAGAAAATGTAATAAGTAACTTCATAGTATTACATTTTCTTATAAGTAATCAGTAATTATAGCATGTTACATGGGAATGTAATTAGATTACTGTAATGCATTTATTTTTTTTATTTTATTTGAAATCTAGGAAGTACACCTTTGAGCACGAGTGCTCATTTGCAAAGGTTCCATGTCAAAAAGGGACAACAGACATTACGCAGCTCAGCAGGAGCATAGTCGTGCAAAATCTCATAGCAGTAACAAGGCATGTCATCAAACAGGGCTGACTCACAGTATATATAAATGATATACATAAAGCAGTAAATATAAATGGTATACATATATAAAAAATACCCGTCTCAGAGAAAAAGGGTGACATAGGTGTTGTTCAGCAGAAATGGCAGGCAGAAATGAGTCGGAGCTCTTTTTTAGGTTTTTCTTAAAGGGAGAAATTTTGGTGAGCCTGGTAATAGACTCGAGGAGTTCATTTAGCCATTGGGCAGCATGGATGGTAAATGAGCACCTTCCCAGTTTGGTTTTATGGAAGGAGACTGAAAGGGCTTACCTAGTCATACTCCTGGTGGAGAATTTGTTGTAGATCAGACAAAAGACAAAAGAGAGCTACAACTGCAGGTGAGGTGAGGTGAGGCCCAGCAGAGCTTTCTTGGTCAGCAGACTGGTCTGGTATTTCAGTCTCGCCTGTAGGGGTAGCCAGTTGGTAAGTTCATAGAGAGAGCAGCTATGAGACAGTCTGTCAGCCCCAATTCAAATTGACAGGCTTTGTTGAAAACCACTCTTACCCTATTAGTAACTGTCATTGGCCATCCCTTATACAGGGAGACCATATTTAGGAGTGGGAGTATCGTGTTGGAGACAGCCAGGCATCTTGCCTCTGGAGTAAGGTTCAGGCATTGCTAGAAGAGTGCTTCTAACTTTCTATTGGCAAGGTTTGTGATAATGTCAATATGCCCAGTAAATGAGAGGGTATTATCTAGGGCGACACCCAAGTACTTGAAGGAAACAGCCTGTTCCAGAGAGGCTCCTACTGCATTTCAAATAACCAGGAGAGAACATTTTTCTTAAGGTGTGCACCAACTAACAACATGGTCTTCATTTTTTTGCAGTTTAGGACAAGCTTGTTTCACTTAAACCAAGCCTCAAAGGATGCAAAGCTGTTTTGTAAATTGTTAGTGATTACCCCATGCAGTGGACTGTTGTTAAAGATCACAGCATCTTCAGCATACAGCAGCATTCTTGAGTGAGGGCAGACTTCAGGGAGTCTATTAATGAATAGGCTAACAAGGAGGGGGCCAAATAGTGACCCTTGCGGGACCCCAACTGTGACGTTTTTAGCATCCAAGAGTGCTCCATCAATCCTAACTCTCTGAGAAAGTCCTGAGAGGTAACAACAAAATCACAGCACCATTTTGGAGGAGAGGCCTAGGGAGGAGAGCTTGTTGAGTAGTAGTGGGTGGTTTACGTGATCAAATTTTTGGTGAGATCTACGCAGGTAGCTCCAACCAGATGACAAATATCCAGGGCCTTGTGCAGGTAGTTAGTAGTGTATTCAGTGTGGGTCATTCCAGTGCTGTGCAGCTTCCTAAAGTCATGCTGCTGGTTACACATCAGGTAGTACTTCTCTAGCTGTAGACAAGCTAGTCTGAGACTAGTCTTTCCAATGCCTTGGAAAAGGGAGAGAGAATCGAGATGAGCCTGTACTGTAGTTGGGCACGTTGGTACGGTCACCACACGTATGGACTGGTGTTACTATTATAGCTTTCCAGATTTGTGGGAACATTAAAAAATTGCAGAGAAAAGTTGGAAATCTTGGTCAAGGGAGTTGCCAATTCATCAAGAGCTAGGGTTCTAGTTTCAGATTTATCGTGTCACTCCCTAGTCTTGTTTTGCTTAATACTCTTTTTACATATGAGAGTTTCTTTGGGAGTGACATATTTAAAGTAAAATTTTGGGGAGATCCTGGTTACATCACCCTGTGCCTTCAGCATCACTGTCTACATGCCTTGTTTCAGTACATACTTGGAAAACATACCACCACAATAGACGCTGACACCGCACTATAGTTAAAAAGGAGCTTTACTAACTAATCGTGACATAAAATTATGCCCACCTGATGTGTTTCTGGTCACCATTAGACTCTTTCTCAAAGGCTGGGGCTATGTTGTAAAACCACTTCTTTTAAAGTCACAAGACTGTGACATCATTACACAATTTAAAATGCACCAATCAAACTCAGTCTTATTACATTGAAACCTGTATTCTCAAATATGAACATTAAACAAATCACACACATACATGAATATATTTTAAAAAATCAAATATATACAGCAAGGAAAGTAAAATAATGCCTATAGTATGGTACAATGGCCCATTGGGAACTAAAGAGCGGAAAGCGGGGGTGATAGATTTTATTCACAAATCAGACTAATAGGAAAAATTTGGCAGATGGGGGGGGGAGAAAATGGGGGAAAAGACCCACAAAAACAAAATCAGGCCCATGCTGCAAGTGAACTAACATCTCCTTTCTTCTACATATGGCTTTATTTCAAAACCACAGTTAAGCCCTGTGGTCTTGTTAGCTTTAAGTTGAAGTACCCAGAATGTCTCCTATTTCAATACTAAGTTGTTAAAATTACCCCCTCATGGGTTTGGACTGAATTACCTAAAAGAGTATTCTTTGCCATCATTTGTATTATCACAAACATGGGCTGTTGTGACAAATGTTATGTCCCTTCGGGCAATTGTTCTCTGGTGCTCCCCCACCCTGATTTTAAAACTCCTCATCATATTTCCAATATAATAAAGCCTTACACACACAGGTGGCCAAATAGATAACTCCACTCATGCTGCAAGTTGTCATCTGCTGGTTATCAAAAGTTTTCCCATTATTAACAGTGGCAAAAGTTTTCCCAGTATTGACGTATTTACAATAAATAAAATTGTTTCATCCAAAACATCCCTTTGGTCTGCTCAACCATGTAGTGTTGCCTTTCATATCTTGATAATAGCTATATACTAGCAAATCTGTCAGACTCCTTGCTCTCCTATAAGAGAGTCTGTGCTGATTATTTTCCACTTCCCAAAGATACACTTCAGGTGCTAACACCCCCCAATGTTTGTTCAGAATTTCTGCAAAACAATGGGCATGTGCTGAGTATGTACAGTACTAGTCGCATGAAACTGTTCCCACAATGAGTTGTTTTACCATTTCTGACTGAGTTGCATAAGTGTTGCTGGATGCAGGACAGAGCCCTACATAGAAATATAGAATTTGACAGCAGATGAGGACCACTTGGCCCACCTAGTCTGCCCATTTCCCTATGTAATGCATAGGCTGCAGATCCTAGTTAACCAACAGTCTACTTCCTCCTACCCCCGCTAGAACAGCTTTAAGTCTGTTCCATGCATTCTTGAATTCCCCCACTGTTTCTGAGTCCACTACCTCCTCAGGAAGACTGTTCCATGTATCCACAACCCTCTCCATCAAATAATACTTCCTCACATTACCTCTGAGCTGTCCCCCCTCTATCTTCAAATTGTGCCCCCTTGTTCTTGCACATCTCTTTTTCTGAAAGATGCTACCCTCTTGGACTCTGTTGATTCCCTTGATGTACTTGAAAGTTTCATCATGTCCCCCCTCTCCCTCCTCTCCTCGAGTGTATACATATTAAGCTTCTTTAATCTTCTTTAATCTGCACAAACTGTCTCTTAAGAGTTAGAATAAAGTTTTTCATTGCTTTGTGACTGGACTGCAGATGTATCCCAAAAGAGTTGCAAAAACATTTTACAAACATTGCTCTTAAGTTGGTTAAGCATTAAAAAAAAAAAACAATACGAGTTGCCAATGCATTGCCAACTGTAAAAAACAATGCTAAACCAAAATCATTGGTGGGACAGTTTAATGTGACTTTTACTGTAGTTACTACATTCATTCTTGTTGAAATATCTGCTTCCCTAATTTTGCCCTGTAACAAGGTGAATCTCTCAACATTTCAATGCTCTCTCTGGCTTGCCTAATCTTACTGTAGCTATAACCTCTCTCACAAAACCTCTGCTCTAAAATATCTGCACCTCGCTGGAAACTTTCATTTGGGCTACAATTTCTCTTGGTTCTTAAAAATTCCCCCTTTGATATATTTCTAATAACGTGGGCAGGATGGCAGCTAGAAGTCATCAAAACAGTATTCCCATCCACCTTTTTTCTGTAGATTTCTGTATTTAATTCACCATTTGAATAATTTTTAATCACGTCTAAATATAAAACTTGCTCTTTACTTGTATCATTTGTGAATGTGACATGCTTATTTATAGAATACAAGTAATTCACAAATTCTTGTAATTCTCATGAAGTGCCATCCCAAATGACAATGACATCAATGAAACCCCCTCCACATAACAATGTTGCTATGGAAGGGATTCACTGTGATGTCATGCACATATTGCTGCTCCCACCACCCTATGTACACATTTGCTACTGAGGGAGCGCATGTTGCCCCCATGGCTGTGCCCTTAATTTGCCTATACAGGTCAGTATTACACGTAAACACATTAAATTTTAAAACACATTCCAAAATTTTTAAAAGGAAATCAACTGGGGGGGTATCATTATCCTGTGCTTGATTCAGAAAAAATGCTGTGACATCCAATGCCTCTTCATGGGGCAAATTGGTATATAAAGCTTCTATATCCAGCGTGACTAATATGACATTATCACTAAGTTTTAACACTTCCACAATCTTTAAAATATCTTTAGTATCCCTCACGTATGATTGCAAATTCTCCACGTTATCTTGAAAACAAATCCAAATATTGAGACAAGATTCTATTAATGAACCCAGGCCACTAACAATAGGATGGCCTGGTGAGTAGTCTAAAGTTTTGTGGACCTTTGGTAACATGTAAAATGTTGTCATCATGGGGGGAATCAGTAATCAAAAAATCTGACATTTTTATTTATATGGTCATTATCATAAGCACAGTTAACCAGTTCATCAATAGTAGATTTTTTATATTCCCATGTGGGGTTGTGGTTAAGCTTTTCATAAAACCCACTGTTCTGCAATTGTCTTAGAGCTTCTGCTACATAATCTTACTTGTTTAAAATAGCCACAGCCCCACCTTTGTCCGTCGCCTGTTTAATAATGATCTGATGATCTTGTTGTAAAGTTTTTATAGAGGCTCTTTCTTCTGAGCTTAAATTATCAAAATTATACACAGGTAAATTCTCAAATACATTTTCTAAGTCCTCTTCAACCAGTTATTTTATAACATTCACAGCTGCACATGTGGGGGGCAAAAGGTCAAGTTCGGTCTAAAAGTTTCCATGTTACTCTTTGGTGCAGTTAGTTCATTTTCAGCTTCGGATTTGTGGAAAAATGCAGTTAAATTTAATTTCCTACACACAAGGCTTAAGTCTATAAGAGTCTATACTTTATTTATTGGCATTGTGGGGACAAAGTTCAGGCCTTTTTCCAGCAAATTCTCTTCAGCTGCTGTTAGCATATGTTCAGATAAATTAATAATTTGTGAACTGGATGTCAGTAGTTCACTCGCCTCCTCCTCCTCCCTCCTTGGTAGGGTCTCCTGCTGTATGGCTTCTGCCTGTTGTTGTTGTATTGATAATTCATATTTTCCTGTAATATCCCCCGTCAGTGTCCTCTGCCTCTTGTTCCTCCTGTGTGGAAAACTCCTTCCTAATAAGTGAGTTGTGGACTCCTTCATGGTTGGAACTGTTGTTGTTAGGGTGAGTGGTTTGCTGTGCTGGAGTAGGAGGGGTGCGTTGTTGTATTTGATAATTGGAATTGTCCGGTCTTTGTTCTAGAAAAGGTCCCTAGTTATCACAATTGCCATCCTCACTTTCTATTTCACTTAAATCTGTGCTAAAATCAAAGGACACATTTTTCTTTAACATTCCTTTTTTGATTTTATTCTTTCTTTTCTTTCCATGTATAAACTCTGCCTGTTTCATAGTCCTATTTGCCCCTTATAAACTTGATTTGCTTAGCCTTTTTTAAGTTGGAGTCGAGCTTTCTAATAGAATCTTGTAGATTTTTATTAAGCATATCAAATTCCTGTACATTGTATGTATATAGTTTCGGGGCCTCTTTTTCTTGCACTTTTAGATCCTTTTTGATTTTATTTTCTTGCTCTTTACTAAATTTAACTATTAGTTCTATCAATTTGAAACTTGCTTCTGAAAGGATGTGCTCCTATTCTTGCATGAAAGCCAAGTTATCGGTTCCATATGCAGGTTTTAAATCAATTCTAAGTCCTCTCAGAATCCATTTTACCAGTAAATAGGCTTCCATATTTGTGATGTTCCAATATATTCTGCAAAGTTGGAGCGTGAGATTTTCTAAGTTCCTGAATGCCTCTTTCAAAGACATTGCCTCAGGAGCATTGCTGACTTGTCCAGTCTCTCCCAGCAAAAAGGGATTAGCTGCACCTGCTGCCTGTAGCAGTGCTTCCATGTAGCTCAGCGGATTAACTTGTAAGGGCATTTGGCTATCACTGAAGACCAGATATGACATGTTTTCCAAAGACATATTGTTAGTCTCCTGGTCTCTTCAGAATAAAACAAAGCTATGGTTATATGTTGGCTGTGGTTTTACACAGGAAAATGTCCTTCAACCTGTGCGTGAAACTCAAACTGGAAACATGTAACACATGTAAAATGGGCTTGATTTTGTTTTTGGGGGTCTTTCCCCCCCGTACCCCCCCCATCTGCCAAATTTTACCTGTTAGTTTGATTTGTGAATAAAATCTATCCCCCCCTTCCACTCTATAGTTCCCAATGGGTCACTGTACCATACATTAGGCATTATTTTGCTTTTCTCATTGTATATATTTGATGTTTTAAATATATTCATGTACTGTATGTGATTTATTTAACATTCGTGTTTGAGAATACAGGTTTCAATGTAATAAGAAATTTGTGTTTGATTGGTGCATTTTAAATTGTGTAATGATGATGTCACAGTCTTGTGACTTTAAAAAAAGTAGTTTTACAACATAGCCCCAGCCTTTGAGAAAGGGTCTAGTGGCGACCAGAAATGCATCGGGCGGGCATGATTTTAAATCATGATTAGCCAATAAAGCTCCTTTTTAACTATAGTGCGGTGTCAGCATTTAATGTGGTGCTGTATGCCCAGTTTTCCAAGTATGTACTATTAGTTATTTTACTGTGGCACCACAGCCTTGTGCGAACTCCTTTGTGTTACATGCCTTGTGTCAGGAGGAAGTACAGAGTTCAAGTCAGAGAAGGCTGCATAGAAGGTAGCTACAGTTTCATATGGGGTGGTTGACACTTTCCCATTGGTGAAGAGCATTGTTGGCTAAGATTTGTCATTGCTACTGAGGAGATCTTTTAAGTTGGCCCAGAATTTTCTCCCATTGTTCCAGTTCTTTTTCTGCTGGTCCCTGTAGAATGCTGTTTTGAGGTGTCTTACCTCCCTGGTACCATTATTGCAGGTCTCTCTATATCTGTGCAGGTCACTGGAGAGCCAGTGGCCTTGGCTCAACACCAGAGATTATTCCTGGCATGCATCTGAGTGAACAGACATGGGGTGACCCAATCAGCTGAAGTACCTTTGATCTTGTACTTACTTAGTGGGGCAAATATGTTGTATGCATCTGTGAATTGAGATATGAAGTAGTGAAGTGCCAGATTTATGTCTGGGGTGGCATCCAGGTAACTCCAATCAGTCAGTCAGAGCCAGGTGTGCCTTAAAGGCCCTGAATAAGCCCTTTCAAAGTATCCTGCTAGATATGGTTTTTGGAGGGGATATGTGGTGCTGGTTGACCATTTGCAGAGGACAGGGGAATGGTCACTGATGGTATGAGGCAGAACCAGGACCTTGATTAGTCTTTCTGGGTGTGCAGTTAGGATATAGCCAATTAGGGTTTTAGACCCAGTTTTATAGTTGGCACGAGTTGCTTTTTTACCACTTGAGTTATGAAGAGGCTAGATACTAGGTCCTTGTGAGCGACACTAGATCTAGCTACCCAGTTGATATTGAAGTCACTGGCGACAATGGTTTCACCAGAGATGCAAGCTTGATTGTAATATCTGGCAAAGGATTTGATACCTGATTGTTGAATGCCCAGAGGAATATCGACTGACATTACATTTTAGGAATTTTGGACCACATCACAGTTGTAGTTGAACAGCCAGGCATTTGCAGTCATTTGAGGGGTTGTCAACAGACAATTTGGGGGCATGTAGGTTAACCTGTAGGTAGATTAGACAGCTACCCCATCTCTCACCTTGGCAATCCTTGCTAAATGTATTCTAGCCATGCAGGGCAATTGTAGGATCAGGTATTTTGGAGGTAAGTCAAGTTTAATTCAGGGCAATTATGTCTGTTGGACAAGAACAACCCATGCTTCAAGCTGGGAAAATTTAGGGAGCAGGCTACCAATATTGAGTGAGACAATCTTTAGTTTTCCCTTGTGGTCCCTGTTAGACCCTATGTCGCATGGGGGACCTGGGTTAGGGTGAACATTTCTCGAGATGAGGAGAATAAATAACAGATTTTTATAGTCCCTCACTCCAGGGATAATCTTCAGTCTTCTTAGCCTGAGCATGACCTCATGTTACAGCAGAAACTCTTTGGACCCCTTGTATGGGTACAGAGATCCACTTAGGTTCTTGACCAGTAGCATAATATGCCTTAGGGCTGAGGGAAGGGCCCAGATCAGAGCTAGTGGAGGTTATGCTAGTGGTGCTCTCATTCTCTATGCCTTGTGGTGATACTATGAAATTACAGATGTCAGTGGGTTACCATGTAACTACTCCACACGGGCAAAATAGCACCAGACTTAGGAATATAGCAAATGTGAACAGATATTTGGCAAGGTGCAGCCCTAAGTCATGAGCATGTAGCAAGGGCAAAAGATGGCTAATATCCATAGGGAAGTCTGGTAACTAGGGGGTCCCCTTTGCCAGGTACAGCAGGTTTACGTATGCAGGGTGCTGGAGGGAGTATTGGAATTGCAGCCCCAAATATGGTGCAGGAAATGGCTCCAAGCCCCTTGATTAGCCTTGGTGGCAGTACATTTAGATAATTCAGTGGGGCTATCCCTGGGAGTGCTTAGCACATTCCCAACAGAACTGATGAGGTAAGGAGACAATATAATTAGATAATCCAGTAAGGGTACCCTGTGAGCCGCATAGTACAATACAACAGTACTGATGTGGGCGAGGTAGCAACATTAGTTTACATTCACTGGCTGGGCAGTACAGTTTGAACTACGCAAGACAGCATGCAGCACAGCCCCTAAATACTGACTAGGGGTGAACTGCAGAAAGGGTGAGTAGACTCTCTGGCTGGGGCTGCAACAGTTGTAAGGTAGGGATAAAGTAATTAATGTTTTTAAATCCCTTGGGGAGGGAGTCTTTAATTAGGTAATGGCAAAAGTCTGCCTACCCTGGTTGGGCAATTCAGCTTGTGCCATCCTAGAGTGCATGCAGCATAGCCACTAAGTACTGAATTGGGTGAACAGCAGCTATGAGCAAGTAGCTACACTGGCTGAGGCTGCAGCAGGTGATACCTAGTGTCTGCTACCAGCAGAAGTACCAAGGGTGGGCTGAATTAAATGATCATTCCAAGCGAGCAGTGGGGTTAAGCAGAGCACCGGAGAGGATCCAGTACCCAATCAAGTGAACTGCAAGGGAAACTATTTCCCCTGCAGCTGAGGTGGGTGAAAGCTGATCCCTATGGACTTGTAACATGTTACTACACAACACTACATTTAAGATAGAACAGTATTATTTTAACTTTGAAATCACTAGACTGATCCTCACCAGCTGTTCAGGATATGGAAATTTTGGAACAGCCATGTTATTAAGGTGCAAAACAGGGATCTAGAATAGCATTTTTATGTATCTTAAATTGATAGTCACGTTATCAAAAGCCAAAACAAGGTTTTAACAAATTATTTTATTTATTTTTAAACTTCTAGAACATTGAAACCACTACCAACTTTTTGAGATGCAATAATCCTGGCACCCATGATGTGCATACCAAATTTCAGATTATTCTGTCCTCGAAAAGCTACATTATTAAGATGCAAAAAATAGGAGGTTAACATAGAACATCATTTTTATGTGATTTCGACTTTTAACTTGTAAACCGTTTTACTGATCATTACCAAATTTTCATGATCTCAAGATACTAAGAACCTGCATTCATATGCCAAACGTCAAGTTTTCTGTCAAAACATGGCCATGTTATTAAAGTGCAAAATCAGGAATTTAATATGCTGCAGAAAAGAATGTTCTTGTTTTGAGGCAGCATCACAAAAATGGAAGTTGTATCTTATGAAAAGGGTGTGCAAGTCACAAAAATAGGATTTGGAGTCAAGAAAATGAAAACTACTTTTGTGGTGGAAAACGCCTTATGAATAGAATTTCAAAAATAAACCTGTGCATGCATGAAAACATGATTTTATTTTCATTAATTTAAAAAGGAAACATTTGTCAATAAAACTGCCTATAAAATGCACCTCCTAGGGTCAAACTGCAATGAACGTGAAAGTTTCAGTTTTCAGCTGTCAGTCATTTGTGAGCAACAGGTGAGCAAAAAAATATTTTCAAGTACTGTAATGATGGGGCTCCCCCACCCCCATGTCTGGGGGTATGTGGGGGCATTCTCATTGGAGGCACACCCATCTTACATCATAGAATCTATACCTTCACCATTTACTTTTACCACCGCAAGCCTGAGACACTGGAGTAGAGGCACCACTAACCAACACTGTGGCACCATTTAACATGAGACCACATACAAACAGAGACAAAACATGGGACTGGGATCAACCTGGATGCATTTACCTGCAGTAAAGGTGTTACACAGCATAAGGGCATTTCCCTTGCAATAAACTCATTAACTTACAGTAAATAGTACAGTACTAGCTGCATCACACTGGAATCAGTTCATTTGGAGGTCCAGTCTCCATCCCTACCATTTCTAGGGTCTGACTTCCCTGAATCAGTTTTACAGTTACTATTTCACTGGTTTATTCTTGAGCTAAGGGCATTAATATTGCAATTTCAATGGATCTGGTCCAAATACATGTACAATTCACTACAGTCCTTAACTTCCCTATGGGGTCCCTGGTGCCCTGGCACTCCTAAAACCATTGGTGCATGGCATACTCTGAGGAGATGTGAGCACTATGCCTGGGGCAATTCTATGCCAGCACTTGTCTCTCAGTGCCCATGTCAGACAATAAATTTTGCATGTCATTATCATGACAGTACACTAAATAATTGCTAGTTGGTCTAGCCGAACCTGACTACTTCCAACAGAATACTGATAGCCATAATGGCCCAAGGAAACAGGCTCCCATGCCTGGCCTCTCACATGAGGGCTCACTGATCCAAATTCTTGCCAGGACCCCACCACCTGGCACCAAATAATATGGGTACTTGCCATGAGGTAACTCACAATTACACTTAGGTTTTTTACTACCTTTCTTTAGCATATAATTAATGCAAGGCTCACAAATGCATCCATTCTGACTGTTGCTTTCCTTCATACATAAGCAACATTGTACACTGAGCAGACCTTCACAGATCCTGGCCCTCCACTACTCCTGTTGGTGCCTTTCTGGTTTTAGTTCTTTAGGGGTCCTTGAGGCCATCCTAGAAGACCTATCCTCCTGGGGGTACCTGTAGGTGTTGTCAGAAACCCACTCAGCAGGTCAGGTCCTCTGCTCCCACAGTGCCAACCTCTGAGTGCAGTCTTGTGATCAGTAAACAGAAACAGGATAGAAAAGAAATTCAAAGACAGACCAAGTAGGCTCTAAAATAGAGTTTTACTAAAATAGATAAAAATATGTAAAACATAAAATACAGAACCATATATCACAAGGACCATAAAATCTTTTAAAAGGACATGGTTTTAACAGTGCAATTCCTACTACAGTACTTAGAGTTTGTCTCTATCTACCTGTGTACCTGCTTAAAGTGCTCAAAGATGTTTTTGTCAGAGTGTAGATAAAAGTTTCTCTGAAGGAAAACAGAATACTCTTTAAAAAACTGTCTTTGCCAGCCTCTTTGCATGAGGTCACCTAGCTCCTCCCTGTCAGAATATAAAAAATATATCTATGCAAAACAGGATGTCTTATCCAAGTAATAAATTCTGTAACCTCAGCATAACTCATCTTCTTCAAATGACCTTCTTTGATCTATGAGCAGTTTCCCCTTTCCAGAACATGTCATAACCTGCTCTTCTTCCTCTAAACGTTATAAAAGTTTATGATCTATCTTGGCAGTTAGATATCTTCTAGCCTGTAATTATCTCTTGGCCTTCCAGGTCACACCTTGTAGCAAAAACCTGGCAGGGGGTGTCATTCCACAGACTGTCAGCATCTCTCATGAGACATTCAATAACACATTTTTATTTTACAAAAAGTATAGATTAATCAGAACCAGCTGTCTGAGTGTCACAATTCCTCCCCACCTAGACTGAATTTGGAGGCTCTATCCCCTGCATGTGATGAGCTTCCCAAATCAGTTCACTCCTCATGGACATGAGACAGGCCATCTGAGTTCTGATTTCTGGCTCCAGCCCTATGTAGAATTGTCAAGTCATACCCTTGTAAAGCAAGACTCCATATTAGCAATCTACCATTGTTCTTTCCCATCTGCGTCAGCCAAACCAGGGGGTTGTGGTCAGTCTGCACCACAAAATGCTGCCCATACAAGTATGGCTCCAACTTCTTTAGGGCCCACAGTATGGCAAGACATTCTTTTTCCACAGTAGAGTATGCCTGCTCCCTGGGAAGTAACTTTTTACTCAGGTACACTACTGGGTGATCTTTCTCTTGGCTGGATGTCTGACTCAGTACCACCCCAATACCCATATCTGAGGTGTCAGTCTGAACTATAAAGGGTTTGCTATAGTCAGGACTTGTCAAAACAGGAGCACTGCACAGTGCCTCATTTAGTTTGGGAAAGGCTTCCTCACAGGCTGGGCCCCAGGTAATTTTCTTTGGCATCCTTTTCATTGTCGGGTCAGATAGGGGAGCAGCCAGGGCACTGTAACTGGGTACACATTTTTTATAGTACCCTGCTGTCCCCAGAAAACTCCTGACCTGCTTCTGCATTTCTGGTCTGGGCCACACCTGGAGTACCTCTATTTTTATTTGGTTAGGATGGAGCTGTCCCCAGCCTACCACATGCCCGAGGTATGCCACTTCTCCTATGGCCACCTGGCACTTCTCAGCTTTGACAGTGAGCCCTGCCCTCTGTATCCTGCCCAGCACTTCCCTAAGGTGGGATAGATATTCCTCCCAGCTGGCACTAAAGATGGCAATGTCATCCAGGTATGCCATGGCGTACTCCTCAGTACCATTTAACACCTGATTCACCAACCTTTGGAAAGTGGCTGAGGCGTCCTTCATTCTGAAAGGCATTACTTTGAACTCAAATAAGCCTATCGGAGTGATGAAGGATGACCTCTCCCTAGCTCTGTCTGTCAAATCTACCTGCCAATACCCCTTTGTCAGGTCAATGGTCGTAAGGTAGGTTGCCCCTCCCAACTTGTCCAGGAGTTCGTCCATCTAGGGCATCGTGTGTAAGTCAGATTTTGTGACTGCATTCAGTCCACGATAGTCCACACAGAAATGAGTAGAGCCATCTGGCTTAGGCACAAGGACTACAGGCGAGGCCCAGGGGCTGTGGGATCTCTGAATTACCCCTAAATCCAGCATCTCCTCCACTTCCCGCCTAATGTCCTTTTGGACAGCCTCTGACCGCTGATATGTTGTCTGCTGTTTGGGCGTCTGTGTCTTTGTCTCCACATCATGCATCGCTAAGGGGGTTAGTCCAGGCTTGGTGCTAAACAATGGGGAAAAGTCTGCTAAAACCTCCCTTACTTCCTGGATCTTGTCTGGGGTCAGCTGGTGAGACAGTTTTACTGCCTCCACAGAGGACTCCTGGTTACTTTCTTCCAACAAGTCCAGAAGGGGGTCTTCTTCATCTGTCCCCTCCCCAGGACTATACACTGCCAACACCATGACAGCCATATTTGCATATGACTTCATCATGTTGACATGGTACATCCTTTCTGTCTGTCTTCAGTCAGGTAACTCTGTAATGTAGTTCATGTCATTTACCTTCCTAACCACTTTGTACAGTCCTGCCCACTTAGCCTGCAGCTTGTCATTCTGGACCGGAATAAGGACCATGATTTCCTGATCCACCATGTATGAGCGAGCTCTGGCTCTGCAGTCATACCACACTTTTTGTTTATGTTGGGCAGCTGCCAGGTTGCTCTGGGCTGTCCCCATAAGCTCCTTCAGCCTCTCCCTAAACCTAAGGATGTAATCCACAATGGGAGTTCCCTGGGTGGCGTGTTTGCCTTCCCAGTCCTCCCGGATCAAGTCTAGGGGCCCACGTACCCGGCGTCCATATAAGAGTTTGAAGGGGGAAAATTCTGTTGACTCTTGGGGCACCTCCCTGTATACAAACAGGTGGGGAAAGTATTTCTCCCAGTCCTTCCCATGCTATTCAGCAAACACCCAGTGCATTGACTTTAGGGTGCCATTGAATCTTTCCACAAGCCCTTTGGCTTGTGGGTGCTATGGTGTCATGCATCTACACAACCACCCCACACTTCTCCCATAAACATTTCATCAGGTCTGACATGAAGGTTCCCCCTCAATCAGTGATAACCTCCTGTGGATCCCAGCATGGGAGAAAATCCCAAGTAAGCCATCTGCCACCTTGTCTGTCCTCAGTGAGGATAGGGCGACTGCTTCTAGGTACTGGGTGGGATAAATCCACCACAGCCAGGATGAATTTCTTCCCTGAGGAGCTGGGGGTATTTAAAGGCCCCACAATATCCATTCCCACCCTCTGGAATGGCTCCTCCACTATGGGCAATGGAATCAGGGTGGCTTGGGTTTTCTTGCCCGCCTTCCCTATTTCTTGGCACTGGTGACAAGATCTGCAATACTCCTTCACCTGCAGGGTGAAGTTAGGCCAGTTGAAATTCTGGGCCAACCGCTGTGTCATGTACACAATTCCCAGATGACCAGACAAGGGAATATCATGTGCAATCTTGAGCAACTGCTCACAATACCCCTGAGAAATGACAAGCTGCCTGCCTAGCACCCCTCTCTCTGTCTGTACTGCCTGAGTATACAAAAGTCTATTTTCCCAATAAGCCTTATGTCTGCTGTCACCTCCCTGTGCACCGTCTGAGTCTGCCCAAGCCCTCAGCTTCTCTAAACTAGGGTCACTTCTCTGAGCAGCTGCAAATGCCTCACACATTCCCAAGGCATGGGAGAGGTCCCCTTCAGTCACTAAACTAGGGTCCCTAGCACTAGCGTCAATGCACTCAGGATCACTGTCAATCCCAACCCTCTGACAATGGGTCACCCCTTCCTCTTTGGAATAACCCTCTGTAGCTGTGTGGCTACTTGCTACTGGGGAAATTTCTACCCCCTTTTCATTAGTCTCCCCATCTGGAGACACAGGCTGGGGAACCAGCCTCTCAGTGGTTTCCACAATAGTTTCTGTGGGGTTCAGGGAACTACAATTTTCCCTTGCTGCTTGGCTATGGGTAACTGCACATACCATCCCCTGTTTGAGATTGTTGCCCAGGATCACATCCACTGCTAATGTTTTGGCTACTGCCACCTGTTGCACAGTCCCCCCAGTTTCACCCCAGTCTAGGAGAACACTGACGAGGGGCAATGTTTTTTACCCACCAGTAAAGTCCTATACAGTGACGTATTTATTGGGTATAAGCTGACCAGGCTCTACTAGATCCCCTTTTACCAATGTCAGGGATGCCCCTGTGTCCCTTAACCTTTGTGTCTGTGCACCATTCACCATGACTGGGTGCATGTGTTCCCTCATGTTCACAGGCATGCTTCCAGGGACACACAAACAACCCACTTCTTTTCTAGTACCATTCTGCATATTATTGCTCATTCTTTTGAGACACTGCCTGGCAATATGCCCAGTTTCTTTACATAACCAACATTCACTTCTCTTTTCAGAGAAATCTTTTCTCTGAAACCTGGGGCTAACTGGTTTTGGTGGAGGCAGTGAGGGTTTTAGCTGCCCTGAAGGTGTGCTTTTCCCTTTCTGTGCTGCCACACCTGCCCCATTCACTCTCAGAGCAGGTCTGCTCTTGGCATAGCAGTCCGAGAGTTCAGCAGCCTCTTGCACTGTTTTGGGATCTTGGTCCTCCAGCCAGGTTTTCAACTCTGCTGGGCATGCCCAATAAAACTGTTCATACAAAATCACATTTTCAATGTTATCAATAGAGTTTGCCTCAATTCCTTCCCACCAATGTTTCAAAAACTGACGTTGTTTCGTGGCTAGCTCCTCGTTGCTCATGTCAGGGCTTCTCCTAAGCTTACAGAATTTAGCTCTGTATGATTCAGCAGTTAATTCAAATTTCTTTAACATTGCAGCTTTAAGTTTGCTGTAATCATCACTGTCATCATTGTCCATTTGGCCCAATGCATCGTGAGCTTTCCCAGTAAGTAACGGGGATAGCTGGAAGCTCTGGGACTCTCTAGGAATTTTAGCCTGAATACAAACTTTTTCAAAAGAATTTAAAAAGGCATCCATATCCTCCCCCTCTTTAAATTCAGCTATCAATTTGGAATTCAGTCCCAGTTAAATCCAAGCCACTTACCTGCTCTGGTGCTGCTGGTTGTAGTAGTATCTTCTCCAGTTCATGTTGCCTCTGGTGCTCCTGCTCCTCATGGTCTACATCTCAGCATTCTCGCTCTGCCTCTCGGCGTTCTCACTCTGCCTCATGGCATTCTTTTTCCCTCTTCTCCTCTGCAGCTCGCTGTTCATTCTTCTTTTATCTCTGGAACTCCAGCTCCATTCTGTGCAGCTCAGTTTGCAGCCTGAGTACTTCTGGATCCAGGATACTGGTGACCTTTTCCTGCTACTGTGGCCCTTCACTGACAGTCACCCTGCTGTCATCCTCACTGGATCTGGACACAACACTGGCCTCTAACCCTGCCACACTCGAGCTTCTTTTCAGTCATGGTCTGTGACTCACTGCTCTGGATACCTGCTACCATCAGGGCATCCATGAGGTTCTGTTTGCTGGCTTTCACTTCAAACTGAACTCCTCTGTCCCTGCACAACTGCTTTAAGTAGTCTACAGTGTGCCTGCTGTAGTTGGAAGCCATCTTCTTCCCTATCCATGGCTACTCTGACTTACACTTTAGAGAAAAAAAATAAAATGGGTAGGAACTTGACTGCATGCCAAGTGATATAGTTCTGTCTCCTTTTTTAAAAATAAATCACTGCCTTTTTCTTTCTTTGCAAGTGAGCTGATGGTCTCAGGCTGACACACTGAACAATAAAAGCTTGTAATACCATAATTATGCACACCGCTGCCAACCAATCTGTCACAAACCCACTCAGCAGGTCAGGCCCTCTGCTCCCACAGTGCAAACATCTGAGCGCAGTCTTGTGAACAGGAAACAGAAACAGGGTAACCCTCCTGTCTATTTTTGTGGGTTCAAATCAACCTTTGGTCTCAAGTCTTGGAGGGATTCAAACTGTGACGCTTTTGTTAGCATACCCAATGTACAGGCTCAGAAAATTCTGTCTTCAGGGGGCCAGATATCTTTGCCTAGAGGCACCTAACCAGGTGTACAAAAATGAAACCTTAAAAACTCTAATAAACGATCTAAAATTAAACCCTTACCTTTTTCCAGTTTGTCATCACCATTCAAGCTTATGCACAGTGTCTGCTTTAACCATGTGTACTTCACTTGTTAAAGAAAAGAAATTCAAAGAAAGGCCAAGTAGGCTCTAAAATACCATATATCACAAGAACCATACAATCTTTTAAAAGAACAAGGTTTTAACAGTGCAATTCCTACGACAGTACTTAGATTTCATCTCTCTACCTGTATACCTGCTTAAAGTGCTCAAAGATGTTTCTTTGTCAGAGTTTAGATAAAAGTGTCTGAAGGAAAACAGAATACTGTTTAAAAAAACTCTTTGCCAACCTCTTTGCATGAGGTCACCTAGCTCCTCCCTGTCAGAATATAAAAAATATATATATGCAAAACAGGATGTCTTCTCCAAGAAATAAATACTGTAACCTCAACATAACTCATTTTCTTCAAATGACTTTCTTTGATCTATGAGCAGCTTCCCCTTTCCAGGACATCAAAGCATCTTTTATGACTTAGCACTAACACGTCATAACCTGCTCTTCTTCCTCTAAACATTATAAAAGTTTATGATCTATCTTGGCAGTTAGGTATCTTCTAGCCTGTAATTATTTCTTGGCCTTCCAGGTCACACCTTGTAGCTAATACCTGGGAGGGGGTGTCATTCCACAGACTGTCAGCATCTCTCATGAGAGACATTCAAAAAGCATAGATTAATCAGAACCAGCTGTCTGAGTGTCACAGGTGTTACTTAAGAGACCTCCAGAGGGGACCAGCTCCACCCAGCATACTTCTCAACTTCTATGAATTTCGCATAGCGCTATGATTTTAACACCCAAATTTACCCTGGCTCCGCATAGGTTTACTGATGTTCTTAATAATGTCAGAGCTACTTCTGGACACACAAACTATTAAACTATTGAAACTAACTTGATAGAAACATTCCTTAATACTAAATATATGGTGTCCACTATTTGTAGACATATTATTCTTTAAAATAAGAAAGTGTTACACATTCTAGCAATCTTCTATGAATTTCAAAGGCAAGTGCTATGATTTTTAATGCTTAGAGGTTGAGAAATATGCCACCCAGACAAAGGGACCCTGCCACCATCCCTAGGCCCGAAGGCCCCCTGCCTCAGTCGCAGCCAGAGGCTGGACTCCCTGTCCTCCCCCTGGATGCTGATCTTATGCTTCTATTCTTGGGTCTCTAGAGCTGGAACTCTCCTTTCCCAGGCTTGCCTCCCCTTCTTATAGAGTTTTGAGGGAGAGCAGGACCATGAATATTAATGACAGTTTCCAGTTTCTGGCTAAGTCTGAACCATCTGTACCACAAACATCCAGACATCCTGTCTCTAAACACCACCCCCGTAGAGGACAACTCTCATGGTCAAACATAACCCTTCAAGAGCCCTCTTGTAAATGGCCTTGAGCTGAGAGAAAAGAGACTGTTAACAGTAGTTTCAACCTTCTATAATTTTTAACCTGCTGAACCAATCGTAATCACATTTTTAGGATCTAGAGATTCTGCAGCCCTGACAGTGCATGGTAAATTTCATTTTATTCTGTCCAGGAAATACTGCATTATAAAGATACAAAATTAGGGGTTTAACCAAGATCAGTATCTGTGTAATAATGGTGGCCCTACCCTGCCCCTATAGTTTATAAAATGGGTAAACAAAATCCTGTCTCCCGATTGGCTGAGGCAATCTAGCATCTATTCCTTCATCTAACTAACACCAATCGTAAAAAGTACTAGTGCCAATCTACCATGTTACCAGTCATATTATTGTTCTTTCCAAATGGCTACAATTGTTTTTGCCCTGCTCTATAAAACCAAACTGCGTAAAACTCCAAATGCCACTCCCGCCATCTCGCACACTTGCTTCCTCACCTATTGAAAACAATTTCATAGGAGCTTCCACTCTGAACATTATTTTTAAAGAATGCCAAAAATTCAACATTCGTCTTATTCCATTTTAACAGCACTGCACTCTCCCATGCTTGCTCACACCCGCTAGACCACAAACTAACAGAAACTGACAATGTGGCTACCACAGTTAGACATTACCACAAAAAATCTGTCTCACTGAAATAAACACACATACATCCCTGGTTTACTTTTTTAAAAACAAGAAAAAAAGACTCCCGCAAGAAAGCTGGAGCAAGGGAAAGTTGAACAGTAGCAAGAAAGCAGAGCCAGAAACGAATCTCAATCAGACTCCCTAGTAGTGGAGGAATTATTTAATATAAACGGTTCAGTATTTTTAATGTTATACCAATTGTTATAATTTGTTTGTACCCAGCAACCCATTTTCTGTGCCAATAAGATGTTTCAGAGTATTGGTTGTAGTGCCCTGATTGTGTCTTAGGGTGAGGAGGCACTCTGCCTGTGCTTTCATGCTTCACTGCACCCCTGAACAAGCATGCATGACACTACTACCAACATGATGTGGTGTTTTCCTGCTTATACATATGTTCTCATATGTTTTCATTTTTTTCAGGTATCTGTAGAAATCCCCAGAGCAGTGAACTTATTTGTGGATGTGCCTCTTGTTATTGGTACCATTCCTTTGTCATCCTTTTTGCAGTCTGACATCCATGTTGAGCCATTTCGATCAGTCTACAACTGAAGGTAAAACATTATGAAACAAAGACCTCTGGGTTATATATTTCTGCTGTTCATGGTCTAATTAACAGTCTCATTCTGTTTCCCCTCTATAGATACATAACATTGTGTATAACGGTTTGTAGTACTGTAGGTTTTAATTGTTCCAGCAGGCAACACAATAAGAGATCTAAAAGTTTTGAACAGCCTAAAACAAAGTTTAATGGAGTATATATTTTTTTTAATGAAAGGCTTTGAAGAGAACTAAAACCTGAATTTTCTTGTAAATATTGTTGGAAATGTGGTCATGTGTAATATGTTCAGTTTCAACACTGTACTGTTTCTTCTATTACTTTGCACTAATCTTTTTTTTTTTCTCGCTAATGCTTTGTTTATCATCTTGTAAAGGAAAACGGTCAACAATACAGGCTCCTGCCCCCGCAATGCTTACCCGCCAGTTAAGCCTTTTAAGTATTTTGTGGTGTTTTCACATGCCGCAACATACTTTATTTTATTAAAGAAAAGTCTGCGACTTGGAAGTATGGCAGACGCTGGGGGTGCTCCATTATCTGTAAAGGTGCAGCACTGCACCACTCGCTTCAATACATTACATTCAATACATTCATCTGGCAGCGATCAGGCAGTTCTAGTGAGTAACTTGACAGAGGGAGCATAATCACTGTCTGTTGTAACAGACAGCAGTCTGTTTTAAAACATTTCAACATTTCACAGGTATGGTAGCTTTTCTCTGTGGGAGTGACTTGACTGTTATTTCCACAGAAAGGAGGCAATGTTCTTTCTTTCTTTTCCTACTGTTTACTTCACAGTACTATACTTCAGCTTGAGGAAATGACTGGTGATAGTAGGGAGGGTTATTAGTGAGTGAGGTGATCAAGTGACTGCACTAAAAAGCCACTGAAAGCTGCTTTTTGGTAAATCGAACTGCCACTTATAATCGACAAAACAATTAAGCACAGAGTAGTCCATTATAAGCAGCTTGCACTGTTCATTTTACATATGAACTTATGAAGATGCCAGCAGAGAATGGCCTCATGTTCTATCTTGTCTGTTCAATTATGCAGGTCCTCCCACATCTACAGTGGGGCCTGCCCCCTCCCCAAAGCCATCCTAACCCTCTTAGTTCCTCATTCTTTCTCTCCACCAGCATTTTTCACCTTCATTCAGTCCCATCCTCTCTTGAAGCTATCCACTGCTTTCAGGGAGACCACCTCCTTGGGCAACCCATCCCACTAGGCCACCACTCTCTTGGTGAAAAAGTGCTTCCTCATCTCCATCCTAAATCTTTTCTCACAACGCCAGTTTTAGGCTATGCCCCATACTAGACATGTTCCTACTGAGACTGAAGACAACCTCTGTATTCACCCTATTAATACCTTTAAGGAATGTAAAGTTCTTGATCATATTCCCCCTCTCTCTTCTGTCCTCAAGGGAGTACGTGTTGAGCCCCATGAGCCACTCCTCATACGAGTTGCCTTGCTGTCCAAGGATCATCTTGGTCATCCAAGCTTCTCTGGACAGTTTCCAGCAAGTTGAAATCCTTCTTAAGACAAGGGTACCAATACTGCACACTGTAATCTAGGTATGGTCCTACCAGTAACCTGTATGGTGGTAGTATGACCTCTTCCTTCCTGCTAGTAAGCTCCCAGACTATGCAACCCAGCATCCAATTTGCTTTGCTGCAGTTCTCTTGCAGTGTGCCAAGTACTTCAGGCCACTGTTGATGATAACCCTGGGTACTTTTCTTTATCTGACTTGGTGACCTACAGTACACACCATTCAGTCTGTATTTGGTCTCTGTGTTCCTTGCCCCAAGTGCATAATTTTGCAATTTTTAGCATTGAACTCCAGTTGCCAAATGCCAGACCACTTCTTTAATTTAGCCAGGTCTTCCCTTAGTTCCTATATCCCTTTCTCAGTGTCCACCCTCCCACAGAGCTTTGTGTTGTCCACAAACAAGCAAATTTTAACCCTGACCCCATCCGCTATGTCACTGATGAAGATATTAACACCGAACTGAGCACTAAGCCCTGTGGGATCACATTGGGAACTAGCCTAGCTTCTGAGAATTCTGCTCCAATCACCACCTTTTGGCTTCTGTCCTTTAACCAGTTTTACCCATGCAGTGAGTTTGGCCCCCACCTCCAGATTCTCCAGCTTCCTCAGCAATGTCCTATGAGGTACAGAGTCAAAGGCCTTGCTGAAGTTCAGATACAGGACATCAACCACCTGGCACCTTTCCACTGTCTTAGTCACCCAGTCAAAAAGTCATTCAAATTAGTCTGACAGGACCTTCCTGACACAAACTCATGCTGTCTCTCATATTACAGCCTGTTTTAATTTATAAAGCTCTCGGTCTCTCCTTCAGGATAGTCTCCGTTAGTTTTTTCACTATTGAGGTCAGACTGACTGGCCTGTAATTCCTTGGTTCATACCTTGGATCGCTTTTATTGAGTGGCACTACATGTGCAATTTTCCAGTCCCAGGGCACACTCCCAGTGTTCAGAGATGTGTTAAACAGACCTGTAAGGGGGTCCGCTAAAATCTCTGCCAGTTTCTTTAGGACCTTTGGGTGCATTCCATCTGGTCGTGGGGATTTGTCCTCCTTCAGGACATTTATGCCCCTTAGCACCCTGTTCACCTCTATTATACTGTTGTTGATACCCCATTCTTGCCCCCCACACCCTTGCTCCCTTGTGGCACTGGGGCCATTAACCAGTCTGTACCATGACTCTATACCTCTGAGTGTGAGGAGCCATGGTGCAGTCTAAAAATTAACCACCTGAACCCGCACACTGTTCCTGCACACATAAACAATAACTCCCTCCTGCAACCAATCCAAGTGCCAGTAATACAAAATAATGCCATCCCAGGTACTAGTGCTCCCCCACCCTGTCAAAAAGATAACATTTTAAGTAAACCTTTGAAAATGGAAAAACTTAATTTTATTTTCAGGTTGAGATCAGTCCATTTTATTCAGTTTGTAAAGAAGTACTTTTAGTTTTTATAGATATTAAATTGTACATTTTTAGTGCAACATGCTGACTTGTATGTATGACCAGATCTCCAGTGAAGGCAGTGGCATAGCATGTTTTTCAGGTGCTGGTTCTTCAGATGTGATTGGTTGTTGAGATGATCATAGAAGCAGTTGCACATTGCATGTTGCTGCACGTTCTGAAGAAGCGTGTTGAGAAAAAAATAGAATTGTTCAGTTTTATATTATGCATGGCTTTAACTGGATTTTGTTTTTAAAACTTGCTTACTGGTGTATATACTGGTGTATATATTTGTACTTAATGGTATATCAAAAATCCAATAAAAAAAGAAATAGTGACCATTCTGGACACTGGGACGTCTTGCCAGTATGCTGTTTATTCCCCGTTTTAAAAGGAAAATAAAGCCTAGACTAATGCCCAAGCCACTTCCAACTGACCATCCAGTTAAATATACAGGGCTTAGAGGAAATATGAATCATGCTTGAGTAAGGGACAGGAGAGTCCATAATGTTAAATGGGGAGTTGGGGACCCTGAGGTGGCTGTATGTCGGGGGCCCTTATTCACTACAGTAATTTATGATTTATATGATAATGAAATGCCAAATCCCTGGACTCAGTTTAAAGTGAATCAATATGTACCTGAATTAACTACTATGATGTCACTCCAGTAAAGATCACAGATGAACTGCCACTCTAGTCGCTCAGTAATCATTTCTACCATCATGTTTTTTTGAACTTTCTGTTTATTGCTTTTAGAAATAAAACAATATAGACAGCAATCTCATGCAAGAGAATAGATAAAATACAACAGTTACATTTGATATAACATTTTACACTCCCACAATCTGGAACAATAGGAGTTGGGGGATAAAACGAAAACAGTTGAGAGACATAAAAAGTCCACAAGTAATGCCAGCCGCCTAATGGCATAGGTCAAAGTCCATAGGGAGAACGAGCAAGGAAGAATGACACACTAACCAGTAGTGCTATGGTACCTAAATATCAGTTTGGCATGACACAAAAATTCATCCTTCATCCCCCTTCCCACCCCTCCACAATACCAGATATCCTCAAATCTAATCATTCAAAGTTATAGTACTTTATAAGGCACTTATTCAACTCCAACAGGAAACTATAATGTATGTTGTATCTTGCTAAAACTACTCTATAAGGAGTAGAAGCCTCTGGGAAATAAATGGGGAAGCGATTAAGGAATACTGTAAAAAAATAGAAAAAAAATTGTTACACTCATCTTATAGCCAGTAAACCCCATCTCCCTGGAAAAGCCTCAGCTCCTATGTAAACAATAGTATCGACTATGCAAGTACAACTGAACTAACAAGTCAAACAGAGTGATATTAAAGTTCTTTCAGTCCCCTTCTGATTCTGAACTCTCCCGTTCCAACTGCCGAAATGGATGCGCTTTAAATTCTAGTTCAGTTTTTTTGTCCCACCGGCTTGCATCTCCTGGATCACTAAATTGCCAGGTCTTGCCCCCGTAAGTCACCCTTCATCGAGCAGGTAGGAGAAAGGAATGAACAATACCCAGATGGCGCAGTTTTTGGTGCACCGCGTCAAATTGTTTATGGCATGTGCGAGTCTGGAAAGATAAGTCAGGATAAAGTTCAACATCAAAGCCCTGCACTGACAAAGGGTAGGCCACCCTAGCAGCATTTATCTGTAAGTCCTGAATTTCTGAACCGGTTGTTTTTAAGACCACCGTACGTGGGGCATTAGGATCTGAAGGCCTGATACGAGGAGTAATTCTAAAGGCCTTCCTCAGCTCAAACCAATCAAAGTCATCTGGGAGGGTCAGTGATTCAGTAAGCCATTGTTTTAAATATAGGAGCAAGTTCGGACCCTCACTGCCCTCAGTTAAGCCCACCACTCACACATTTCCAGCGCGTAACAAATTCTCTATTGCCTCCATTCTGCCACGCAATTGTTGGTTATCCTTTATAAGCTGTGCTGCAGTGGCCTGTGCCAACAAAGAACGTTTGCCAGCTTCTGCAATGGAGGATGTAAGGGCTTTAATGGCGGCATCATGTGATTCTAGCCTTGTTAATGTCTTTTCTATTTTGGTGTCCATAGCACGGACTGAATCCACTATTGTCTGCCAAGGCGGTTCCTTAATGCCAGAGGATGTAGCATGGTCTGGCGTATCTGCATCCCGGTTCATGGTATTGGTAGGTGGAGCAGGCCGTTGCGATCCAGAAACTTGGGTCAGTACATTTTTATTGTGTCCCATATTCAAATTCAGTATCGTTCGATGTTTCAGAATGTAAAGAAACTGAAGAGCCCTTCTAAACTTCCCTTTGGAGCCTTGAAATTTAATTATCTCTGATTTTTGCAGAGAAAGAAGGGTGGAGTAAATGAAAGTGCTTCCTGCCTTGAAGCTGGCTCTCTGGCGCCCCCCCACCATCATGTTACCAGGGTTTGTCTAAATAGGGAGTGAGTGTGGCAGTTTTGCCATGACTGTTTGCAAAGTTTCTCCCAGTGAGATATAGCATCTATATACCCCTTGGTATTGTGGGTACCCTGGACCATGCCTACCCCCATCTGGGCTAATAAAAAAATCAATTAGTGGGCCAAATGAGGGCTACAAACATATTTGTGAAGAATGCATGGGACAGACGTAAGTCAATTCTTGTGGGGGGGTAGGAAGAAATAGGCTGTTGGTTAACTAGGATCTGTAGCTTATCCAGTAGGTAGGGAAATGGGCAGACTAGGTGGGCCAAGCGGTCCTTATCTTCTGTCAGTCTATGTTTCTATATTGTGAGGGTATTGATGCAAGTTTCTGCTAAGCCCATCTCTGCTTACCAGATCGGTTGAATTTCCAGAAAAGCCTGAGCCTTCTTTTTGGATGGATATAGTGCAGCATCGCTAGGGAAGCAGGATGGGAGGGAAAGCTGGATGTCATTGTCCACCTGGAGATTAATGACCTGGCTAGGGATGGGGCTGGGATAGTGCAGGGGGAGATTAGGAGATTGGGGTGGGGTCTTAGACAGGTAGCTCACTCAGTGGTTTTCACTGACTTGCTGCCTATCTATGAGAGTGGGCAGGACAGGGATCTCTGCACCAGGAGCTTCAACTCATGGCTGAAGGAATGGTGCAGAGAGGAGGGGTTGACTATATTGAGGACTTGCAGCCCACCTAGGAGGATAGGGGCCTATAGAGGGTGATGACCTGCAGCCATCCGGGAGGAGAACCACAGTCCTCAGTGGATGACTTAAATGTTACTTTGATAGATGTTTAAACTAGGTTGGGAGGCAGAAACTGCCCCTCCCTCACAGGCTGAAGTAGAGAGTAAGGAGAATCTGATGGGGGAGGAATCCCTCAGGGTACAAATTAATAAAAGAAAGCAGGGTGGTAGAGATAAAGGGGGAAGGGTATGGCAGCATTAAAAAGAGAGTGCAGAAGGAGCAAGGGCAAGAAGGGAAAAAGAGGAGCAACAAACAGAGTAGAAACAAAACCTGGAAGGACATGGGTGCAATTGTTGATCATTTAGAAAATAAGGTTCTGGGCCTAAAGGCTATCATGGCAGATGGCAACCTGGATATTGTGGCCATTACCAAAGTCAGACTGCAGTGAAAGCCATGACTGGAACATGGCCATATCAGGCTGTACACTGTCCAGTATGGCCAGGTGGGAAAGAAGTGGTGTTTGTGTGGTGCTTTATGTGAGGAGAAGCATAAAAGCAATGGGAATACAGGGGGAGGCAGAGATACTGTGGGTTACCCTGCAGATGGGGAATGAAGCCACTATTCACACTGGGGTGATACAGACCTCCAGCACACGGGGAGAAATTAGATAGGGTACAGATGAAGGCCATTGACAAGATGGCAGAAAAGGGGGAGGTGCTGCTGGTGGGGATTTCAACATGCTGAATGTAGATTGGAGTCTTCCAGCACTTTCAGCTAGAAGCAGGGACTTCATGGACACTCTGCAGGGGGCGTTTTATCAGGCAACTAGTCAGTGAACCCATGTGGGGCAATACTGGACCTAGTACTCACTAACAGGGAGAGTATTACAGATGTCAAAGTGGGAAGTGACCTTGGGACCAGTGATCGCTGTTCAGTGTGGTTTGGTATAAGGATAGCTGCAGAATTGAACCACACAATGGTGAGGGTCCTGGACTTTAGGAGGGCAGATTTTATAAACATGAGTGAATGTGTCAGGGATGACCCGACAGGGAGAATGGTCTGGGTGGGATGGAGGAGCAATGGGTGAAGCAAAAAGGCAGCATAATAAAGGCAGCAAACCTCTGTGTCAGACAAGTCCCTTGAGGTCTGCGGATGTTTTGTATAATCTTTTTTGTTTGTATGTTTTGTGATCACGTATTATTTTTTTAGTGTTCAGATCAGACCTGAAAATGGACTTGTTCCAGTGTCCTTACCCGGTTAACAAAATTTTAAACAAATAAAAATTAAAATTAAAAAAATTCAGAGAAAAGCAAGAGGAAAAAGAGACCACTATGGTCCTCAAAACAGGGATCTGAAAAGGTAAAGGCTAAAAGGGTAGCATTCGGAAGGTAAAAGGAAATGCAGAGGGAGGAGGATAGGGAGGTGTATCGGTGGAAAAAGAGGGAAGCAGGGAAAGTAGTAAGGGGTACAAAGGTGCAAACTGAAGAGAGAATAGCTCAGGAGGTAATGAAAGGTGACAAGACATTTTTTTAGGTGTGTAAGTGAAAAGAGGAAGACCAGGGATGGGATTGTGAAGTTAAAAAGGGAAAGTGGGGGCTGTGCAGAAGAGGACCAAGAAAACGTAGACATCTTTAACAAATACCACAAAAAAGTAACAAAAGCTTTGGAGGGAGGTGGACACTAGTCCTTTTTTTGAGGAGAGAGTCCAGAAGGGACTCTCTATTCTGAAGGTCAAGATGAAGCAATGGGATGGGGTGCATCTAAGGGTATCAATGGAGCTTGGGGAAATACTGGCTGCACCTCTGACAGTCCTATTTAACAGCTCATTGGAAATATAGAAACATAGAATTTGATAGCAGAGAAGGACTGCTTGGCCCATCAAGTCTGCTCATTAACAGGAGTTATTTCGAGGAAGTGGAGGTGGGCAGATATATTTCCACTACACAAAAGAGGTAGCAGGGAGGAGAATGGCAATTATAGGCCAGTCAGCCTGACATCGGTGGTGGGAAAGTTAATGGAATCCTTGCTAAAGGAAAGGATTGAGGAATATCATGATTCCACTGAGTTACAAGACTCAGGGCACCATGGTTTCCAGGGAGGAGGTCATGTCAAACAAATCTGATACATTTCTTGGACTGGATAACAAAGGATTTAGATCAGGGTGGAGCGGTGCACATGGCCTAATTAGATTTCAGTAAGGTTTTTGATAACATTCCACATAGAAGGCTAGTAAACAAACTGGGTAGCGTAGGAGTAGGTTCAAATATGGTAAACTGGATAAGACATTGGTTAGAGGACACATGACAGAGGGTGGTGGTACATGACATTCACTCCAAGGAAGGGAGGGTGATCAGCAGGGTGCCTCGGGGATTAGCGCTGGGATCAGTCTTCTTTAACGTCTTTATAAGTAACATTGCTGAGGAGCTGGAATGGAAGGTCTGCCTCTTTGCAGATGACACCAAAATCTGCAATAGAGTGGACACTCCAGGAGATGTGGAAAGGATGAGCAGAGACCTGAGAGAACTGGAGGAGTGGCCAAGGATATGGCAGCTTGGTTTCAATGCAAGAAAGAGCAAAATAATGCACTGAAGGCACAAAAACCCTTTGGTGGAGTACAAAATGGATGGAGTCATGTTGATGACTACCAAGCAGAAATGAGACTGGGAGGTAATTATATTGGATGACCTGAAGGTGGCCAGGCAGTGCAACAAACAGTCAGGAGGGTGTGTGGGATGCTGGGGAGCACAGGGAGGGGTATCACCAGCAAAAGGATGGAGGTGGTGTTCTCTCTATATAGAGAGCTGGTAAGACCCAACCTAGAGTACTGTGTCCAGTTGAAGTGACCACATCTCTGGAAGGACATAAACAGAGTAGAGGCAGCCCAGAGGACGGCAACTAAAATAGTGCAGTGTCTGCATCAAAAGCCCTATAAGGAGCGACTGAAGGAGCTCAATATGCAGACCGTGGAAGAGAGGAGGGAAGGGGGATATGATAGAGACCTTTTAATACATCACAGTATCAAGTAAGGTACAGGAGGGAAGTATTTTTCAGAAGAACATGTGCTCAAGAACAAGGAACATGCTATAAAACTGGAGGGGGTAGATTCAGGAGAGGTATGCGGAAGTACTTTTTCACACTAAGAGTGTCAGATTCCTGGAACAGCCTTCCAGTTAAGGTGGTAGGGGTGAAAATAGTGGTGGGGTTCAAGAATGTATGGGACATGCACAAGGGAATCTCAGTGAAAAAGAAGGGGGGGGGACAAAGAGCTGTAGGTCAAGTAGGGTCTGCTGTGAGAATGAAGGCAGAGAAAAATGGGCAGACTCAGTAGGTCAAATGGTCCTCATCTGCCATAAAATTCTATGTTTCTATTTTTCAGCAGCATCTGGCAGGAGTTTGTCTATGTACTGTTGATGTGACAGAACAGGGCACAGCAGGTCATTTGCTTTTAATGCATATAACCAGGTGCATGTACCTTGATGAGTCTTTGTAACTGGCATGGTTCTTAGTGTGTTCATTAAAAGTTAAAATGCCAAATTTCATGCCATTTTCATAAATTTTGATTTCAGTGGAGTCTGCCTTCAGTTTGTGGGGGCCATTGTTGCCATGCTGGGCAAAATGAAGTTGTATGTCTAGCCATACCTGACATTAGAGACCTAAGGTGGGATATTCGAATAGTCACTAATTGTGGTGCAAACCATCAGTGATCACAAATAAGTACCCATCGCTAAACAATGGTATGTTTGGATGATTGCAAACTGACACTGCATTCATAAAATGTGTACCAGTATAGCAGGCATTAGCAATGGTCACAGGTGCATATGCAAATGCATCTGCAATGTGCTCCCGCAAACCCCTTTGTGATCACAAAGGGATGCCACAAAACTACTGTGTGAGTATGAAATGGCATACTACAGGCAGTGCCATGAACCCCCCAACAACAGAATGTGGCACAGTCATCATTAGTGATCACTAATACATTAACAGCAGTTACAAACAGCCATGTATTGGAAGGTAACATGCAAGGGGCCTGCTCTAATATTCAATGTGCAAAATGTCATTTGCATGTCATTATGGGCACATTACTGCCTCACTGTAACAGTGGACCTCCCCCTAGGGTCACAGTCCACACTGAACTGCATTGCTGCCTGGAGCAGCAGCTGTATTAGCTGTAGCACTTTGATACACAATTATATAGAGAGAGAAACAGTAGTTTCAACAACACAACTAACATTTTCCAACATCTCCTACAGGTGCTGTGCACAGTTCTGTTACTAATTTGTGTTATGCGTATGTATTGCAGACTATTGCCATCCACAGGGTGGAAGGTGGTATCATCCCCATGTCCCCTCAAGCCAGGTGCACTGGCATAACTTTTTGTTCCGTCCCCTGTGCTGCTTATCCCCAAGCCATGCATTTCCCCCCACTCCCTGGGCCCAATGAGTTCCAGTAGCAACTAGTGCAAGGTGGGAGTCTGAGTGTGTCTCACACAGTCTGACACAAACACTACACGCTCATGAAAAGAGAGAGGTGTTGAACTAAAATGACTACAAAAGACAAATCAACAGTGGCACTCAGCAAAGAAATAAACAGAAGCACAGAACTATGGCAAATCCAACTTTATTCAGAGCTAGAGGGCAAGGCACTGAGGCCCCGTGCTGTCTAGCTTTGAATAAAGCTGGATTTGCTGGATTTCTGTGCATTCATTTGTTTGCTGATTGCCACCATTGTTTTGTCCTTTGTGTCTCACACAGGCCTGGCTGCTGCTACTAGTGCCTATGTTGATTTACACCTGGTTACTGCCTGTTTTATGCAGGCATTCTGTTCGTGTTTGCATGCAAACACTTTGCTGGTGCAGGATGCCTAGAATATATAACTAATCCTCACTTGCATGTTGATTGCGCACATTGCTTTTAGCGCTCACTGGCAATATTGTCATAGCTTCCGCCTGATGTCCATTATAGGCCAGCAACCACTAAATAGGAACAAATGCATTTTAGTGCTTGTTACTTACATGTGCGCCTAAATAATCCCACCTCTGCATAGGTGCTGACTCCATGGGTGCTTTGGTAATCAAGCACCCAGAAAGTTGATGTAAGTACCCTCAATATTTTAAGGACAGCCTGCAAAAAAAGGATTACTAAGGAATCTAGACATAGTAAAAATATTACTTATTGGCAGTCAGCCCCTGTAAAGGTTCATAAAAGTTGGCACCCCTGGTTAGACATGTTGGTGAGGCTTTAACAATTTGTGTGTCAGCAGGTGAAATTGCTGGATGATGGTCAGTACCATCTTTGCCTTCACATTTAAGTACTTTAGCTACTCCAGCAGCTATCCATTATTCTCTTTTAACTACACTATTTGATGCATCGAAGGCACTGTGGAGCCTGCCATTAAACAATTGAAGCATAGTGGTGATTCATTGAACAAATGGATTTAGTTCATGCTCCTTTGTAACCTAAAATTCCATAAGGTTCTGCATTACTGTTTCTCAGTCTAGCGTAAATATCTCTCCATATTTTTGTGAGACCATTGTATTCTTGCATTGTTGCAAAATCGATGTTTCTTGCACTGGAGTGAAAATTGCTCAATATTTTTGAGTCACTTCCTTGTATTATTGCAAAATCAATGTCATTTTTTTTTCATTCAGCCAGTCTTTAACATCATTTGAGGCCCATTTTGTATGCCTTCTAGTATTTTCTTCAGTTTTGTTTACTTCAAATTCTGTTGTAGTAGTTTCATTTACCTCAGTGTCCTGACTCATCTAGTTTCTTTTTCTCCTTTTGGTAGGTTTGAAAATATCTATTCGTTACCTGTGGTTTTCTGTCAGAAAATGTAAAAACTACTGGAACCTGAAGTGCCATCAACATGACTGAATTGATATTTCTTCCAAGAATGCTGCTCCACATTAAATAAAGCTGCTGTTTTTAACTACTCCCCCCAGCACAGAAAAACCAAGAGATATACATACCACAGTTACAGCTTACTGAACTCTAAGGCCATACTTTCAATACTTATATTTAGTTGAAGTTTACAATTTAGAATTTTTTTCCTTACTGTATTTTTATGTTCAGAGTTTTGAAGAGAACAGTGTGAGGGTAGGACTTTATTTGATTGTTGCTGACTCTGCTACAGTTTGAGTTTTGAAGAGAACAGCGTGGGGGTAAGCCTTTATTTGATTGTTGTTGACTCTGCTACGGATTGAGTTTTGAAGAGAACAGTGTTGGGGTAGGACTTTATTTGATTGTTGTTGACTCTGCTATGGATTGAGTTTTGGTGTCCAAATAATGCTTTGGCTGACTGGGCATTTAATTTACAGTTTACAGTCAGCAGCAAGTACTGGCTTTGAGGTAATGCCTGTTGGCAGTTCTTCTAGTTTTAAAGCCCCAGAAGGGCTACCATTTCTTTGTATACTGACCAGTTTGTCAAATTGGGTTTGCCCGATCGAGTGCTAAAAATTACACTGCGGTATGTGATGGTTGCTTAAGCTGTGTGTGCCTAGACCAGTTACATGGTCATGATCAAAACTGTATGATGTTTTGGCTCTAGCTGGACTATGCTGGAACCACAATGTAGAGAGCTCCACTGGCATTCAAATTGTGGCATGCAGGAATAGTGTTGCCTGGTTAGGGCAATAAAACTAGGCCAGAGCTAAGAACCATGGAGCAAGATCATAATAAAAAAAGTGCAGGGGAGGTAAAACAGCATCCTTATAATTCTATAGGCAGCCGTGCTGGATAGAGACACCAAATGAGAGCAACCTGAGAAAGCATATGAAGGTAAAAAAGCAGCTGACATATTGACAGATGGTGTGCATGAGAGCCAGTGCTGTTTATATTGGTACTGTAACAATTATATTGTGGTGTCATAAGTGAAACCATGGTTGGTAGCTCTAATAGCATGTATATTACAGTTATTTATCTTTAACAAGAGTTGAGATACCAATGATGGACTTGGTAAGGGTGATGATTCATGTGATGACGTGGAGATAGGACAGAAACCTGCACTTCTGTTATTATTTCTGCTGTGATAAAGTATGAGTTGGGGGTCTGACAGAATTGCCATTAGTGATGCCAGGGTAATCATGATGTTTGTGGGGAAAGGATGGGAGGATGGTCCCAGGAATTGCTATGCAAGTCAAAAGTCTGATGGCAGGATCTAAGTTAAGTCCAAGCTAACATATAGAGACATCATCCTGGCTAAATATGGTCTCAGTCAGAAAGATTTAAGGAGTCTGACCATCTACTTTACAATAATACAATGTGTTTTTGAACTCCGTTTCAGTTTTCTACATGCATATTTTAAGACTACTCATTTTCCACCACCAAGGTCACTAAGCATCTTTTTAACCCAGTGTCTCCTCCACCTCCATATATCTTCTTAGATATCTACCTGTATATACCAAGACATTCACTCAGGGAACAAATCACAAAAGCCTTGGGATGATAAATGCCCACTATAATTAAGCAATAAGATTTGACAAGGTGTGCGGGATATGGATCGAGATGAGAGACAGAAACATGAATTGTACTGAGTTGCAGCCACCATGTACCTAAAGTGGGAGTCATTATTTTAAACAGAAGTCATTGCTGTGGTCAGTAGCAAGAGCACAAGCCATGTGTGGAGCCGCCAGTTATAGCCATGGTTAGCGGCTCTGGTGATAGATCGTTAATAAAAAAAAAAAAAAAGCGAGCTGATTTAAGGGGGCCGATAGGGTGTTGCTTTTATAGAACTGTGAGGACGAGGAGCCTGATTGTTATGTGACTCTGTTAACATTTGTGGCAGCCTACATTGGCTGCCCAAAATTCGAAAGCCAGGACCAGTGAGTGGTCTGTCGGCAACAGTGGGAAGTGGTATCTGACAGGCTGAGTGGGGGAAAAGAGGACTCGGAACTTCTTCCCATACTGCTGTGCTAAGATATCAGCATGGGGCTCTGCGGTCCTCACCCAGTCAGATTAGTAAACTTTCTCAACCCATTTCATAATATCCAATATTGCCAGTTAATTGGCATGCTTAATGACTGTTGCATGTATACAAAATGATGTATGTTCTCTGCACTACCAGCACCTTACTCATTGCTTTGTAAAATGTTTTGGGATACATTGTGTATGAAAGTGTATCACCACAACTTGGCAAAAGAAAATACAGCGTGATCGGAAACAGCGTGGTGAAAACTGTGAAAGTCAAAACAGTGCATTGAGAATGCAGCCAGAGAAGAAAAATAATGTAAGTTACAGAATTTCACTAGAGTGGTGGTACATGGTGGCATGGTATTGTAATAGTAAATCACATATAAAGAAAAATTCTCTGCAATATTCTCCATCTGCGGTTTTTACTGCACTATTTTTACCACATAGTGTTCCCTTTCGCTCAGTTGTCGTGGAACCATATGAAAGTCACTAGATTACATACCAACATAACATAATAAAATGCCAGCAGAATAGGCATAACGGTCTCTCGAGTCTGCTCAATTTTCAGCACCCTCACTGAGGGCCAATTTTGGTGCCCCCCCCCTCCTTGGGTTATACTGTCCCCAGTCCCAGGTGTTCCACATGTTTTGGGCCTGGTCAGATTTACCCTTCCCCTGTACCTGTCCCATCCCTTCTTAAACCCATCCACAGTCTCCACCTCTACCAGCTCCCTGGGCAGTGCATTCCATGGCCCCACCACCCTTTCATTGAAATAACATCTCCTCTTCTCCCCTCTGAGTCTGCCTCCTTCCAACTTACACCCATGACCTCTTGTTGCCCCACCCTCCTTCCTTTGGAGCACACTGACTGGGCCTCCTTTATTGATCCCTTTCATGTACTTAAAGACCTCTATCATGCCCCCCCTCTCCTCCAGGGTGTACAGGTAGTGCTCCTTGAGCCTCTCCTCATAGGTCCTCTCGCCCAGGCCCCAGATCAGTTTGGTTGCCCTCCTTTGGACTGTCTCTAGTAGTGTAATATCCCTCTTTAAATGTGGTCTCCAAAACTGTACACAATACTGGAGGTGTGGTCTAACCAAACAGTTGTACAGTGGAAGGATCACTTCCACCTTTCTGGAGGTAATCCCCCTGGTGATGCATCCCAGCATCCTATTTTCCCTTGCCACTGCCCTCCTACAAGTCTCTTGAGTTGTTCATTTTGACATCTACCACTACCCAGAGGTCCCTGTCACCCTCCGTGACTTGAATCATGTCTCCTCCCAGGGTATACCCCTGCCCTGGATTTCTGACTCCCAGGTGCAGAACCTTGCACTTCCCCGCATTGAATTTTAGTTTCTGTTTTCCCAACCACGTTTCCAGAGCCTCCAGGTCCTCCTGAAAGGCCACCCTCCCAATCCACCCACCCATCAGATTAATTCAGATTCTTTTTTGTTACAAAGATGTTTTTTTTAATTGGATTTTTTTGAAATGCACATACATAAACACCCTTAATATCAACATTTGTAACAATGTACATACAAAAGTTGAAACAGATTACACATACTTAGAAACAGCTCTTAGTTTAAAACAACATGATTATTATCTTAAGTTAGTGTTTTGATGACAATAAATTAATGAACAAAACAAAACCAAGTTTTTTGGACAGACTTATTATATTGTTAATGAAGGTGGTAAGATGGTGATGACATGTTTCCACACAGAACTTAATATATATCTGTTGATTCTGAAAAAAATAACAACTTCTCACTTGATAAAACTTCTAAAAATTATATTTGCCATTTTTATAGACTAAACCCCTTAATCTCTGGGTTATTTCAATTTTCTAGTATAATTCCTTTTCTTGTAATATTTGCTATTGCTAATACTCTTTGTTTTGAAGGTGTAATTTGTAATTGTGTGAAATCTTACAAAATATAAATTTGGAATGTAAATGTAGTGCAACACTGAGTACTTTTTTTATATTTCTTGATGTGTATGCACCTACCATATTTGGACGGAGGGGCATGCCCAGGGAAGGTGAAAGAAATTTACCTCCTTTTGGAATTTATGCCAACATTTTGAGTCTGTTTTGCAACCCATTCTATATAGCCATTAAGAGTCACATATGCTCTTGAATTAATCTTGTATTGACCTTTTTTGCATATTTGTGTAATTTGTTTGCAGCTAATCACAGCTTTGTTGGTGATGAAATTTGTACAGTACCATGTTCTTTGTGCCATTTTATCATTATATTGTGCCTTTTATTTTCCATTTTTGTTTTCCTGTTTTCTGATATGTGTTGATATACTTTTAAATAATTGACTGCAAATAGGTTGTTTAATTCCTTTTGTAATGTATAAGAATTCTAGGCCAATGTGTTAGTTTTTTGATTTACACATTTCTCAAAGTTTTTTTAAACAAAGACACTAAATTTTTTTATTCCACAAAGTCATATCAGTGCTTTTATATTATGTACTTCTTGGTGAGCATACACACCATTTGGTCATTTAAATTACATCATCTTTTGATACCATGCATTTCCATTTTAATTAGAGAGTCTGGGTTAAATAAAATTTGTAACCAAGTTTGTATTTGTGTGTGTTTTATCAGTAAGCCTTTAGGTGGGTTTAATACACCTTCATATTTTATAATCTAAATCAATGCCACTGAGACTTTAGTGAACTGACAGTAAGATTGTAGATTCAGACAGCCTGTTCCTCCAAAGTGATGTGGAATAGTTGCAATATTCCAAGGAATTATAGGGGGACTGCCCCTCTAATTTTGTGTTAAGTTTCTGGAATTATTTAATATTTTCTTATCAATGGGGCCCATAATAAATTGAAAGAGTCAAGTGTGATACAGCAATAACTTTCACAACTCCAATACATCCACATAAAGATAATGATGGAGATTCTCATGTCTGTGATCAGATTTGTACTTTATTTAATGCTGTCTGTAAATTAATGTTTGTGGTATTTTGTATATTTGCTGTTAGTTGAATTCCTAGGTATTTAACTGAATTTTGTATTTGCATTTCTTGTAAAATTATTCATGCCTGTGTAAATATTTATGATAATGTAAGGACAATAGACTTTGATTTTGTTCAGTCTGTAACCTGATAATTTAGAAAATATAGCTATCTTTTGTAATAGTACTGGTTAATAATTATTTAGGTTATGAAAAGAGATCAACAAATCAATCAGCATATGGTAGGTATTTAATTTTACTCCTTTGTCCTGTGCCAGTAATCCTTTTATCTGTGCTATTTAGTCTTACATTTTGTGTCATTGTTTCTAGGGCAATTATGAATACAAGAGATGAGAGTAACACCCTGACCTTGCCCCATTGGTCCTATTTATGGGAAGGTTTTATAGTAAGTTATTTTAAAGATGGATAGTTTAAAGATAAAGGTGAGCTGTAAAATAATTCAGTGACATTTAATAATGTACTTGGGACATCAAAGTTCTGTAAACATTTAATCATTTAAGACCATTGCAAGAGATCATTTGCTTTTGATGCATCTAATGGTATTGCAGTGGCTTCTGATTTGATTTATTTATTTAGTTCAATTATAATTTGGGTATTTTTTAACCTTGAAAAATATTGTGGCTGTTTACAAAGCCTGGTTGATTGAATCTGATGACCTTTGGCAGATAAGTCTCCAATTGTTGCCTTTGGAATTATTTTGTAATCTACATTTAATGATGCCAAAGGTCTATAATTTTTTAATTTTTCCCTATCTTTTCCATCTTTATTTATTAATATAAATAAAACATTTCTTGCATTGATGGTGGTATCTTCTTTTTGGAAGTCACCTCCAGGGTCATCAGCTCCAACTAATGAGCCAGCAGCTCTACAAAGACACAGTACAGTTCTATGGTTTAGTCATCAAGTCCTACTGATTTATCTTTGGACAATGTTTTTATAACTTTTTTTACATCTTGAGTTGAAATTATCGAGTGTATTTGTTTAAGCTATGGAATATTCGTAATTGTGGTATAACTTTGGAGAAACTAATAATCATAGTTGTGGTATAACTTTAAAGAAACTGATCTTCTATTTCTATTTTATTTTGACAAATTGTTTTATAATATTGAGTAAAAACCCAGCCAATTTGCTCTTCTTTTTTTTGTTACAATATTGCTTTAATTATCTTCTATTTCCATTATTATATTTCTCTCTGTTTTTTTTTAAGTTTTTGCTAACAGTCTCACACTTTTATCTCCATTTATAGTAGAAATTTGATTTTACTCTTCATAGATCTTTATCTGTAAATTAAGAATATTTTGTAGTTTAATACATTTTGTTTTTCTAATAGCAGCTGTTCTTTATCTTATTGGTTATTCTGTATCTTAAGTTCTGTTTCTTTAATCTCCTTTTCAATATGTCTGAATTTCTGTTCTCTGTAGTTTCCTACCATTTATTTCATAGCTTATGACGACTCCTCTACTAACCACTTTAAAAGTGTCCCAGAGTTGGAGTATGTCCTGTGCTTAGTTATATTTAAAGAACCAGTTCTGATGTATTTCATTTTGCATACAATTTGAAAAGTCTTGTTTTCTAAGTAGTGTTATCAAAAGACTATTGTCTAATATGGATTTGAACCCATGTAATTATAAAGGTCATTGTGACTATCACATGATCTGATCTTACAGTAGTAGCAATATTAATATCTGTTACTTCTGTTAGTTTTGTTTGGAGCAGAATGCATAGTCCAGTCTGGAGTAGATATTAATGCCCATGATTCATGAATACCTACACTCTGCATAAGGGCAGCACATAGGCATTCTCACAACTAAATGCCACTCAGTAGTGCTCTGCACACTCCTGGAAGCATTCACCAATGGGCATGTTAGTGCCACTCACAGTGGATCACCGGTCGGCCGTGAGACACCACACCAGGGGTGGATCTGGGTTGTGCCAGGGGTGCACCCTTTGGTGGCACCCCATTTACAATGACACGGCATGCCTTTCAGAGTTGCATCCTCTCTGCTAGGGGGAAAGAGTAGTAGCTATTATGCTGTGCTGGCCCCTTCTCCATGCCACCCCAGCTCCATGAACAAGAGGGGGCCTGGGGCAGCTGCACAGGCACTTGTCTGGTGTCCCATAAGAGTCATTGTGTGCAGCTGCCAAAAATCTCTGTACTGTGTGGTGCTGGGGATTCACTAGCAGACCAGGTGGGGACATCCCATTGGTTGTCCTCCCATGTCTGCTGATCCATCCACATGCACAAGTTCTGCAGAGGAAGGGTCCATGGATGGGAGGCTTGCTCTGACTGGTGATCAAAGAATACCAGCCACCATGCACCCGTCCATGAGTGCGGAGCTGCCTGGGTGGGTTACATGCATATTGAGCATGTAACCCACCCCTAAGTGAATCGTGGCCATTAGGTTTAGAAAAAAGTTTATTGCATTTCTTCAGGGTGACTGTTTCTCCAAAGATCTTTTGAATTGTTGCTTTTTTATGATTGGAGTGAAAACAGCCTTTTTTAGCTTCAAATGAAGGTTTTGAGGTGTCATCCATTTTTAGTTTTGCATGTATTTTAAAGAGCAACCGACGCCTTCAAGAGAACTTTAACAAAACATAATATTTAGACACAGTTCAGCTTCTTTTTCACATTAGTTCTGTATTCCTCCTCTTCATTATTTATTACTGAAGTTATTTGCATGAAAACAGGATCTTTGCTGCTGAAGAGTTCATCGGTTCCTGTTGCTGTCTCCCTACCTGAGGTTATAATGCACTGCTTGTGACATCAGTTACTCACGTAGCAACAGATTGTGTTGTCCCACCAGAGGATTATGACTTGAAGTAGGGAGCAAGCTACACAGGCAGATGGACTCTAAAGGAACTTTAAGGGATAAAGATCATGGCCCAGATATTCAAACTGTGCCCAAAAAGTGTGCAAGAGCAGGAGCAAGCATAAGTCCACTGTGCCGATGCACAAGAAGTGTGATATTCAAAAACTGCACAGGCCAAGATGCGCCTACGGCACACGACTGAATATCGCACCACCTGCACCATAGTGCAACCAGGGATGTGCAGTTGTGCATATCTGATGTGCCATAGCACAACAAGGGATGCTCAATGGAGCAGCCCAGATGCACCATAGTGCAACCAGGGACACCCCATGGAGCAGGGCAGTAATGCAATAGCACAACCAGGGATGCAGGGGCCCACCACCCATGCCACAGATGGGCAGAGGAACACACAGCAGAACAGACATTGTCCCCCACACCCCATGAACTGCACAACCAGGGGAGAGCTGGAATAACCACTGGCCCATGGATACCAGCAACCAACCCACAGCCGGGCCATGGTGCCCAAGCACACCCCCTGGCAAGCTGTGACTGGCACACAAGGAGGGCTGACCACCCCATGCCACACCATCCCACCAATGCAGAGCACACCCTGCACCATGATCACCATACACCCTTCCCAGGAGTAATGCCCAATGGTGCAGGACACCCCATGCATGCCACCACCCCCACTGTGACAATGCAACCCTGTGCACCACAGAGCCATGCAAGGCAGCCCCACCATGTGCACCCTGCTGTGGGTGGCAGCAGACAGCAATGCAAAAACAGCATACACAGTGCCACCCTGCATGTCCCCCCCGAGGTACAGCTGAGAGACTGACCATGCGTCACCACACGAGGTACCCCTCATGTGACAGGGCATGCCCCGGACCCCACCACCAGCAGTACAGCACCCTGCACACCCTCCCAAGGACACATCCCATCCCAGCACTGGCCACAACAGCCAGCACAGACACACAGTGTTGCATGGAAGCATGCACCACACAGGATGCAACACAGTGCATGGACAAACACCCACCCATACCCAAGGGCACACCAACACAGAGACACAGTAGCGGGTCAACCAAGCCACTGGTGTGTAGCCACAGCTGCCGTGTACACATGGCCAGCACCCCTACATGGCACAGGTGTGCCAGCCACCCTGCGCAGGCACCATGAAGCTGTATGCCACCAGCATGCTGTCGGAGCACAAGCGACAGACACTGGAGCACATCCCCTGCAACAGACACAAATGACAGCATGGAGGGGGGACAACAACAGTAGAGGCCACAGTGCCACTGGAGGCAGACATGCACCATACTGGTGATGGCAGGCAACCTGGCATTGTGCCAGGTACAGTTGTTATCCAGCATGGACAGCCACCACTGACACACCAGCAGACCATGCATATCACAGACATGCAAGGGTGTCAGCTGCACAGGCCATGGATGGTCTGACAGGGGTGCCATGCACACAGTGCATGCACCGTGGACCACTGCACAGAGGCATCCAGTGCACAGAGAACAACACACAAACCACAAACAGTGACTGATCCCCCTGCCTGCACCATAGGCTGTTCCCTTCTGGACACACACACACGCCCATGCGTGCACCACCCCTGATGCCATGCACACCACTGCAGCTGAGCTCCTGTAGCGCGTTGCAAATCAGAGACCACCACAGTTGTCATAACAAAACAAATGTATTTAAAACAGGTAATAAAAAAACTATATACAAGTATGTACAATTGGGGAAGGGCCACATACCAGGTGGGGGTGGGTAAGGGGCACGGGTGAACATATGGGAGAGGGAAGAAGGGGTGTGAAGGTGGGTCCAGGGGGGAAGGTGTAATTAGGGGTATGGATGGGTTAGCGTCAGCCCCGGTCTTCCTCCATGTGATGCTGATGTCTCCTCTGCCTCCTCACCCCGTGGCGGTCCATGCGTTGTAGGAGCTCCAGGGTCACCATCACCACCTGTAGCAGCTCCTGCAGTCCCCTTTCCAGTGCCTGGAGTTGCCATCCACCTAGGACGAGGGAGCAGAGTCAATAAGTGTGACTGTCCAGCCCCCTGCAGCCCACCCATTGTGCATGGCATACAGCCATGTGCCACACACCTGTGATGGTGTGCGACCACCCACAGTGACCTTGTCCACAACACCTGCCTACCCCATCAACCACAGCCATGTGGACCACTGCACACACCCACCGCCCATGTCCTGCACAGCACCACCGTGGCCGTACAGTGACTTGGCTATGCGGTGTGAAGGCAGTGGCACAGCCATGTGCCTGGTGCACACATGGACCACCATTGATGCACTCCCAGACATGCAGTGCCACTGGACAGTGCTGACTGTAACAAGTTGCATGCATGGCAGAGGTGTCAATGGATGGTGGCCATGCCCCGCTGCCCACCCAGTTATACAGCATGCAATAGTAATCATGGATGTAAGGCACTCACCATCATCAGACTGGTCCCTGTGCCTCTGCAGACCTTCACCCCTCCCAGCCTGCTGGTCCTCCAGGCGGCGCCTCCTCTCTCTCACCAGCCTGCACTCTTCTGGGCCTAAGTTGCAAACATGGAGAGAGGAACATCAGTACAATCTGGTAGCAAAGTGCCCCCACCCCCATGTGTGTGCAATCCCACATGGCCATACCCATCCACCCCCCCACCCTGATACCACCACAGCCAACACTGGACAGGCTCCCCCCCATGTGCCGGACACATGCAATCGTGATACCTGTATGGACGATAACAGTAACATAGAAACATAGACTTTGATGGCAGATAAGGACCACTTGGCCCACCCAGTCTGCCCATTTCCCTACCTATTGGATAAGCTGCAGATTCTAGTTAACCAACAGCCTACTTCCTGCAACCCCCCACTATAATTGCCTTATATCTGTCCCATGCATGTTTGAATTCCCCCACTGATTTAGACCCCACAACCTCTCCAGGAAGGTGGTTCCAATGCTTCCACCACTCTCTCCATGAAAAAGAATTTCCACATATTACCCCTAAGCCGTCCCCCCTCCAACTGTAAATTATGCCCACTTGTTCTTACACATCTCTTTTTCTGAAAGATGCTACCCTCCTGGACTTTGTTGATTCCCTTGAGGTACTTAAAAGTTTCTATCATGTCCTCCTGTCCCTCCTTTCATCAAGGGTATACATATTAAGCTCTCTGTCTCTCTCTTCATATGGTTTCTGATGTAGACCCTTCACCATTTTAGTTGCATTTCTCTGGACTGCTTCCATCCTGTCTATGTCCTTGCGTAGATGAGGTCTCCAAAACTGCACACAGTACTCCAGATGGGGTCTCACCAACTGTCTGTATAGAGGGATAACCACTTCCCTTTTTCTACTTGTGATAACCCTCCCTATGCATCCCAGTATCCCCCTGGCTCTCCTTACTGACTTCTCACATTGCTTACCCACCTTTAGGTCATCTGATATGACTACACCCAAATCCCTTTCCATTATTGTTGTCGTTAGTAACTCCCCTGCTATTGTGTACTCTTCTCCTGGATTTTTATTTTCCAGGTGCATTACTTTGCACTTCTTTGCATTGAATCTAAGTTGCCATATATCTGACCATTCCTCCAACCTTGCCAAGTCCCTTCTCATCCTTTCTACCCCCTTGTGTATCAACTCTGTTACAGATCTTTGTGTCATCTGCAAAGAGGCATACCTTTCCTTCCAGACCCTCTGCAATGTCACCTATAAAGACGTTAAAGAGGACTGGACCCAGTACTGAGCACTGAGGTACTTCACTAGTAACCCCCCTTTCTTCAGAATGTGTTCCATTCACTGTTACCTTCTTTGCCCTGTTGTGCAGCCAGTTTTATACCCAGGCTACCACCCTAGGACCCACTCCCAGGCTGGCTAACTTGATTATTAATCTTTTGTGCAGGACTGTGTCAAATGCCTTGCTAAAGTCTAGGTAGGCCATATCCACAGCCCCTCCCTGGTCTATTACTTTGGTCACCCAGTCAAAGAAATCGATTAGATTCATCTGACATGACCTTCCTTCTGTGAATCCATGCTGCTTTGGGTCCTGTGCCCTGCTGGCCTCTAGGTACTCAACAATTCTTTCTTTCAGAAGTGATTCCATCATTTTCCCCCACCACTGAGGTCAAACTAACAGGTCTGTAGTTTCCTGCTTCTGCCTTGCTCCCACTTTTGTGAAGGGGAATCACATCTGCCCTCCTCCAGTCCTCAGATACCACCCCATCTTCCCATGGTTTGTTAAAGTGTGGTTAGTGGTATCACTAGGTTCTCCCTTAACTCTTTTAGGATTCTAGGGGTGAATCCTGTCAGGCCCCATTGCTTTGTCCACCTTGAGTTTTAGGAGTTCTTTCAGTACTCTTTCTTCTGTAAATGTACTGGCGTCAACCCCACTATCCAGAGTGCTTCTACTGTTTGGTTTAGGTAACTCCTCCTCCTCTTCTTCTTTTGTGAATACTGAGCAAAAGTATTCATTCAGTATCTCTGCCTTTTCACTGTCTCCCTCTGCCCACCTCCCCTCTCCTTTATTAATCTTCACTATCCCTCCCTTAACCTTTCTATGCTCCCTAATGTACCTATAAAAGGTTTTATCCCCCTTCTTAGCTGAGTTGGCTATCTTTTCCTCGGATTGGGCCTTTGCTTTTCTGACTGCCTTCCCCACTTCTTTCTGCTTTAATTGATATAGTTCCCTGTCATGCTCCGTCTGTGATTCCTTATACTTTTTGAATGCAGCCTTTTTCTCCTTAACCTTCCCTGACACCTCTTTTGAGAACCATAGTGTTTTTTTATTCCACTTTGTTTTCTTTGTTTCACACAAAGGCTTGTTGCCTCCGTGATGGCAGTTTTGATTTTTCTCCATTGTTCTTCCACCCCTCCTTTCTGGCCATTTGCTAATGCATTCCTCAGGTATTCACCCATTATGCCAAAGTCAGTCCCTTCTAATGTCCAGTATCCTTGTCTTTGTATGGCTTGTCTCCATGGTTGTGTTTATTGTGAAGCACACTGTGCAGTGGTCACTTGTTCCCAGATGTCTACTGACTTCTAAATTTGTGATCCTCTCTCCATTTGAGAGTACCATGTCTAATATTGCTACCTCCCTAGTGGGTTCCACCACTAGCTGTCTAAGACATGCCCCCTGTAGGGCATCGAGAATGACCCTGCTCTTGGATGTGGCTGCAGTTCATCACCCAGTTAATATCTGGCATATTCAGGTCTCCCATCAACAGTATCTCCCATTTTTCAGCCATTTTGAGAATGCCCTCTATCATTTTCTAGTCCATTTCCTCCCCTTGAGATGGGGGTCTGTATACAACCCCTGTGCGGATTGTGATACCATTCCCTGTCTCCAAGGTGACCCAGAGTTCCTCTTGTCCTCCCCCTTTACTTTTTAGTTCTGTAGCTTTGATCCCTTCCCTTATGTAGAGAGCTACTCCACCTCCTCTTTTACCCTCCCTGTCCCTTCTGTAGATTGTGTACCCTGGTATGTTGACATTCCAGTCATGGTTCTCCATGTACCATGTTTCTGTGACTGCCACAATATCCAAGTGTTTCTCTTCCATCAGGGCTACTAGCTCTGGAAGCTTGTTTCCAAGACTATGGGCATTGGTACTCATTGCCCTCCATTTAATGTTGGCTTTATTCTTTTTTACCCCATCCCTGCTCTTACTGCCCTTGTCCATTTTTCCTTTTACCCCTGTCCTGCTCTCTGTCAAGCTCTGTACCTCAGTGTTTACCCTACTACCTGCCATGTTTTGTGGGGGGAGACTTGAACTTTCCTGTTTCCTATCAGCACCTCCCCCCCTTGGATAGTTTAAAAGCTTGCCAAGGAAGCCTTTAAACCTGTCACCTAGGAGCGTGTTCCCCTTCCTGGACAGATGCAGACCATCATGCCAGTATAGACCTTCATCTCTTCAGGTGGACCCCCAGTCCCCAATGAAGCCAAAGCCCTGTGCTCTGCACCAGTTTTGCAACCATTCATTAAACTGCATGGTGTGCAGTACCCTAGCTCACCCCTGCCATAGACTGGCAGCACCTCTGAGAAGGTTACCATGCTTGCTACCTGTCTGAGGCCCCTTCCCAACTCCACAAATTCATCCTGCTCTGCACTGATCTCATGCCTAGCTAGGTCATTTGTCCCGAGGTGGACAATGATATCTAATTTCCTCTCCTGTGATGCTGCTTCTGCAATCCTGAGGATTTGCTTCCTGTCTCTCCAAGCCATGGCACCAGGCTGGCACCTTACTTCCCTCTCATCTCCCTTCCCCAGGTCTACACCCCTAACAACTGAGTCCCCTATCAGAAGTTGTTTCTTTCTCCTGTGGTGTCCCTTGCCACTCTTTTGTGGGTCTCCCTTGTGTATGTCCCCAGCATTCTTCTTGGTCTCCAATGAGGGTGTCATCATAGAGGAACCTTGATTTGCCAGACTGACATATGATTTGTGTAAAGGTGCAACTCAGGGGCTATGCCTCTGTTCCACCACCCTCACCCTCCCAGAACCTACTGTGGTCCATCTGCTCTTCACACATGGCAACCTCTGTGGCATTGGTTGTGGAACTGGTGCTCTTTGGGTGGGGGAGGCCTCCTTAGTCCTTGCCAGTTCAGCCTGGAGGTGGGCAACCGCCTTCCTCAGAGCTGACAGTTGCCTGCAAATAGGGCAGCAATGCAAGTTCCAGAATGTCTCCCGGAAAATTGCTGCCCCACAGCCAGTGCATTGCACCACTCCCCACATGTCCCTCTTCCTTATAATATACAATGAGTAATATATAATTAATTTTTTGTTTTTGGTTTTTGTGTGTACTTACCCTTTATGCACTGTGCTGGGTAATTAAGAATATGACAGTTCTGCCCCAAGACCTCTTGAGAAAGTGATGTCAGAACCTTGGCTATAAAGGAAATGCCACACCTGGGGTGGGCGGGATGAGGGAAGGGTGGGTGGGTAGTACACAACCACTGGTGACTGTTAGAAACAATCAAATGCACAACTGCTCCACCACCCTGGTGAGCACTGCCCTTTACAGTAAGTCAACCAACACCACAATTTACTAGACCACTGCTCCTACACAAACCACTCTACTGAGTCCAGGGATTAAAACAAACTCGCTGTTCAGCCAGCAGAACACTTCTAAAATATTGCACAAATATCCTTCCAAATTCTATATGTCTAGCACAGAAATCAAGCAACTTCAGTTGTATTTCACCCCCTCTGGTTATAAAATTACTACACTTTAATGGAATCCTGCAATTCTTAATGCCAATAAGAAAATAATGGAACTTTCTGTAGAAAGCGTAGCTTACCTTCCTAACTAGTCCCCAACAATATTATGTTTTACCAGGTTCCCAGTTCCTCAAATGCATTCTAGTTTGTTATCTGCAGTATAGCAAGTTTCTCAGCTTCCAATAGGAACAGGCAAGTGTTTTCTGACTGGCTTCTCTCTGTGTAGTTTGCCTAAGACAGCACAGTGATAAAAGCCCCACCCAGAATCAATTGATTGACTAGTGACACCTGTGATGTAAGCAGGCCTTTCAGTGAAGACAATTTGCTATGTCTGCTTCAATACACACACAAACCCTTTATCTGAAACCAGGGATAAACTCACTGCTCAGCCAGTAGGACACTTCTAAAATATTGCACAAATATCCTTCCAAATCCTATGTGTCTAGCACAGAAATCAAGCAACTTCAGTTGTATTTCACCCCCCTCTGGTTATAAAATTACTACACTTTAATGGAATCCTGCAATTCTTAATGCCAATAAGAAAATAATGAAACTTTCTGTAGAAAGCATAGCTTACCTTCCTAACTAGTCCCCAACAATATTATCCTTTACCAGGTTCCCAGTTCCTCAAATTCGTTCTAGTTTGTTCTCTGCAGTATAGCAAGTTTCTCAGCTTCCAACAGGAGCAGGCAAGTCTTTTCTGTCAGTGTATGGATGGGGCACCTACCTGGCCTTGGCACTGTGCCCCTCCTGGCATGTGCCTGCAGGCAGGCAAGCAGGTCCAGGTCCCTGCGCCTGAGGTCCCTGTATCGGTGGTGACATTGCTCTGCCATGCACCCGATACCAGTGGCCTCCTCCAGTGCATCATCCACCTCCTGCCAAACTGCACTCCTGGCCCTGTCCAGGGGTGCATCACCAGCATAGGGCTCTACAATGGCCACCAGATTTGCTAGCTCCACCTGGCTCCACATAACTGCCCTTCTCTGTGCCATCACAGCAGATAGTTGGATTCAAAATAGTGCTCGGCAGCGTGGTCCCGCCACATGCAGATGCTGTGCTGCACAGCACTGCCATTCCCTATCATGCTGTTACCGAGCAGCATGATAGTGGTGCACCCATGCCTGATGCATGGCGCCTAGGAGGCAAAGGTTGGGCACAGGGTCAAGGGTCTCTCATGCACTGACAGCCACAGTGCAATTGGAACCCAATGCATGTAACACGATTGCATGCCTGTGTGCCACCTCCTGTAGCGGCCTACAGCACTGTGGCCCCAGTGCGTCTACAGTGCTCCAGTGTCACAGCACCATATATGTGAACAGCGCAGTAGCGACACTTGCACAATGGTGGCTGTATCCTGCATTGCCTCCCACGCACAGCACGTCAGCAGCATGGCAGATGCCTGCGTCATCACCCCAGGCATGCGCAGTTAGATGTGTACTGCGCATGTCACAGAACTGCGCCCTTGGCTGAGCACATTCAACACAATTGCACAAAGCACAACAGCGCGATATTCAGCTGACATATGCAAATCAGCTAATCAGCCATTCAATGGCACAGACACTGCATTTGCATCCACTTGAAAATGCGCCTCAGCTCATTTGCATGCGTTGCACTATAAAACTGTGATATTGGGCTGCACTGGCCATAGTCGGTTACTGCAGTCTATTGTGGTGAGTTGCATGCTGTTTGGGAGTGTGGCCTGTGGTGTTTGGGACATGCATAGGACTGCACAGTCACAAGTAACACCTGTCATTCTCACAGGTGGAATAATGACCGATCGTGAGGTGGAGGAAGAGGAGGCCTAACTTCACCAAGGCAGAAGCAGGTGCCCTGTTTGAGGCCTACCTTGACCAGGAGCTGCTGCTCAGCAGATGCCAGGGAACACCACAGGCCCATGCTGCTGCATGTGAAGAGGTGGCGCGTGCTGTCAACCTGCATGGCAGCCACCAGTGGTCCGTGCAGGAGTGCAAAAAGAAGATGGGCATGGACAGGTAGAGGATTAAGGAGAAGGTGGCTGGCATCAGGACAGCATGGTCTGCGACTGGTGGGGGACAGCCGGAGGTGCAATGCCTGACCCCACAAAAGAGCAGGTTGCTGGCAGCATGCAGCATTGCACCATTGAGGGTGTTCCGGGTGGTGGATTCCAGATGGGTGGTAGCCTGTCACTGCATGGTAGGTCCTGGTCTGTCAATGGGGGGGGAACAGGGTAGGTCACATACATCAATGCTACTGTTTTTCCCTTACAGCTCCTGAGCATCTACATGGGTCAGTGGTGGTGGTGGTCTTCTCCACTGAGGGCAGTAGCATGGAGATAGAGGAGGGCCCATCCACCTCCACAGGCATACGAGGGTCAGGCAACAGTGGGCCCACCTGGACGTCCGGACTGATGTTGGTGGAGCAGGTGCGGAGGAGTCCCTGCCCATCTCCCAGCATGCCAGTGTCCATGGATGCCAGCATGCTGAGACTCAGGCTGGTGCCAGATCCATCACTGATGATGATTGAGCTAATGTCATGGGCAGTGATACGTGTGGGCCACAGGATGGCTACATAGCAGGTGACATCACGGGCATGGCCATGGGTGGTGCTGCCGTGGAGGCCTGCGCGACATCACAGTCCCAGCCTGTGCCTGTCTGCACCAGTGGGGCAGCACTTGTGTGTGTCCAGGACAGTGGGGCTGTTGCAGCCACTGCGGCAGAACTGTTGAGCCCTGGAGAGCAGCAGCCAGAGTGGCATTATCAGCAGTCGGCCAATGGCCATGGGGGTAAAGTGTCAGGGGGCAGCGTCAGTGCACCACCTGTGGACATGCCCAGGCCTGGCCCTGGTGTGCAGTGTCCACTCTCAAGGGGTGCTGACCATCAGGGCCGTGAACACCATGAGGGACAGCATGCCGATCAGGCAGATGACCTCTTAGATGAGCACACCCTCATACTCCAAGCATCAGTCAATCAGCAGGTGCGGTTTGTGATGGCGGTGGATGCACTCCGTGCAGCTCTCACCAGGCAGAGGAGCGGTGCAGCAGAGACAACGCTCTGCTCCTGGCAGGGATGGACCGGTTGCGGAAGGATGTGACCACTGCCATTGACAGGCAGACACAGGAAATCACAGCTGTCATGGCCACAGTGGGCACACAGTTATTTGCCCATGCATCGCAGACACCGCACAGTGCAATGTCCACCCCCCATTCCCAGTGTCATGCGACACCCTCCTTGTTGACACCAGGTTCAGCTGTGGGCATCCCAAGCATGCCTGGCACAGGCATGTTTGGTGTGCTGCAGACCTCTGCGCGAGCATGGTCTTGTTCACGCAGTGGAACCCCTGGGGGACTGTGGGTGCCACCCCATGATGCCATTGGTCAGCCTGTCACTGTTGGCGGATCTCAGTGGGGCCACCCAGACATCCATGGCAGCCATGGCACTGTGGCGTGTGACTGACCTGTCTCCCAGCATGGCTACTGTCTGATGCTGCCCTGTGTGCATTGTGTTGTTCAGCGTGCAATGCACGGGTGGGGTACCCGGCCCTGCATGCACACACACTTTCCATCGGCACACCCTCCTGGTGCTGTCCGCTGTGGCGTGTGCATGATGATGCCTGCGTTGCACTGTCTTCCACTGTGCAATGGTGCCCAGCGTCTGACACACACACAATGACAGGCACTGGGCATGGTGGTCTGTGGATGTGTGTGGCTAGGGGTGGCAGTAGGGGTCAATATGCCTCCTACCCTTTGTGCATGTCTTGTGAGGTGTGTGTGTGTGTGTGTGTGTGTGTGTGTGTGTGTGTGTGTGTGTGACCAAGTGCTGTGTTAGACCTTGCCCAACCCTGGCGGCATGTGCAGTTCCATACTCAGCCACTTCCCTTGATGACATGCACCACTGATGTTTTTCCATGCATGTTTGTGGATTGTGCCTTTGCCACTGGTGGTTGCACATGGCCCCATGACTTTCCTGGGTTGGCTGAAGTGCTCATCTGTGATGGTGTCCCGGTGCAGCTGTGCCAGCCAGATCAGTCGGTCCCTTTGCCCCAAGGGGGGGCTGTCCACCACCATCTTCACCAGCGACCTCATCATCCCCATCACTGTCCCCCTCTTCGACCTGTACAGCTATCCCACAGTCATTGGCCATGTTGTGCAGGATGCAACAGGCCAGGAATAGCCTGCAGGCCTTTGAGGGGCTGTACTGTAGGGCACCACCAGACATGTCCAGGCAACAGAAATGTGCCTTCAGCATCCTGAACACCCGCTCGATGACATTGCGTGTGGTGGCATGTGCCTCATTGTAGCGTTGCTGTGATGGGGTCACGGGCTGCCGGTATGGTGTGAGTAGCCAGGGACAGAGTGGTTATCCACTGTCACCTGTGTGTAGAGGGTATAAGTTAGTGTGGTGATCAGCGTCGCCCTGTCTTGGGCCATCTAGTCCAATAACCATGTCACCTCTGACTATGCCCCTCCCAAGCTCCATGTCTTTCCATGTGGTTTGCATACTGACCCACTAAGTGGCCAGTGGGGATGTCCCCACTCTCAAATCTGTGGCACAGTGCTGACTGGTGCCAGATGAAGGCATCATGTGCTCCCCCAGGGTGCATAGCACAGATATTGATTATGCACCCCCTGGCATCGCACACCACCTGGCAGTTGATTCTTGCATACCCCTTCTGATTCATGTATGTGGCCCCTTCGGCACCAGGTGGTGTGCGGATGGCCACATGGGTGCAGTCTATTGCCCCTAGCATGCCAGGCATACGTGCTACCCTGTGGAACTTCTATATGTTTGCTGTGCGCTCCGCTGGTGTTGGGGAAATGGATGTACTCCGCAGCATGTGGCAGCAGTGCGCTGAGGAATTGGGTGAGGTGGCGTGACACAGCCAACTGGATTATGCCTGTCGTGTCCCCTGTTGGTCTCTGGAAGGTACCCACGGTGAGTAGGTACATGCAAGCTGTCACTTTTGTCTCCACTGACAGAGCACAGCTCCGTCATGTGGGTGCCTGCAACACATGACTGCACAGCTCACAGAGCCGCCTCAGAATTGCCTGGTTCAGGCGGTACCAGCCCATGATCTCAGTATCGATGTACAGCTCAAAGCTGGTGCAGGCTTGGTGCTGCCTGTTGGGGGCATACCTCTGACGGGCCCTTCCATGGCTGCACCCCCTGCTGCCTGCCTTCTCACCCCCCTCATAACTGCCTCCATCTGGATGGTGGCACTGGCCATGTCCCTGGCTTGTGTTCTCCCCCGGCAGCTGTTTCTGTGTTTCCCCCCACTGTCCTGGCTGCTACTTCCCCTGCACCGGGAACACCTTCCTGTGGTGGCCTCAGTGCTGTGTGGCACTTCCCCCTTCTGCACTGCACTGTGGCTGTGGCTCCCCACACCTTCCCTGTTCCTGGGGGTTCCAGGTGCTCTGTCTCTGTCCTGCCCTGTGTGTTTGAGTTGCCTATGTGGCTGGCTATGGTTCAGCAACATATGCCTTCCCTGTAGTGTTCTTGCACCTCTCTTGTTCCTTTTTATTTTGGCTCATTTCCGCTATCGCGCAACTTCCGCTTGCTCCCTTATTGCACATGACTCCTGTTGTTGAATATCACACTGTGCCATTTATACATGGTTCCTCCCCCTTCAGTTGAGCATGCATTCATTATCACTGCGCTCTTGGCAGTGTATGTGATTGAGGCGTATCTGCCTCCGCTGAATATCATAGAATGGCGCAATTTCGGACTTGCGCTGGTGCAACCCTATTGTGCATGGCGCAACCCTTTTGAATATCTGGGCCCATATATTCATGCAAATTTCCTTAGCAATAAATAGGGAGGAGAAATATATGAAATATAAATGGAATGCAGAAAGAATTGTACCTACAAATTATGCATTTTGAAGTTGTCTATGTGGCATCAGTAGCTCTTTAAAAATCTTCTGAAATAATAAGGAAAGTCCCCATTAAAATAGTTCAATTTCTTAATGTATTAAGGAACTGCACATTATCTATGAAAGGAGCACATACCAAGGAAATGATGTACTTATTTCCATAAATTCTGGCTTTAACCATAATAATTATTCCTTCTTTTTGTTTATATGAATCCATATATTCAAAATTTGTATTTTTTGCTTACTATGATTTTTTCATCCTCTACTTTTCATTGTGCATATTGTACAATATAATTGTCCCAAGCATGATGTCTAAGTTTTCTAATTTCTGGCTCAATTAAAAATACCTCTTGAATTAAGAGAATGTCCATCTGTTTTTTGTTTGCATAAGTTAGTATTTGCTTTTTTATTAGGGAGTTTATTCCATTTATATTCCACATGGCTAGTGTCACCTTCAAGCTCTGTGAATGCATTGTTTGGCTAGCATAACTATATTCAGTCTGTCCTTATAATTTTAATTTTTTATTAGTAAATGTTTAACAAAAGATACTGTATGTTGCAGAAAATATCATGCACACAATAATCAACTACTTTGTATTTATATACCAAAGTCTTCATTTTATAAACTGCATTTATCTGCATCCAAAGCAGAACACAGTTAGGTGTGCAAGCTTTCTTTAGGTTGTCTGCTTTGGCTGTCCATTACTATCTCTACCCCCCCCACACACACACACCTCAGTTTGGTTCTGATTTAGACAGCCTGTTTTAGCAAAGTACAAGAAAATAAAAGAATAGAAAAAAAAGAAAGCTTGTATTTATTTCATAAAGCAACCAAACACAAAAATATAATGTTGTACTCGCCCTATTACTTATTATACTTACTATATACTGTATAATATCTCATTATAAATTTGAGCTTTATTTATTTCAGACAAAAAGAGTAATTATTCAGACAAAATATCTTTTAGCTATTTATGTTTTATCCAGAAATATTTTTCATTCCCAAACTGAAAACAAAAATGACTTGGCTATTTAAAATAACAGGTCTATATATTATATTAGTCATATGGTATCTTGGGTATTGCTTCTAATCTAAGTAGTCCTCATAGATCAACTATTATTACTCAAAGTTTTATTATGAAGTAGGCTAATTTAAGTACAGTATACTTCATTTCATTTTTAATTTTATACTGAAAAATCTGTGGGTTATTCACCCATTTTCACAGATGTCCAGTGTTACAAACACAAATGTTAAACAAATACAATTAGACAAATGAGTACAAAAAAAAATCAATCATTACACTTACATACAGAAAGTGTTGTAAAATGTCTTCTAAGCTGTACCTTAAAACCTAGCAGTGTATTGGCCTGTGAGTGTGCTCAGTAATGTAGATTACAATAGGTTGAAAAGTGACAGTATTTTGTACAAATTTTGTACGATAAATAGGAACATTAAATGAAAATCTGGAATGCCTTCCAGTATTTACAGAGTGATCATTTCTAGCAAATATGGTAATTATACTATGTGGTAGAAGTCCAAGTTGAATTTTGTGTGTAAAAAAAAAAAAAAAAAAAAAAAAAAAAAAATTAAAATGCTGATCCAAAGGTAAACAATTAAAAAAATTACATAAAGTACAGTGATGTGTAAATTTAGAACAACCAGCAGCAAATCATATTATACTATTGTAAGTGGACCTTAGCAAACAATGTTTCAGTTGTGTAAGAATAAATCATGGAACCATAATCAAGAACTGATAATAGAAGACTGTGGGTCAACATACATCTTATTTCTATGGTAAGATTTTTATGTATTCTATAAAGAAAACCTAACCTTTCATGAAGTTTACCAATTAAGTCCAGTATTGGGGCCATATCTCTTTAATATCTTTGTCACCTCCTTAAATTTTTCTTACCCTAATATCTGGATTACAAACTTCGGAGATGACTGTAGAACAGGAGCACTAGTAAACACAGTTAAAGATGGAGAAGCTCTGCAAGCAGCCCTAAGTGATATATTTGCATGGACAGTTAAATATAAATTAAAACTGAATATTGATAAGTGTTCAATTATGCATGCAGGCAGAAGAAGCCTAAATCTGGTTTATACTATGGGCAATAAAGATCTACCAGTCATTACTGAAGAAAAGGATCTTGGGATAATTATTACATCTAACCTTCAATTTAGCACCCATTGTGACAGATTAGTAAGGAAGGCAAATCAAACCCTAAATTGTATTCTGCATAATATTAGCAGTAGAGATAAGGAGGTGATAATCCCCCTGTATTGTTCACTGGTTAGGCCCCATTTGGAATATGGGGCTCAGGTGTGATTATCCTATAAAAAGGCAGACATTATTAAATTAGAAAAAATTCAAAAAAGAGCCACAAAGACAGTCACTGGATGTAGAACTCTCACTTATACAGATAGACTCAAAACCCTAGATACATTTACCCTTCAGTATAGACGGACAAGGGGAAATATGTGCATGGTATATAGAGCACTTCAAGATGCTACCTTAGTTGATAGTTTTAGTCTAGTGTTCAGAGAAAAGGGAATACACCAAACTAGAGGCCACCCTCTACAACTATTGTGGGAAATGGAATTTACTTAAAAGAAAATTCTGGTTTAGCCAAAGGGTGGTCCCATTGTGGAGCAATTTACCCATGAAGGTGGTTACTAGCAATACAATCAAACTATTCAAATCACGACTTGATATTTATATCAAAACCAAATATAAAATGGTGTAAATGGACCCTGGCAAGCACTCAAGGACAAAAGTCCAATATTAGCTTGTGTAATCTATGAAATCTATGAAGTCAGTGACATAAGCTTCAAAGTAAGATGTGATAATAGTAAGCCAAGATACTTGAAAATCGTCACCTATTCAATTTGATTTCAAGGCTATCAAATAAAAAATAAATCAGATGAGGGATATATCCTAGAGCTAGAAAAAAACATTGTTTTTGTTTTACCAGAATTTAATACAAGTTTGTGGACTGTAAACCAAGAATGTAATAAACTGAATTCAAATTATAGTGTAGTTTGTAAAGTAGATAAATTATAACCAGTACAAAATAAAACCACTTCATCTGCATATAAAATAAGTTCAGTGTGTTTAAATAAATTAGAAAGTGAATTAACAAAAATAGAAAAATGTAAGGGGCCTAATTTCGAGTCCTGTTGGACTCCACAATTTATAGTGGCTTCACCAGATGTTATGCCACATATGGAAGTTCTCTGGTTCCTGCCGGGGAGGTAGTCTCTGAACCAGGTGACCACATTATCTGAGAAATGAACTGCGGGGAGTAGTTTTATGTAACTCAGCATGGCAACCAAGTTGAATGCCTTGGAGAGGTCCACAAAAGCCAAAGCAACTTGCTGACCTCAATCTATAGCCTTAATAATTTGGCTTTTGAACCTCACCAAGGCAGTCTGTGTTGTGTTTAGGATGAAATCCATGTTGTGATTCCATCCACAGCCCATATTTCTCAAGATGCTCAGTCACCTGGTTGGAGACTATCCTCTCCAGCACTTTTTGTCAACAGGGCCAAACGTGAAATAGTTCAATAGTTGTTTAAATTAGTCCTATTTCCATGGGCTTAACCAGTGCAGACTTCTACTCACTGGGATAGACACACTTACACAGAAAAATTCAAAAGTTTAGTTAATAACAGAGCAATACAATATCCAACTCTCTTTAGGATCCTATAATCTTTGTTATCTGATCCAGAGTTAGGTCTAGTATTCATAATTTGAATATACTTAAGAACATCAGCAGAAGAAAGAAAAATGAAAATAAAATGTTGGAACAGTAGTAGCTATGCCATTCACTACTATGTCACTTTTAACTACAGCGGGGGCTCTAGTCTGTACATCATGACTAGGTCTATATCAATCCAGGTTGGTAAAATGCGTACCAGGTCAAAATATCGCACACTTAATAGCGTATGGCATAATGGCAAAATGTGGACCTGTGTGCTCCCAGAGTTGGACCCCCCTGGAGTTGATAATCTTTGGGGGGGTCTGAGGGGGTGCAGCCCCCCCATAATGGTTGGTGTGGGGGTGGAGCCCCCCACAGAAAAGACATGATGCCTCATGGCATTAATCGCGCAGCGCAATAGTGCCATGCGGCATTATGTCTTGCGACATAATGACCTAGTGCTGGAAAAATGAGGATTCAACATTTCAGCTATCTCTGCAGGGTCAGAGACAGTTAAATCATCAACCATTAACTAAAGAAAGTTTTTTGTTTTTTTTTTATAAAACTTGTATTTACCAGCACTAATTGCAGATTGACATTTGTTACTTAATTCCTTATATTTTTTGTTGATGGTATGGTTGTTTAGTCTTTCTGTATAGCTTCCAGGCCTTATTGCAGTCTCTAATTAATAAATGCAGCCTGGGAGTCATACAAACTCCATTGTTACCCTGAATTCTGACTGTTTTTAAGGGAAGAAGTTTGACACAGATAGAAATACATTTTGTGCAAAAAATGTCATGGGCTATATCCACATCGTAAATATTATCTAAAAAATGACCCATCGGTTAGAGAAATTTCAGTGAGAAATGCTTGCTCATCTAAATCTTTTAATACTCGTTATGCAATGGTTTTATGGATTACCTTTGAATGTTTGATAGACCAATCAAAGTAAACAGCACAGTGATCACTGATTCCATCTGGTAGCACACCTGAATTTCTAATGCTCTGTGGCTAGTTGGTAATTATCCAATCAAATAAGGATTCGTATCCAGTTTTGTAATTAGTCCAGGTGGAATCAATTGCTCCCAACCCATATCTACAATAATCTTTTTAGTATCCAAAGCTTTACTTGAGGCCCAATTTAAATTAAAATCACGTAATATAATAATCTCCCCTTTTGATTGCAAAATTGAGAGTCAATTAAAAAAACAGTGGAGTGTCAATGTTGGAAGTATCAGGGGGAACATAAGCTGTACACATAATTAAATTCTTAGTAAAGCTGAATTTAATTAGAATGGTTAAAGATTCATAGTAAATGTCATCAGAGACAAGGGAGACCTCAGTAGTGTTTAAGGTACCAGAGGCATAAAAAAGACAGCCCTCTCCTCTCCTTCCCACTCTATTTTTCCTAAGTATACTATAACCTTGTATGTGGATTACATGATTAGAGATTCAGTGAGCCAGGTCTCAGTTAAGACTAACACACTGATTTGTTGTTCAAGCAGCAGACATTCGATGAGTGTTGTTTTAGTCACCAAACTATGAACATTTAAGTGGGCTACTCTGAATGTGGAAGAGTTTAAATTAGGGGCAGAATTTGTCATAGGTTAGTTCACAAATGGTCCTTTATTAGGACAAACAGATCCAGACAAAAGCAATAACAACATAATTAACCTTTTACGTATGTACCCAAACTTTTTGTTTTGTACCTTGATCTTACTGGAGAAGGTGTTTACAACTACATTATCTCGAACTATTTGGAGACATCCTTGCAAATAAACAAACCAAGTATCCCCCCTCATCTCCCAATATATAATCTTTTTGATTTTGTTGTGGAGGGGGTGATTCTTTTGCTGGTGTCCAAGTTTGCCAGCACTCATTATATAACTCTACAGCTACTTCACTTCTTTGAGTGCAAACATTATTACAATGTACTCTTAATCTTGTGTTGGAACCCCACAGGATACAAATATTAATTAATTCAATTATAAGAGACAGCATTTCTAAAACCCTAAACTATACCTTAAAATCTGATTTTTTTTTTCTGAAAAGAAAAGAATCATTCTACAGTTCACCAATGTATATCAACTTCTCTGTCTGAACTTGTTCAGGGTCCCTAATGTGGCACAAATCTATTAATAGTGTTGTTTGAATGTTATCACATCTGAATCATTGCTGCCAATATAGAGTGGTCGAAAACCGCGCTGTCATGAAAGTGAAGAGAGAAACCAAGAAAGTATATTTATATTGGATCTAGTCAAAAACCACTAAAATATATGATCACAGTGCAATACAGTGCAGATGAAATAGCATTAGGAAATAACAGCCAGGAACAAGTAATCACTCATCCCACCATACTACCTATGGGACAATGTAAGTGGAGGGCTGTGCCCCCCTGCATTCCCCCCAATAATATATATAATCAGTTCTGGGGGGCAAACTTGGGGGAAGGGGGAGAAAGTTGGGATGGGATGGATTTTCTAATGGGGACATGCAAGGGTCAGGCGCAATAGCAGTGCAGCTCAGCACCTGACAGCCATGGACATTAGGCCCTATGCTCAAAGCCAATGTGCTGTGTAAACCAGGCATGTTAGCATTGCTATGACTGAATGCCATGGAGTGAGGTCCCATGTATCCCACATGACATTCACAAACCAAGGTATGCACTCAATCCCCCAGCCACATATTGAGCAACATGCCAGGGGTGGGCAGGGGGCATGTCAGGGGTCTGCCAGCACTATACACTATTAACTAAAGTGTGTAGTGCTGCCCACATGGGTGCACAGATGGGCCCAGGTTTTGACAGAGGGGATTCTGGCATAAGTGCCCTGGGTGCCATGCCCCACTCCCACAGACCACCCGCCCTGTGCCTGTGTCTGGATGGGTGACCCCCCCACCACCACACATGAACCAGAACACCCCCCCCTCACACAGAAGTACAATGCAGCCCCTCCCAACTTGCTGGATAAACCCCACCCCTGGGTGGCATGGTAGACCTTTCCCCTGCCCTCACCAGGCTTCCCAACCCCCTATGAGATCTCCCAAGCACACAGCATGGGCTCAGCCCAAAGTTGCACCCCCATGGCATCGACAACGCCCCACAGGTACACCGGTGTTGTGACTCAGGATGGCCAGTAACACTGCCCTTCTCTCACCACCATGGCCACTGGCCAGCCAGACATCCACCAGGGCACACAGGTCCAACACACGCCCCACCATGTAAGGGGTCCACTGAGGGACCCGGGATGCACATCCGATTGGATGTCCACCTGGGTCCACAGCTCTATCCCATCTGTCCCATGTGACCTTGTGTGCCGAGGGGCAGGGTCATGGACAGGTGGAAGGCAGTCATGCATGCTGCCAGGTGTGCACCTGTTTGCAGGTGTGGAGCTACGTGGGCAGGGTACATGCCTTTGGTGCATACCTGCACCCGCTTCATGCATAGCCTCTTAAGTGAGGTTAGTGAGACTAAACACAGATCCGGGTACAGAGCTCTAATCTACCACACCGTTATTCCCCTGTGTCTGTAATTACTCACCCTCTTTTTGTTGCACAGTTACCATGCTATTTTTCCTTAGTGGTATTGACTGGCTATTTATATCTGTGCAGTTTCTGACCACGCTTTTTTGGCAGTGTGAAGAGGCACATTTTTTCCCTGCTTGGAGTTTGTAGTCATTCATTTGACATGGAACCATCTGAGTACTTACAGTTTCCATGCTGCTTTTCTTTTGGCCCTGAGTAAAGGTATGCAAATACCTTATTTGGAATATTCAGCTAAAAATTCATATTTGGGACACCAAACATTTGGGTATTCATTATTCATATTTGGGTATTGGGTGCTGTGCTTGAAAACAAGAAACAACCCCCAGCTAGCCTCCTCACCACTCCAAATTGATAATATTAAGACCCCGATCCCCCTACCCACTAATAGAAACCCAAACCCTCAGCACACACAATTTTATTAATCTGTACTGAAAACTCCCACAATGGGTGACCAGTACAACTCACCCACTTACACAGGCGGCCACCATCTAAGCACTTGTTTGTGCTAAAAGAATAAGTAATTTCCCCATACCTTTGCAGCACCCACGACCACCTTGCTCTCCCCCAGCACTTAGTGCCTTAAATAATTCACTAACTAGTCATGAGATGGTGACTGGCACAAGCCTTCTCTCCTCACAACTAGTCACCTTTTGCAAAATGAAAGCACTTCCGCATACGCTTGCGCGGTATAGTGAAGCCAGCTGATCATGTGATTAGCTGGTTTCACTTTACGGAGTGAATGAGTGTGACAGCACTTTCATTCTGCAGAAGTTGGCTGACCATGGAGGAGGGCGGGTTTGTGCTGCTCACCTTCATCATCCCAAGATGGCCAGTCATTTGCCAGTCAATTATTAACCAGGTGGGGATGTGGTAGAGGGTGGTCAGAGGGTACTTCAAGGGTGGAAGTAATTACTTATTCATTTAGTGCAAGTGACAGCTTACAAGGTGGGTGTGTTGTGCCTGTCACCCATCGTTAGCATTTTCAGTACATAATTATAATATTGTGGGTGCTGGAGGGTAGAAGGATAGGCCTAGGTTTCTAACCGACAGCAGGGGGATGGGTAGCTTACAATTAAGGGCTGGGGCTGGGGAGGATGGTTGGGGCAGTTTCTTTTTCTGTTTTAGTATTTCCAGAATACTAATAGGGATGAATTGTGCCACTATTCTTCATTCAGATCCAAATGCGAATAGTCCATTATTCATGGTATTCAGAAAATACTATTTGTTACTCACACACCCCTAGCCTCTAGTTGGGCTTTGTTTCTTGCTTCCTGGTGCACCCCAGAGCATATTGTGTCTGTTGATATTTACTGGCAGAAAAAAGCAGATGAAGGCTGCAAGTGTACCAGGTGACACTGTAGTGGATTTGAACCATGCTAGTGACAACTTATCTGGGATTAGCTATTTTTTCTGTATAGCATGCAACCTCATTGCAAGCAAAGAAAAAAATTCTGCCAAAAGTGAGTGACTGTTTTTTATTGTTGAATGCCCCCGGATTAGCTTCCATCACAGAGCAATGCTTGCTATTTGATTTCATTATGTTTGAGTTGAGCACCGATACTTTCGGAGTGCCGAGCGGTGGTTTTGTTTTTGATTATCTTTTATTATACCTTTTTGCTATATCAAGTTTTTTAAATAAAAATATAGTAGCTACTTACCAAGCAAACACTATCCAAACTCTTGACTTTATGGTTTGAGGATCATCTACTGTTTAGCGTGGATTAATTGAATAAATCCCCATTCCTATGCTATACCAGTTGGATTCCCCTTTTCCTTACATTTAAATAACTGCTGTAGAGTCTCATAAAGACTTGAGCTCAGATGCTATAGATGCCATGTTATTTTCCCTTCTATCATTTTGATGAATAAGTTCACAAAATAACTGTTTATCATGCCAACAGACAGCCTATTTTTTTCTCTATATCTGTTATACTCCTTTTCTGATGGTCACTCCTGTACCACTGGCCCATGAGCCTAACCACCACCCGACCCACCCGAGGACCCCACACAGATTATCCCCCCATGGTGGGGCTCGGAAGGGAGCTACCAAATCCAGGGCGGTTGTTGGTGGAGGACTGGCAAGACATGGGAACTGGTGTCATGGAGATCCTGGCCACCATTTTTCCTGTTTTTTTCTTTGTCCCCCCTTCCCTCAGCATCTAGCATGAGCACGTGCATGTGGGGGAACCCACATACCAAGCCCACCAACCACGTGCCTCTCATTCTGTATCACCCCCTCAGCCACCACTAGAGGGTGATCAACAGGCAGGATGACACTCCCTCTCTACCCAAGATAGGAGAGTAGACCTCTGGATGCTTGATCCTCTCTCCCCCCTGCCAACCTCCAGTGGCCTGGGCTCATTCACGAACCTGGGTCACCAGCATGGTGAGAGGTATGGCGTCCAGTGCTTCAACCTTTAGCACAACCGGGCTGGCCCAACAGATAGCATTATATAGAAATATGCACAACTGTCTCTTTAACCTAAATTGTAAATTTTAATAAAGTTGCCAATTTTCTATGTCCCCTGTGTTCAGCAGCTGGTGAAAAGAATCACAAGTCCTTACCTTTTCCACTTTTGGAAAAATGGGCCACTCTGGTTGGATCCAAAAGATGGAGCCCAACATATAGGTAGGAAATGGTTCTTTACCCCATCTAGATGTGTAATAAATTTTAAATCCCACAAGTCAACATATACAAACATAAGTATTCACCAGCAGAAGAAAACTGCTAAGGTCCTATAGTCTATCCAGCCTGCTTGATGTGGGCTCCCTGTTACATTGTTTACAATGAGTCCCACCCCTTCCCCTTTTACTCTGACGACATCCTTGGCCTTGTCCCACCCCCTCTCAAATCTATGGACCATCTTCTGGTTAACAAACTCTGGCCACATTTCATTCCAGCCTGACAACACCCACTCTGTAAAGAAGGGTCTCCTTACTGCCTTCTTGCCCCCAGTTTGTAGCTGTGCCCCCTTGTGTTCCTGTTCTCACTCTGGCAAAGAGATTCCCAAAATCCCTTTTGATTGTAATTTGAGGTACTCATCAGTCATAGTCTCCTTCTCCCTCTCATCCTCCAGCAAGTACACACTAAGGCTCCTCAGCCTGTCCTTATTTGGGATGCCCTGCTTACCCTGAATAGTCTTTTTTTGCCCTTCTTTGAACAACCTCAAGATGATTAGCGTCTTTTTTTTTTTTTAGGTGGGGGACTCCAATACTGTACAAAGTACTCCAGGTTGGATCTGTCTAGCGGTAGGATCTCCTCTTTCCTTTACATGTGAACCCCTGGCTATGCAGCCCAGCATTCTTTTTGCCCTGGCTGCTGCCTTTTTGCATTGCTCAGGCTACTTAAGGTTTCTGGTTATAGCTACCCCCAGATTCTTTTCCTATTCTGACACCGTGACCTGTACACCCTTCAGCCTATATTTGGCTCTTGGGTTCTTGCATGACTTTGCTTATTTTTACATTGAACCCAAGTTGCCACAGACCAGACCACCTTTCAAGGCATTGCAAGGTCCCCAACCACTGCAAACTGTTGAACGTCCCAGTACTGCAGCATTGCTTTTATGTCAGCTGCAGGTGATTCTGTGATTTGTAATTACAGAAGATAGCCTAGAAGTAAACAAAATTAGTCTGATTCAATCTACTATGCTACAGTTAACAGTAGATAAACCAAAATGTTTTTGAACACAAAGTGCACATTGAGACCAGCCCCATACTTGGGTGTGGGATCCTTGGTGCTAACTATTCTCCTTTAAAATCAAGTTTCACCTTTCCCAGTACGTCTTCAGGGTATGGGGCTGTGAAACCTTTCAGACATTTCAGATTGGCAAAGTTCTTGTTATGGCCCAATAATATTCTCCAGCAATGTTTCATTTACCACATAGATTAGCATTTTTGTTGTAGCTACTGTACATTTATTTGTCAATCAAATTCCCATATGCATGTATCCCATCAAATAAATTGTACAATGATTGTGAAAGAGAGTCGTACAACAAAGGAACGACCCATGTCAATACAATCTGCCCTGTTCTATCATTTTTCTACCCCAGGACCTATTTTGTAGTCCATGGGGGGGTTGCCTTTGCCTCCTCCCTTGCCCTCTGTCCTCCTGTAATCCCCCTGACTAACTTTTAAGCCTTTTACTTAGTCTCAGGCATGTTTGAAACCATTAATGACTATTGCACCCAGCGACTCTGTCGGTAGGATGTTCCATGCCTCAACCATGCTCTCTGTAAACTAAAATGTTCTCCTACCCCTCCTGAATCTGCCCCCCCCCAGCTTCCACTCATGTCCCTCTGTTTAAAGAGCTGGTGATGCCTCCAAGATAACATTGAAAAACACAGTAATTGGGAACAATTCAGCTTGCATTCCATATATATTCTACAGATTTCTCTTCCCATATATTTATCACAGGGGAAATTTGCATGAATACATAATCTTTAGTCCTTAGTGTTCATCTGCCTCCATAGCTTACTCACTACATCAAGTCACAATTGTCTGTTACATCACAATATGTTGCCATCAAAGTAACTGTGATGTCACAAGCAGCGCATTATGACCTCAAGTAAGGAGAAAGCAACTGGAGGCAGTATAGCACAGTGGGTTAAGGCTCTGAGGTGCAGATCTGGAGACCTGGGTTTGAATCCCACAGCCACCTAGGTGCATACTGTGTGATCCTGAGCAAGTCACTTAACTTCCTTGTGCTCCCTGGTCACATCTGGAAACAAGCTTCAGCTTAGTGTGCTACTCCTGGTTAAACAATGTTCCCTGTAATAGATGACATTTTTAGGAGTAAAGATTCTGTTTTCATGCAAATGTCCTCAATAATAAACAATGGAGTGGAGACATTCAGAACTAATGTGAGATACAGTACAAACTGAACTGTGTCTAAACATTATGTTTTGTGAAAGTTCTGTTGAAGGCATCGGCTGCTCTTTAAGATTTGAAATTCTGACTGAATATTTACACACAGTCTACCTTGTTCATTCTTTTAAGGAACTTGATGGTCTCTATAATATTGCCTCTTTCCCTTCCAGTCTCCAGTGAGTATATGTTCAGAGCTGCCCGATCCTCTTAGGATCTGCCCTCTTGACCCTGAATTATTCTGATTACCCTATGCTGTGCTATCTCCAGCCTATCCAGGAAAAGCCAGACACTCATGGAAGATAACTCAGGCTGGTCAAAATTCAACACAGACACCAAATATTCCAAGATGTGAAAGACAATAATCCAGCTAATGATAGTAGTGTGAACAATACTGTGAGACAAGTCTCAGCCACACAGCCACCCCAGTGCTTCAACCTCAATCTTCCTCAGGCGGTGAAGTCAGTGTGCCTGATGCCTCCTTTTTATCTTATGACCACACTGAAGCACAATGCTAACACCTTGGGGCATTGTTTATAAGTGCGGCTTCGGGGAAGTGGTTCTTGGGAGCTTCGAACATGTGTGCTATAAATGTAGCAAAAGTCGCAAAAAACTCACACAGATGTATCTTTCTATAGAATTTAAATAAATCTACTTGTGCAGAAAATTGATCAGTGTCAGTTTGTGGAACACAATTTAACCCTGTATGCAAAAGTACAGTCTGTTCTTGTGTTAAAGTTACCTCTCAAAGATAAATTATTTATAATGTTTCTTTGCGGTGCTTATTAAATTTCTGTTTTGCTCTCCCTTTCCTCCCTCATTGTTTAATGTTTTTTTTTTTCTTGCCAACTTTTGTTTCTTCCTTGTTTTGGACAGTTCCAACTGCTCTACTTCTGAAAAAGGACCTGAACCAGAAGTGCCTTCACTTGGTTTGAGGGTAGTTTCCTGTGGTGGCTAAAAGCTTAATTCATCAGTTCTGTTTGTTGTTGAAATTTGGGGATATTACTTCAGTGATATGTTTGAGAATATAACAAATAATTACAACAACAAGCCCCTTATGCAAACCCTATTCTTAATACCCTCTCATTATAATAGTGGGTAGCATTTGGGTAGCACTAGATTGGGCACATTAGCCAAAATTAGATATTCTGCTACTTGCTGAGGATAATGGCAATGGACAAATCAGGACTACCTAAAGTTTGTCTCCAAGAGCAATTTGAAAAGTGATTTTTCTTTTACATGGATAACGTCTGTGATTAATTACCTGCAATTATGTGGAGTTCATTTCCTGTGGGTCTATTTCTTAAGGGGACTAATAATAAATAAGAAGTATAGTTTATAAAACCTAGATTGTTTGACATTGATAGACAACATAACCTTGCTAGAATCCATAGTTCTAGCTTTTTACCATGGCATGCTTGTTTTAGAAACTGTCCCTAAACTGGACCCATACATGTTGTTTCCCTAACTAAAGCACACGATGAACAGGGAGTTTTTTTCTCTCTTTAGATTTGAACAGTTGACTTCAAAAATGACAGAATGGCATTGTAATAAAAATCCTCTTGTTAAAATCCTATTATGTGATTGTGGCACTGGTGCAAATAAGAATATGAAGCATCTAGTGTTATATTGTAACTGGTATAATATTTTCAGAATAAAATTACTTCCAGATATTTTAAGTTTTCTGATCTAAATTCTGGCGATTCTATAGTTATTACTTAATGTGACATGGTGCCTCTGATGAACGCCTATTTCAGCAACCTGTGCTATGTAACCTAAAATTGTATGTATGTCCTCAATGTGATGAGGTACCTTTGGAAACGAGCCCCTGGCTCAAAGGTTGTAAACTGATTTTCACAAATAAATAAATAAAAATAATCCAATTAGCCAAATCATAGCAGAGAAGACTGTTGGATACCTGAATAAATGTCTGTTAATCTGCTGCTATACAAGGAAATCTTCTTGCTAAACTGCATCATTTCACTGTCTGTATAATACACTAGTTTCAAGGTATATTGTATTGATGAAAAGTATTGTTTTTTTAATTGTAATGGTTGAAGTATGCTACATATACACTTATTTTTTACAATGACTGTGTCAGTATTTATTATTTAAATGTTTTTATCTTGTATTTTTTAAGTCAGACAAACAAACTCAACTGAACTGAATTCCATGAAGGATATTTACTAAAGGTATGAGACTTCTCTTTAGTAATTACAGTGGTTACACATTTTATACTTCATATACAGAAAGAAAATGGCAGCAATGGAAATAATAAACAAGCATTTGTCAATGCCGAATGTTGATTACTTTGGTCCGTTAGGCTCGCTCACCAGCCTTCTGTCAGTCACTCATTCTGTTTGTCCTGGTGCTGCAGGCTGCCCTTTTGTTCTGGGCTCCTGCCTCTGTTGGGGGCCTTTTCTACCCACAAAGAAATCTGCAGCAGTCCCGACAGACCTCCGTTGAACTTGCTCACTCCCCCTATCTCACTGCTCATTCCATTTCTGCCAGCGCTGCAGGCTGGCCATTTGTACTGGGCTGATGCCTGCATTGCCACCTTTTTCTGCCCACAAAGAAATCCACAGCAGTCATGATAGAGCTCCCTTGAGCTTGCTCACTCCCCCTCTCTCACTCACTTGTTGTTTCTCCCAGTGCTGCAGGCTGCCCTTTTGTACTGGGCTCTTGCCTGTGTTGGCACCTTTTTCTGCCCACAAAGAAATCTGCAGCAGTCCCAACAGAGCTCAGTTGAGCTTGGCCACTCCCCCCTCTCACTCGCTAGATCCTAATCTGTCCCAAACACTGATTTCTGACAGTAACTGTGGTATTCTGCACCATAAGCATGAAAACACAGTTCAGGCAGGATGTGAAAAATGACAGCTGTACTGTTCATAAGGAGGTGTGAAAAATGCCAGTGTTGAAAATCTGGCATGAAAATATTACTAATTTGTGAAGTTACAAGGGTGCATGGAAACTGCACGATGCACGTTCGTAACAGTCATATTATGGAGTTTCATCATAAAATTTTCAACATAGGCATTTTATGACCTCTGCTCATGAACAGTGTCACTGTGTTTTTCTTGTGTCCTGAACACTGATTTCCCACAGCAACCACGCTGTTCTGTGCTGGAACTGCGAAAACACATTTTGGATGTGAAAAGTGACAGCTGTTCTGGCCATAAGGAGGTGTGTAAAAATGGCAATGTTGAAAATCTGGAGTGAAAATATTGCAAATTAGGGCAGTTTAATGACTTTTTATATTTCATCTGCTTTTAAAACCTTAGGACACTAGACTTTCTTCTGCTCACAGCTCTGTATGGCTTGTGTGAGTTTTAAAGTGAAGTCTCTGTCTAGGCATCAGCAGGCAACATTACTTCAGCCAAAATGTTCAGCAAATAAAACAGACCTTGCTTCACACACAATGAGAATGTCCTTGCATCTGGTTCTTGCACCTCATGGCAGCATTGCATAAGCTTTGGGCTATCCTTAGACTAGTCTCTGTATTTCAAAAAGGCATGGCACAAAACTCTTTGGCCTAGCTACAGTGATAAAGCTATTAGAATTCTTAGTTAGACTAACATAGGTCCTTCTGCATTGCTGGTTGGCTCCAACTGAGGTATGGCTCAGACAAATTCACTAATATAAAACTTCCCAGGTGATGTCATCACCAGATTTTAATTGGCCTGAGTCACTAAAAAGGTAAGACTTCTTAGATGTTAAATGATGATATACAGACATGCCTTCTAAGACATCTCCTTCTCCCCAACACTTGTTTTTCATTCAAAATGATTTTCCTTACTAACTTTTTAATTTAACCTAATTTAAACACTAAACTTACATATTCAGGCATTTTACATCAAACAGATCATTTTGGTAAGAATCTTATTTTCCTAGCATTGATATTTTTTAAGTTTCACTATTAAGGGTTGTAACTTCATAATTTTAATAAAGCTTCTTAAAATAAAGTGATAGTCTTGCTCTAAATAGCCTAAGCTACAGAATGATATAAGATTTGTAAGAAAAATCTATTATTGAAGTCTTTAAAACATTACTTTTTTGTAGAAATGCATGAGGTTCTTTGTTCTCCAAGGAAAAGTACTAAATCTGTCAGAAAAGTTAAATTACTATAAACTTTTAGATGGCTATTTCCTTCATAGCAACAACATACATATTTAAGAATCCTATTGTCAGACTGCTTAACAGGTGAACTATCATGAGCTACTAGATTTGTTTAGTTTTTAATGAGACAATGATATTAAAATAACTTTTAAACATAACTCCTGAACCCTTGGTCCTGCTCTTATGAAACTTGGTAAGCTTATTAATTTTAATACTACTTATCATCTGTTAAATTTTCAAATTGGCACCATGTAGGGTTTTTAAGTTGTAAGCAAAATACTTTTCTTAATATGCAAAGTAATGGAAATTTTAAACTAATTTCTTAAGACAAGGTTTTCTTGTTTGTTTTTTCGGTTGTACCATTCGATAGTTTCTTATCTGATTGTAGTCATGTCTACTTGTCTCTGGAATGTCCACTCTAGCCTGGATTCAAAAACATGTCTATAAATTAGTCAAGATCACAGAGATGCTTCTCTTGGCTAGTTACAGAGCATAGAGGCCAATCTCAGGGAAGTGTTTAGTTTTAAAAGTCGCCCTGACCATTTTTTTTCCTGAACTCTGAAATGGTCTCCATTTTAAATGGCATCATTCCTCTATTTTAATATTTTTAAGGTTTAATCAACAGTAATCTTAACCAGAAATTAGAGTAAACCTTTCCCATTATTAATACCATATAAAATCACCAAATGATAATTAAAAATCAATTCTTGATAATGAAATAAAATATATTTTTCCATCAAGGGTTTTGTCCCTACATTTCCGCCCCTTTTAATTAAAATGCACCCCAAAAATGCATTTGTAATTCATAACTATAATTTTACTAATTATAGGTATTTATTTAGTTTTTGTTGACAGGGTAAGTGCACTAGACAAATCCTGTCTATTTTCAGGCACGAGCATGAGTTTTAAGAATTGCAGGGAAAATGAAACATAAAACACAAAGTTGCATCATCATGTGGTAACTTATGACATCAGCACATGACATCATCACATATGACATCATCGGATGTGACGTAAGATGTGACATCACTGGATGACATTACTGTGATATACTTTTTTGCATAGAAGTGTGTACAGTACTACATGGGCAAACATAATTAAACATGATTACAACTGTGTACATTTTTTTTAAATAACAACAATCTTTTACATTGTTTTAAGCATTTCACAAATACAGCAAATTATTGTTGTACATTAACTTTAAAAAATCAGCATAACAATTAACATTTTAGTTTAACTCTTGTTCATTATTTCCATTCTTTTTAAATTCTTGTACCTTTTAAGTCATTAGTATTACAGTACAAATAAGGCTAATAGTTACCTTTTGTTACATTTCATAAGTTTTTTGTCCCCCTATGTGCTGAAGGCACTACTAACTGGCACTTGTTACTTTTACCAGTGTTTTCCAAGATCTCATTCCTTGACTGGAAGTTACCTTTTTGGTATTACTCGGATTTAAGTTTAAGCTCTATCTGTAGTTTACCTTTATCGCAATCATAGTTACATTGGGATTACTTAAATGAAATTACAAGAGTTTCTTTTACCACTTTGTTACCTCATTATACTTTTACTAAATCAGAATCAAAACTTTTACTATTTCTTTGCACATTTTCTTAAATCAAAATAATATCAATCAAAAAAAGTTTTTATCTGAATGTACCTTATTTCTCAATATTTTAGTTTTCTCATTGTTAATCACTTTAATTTTACATCATTAAATACATATGCATCTTTAAAACCTCTTTTTTTAAATCTCTTTTTAGGTAATACCTTCTGTTAGTATCCCCAATAACTGGAACAACAAATATCTCAACTGTAAAGGATTTCTTGACTTTCACTTTTTGCTAACCACAGTTCGTTTTAAAAGTGACAGGCCCTGTTTTTGGATTTATGTACTAGGGGAAAACCCTGCATTACTCTAGTGCACATATCTAGACAAAGTGTGTAATGGATATTTAAATCCATATTAATACTGTTTATAAGACACCTTTCCATTAACCTTAACAGAAAATTCCTTTACTTTATCTGAAACTGTTGCTGTGAGCACCTCACCATTTGGCACACTTGAGGGATAATTTATCCACACCTCAAGGCTGGTGATGCCACTTTATTGGGTAAGGGTTTTTCCTTAATTGTGACCACAGAATTTTATTGGCTAGGCTTTTATACACACCCAGTTGTTCAAGTTCATCTATACCAAGGCATGGGAGATGTCAAACCTTGCATGACATCCAGGATATAGTATACTTTTCCTATGTGGAGTTTCAAGGCAAGTGTCTATACTTTTCAAACTTTATGTGTGGTTTGGAACATTTGTAACCATTCATCTTAAAACTGGGTAAACCTGCACACTGATTGGACAATGCAGAACTTTACAAGCTCGGTTGTTGTCTGGCATTTTGGCTTTAGCTCTGGTTTTGCATGGCACCTTTTTTCCACGGTCCTCAGTGAGTCTGGTACTTAGCAATTTAATGTTTTTGTCAAATACATGATGGCACTGGGGAAAAAAGGTCTTACTTTCTTTGTGAAGAAAGCTAGGCATCTGTCTTAATTACAGATTTATCACATCTTGCTTTGACACACAAGTCAATAAGTTTTACTTCTCCACTGAATCAATTTTTAAATTACCTAAACTAAATTCATCAATTACATTAGAACCTACAAAATTCTGTTTAACTATTAAATCATTTTCCTCACAGTAGCATGAATTTCATTGTTTAGAAACATTGATGACTCTTTCTAAATGGAATAGGCCTCTTTACCTGTGACCATAATATTTTTTGGCCATAGTCCAGAATAGGTTTAAACCTCTTTAGAAGGCCATTTCCAATCAAGAAATTATTACCTGTTTGTAACATACACTGGATATTTAATCACCATTTTATCAAATCCCAGTTTTAACCAAACTTTACCCAAGGTCTTCTGAGCTTCCTCTCCATAACCTACAATGTGTAAGCTGTCAGGAAGGGGTTTCAGTTTCTTGGAGCCACCTAAGGCATCAGTCACTTCATCATACAGACTTTTAGACATGAGACTTACTTCAGCCCCAGAATCTAGTAAAACCTTATGATTTAAATTGTCTTCAATGTGTACGTCACAGTAAAATCTTTCTGCTCTTCCTCTGGGAATTAAGTTACATAAGAAGAATTTATTTCTTTCCTGGCAACACAACAGTTTTACAATGGCATTTTACACTGTTATTGATACTAGTATATTTAACTTCACTTGGCATCTCATTTTTAAATCTCATTCCAATCTCATTATCTTTTTTAACAATAGCAGTTTTTGTAACCATGTCAGCAATAGTGTGAACAGGATCTACACGTCACATAGCACTACTAGTCACATCTATACAGGGTACAGTTGAGGAGGCATTTTTCACAGAAAAGAGAAAGCCAGGAGGTGACTGAACAGCTTGGAGCAATTTTTGAAAATGAGCTCTTAACTCTTCTATCTTCCTGTTTCTTTCCTCAGTTTCCTCTTCTGGACTATTAATTATTTTCTCTAGTCTTGTCCAACTATGTCAAGACCTGTTTTGAGATGCACTATTATTTTGTTGGTCATATTCATAATAGTGGTGCCCCCTGTGGTCAATTTTGTTACAATGCTTACAGCCATACCCTGCACCTGGGCCTCCCCCCTTTTGAAATTTTTGATATTGGTTTGAGTCTTGATATGGCTGTTGAGCCACAGCTGGACCAAGCATGTGCTTCAATTGTTTTTTTTTTGTTTTTGTTAGAAATAGGTAAAGTCTCTCCCCCCTTAGCCAGAGTATTAAAAGTGGTAGCCTTTAACACCTTAGCTTGCGACATATAGGAACTCCCTTTTTGCCTAATCTTGTGCTTTTGCTTGTATTTCCTGAATGTTTCAGGCTCTGAATCAGAATTTGAATTACTTTTAATTCCAGGGGTAATCTTTTTTTTTTTTTTTGCTCTGATTTAATTCATTTTCTGAGTCAGATGATACACCCAGTGATATACCAGAATCAGTCAAACAATCTATCCTTTTGAATGCTTTCATTTTTTCCTTTAACTTGACTTTTACTTTGTAAACTTTTATACTTTTCTCTTAATTCAACCAAATATTTGTTAACCTGTGTATAAGCATCTGCTAGTTTTACATTTTCTCTTTTTAAATTCAAACACTGTTCTTGACATATCTAGCTGCATTTAATTTACTTTGCAAGACAGCATTTTCAAACTTTAGCTTGACTAAGTCACAGTAGTTATTAGAAAGGTAATTTTTATGCTCCTGTAAAAGTTTTTCTAAAATGTCTAACTGGCCTGTAAACCTACCACACTCAAAACATTTATCTTCCAACATTCTTTCCAGCTGTTGTATTCTTTCATTTTTACTTTTATTAAAAGTCAGCGGTGCTGGGGTATAAATTAGTGTCTTAGTGCAAAGCATATTTGCAATTACAGCTAAAGTTGTCATGGCTATGCAATAGTGATTACAGGCTTTCACAACAATTAAGTATTCTTTTGAACAACAGTTAAAATAGCAATGTTTTACACAACAATTTAAACAAAGAAAATCTTTTTTCTTGAGGCTTTAAAAGTTATTTTTTCCTTTTTTTGCTGCTTTACTGTTACTCAGAGATTCTATTCTGTTCACTTCTAGGCTTTAGCTCCCTTTTCTTTTGATCAAGGTAGCTTCAGACTCAGAAAAACAAAACATAAAAGTATTATTTCTGCAGTTTAGAAATCTTGCAAATACTAACAATAAAACATTTATTTTTTATACACTGTGTGGATTTTTATTTACTGACAATTATATCCTGGATGAGCCCCCAAAGATGCTGGAACAAGGGATATACAGTGGTAGCTACACATAAGTTGCGCGGTACTAGGGCATTTAGTGGTGTATGCGTCAGTTGATTCGGTGTGGTATGTGGTGCAGTATGCAGTGCAGCACACCAGGTGGTATGCAGCATGCTTAATCAGGCACTATGTGGTAGCTCAGAGCATAATTAATTAATTCCTGAGGATAAAATGCACCATGTGGCACTATTGCATGCACTGTTATCCTGTAACTCTCCCTTTGTACAGCAGGTGTCTACTGAACCCACTTCTGGTTCATTCAGAGGCATAGCCATGGTACTGTTACTGAATGAAACTGAATGGAAGACAGAGTTGCTGTGAGACAAATGGCTTAATGGTGATGGGAAATGATGTTCTACATTTATTTCAGCTTCTAACAAAGATAGCAAACCTTGTTTGGCTTGTGCATAGTTTTTTTTTTTATATATGTTGGCTAATTTAACAGTGTTTGGCTCAGCTGTGAGTAAAGTCCGTAATCTAATATTTTCTCCAAAGCCATAGCCAACTTTTTTTCTTGAATGTAACCCTCTCATGCTATTAGTTTTATCATGATATAATGGACTCCGGAACACACTGTTGTCTGGTGGCCTTTCCAATTTCATCAATAATCTGTGCTCTTGGTTAGACATAAATATTTAAATTCTTGTAGTTTACTGTGTTGGTTTTAATTTAAGATAATGTTATAGCCTCCGGCTACCTATTTGACTGTCACAAACTTCTGAAAAAAAACAGTAAAGTGCTTGCTGTATACTGTGAATTTGTTTAATTCGACTCTTTACCACCGTATGACCCTTACCACTGTGTCAGAAATAATTTACTCTGTATCAAAATGGGGGTCTGAGGTAAATCAGATTATTGCCACTGGCACTAGGGGAGAGTAATGGGAATGAAACTAACAAGACTTGATGGCAGAGGGGGGAGCAGACACTATGGTTGCTGAACTGAGGGATCACAGTTGGATTGTACAAAGCAGCATCAAGGGAAAGATGACACACAGCCACAGAAAACAAAAATGTTAAGAAAATTAAGATCATGGCAGCAGCAACTATAGTATATTGCACATTTATTATCTGCTTTGTTTAACTCAGTGACAATGAGAGCTTAACTGTACTGAAGCAAGAGCATCCTGCATAGACAGTTTGTTACAAATAAACACAGTAAATCATCAGCCTGAAAAGTGAATGATTTAGATAATATTTTATTTTCTTGTGAAGTGCTTATAATAGTTTTTACCTCTGTCATATGCTATTTTCTATTCCAACTCATTCCAAACTCACTTTAGCACTCTATTACATTTACAGCTTATACTTTTTAACTTCTATGTTCAGCTGTGTTCTTCATTTATTTGCTGATCTGATCTCCTCTCAAGCATGTCATTTAATCAAACCCCAGTGACAAGAAAACAAGAAAGCAACAGTCACATCACTCTTGTTTCCTTGATAGACACTCTGTTCTGCTCTCATTTTATTCACCTTCTGTTACCAACCAAATTCAATTGCTATGGTTGATGGCCTCACTCCTGGTGAGTGTGTGCATGATATCTGAAATTGAAACTACACCCCGTGCCAATAGTGGCAACATTGCAGTCTGGCATGCTGTCCACCCATGTACTACTGTATGTGCATTACGTTACTGGTGAACAGATGCAGCTGATGCAGTGAGGGGTCCTCAGCTTGGAACAGCTTAGCTATTTCTAAGCATGATGCTGCAACTCAAACATTGTGACTAACATGATGCTTGATAGGGGTGATTACACTAAAAATTTACCTGGATTTACCATTTGACAGTGTAGCTAGGAGTGATGTATTTCACTGTCGGTGCTTCAGTACTACAATAACCAGCGAGATGCAGATACAGATCTTCAGTGTGGATTTGTTGTGGGTGGAAGTGGGGGTGTTTGGGGAAAAGTGGGGCTACTCTTTGGTCTGCAATTATAAATCTTGATTTCTGCATACATTCCACTAGTGTCCTTCTTCTTTGCACATACTTTTATGAAGCACACATTGTAACTGGCAGAATAGGATAACCTGAGTTTCTGTTAAGCATTGCACCTTGAACAAATGCACCTGGACCCAGGACAAACCATAGCCCTAAATACAGTAAGCTAATCACCATGTGCTTCTGTCTAGGTCATTTGAAGTTTCTAACCTGCCACAGTAGCCCTCCTGGTGTTCCACTTACTTTCCAGGCTGCTTCCCCATCTCGAAAGTTGTTCAAACTTCTGCTACATCTGCCACAAATACAATTAAATTGACCTATTTAAATAATGAGGTATAACCTCTTGAACCACATATTGAAAATATAATTTTGATATCGTGCTGCATCTTTAGTTTGTTAGGGACTTAAAAAATAACTTTCCAAATGCATAGATTTGTATGACTTTGCACTGCTCAGCCTTGAGGAATCACATTTATATAAACTGCAGACATATCTGTAGTTTAAAAAAAAAAGAAATTAGAAAACAGGAAAAAAATTCTGCACATGGGTATAGAACCCTGCATCCTTGGCACCAGAGACTGATTCACATCCAACTTAACCACAAACTTTATTTCCACATAATGCAGCTTTTAACACTCATGGTTGTTCAGGCATCCAGACATACCATACCATACTATACTATACTATACTATACTATACTATACTATACTATACTATACTATAAAGATATATATATATTATACTATAAAGATTTATTGATTGATACTGCACTGTACTGTAGGTCACCCCAACTTCACACAGTTGCAGTTTGAAAGACTAACTACCGGGTGTTTAAAATCTGAATTCATCTGGTTCATTGGAACATTGTATTAGCATACTGGTTAAACTGTAGATGACTCAGTTTTTGTATTGATTAATGAAACACCAGTTAGATTTTTGGATTGTAAGGTAACAAACAAACAAACCCAGCTGTCTTTTACATGTGAAGTAACTGTCTATCCTATAGATATTTGACAGGTTGCTTTAAGTTTGGCATAAAGATTATTAGCTAAAATCAGTAAAGTGAGGTAACACAACATAAAGCTTATGTCACATGGCAAGAAGTGCTGTGGTAGATCTTTTCATGTATTGTACAGTACTAGCTGTGATGCTTGACCAGCTGGTTATGATTGCTGTATGATATTTGTAATATAAAAATATAGTAGGTGATTGTCTCACATAAGACAGCCTGTGCTTATGGGTGCCCCACCCCCCCAAGTTTTGTGAAGTTACAGTGACAAGTGACCTGAAACCAGGAGGTAATTAGAAAGACCAGAAAGACTTAATTAAGGGTCTCCTGTTTTTCTGTCTTAATTAGAACTGACCCAACTGCCAGGATATAGGGCTCGTAAACTTTTATGATTCCTATACAAAGAACATTTTATATCACCATGGTACTTAAAGTTGTAAAAAGTTGTACAGACAAGTGAGAAACTCTTGCAAAAGAGCCATTCACTCTGCTAAGAGTGAATTTTGCCATTCTGCCCTCCTCTCCTCAGCCAGAAACTCAAGGAGCTTCTGGCAAAACATTAAAAACACAGTAGGAGGGTCTGCCAGAACTCACGTCACAGACATGCACATTGGTGGGGTTAACTGCAATAATCCCCTCACAATTGCCTATGCCTTCAACTCCCTGTTCACTGACCTGCCTGCTCTCCCCCTCCAGCCTCACATCCCCAACAACCAGGACTTTCCCCCCGTGGGAGTTACCCCTCGACCTTCCTTCTACCTCAGGGTCATCTCTGTCCTGGAAACCCAGGAGCTTCTTGCAGGGCTCCTCCCTCACACTGGTGCTAGGCATGAATGCCTTGAGCCCAAGCTACTCAGACTTGGGTCTTCCATCCTAGCCCATCCAATCTCCCACATTTTCAATCGGTCGCTTATGTCAGGTACCATCCCTGACACCTGGAAGGTGCCCAAAGTCATCCCTGTCCACAAACAGGGTGACTCCAAAGACCTCAGGAACTACTGACCGATGGCGATACTGTCTGCGATCAGCAAGCTTCTTGAAAAGGAGGTTGCCTCACAGGTCTCTCATTATCTACAGACCTATGATTTACTCTCTCCTACGCATCATGGCTTCAAAAAGGGCATAGTACTTCCACCGCCCTAGTTGTTGTCTCCTCTGAGATCAGATCTGCTACTGATCAAGGCAAACTGACTGGTGCCATTTTCGTGGACCTCTCAAAAGCCTTTGACTGTGTTGATCACTCACTCCTGTGCTACTCCCTCCTTGGCTTCTCCACCCCCCAACCTTGCCTGGATCAGTAACTACCTCTCAGGCAGGCAGCAGTACACCAAGTTTAACAATGCCCTGTCAAAGCCCTCTCTAGTTAACTGTGGGGTCCCTCAGGGCTCTGTCCTGGGGCCTCTCCTCTTTTCCCTCGTTATAAATGAGCTGCCATCAGCCCCAGCTTATGGGCATTCTACTCTGTATGCTGATGACTTGGTCATCCTGAGCAGCTCCTAGGACATCTCTGACATCAATGCCAAACTCAACTCGGACTTCAACCAAATCCAGTCTTGGCTGGTGGATCACAAGCTCGCTATCAACTTGAAAAAAACTCAAGCCATGCTCTTTGACTCCTCAACCAAGACTAAAATGGCCCCTGCCCCTGTAAGGATCTCCTGTGCTGATGGATCCCTCCTACAAGTTGTTGACTCTGTCAAGAACCTGGGGGTGACTCTTGACCCACAGCTGGATCACACTCTGCATGTTCGTAATGCTTGCGAAGCCTCTAACTGCAAGTTGGACCTTGCCTACAGAGCCAAAAGCTGCCTCACCCCGGTGGCATATCTCGCCCTAGCCAGAGGGGTCCTCTTACCTATGATCTGTTATGGACTGGTCACTTTTGCACATACAACAAAAGGTAATCTCTCCAATTGGGACACAGTGTACAATAATGTATGTCGCTTTGCCCTCTCAGCTCCCCGCCTCACCCACCATTCCGAGCTCTACTCCCAGCTCGAGTGGCTTCCACCTGAAAAGCACCTTACCTTCATCCTAGGCAACTTCATTGACAATGTTGTCAGAACTGCCATCCCCTCTGCCCTTGCCACATTCCTCAAACTCCCCACCCCCTCCTACCATCTAAGGTTTAGTGACTCCCATGTCCTCCTGGTCCCTAAGACATGCACCCAAATGGGCGACTGGGCCTTCACAGCTCATGCCCCTAGATTATGGAACTCTCTTCCAGAGAGCACCCACTCATCCACCTCCCACCTCTGCTTCGAAGCCTCCCTCTGGGACTTCCTCAAAACAGCCTTTACCAGCCTCTACACTTAATGTACTCCTGCCTTCATTCCACCCTGTCTGTCAGACTTCTCATAGGTGTTGGGTCATCTTCTCCCTCACTACTAATGAAGCATGATGTTTGGCTAAAGAACTGATCTTGTTGGGTCCATCCCTGGCTCTACTGGTCATCAGCTGTAAAGACTTCTGCTACCTCTATCCAGCTGGACGTTGTTGTCTGCATACTCTTGCTTACTGTCTGCCTCTGTTTGCTATTATATTCCTGCCACCTGCTATGTAAATCCCCCGATGCTTTTGCTCTTTCATTCTGCTGTTTTCTTGCTACTGCTTATACCTGTTTTGTTGTTGCCTGTCATTTACTGAATGTACCTTGTAATCTCCTGGGCCGCACCTGAAAATAGGCACTTGGTTGTCTAGTGTGCTTACCTGGTTAACAAAACAAATAAATAATTAAAATGCATTGGGAATAGGAACTGCTCGAGATCAGAGAGAAAATGTTTAATTAAGGAGTCATATTTAGGAAGTGGAATTGTTGCTGATGTCACCTTATTTAACATGCCTCCTGATAAGACATCGTGTTTGTATTATTTTATATATTCTAAAAGGAGGAGCTAGATGACTCACCAAGGGGGTTGGGAGATGGAGTTAAAATATATCCTTGTAACTGGGGAATAGGTCATGTCATTTTGGGACTCAAGAAAGACAGATCTCCGATCTAACTTAAGCACTGTACATAGGTAATACATTAGACAGAAAAAGTCTAATTGTATTGTGGTAGGAGTTTTTGTTTTGTACTTTGCCCTTGTTCTTTTAAGTGATTTTATGCTCTTTGATATATGGTTCTGTGTTTACGTGTTTCATATTTTTATCATTTTTCAGTAAAATCTTTATTTGAAAGATACTGCCTGGGTGTGTCTACCAGTTCTTTTTTGCATGTGATGTATAGAGGGTTAAGACTGACAAAAACTGTTCAAAAGCTTGATGGTGTTACTAAACTGGAAAAAGGTAAGAATATACCTAAAGTCTTTTATAGAGTATTAAGGGTTCATTTTGGAAGCCTGGCTTGGTGCTCCTGGCAAAAGATTGTACCACAAACCCCAAAGAGGGTACATATCTGAGCCTATACATTGGGTGTGAAAGCATAAGATTCACAGTTTGAATCCCCCCAGAACTTGAGACTAAATGTGATTTGGACACAAAAACAGACAGGAGGGTTACCCTGTCTGCTACCTTTTCACATTACTGCGCTCAGAGGCTGACACTGTGGGAGCAGATGGCCTAACCTGCGGAGCCCGTTTGTGACAGATTTGGTGGCAGATGTGTGAAAAAATTGGTAAGACAAGCTTTAACTGTTCAGTGTGTCAGCTTAATACTGTACAGCTCACTTGCAAAATAAGGCAATGATTTATTATTTTTTTAAAAAAAACAGAACTATATAATGTTGCTTACAGTTAAGTCCCTAACTGTTTTATTTTTTTTCTAAAGTGCAAGTTAGAATAGCCATAGTTAGGGAAGAAGATGGCTTCCAACTACAGCGGGTACTCTGCAGACTACTTGAGGCAGTTGTGCCAGGACAGAGGAGTCCTGCATGAGGTGAAATCCACCAAGCAGAACCTCCTGGATGCCCTGATGGCAGTAGATGCCCAGAGCATTGAGTCACAGACTGTGACTGTAAAGGACCACACCTTGGGCATGGAGGGGACAGTGGCCAGTGCAGTGTCCAGATCAGGTGAGGAGGACAGAAGGGCCAGTGCAAGCCAAGGGCCACAGCAGCAGGGAAAGGTCACTAGCATTCTGGACCCAGAAGCGATCAGGCTGAAGATTGAGTTGTGCAGAATGGAGCTGGAGTTCCAGAGAGATGCTGAGCAAGAGAAACAAGCCACAGAGGAGGAGAGGGAGCTAGAACAGTGAGAGGCAGACCATGAGGAGCGTGAGTGCCAGAGGGGACATGAACTAGAGAAGCTACATCTCCAACCACCAGCACCAGAGCAGGTAAGTGGCTTGGGTGTAACTGGAACTACAGGACTGGGTTACAAATTAAATTCCAAATGGATAGCTGAATTTAAAGAGGAGGAGGATATGGATGCCTTTTTAAATTCCTTTGAAAAAGTTTGTAGTCAGGCAAATATTCCTAGAGGGTACTGCAGCTTCCAGCTATCCCCACTGCTTACCAGGAAAGCTCGGGATGCATTGAGTCAAATGGACAATGAGGACAGTAATGATTACAGCAAACTTAAAGCTGCACTTTTAAAAAAATTTATTTAACTGCAGAAGCATACAGAGCTAAATAAAAGCTCAGGAGAAGCCCTGATATGAGCTATGAGGACCTAGCAATGAAACAACATCAGTTTTTAAAATGTTGGTGGGAACGAATTGAAGCAAACTCTGTAGATAAAATTGAAAATGCAATATTCTTAGAGCAGTTTTTGGGGGACATGCCCAGCAGAGCTGAAAACCTGGCTGGAGGACCGAGATCCCAAAACAGTGCAAGAGGCTGCTGAACTCTTGGACCACTATGCCAATAGCAGACCTGCTCTGAGAGCGAATGGGGTGGGTGTGGCAGTGCAGAAAGGGAAAAGTGCACCTTCAGGGCAGCTAAAACCCTCACTGCCTCCACCGAAACCATTTAGCCCTGGGTTTCAAAGAGAAGATTTCCCTAAGAAAAGAAACGAATGTTGGGTTTGTAAAGAAACTGGGTATATTGCCAGACAGTGTCCCAAAAGGGTGAGTAATATGCAGAATAGGGCTAAGAAAGAAGTGGGTTGTTTGTGTGTCCCTGGAAGCATGCCTGTGAACGTGAGGGAACACATACACCCAGTCATGGTGAATGGTGTACAGACACAAGGGTTAAGGGACACAGGGGCATCCCTGACATTTGTAAAAGTGGACCTGGTAGAGCCTGGTCAAATTATACCCAATACATTTGTAACTGTACAAGACTTCACTGGTGAGAAGAAAACATTGCCACTCACTAGTGTTCTCCAAGACTCGGGTGAAACCGGGGGGAACTGTGCAACAGGTGGCTGTAGCCAAAACTTTAGCAGTTGATGTCATACCTGGCAACAATCTCAAACAGGAGATGGTGTGTGCAGTTACCCGTAGGCAAGTGGCAAGGGAAAATTGTAGTTCCCTGGACCCCACAGAAGCCATTGTGGAATCCACTGAGAGGCTGGTTTCCTGTCTGTGTCTCCTGATAGAGAGACTAATGAAAAGGGGGTAGAAATTTCCCCTGTAGCAGTTAACCACACAGCTACGGAGGGTTACTCCGAAGAAGGAGGGGGGTGATCCATTGACAGAGGGTTAGGGATGACAGTGATCCTGAGTGCCCTGATGCTAGTGCTAGGGACCCTAGTTTAGAGACTGACGGGAACCTATCCCATGCCTTGGAAATGTGTAACATAGAAACATAGAAACATAGAAACATAGATTTTGACGGCAGATAAGGACGCTTAGCCACAGTCTGCCAGTTTCCTACCTATTGGATAAGCTGCAGATCCTAGTTAACCAGCAGCCTACTTCTTCTACCCCCACCCCTAGAATTGCCTTATGACTGTCCATTCGCTTGAATTCCCACCTGTTTTTTGACTCCACAACCTCCTCAGGAAGGCCGTTCCATGCATCCACAACCCTCTCTGTGAAAAAATATTTCCTTAAATTACCTCCTGAGCAGCCCCCCTTCTATCTTCAAATTGTGCCTCCTTGTTCTTGCATACCTCTTTTTTGAAAGATGCTACCCACTTGGACTTGTTGATTCCTTTGAGATACTTGAAAGTTTCTATCATGTCCCCCCTTCCTTGAGGTATACATATTCCTTTCCTTATTCTCTCTTCATATGTCTTCCGGTTGAGCCTGCACCATTTGGATGCCCTCCTCCTGGACAGCCTCCATCCTTCTATGTCCTTGGAGATTGGGGTCTCCAGAACTGCATGCAGTACTCAGATGGGGTCTCACCAACTGTCTGTACAGAGGATAAACTTCCTGTTTTCTACTGGTGATGCCACTCCCTATGCATCCCAGTATCCCTCAACCCTACTTGCTGCCCTCTCACATTTCTTACCCACCTTTAGGGTCATCTGATATGACTACCCCAGGTCCCTTTCCATTTTGTTGTTGTTATCTCACCCCCATTGTGTACTGTTCCCTGGGTTTTGTTTCCCAGGTGCATTACCTACACTTCTTAGCATTGAATCTAAGCTGCCATACATTTGACCATTCCTCTAACCTTGCCAAGTCCCTTCTCATCCTTTCCACCCCACCTTGTGCATCAACTCCTGTTGCAGATCTTTGTCATCTGCAAAGAGACATACTTTCCTTCCAGTCCCTCTGCAATGTTGTTATAAAGACATTGAAGAGGACTGATCTCAATCTGCACCCTGTGGTACCCCACTAGTAACCCCCTTTCTTCAAGTGGACTCCATTTACTATTACTTCTGTGTCCTATTCTCCAGCCAATTCTTTACCCAGGCTGTCATCTTGGGACCCACTCCCAGGCTGGCTAACTTGTATATTAATCTTTTGTGTGGGACTGTGTCAAATGCCTTGCTAAGTCTAGGTGCCATGTCCACAGCCCTCCTGATCTACTACTTTGGTCACCCAGTCAAAGAAATCTATCAGATTTGTCTGGCAGACCTTCCCACTGTGAATCCATGCTGCCTTGGGTCCTGAGCCTCTGGCCTCTAGATACTCAACAATTCTTTCCTTCAGAAGTGATCCATCATTTTCCCTACCACTGAGGTTAAACTAACAGGTCTGTAGTTTTCTGCTTCTGCCTTGCTCTCCCACTTTTGAAGGGGAATCACATCCTGCCCTTCTCCCAGTCCGGTACCACCCCATCCTCCCATGATTTGTTAAAGAGGTAGTCAGTGGTGTCACTAGTTCTACCCTTAGTTCTTTTAGAATTCTAGGATGAATCCCATCGAGCCCCATTGCTTTGTCTACCTTCAGTTTTAGAGTTCTTTCAGAACCCTTTCTTCTGTAAATGGGCTGGTATCAACTTCTGTATCCAGAGTGTTTCTACTGTTTTGTTTTAAAGTGCCTCCCCACTTCCTTTGTAAATACTGAGCAAAAATATTTGTTTAGTATCTCTGCCTTTTCACAGTCACCTCTGCCCACCCTCCCTCCTCTTTATTAAGCCTCACTAGCCTTCCTTGGTCTTCCTTCACTCCCTGATGTACCTATAAAAGGTTTTCTCCCCTTCTTAACTGAGTTGGCTATCTTTTCTCAGTTTGGGCCTTTGCTGTTCTGACTGCCTTCCCAGCTTCCTTTTGCTTTAACTGATACAGTTCCTGTCCTGCTCCTTCTGTGATTTCTTGTACTTCCTGAATGCTTTCTTTTCTCTTGAATCTTCACTGCCACTTCCTTTGAGAACCATAGTGGTTTCTTACATTGTTTCATTTTGTTAATTTGCTTCACACAAGGCTCATTACCTCTGTGATGGCAGTTTTATTATTCCCCATTGTTCTTCCACCCTCCTCTGCCCATTTTGCTAGTGCATTCCTTAGACACTCATCCATTTGGCAAAGTCAGCCCTCCTAAAGTCCAGTACTTTTGCCTTTGTAAAGCGACTCTATTACTGTGTTTATTGTGAACCATACTGTTCGATGATTGCGAGTTCCCGAGATGGCTACCACTCATCATGTGATCCTCTCTTCATCTCCATTTGAGAGAACCAGGTCTAAGATGCTCCCTCTCGAGTGGGCTCAATACTAGTTGTCTAAGGCATGCCCCTTGTAGGGCATCTAGAATAACCACTCTTTGAAGTGGCTGCTGAACTCCATTCCAGTTAACATCTGGCATAGTCAGATCACCCATCAACCAATATCTCCTTTTCTGCCATTCTAAGTATTCTTTCTATCATTTCCTTGTCCATTTCCTCCCCTGAGAAGAGTCTGTATCTAACCCTGTGTGGATTGTGGTGCCATTGCCGGTCCCCAAATTTACCCACAGTGCTTCTCCTCCCTGTTTTCCATTTTGTTTAGTTGCTTTGATTCCTTCCCTTATGTAAAGAGTTACTCCTCCTCCTCTTTTACCCTCCCTGTCCCTCCTGTAGATAGTGTATCCTGGTATGTTTATGTCCCAGTCATGGTTTTGTGTGTACCATGTTTCTGTGACTGCCACGATATCCAGATGTTCCTCCTCCATCAAGGCCACTAATTCAGGAAGCTTGTTACTCAGACTACGGGCATTGGTACTCATTGCTCTCCATTTTTTGATGGCTTTACCTTCTTTTGCAGCATCCCCTCTGACCTGTCTACCTCGGTCTTTTTCTCATTTAGTACCCTGTTTTGTGGGGAGCTGGGATTTTCTGCTGCTTTATCAGTGCCTCCCCCTTGACTGGTTTAAAAGCTTGCTAATGAAGCATTTAAACTGATTGCTCAAAAGACTTGTTCCCTTCCTGGACAGATGCAGACCATCCTGCCAGTATAGGCTGGTGTCCTCCAGAGTGGAACCCCAGTCCCAATGAAGCCAAACCCTGTGCTCCACACATTTTTTCAACCATCCATTAAACTGCATGGTGCAAAGTCCCTCGCCTCAGTCATGCCATTGACAGGCAGCACCTCAGAAGAAGGATATTGTGTGTGCTACTTGTCTTAGGCCCCCCCAATTCTACAAGTCCTTCTGCATTGCTCTAATCTCATAATTAGCCAAGTCATTTGTCCCTAGGTGGACAATGACATCCAACTCGAGACTCCGTGCAGCTGTTCTCATGATCCTGGGATAAGCTTCCTGTCTCTCAAAGCCCATGGCACCAGGCAGGCAGGCACCTTACTTCAGTTTCCCCTGCTCCCTCAGTTCTATCCCCAATAGAGTCCCCCACCAGAGCTGCTTCCTTTCCTTGTGGTGTCCTCTGCCTCCTTCCTGTGGGCCTCCCCTGTGACAGTTGTCCTCAGCCTCCTCTGCGGGTGCATCCATAGGGGAGCTATGCTCCCCCAGAATGATGTATGGATTGTGGTGTGGAACAACTGACTGGGTGTGCCTCCGTTCCACCATCCTCACCCTCCCTGAGCCCACTGTGGTCCAACTGCTGTGCTTTCTTCACAACCTCTGAGGTAGTGGTGGTGGCTCTGGTGCTCCTTAGATGGGGGAGGTTCCCTTCCTACTGTCCAGTGTGGCCTGGGGGAAGATCCCCTTACTACTGTCAAGTGTGGCCTGAAGACAGGCAACTTCCTCCCTCAGGGCAGTGAGTTTTTCTGCAAATAGGCGCATCTCAGCCTCCAAGAAAGACTCGGAAGACTGCTGCCCCACAGCCATTACATTGCACTACTCCCACATTTTTGTGTGTTGTGCGTGATTAGTTATAATATAAATATATATATATATATTTATATTATACAATATGTATGCTTATATTATCAGTGCAGTGTGCTAGAGAGGGATATGACAGTGATATGCACCTTGCACTCTTGAGGAAATGTCAGAACCCCAGGTATAAAGGAATTATTTCCAGGGTGGGTGCGGTGAGGGGTGGGAAGGGGTTGGGCCTAAACTGTGCCCTCACAAAACAATCAGCTAAGAGCTCTGACCTACCGCTGTGATGAGTGCCTTCCTGTCAGCAAGTTTGCAGCTGCTCAGAAAAGTCACCCTAGTCTAGAGAAACTGAGGGCTTGGGCAGACTCTGCCAGAGCACAGGGAGGTTACGGTAAACATAAAGGTATTAGGAAAATGGATAGATGCATACTCAGGCTATAAAGACAGAGGGAGGGGTGATAGGCAGGCAGCTTGTCATTCCCCAGGGGTACCGTGAGCAGTTGCTCAAGATTGCAAGTGATATTCCCTTGTCTGGTAATCATGCACACTTCTATGCAGCAGTTGATCCAGAATTTCTTTTGGCCCAACTTCACCCAGCAGTTGAAGGAGTATTGCAGGTCTTGTCACCACTGCCAAGAAATAGGGATGGTAGGTAAGAAAATCCAAGCCACCCTAATTCCATTGCCATAGTGGAGGAGCCATTCCAGAGGGTGGGAATGGATATTGTAGGGCCTTTAAATACCCCCAGCTCCTCCAGGAAGAGGTTCATCCTGGCTGTGGTGGATTATGCCACCCGGTACCCTGAGGCAGTCACCTTATCCTCACTGAGGACAGACTTGGGATTTTCTCTCATGTTGGGTTGCCACAGGAGGTTACCACCAATTGAGGTGGTTCCTTCATGTCGGACCTGATGAAATGCTTGTGGGAGAAGTGTGGGGTGGTGCAGAGGCTCACAACACCTTATCATCCGCAAGCCAATGGGCTTGTGGAAAGATTTAATGGTACCCTGAAGTCAATGCTCTAAGTGTTTGCTGAACAGCATGGGAGGGACTGGGAGAAATACCTTCCCCACCTGTTTGCATACAGGGAGGTGCCACAAGAGTCAACAGGATTTTCCCCCTTTGAGCTCTTATATGGATTCCAGATGTAGGCCCCTAGACTTGATCTGGGAGGACTGGGAAGGTAAGCATGCCACCCAGGGAACTCCCATAGTGGATTACATCCTTAGGTTTAGGGAAAGGCTGAAGGGGCTTATGGGGACAGCCCAGGGCAACCTGGTTGCGGCTCAACAGAAACAAAAAGTGTGGTATGACCACAGAGCAAGAGCTTGCTTGTACACGGTGGGTCAGGAAGTCATGGCCCTTATTTGGGTCCGGAAAGACAAGTTGCAGGCTGAGTGGGCAGGACCGTACAAAGTAGTTAGAAAGATAAATGACATGAACTATATCATAGAGTTACCTGACAGAAGACATACAGAAAGAATGTACCATGTCAACATGATGAAGCAATATGCTAATAGGGCTGACATGGTGTTTGCAGTATATAGTCCTGGGGAGGGGATGGATGAAGAAGACCCCTTTCTGGACTTGCTGGAAGAAAGCAAGTGGGATTCCTCTGTGTAGGCAGTTAAATTTTCTCCCCAGCTGGCCCTGGACAAGATCCAGGAAGTAAGGGAGGTTTTAGCAGACTTTGCCCCCCCTGTTTAGCACCAAGCCTGGACTAACCCACTTAGCGACGCATGATGTGGAGACAGGGACGCAGACGCCCATATGGCAGACAGCATATCGGGTGTCAGAGGCTGTCCAAAATGACATTCAGAGGGAGGTGGAGGAAATGCTGGCTTTATGGGAAATCCAGAGATTCCACAGCTCCTGGGCCTCACCCATAGTCGTTGTACCCAAGCCAGATGGCACTACTCATTTCTGTGTGGACTATCATGGACTGAAAGCAGTCATGAAGTCAGACACCCACCTGATGCCACAGATGGACAAACTCCTGGACAAGTTGGGAGGGGCGACATACCTTACGACTATTGACCTGACAAAGGGGTATTGGCAGGAAGAGTTAACTGACAGAGCAAGGGAGAGGTCAGCCTTCATCACTCTGATACTCTTATTTGAATTTAAAGTAATGCCTTTCAGAATGAAAAACACCCTGGCCACTTTCCAAAGGTTGGTAAACCAGGTGTTAAATGGTGCTGAGGAGTACACCGTGGCGAACCTGGATGACATTGCCATCTTTAGTGCCAGCTGAGAGGAACACATGTCCCACCTTAGAGAAGTGCTGGGCAGGATACAGAGGGCCCGGCTCACTGTCAAAGCTGAGAACTGCCAGGTCGCCATGGCTGAAGTGGCATACCTCAGGCATGTTGTAGGCCAGGGACAGCTCCATACTAACTAAGTAAAAATAGAGGTGATCAAGGCATGGCCCAGACCAGAAATGCAGAAGCAGGTCAGGAGTTTTCTAGGGACAGCAGGGTACTATAGGAAATTTGTACCCAATTACAGTGCCCTGGCTGCTCCCCTATCTGACCTGGTAAAGAAAAAGATGCTTAAGAAAATTACTTGGGAACCAGTCTGTGAAAAACCTTTACCAGACTGAAGGAGGCAATGTGTAGTGCTCCTGTACTGACAAGTTCTGGCTATAGCAGACCCTTTATAGTCTATACTGACATCTCAGACATGGGTATTGGGGCAGTACTAGGTCAGACCACCAACCAAGGGAAAGATCACCCTGTAGTGTACCTGAGAAAAAAGTTACTTCCCAGGGAGCAGGCTTACTCTACTGTGGAAAAAGAGTGTCTTGCCATAGTGTGGGCCCTAAAGAAGTTGGAGCCATACTTATATGGGCAGCATTTTGAGGTACAAACTGACCACAACCCCCTGGTTTGGCTGACACAAATGGGAAAAACTAATGGTAGACTATTAAGATGGAGTCTTGCCTTGCAAGGGTATGACATGACAATCTTACACAGGCTGGAATGACCAATCAGAACATAGATGGCCTGTCGCATCTTTATGAGGAGTGAACTGACTTGGGAAGCTCATCCCATGCAGGGGATAGAGCCCCCACATTCAGTCAAGGTAGGGAGGACTGTGACGCTTAACCAGCTGGTTATGATTGCAGTATATTTGTAATATAAAAATATAGTATGTGATTGTCTCACATCAGATAGCCTGTGCTTATGGGTGCCCCCCCAGGTTTCAGTGAAGTTAGTGACAAGTGACCTGAAACCAGGAGGTAATTAAAACCAGAAAGACTTAATTAAGGGTCTCCTGTTTTTCTGTCTTAATTAGAACTGACCCAGCTGCCAGGATATAGGGCTTGTAAAGTTTTATGATTCCTATAGGAAGAACATTTTATACCACCATGGTGCTAAAAGTTGTAAAACCCTTTGATATGCCTTGGGAATAGGAACTGCTCAACATCAAAAAGAAAATGTTTAATTAAGGAGTCATATTTAGGAAGTGGATTTTTTGCTGGTGTCACCTTATTTAATATATCTCCTGACAGGACATCATGTTTGCATTTTTTATGTATTCTAGAAGGAGGAGCTAGATGACTCACCAAGGGGTTGGGGAGATGGAGTTGAAATGTATCCTTGTAACTGGGGAATAGGTCATATCATTTTGGGACTCAAGAAAGACAGACTCTGATCTAACTTAAGCACTGTACGGAGGTAATACATTAGATAGAAAAAGTCTAATTGTATTGTAGTAGGAGTTTTCATTTTGTACTTTGTCCTCGTTCTTTTAAGTGATTGTATGCTCTTTAATATATGGTTCTGTGTTTACATTTTCCATATTTTTATCATCTTTTAGTAAAATCTTTATTTGAAAGATACTGCCTGGGTGTGTCTGCCAGTTCTTTTTTGCATGTGACATATAGAGGGTTAAGACTGACAAAAACTGTTCAAAAGCTTGATGATATTACTAAACTGGGAAAAGGTAAGAATATACTGTACCTAAGATCTTTTATAGAGTTTTAAGGGTTCATTTTGGAAGCCTTGGCTTGGTGCCCCTGGAGAAAGATTGTACCTCAATCCCCGAAGAGGGTACACATCCGAGTCTGTACATTGGGTACGCTAGCATAAGGTTCACAGTTTGAATCCCCTTAGAACTTGAGAGTAAAGGTGATTCGGACCCAAAAGCAGACAGGAGGGTTACCCTGTCTGTTATCTGTTCACAATACTGTGATCAGAGGTTGGCACTGTGGAAGCAAGGGCCTGACCTGCTGAGTACATTTATGACACTACCCACTTCAGAAAAGCTGAGAATATGCACCTTAGCTTCTACTTAAACAGTTATATCAGAAGCACCAAACAGTGAAATCAGCAGAAACAGTGAAACCTAATTGCGCTACACTGTTCCCTATTCTTGTACTTTGCTTTCACATTGAGGTATGTTGACAGGTGCAGTGTGTACCAGACCATTACTCCTCTAAAAAAATTCACATTCCTATTTATAAAGGCTTTTAATATCGGATCCCCTCAGTGCCATACCAACCTTATTTACGTTTCTTTTACCCACTTCTTTTGTATTACTTCCACCCCCAGTGATGGCCTTTGATGAGTCCCAGACACTAAACAGTGTTTGAATATCTTTCATTATGTTTTCATCCACACAGTAAACCTTGGGTTTCTTTATATCCCCCTTATTTTTTTTTTAAGTTACTTCTACCAATACTGCACTATAGAAAGGAGAAATGATCCAGTACCCCAGTCCTGTGCAGATATCACTACTTAACTATACCCGGGAGCACTCCATTTACAGTACATTAGGATCACAACTGAGTTAACAAAACTTTCCTGCTAATACTAAAATCATACAATTCACTGGCCATAGTCTTATCAAATCTAATATACAATCATTTACATTAATTTGTGCTTCTTAACAAATGGAGCAACGTACTGTGTGGGTCACTCAAACAGCATGAAATGGGATCCCACACCTTACTGGCAAAGTATTGTATCTTAAATCTGTTTAAGCAAATCTGTCAAGTGGATATACATATTGTAACATTTGAGAATGTGTGGTTCAACAATAACTGAATAGTTGTTCAAATTATTGGCTTTCCTCTCGGTCTAAGCATTATGATGTTACAGGTTTATGTCTTCATAATGAAAATAGCCACTGCTTCTGAAAGCACCAGTCTTTTGCATTATGTTGTAAAATAGAAAACAAGATCATAAAAATAGTTATTCTTCTAATTAGAAATTCTGGATGAACTAATAATGGCTGAGTTGAATAAGACTCAAGTGAGTTAAGATAAAATGAACATAAGAATTGTATAGTCTCTACAGTCTGTGTGTTTTTATTTATTTATTTATTAGATTCATATCAATACAGAAGGGCACAACATTTTGCCTTCTCAGCAGAGTGACTCAGACTACTAAATTGGTACCTACCAATTGGAGACAAAATGTGCACTGTGTCCGAAGCAACAGAACTACCCACCACCTAAGCCCTTTGCATTCTTGGATGCTGACTTACTATTAGGATATAACTATCTTTTATCTTTGCTTCTTCAGCTGTAGTATCACACACCCATTTTTACCTTAACAAAAAACAAAAACAAAACAGATTTAACATTGATTGTAATGGCTTATGCCATCCCCCCCCCCCCCCATTTCTCTGCTGTATCTCTTTAGTGGCGAGCACTTCTAAAACAGCAGATACATTTCCATTTCTCAACATTCTTTACTAAGCATTTGCTAGTTCTTTTTTTATATGTGATCACTCTCCAATAATTCATAATGTATATATGTCCCTGGTATATAGTGGCACTCCTTACTCCAGACTGCTGACCCCACCATTGCTACATCGTGTATTTCACAAAGTCTCGTAGCCCCTCTTTGATCTCTGTCTCCAAGAACAAACAAAAGGAACTAGCACCCACTTAGAAAAGAAGGCTGAAAAAGTAAAGTGTATCTGCTGCTTTAGAAATGCTCATCATTAAATAGCTGAATCTGAGAAATAAGAGGACCTTATAAGTCACTGCAATCAATGTCCTATCTTTGATTAATGCTTACAATTATTCATAAAGTAGAGCTAACAAAAAACAAAAATATTAGTTATATTTAACAACACTCACTTAAATTGCTCCATCATATGCTGCCGTAAATTTGCAGTAGGGGTAAGCAACCAGGACTGGGCTCTAGTTCCTTATAGTTGAATGTGAAATGAAAAAAATCTGAAAAAGGTCCAGAAATATGTTTGATAAGGTGGTATCAGAACACAAATAAGCGATACCAAATTCATTGTTTGATGGCATTGACAGCCCCCAGCTAAAAACCGCAACATCTTATACTTACCCTTCTTCACTACACCTTTTATTTTTGCCTTGTTTTACGGTGATGTAGTAACGCTCATAACGTTTACAAAATGTGGGAATGAATGTCAGTGTTTTATATTGCAGCACCACAAATATACACAGAAAAAAAGATTACTTATTACATTGCCAGTAGGCCAACACTTTAATCTCCATAGTTATTAAAGAACCATTACACTTACAGCCTCAGCATTCAAACTAATGCAATAACAAAAAAAATCTATAAAAGACATTTGGATATTGCCAGATTAAGCCAACACAGAAACATCACAATAACTAATTCATGCCCCCTTTAATACAATATACTGTGTACTGTACGGGACAGTGTGGTTTTGCATGCAACTAGTCTCCTGTCTTTGGGGCTATGATATTGGTTGCAAGAACTTTTGCATGTTTTGATGCATGGTCTTGCTTTTCTTTTTTTTTCTGTTTTACAGATAACTGATTATGGTGCTTTGATTCTATCAATGGGGGTTTACAGGGACTTCCACCAGTGACTGCCGTTATTTTTCAGCAGAAAGTTTTAACCTTTAATACAGAATTATTTGGGTAAATTATGATTGAAATGAATTATGTTTTAAATGTGAGAACTTTCTGCAGAAAATAGAGTGATCACCAGTTGAAGTCCCCCTGTTGCTATTTGGCCTCAGGGTTGGGGGAAGGGAAAAATAAATCATATGGCAGGTAAAATGCTGCGAAAAGCGCTAATGTGGTGCTGCCAGAAACCTGTAGATTAGGCAGTAAGGTAATGAATGGAATATAGTTTTATATACTAAAAGTCCACAAAAGAAGTTTCCTGTGCTCAAACCAACCCCAATTTCAAATAAAATTTCCAAAACCGTGCTCTACAAACACACCCACAGCCAGCATGGCAGCTCAATTGCTAATTTATTTTAACTTTGACATACTGGCTGTGTATGCGTTTGTAGAGCGCTGCTTTGGAATATTTTTTTAGTTTTATATACTGTAGAGTATTTCATACAAACTGAATCCAAAGCGCTTTACAATCCAGGAGAGTCAGAGAGAATATTGCTGAGAGGTTTGCTACAAATCGAGCAGATAGGATATTTAACCATGAAAGACACATTAAGTCAAGCTTGTTTCCAGGTGGGAACTGTGTACAAAATAAAGCAGGTGACTTGCTAAGGGTCACACACAGTATGTAAGTGGGGGCTAGGGGATTCAAACCCAGGTTTCCAGGTTTGCACATCAGTGCTCTGAACCATTATCCTATACTACCTCCAACATATTTTGCCATACATTACAGTAGTTCAGCGTATCTGCGTGTCACCAGCATTGGGCTATGCTTCTGTTTATTTATTTAGACTTAAATCTGTTAGACGGCATACAGTACAGTATAGCGAAACCTTTGAGCACACCAGTGGTCTTTGTGAGGGTGACCATAGAACCATTTCCAGCAATGTACATTATTAGGAAGCTGTTAGAATAAGGGGCTTAATGTAAATTGTATAAAGACACATAAGGTTTACTAAAATGTTTACTAAAATGTGAACATCTGAGCTGGCAATTTTAGACACATTGTTCTTTGAATACTAGGTGAAAACATCACAAACAAAAAATGATGGACTGTTTCCATTGATTCTCCACTGGTTGATACCTATTATAAAGATATCATTTTTTTAAAAGGAACAACCTGTCACTTTCAAACCCCCACATTCAACTGTCGTACTGTATGTTACAATAGGAGCTGCTTTTATACTAAAGAAAATATAACTGAAAAGTTAAATAATTTAAAATGTTATCTTCCTAACAGGAAGTTAGAGTTTAAATAGGCAGACAACCCACCTTCTAAGTGGCACATAACATAAAGTACTTTTAAACTACTGCAATGCTTCTGCAACATGCAGTCATGCAATAAAATGCCATGCTCACAATGGCTGTGACCACTTCTGTCCCATAAGCGGCCAAAACAAATGTGTGGTTGTCCACAGAAGTGGTAACAGAGTACTGTAGAGCACTAAGGGAAAGGTCTTTGTTCATACATTGTTGCACTGCCTGTCAAAATGTCTGTGCTACCATGCAACATTTTTCAGACAGTCAAACCTGAACTCTCACTGTTGTATAATGTTACTTTTAATGTAGCTAAAATGTGCTAGATAATAGTGGAGTACATTTACCTTTCTGTTCTGCATCTGCATAAACTATTACACCACTAAAATAAATTTTCCTCTCGCTGATTCAGTATGTTTCTTTTTTGGTTTGACTATTGGGCTGAGGCATACGGTTACTATATAAAAGAAATCACATCTGATCCTGTATGGAAAATGATTTGGTGATCTGCCATACACACCATAAGCTCAACAGTTGCAACAAAAAAAGTACTGAATCAGAGGGAGCAAACCTATTTTAGTGGTACAGATGCAGAGTGGAGCAGATCACCTTGAAATGAAACTTTCAGTGTTTTAAGCAGTCACTGCAACTCTGAAAAAGTCTAATAACTTCCATGTACTATTGTACTGTACCTCATTGCACTGTAATCTCTCTTCCTCCTATCTGCTTGATTTGTAGTGAACTTCTCAGCAGTATTATCTCCCACACTCTCCTTTCCCTATTAAAATGGATGCTAGAATTTGCAGTGATAATTCAAGGGCACGTGTGCTTTTTTGTTTGTTAATATCTGCACTTTATCTGTAAAGAGAAACTACATGGGTGTTTACTTTTAAAATAATGCAGTTTTACTAGGCATGTTTAATGCTTAGTTTTCTTCTTTGTACTTTTTACTTTGAGGGATCCATGGACTCATTCAAAAAAAAAAAAACCTTTGTGTATTCCGAGAGGGGGCACAAACTTGATCATTTCAGTCATAGGCATGATAACCGATTGTGAAGTCACAACAAAGCAATTGTGAGTTTGCAAATGGGAGTTTATAATACTGTACATAATGGATGATTCATGTGAAAGTATTTTATAGACCAATTATACAAAGTCAGAACTCATAAAACTTTAAAATAAAAATAATACCTCATTATATATCAGGTTTTAAAAAACATTTTTTGGTTAAACCTAATTTTATTTTTTAATATATATACCCTGTCATATTCTTATGGAAAGCTGAACAATACTGAAGCCCCATGGTGTTCGGCAACGGTATTTTCCATTTCAGGCACTTTGTTGTGAAATTTGTACATTTCCAAAAGTTTCCAACTTTGTATTTCGGGGAACAACCATTTGCAGCTTATTAATACATATTCTTTGTACTGTATGTCATTAGGTTGATTCACTGCATACTGTAATACTTTTCTGGACCAATAAAGAAACTGTACATAGTGTACATGTTACTGTCTTTGGTGTCACAAAGGTCTGTTGATGGGGTATGCAGGAGAAATGGACTGCAACCCCTAAAAGTTTTACACAGCAACAGCTAGTACAATTTCTTTGCCATTTCAATAAAAGGTGCAATTAGCAACAGATGGAGTTTTCCACAGAGTAAACCAGATGCAAATGCTTGCTTCTTACTGCTTTTGAAAAGAGTGAACCCAATATCAGTGTGTATTCAGTATTCAGTACACTGTACAAACATTTGTGGTGTAGAGCTGCAGAGATAGGGAGACAGACAGCCTAACAGACACATCACTTACCAAGCCCGACTATTTTGCACTTATTTTCATGTACTGTAGGGTTCCTACAATTATAAGATATTACCCTGCTAACAACAAGTTCAAACTTTTCTGTCAGTAAATAATTTACTTTGCCATTAGACTACATCCTCTTTTTTCGAATGGCTTCTGATGAAGTCATTTTGTTCTGCACTATGTTTTATTTTTTTGTATATAAAAATGTGTTACTTTAATTTTTTTTTAACATTATGGTCACATTGCACAGAATTCAACATTATTTGAACAATGGGGTTTTGCTGGACTGAATAGCTTATTTATTTCCTGTGCTCCCTCATATGACTTTGAATGTCACATATTCAAATTGTAGTATCACCTCAGGCTTTTACAACTAGTAGTGGTACTAGTAGTACATATCTCTATTTTTTAATATATTTACAAGTAAATAACTGACATCGGAGTAGTTTAGTTTTGCAGTAATGAAAAATGGGAAGCCTCTGTAACTGTCACAGACGTTTGATCCCACACATCAATTCAGCTGAATACAGTGGCATTTTAAATGTATTATTTTTTTGAATGTTTATTCCTAGTGGCTAATGACTTTCATATAATTAATAAATTTGTTGCCTGTATGTCTAGATTTGGGATGGGATGGTGGTGGGGGGGTTGGGGTGGAGTGGGGGATACTGATGGAGTTGTAAGATACTTGCACTCTCTTTAGAGTGCCAGCCTGAATTGCTCTGTCTCAGTTTAGAGAAATTGTAAAGACTGAAGCTAATTGACTATGGTGTTCACCCCATAACTGACAAGAGCATCCTCATACAGTATGTATGAGCCGCTTGCTGCAAATTGAAATTGTCTGGTACACAGTGAGGCAGAAGCAAATGAATCATTGTCTGATGATAAATCAAACAGGGAACATCAGCCTGCCGTAGAAGCAGATTTTTTCAACTTGTCATAGTGAACACAAAACTTGCTGTTACCTCATTTTTAGTTTACATAAATTAAGATCATGGGGCTGAATATAAGCTATGACTTTTATTTCTACATGCAGTTTCAAAATTGCATTATAACTTAATGGTAGAAAGTGTTTTTTTTTGGGGTTTGTTTTTTTTGTATTTAGCTGCGTGGATTGCCTGCAGAAGATGCAGTACTCTGGAAGAACATGGGCTAGAGCATATGATCTTGTGCATGCAATGGTTTGGCAGCCGTCATTGGTCTGGACTGCCACTTCCCCAGGTCCCCCCATACCGACACTGCCCCAATGCCTGCACTTGCTCACAGTAGCACACATAAACACTGGAACATTTGATATGCCTCATCTAAATTATGGACTGGTAATCAAAATCATTATTCAGTACAGTTTGTTTGTGGAGAGGGGGGTGATTGCTATTGAAATGCACATCTGTCCCCTCTTTTGAGCATATTTAACCATTGACTCACCCAATGAGGAGCAAAAATTAACATGCCATACAGTCTGCAGACACTTCATGCACACCTGATACCCCAGTCCGACCACTGTCAGATGGACAACAGTCAGGAATACTGCACAGTAGCTGCAATTCCCTTGCAGATGGATAGACAGTTGCACACCATTTGAAAACAAAATTATTGAACTGAGGCAGTAACTTTGTAGAGGGCTACATACTGTACCATAGCAGTATGTTCCTCTGAGGGTGACATTATGAATGGGAACTTGCTCTGCAGCAAAAATCACACATGATGTGAGCAGTGTCTGTTTTACAGAGTCAGTTACACTGTGTCACTGTTTAGTTCTTTCCCTGCCAGTGTAACATGAATTAATAAACAGTAAACTAAAAAACAGGGATCTGTACAACCTGCCCCCCTCCCCAATTATGCTATTCTGAACTGAGGAGAGTAAGACCAATAGATGCAGTGTGAGATACTGAACAAGAAAAAGAACAGCAGCAAAAAAGGAATACATCATAATGCAGAAAATTAAAAGCTGACACAAGGGAATCTGGGGAGCAAGTCACATTGCAGCAGCATAACTGTATTCCATGATTGCTGTACAGAACTGGGGTCTGACAATGAACTTGGCAATATGATATGAGGGTATGTTTCCATACAGTCTATCACAAATGGAGAGGTGATGCAGGGTCACACCAGGATAATACAGAGCACCACAAAGCAGGCTACTTTGCAGTATTCATGCTGGCTGGACCGATGACAGTAGGCTGATTATGAGACAAACCACTAGGACCATGCATGCACTTCATGATACCACTGTCCAACAGAAAAGAGCAGATAAATTAATAAATAATACACCTACAGAAAAGAGCAGTACTGTACAAATTCTGCACAACCATTAATTCTTTTTTCTGGAGTCAGCCTTAGCAGTGTGGCAATTACGATCTAAAAAACAGAAGATTAGGGACAAAAGGAAAACAATATGCACTTGTTCATGTCTACTTCTGGATCTGGTCTGGGGTGGAGGACACAATACCACCTTTTTTTTTTCTTACAGCATCTGCCTCCGAGGGACCCATGAGTTAACTATCCACAGGTGAAGATTTGCATTGTTTTCACTACAATGTTTGAAAAAAATGAAGACAGGAGACAGCCCAGCGTGAAAAAATTAGATCTTTAATAGTAAAATAAGGCAAATAAAAAAAAGAAAAGATTGAGCATTCACAATGCATGCATTTCAGAACCCGACATTTTGGAATGAATTCTCCAACAACAGAACAGAACGGGAAACAATCAATTTAAGAATATGTACTAGTTTAAAAACAGGGACAGGCATTCTCTCCCAATTTCTCTGTTGTTGCTGCATTACTCTAGATTTAGGACGTGCTGTTAGTTTTTACCAACTTTGGAAGGAATTCTCTGAGAACAGAATGGAATGGACAAAATTAATTTCAGGGTACAGTGCTCATTTTCAGATGCAAATTTCCTAATCTACTAAATCAATTACATGACACCTGCTGGTGCTCCTGTGCAGATAGTGGAGAAATACAAATTCTAACACTACCAGGCTTCTGATGAATTGCTATCGCCACCTCCAGGATTAAGCATGAATTGCACTATGCTGCTAACTATACCGCAATGCAGAGTTACAATCTGTGCTGCAACAAATGGTACACTGAGAGGTGCAGTACCACACTGAGTGGCATACATCCTTACTGAGCAACTTATGTGTAGCAACCACTGTAATACCACTTTTTACTATAATGCACTTGGATTTAGCTCGGGCCTTACCCAACCATTATTTTAAAAATTAACAAAAATAATAAAAATTGACATGTGATATTATCCTGTGCTCTCCAGATTCAAAGATAATGGAAAATAACACTGCTTTCCACATTTACAAGTATATGAAAACTATATATTTTATTCACACCTATACAATAATTTTAAAAATTCCTCATTAACATAAGTATCAAGCATACTACTGTAAACATCAACAAAATTGTTTCCAATAGTCCAACAAACTACTGTAATGACAAATAAAGCAAATTTTAGCAAATAAACAATGAAAATGAATAAGCAATATTCATTATGATAAATGGTAATAGTTATACTAAACTTTTATCTTACTTAGTATTTAACATATCCTTCATGCATAAGAACATGCAAACTTATAAGATAAATGTCTCATATTATTTCTGTATAAAACTTGTTTCAAAACTTCATAGGATGTAAAATGTATTTTGTATTGAGAACTTGCAACAACTCATTGCATCAGTATTTGTACTATACTTTCATAAAACTCAGTTAACTTTTTTAGGTCGTGCAAAATATTTTTTTAATTTTAAAGCTTCCAAGTGATATACCCAGGTTCTATAGTTAAAAGCAAATTCCCTTGTTACTTTCCCAAACAGCCAATTTAAATTACTTTACTTTTACTAATTGATTTGTAATTAATAGTTATTAAAAATTAATACTTAAATTTCTGGTTGTAGAAGTAGTTCTACTCTCAACTTAGAACTCTTGGCTGAGTCAAGCTCTTGATAAAAAATTATCTTAGTTAGCTTTCTTGACCCTTGAACTTTTTGGCATGGACAAACACTGCAAATTAAACTTACCTTGCTGAAAGTCACTTTGCCAAAAGTCAGTTCTTGGATTTGTAGAACCCACCTTCAATCTGCACAGTCCATAGCAATACTGGATTCAAACAACTTTCTTATGGATAGCAAAATTGTTTCAATAGCTGGAACTTTAATGACTTGTTATGTTTCATCTCCTTTTAAAACCTTAGAACACTAGACTTTCTTCTGCTCACAATGCTGTATAGCTTGAGTGAATTTTAAAGTTAAGTCTGTGTCTAGGCAACAGCAGGCAACACTACTTCAGCGAAAATGCTCAGCAAATAAAACACAGACCTTGCTTCATACACAATGAGAATGTCCTTTCATCTGGTTCTTGCACCTGGACCTCATGGCAGCACTGCAAAAGCTTGTGGCTATCCTTAGGCTAGTCCCTGTATTTCAAATAGGTGTGGCCCAAAGCTCTTTGGCCTAGCTACAGTGACAGAGCCATTAGAATTCTTTGTTAGACTAACATAGGTCCTTTTGCATTGCTGGGTGGCTCAGACTGAGGTGTGGCTCAGATAAATTCACTAACATAAAACTACCCTGGTGATGTCATCACCATATTTTGATTGGCCTGAGTCACTAAAAAGGTAGGACTTCCTAGATGATAAATGATGACATACAGACATGCCTTCTAAGGCATCCCTTTCTCCCCAAGACTTGTTTTTTGATTCAAAATTATTTTCCTTAATATCTTTTTCATTTAACCTAATTTAAACATTAAACTTACATATGCAGGCATTTTACATCAAGCAAATCATTTTACATAGATACATAGACAGTGTCAGCAGATAAGGGCCTATGGCCCACCCAGTCTGCCCATTTGAGCTTGTAAGTTCAGTTTGTTTTCCTAGAAGTCTGTTGCCCCTTACCCCTGACCTCCAGAATTCCTTTATGTCTATCCCATGCATTCTTAAATCCCGTGATTGTTTCAGCCCCCACCACTTCCTCTGGCAGGGTGTTCCACTTGTCCACCACCCATTCTGTGAAGAAATTCTTTATCATGTTTCCTCTGAATCGTCCTCCCTCCAACTTCATCCCATGCCCTCTAGTCCTGGAACATCTTTTTCGCTTAAAAATAGTGTTTTCCTGCACCCTGTTCCTTCCTGTAAGATACTTGTATGTCTCTATCATATCCCTCTCTCCTCCTCTCCTCCAGGAGTACATGTTCAGTTCCTTCAACCTGTCTTCATAGGACTTGTGATGCAATCCATGCACCATCTTTGTTGCCCTCCTCTGAACCTTCTCTACCCTATCTATGTCCTTACGTAGGTATGGTCTCCAGAACTGTACACTGTACTCCAGGTGGGCCTCACTAGTGTCTTGTATAGTGGAATTATGACCTCCCTTTTCCTGCTGGTGATGCCCCTGCCCATACATCCCAGCATCCTATTTGCTTTACCTGCTGCCTTGTCACACTGTTTCCCTACCTTGGGGTCATCGAGATGATAACCCCAAGATCCCTTTCCTGCTTGGTGCATGCTATATCCTCACCCCCCAACTGATATATTGTGCCAGGGTTTTTGTGCCCCATATGCATTATCTTGCACTTCTTTGCATTGAATTTCAACTGCCAAACCCCTGACCATTCTTCAAGTTTCTGCAGGTCGCTTCTCATTCTGTCTACACCCTCTGGTGTGTCTACTCTGCCACAGAGCTTTGTGTTATCAGCGAACAGTGAAATTCTGCCTTCTAGGTCCTGTGCAATGTCACTGATGAAGATGTTAAATAGGACCGGTCCCAGCACTGATCCCTGTGGTACCCCACTGGTCACTCTTCCCTCTGTGGAGTGACAGCCATTTACCACCACCCTCTGTGTCCTGCCACCTAGCCAGTTACCTACCCACCACACTACTGTCCTGCCCACACCATATTCCCCAGTTGTGTAATAGTCTTCTATGTGGCACAGTGTCAAAGGCCTTGCTGAAGTCCAGATAGGCCATGTCCACTGCCCTCCCGATCCACCTCCCTAGTCACCCAGTCAAAAAATTCAACGAGGTTGGTCTGACATGACCTCCCCCTGGTGAAACCATGCTGCCTTGGGTCCTGTAGTCCATTGACAGCCAGATGTTCCACCAATCTCTCCTTCAGTAGTGCTTCCATGATCTTCCCCACTACCGAGGTGAGGCTGATTGGTCTGTAGTTCCCTGCTTCCTCTTTGTTCCCACTTTTGTATAAGGGGAATACATCTGCTGTCCTCCAGTCTTTGGGTACCTCCCCTGTTTCCAGTGATCAGCTAAACAGGATAGCCAGAGGTTCAGCCACCACCTCTCTTAGCTCTTTAAGGATCCTGGGGTGCACCCCATCTGGACCCATTGCTTTATCAACTCTTATTACTTCCAGTTCATTCAGGACCCTTTCTCATGTAAAGGGACTTGTGTCCATTTCTGCACCATTCTCACCCCTTGTACTCCATTCAGACCCATTAACTTCCTCTTACTCAGTAAAGACTGAGCAGAAATACCTGTTCAATATGTCAGCTTTACTGTTGTCATCCTCCACACGGCCCCCATCCTCCCCCTTCAGTCTCACTATCCCTTCCTTTGTCTTTCTTTTTTCATTTTGGTATGAATCTTATTTTCCTAGCATTGATATTTTTAAGTTACACAATTAAGGGTTATAACTTCATAATTTTAATAAAACTTCTTAAAATAAAGTGATAGTCTTGCTCTAAATATTCTAAACTACAGAATGATATACAATTTGTAAGAAAAATCCATTATTAAAGTCTTTAAAATATTGCTTTTTTGTAGAAACTTATTTGTTTCTTTGTTCTCCAAGGAAAAGTAGACAAAGTAATGGAAATTTTAAACTCATTTCCTAAGACAAGGTTTTTTTTTCCTGGTTGTACCAGTTACTCATTTCTTATCTGCTTGTAATCATGGATACCCATCTCTGGAATGTTCAGTCTAGTCTGGATTCAAAAACATGCCTATAAATTAGTCAAGATCACAGAGATGCTTCTCTTTGCTAGTTACAGAGCATAGCGGCCAGTCTCAGGAAAGCTTTTAGTTTTAAAAGTCTCCCTGACCATTTTTTTTTCAGAACTCTGAAACTGTCTCCATTTTAAATGGTGTCATTCCTCCATTTTAATGTTTTTAAGGTTTAATCAACAGTAATCTTAACCAGAAAGAGTAAACATTTCCCATTATTAATACCATATAAAATCACATAATAATTAAAAATCAACTCTTGATAATAAAATAAAATAATTTTTTCCATTAAGGGTTTTGTCCCTACACCCCCCCACACACACACACAATAGTGACACTGGGGGTGCTCTATCCCCCAGTGTCTAAAGCTGTCCCTCCTCATTTTTTCCCTGAAAAGAAGAAAACTGTCCATTGATGTCTGTTGTGCCCCCCCCCAAAAAATAAGTCATTGACACTGGAGGTGAGCAATCCCCCAGTGTCCTCAACTGTTGCAGTACTGTCCCCTAGTAAAACCATGGGTGCTCAATCCCCCAGTGTCCTGTCCCTGAAATAAAGACAATTGTCCCTCATTTTTTCCCCTGAAAAGAAGAAAACTGTCCATTGTTTTCTGCTGTGCCATTACCCACCACCCACCCATCCCTCCCACTCAAAACTCACCACCACATACTTACCCACCAGAGGTCCATCCCCATAATCATCCTTGGACAACAGACATGTCTTCTGTCTTCAAAGCCCAACTGCAAACTGAGGTAAGTGCTTCAGTGTATTTCAATGGAGTTTTCAACTAAGTATCATAACGTGGCCATTTCTTAATATTTCTGCCCCGAATTTTCAACATATCTTTTTTGGGACCCCAGCTCATAAACAATGCAAGTGATGTTAGGTAAATCTTTCCTGAAAGGTGATCTCATTGTCACTGCATGAAATCACCTTTCAGGCAGGAGGTAAACATTTTCTCCACCATTGTTCATGAGGTGGGGTGATAAGAAAGCTATGTTGAAAATTTGGCTTAAAAATATTAAAAAAACAATAAAGTTATGAGCCTGCATTGAAATTTGCAAAGGTAGGCTCATACCTTTGGCAATTCTCAATATTTTGACCCCAAATTTTCAATATAGCAATTTCTTCACAGCACCTCATGAATGTGACAGCTGCCATTTTCAGATTCTGGCCACCATGTTGTTGGGTTGTTTTTTTTTTTGCATTCTGAAATGTGATTTTGCAGTCAGTGCACAAAATTACCTTTTGGGCAGGAGTTGAAATTTTTCTCTGCATGTGTTCATGAAGTGTGGTCATAAGAAGGGTATTTTGATAATTTGGGGCACAAATATTAAACAAGACAGTGACTCTGCCCAACATCATCACTTCTATTTTATATTCTTAACTGTTAATAAAATGATTCCTTCACTGAAGCAATTTTTTAATGTCACTTTCAGTGGTATCAGCACCACACACACCTTATGACATCAGTGCATGCCACAAACACCCAGCATTGACAAATACTTGTTTTATTTAATAACATGCTTGAGTTGGAGGTATAGTTAGTACAAGGGGAAGGTCAGGATGGATAATTGCCACAAATAAGGGGTGGATCCTAAGGTCAAGCACTGTAATATTGGTAAAGGATCACCTAGTATTTAAGGAGTGGATCCTAAGGACAGGCACTGCAATACTGGTAAAGGATTTCTTAGTATGATAATCCATTGACAAGACACAGAACCTAATGAGCCGTAATGTGAGTATTGGGACAGGACCAAAAGATGTCCTGCATCTGGTCAGTAGGTGACCATTACTTTTGGTTTCCTGTCCAAGTTTGTCAGTCAGGGACTGACAATGGCATAAAGAGACAACCTGCATAGGGTTTTTTTTTTTTTAACTAGGGTGGGTTGGTACAATAAACCAAAACAGCGAGGGTCTCAAGGTGCAAAGGGGCAGACTGCAGCACTGAAAATTACAATAATAGCAAACAATCGGAAAGCGGTGTGCAAAATAAGTCAAACAATGAAGTCAATGCTCAGGATTTTAATGTGCCAGAAAAGACAAACCAAATAAATGGAGAAAGTCCCAGCACTTCAAACCCCTGTGGGTTCTTCCTATGTCCTTAGGAAGAACTTGCAGGGGATCGAAGTGCTAGGGCTTTGTCAGTTTGTCCTGTTTGTCTTTTCTGGCACATTAAAAACACTGAGCATTGATTTCCTTGTTCATTTGACTCATTTTGTGTACCTCTTTTCAATCTTTTACTGAATTATCACAATGGCCTGAATCAGTGAAAGTACTGCTAAATAAAAATGGGGTCCCATTTAGTGCTGTCGCTGATCTTTAGAGTGTAGTTTTACCTGGTGGAGCCCCAGTAAACTATAGAATAGCACCGTGGCAAGGTTTTGTCTAGAAAGCATTCAGAAAAGTACTGTTCCAGTAAAATGGTGGGTTTCACTAGCTGTCAACAAGGCATTCAGCAACATACTGTTCCAGGAAATCAGTGGGTGTCCCTAAAGGGCTCTCTTCTCTAAATTTTTTTGACATTTTCTATCTGGTTTTGGATACCCTGGAAAAGTATTTAAGCTGGAATAATAGGGTGGGTTCCTATGTCCCTAAGGGTTTGACGTAACCTCAGACACTGGAGAATGACCAGTATGTGGTGACTGCTTCTCTGATTAAGTCTATTAAAGTATGAGGGTGCCCTGAGGCCAACCTGCAGGGTACTAGGTACACAATACTCAGGTATAATACTGTTTGAGGGAAATTACAAATCTGTGGTGTTGAGTGTGTAAAATTTGGACAGGACCAGATGTTCACTGGTACATGGATGGCAGGTGAGGACTGATGTAAATTCCCCCTCACAGATTTCCAGTGGTCTGGGACTGCTGTAGACCAAGTTGGTTATTATAACCAAAAAGGAAAGCATACTTATTGGATAGCTAATATGAGGATCTAGTCCCATTAGTTACCACTTGGTAGTGTTTGGGTAGTATTCTGAACTCTAACAATCCTATAGCTGAATTTTACACCTGGTGGAGTCCTTATATAGTGCTTATCACTATCAGCACTGTAGTTGGGTTCCCACAGTAAGTGTTTAGAAACGTGTTTTGTTACCTGGTAGATGTGGGACAGTCTGGACTATCCCTTTGAATAATGACTTTCTCATGTTTGCTTAATCTCCCTGAACTTATTCTGATAGGTCTGATATAGCGGAATTGTTGAATTTATATTGCTTAATATGCAATCCAGGGTTGATGAATTATATACCCAGGTGTACTGTATGTAAATGCTTATGAGATTCAGGGTAGGAAAGTATACTAAAAGTAAATCCAATATTTGTCTGACCGAAAGTCTGTGTGCACATCACAAATTATGATATATTATACTGAAAGCAAATTTAATAACTGAACGTTTGAGTGCAGCTCATAAATTTTGATGTAATAATTTTATTTGGCTTACACTATTCATGTGTTGTATTGTTATGGTTTTATGTATTTAATACATCTAATTATACAATGGAAAGAAAGAATCTTGGACTGTGATTGGTCAGTTTGGGGCTGGACCCATGCGTTATCCCAACACGATGCCACGGGTCTAGTCTCAGCACTGTGAACCAATGTAGATGACCATATGGACCTCCAGCATGGTGTTGATGATACTCTTTTTTTGCATCTCCTCTTAAGAAACAAAAATATTTGTTCACACTAATAAAAACATTCCTTAAAATGATTTTTTTATTTTATATATAACAACGAGCCATTGTATAATAGGAATAATGCATTCCAGGGTGTGTGTCATTTTGGATAACATCACGCCTGGGGCATTGGATGTATTTGGCCTGAGGCCTCATGCCCAACCCCCCCAGGCATGGCATTATCTCTGCATGACACACACCCTGTCATGCATTATTCCTTTATTTTAACTTATATTGTAATGATTGAAAAGTCAAACAGTAAACCAATCTGAATCTATAACAAAAATTAAAAAAATGATTATGAAGTGCCTGGCCATAAGTTACTGGCAAGGACATATGCCATGATGATAATAGCTTAAGCACAAACACCAAAGAAAAGTAACCCAGAAGCCTAAGAACCACTATAACATTACGTACAAGCCTGCAACACCAGTGACTGATCATTTAAGGTGCAGATGATGCTTCGTATACCAATGTATGGATCAAACCACATCTGAGTACATCACAATCTCTGGCTGACCTTTACTTTAATTTACAGTAGTTTAGTTTATTTATTTGCTATAGTACTCTATCTCATTGTGACTCTAGGTGCTTTACAGAATACACTGATAAAATAAACAACAAAACAAAATTTCAACATAAATATAAAACTAATTATGAAAAGTTAAAATTTAGAGGAAACAGCTTTACAAAATAAGGTCTTCAGATCCCTCTTGAAGGCATCTACTGAGGAAGCCTCTCTAACTGACCAATGTAGGTGCAGTGGCTGAAAAAGCCAGAGCACCAGATAATTGCAAGTGAACCTTTGGAATCACTAGGAGGCTCTCCTCAGATGACTGGAGATGGCGAGAAGGGTTGTGGGGCTTTAGGAGATCATGCAGGTACCTGGGCCTCAGACCATGTAGGGCTTTATAGGTCAGCAAACCAACCTTGAAGGTGATCCACCACCTGATAGGGAGCCAGTGCAGAGAGCACAGCACAGGCGTAATATGACATGACCTAGGCAGCCCAGTCAATAGCCTGGCTGCTGCATTCTGCACTAGCTGCAGGTGGCAAAGATTGACCCCTGGTAGCCCTACCCTAGCTATACATGATCTCAAGTGGTGAGGTTTCCTAAGTGTGGATTCTTTCAGCCCACTCCCATGGGTGGAACTGGGGTTTGGGGTGTGAGGAAGACTGTCACCTCCTTGAGATGATTCAGGAAAGGGGACCAAATCTGTAGAAATTTGGAAGGTATATCAGAGGCAAAGTGGGACATCCTTTCAAATCTGGTAAGCTGAGAAAGGTTGTTTTCCAAGTCAGTTTTCCAAGCTCAATCTACAAGGGTACATCGGGGTCCTCCACTAATGGAGCAAAAGGCACTTGTCCTCTATGCACACACCTTGTATCTGTTTACACTTGGTAGGACACAGTGCTGAGGAAGGTAGGAGGGAACCAAGCAAGGTGATCTTTAGCGAGTGGCTGATTGGGAAAGGAAGCACCTCATTGGCGAGACCAAACACTCACTGCCAATGTGGTTGCAGGGGGCACATTACCAAAGGATATGCAACCAGTTCCCTTCCGGTTATCCAGATCTCCAGCAGTGGTCATTTGGGAGCAAGTGAGCAGAGTGGAGAACAGCAGGAGTATGACACCACAAAAGAAGGACTTTGTTTTGTTGGAGTCAACTCCTGGGGTTTCTAACTGCAGAGTGCACTTCTCTCAGACGTGATGCCCATTCCTCTTGAAGGAGAGGTTGATTCAGGAGGGATGCCCAAATGTCCCTGGCCAAAAGGAGCTGATCCAGAATACTATCCCCAATAACCTTTTAGATGTGTCCGGCCCCACCCTATGGAGATTTTAACAAATACATTAAGGGGTGTACCTCGTCCAAAGGAAGTGAAAAGCTTAACCATGAGAGGAGAAGCACAAGGGTACTGTGGATCTGGAGATATTTCATAAATTCACATGGGTTTAGATTATATCTTCTTTGGAGGTGTTTAGTGCATTGAGGGTTGGAGTTAGTCGGTCTCACAGAGTAAACATCTTTGCAGACACCTTGGATTTTTATCTAATTTTGGAGTTCCCAACTTTAATTTGGGGGTTGTTCCATAGAGGGGTTAAGGCCAGATGAGACAGCGTCATAGGTACACATGCTTGGATTTGGGCCCATGCATGCAAGGAGTAAGAGATACAGTCTAGATATAGATGAGAAGGGGACAGTGGTTGGTGAGACTCCTCCTAGGAGCTATATCTCAATAGGAGACCATATGGCAGTCTTTACCTCCCCGTTGGAAAACAATGCAGGAACTGCATGGAGTGGAATACCAGGTGATAGCCTTTGACCAAAGGGGGGGTTCCATCTGCCTGTAGTTCAAGGGATTTGGAGTTTCACTCTACAGTATCATGGTTTGGATCCCTCTCAGAGAACCCCCCTTCCCCAACAAGGAAGTCCAGTTTATTGAATCACTTTTGAGCAATAGGGAGGGGAATGTTGGAAAGAAGGTGGAAGATGCTGGGTGCTATGACCATCTTAAAAGCCTCCACCTTACCTGCCAGGGACAGCTGGAGGGGTTTCCATCTCAAATTCAGTCCCAAGCTGTTATAGTAGCAGGGAAAAATACAAAGCTGATAACAAGCAGGTAGCAGCCATGATACAGCATTGAACAAAGCCCAGTGCTTACTACAGTTGGGTGGCCAGCCCAAACAATGAAAAGACAGTCCATGTATCCAGCTATGTACTATGGGTGCTGAGGAATGTTGTTTAACTTTTTGTAACAGAAAGCTAAAGAATCCATGGAAAAAATCACTATTTTGCTTGAATATACTGCTTTTGTCATTTGTGTGAGTGCTACTATATATGTACTGTTTTTTCATTGTTTGGGCTGGCCGCCCAATTATAGTAAGCACTGGGCTTTGTTCAATGCTGCATTGTGGTTGACACCTGCTTGTTCTCTACTAAGTGCCTTCCCAGCCATGGATCGCAAACACCATGAGGGATCCTGGTGGTTTTCACACAGAGTGTGATTTTTTTCCTCTCCAGCATCTATTGTGGCTTGTTGTAATAAAGTAATTTACACAATCTACAAAATAATGAGTGATACTGAACAACTGACTGCAACTGAAAGAAACTTCAGCTAAAGTTGGGAAGCCACAGACAGTTTTGAAGACTGAAGAAAAAAAGCAAGAGAAAAGCTGCAGAGCACAGAGGTAAATAACAAGAGCATTACTAATATAAAGCTCACATTTCTAAACTTGGAGAAATTGCTCTGTAAAGAAATTGAGGTTACTTACAATATTTCTACATTGGAATAATATTTAAGTAGAAAACAAGCACCGAAAGGACTTAGAATCACTGTTGTACCATCTAGTGAGATTGAGGAATTTCAGTTCAGAGAAGACTGGATAAAGGCAGTGTGCAAATGTGCAGGGTATGTCACTGAACTGCTAATAAAGAATGAAATTTGCAAACATGCAGAGCTGGAGAAAGAGCTGGATGTAGCAAAGGAGGCAGTGTTCAAACTGAAGGCAAATCCACAATATAAAGATCTGGACACACAACAAAATAAATTTCATAAACATGAATTAGAAGTTATTAAAAGAAAAACTAAAAAAAATACTCTTAAGGCATCAAACAGACTATGATGATGGAAACATAGTGAACTGGCCAAGACCAAGCTCAAACAGCAGAGGGCACTTGAGGGTAGTTTTGCTCAGATAGTATTCTATAAATTTGGATACCACCAGATAACAGACGTTTGGCTAGACAGTGGATTCAGTCAGATAGTGGAGCTATCCAACCGCAGATTCGACCAACCCAGATCCAGTTTGGATCCTTCAGATCCACAGTCAGATCCCTGAACCTGTTGCTGGATCTGACTGCAGATCCCTGGATCTAACACTGGATACAACCCTGGATGGTGTGGGATATGACCTGGGATCCGACCTCCGACTTAGGTCAGATCCCACATCAGATCCTGGGTCGGACACAGCCACTATATGATGGATCACAATCTGACCTTCAAAGGCATTATTCAAGCATCACTACTTGAGGGTTAGATTTTCTGGTGGGAAAAAATCAAAATATGAATTGAGCTCAATCAACAAGTAGACCCAGAGAAGTGAGTGAAACTAATATTCAGCAACAAGGTCCCATTTTACCAAAGAAAAATCTTCAAAGAACAGCAAAAGAAAGGAAAGAACCATACAGGGTAAAAGAGGTGGGAGAAGCAAGTGATTCAACAACAGAGAGAGCCTTGAGGGAATGCAAAAAAAGATCTGAATTACAGATAATTAACCTTGCCAAGCTATCCTTGACAAAAAGACAAGAATCAGTTCTTAAAAATGGTCTCGGCTTTATCCTGATCCCTCCGGTAAATTAATTCTGCATCTTTGTGAATCTTTATAAATTCTACAGAAAATTAAAACAAACTATTTTTCCAGCAAAGATTAGAGCATATACCCTCTATAATATACATGGGGTGACTACTGAAGAGAGAGCGTCATCTGTGGAAGACCTGGACTTTGTTCCAGGAGCCATATCAGAACTTAATCCATTTGAAAGTGAAAGGGAAATGCATCAGGATTTGAACCTGGACAGTTCTTTGTTTTCCATGAATTGGATTGTATCTGATACTGAGCCATGTGGAGATCTAAGCCCTAACACAACAGGTAATGCTACTGCTTTGAGTGGTAACCTATTGCGTGACTTTAAGATGCTAGAATCCCTGTGGCTTGAAAATCAAGACAGTGATGACCTTTTGAGCTCCCATGCATCCGGTGGGACAAGACTTTTAACTGCTAATAAACACATTTCGGCACTGAGGAAAGAACAAATTTAAAGATCGATCTGTATTTTGTTCTAAAATAGTTAACAGTGCTATCACAAGTTTTAAAAAAATTGTGTGCAGGCAGGTCAAGGACATCCTGAATGGGAATGCTGCTGCTAGAACTAGTGAGATGTCGAACAGTAACAGAAACTTCAGTACTAAGAATTTAACTAGGAATGAGAGGTTACAGTTAGAGAGCTTATGTACTGAGTTTTCTGTGGTTATAAAGCAGGCTGACAAGGGTGGCAACATAGCCATCCTTGACAGAGAACATTGGAATTGCTTTGATATTATTAAATGATGAAAGGAACTACATGAAATTGAGGTCTGATCCATCCATAACATTTAGTAAAAACCTACACCTACAACTTACATCAGCAATATCATGGGGCAACATTACTGAGTCTGAATATTGATAGATATGGCAAGATTATCCGGTGACACCTAGATTATATATTTTGACTTAAATACATAAAGACAAGGAAAATCCACCTGGTAGATCCATTATTTTGGGAACAGAGTCTTTAACACAGGACCTTGGCAGATTTATAGATTTCGTCTTACAATTGAATGTTATGGCACTTAAATCTTACATTCAAGAAACCAAGACTTATTAAGTAAGCTTAGGAATGTCACCTGGGTTCCTGATTTTTGTTTGGTTAGTAATCCATATAGATGCCTTATATATTTCTATAAGGCATCATGATGGTCTTAATGCAACCAGACATTACTTAAAGAAACTGAGCGAATCTGAATTCTTACCAGTAGAGTTCATCATGACCTCTTTAGAGTTCATGTTAACATACAATAATTTTGAATTTGATGGATCACAATATTTACAGGTCTGCAGCACAGCAATGGGTGCAGCAATGACACCAAGCTATGCAACCTCAGTTTGGGGGTATTGGGAAGAAAACATCTTCAATGAGGAAATTAATCAATTCTTTTAAAATGTGACATACTGGTATTGATTTATAGATGATGTGATATGTGATCTGTACTGTATCTGGCAGGATGAAATGAGTGAAGCACCAGAATTTATTAAGTGGCTAAACATAAATAATCTGAATTTAAGATTCACACACACAACTGATAAAAATTAAATTTTGTAGACCCAACAATATCAGTTAAAGAAAAAATAAGTGTTGTAGACACCAAATACTTTAGAAAAACTAGAGCAATTAATTTTTATTACATGTTATTAGTGCCCACCCTCCCAATCTTAAGAAATAGATGGACAACAGTCAAAATATCTGGCATCAATAAATTCAGAATTTGGATCAGCATCGTTCCAGTCAGCCTCATGCCAAAAATGAGATACTTTGCTTTAAATATACAAACCATTTTACAACCCTAACTTCACTGCCTGTTCAAAAAAGTCAGTTTCAGTGAAAGGCTGCTGATGATGTCATCTCCAGAACTCTCAGTCTAGTCTTCCCCGTCATTGTCAGCATGCTTATAAAAGCTGTTTCTCCAAAGTTTGAAGATCATGTACAATAGTTTTCACAAGTAAAACAGGCAGCACCATTTGAAAAAACATTGCTATAAAAACTATGTGTTTCAGGTTTTGTAACAAAGTTGACACATTTGTATTTTTATTTAGTTATTTATTGTTTTGGTGCCTTTTTGTTGTGGTCCTTTTCTCCAGGGTTGCTGAATGCTGAATCAAAGCACACTGCAGTGAGATTTGTAGACTGAATAACTTTCTGATGTGGTGGAAGGCTGTGCTCATTCACACCCGTCCTTCAATTGAGGTGATTTCTCAGGATAGTACTTTAAAACAAACATTTGTCAATGCTGAATGTTATCTTGCTGATGATGGCATTGGTAGTGCAGGAGTTAGAGAGATGCATTATAGAAATGGCAGTGAAGTATGGAACCCCCACACCACCCTGCAGAGACTGACAGGAACTGAGGTGTGCCTCTGGGTCATCTGCCATAACGCTCATGCCATTTCACCTCACCCTAATCTGCAGACTCTGACAAGTATCACATTGTGCATTGGGGTCTTCAGGCCTTATGCTTACCCCATTCCATAAGGAAATACATTGAGATGGATGCAGTATAGGAGAATGGGGTGAACCTTGGGGCTGAAGAGTCCAAGGCACACCTTGATGCCTGTCAGTGGCTGCAAGGTGGAGGTGGGGGTGGAATGGCATGAGCATTACAGCCGACAATCTAAAGTCATACCCCTGACGCTGGTCAGTCTTTACAGGGTGGGACGTTATGGTTAGAAACCCTAACACCACAGGTGTTTGCTGGTATTTGAACTCTAAATTTTCAACATGGGCTTTTTGTGACTTCACACCTCATGAAAGCATTTGGGACCTCTGCTCACGAACAGTGGCACTATGATTTTGTTAATCTGTCCCAAACATTGATGTCCCACAGTGACCATGCCATTCTACGCCAGATGTGCGAAACCATATTTCGGGTAGGATGTGAAAAATGACAGCTGTACTGCTCATAAGAAGGTGTGAAGAAATGGCAATGTTGAATATCTGGAGTGAAAATATTAAAAATTCTCAAAGTTACGAGCGTGCTTGGAAACTGCACATTACACACTCGTAACACAGTCATTGTGTGGAATTTTGTCACCAAATTTTAAACATAGGCATTTTGGGACCTCCGCTCATGAACAGTGTCACTATGATTTTCTTAATCTGTCACGAACATTGATTTCCCACAGTAATCATGCCATTGTGCGCCACATGTGCGAAAACACATTTTGTGTAGGATGTTAAAAATGACAGCTGCACTGTTCATAAGGAGGTGTGAAAAAAATGGCAATGATGAAAATCTGGAGTGAAAATATTAAAAATTGTCAAAGTTACAAGCGTGCGTAGAAACTGTGCAACACACACTCATAACACAGTCATTTTTTGGGAATTTGTTCAAATTTGTAGCATAAGCTTTTTGGGAGCCGACCTCATGAACACTGATACTGGTATTTTATTAATCAGTCCCAAAAGGTGATTCCACGCAGTGACTGCAAAATCACTTTTCGGGACCGAATAAGGAAATAACAGTGACTGAGTTCATGAGACCCCCAGTTTAAGAACCCCATGCTGAAAATTTGTAGCCAAAAGTTGCAAAAATGACTGAGATATCTACCTAAGTTGAACCCCCTCCCCCTTTATGCCATTATATAGCTTACCAGCATTTCTTCAGTTCGTGGTCGACTTTGAAGAGTGCAGACATGTTCCCGCTCCACCAAAGATCATCACGCTGGGCTCTGGAGGTAACTATGGAGTGAGGGGAGTGTGGGGAGGTGGGGTGTGCAGAGGGAGGGTGTGGGTTGGGGGAGGGTACCCGACACTGAGGGACTGATTTCTTTGTTTCGGGTTACTAAAACAAATGTAAAAAACAATCATCACGGACCGTTTTCTTTGTTAACTGGACACACTGTTGTGGGATCCCAGTGTGTCCCATTTGTTTGGGAGGGTCATGTTAGACACACTGGGGTGGGCTCCCAGTGTGGCACACAATTGGGGCAAGGCAGAAAAGTGGTGATGTAATGTGAGGGTTCAACATACCAACAGGGGGACTGGGCCCCCATCGGCAAGCATGTCTGTGTTTGGGCGGATGATGCAGAAGGGGATTGGGCACCCCCTCAGCAAACAAAAACAGTAAAGGTGGCACATATACTGATGGGGGATTGGGAACCCCTGAAGTTGGCTTCCTGGGGACTGTGACAGGCAGACAGCGACATCTGCCGCCCACCATGTTTATTGAAATGTTACACCAGGCAAGGCATGCCCTGCAATGATGGGTTGCGCCCTCATTGCAGCAGCAACTTATTTCAAGTTGGTGACACACTTTTCAACTGCTGTCATAGACAGCATGTAATTTCATCTGTGCCACAGAGCCCAGCCTGACAAAGCAGTGGCACCATTTGCCACAACACCACTGCACCTCCAAAACCTGCTATTCCAAACTACCACAATATGTTGTTTGCGCATGCGCAAGACAACATAACAATTATTCTATCCCCCTGTAAATGGGGGTGGGAGAGGCAATGCTGTTCTGAAACCTCACTATGAGTTTCTATGCAGTAGCCAACCCAAACAACCTAGTGTTTTCTCCCTGGCAGGCTGTTACCTGACCTACATTCAGGCTCATCTATGTTGTATTCCACATTTGTCTTTGAGGGCATATACCTTGTTCACCTGAACAGATTGATACAACAAAGAACTTTGGAGAAAAATGGCCATAGCTATGTGTTTATTAATAAATGAATTATAAATATACATTAGCCTCAGTGTGATTTGCTCAGCTAGGTCGCCTTGGAGGCAATATCGCTCACCATGGAGCAGATAAATTATTGATGGTTGATCCTACAATCAAACAGGACCCCACAAGGGCAATAGCCTCCAGGGCAAGAGGGATGGCTGTATGACTGGCTGCAGTTTAATTCTCCCCCGTCAGAGGACCCACCATGCCATGGGCAGATGCCCAAAGAGGGTGCCTATCCAAACTCTAGCCATCAGAACCACCCACCTGTTAGCCTCAGGGAGATCTGTCTGGCCAAGACATGTGATCCCCTGTTACCCCCCTCCAAACGGCCTTCCAAGACTACCAAGCCACCACATGGTGAGTGCTACCCAGCTCAACCCCCCATGAGCACTTCAAACCAATGCTCTCTCCACTGCCCGTGTATGTCCTCCAACAACAGATCTAGCCCTTTCTCTGACAGATGTACTCCATCATCTCTATACAAACCTGGCCTTTTTACAATCAAGTCTGGGTGCCTTACTATTGACCCCCCCACCTGAGTCCATAACTGGCTGTTTTGATGAGTTCTGCAGCCGGCGCACTTTCTCAACTGCCCTGATGTTACGGGTGTGCCATCATTGCTGTCTCTGAACTATGTCAGACCAATTTTAATGCACCCTTGGCCACCACTGTTTCAGTATCACCAGGTCCTTACACACCCTGTCCTTTAACTCTATTGCCAATATGGCTACCAGATCATTTCCCCCAAAGTGAATTACTAATACTGTGGGTTGTTCCCTGTGCCAGGCTTTGGTACATAATGTTGCAAGTAAATCAGCCTATCTCAACCTGTGCTGTCCTAACCAAAGCACCTCTGCCTTTTCAGGTGCCAAAAACAAGTTCTCTCCTCCTTGCTACTGCCTGGCCCAAATGGCTGCACAATGGATGTATGAATGGCCACAGATTCAAATCTGCACTGCTCGGGCTGCAAACCGCTGTGCAAAATAAAGCAAGAAAGAGTTATAGCATATAAGGTCCAACATATCTTTTGAATGCCTGTGACCTCCATCTGCCTGATGCCTGTATCCGACTATCTGACCATCCCTCTGCTCTTGATATGATAGCGCATCAAGTCTTAAAGGAGTGTATGTTAAATTGTTCTGCCATGAAGCCCAGCTGGTGCAGGGTCTTCCGTAACACATGCCTGAGTTGGTATGCTGTTAGAGGCCCCCATCCCTGTGTCTAAAGAAAGCCCCCCCATTGCTAAATGCTTATGTATGCAATGGGATGAAGTTGGAGGGAGGACAATTCAGAGGAAACGTGAGGAAGAATTTCTTCACAGAACGGGTGGTGGACAAGTGGAACACCCTGCCAGAGGAAGTGGTGGGGGCTGAAACAATCACAGGATTTAAGAATGCATGGGATAGACATAAAGGAATTCTGGAGGTCAGGGGTATGGGGCAACAGACTTCTAGGAAAACATAAACTGAACTTACAAGCTCAAATAGGCAGACTGGGTGGGCCATAGGCCCTTATCTGCCGACACTGTCTATGTATCTATGTATTCTGCACCCATGCTCGAATATCCCATTGGATCCCCTGGAGTGCAGACAAGCTGCACCAACACCCGCAGGCATCTTGGTCAGTCTTGCTCTAATGTAGGCAGACAAAGACTCCTGGCGTTATAACCTCAAAGTCATCATCCTTCAGTGCCACCGGATCCTGATGGCCTTGCTGGGCTGCATGAGTTCAGACACTAAATGCCCCACAAAACACCACCAAGTAAGCTGTCCAGAACAGCTGGGCTTCATCCAGGGATGACCATACCTTCAGAAGCTCATCCCAGATTTGTTTAAATATAGGTGGGCTAATCAGGTGGTGGCTTTCTGGGCTCTTTGTGGCTCAGCGTGCCCAACCTTTCAGAATCTTCTGGAGAGGGAAAGCCCTTGTGGTATCAACATAGCCCCTGGCTTTCTGAAACAGGCTATGCTGGCTATGTGCTGTTCCACTATTGCCGGGGTGCCCCCGGTGGTTTTTGTATAACACTTATTCACACAGCTGTGCTAATGAGATAGGTCATGTTGCCACCCACCCTTGTGCCTCTTGTACCTCCACAAAACTGTCCAGCCCCCACTGGTACACTGTTTGTGTTCTAGGTGCTAGTGAATTCCTCATTAACTACCAGGTTTCTAGGCTATCAATTCCCATAGAATGCAGGGACTTCCCTGGGCTGGTAGTCTGCCACTGGTGCCAACTGTCAAAATCTCTGCCACTGAGAACAAGAAAGAGTATCAGCGATGCCCTTTTCAATGCCTGGAACATGCTCAGCCTTAAAATTGATGTTCAGCAACAAGCGTTTTAGGACAAACACCCTCATAAGGTTGTCTATCAGGCCCTTGCCACCTAACTGTCTGCTCATGGCATGCACCACCCTGGTGTCATCAGTCCTGAAGGTGATGAACTTGTCCTTAAGACGGTCACCCCATATCACCAAGGCCCCCCAGAGAAGGAGAGCAAGCCATTGGGCGCTTAATCCTTCTCCCCCCTGGCTGACCCACCACCAACCCAAGTCTGTTTCCAAACCCAGGTCGCCGGCGTGGAGTGAGGTGTGGCATCCAGCACCTCAAATCTCAGCACCACTGGGCCATCTTCACAATATGTTGATCATTAATCTGTAATCAAGACACAGCCATGGCCACACTCCTCTTTCTGGTGCTTAAGCTTACGCTGCCACACAGTAACAGGGGTTATTGACTGTGGAAGATTCTTAATACCCCTTGTTTCTCTCTTTTTTTTTTTTTTTTGAGGAAAGAGGCTCCTTAACCGAACCTGGGAACTGCTAGGCCACATATTGCTGACCAGTAAAACCTGCCACTGCCTCTCAGCTGCCTTGAGAACAAGCCTCAGTTGCCTGGCAGCTTGCTAGGAAACATCCATTACTATTCAAGGGGTCACTCCTGAAAAAGGGACCTCAGCTCTCAGTGGATTTACCCAGTTACCAAAATCTAAATAAATAAATAAATAAATATTCCATTCATTTAAATTATAGCTCTTTCACCAGGAACTGGAGAACTCAAGTACACTGAATTAAGGATTCTAGTGCTGCTTATCTAAAGGGTAATGAACTGCTGGCCTAGTCCGTCTTATACCTTGGGCTGACCACTGCAAGGTCCATGAATCTGGTAAGGTGGGTAGGCTGGTGCAGAAACCAATGACTTCCAGCTTATTCTGGTCCAATCTAGGAACCCTGTGGCTCTAAGAGTGTTCCGTTTTTTTTTTTTTTGTGCGTGTTCCTTTAAGGGGATGAAAGTTAAAATGGTGGCCATCATAGAGAGGCTTTACCTCTCATAAGCTGGCAGTGTACCTTAAAATGCACATGTGCACTTCCCAACATGATCAGCGGCCACGCTGTGTCATCTTGAAGATGGCGGCTGCCACAATAATGTGCATGCATGAGTGTTGTATTGACTCACATGTGTGCAGGATGCCACGGCTTCATTTCTTTCCCAGGCATGCACTGATGAAAGATGTCACTGCGCATGCCTAAGAGAGGAGCATCTATGGAGACCACTGGGGGAACACTAGTGTTGATAGCTCCCCCCAGGCCACTGTGAAGCCGCACCAACGACCCCACTCAAATACAAATACATTTATTTTTTTGTAGTATTTATACCCCCACTCCTGGGACTGCGGCATACACATGCGTGCATACATGTGGAGGCATGCATACATGCCAGGATCTGGCAGTCCCTTCCACCCCATCCAGACTTGCGTCACGCTCCTCTCACCTGCTCTCCCACCCGGACCACCACGGTGGGGCGGGTTTCTGGGCGGGTTGCCACCCCAGGAGGGGAGAGCTGCATAGCAGTCAATCCCGCTCTGACCCTCCCCCCCAAGCTGGCACCCCAGCAGCCCGATGTAGTTCTTGAACCCACGTTGCTGGCGCGGGGCAAGGTAAGGCATCCAGTGCCTCAGCCCTCTGTGCCACTGAGCCGGCCCTCCTGGCATTCTTTTTGAACTGGAAGAGAGTTTTCCTTTTAACCTTGTTTATACCCGTAAGGTCCTTGAACATCTCAATCATATCACCCCTCTCCCTCCTTTGCTCTAGGTTGTTCATATTGCGGTCCCTCACTCTCTCCTTATAAGGCTTTTGCTGTAACCCTTTGACTATCTTTATTGCCCTCCTCTGCACCGCTTCCATCCTGTCGATGTCTTTACGAAGTTGTGGCCTCCAGAACTGCACACAGTACTCCAGACGAGGCCTCACCAAGGGTTTGTACAGTGGAACTATTACCTCCTTCCTCCAGCTCATGATACCCCTCCCACTACAACCCAACATTCCACTTGCCTTACCTACTGCTTTGGCTGACTGTCTGGTGACTTTCAAGTCAGCTGTGATAATGATCCTCAAGTTCCTTTCCTCCCTTGTAACTGTCAACAGCTTGCCCCCCATCCTGTAGCTTACTCCTGGGATTTTACTCCCTACGTGCATGATTTTGCACTTCTTTGTGTTAAACCTCAGTTGTTACGCTTCAAACCATCTCTCCAGATTTTTCAGGTCCCTTCTCAATGTTTCCACCACTTCTGGCATATCTACCCTGTTGCAGATCTTGGTATCATATACAAACAGGCAAACTTTTCCCTCCAGCCCATCTGCGATGTCGCTGATGAAGACATTGAAGAGGACTGGCCCAAGTACCAAACCCTGAGGTACCCCGCTGGTGACCTCCATTTCATCTGAGTGAGTTCCATTTACCACCACCATCAGTTTTATGCCCCCTAGCCAGTTTATAACCTATCTTAATACCTTGTGGCTCACCTCCAGATTTCTGAGTTTGTGAAACAGTCATATGTGGAACGGTATTAAAGGCTTTGCTGAAATCAAGGTAGGCGATATCCACCATCCCCTCTTGGTCCACTGCCTTTATAACCCAGTCAAAGATATCGATCATATTTGTTTGGCAGGACCTTCCTTCTGTGAAACCATGTTGCCTGGGATCTAGGGCTCCAATGCCATCCAGGTACTCCACTGTCCACTCCTTTAGGAGTGACTCCATGATCTTACTGACAACAGATGTAAGTCTAACTGGCCTGTAGTTCCCTGCATCCCCTTTGCAGTCATTCTTATGAAAAGGGACATTTGCCCTTCTTCAGTCCCCTGGGACTGTTCCAGTGTCCAGTGACTCACTGAACAGGTCCACTAGAGGGGTTGCAAGTTCCATCCTCAGTTCCCTCAGGATCCTTGGATGTATGCCATCTGGACCCATGGCTTTGTCCACCCTTAGCTTAGTAAGCTCTTCCAGGACCTTTTCCACTGTGAAAGGGCTGGCATCTACCTTCTTCCCCTCCATTTCTTTGAAGTCCCACCATGGACCCTGCCCTTCTCCCTCCACAGTGAAGACGGAACAGAAGTATTTGTTTAAGATGGATGCTTTTTCCTTGTCTCCCTCCACACACTCCTCCCTATCCCTTTGAGTATAGCTATCCCACCTTGGCCTTCCTTCTCATGCTGATGTACCTAAAGAATGTCTTGTCTACTTTCTTAACACAGTGAGCTATTCCCTCTTCCATTTGATTCTTAGCACTCCTTACAGCCTTCCCTGTCCCCTCAGACAATTCTGGTACATTTCCTTGTCCTCATCCCTTTGTGACTCCTTGTACCTTCTGAAGGCTAGTTTCTTGGCCCTCACCTTTTCTGCTGTTGCCCTCAAGAACCAAAGTGGTTTCTTTCTTCTCTTCCCCTTACTCATCAGCCTTACACATTGGTTTGTGACTTCTATTATGGCTTCCTTGATGTGTGTCCATTTCTCCTCTACTCTCCCCCCCATCTCCCTTTCTTTTTGCTAGAGTTTCCTGAGCCTGTAATCCCATCTTGGTAAAGTCTGACCTTCTGAAGTCTAAGACCCTTGCTTTTATATGAGTTAACTGAGTCCCTATGTCCACTTTGAACCACATCATATGGGAATCACTGGACCCTAGTTGACCTTCCACCTGGAGGTCTTATTCTAATTCTGCAATGTAGCACTTTTGGCAGGAGTTCCTCTTTAACCCTTGCATAGCCACGGACTGACATATCAGTCCAAAGTTCCTATACGTTCTAATTCTGTCAGCAGCCTAAGGTTAAGAGATCAACCCCTTTCAGCCAGTTACTCAAGCTTCACAGGAACTACAGCACCAATAAATCCTTCAGTGAACATGCGGATGAACTCATTCAGAAATTCTTAGATAGAGGTTATGATAAGGAACTACTACTGAAAACCAAAAACAAAGTTTTACAAACACCTAGGGACTCACTGATTTCAGGCTGAGATGATGGAACTGATCATATAAGTATAAATCCCTCAACATCTATAACTGAATACAATCATGTTGCTGTTAGGATAGGCAATGTGATACATAGGAACTGGCTTATACTGTTAAGTGATGTAGAGGTAGGACTAGCAGTTGATAACTGCCCAAGGGTTACTTTTAGCAGGGCAAGAACTTTGAAAGACCATTTGGTACACAGTAGCTTAATGGAACCTACTGAGCTTGAGCAACAAAACATTGAATCCAGCAATTGGTTACCTTCAAGACCGAAGGGATTTCATAATTAAGAAAAGCAGCATTTGCAAACATGCCTTTCCATGTAACATGTTTAAACATCCTAAAGTCAAGGATATCAGTGTCTCTATCAGAGAACTGATCACTTATGATGCCCCCTATGTAGTCTATGTGTTATGGTATAGTTGCCATTTGGTGTACGTGGGCAAAACTGTCCACCCACTTAAGCAAAGAATACAAGACCATGTTCGCACTATTGTGAACGAAAAACAGAGCACCCCTATGGGTGTGCATTTTTCTCAGTCACATGACTCAAAACCAGATGATTTATTATTTATAGATATTGAATTTGTTCCAGCCCCAAAACGGGAAGTGGTAGACTAAATTTGCTTTTACAAAAAGAAAGCAAATGGATTTTTGAACTAAATAGTGTAAAGTCAGATGACCTAAAGGTGGGCAAGCAATGTGAGAAGGCAGTAAGGAGGGCTGGGGGGATACTGATATGCATAGGGAGAGGCATCAACAGTAGAAAACAGGAAGTTGTTATCCCTCTGTACAGACAGTTAGTGAGACCCTATCTGGAGTACTGCGTGCAATTCTGGAGACCCCATCTCTGCAAAGACATACACAGAGTGGAGGCTGTTCAGAGGAGGGCAACCAAAATGGTGCAGGGTCTGCACCAGAAGACATATGAGGAGATACTAAAGCAGCTTAATATGTATACCACTGAGGAAAGGAGAGGGGGGGGGGACATGATAGAAACTTTCAAGTATCTCAAGGGAATTAACAAAGTACAATAGGGTAGTATCTTTCAGAAGAAAAGATGTGCAAGAACAAGGGAGCACAATTTGAAGATAGAGGGGGACGTCTCAGAGGTAATGTTAAAAAGTATTTTTTCACAGAGAGGGTTGTGGATGCATGGAACAGCCTTCCTGAGGAGACTGTGGAGTTAGGAACAGTGGAAGAATTCAAGAATGCATGGGACAGGCATAAAGCAATTCTAGTGGGGGTAGGAGGAAGTAAGCTGTTGATTAGCTAGGCTCTGCAACTTATCCATCAGGTAGGGAAGTGGGCCAATCAGTCCTTATCTGCCTTCAAATTCTATGTTTCTAAATTAGGGATGGGCGAACCGGTTTGTCAGAAATATGAACTGACCCGAACATGCTGAACTGTTTGTAAATGAACTGCTTTCGAACACTTTCAACTGTTTGGATCAGTGCGAACAGCCATAGTATCACAGGAAATGCAGAATGAGAAGGGCCAGAGCAGGAAGAACCCACAGGAGGGACCAGACACAAGTCCTTGGTTACTCATTGGTTGGACAAGCTGTCCATCTTCCTAAGGTGGTACCTGATTGTGTTTTCTCTAGCAACCCATGTGGACTACCTTAGGAGGTATACAAAGGAATACAGGACAGAGAAGGAACAGCAGCTTCTACAGGCTGCCCCATGATTTTGTGCTTGTGCGTGCTGCTTCATTTGCTCATTGGGCAAGAAAGAAGTCAACTTGTAGACTCAGAAAAAAATCTAATTGCTTTTAGTATTTATTTGAAAAAAGAACTAAAAGAAAACTTGGGAGTGGGGAGTTGGTGACTTGGGATCAGGAATGGATTAGTCAGAGCTGAGGACTGGGATGGGTTTGGGAGTGAGATTCTGGGATTGGGGAGTTGGAAGAGAAGACTCAGGGAGGAGAGTAGGAACTTGAAGACTGAGGGCAAGTGAATAAGTCAAGACAGACAAGAAGAAAAAAGACTGAAGTGCTAGAGCCAGACTGCCAGTTTTTTGGGGGAGCAGCAGAGGGCGTGAACTGTGCCACTCATACCACACCACTCCGTTAGCCTTCTTGCTGTTTGCCCAATTGCCTCCCCCAACAACGTCAGCTCAGTTCTCCTGCCTGCGTTCACTGCTCAGTCACTTCAGTGGGGATTTATTAATTTTATTATTTTATTTTTTATTATACAATCTTTGGCTCAGTGGGCATTCTGTCACATCACGTGGAATAAATAAAAATAAAAATCCTTGAAGGAAAAGTACTGAGTCAGAGAGGGTTAGGTCAGGCAGCGTCCCAGATTGCATACTGTCTGTGTGAATCCCCCCCCCTCCAAGAAGCCAGTGATCTGTCATCTTCCTTGCAGTGCTCGCTCGGTGGGGTATAAGCTTTGGCTCAGTGGCAGGGCATTCCGTCACATCACATGGAATAAATAAAAAAATAAAATAAAATCCTTGAAGGGAAAGTACTGTGTGATGGAGGGTTAGGCCAGGCAGAGTCCATGGTTCTCCTTTGGTGGCAGCAGTGCCTGCAGCATCAGCATATAGCCTAGGTGGTGGGCGAGATAAATTCTGTGTGTGAAATAAAATCTGCCAGCCAGTCACCAGTGTCACTTCTTGCATACGGTCTGTGTGACCCCCCCCCCCAAGAAGCCGGTGATCTGTCATCTTCCTCCCTGTGCTCGCTAGGTGGGGTATAAGTTTTGGCTCAGTGGGCAGGGCATTACGTCACATCATGTGGAATAAATAAAAATATAAAATAAAATCCTTGAAGGCAAAAAGTACTGTCAGAGAGGGTCAGGCCAGGCAGGGTCCCCCAGAATCTCTATAAATATACTAGCAGCAGTGCTGGCAGCATCGCCCTTAGCATAGGTGGTGTGTGAAATAAATTATGTGTGTGAAATAAAATCTGCCAGCCAGTCATCAGTGCACCAGTGCCACTTCTTGAATACTGTCTGTGTGATTCCTCCCTCCAAAAAGCCAGTGATCTGTCATCTTCCTCCCTGTGCTCACTCAGTGGGGTACAAGCTTTGGCTCAGTGGCAGGGCATTCCATCACATCACGTGGAATAAATAAAAAAATAAAATCCTTAAAGGGAAAAGTACTATGTCAGAGAGGGCTAGGCCAGGCAGAGTACCTGATTCTCTGTTGGTAGCAGCAGCTTGCCCTTAGTGTAGGTCGATCAATCAATCAATCAATTTTTTATTTATAAAAGGTGCCTTTCCAAAGTTCAAGGCACCTGTACATAAAATCACATAAAACCATGACAGACATAAAATTCTAACATATATAACCAAAAGTTATCAGCAATAACAATAATAAGAACTAAAGTTACTGAAATATTAAATATTATCGCTAAAAGCTAGGCCAAAGTGGTATGACTTGAGTTCATGCTTAAAACTTTGGATAGTCAGGCAGTCTCTTGTCTGATGAGGTAGAGAATTCCATAGAGTAGGGGCCGCAAATGCAAATGAACAGGCCCTAGGCATTTGTAAATGAATCCTGGGAATCTCTGGCAATCCCTCGTCAGTGGATCAGAGAGACCGGGGGTAGGGAGGGAGGGAGGCGGTAGAGAGAAAGGAGATCTTGCAGGTAGTGGGGTCCCTGGTCATGTAGGGCTTTATAGGTCAGCAAACCGACCCTGAAGGTGATACGCCACTGCACTGGCAGCCAGTGCAGTCTGTGGAGCACAGGCGTAGTATGACTGGTTCTTGAAGTACCAGTCAAAAGCCTGACAGCCGCATTCTGCACCAGCTGAAATCATCGGATATCAACCCTCGGTAGCCCTAGGTATAGGGCATTGCAATAGTCAAGGCGGGTGGTCACGAAGGCATGGACCAGTGCTGGAAAATCCTCGGGGGGACCAAGTGTTTCACCCGGGTGATATTCCTTAGATGGAAAAAAGAGGTCTTGACATGGCTGACACCTAAGCTTTCAGGGTCAGACCGCTGTCAAAAATAGCACCTAGATTTCTCGCCAGGTCGACGGTGGCAAGCTGGATACCCCCGAGCCAAAGACCTGAAGGTTGTCCAGCTGACACACCTTGCTCCCGATGATCTGTGTCCACCACCAACACCTCAGATTTGTCCGTATTCAACTCCAGCCAACTAGCACTCATCCAATCCTGAATCTCGCATAGGCAGTTGTTAAACACACACCAAGAGAGCAGCTCCCCATTCGGGCACAAAGGACATGTACAGTTGGGTATCATCTGCATAGCAGTGAAATCCCAAACCGTACTACCTAATAATGTCTCCTAATGGCAGCATATACACAGCGAACAACATGGGTGCCAAAATGGAGCCATGTGGTACCTCGCAGGATAGGGGAAGATGGTCAGAGGAATAAATTCCTGAGACCACCGTCTGAGTCCTACCCTCAAGGAATGATCAAAAACATCTGAGGTCAGTATCAGACAGTCCACAGATGAACCACAGGTGCTCCAAAAGCACACCATGGTTCATTGTGTCAAATGCCACCGAGAGATCAAGGAGGACCAAGATGGAACGGATCTTCTGATCTCTCACTATTAGGAGATCATTAAGCACCTGAACAAGGGTAATTTTGGTGCTATGCCTCTTCTGAAATCCAGACTGGAGAGTGTCATAGACATTGTGGATGTATAATTGATCATCCAGCTGCAGCGCAACCACCTTCTCAATAACCTTCCCAACAAAGGAAAGGTTAGAGATAGGTCTGTAGTTGGGTCAAGGGAGGATTTTTTCAGGAGTGGTTGCTCAACCACCTCCTTCAGGGGGCATGGGGAGACTCCCCTCTCCAATGACCTCCAGATTATCTTAGGAATTAGACTAGGAACAGGCTGATTTCCTCAACCTACCCCACAAGGAGATGCATCGGGCCTGGATCCAAACTACATCTGGTGGGCTGCAGGATATGGATGATCCTCACAATGTCCATGTAATCCATCCGGCTGAAGTCAAACCAGACAAATTGGGTGCTTGCAGCCTCCTGTTGACCCCCACAATCCCCCATAGAGGGAGCCTGGTGGATACCAGACCTAATGGTGGCAATCTTATCCGTGAAAAACCAAGCAAGCTCATCACATCTTTTTTGTGACAAGGCTCCACCAGACTGGAGACAGACTGGATTGCACAATCTGTTGACAGTCCAAAAGAGCTGAACTGGTTGATTTTCCACAGCAGCAATCTCTCTGGACAGGAACTCTGCCTTCTTACCGGTGATTGTCGCTTGATAGACAACGTTATGGTACATCAGTCTAAGTCTGTCAACATCCAGGCCAGACTTCCGCCACACCCTCTGTAGCCTTCAACCCACTCTCTTCAGCTCTTTAAAGGTCCCATCAAACCAAGGGGACCTTGGGTAAAGAGTAAGTGGTCAAACACGAAAAGGAGCAATGGAATCCAGGGCATCTGACACAGCCTTATTACAGGCAATTATAAGATCTCTGGGATCCATGCTTTCACTGGTCAGACTCAATAGGTCTAGCACTGCCACTAGGCCATCTGGAGTAACACCCCTCAATGGGTGGTGCCGGACCATCTCCGTAGGGGCAGGCCCACTGGGGGAGCCACAAAACTGAACCCTATGGTGTGATGATCAGACCAACTGACAGGTTCCACCATTAAGTCAGAGATCTCCATCCCCATGAGGAACACCAGATATAATGAGTGACCACCAATGTGAGTAGCGGAGGAAATAACCTGTGTGAAGCCCAGAGAAATCATAAGCTGGAGGAGATTTTTTTTTTTTTTTTTTTTACTCCCCTTCTCCCCTGCGGTCCCCCTCTCTTCGGGAGTCACTTTTTACGGCCTTTTCAGCCCTCACTCACCTGCCTGTAGACCAGAGCAGTCCAGCCCCCACGCAGACTTAGTTTACCCCCAGGCGGGGGTATGGGGTGAGGGCCCTATACACCGAGAACTAAAGATTTTCGTCGGGATGCTGTCTCTGAGCAGGCGAGGCATTGAGGTCGGGGCTAGTGCTCCGTCTACCGGGGGCCGCAAGGTGCTTTTCAGTGTTCTTTTCTGCTAGTACCATGCTCCCTGACATCAAGGCGCTGGCGCCGACATCTGGCACGCTGCCCCCTTCTTTCTCTGCCGTCAGTTTGCTACACCTCGGTCTCCACCCGAGGTCAGTCAAGAGCCGGGCTCTGGTTCCCACCTCCCCCGGAGGGGAGGCAGTCCCTAGGGACGCCAAGCCTCTCCCCCGGCCGGCCCTCCAGCTTCCCGGGCTCATTCCCGAACCCGGGTCGCTGGTGTCGCAAGCGGAAATCCAACCGCTGCACCGGAGGGCCGGCTGCTGGAGGAGATCTTGATTAAAATGTGAGAGTTCATCATCGAAACAGGTATTGAAATCCCCCAGAACTAACCATCTGGGGTAACACAATGCCACATTGACAATGAAGTCCGCAATCTCCTGCAGGAATTCTGTCCCATCTCCTTGTGGATGGTAGATGTGCAAAATCCTGCGCCCCACACCTGCACCCACAATACACTTAAAAGATCTGGTGGACCCCACTGCACATCTACAAGGCCCTGTTCTGTTTTAAAACAAATGGTTACACCCCCACCCCTATGATCCGTCCTTGGATGGTGTATCACTGAGTACCTGGCGGGAACTGCAGAAGCCAATACTAAGCCTGCATTCTCATCCAACCAGGTTTCAGTGATGCACACCAGGTCTGATGAACCAACCAGATCTGCAGCTATAGCAGTCTTGTTTTTAATAGACCTAGCATTGCACAACACTGTGATGAGCCAACAAGGAAACTGTGCCACCTGCCTACATAAAGCAGAGCCCTTGGGTATGGGAAACAGACAGGGAGAACCCCTATCCTGGTACCATTTTGCCCCAGGGCATCTCCTTGTCCCCCCCATCTCAATCCAGCCACCCTTCTCCAACCCCCTTCCAGGCTCTGGAACCCCCCCTCCTCCTATGCCTCCCGACTATCCTCAAAGTGCAACATCTATCATTTATTTATTTAAATCTCAGATTACATATACCTTTGAGCTTGAGGTAACTCATTTACAAAGGTTCCACGTCAAAGGAAAGGGTTACAATAAGGTAGGGAGGTATAAACAACATTCATGGTATCAATGGAGATACAGACAACATTCATGGTAACATCAGAGCACAGCAAGTCAATTGGTAAATAAGTGGGAACAGTGCTACACACTCAAGATTACAAGCAAGCATAGAAAACCATAAGGTACATTTGAGCAACATTGCTAATCAGAGGTAGGGGGGAAGGAGAAGAGTAAGGAAGGGGTAGGGGAGATGAGAGGGCAGAGTCCAGATAGAGAAGGAAAAGAAAATATGGCAGCCAGAGGCCTTGTCATAGGATAAGAGGGATGGGAGGCTAAGGTGGGAGAAGGGGTAAAAGAGGGGAAAAGGAGGGCGGATGAAGGGAAAGAAAAAAAGGGAGAGTGGGGACCAGAGGGCCTGGACAGGTCCAGGAAGAGGGGGGTCAGTGGGATAATAGCAAGGAGGGGGTGAGGTAAGGGAGGAGGTGACAGGGGGAAAGGGGAAATTTATATGTCACAGATGACAAAGGGGGCAGTCAAAAGGATGGAGGTCTCAAAGCATGGAGGGCAAATATCGCCTGATCATCTTTTATCGCTCCCAACACATCACAATACACAGCAGCAATCAATCTTAACAAATAAAAAAATATTCACCCACACATACACCACATTCAACCAAGTCATTCAACAATCAATACATACAGCAAAAAGGGTGTGTGAAATAATTGTGTCTGAGAGAAATAAAATCTGCCAGATAGTCATCAGTGCACCAGTGCCACTTCTTGCATACTGTCTGTGTGTCTCTACCCCCCCAAGAAATCAGTCATCTATCATATACTGTATTATTGTATCTCACTTTATTTGTATTATTACTATTTTCTTGTGTGTTGCATCCCATGTATATTGTCCCTTGTTCCTTGTTAACAAACCCAAGACCACCTCAAAAATGAGCTTGCTCAGCGGTGATCACCTGGTTAAATAAAGACTTTGATTGATTGATTGATTGGTTGATCTTCCTCCCTGTACTCGCTCAGTAGGGTACGAATTTCACATTTGGCAACTATTTCTGGAAGCTTTGTTCCATCCAGTATCTGAAGATCTGGGAAGTGCTGCCACTGTCACACGATTCCACATCCTCATGATGAATCACATTCATGGTCATGGTCATCACAGTCATGAAGAAGCTCAGTTCCATCCAGTGTTTTAAGCTCTGGGAAGTGCTCTTACTGTTACACAATTCCTCATGACAAATCACATTCACAGTCATCACGGTCACGAAGAAGCTCAGTTCTATCCAGTATCTGAAACTCAGGGAAGCGCTGCCACTGTTACGCAATTCCTCATCCTCACGACGAATCACGTTCACATTCACAGTCATCACGGTCACGAAGAAGCTCAGTTCTATCCAGTATCTGAAACTCAGGGAAGCGCTGCCACTGTTACGCAATTCCTCATCCTCACGACGAATCACGTTCACGGTCATGAATCATGTTCACAGTCATCATGGGCACAATCACGTTCACATTCAAGGTCATCACGGTCACAATTTTCACATTTGCCAACTGTTTCTGGGAGCTTGTGTTAGCACAATACCACAGCAGTAGCAAACCCTTCCAGTAGGGGCAGTATCCTTGGCTCTGAGATACAAAACTCTTACATTTTGTCTTCTTCGGAAGAGAAAACATGCATCATTACAACTCTTGAGGTTTTATTGTCCCAGTTGGGACATTGCAAAGAAACCATCCACTCTTTAAACACATACTATGTCTTGTTCTGTTCTGTTCTCATAAAAGGGACAATGCTAAGAAAGTATCTAAAGGCTGCATAACAAGGTTTATGTCTGATTGTACTGACATAGAAATCCTACAAAAATATACCTACAGTACCTGTTCCACACTTTGTGATTACAGAAGAAACAACTTTTTTGGTGCAAACTGCTTATTTTTTTAATCTTCAGTTTCATCATGAATCAGGACATCCTCATCACTCATGTGCCTTGGTCCAGTATGATGCTTCTGGTAGTGTTCACATTCTGCATGAAGCCCTTCTAGCAGATGGACTCGAATCTTTGTCCTCACAAATCGGCTGTACTTAATCCAGTAGCTATAATCTAGGAGCAAACATTGTTTGCAGCATGTGTGTTTCTAAGTCAGACAGTTCAGAGAAGTACAGCTGTAGGTATTTAGTTTTTTTTTTCAATGGCAACTATTTGTGGAAGCTCAGTTCCAACCAGTTTTTGGTGCTGTGAGAAGCATTGACAGTACCAGCACGACTCACATCACAACATGACGAATCACATTCACGGTCATCACAAATCACACCACTTGAACTTTTTTTGGTGCAGCCTGCTTTTTTTCTTTAATCTTCAGTTTCTTCATGATTCAGGAAACCCAGTTATCATGTCACGTCACTCACAAGCCATGGTCCAGTATAATGCTTCTGTTAGTGTTCACGTTTTGTAGGATGCCCTACCTGTTGTGTTCCATACCGAGAGCTGTTGCTGAACATAATTAGTGATATAACTTACAAACACATTGACCCCTTCTACCAAAAAGTCAGACTCAGGAGATTAGTTTAAAAAAAAAGAGAGATCTGGGACTTGCCTGCCTTTGGACCATATCATCACCCTCCTCCAGTAGGCATGTCCACAGTCACATTATTCACTCCTCATCTCATTTCACTATTCATGCATTTTAGTACTACTGAACAATGGTTTAATTGATTTTTCTATTGATATTTTGATTAAAAACTGTTTAAAATGATTTGCTCACATACAGCCACCATAAAATAATAAAGGTTATAAAAGGTTCGGATATGCATCTGAACCTGTTTTTGCTTATCAGAACCTTTTAGAACCTTCGAACCTTTTGAGGTTCTCCCATCCCTAGTTTAAATAATCATTGGGATCTAAAACCCTTTTTGAAAAAAATGAAAAAATGCAAATATGAGAAAAAAAAATGAAAAAAATGTGTGTGATGTTATATCTAGATTTGATTTAAACCCTGCATATAAACATGCTGCAGCAGTAAGCAGTTCTTTATTTAGGTTTTACTCTAATTGTTTTTTCTTGATCTATTGTACCTCAAGAAATAATATATATCTTTTCTCCTTTTTTTTCTCTTGCTTTGTAGCTGCATCTTTTGTCTGGATTTCTCAAGGACCTCCACCTGCCCAGAAGTGACTTATTCACCTGGGGGTCTTTAGATTGTGAAGTGCCTGGATAACAATCTTTTGAGTTCTACAGCTGCTTCCTTCTATCCTTTGTTATTAAGTACATTAACAGGCATTCCCACGCAACACATTTTAGCAGCAGTGATTTATCATAATTATAGTGTAATATGAAATAATTATTTGCCTTTCCAAAGATTTAAATGTTACTGCTTTGAGAATAGAATAAAGTTTGCTTGATTTCATTATTAATTTTGTTATTACTTTTTCATTTACTTTTATATATTGGCACATGTGTTTTCAACTAAGATTAACAAGATGCTGGATTTGAAATCTGACAGTTTCTTATTAGCCTCACCCCCTTCAAAGACTTGGCGGAGTCGAGGTGCTATGGGTATGTGCTATGGGTGCTGAGAAACACTGTTTGAATTGTGTAACAGAAAGCTAAAGAGTCCATGGAATAAATTGTCATTTTGCTTGAATACAGTGCTTCTGACATCTGTGTGAGTGCTACTATACACTAGCCATCTTTAAAAATACAAAGCACAAAGCTTACCCACTTCGGGGTAGTTTGGATTCCCAGATATGTGATGTAGTTGGGGGACCATCTAAGGCGTACCATGTGGGCCATCTGTGGCAGATAATCAGGGTTAAGAAGAAGGACCTCTGTCTTAGCAGTTTAGGTTAATAATAATAATAATTTTATTTTTAAAGCGCCTTTCTACAACCACGGTGCTGTACAACTTTAAGAATGGATAAAATCCAATTGATAAAAAGCATAAAATTTACATACAGCAGATTAGGTTAATAAATAACAGTCCAAATATAATTAATCTACATAGGCAAGATGCCATAAATGGGTCTTCAAGGCCCTCTTAAAACTCCCCAGTCATGCACTCACGTATCTGATGAGGTAGAGAATTCCACAGGGTCTGGGCCACATACATAAAAGCATGGGCCCCTAATGTTATAAGACATACCCTGGGAATCTCTAACAACCCCTCTTCAGCTGAGCGGAGCAGTTGTCCGGGGTAGTAAGGCAACAGGAGCTCTTGCAGATAGCCCAGACCCTGTCCATGCAGGGCCTTAAAGGTCAGAAGCCCGACATTGAAGGTGATCCACCACTGAATCAGCAGCCAGTGCAGTTCTCACAGCACTGATGTGATGTGACTTGAACAAGGAGTCCCCATCAACAACCTAGCACTAGCTGCAAGTGGCGGATATCAACCCTTGGTAGCTCTAGGTACAGGGAGTTGCAGTAGTCTAGGCGAGAGGTCACAAAGGCATGGATCAATGAAGAAAGGTCACCGGATGGAACAAGATCCTTAATCCTGGCGATGTTCCTGACATGGTAAAATGAGGACTTGACGACTGCTGACACCTGCCAATGCAGTGTCAACCTGTCGTCAAAGACCACCCCCAGGTTTTGCCACCCCATTCAGTGGAAGGCAACTGGACACCTCCAAGATAGAGTCCAAAAGGTTGTCCAGCCACCAACCCCTCTGTCCAGCATTATCGTCCAGCCAGGTCTCAGTGATGCATGCCATGTCTGCTGTCCCAACCAGATCAGTAATTACTGCCATCTTGTTTTTAATAGACCTGGCATTGCATAACACTGATCGAGTCAGATGAGATTCTGGTGCTGCCCAGGCTATCAGCCCCAAAACATTGGAGCCCATGGGTTTGGAGACCAAGCATGGAGAACCATGTTATGGCATCCATTTCACCCCAGGGCATCTCCTGGACCTCACTAGCCTGAAATAAGCACCACACTCACTCTCCCTCTGAGGTTTGGTGCCCCCAACCCAACCCAGCCCCTGCAAGCAATTCCTAGTGCTTTGTAATGTTGATATACAGCAGCCTGCAATGGGGGGGGGGTTAAAGGGGCAGAGGTCCTGCAGTTCAGAGGGTGAGTAGTGCACGACCGAGAGAGTAATCTGCCAGCACATCTCCACCACCAATACCACAAATAACTCACACCCAAAAAACTAATATACTCAAAATAGTAATATTAAATTAACCAAACAATAAGTACATAAACATATTACATACGTTTAATAAAAACAATTTGAGTTCTGAAGGAACAGAGTGCTCCCACCACTCCAAATAAATGATCCAGAATAATTTGATCCTCCACTCTCTCTCACAGAGTGGGGGAAGGGAATCCAGAAAACAAGAACCCCACACACTGTCACTGTCCAAAGTACTTTGATCCTCCACTCTCTCTTACAGAGTGGGGGAAGGAAACCAGCAAGCGATAGCCCCATACACTGTCTCTCACACAGTGAGGATAGGCCAGGAAAAAAAACAGTGGCTCAAATAAGCTCTGAACTCAAAATAAATATAAAAACAGACCTTTCAACGCAGATATCCTGGGGGTTAAAATAATAAATCAACTCAATAAATCACACACAGTTCAAAAAACAAAAGACAGATCCAACCATCACTAGGATTGTTCCTGCGAGAACAAGTCTTCAATCAAAACGAATACTTCTCCAGAAATCCACAGATAAGAAACCTATAGCTGTTCCACTATAATCTAAGCAGGGAAACCATAAATCCATGAGTCAGAACATAAAATCCCAAGAATGAAATTATAACAAAAAACGAGGGGACCATAGGCAGAGGCCAGGACTGTGCTTATATCTAGACAAAAGAAGGGTATTCCTCCCCACCTGCAACCATCTCAACCAGGCCTTTACGTACTACCCGAGACCTGCAGCTACAGACACCCCAGGCCAAATCACCAGGACCAACCCTAGGGTGATTTAGGAGCTCCACAAAAGATGTATTCAGCTCCCCAGAGTCAAATGGGACAGTTCCCGCCCAGACCCAAGCAGCACAATCAGGAATAGCCCTGGGTACGGGAGGGGGGTAAGGGTTTCCCTCACCCAGCATAACACCTTGACCTTGCTACCCCCAGGTTCAATGCAACTAAATGAGTATGACCACCTAGTGATGGTACTGCAGCATCAAGTCAGGTTAAATGCAGATAAAAACAGGGCAGCAGTTATACAAAACAGGTCACCTACTTGTGGCACTCCACAATAGCATCGATCAAGTCTTCAGAGGTACACCTCCTTCTCACATGTCCAGCACAACAGGGAAAGCCCAGACCATCAAGTAAAGCCCCGAACCAAGGCACCAGAAGAAACAATAAATCAGCAGCGGGTCAGCAAATAGAGAAACCTCCCCGCATCCACCTTTTGTGCCAAAAGATGCAGGCACATGTTTCAGGTCTGGAGCAAAGTTCCCACGGACCCCAGCAGAACAGAACAACAAATGAACAGAAAAACGGTAAGGGCTCAGTCCCATTTCTTCAAAAAGAATATACAAAATAAACGCTGCAATCAAAAAATGATTTAAACACCAAAACGATTTAAGCGACAGAAAATGAACAGTAAAATAATAAGCAACAAATCAAGGTGGTTCATGATAGCTGGCCCAGTGTGGCCGCCATCTTGCACATAATTGAAATGGCTGTCACTAGCTTAGAGGTTAAGCCTGGATATCTGAGAGGAGTCCTTGAGCAGGGAGGTTATGGACCGTAGTGCAGAGGGTGCATATTCAGTGAGGGCAAGCTTTAGAGCTAGAAAGACCAACTTCAGTTCCTGGAATATCTTGGTTGAGGTGAATTCCCATAGACAGGGTTTCAATTGCCAGGATAAATAATATGGGCAAGAGAAGGCAGCCCTGCCAGGTGCCCTTCTCCAGGTGAAATGCTGCCAACAGCATTTCATTAGTGAGTACCTTAGCAGAAAGACTAGTGTACTGTACAGTATATGGTGTGAACCATATTCAGGAAGCCTTGGTCAATTCTCATCTTCTGGAGGACTTTTGGAAAGATAATCCCACTCCACTTAATCAAATGCCTTTTCAAAACTGATGGTAATCGCAGCGGAAGGGAAGGAAGACTGTCTGGCTAAGTGCATGAGGTTTACCAAAGATCTGCAACAGGGTTGATACACAAGGGGGGATGAAAAGGATGAGAAGGGACTTGGCAAGGTTGGAGGAATGGTCAGAAGTATGGCAGCTTGGATTCAATGCAAAGAGGTACAAAATAATGCAACTGGGAAACAAAAATCCAGGGGAAAGGTACACAATTAGGGGGGTAGTAACAACAACAAAAATTGAAACGGATTTGGGGGTAATCATATCAGATGACCTTAAGGTTAGCAAGCAATGTGAGAAGGCAGTAGGGAGGGCTGTGGGGATACTGGGATGTATAGGGAGAGGTATCACCAGCAGAAAACTGGAAGTTGTTATCCCCCAGTACAGACAGTTGGTGAGCCCCATCTGGAGTACTGCATCCAGTTCTGGAGACCCCATCTCTGCAATGACATAGACAGAATGGAGGCAGTCCTGAGGAGGGCAACTAAAATGGTGCAGGGTCTGCAAGAGAAGCCTACAAGAGGGGGGACATGATTGAAACTTTTGTACCTCAGTAGAATCAACAAAGTACAAGAGGGTAGTAACTTTCAGAAAAAAAGATGTGCAAGAACAAGGGGACACAATCTGAAGATAAAGGGGTGACAGCTCAGGGACAATGTGAGGAAGTATTTTTTCACAGAGAGGGTGTTGGATGAATGGAACCACCTTCCTGAGGAGGTTGTGGAGTCTAAAACTGTGGGAGAATTCAAGAATGCATGGGACAGACATGAGACAATTCTTGTGGTGGGTAGGTAGAAATAGGTTGTTGGTTAACTATGATCTGCAGCTTATCAAGTAGGTAGGGAAATGGGCAGACTAGGTGGGCCAAGCGGTCCTTATCTGTTGTCAAAGTCTATGTTTCTATGTTTCTGAGATGGTCAGAGCTATGCTAGATGTGACAATCCCCACTTGTGAGGGGTGTATAAAAGCATGGAGGAGCTTCTCAAGCTGAAGAGCGAGGGCTTTTGCATAGACTTTGCTGTCTGCGGAGATCAGTAATATGGGCCTGTAGCTGGCTGGAAGGGAAGGATCTGTACCCTTTTTGGGCAAGACTGTGATGTTGACTGTCCACATGTGGGGGGGGTAATATATCAACACGTGTGGATTTGATGTACAGCCTGTGGAGGACTGAGAAGATAATGGAGGAGATAGCCTGAAGAAGGCTGATCGGAAAACCATCCTCTCCCAGTGCTTTTTGTGGGCTGAGGGCTTTGAGAGCTGTTTCCATTTCACCTAAAGAGAGTCAGGCATCCATGGAGATTCTCTGGTCTGGAATAAGAATGGGGAGTTGAAGTGGGTTAAGAAAGTTGTCAGTTGCCATGAGATCCAGTGGTGTAGGGGAGCTATACAGTTTCGCATAGAAGTCCCGCGTTGCCTCACTGATATGGGATGCAGAGATGCCAAGGAGTTACAGAGACAAGCAAAGTGTCTTTCAGCTTGCTGTTTCTTGAGTCTGTATGCTAGGTCTTTACTACACTTATCTCCTCCCTCTCAGTATTTGTGTTTCAGCCTTCTGAGGGCTGGATAGGCCATCTACTTCCATCCATAGATGTGCTGTGACTTTGTGCAGAGAAGAGCTCATGGAAGCTTTTGGAATGGCTTTAAACTAGGCCTCCTTACTTTTGAGCTGGCTTTCTCGATCTGCTAACTTTTTTTCTTCTCTCTTTCTCTCCTTCTGTGCGAGAAGTACTACCTGCTAGAGGCATGGGAGAGCATAGGGGTGCATGCACCAGAAACTCTAACTCATGGTTGAAGAACTAGTGCTGTGAGCAAGGGTTGGATTCATTGGTGACTGGGGACCCACCTAGAGGGATGGATGTTTGTTCAAGCCTGACGGCCTACATCCATCCTGGAGGGGAATCCAAGCACTCAGTGATAAGTTTAAATGCTACATTGACAAGCATTTAAAGTAGCCAAGGGGGGTGGCAGGCCAGCAAGGAGGGTAGCTACTTGATCACCCCCCACAGCTAGCAGTGGAACCAGTGAACTGGAGGAGTGGATATCTTAACAAAGCAGTGTGCAAAAGTTGGAGATTAGCACCCAAGAGGTGGATAGGCAGAAAAGGGGGCAAAAATCAGCAGAAGGGCAGACAGCAAGGAGAACCAGGGATAAAGGACAACCAGGGAAGGGGCTGGAGTAGAACAGCTAAACAGTCTAGGGAGGTCAAATCATGGAAAGCCATGTGTGCCAATGCCAGGAGCCTTAGCAACAAGATGGAAGATCTGGAGGCTGTCATGGTGCAGTCAGACCTGGACATTGTGGCCATCACAGAAACCTGGTGTAATGATAACCATGACTGGGAGATGGCCATTCCTGGCTACAACATATTCAGAAGAGACCGGGCAGGTAGGAAGGGAAGAGGAGAAGTGGCACTGTATTTGAATAATGACATAAGGGCCACAGAGATCCAGGGGGAACAAAATGGGGGAGCGATACTGTGGGTTAAGCTGGAAAGGAAAATGGGGCCAGCCATCTGCACAGGTATGATCTATAGACCATTAGCCCAGGAAGAAGAAACATATACGGAGCTGATGCTAGCCATCCAAAGGATGGCAGACAAGGGTAAGGTAGTACTGGTTGGAGACTTCAGTATTCCGGATGTGGACTGAAGCATCCCAGCAGCAGCATAAACTAGGAGCAGATTTATCCTGGACTCCCTTCAGGGTGCCTTCCTCAAGCAACTGGTCATGGAACCAACTCGGCAGAAGGCAATACTGGACTTTGTGCTCACAAACAGGGACAGTGTGATGGGGGTAATAGTGGGGGAGCACCTCGGCAACAGTGACCATCAGTCATTGTGGTTTGAAATCACAGAAGGAACAGACCCAAACCACACAAAAACACGTATCCTGGATTTTAGGGGGGCAGACTTTGGGAAAGTGGGGAGATACTTGAAAGAGGCATTAAGGGAAATGGGGCAGGAATCAGGGGTTGAGGAACAGTGGGCAGTATTTAAAATGGGGATTACAAGAGCAACAGAATTATGCATTAAGCAGGTTAGCAAGAGGAAAAGGAAGAGGAGGCCATTATGGTTTTCCAAAGAAGTAGCAAAGAAAGTGAAAGCCAAAAAGATTGCATTCAGGCAATACAAAAAGACACAGGCAGAAGGGGATAGGAAGAAGAACCAGGAGAAGCAAAGGGAGGCAGAGAGGTCAGTAAGGAAAGCCAAAGCTCAGACAGAAGAGCACATTGCAAAATCAGTGGGTAGAGGGGACAAAACCTTTTATAGGTACATAAGTGAAAAAAGAAAGGCAAAGGTAGGGATAGTGAGACCGAAGGGGGAGGATGGAAGCCACGTGGAGGATGACAACAGTAAAGCTGACATACTGAACAGGTATTTCTGCTCAGTCTTTACTGAGGAAGAGGAGGGTAATGGTTCTGAAGGGAGTACAAGGGGTGAGAATGGTGCAGAAATGGACACAAGTCCCTTTACATGAGAAAGGGTCCCGAAGGAACTGGAAGTAATGAGTTGATAAAGCAATGGGGCCAGATGGGGTGCACTCCAGGGTCCTTAAAGAACTCAGAGAGGTGGTGGCTGAACCTCTGTCTATCCTGTTTAGCCAATCACTGGAAACAGGGGAGGTACCCAAAGACTGAAGGACAGCAGATGTAGTCCCCTTATACAAAAGTGGAAACAAAGAGGAAGCGGGAAACTACAGACCAGTCAGCCTCACCTCGGTAGTGGGGAGGATCATGGAAGCACTACTGAAGGAGAGATTGGTGGAACATCTGGTTGTCAATAGACTGCAGGATCCAAGGCAGCATGGTTTCAACAGGGGGAGGTCATGTCAGACCAACCTCGTTGAATTTTTTGACTGGGTGACTAAGGAGGTGGATCAGGGGAGGGCAGTGGACATGGCCTATCTGGACTTCAGCAAGGCCTTTGACACTGTGCCACACAGAAGACTATTACACAAACTAGGGAATATGGGTGTGGGTAGAACAGTAGTGTGGTGGGTAGGTAACTGGCTGGGTGGCAGGACACAGAGGGTGGTGGTAAATGACTGTCACTCCACAGAGGGAAGAGTGACCAGTGGGGTACCACAGGGATCAGTGCTGGGACCGGTCCTATTCGACATCTTCATCAGTGACATTGCTCAGGACCTAGAAGGCAGAATTTCACTGTTCGTTGATGACACAAAGCTCTGTGGCACAGTAGACACACCAGAGGGTGTAGACAGAATGAGAAGGGACCTGCAGAAACTTGAAGAATGGTCAGGGGTTTGGCAGTTGAAATTTAATGCAAAGAAGTGCAAGATAATGCATATGGGGCACAAAAACCCTGGCACAGTATATCAGTTGGGGGGTGAGGATATAGCATGCACCAAGCAGGAAAGAGATCTTGGGGTTATCATCTCTGATGACCTCAAGGTAAGGAAACAGTGTGACAAGGCAGCAGGTAAAGCATAGTAGGATGCTGGGATGCATAGGCAGGGCATCACCAGCAGGAAAAGGGAGGTCATGATTCCACTATACAAGACACTAGTGAGGTCCCACCTGGAGTACAGTGTAAGTTCTGGAGACCTTACCTCACGTAAGGACATAGACAGGGCAGAGAAGGTTCAGAGGAGGGCAACAAAGATGGTACATGGATTGCATCACAAGTCCTATGAGGACAGGTTGAAGAAATTGAATATGTACTCCCTGGAGGAGAGGAGGGAGAGAGGGGACATGATTGAGACATACAAGTATATTACAGGGAGGAACAGGGTGCAAGAATACACTATTTTTAAGTGAAAAAAGATGTCCCAGGACAAGAGGGCATGGGATGAAGTTGGAGGGAGGACGATTCAGAGGAAATGTGAGGAAGAATTTCTTCACAGAATGGGTGGTGGACAAGTGGAACACCCTGCCTGAGGAAGTGGTGGGGGATGAAACAATCACGGGATTTAAGAATGCATGGGATAGACATAAAGGAATTCTGGAGGTAAGGGGTAAGGGGCAGCAGAGTTCTAGGAAAACATAAATTGAAGTTACAAACTCAAATGGACAGACTTGGTGGGCCATAGGCCCTTATCTGCCGACACTGTCTATGTATCTATGTATCTATGTAACTGAGGATTTTTCAGGGTAGGGTTTTTTTAAAGGCTTCCCACAGGACCACTACAAAGGTTTACCTGTTGTCATTTAATCAAAAGTATTCTGTGGCTGCATGGGACAGCCATTTCTCAGAATCTGGTTCTCACAGTAGCAGACGGTCCATGCGCCAAGATATTAACCTGGTGCTAGGGTGCCCCCCCCCCATATGAGGTCCAGTTGGACAGGTGCGTGGTCTGAAATTATGAATGGGGTTACGGTCGTTGCTGTGACCTTATCCAGGATTCCAGCTTAGGCAAGTCAAAGGTCAGTATGACAGTAAGAGTCATATACAGTGGAAAAACAAGAATAGTCCCAGTCCCCTTTGTGTAGGGTATGCCAAACCTTGGTCAAACCTTGGCCTGTGAGCCACATAGACAAGGCTTGAGCAGCCGTAGGATGAGATTCAACTGTTCCTTGGATGCTCTCCACAGAGGGTCAAGGGTTAAGTTAAAGTCACCCCCCCCCATTATTACTGGGGCTTTGTGGTCATTAAATTGCACTAAGGTGTTGGCTAACTCATAAAAGAATATGGGGGTTTCTGCGTTTGGGGAATATACAGTAGGTTACCTATGATTACAGGACCAGAATGACTGTCAGCACAGCCTAATACCCATCTTCTGTTGTTATCTGACAACATTTTGGTTATTTTCCATTTGAGAGACATGTATCAGGATAGACACCCCCTGCTTTTTAACATGTGCTGAGCTTAGATTTTAATATTGATCCTCTCTCTCTGCAATTTCAGAGTGTCTTGATGTAGCAGCTCAGTCTCTTGTAACGGATCCACTTGGGAGCGAAGGCGTTTTAAGTCATAACGCAGAGAAGAGAAAGGATTGTGCAGTATTGGTCCAACAGCATCAGGTGACCATTGATTAATTCCCAAGTAATCCAGGTTTGTCTGAGAATTCATCAATGGTAAAGTGCACCCACATTCTGTTCCTCATGTTTGTTTCCTGTTCCAAAACAGTCTTAGCCTACAAATCACGGCTGACCAACAGATGACTGTCAAACAAGAATAGATGTGTTTAAGTGAAATTTCTGGCAGTTCCGTCATACTATAAGTAGCTTGAAAACATCTATATGACTATATAATGCCTTTTTTTTTACTTGCTCTATTGACTCAGAAACACATACCCTTTCAGTAACTACACAGTAATGTATGCCACATATAATTTTTCTGATTGCCTCCATGTCTTTCATTAAATATTAAAAAAAAACAGTTTTAATAGTGGAACCTAAAAACCACAAAAGCACACACCTTGGAACAATGTCTGTCAAGCCAGAAAGTTTCAAGCTTCAAAGTCTCCTACTTTTTAGTTATCGGGTGGCAAAAAAAAGGCTTAACATTTTCAAATACTGAGACTTTTGCATTTGTTTGCACCACTGTAACTTTGTCTCTCCCAAACCAATCTACATGGAATTTATAGGATCAAGAGTACCTGACAAAAAGGCTGTGCTTTCTAAATTTCATGTAAATCAGTTGAAAGGGGGCAAAGTTATTAATGTGCAATGCTGGCTGTAAAATTTACAGATAAAAAAGATGTAAGCATGTGGACTGCCATCTGTAGGTCAGCCAAGGAATGGCAGCAACAAATACCAGATCTCAAATCTCCTCTGCATTTAAATATATGCATTTCCCATAATGCACAGCAGCAACATCCCAAAGATCAAACATAGCAGAAAAACTTAGATGATTCCACAGTTTACACAACTACGTTAAAATGAGCACATGTTCTGTAGTGGTGATCACATCTGCATGTAATCAGTAATTGTTCACTGTTGCAGTCACAATATAAAAAGTTAAACATGCTGTTTTATCAAGTCAGGTGCTGCTACCTGTTTTTTTTCCTATTGCAGGAACTTTAATATCCTCCTGGAACCTTTGTAATTTTGCACTTTAAAAATTACTTTTATGCAAATGTAACATGAGAAAGAGAAACATATGAAAAAGAGTGCCAAACCCTTTCTCTTCCCCATGTTACAAGAGGATTAACCCACTCCATAGCGTTGGTCTCTCAGGGATTAATGTATGGCTGGGTGGTTGGAACCACTTGGCCTTTGGCCTCATGGTCCAACCCCCCCTCCCCCAGCCATACATTAATCACTGAGAGACCCATGCTCTGCCATGGGTTAATCCTTACTCAGATAACACCTGCCTGCATTTCACTGGTGAGTTTAAGCCTCTAACATTCAGAGTGTGAAGTCTTAAATCAGTCATCCTGAAGTATGGGAGCAAATAGGTGTATAGGTCTGATGGACTGGAAACCCAGGCAGGCATCTTCCACTGCTAGAAATAACAGTACCAGAGACTCTGATGGTAAGGTATAACGCAAAAGTGCCTATGAGAAGAGATCTATAAGAGAGATGGTACTGGACCATTGCAAGGCAAAACAGAGTAAAACAAGCATTTGTCAATGCCAAATGTTGTCTTGCTGGCATTGGCATTGGTAGTGCAGGAGTCAGAGAGATGCATAGTAGCAAAGGCAGTGAAGTATGGAAATGACGCCAATCCCACACCACCCAGCAGAGACTGACAGGCATTGAGGTGTGCCTTTGGGTCATCAGCCATAACGCTCATGCCATTTCCCCATACCTTACCCTGCAGACTCTGACAAGTGTCCAGTTGTGCCTTGTGGTCATCGGGCCTTACACTCACACCATTCCATAAGGAAATATGTTGAGATGGGTGCAGTATAGGAGAATGGGGTGAACTTTGGGTCCGAAGAGTCCAAGGCACACCTTGATGCCTGTCACAGGCTGCAGAGTGGGGGTGGGGGTGGGGTGGGATGGTGTGACCACTACAGCCAACAATCCAAAGGCACACCACTGACACCTGTCAGTCTCTACAGGGTGGGACATTATGGCTAGAAACCTTAACGCCCCAGGCATTTGTTGGTATTTGCACTACAAATTTTCAATATGGGCTTTCTGTAACCCCACTTCATGAAAGCATTTGGGACTGCCACTCATAAACAGTGGCACTGTGATTTTGTTAATCTGTCCCAAACGTTGATTTACCACAGCAACCGCATCATTCTGCGCCACATGTGCAGAAACATATTTCAGGCAGGATGTGAAAAATGACAGCTGTACCATTCATAAGGACATGTAAAGAAATGGCAATGTTGAAAATATGGAATGAAAATATAAAAAATTCTCGAAGTTACGAGCATGTGTGGAAACTGCGCAATGCACGCTCGTAACACAGTCATTTTGTGGAATTTGTTCACCAAATTTCAATTTCAACCAACTCAACCAATTTCAACATAGGCATTTTGGGACCTCTACTCATGAACAGTGTCTCTGTGACTTTCTTAATGTGTCTCAAACGTTGATTTCCAACAGCGACCTCGCCATTGTGCATCACATGTGCAAAAACACATTTTGGGCAGGATGTGAAAAATGACAGCTGTACTGTTCATAAGGAGGTGTGAAAAAATGGCAATGTTGGAAATCTGGAGTGAAAATATTAAAAATTCTCGACGTTACAAGCGTCCGTGAAAACTGCTGAGGAGGCTGTGGAGTCAAAAACTGGTGGAATCCAAGAATGCATGGGACAGTCATAAGGCAATTCTAGGGGGTTGGGGTAGGAGGAAGTAGGCTGTTGGTTAACTAGGATCTGCAGCTTATCCATTAGGTAGGGAAATGGGGAGATTGGGTGGGCCAAGCTGTCCTTATCTGCCATCAAATTCTATGTTTCTATGTTTCTGTGCAATGCATGCTCATAACACAGTAATTTTGGGGAATTTTTTCAACAAATCTGCAACATAAGCTTTTTGGGAGCCCATCTCATGAACAGCAACACTGTTGTTTTGTTAATTGGTCCCAAAAGGTGACTCCGCACAGTGACTGCGAAATCACCTTTCAGGACTGAATAACGACACAGCAGTGACTGAATTCATGAGGTGGTGTCCCAAGAACGCCATGTTGAAAATTTGGTAGCAAATGGCCAAAATATCCAGCTAAGTTGAATCCCCCACTGATGCCATTATACAGCTCACCGCATTTTTTCAGTTTGCGGTCAGATTTGAAGAGTGCAGATGTGATCCTGTTCCACTGAAGATCATCGCACCAGACTCTGGAGGAAGTATGGGGTGAGAGGGGTGGGGAGGTGTGTGCAGAGGGTGGTGCGGGTTAGTTAGTCATGGCAGGGGACCATTTTCTTTGTTTCAGGTTATAATAAAAACTAAAATTAAAAGGAAAAGAACACTGTGGAACATTTTCTTTTTTTACAGGTGTTAGAAAAATGTTGGGCACACTGGGTGGGCTCCCAGTGTGTCTCATGAGTTTGGGGCTGATGTTAGCCACACTGGGGTGGGCTCCTAGTGTGGCACACAATTGGGGTGGGCAGGGGCAGGAAAATGCTGACACGATCGGCTTTTGAACACAGAGGCACACAGGAGTGGGCTTCCAGTGTGCCACACAATCTTGGGGGGGGTTAGACATACCAACATGGGGACTGGGCACCCCAAAGTCAGCTTGCTGGGGATTGTGAGAGGCAGATGGCAACAGTCGCTTCCATGTTTATTGAAATGTTACACCAGACAAGGCATGCCCTGCAATGATGGGGAGCCCCCTCAATGCAGAAGCGAAATTGTTTCAAGTTGGTGGCACGCTTTTGCAGTGCTGTCATAGGCAGCAGCTATTTCAGAGCCCAGCCTGAAAGAGCAGTGTTGCCATTGGCCACAACACGACCACAGCTCTAAAACCTGCTACTCCACTCCAAGCTACTAAAATATGTTGTCTGTGCTGCATGCGCAAGACAACATAAAAATCAGATCTCCATAGTAAATGAATTCAACAGGACATGTAAATAACTATATGCAGACAGTTTACCACTGGACACATTCAATGTGGAGCCGGGGTCTGGGACGAGTCCTGAGGCTCTCAGCTTTGTCCAAAGGGCATAGAAATATTCATAACAAAGTCAGAGGGAGCTTCATATCCCCCATCCCCAGCCCAAATTCAGCAGATAAGGCTGCTTTTCCTATACATGCAAACAGCTTTAGAGGTACAGATAATATATTAGCTTTCCATGACAAAAGGGCCCATTGGACTGACTGCTTAACCCGATTGGGCACTGGTTCCTGATGCACCTTTGGATTACCAGGAGGTAGACAACATAGTACACAGCACCTGAGAATTTCAGGTGTACGGCAGAACAACCCTGCTTGAAAAGGGAGGGGGGGGGAGTATTGTGTCAAGCCTAGTGGTGCTTGCCTTAGCCTATCAGAAGCGAGGTACTGTGATTAATGTAGAAGAGTGAATAACTCTGAGGTTCCCACCTTTGTGAAGCACTGACCACAGCAAGATGCTCCCTCACCTGGGGTATGGGGCTGTGGGGAGACAGAAGTCATGGGATAGTGCTGGTGCTAGAGAAATGCACTTCCAATGTACTGTGGGGTCAGAATTCTTATTGCTGCATTATAGCAGTTTAGGAGGAAATGCATAAGATGTCCAGAGGGGCACAAAGTCAGCCCTATGACTGTGAGAGAGGGCCCAAGTTAGGTAGCAGATACTAGCAACCCTAGGGCTAAAATGAGCTCACAGTATGTTCTATAGGGGGGCAACAGGGCTAAATGCCACTTGTGGCCACCACAAGCTAGCCCAGAGATATCCAGCAGTGAAAGAGCATGAAGGGAGTATGCTGTGTGTGTGACTGCCTCTCTGCCCGCTGTCCCAGAGAAGAGTCCGTAGGATGGTGGGAAGCATAGCAGACCTGTCATTACTGCTATCATTAATCTGGTAACCAGGGAAGCTTTCAGCCTGACTCAAAGAACTGTATGTGTTGAAGTAACAGCAAGTTGCCCTCGTCCTGTTTCTGTCAGCCGCCCAGGTCTGCTTAAGACAGAGCAGAGGTAGAGATGGGGCTGCAACTCAGATTTCTGCTTTATGAAACCTGAAGAGTGACTAGCTGCAGAGGAAAATGGGCCATAATATGCCATTCCCGAAGTCTACATATAGTTCTCCCAAGGCCCCATGTCACCATGCATAGTGATAGGGGAGTGGCAGGTCAAAGTTTCAGACTAGCATTCATACCCAGCCTTCTAGAACTGAAAGTTTTTAGGTACTACTAATTGAAATCTTATTTTTTTTTTGACTACCTAGGATGGAAAGAGCCACTGCCCAAAAGGAGGGGGACTAGCAACTATGGGCTACAGAACTTACCAGAACACCAGATAACCTCCCCTTAGCTTATGTAAAAAAGTCCCTCTGCACCTCCACCCGCTACCCAACGTGCTACCAGAAGTCCAATTAAAACATGGATACAATTAAAGTATGTGCATTAGTTGAACATGTCCTTGCAGGTGCTTGGCAACAGTTCTCAACCCAAGCTGCAGTCTGTAGTTACATATGCAGTTAATGATCATGAGTCATCAGTGGGCAGATGCTGTTTTCAGTTCAGATGAGCCTGCCTTGATGCATCGGCTTGGAAGAAGGAGAGCTTCAAGCAGAGGGAACAGTCCAAGGTGGTAGGTTACTGGCAGTTGTCAGGAGGGTCAGTTCTTTTGCTCAAAACACAAAGCAGGAAAGATTTCTTGTTTGATGATTACCATTAGCTGAATAGCATCACTAAGGTTCATGTAATGAAGACTCAGCCCTTCTGGTGGGACTGCAATGGATTTTTTGATTTAGTAGTGAGTGAGGCGGGAGGCTTGTCTGAGCCTGAGTTGTGGGCCAAGGGGCTGTCAGTTACTGTGGCAGACCATGACTTGTTTACTACCTCAAGGGGGGCTGGTATTGCTCAGTTCCTCTTCAGGTCTGGAGGAGTTGGAAGCAGGCAAGGGAACCTTTGCTGCAGTGGTCTCTGATATGACCTTGGGTTATCTGGATAGATGAGTGCTTGTGGGAAGTTTGCCTGGAGACAGGAACAAGGCCTGAGCATCTTCCTGCATCCCAGTTGATTGTGGTTACTGGGGTCAGTCTGAGTTTTCTGGAGAGCTTGCCATTAAAGCTGCATATCTGTTTGTGGCCGTTAGGACCATCAGCTCATTCTAATTATCTGCAGTATCTCCACTCCTACTATTGCTGTGGGATCTGATGGACGCTGAAACTGAGTCTCCTTGGCTTTTGTGCATCTCTTGATTTCTATGACTCTGTTTGGGGGGGAAGTCAGGGTTCTTCCTCCAGAGGTTAGGGAGTGGTAGGCCACTGTGCTACAGGCTGTGCAGGAGGGGGAGCAGTGTCATGTCTGTGTCTCTAACAGAGGGTTCATCTGCCCTGGTGGTGCGGCAGTAGGATCTTAACATTGGGGTTCATAGTTGATAGATGTTTCTAGTCTAATGTTTAGTCATAATACCTCATTCTAATCTAATATCTAGTCATAATAATAAGTCTAGTATAATGTAGTCTAGTCATATTCTAATGCAGTTTCAGGTGAAGTGAGTATTACTGGGAACCCATTGTGGGTGAGGCAGAGTTCAGCTGGGTACTGGAGGAAGAATGGCACTCTTACCTGGTGTAGCAGTTGTCTCGCCTCATTAAAGGCCCTTCATTTATTGGCAAGGTAGTGGGAAAAATCCTGGAACATAATGAACCAGTGGCTTTGCCATTCAAGCTCACCCAGCTCTCTAGTGTGCCTGAGGATGTCTTCTGTCGCCTGGAACCTGAAGAACTTCGCCAAAATAAGTTGAGGCTTTTCTCCATTTCAGAATTGGCACCAGCGAGTGGTGGGCACACTCAGTCTCAAATCTTGGGGACCTGGGCAGTTCGAGAAGATTGGGTAGAACATGGTATTGATGCACAGATGCATAGAATTTGTTGGTAGATAAGGACTGCTTGGCTCATCTAGTCTGCCCATTTTTTCTACCTTTCATTTATGCTGCAGACTGTAGTTGATCTGCAACTTTCATACTCCTCCCTTTTTCTAACATTCCTTGTGTGTGTCTCACACATTTTTGAATTCCTCCATCGTTTTTTCCCCTACCACCCCTGCAGAGAGGCTGTTCCAAGCATCCACATCCCTCTCTGTAAAGAAACACCTCCTCACATTACCCTGATTCTTCCTTCCTCCAACATCATCTCATGTCCCCTAGTTCTTGTCCATCTTCTTTTCTGAAAGATGCTACCCTCCTGTACCTTATTGATCCCTTTAAGGTATTTTTACATCTCTATCCTGTCCCCTTCTCTCTTCAAATCTCTAAAGAATACATACTGAGGTTTTTCAGTCTCTTCTCATATGACTTCTGGTGGAACCCCTGTACCATTTTTGTAGCCCTTCTTTGGACTACCTCCACTGCCTATATCCTTCCTGAGATGGGGCCTCCAAAACTGGACACTGTACTCCAGATGAGTCTCACTAATGATTTATACAGAGGCATAACCACCTCCTTTTTATGTTGTCTTGCACATGTACAAGCAACATCTTCTGGTAGTAGAAGAAATGCAGAGGTGTGTCAGTGTTGGCGAATGCAGGGCATGCTTTAGTAAGTGCATCCCTCATTCCCCAATGAGCCAGCATGCAAGTGCTGACACAAGTATTATGCAAAATGCCACCAACTTGACATAAATGTGCCACTGCAATCAAAGACAAGCTCATCATGCAGTGGCACAGATGACACACCTTCCATATGTGCCTTTCCTGGTGAAACATTTCAATAAACATGGTGGCAGGTCCTGCCACTGCCACACAATCCCCAAAGAAGGCCGACATCGGGGTTGCAATCCCAATGTCGGCATGTCTGTCACCCCCCCCCCAGATAAATGGTCTTTAACTTACCTGCCAGGAAAGAGAGAGATAAACTGAGATGGAGAGACGGAATCTTTGACAGAAAATACTTTATTGTTTAAGTCAATCCTGATGCTGCTTGGGCTGACTGACGACCATCCAAAACCAAAGAGTTTGTGACTGCCACTACCCAGAAAAGAAGTTTTCATGGCAACTGTCAAGGCTGAGGGACAGATAACTCAAATAATTGCTGCCTGCGGATCTTCTAGTATTTTGAAACAGCCACAGAGCCATGACACCACACACCCTGCAATCCCCTGGTACAGTAGCTCGTGCTGGGCATTAACATGCCAATCCAAGACTGCCACTACTGTAATGGGTGGTGCTAAACCTTTAGACCCAATCAGCAGCTCTGTTTATGCCGCATGAGCTTCTTGTACCACTGGGATTTCTTATGAATTAATTCAGTAGCTAACAGCCAGTAGCTGTGTAATGCAGCATGCAACATCCACGGGACGTGGAAAGGTAAAAACCGGCGGAGGTCCAGACCTCCAGCACAGTAGAATGCGTTGATGTTATGCCGCTGGGATCTGTCCGATGTTAGAATGCGTAGACTCCACAAAATCGCGGACTTTTGAAGGGATGAATGCCATGTGCCAGGTGGCACACTGGGAGCCCACCGCAGTGTGCCTCTGCTCCCCATTCCACTCACATAAAGCTGACCACATTGTCATGTTTCTCCCCCACCCCACCCCCATTGTGTGGCACGCTGGGAGCCCACCCCAGTGTGGCCAACATGACCCCCCCCAAAAGTCATGGGGCACACTGGAAGCCAACCTCAGTGTGGCCAACATTTGTTTTCTTTCACCTGTAAAGAAAGAAAACTGTCCCGTGGCGCAGTGTCTGTTTTTTTTTTACCTGAAAAAAAGAAAACTGTACATTGTCTGTGGCACCCCCCCATCCCCAACCCACACCCACCCTCTGCGCACCCCACCTCCCCCTCACCCCTATATCTTATCTCCAGAGGTCCAGCGCTGCGATCTTCAGTGGAGCGAGCACACGTCTGGACTCTTCAAAGCCGAACTGCAAAATGAAGAAATGCCAGTAAGCTGTATAATGGCATCGATGAGGGGTGGGGGTTTAAGTTAGGTGGATATCACGGCCATTTTTTTTTATTTTGGCTCCAAATTTTCAACATGGGGTTCTTGGTACCCCACCTCATGAACACATGCACTGTCATCTCGTTACTGGGTCTTGAAAGGTGATTTCATGGTCACTGCATGGAATCACCTTTCAGGATTGACTAACAAAATTACAGTGCCACTGTTCATGAGGTGGGATCCCAAAAAGCCTATCTTGTGCCGTCCCGGTGGCGCTGAGGGTTGAGGCGCTGGATGCCACACCTTGCACTACGCCGGCGACCTGGGTTCGGGAACGAGCCTGGATTGTCGGGGGTCGGCAGGGGAGGAGAAGGATCGAGCATCTGTAAGACTGCTCTCCTTCTCCAGGGGAAGGGAGTGAGATGCCTCGGTGGCCTGGCGGCTTCTAGCAGTGGCTGGGGGCTTGGCAGGTCATGGGCAGAATCAGAGGGGCGTGCTGAGGCAGGCGGCTGGGATGGGGCGCGTCATGGCGTCCCGCTGGTCCCTAGGCGCCATTGCACGCCTCAGACATATGGGGAGAAAAGGGGAAAAATAAAAAAACTTGCATGCTACGTGAAGGCCGGACAAGCAGCACCGCCGGCTTCTATTCCCTGGATGCTCCTCCTGGTCCGAAACCCCCCCGGATCCCGTGGCGGTGGTTGCGTGCCCACCATGGCTGATCGCTGTGCAGGTTGGAGGTAAGGAGTAGAGCTTGGGGATTGGGGGCAGAGAAGGGGCTGAAGGTCGGGCCAGACCGGGGGGAACCATCGGTAACATTCCCCAGCCACAGAGGAGGAGATAAAAAAAGTATAACAAAAAGCCTATCTTACGAGTATGCATTGTGCAGTTTCCACGCACACTCTTAACTTCAAGAATTTTTAATATTTTCACTCAAGATTTTTGACATAGCCATTTTTTCACACCTCCTTATGAATAGTACAGCTGCCATTTTTCGCATTCTACCCAAAATGTGTTTTTGCACATCTGGCACACAATGGCGTGGTCGCTGTGGGAAATCAACTTTCAGGACAGAGTAACAAAATCACACTGCCACCATTCATGAGCAGAGGTCCCAAAATGCTTATGTTAAAAATCTGGTAAAATAAAATCCCAAAAATAATTGTGTTATGGGCTTGCGTTGTGCAGTTTCTATGCATGCTTGTGACTTCGCCAGTTTTTCATATTTTCGCTCCAGATTTTCAACATCACCATTTTTTTTACACCCTCTCATGAATAGTAAAGCTGTCATTTTTCACATCCTGCCTAAAATGTGTTTTTGCACCTGTGGTGCCTAATGGCGCAGTCGCTGTGCAAAATCACCTTTTGGCTAGAAAAACTGATAGTGCCACTGTTCATGAGGTGGGGTCACAAAAAGCCCATGCTGAAAATTTAGAATGAAAATACCAATAAATGCCCAGGATGTTAGGGTTTCCAACTGTATCACCCCACCCTGTAGAAACTGACAGGCATCAGGGGTGTGACTTGGGATTGCCGTCTGTAATGCTCACACCATTTCACCCCCACCTCCACCCTGCAGCCACTGACAGGTATTGAGGTGTGCCTTGGACTCTTCAGCCTCAAAGTTCACCACATTCTCCTGTACTGCACCCATCTCAGCTTATTTCGTTATAGAATGGGGTAAGCATAAGGGCCAAAGACCCCAAGGCACACCGCAACACTTGTCAGTATCTGCAGGGCAGGGCAAAGTGAAATGGCATGAGTGTTATGGCCGATGACCCAAAGGCACACCCCAATGCTTGTCAGTCTCTGCAGGGTGGGGGTGGGGTTGGCATCAGTTCACTACTTCACTGCCATTCCTATTATACATCTCTCTAACTCCTGCACTACCAATGCCAATGCCAGCAAGACAACATTCGGCATTGACAAATGCTTGTTTCTGCTTGTGATGCCTCTCCCTATGCAACCCAAACCAATAGTGTCCTTCAGCTCTACCCGCATGGGGAAGCCCACAGAGCAGAGATTGTTACCGCAACCTGTTTTCAAGGTCGTCTACTTTGTCTTGAAGTGGAATGGTGAACTTTTTTGTTCTCTAACTTGGGCCTGCAGTTTGTGAATGGTGCAGTCATTTGTAATCCGCTACTTTTCAGAAGCTTCCAGTCAGTTGGCCATGTGTAAGATCGCTCCTGAGTTTTGTTGCATTTTTAGTTGAACGTATTTCATTTCCATGAGAATCTGTTGGAACACCTGCTCCACATGATCAGTGAGAAGCACCACTGCCACCATTGCTGTGAACAGAGCTGAGGTCTGGGATGTGGGAGAAACAAGCTGAACACAGACAAACAGTAGGTGTCTGTGTCCTGAATCAGAGTTCAGTACAGGCCATGAAATTTTTGGAACTTGCAAAACAGTTGGTATAGTCTGGTAACCTAGCAGATTCTAATTATTAAGGGCTGACAAGGTGATGTGGGAAAAATTTAAGCTGCCATCTTGTTTGTGACAAAGCCACAACCCAGATAATTATTTTTTAAAATTATTAATTATGTTTTATTTCACAGGTCCAACTTTTGTATTTGGTGGCTGAAAATAAGTACCTTAAACACATCAGGGTCTTGGTAATAAGAAAACATGCACCACAGAAATCTAGGCCTTTTCTGTTTACTTCTGTTCAACTCAGATATAAGGGGAACACTGTTCTTAACACACAGACACAGGAAGACTCACAGGAAGTAGATTCTTAAAGTTGTACTAACATTTCTTAAAGCTGCACTACACATAACAATCCCTCCTGACTTAGCTAGAAAGTACGTAAGTCAATAATTCAGAAGTAATATTAAACTATTAAAGTTATTACTGCAATGTCCCTTTTAGTTAGTCTATGTCATTAAACTATATCTCTACAAGTCCATTCTCTTTGGTGGACGTCTTATACATCCTGACTGACATAGTAGGACTAGAGGCTGTTGCTCTGGAATCTAATTAGCATCAGCCACATCTTGTCTCAATTGCTGTGGTTCCACTATCTCTTCCTGTTCTTGTTCTGAAAGAAATAATGCTGGATAACTACCCCGAATCTGGGTATCCCTTTTTTGTTCTGTCTCAATTCTAGTACATAATTGTTCCACATATTTTTTCCCTCTCCTCTAGTTAGTCAAACAGTATAGACAACATTTCTGAACTTTTTTCCACCATGCCTTCTATCCATCTCTTCAGGCCTGCATACATTCTGACCCACATGAGATCATTGGGTTTGAAGGATCTGGTCTTAGGAAGCATTTCGGTTACTGACTTATAGCCTAGATTTAGACCCTAGAGGGTGAAGAAGGTCCAAGTGAGTTTGAATCTGATGTCCAAACAACAATTCTGCAGGGGATATTCCCGTGACACAATGTGGTATTCTTCTATACATCGCAAGAAAGTCCAAAAGGGTTATTTGTATTGCAGTCAGTGTAGCAGGATTAGCTTTGTCCATACTCTTTTTAAAAGTCTGAACCAGGCGTTTCACTTCGCCATTTGAACTTGGATGGTAGGGAGGTGAGAAAATATGGTGGCTACCAAGCTGTTGGCAAAATGCTTGGAATTTAACAGACCTGAACTGTGGTTCGTTATCTGAGACAATCACTTGCGGAAAACCATAGGTAGCAAAGATAGATTTCAACACTTTGATGGTACTCTCAGTAGTTGTCGAAGAAATTTGATGAATTTCTGGCCATTTACTATAAGCATTAGTTAAGAGTAACCACATAGAATTTAAATAGGATCCTGCAAAATCAATATGCAACCTTTGCCAGGGTTTTTAAGGTTGTTCCCAATGGTGAACTGGAGCTCTTGCCGGATTTCCCATTGATACAGCACAACCTTCGCATCTTTGCACAACCTGTTATATGTCTCTGTCAATGGAAGGCCACCATACGTGAAGTCTGGCTAGGGATTTCATTTTTTAACAATGCCTGGATGGCCCATATGCAAAAGAGTCAACACATTTGACTGATAACATTGGGGTACTATGACATGCAATCCCCATAGAAGACACCCATCAGCAATGGACAACTGCTGTCTCTTTGAGTAGTAGGGTTGTAGTGCAGCCGAACAAGTAGTGCCTTGCGGCCAACCTGATACACTTGTTTCAAAATTATATCTTCACTAGTCGCTTTTGCAATGTCCTTGGCTAGTACTGGAAGCTGATCTAACTGTTGTAGCTCCATTGCACACACAACAATAGAGTGCTCCATATCTTTGAATTGCACTGGAAAACTATCTGGCCCCACCTGGCATACTAATGGCTCCTCTCTAAGTCCCATATCGAACTCCATTTCTCTGGATATTGGTAACCTCAATAAGCCATCCGCATTTCCATGCTGGTCAGTTGGTTGGTATGTAACCTTGAAATTACAGGCAGACAAAATTAATGCCCATCATTAAAGTCTGCTGGTGGCTGTCTCTGGAATTCCTTTTTCTGGACTGAAAATTGTCACTAGTGGTGTGTGATCCATCTTCAGGTGAAACTTGCGACCTAGCAAGTATTGGTGAAATTTCTGGACTCCGAACACAAGTGCTAATGCCTCTCTCTGAATCTGAGCATAATTCATTTCAGCTGCAGTGAGTTTGCATGAAGCATGGGCTATCGGCTTTTCCACTTCTTCTGGATCTGTATGGAAAAGGACAGCTCCTATACCCACAGGACTAGTTTCACAGGCCAATGTGATATGTAAGTTAGGGTTATAATGAGTCAAATTATTCACATCGGTTAGAGAGAGCTTGATGGCTTGAACTGCCTTACTGTGGCCCTTGGTCCACTTCCACGGAGTACCTTTATGTAACAGTTAATTTAGAATAGCACATTTAGTGGCTAAGCTGGTATGAAACAGTCATAGTAGTGCACCATACCCAAGAATGAGTGCAACTCTGAAACATTCTGTGGTTCAGGGATGCACACAATGGCTTCCACCTTTTCATCATTTGGACGAATTCCATCTTTGTCAATACTGTGACTTAAGTACGTGACATCTGGTTGACAAAATTGCCATTTTTATCTCCCAAGTCTGAATCCACTCTGTTGCAATCTCTCTAAAGTCTTTTGTAAGTTAAGTAAATGTTCTGCTTCTCTTTTGCCCATGACTATAATGTCATCCAAATAACAAGCAACACCTGGTATATCACCCACCGTTTGCTCAATCACTTTTTGAAAAATAGCAGGTGCAGAACTAAGGCCAAAACATAGCCGTTTGTACTTGTACAGTCCTTTGTGTGTATTAATCACTACCAGTTTCTGAGAGTCTGTATCCAACTCCACCTGAAGGTATGCATAAGCGAGATCCAGTTTAGAGAACCCTACACCACCATTCAGTCTGTGAAAAAGTTCCTCAGATACGGGTAAAGGAAATACATCTGTGCTAAGTACTGGATTAAGTGTCACCTTAAAATCTCCACATATTTGAACTGTACCACCTGGTTTAGATACCACCACAATTGGAGTGGCCCAATCTAAACTTGAAACTTTTTCCAGCACACCCACTTTTTCTAGTCTGTCCAATTCTGCCCCAACCACTGGTTTTAAGGCAAAAGGAAGTTTCTGTGGTTTACAAAACTTAGGAACTGCATTATGCTTTATAACTAGCTTGGCTTTAGCTATTGTGCAACATCCCAGGCCTTTCCATAGATCTGGATACATGTCTAAAATCTCCCCAAACATGGGCAGATTACTGCTTTGTGGTACCTGGACAGCAGCAATTAGGCCAAAATCTACTGGATCAAGGTGAATGTTTAGAAGAACCTGAGCGTCTCTGCCCAAAATGTTGATACCCTTTTTTGAAACCCGCAAAGTTAAAGGTGTACCAGGAGAATCAGTCCTGCATACTAAAGTGGTAAATGAGCCCAGTGTCTGACTTGGTTACACTTCAAATGCACGCAGCAACTTATTACAAGGCGATAATGGTGGCTTATCCAGATCAGACCATGTTTGATGGTGACTAAAAGTAACTGGGGAAGCAGAGTCTACCATTTAACACAACTGATGCTACAGTTGTGGCAATTCAAGTAACACACAGAAAGGAGGAACATCTTTAGTCGGCATTTGTGGTGCAATAGGAACCACTGCACTGTGCTCTCCGAACTGACCACCATAGTTCTCCTACTCCTACAAACCTTAGCAATATGTCCCTGATGTTTCCATGCATAACATTGAACTTCTCTGAATTTGCACTGGTCCCTGCTATGCTGAGAAGACCCAAATGATGCACATATGTACTGGCTAGGCTGTTTGGGTGGAGTGGTTGAATTTTTCTTTGAAAACAGTGGTTTAGACTTAGGTTTGAGCTGTTTTAATTTGGGGTTTACTGCGGACACTTGTACCATATTTTTAGCGTCCATCTTAGCATGTGCTTAATTTTCTGCAGCCTCATATATTTGTGCCAACTGTAAAAGTTCATCAGCAGACTTCTTGACACTTACAGAACGTAATTGCTGAATACGATGTTCATTATTCAACCCCATAACAAACTTAGCAGCTAAATTAGATTCAAGATGATCCCTGCTCCACTCACACGTGACAGCTAAGCTTTTGATCTCAGCCAAATAAGATTGTAATGACTGAACTGGTTTCTGTTGGTAACTGTAGAATTTATAATGTTCATCCCTTGGAAAAGTTGTTAAACTGTATTGTGGGTTAAATTTAGCCTTTAGCTCTTGATATGACAAATCCTCCAGCCTGTCCTGTGCACACAGACTGCATAAAAGTTTGAAGGTTTCACTCCCCAAGAAGTACAAAAAGCAGCTCAAATAAGTTTATCCTGTAGCTCAACAGTAGCAGATTGTATGGCAGTATTAAGTAATAACCACTGATCAAACCGTATGGACCACGTATCCCAGTCCGTTCCTGTAAAAATCTCAAAGCTGGCTGAAGTTTCTATAATACTGTACAGTTCCAAATTGCTTACTTGTTTCCAATGCAGGAAATCACAAAATGGTATAATTCAGTAAGCTGGAGCTATGAAAATGTGCACCCTCCTTGTCACCAGTTTGTTGTATTTGGTTGCCAAAAATAAGTACCTTAAACACATCAGGATCTTGGAAATAAGAAAACATGCACCAAAGAAATCTAGGCCTTCTCTGTTTACGTCTATTCAGCTCAGATATAAGGGGAACACTGTTCTTAACACACAGGCACAGGAAGACTCAAAAAGCTGTACTGTCTAACATTTCTTAAAGTTGCACTACACATAACACAAACCCCAACTCCTACTGTAATTATCAGATAAATATATGATTTTGTTCTCTATATTTTTACTATTTTTATATGTTTTCCTGAACTGTAGATTCTTTGTGATCCCGTTTTATGATGGCTTGTGCGCTTGCACAAGCAACATCTTGCAGTAGTGCAGGTTTGGGGGAGCGTCCGCTGTTGGGCGAATGCAGGGCACGCATCAGTAGGTGCATCCTTCGTTCCCAATCAGCCTGCATGCTGGCGCCACACCATGCATACATAATGGGGCGAGCACATCTAAGCAAAGGTCCACTACAATCCAAGCAAAGCTCATCATACGCAGCGGTCCTTTGTTTGCCGTGCTCACCGCCATTATGAGCATGGTCAGCGAGCGGGCGGCCGCCTCACATCTGCCGACATCGGGTGCCCAACCTCTGTCGGTAACCCCCGCTGTCTTTGTGTGCCGATGGGGAGGCCACCCCTGGCCGGCATACCTCAAATGTTGAATGCCGAGGTGTCCAATCCTCTCGGCTCACAGCCCCCGCTGTCTTGGTGAGCCGATGGGGAGCCCACTCCCGTCAGCATCACCCCCCAATTGTTGAATGCTGAGGGGTGCCCAATCCCCTCAGCTCATGCCTCCCCGCTGTCTGTGTTTTGCTGATGGGGTGCCCAATCCCCATTGGCATTACTCCCCATGTTGTGTGCCAACAAGGGTGCCCAATCCCCGTCGGCTACTGGCACTCCCCAAAAACAGTTAGGTGGCACATTGGGGCCCACCCCAGCGTGCCAAATGCCCTGAAAATGAAAACTGTCCCATGATGGTTTTCCATTTTTTTTTCACCCTGTAAACCAAAACCATCCCTCATAGTCTCGATGCCCCCCTCCCCCACCCACACCCACCCACTGTGCACCCTACCTCCGCTCACCACCCCTCACCCCATACTTACTCTCCGGAGTCCAGCGTGATGATCTTTGGTGGACCGGGAACACATCTGCACTCTTCAAAGCCGACCGTGAACTGAGGAAATGCCGGTAAGCTGTATAATGGAATGAATAGGGTTTTTCCAACTTTGCTGCACATCTCAGGCATTTCTTGGAATTTTGGCACCAAATTTTCAAAATGGGTTTTTGGGGCCCCTCCTCATGAATTATATCACTGTCATAGTGTTAATCGGTCTCAAAAGGTGATTTCACAGTCACTGCGCGAAATCACCTTTCGGGCCCATTAACGAAATGACAGTGCCAGTGTTCATGAGGTGGCCTCTCAAAAAGCCTATGTTCCAAATTTGGTGGGTAAAATCCAACAAATGCCTGTTTTATGAGCGTGCATTGCACAGTTGCTACGCAGGCTCATAACTTCACGCATTTGCAATATTTTAATGCCAGATTTTCAGCAGTGTCATTTTTGTACACCTCCTTGTGAACAATACAGTTGTCATTTTCCACATCCTGCCCAAAATGTGTTTTTGCACATCTGGTGCACAATAGCGCATTCGCTGTGAGAAATCAGTGTTTGGGCCAGATTATGTAAATGACAGTGAAACTGTTCATGAGCAGAGGTCCTAAAATGCCTATGTTGAAAATTTGGTGATGATACTCCATACAATGACTGTGTTACGAGTATGCATTGACAGAGTGCACGCACGCTCATACTGTTGTGCATTTGTGATATTTTCACTCTGGATTTTCACCATTGCCATTTTTCTACACCTCTTGATGAACAGTACAGCCGTCATTTCACATATCCTGCCCAAAATGTGTTTTCGCACTTCCGGAGCAGAATAGCGTGGTCGCTATGCAAAATCACTTCTTGGGACACTTTGAGGAAATAACAGTGACACTGTACATGAGCAGAGGTGCTAAAATGCCTATGTTGAAAATTTGGTGCCGAACGACCTTAAAATGGCAGTGTTGCAAGCATGCGTTGCATATTTCCCACGCACCCTTGTAACTTCGCAAATTTGGTATATTTACATGCCACATTTTCAACACAGGCATTTTTTTTACACCTCATTATGAGCTGTGCAGCTGTCATTTTTCACATCCTGCCCAACATGTTTTCCTGCACTGCACTACCAAACACCCAAAGGGACACCCTAATGCCTGTCACTGTTTGCAGGGCGGGGGTGGGTTGGCAGCAGTTCAATACCTGACTGCCATTCCTATGACGCATCTCTGTAACTCCTGCACTGCCAGTTGCAGCAAGCCAACATTCGGCATTGACAAATGCTTGTTACTTTTGTTTTACTGCCAGATACCATGCAAGTAACCTTCAAACTGACCACAGATCAGTGCAGGTAAATCCAATCTATTGGGTTTTAATAATACATAAAAATCCTAGACTGTTGCAGTGCAGTACCTGTTTTAAAGAGCAACTGACATCTTCAGGGCATGCAGCTTTTGACAAGGAGCTGTCTGCCTGACAGTTTAAATCAGCCAGCATTTGAATTTCCTCAACAAAGTATTATTTAAATAACTTTCAAAGCGTTTGGTAGCACTTTCTAGTCTTCTTGAAACACTGACTCCTCCCGGCAGCACCATCCCTTAAAAAAAACTTGTTATGATGATGGGAGTAGGGAAGGGACTGCAATGATACAGGACTAATAGGAATACAGTGTCACTGGGGGAAGCACAACCTTTATACATAGTTTAAGGCATTTGTACATGTTAAGGGGATACTGAACTATAGTGTACTACCCTTTGTTATGGTGTGATGAGAGGGGCCTGACGGGGGAACATGACTCAAATGTTTTTTGTACATGCATGTTTATAGGAAAGCCTGCTAAGTCTTAGAGGAGGAGAGTCCTGCAAAGAAATGGGGGGAGAGGGATACAAAGAAATGGGAAGAGGTCGTACAATAAAATGGGAGGCTATACTGAAACCAGAAGTGGACCCTGTCCATCGCTGTCTGTGTCCTCTCCCTGCTGTGATTGGTGCACTAGACTCTGGGACTGTGGTTGTGAGGAGAGTGTCGTGCCTGGCATGAGGGTCTGTGACTGGCTGCCTTGTGCTCTGGCCATCCAGACCCTCCACATGATGCTGTGAGTCTCTAATCCTGAGGGTCGCTCACTGTGCTATCCTTGCTGGCATCTGTGGAGGATGGGTGTACAGTTAGTGGCTGGGCAGAGTACAGGCAGAACAGTGCAGCATTGTTGTACTCACCATCATGCATAAGCAGGGCACTATCCTGGCTGGTGGTGTCCAGCAGGATAGCCATATGGATGTTGGTCACCACTGTCAAGTTGTCTTTGTCCTCCTCCTCCACCAACAACATGGGCAGACCCACTGTAGGGGTAGAGGAAGTGCCACAGTCAAGCCACCCTAGTGTGCACTGTGCCTCACATGTAGGTCTGTGTACACTCAGTTGGTATGGGGTCCAGACCTTCCTTTTCATCACCTACAGTTGCCTGGCTGATGTGTCCACCACTATGGCCTCTAGTGGTGTGAGCTCTGGGGGTGATAGTGGGACTTCACAGGTGGCATTCAGGACCTGCCGTCTGCCTGCCAGTTTTTTCTGGACTGCCACCCACATGTCCCTCCATTTGGCTTGATGGCCTTGAAGGACTGAATACAAGCCCTGCTGCATTGACTGTGGTCTTGCTGGATTTCCAGATCCAGGCTTGGTGACTAGCTGTGATCTGAAGGAGTCCTGCCCATACAACATAACATAATTGTTCCGGATTTCCAACACATTTCTGGCATGACAGTGTCTGGCACCACTGATACAGATACAACTACATGCGCAGATGGTCAAGGGCAGTGGCCATGGGGCATGCCCACACTCCACGCTATTCATTACTGCATCGAGTGCTGGGTGGGAGGTGCAGGCTACGTGGCTATGGCCCTACTGTAGCTGCTTTGTAACCCCCACAGAAATCACTCACCAGCTGTTGCAGGACTGAACCCCCCATCATACAGCCTTAACCCTCTGGTCTAGCTGAGGGCAACAATTAGGGTAAAAAACATTTTCTTCACAATTTCCCAGGACGTGTGATATCCCACAATCCCCTACCCCATGCTGAGCAGGGGATCCACTTTTGGACCAGGATGGGCATCCGATTGTATGTCTGCCAATCCACTTCCCCCTCCTGCATACCAACACATGGGGGGGCAGGGTTGCAGAAAGGTGCCATGAAGTGGTCAGTGATGGTGAATGCCATGCCCGCATGCCAGTCCACGGGCCTATCATGTGTACCATCCTGCACTGTCCATAAGCACCATTGTTTGTCGCTTTATATTTCCCAGCTCTGTGGAACTACTGTATTTCAACATGGCTATCCATAAATTGTTGACTGACTGAAAACAAAGTTCTTGCAAAATGTGTCTTTTTCTAGTCCAGTTGACAATTTTGTGCCAGTTGATCACTTCATGATCCTGAAACAGTTCTTGTTTTTATGCTAGACTGTCTATTGCACTACTACCACCATTCATTTATTTTATTTATTTATTTAAAGGTATCGGAATTGCAAACCTTTGAGTCAGAGTCTCATTTACAAAGGCTCCATGTCACATTACATAAAACAAGCATACATACATACATATAGCAAGATACAGAAGGGCATACTATACAAAGATATAAAATTCCTATACAGGGTAGTAGCTAAAGCTGTCATTACATGTTACACAAAGATAACAAGCACTAGTAGCACACAGTACTGAGACTTACAGAATTATGGCTCTGAAACATTGTTGGGATAGCACTGATGGAGCAATAAAACTGGCATCTTTATACTGCTTCTGATTGCTAATAACTATGTAACCCCCCTCTGGGATGGGGGGGGCTTACCTGGAGCCCTCGTGTGTCAGCCTCCAAACATTCTGCCTTTCTTTTTGTTTGTTCCAGGCCCAGGACTAAAGCTGGAAAGGAGACCAGAGGAACAGGTGGAAAGAACCACTGCAATTTTGCACCACAGTGTGCGAGCCATAATGGTGCCCCGAATGTTTCTTGGTACTGGAAGCACCTGCTAGCCAAGAATCCCAAAAGCCACATCAGCAGCCATCATAGCACCTCTCCTAATGTGGTCTGGCCCTAGGAACACAGGTAGGAAGCAGGGGGCAAGGAGGCACAGGGAGGTGGAAGAAGGACCTGGGCATGTTGGCACATTGCACCTTTAAGAGAGCAGCTTCAGGCCACATAGAGACTGCCCGGGTCGGGGAGGAGCAGAGAGTGGAACTCCCAACAGGAAGCACAGTGGCACCGGAGGACTGGAGGAGGGCAGAAATGATTCCTCTTCACAAAAGTGGGAGCAAGAAAAAGGCAGGAAACTACAGACCTGTTAGCTTGACCTCAATGTTAGGGAAAATGATGGAATCACTTCTAAATAAAAGATCTGTTGCTTTCCTAGAGGCCATTGGGGCACAGGATCCCAGGCGGCACGGATTCACAGCAGGAAGGTTGTGTCAGATGAATCAAATAGATTTCTTTGACTGGGTGACCAATGTAGTAGACAGGGAGGGGCTGTGGACATGGCCTACCTAAACTTTAGCAAGGCATTTGACACAGTTCCATACAAAAGATTAATATACAAGTTAGCCAGCCTTGGAGTGGGTCACAGAGTGGTAGCCTGGGTAAAAAATTGGCTGGACAACAGGATACAGAGGATAATAGTAAATGGAGTTCACTCTGAAGAAACAGGGGTTACTAGTGGGGTACCACAGGGTTCAGTACTGAGACCAGTCCTCTCTTATGTGTTTATAAGTGACACTGCAGAGGGACTGGAAGGAAAAGTATGTCTCTTTGCAGATGACACAAAGGTCTGCAACAGGGTTGCTACAGAAGGTGGGGTGGAAAGGATGCAAAGGGATTGGCAAGGTTGGAGGAATAGTCAAATGTATAGCAGCTTAGATTCAATGCAAAGAAGTGCAAAGTAATGCACCTGGGAAACAAAAATCCAGGGGAAGAGTACACAATGGGGGGTGAGATACTAACAGCAACAGAAATGGAAAGGGATCTGGGGGGTAGTCATATCAGATAAACTCAAGGTGGGCAAGCAATGTGAAAAGTCAGTAAGGAGGGCTGGTGGGATACTGGGATGCATAAGGAGAGGCATCACCAGTACAAAACAGGAAGTTGTTATCTCTTTGTACAGACAATTGGTGAGACCCCATCTGGCGTACTGCGTCTAGTTCTGGAGACCCTATCTCCACAAGGATATAGACAGGATGGAGGCTGTCCAGAGGACGGCAACTAAAATGGTGCAGGGTCTGCACCAGAAGATGTACGAAGAGAGATTAAAGAAGCTTAACATGTATACACTGGAGAGAGAGGGAGAGGGGGGACATAATAGAAACTTACAAGTACATCAAGGGAATCAACAGATTCCAAGACGGTAGCATCTTTCAGAAAAAGAGATGTGCAAGAACAAGGGGCACAATTTGAAGACAGAGGGGGGCAGCTCAGAGGTAATGTGAGGAAGTATTTTTTCATGGAGAGGGTTGTGGATACATGGAACAGCCTTCCTGAAGAGGTAGTGGAGTCAAAAACAGTGGGGAAATTCAAGAATGCATGGGACAGACATAAGGCAATTGTAGTGGGGGGCGTAGGAGGAAGTAGGCTGTTGGTTAACAAGGATCTGCAGCCTATCCATTAGGTAGGGAAATGGGCAGATTAGGTGGTCCAAGCGGTCCTTATCTGCCTTCAAATTCTGTGTTTCTATGGCCATACCCTCACCACTCCACCACTGAAAAGTCAGATACAATTTTACATTTTATAATCAAGGCACAGCAGAAGAAGGTGGCAACCTAAAAATAAAATATAAATAAATAAATAAAGACTTTTGGAGCACAGGGCTCCATTCATGTAGGAGGGCCACCATCTTTGTGACCCATGACCTGTTTAGCCACCAATCAGATGGCAGCAAGACAGAGCTATGTATTGTGGGAGGATGATGCAAGAGGTTCCTCCCAATTGGACTGGCAGTCTTTTTAAGTCAAACAGAGGGCAGGGCAGGACAAAAAGACTGAAGGACAGCCCTGTCTGCCTAATTAGAGGTGGAAGGAAAATAAAGAAGTTTGTGGGCCATTCAAAAGGAGGAAGCAGTTTGGCTGGGATGCCAAGCAGTACAGAGCTGCATGGCAGCAAGGGAACGGAGCCTCCTTGGGCCTGCTACATGTGAGTCCTCCCAGGGCCCAATCCATAGTAGTTACGTGGGGCATCACCAGGACCCACTCCTTGAAAGTTTGTGGGCTCTCTCCTGGGCCCAAATTCATTAGGAAGAGAGTTGAAGTATTTGTGCCAGAAGGGCACTGTCAGAGCTGAAATGTTTGCGCCAGAGGGCACCAACTGAACAGGGAGGAAGAGATTGTGCAAGGAAGGGTACCACGAGTGAAAGAGAGAGGCCTAGCTGCCATAGATCTTCCAAGTCCTAGGCTAGCCCGGTGTTGCTGAGGGATGAGGCGCTGGATGCCTTACCTTGTGCTATGCCTGTGACCCAGGTTAGGGAATGAGCAGGGGCCACCGGGGGTTGGGAGGGGAGGAGAAGGATTAAGCATCCAAGGGACAGTGCTCCTTCTCTGAGAAGGGGGCACACCAGAGCTCGGCATTCGACTGGCTCCTAGCGGAGGCTGGGGGGCAGTGCACCAATGTTGCAGAAGGGGGCAGAGATGGGGCACTTGCCTGGAGGAGCACATGTGGACGTGTGCATGCTCCCTCCACTGGTGTCATTGCACACCTCATCTCCGGGGAGAAATGGAGGAGAAAAATGTTGCCACAGTGCATGACAGAGGGTGCCTTACAGGCCCTGCTGCCAGCTAGCCACAGCACTGGCCACACTGGATCCAGTCTCTGGTGAGTTTTGGGGAACCCTGCTGGCCCTGCTAGAGGCGTAAGCCCCAGGAGTAAGGGTCAACGCTGGCTGGTAGACACCAGCGGATGGGGTTGGGGGCTCCCTCCTGAGGAAGGGACCATGGCAACAGAAGAAGAAAGTAGTAACTAAAAAAAAACAAAAAAAAAAATACAAAGATCTTCTAAGTCCTCTCCTCAGATCATCAGAAAGATTTATTAGAATCCACTCCAGGCCTCCTTCAAAATACTTTTAGTGAACCAACGTCTGCATTCACTAGTTTTCAAAGACTGTTCCAGAGCACCTGGCAGAAAGTATGAATTAAAAGGGCCCTGTTGCATTCAAGAAGTTTGAGCTGATCTAAGTGGAGACAGAGACTGCATCCTATTCAGGCTGCCTTGGAGCCAGTTAATGGGTCAGCTAGCCCTTACCAAGTGGGGTGGATGGGGACAGGGAGCCACTTGCATAGACCAGAGTGCTAGGGCACTCTCATTCCATTTGAGGGAGTCAGATCATGGGGTCGTGCCTAGGGTCTGGGCTCCTTGGGAACAGACAAGCTGCTGTGTAGTGCTCCTGTATCCTGGGTGTGATTCAGATGAGCTGTGACCAGAGAAGTGTGAGTCAGAAGGACACTGTATCCTAGAGATGTGAGCTGGAAAAGCTACATTCAGATAGAGGAGCCACAAGGGTTGCAGCTTGAGAGCTGATATAGACGAGCTGAGTTTACAGAGGTGGGAGATGAGGGGCTGAGCTGTGATCAGTTGCTCAAAAGAATCCAAAGCTGCTGGGCTGATTTCCTCCTCCTGTGTGCTGCCCCCTGCTGCTCCTGAACCATTGTTCTGCTCCTGCTCTGCTGTGTACAAGGGTCATGTGTGTGCAGGCATAGCTGGCAAGTCTTTCTAATTTCCCTGTTGGATTACAATTTGGGTTCCAGTTTTGTCTGAAAGTCAAGCAAGATTCTTGGGACTTCATAGTTTTATTATTGGTACCTGTGTAAAATAGCCATCTTATGTGCCCCTTGCTTGGGTGTGTGTGTGTGTGTGTGTATATATGCAGTGGGGTTCAAGGGAAATTGAGGGCAGCTGAGCGTACAACAACTTGTTACTGTCTAGCCCATGTTCTCTCCACAGTCTCTGGGCCTGTGTGCCAAAATAAAGCACAGTTTCATTTGCTGAATTTTATCACTGTGTGGGTATTCATTTTGTACAACCTGACTGGATTATTGTTTGGTAAAGGTAACAGCTGTTGGTGGTCCCCAGGGGGTAGTCTTGTCCAGTATAGGGAGGTGGATAGGTACTGCATCCTAAAGAGTAGTACTGCACACAACATCTGGCCCACTGATTCTCTCTGGGTGGAGACACCATGCTATTTACTAGTTTGAGATGAACCCCCCCACTATGGGAGAACAAACCACCCAACCCCCTCAACCAGGTGTGCCACACTACAGTCACCAGGCAGAGGCGTGGACCTGATTGCTGCAGTCGACCGCCAGGTTGGGGGGGGGTCACAGCTATTAATAACAGTAAAAATGGTTAGCAGGAATTAACATTAGCCTCAGCTCACATTGATTGCTAAACTGATTGCTTTCATACTAGTAAGAAACTCTATTGTTTGCAGTCAAAATGCCATGTGAGTTCTAAAATACTGTTTATATAGCAGCCTGCTTGGGTAAGGCAACTGAACAGCAAAAAAAAGAAGGGTTACTGAAGTATAAATGAAGGGATGGAATGTCTCTGCTTTTAAAATCGGCATTTGAATGATATTTGAGAGGTAGTTATGAACCAAGTAATGAAGGGTTTTATCTACAAAGGGTAATAATAGGAAACAGAATGGTACAATTGTAATAATACTGAAACAAGCGTCTGTCAATGCCGAAAGTTCATTGTGTGCACTGGTGGCATTTGGGGGGTTACGAGCCGGTGTTGGCAAATTTCAACACAGGTTCATAACTTCATTGTTTTTTAATATTTTTGCACCACATTTACAACATAACCATCTTATTATGCCTTCCCATGAAGAAAGGAAGAGTACAATTTTAACTCCTGCCGGAAAGGTAATTTCATGCAGTGGCTGTAAAATCACCTTTCGGGATGTAAACAAAATTTTGCCCAGGACCAGAAAAATGGTAGCTATCACATTCATGAGGTGCAGTGGACAAATGACTATGATGAAAATGTGGGGTCAAAATATAGAAAAGTACCAAAGGTACGAGCCTGTGTTTGTTAATTTAAGTGCATTCTCGTAACTTTGTTTGCTAATATTTTCACACCAGATTTTCAATTTAGAATTCTTATGACCCCACCTCATGAAAAGTGCCACTGTCATTTTGTTCACTCATCCTGAAAGGAGATTTTGTAGAGCCAACATGCCATTCTGCGCCACAGGTGCAAAAACATGTTTCGGGCAGAATATGAAAAATGACAGCTATACTGTTCATAAGGAGATGTGAAATAATGGCAATGTTGAAAATCTGGAGTGAAAATGTTAAGAACTGTCAAAGTTAGGAGCGTGCATAGAAACTGCACAATACACACTCATAACACAGTCCTTTTTTGAAATTTTTTCACCAAATTGGCAACATGGGATTTTTGGGACCCCCACCTCATGAATAGTGGCACTGTTGTTTCATTAATCAGCCCAAAAGGTGATTCTGTGCAGTGACCGTGAAATCACATTTCAGGATGGAGTAACAAACTGACAGTGACAATGTTCAGCAGATGGGGTCCCAAGAACCCTATGTTGAAAATTTGGGGCCAAAATTCCTTAAAATGGTTGAGATATCAACCTAAGTTGAAAATCCAATCATTGATTCCTATTATTCGGCATACCTTGAAATCTTCACTTTGCCGGTCGGCTTTGAATAGTGCAGACATGTCCCGGTCCACAGAAGATAACTATTCCTGACCTTCGGAGGTAAGTATGGGTAAAGAGGAGTGCATGGAGGTGGGTATGCAGGGGTAGGGTTGGCATGGGTGAGGGTGTCGGGGACAAGGAGACAACAATGGACCGTTTTCTTTTTTGCAGGTTTAAACGAAGATATTGGGGACGATTTTCTTTTTTTTAACAGAAAACGATGTTGTGCACATTTCTGGACACTGGGAGTGGGCTCCCCAGTGTCCAGAGGGATAGAGAACAGAGGGTGTGGGGAGGATGACTGCAGCAGTGAGAGGGAGCGGGAGGGAGTGATTTGCAGTTGGGGGGAGCTTGAACAAAATGGAGGCTGCGGGGAGGACAGCAGCAGTGGGAGGAAGCGGGAGGGAGTGATTTAGGAACAGAGGGAGCAGGGAGGATAGCAGCAGTGGGAGGAGCTTGAACAGGAAGGAGGGAGCAGAGATGACAGAAGCAGTGGGAAGGAGTGGGAGGGATTGATTTGCTTTTGAAGACAGGCTCAGCACATCCACATGTCATGCAAGGACACAAGGATTCATCAGCTGTAGTGAGAAATAAAGGAGTCACCAAGGATCACATAAGTGCTACGGCACTGTGAAAGCACAACTAGGAAGTAAATGTAATGCAGGGCTGTTTACACATCAAAGGATCTAGCCAAGTCACTATTGGTTCAGCTCTGTCCTTTGAAAACTTTGCCAACTCCACCCCAAAAACAGGAGTTGAGTCACTGGCAGCCTGCCTACTGATTCGCCTACTGCAGACCTGCCCCTTGAACAGAGCTCTCCAGGGGATGCACCCCCTCACACTCCTCTATAGCAACTCTCATATCAACAAAGTTCATCTGCACTTGTGTGCATGACAAACATAAACAGAAGGGATTTTGACAACAATCTGACTGGAAATTTACCCTTCATTTTCTGTATGGGATATTTGTAATTGTAAAAAGTGCAGTATTTGTGAGTGTATTTTCCATGCAAATTTTTGTTTTACACAGTCCTAGTATTCCAGGGTCTTTGCTCAGCTCCTCCCATCTGATACTTCTCCCATCCTCCGACCCCATCCCCCCTCTCTGCCCATGGTCATCCCTTTGCCCCCTCCCTCCGCCCTCTCCACCCTCTGTCTCTCCCACCGCACCCATTTTCTTGTTTCCCCGACCCCTCCTAGGGCCAGATTAAGGCATAGGCAATGTAAACATGTGCCTAGGACCCCTGTCTGCCAAGAGGCCCCCAGCAATCACCAAAATATATTTACTACATACCCTTTTCTTCTGCCTGAGGTTCATTTTTTTTGTGTGAAGAACTCAATTGATGGGTAATCTGAGTAAGGAAGGGACTGAACTGTGACATGGCTCTCACCTACCTGATTAGGTGTTAAGTGCATCTGATTTACAGGGGGCCACTGTCCAGGCTGACCTGTAAAGTGAGAACAGGCCAATTTCCTTTGCTTAATCTCTCCCCTCCCACTTAGAATCTCCATTTAGAATCAAGTGTTACACTTTAATGTAACAGATTAACAATGCAATTCAATGTGTGTGGTTTATATTTAATCTCACTCCTAAAGGCAGGAAATCTATAATACATTTCAATGGTCCAATTAAAAGTCTTACTCTTTTTTTTATTTCCTCATCTCACTCTTTTTGAAGTTTTGGCTTTTATGTAGCTCTGTTTTCAGCATGAACAATTAAACATATTTCCAGAATCCCATCAATAAATCTTGCCATTTATTGATCCTGGCTAATTTATCAATAACAGAAATGTTTGTTCCTGGGAATGATTTCTTCCAACAGTCACTCACTTTGCAACATAATCCCTATAATTCCTGACTCTTCAAGTAAACCACCAATTTAACTTGTTCACCACCCATGACCTTGGCTCTTTCAGAGATGGGTCTGTACCCTACCCAACAAAACTCCTACATCCTGGTTCATACTACCTAACAGGACAAAATGGTAATACCCACAATTCAAGTGGATTTGTGATTGTTTGGTGGGGGGGTGCTTTGCAGAAGTGCAAATCAAGACATTTCATATCGCAAAAAATATTTTTACCAGGCAACTTAGTAATAATTTTCTCTAAATGATCAAAACTTCATAGCTTACCTAATTTTAGTTCTGATGCACACTGTGTTTCCTGAAACATCCTATATTGCTAACTGCCTTATTTTCTAAACTGGGCAAAGTGACCTTGTCCTGGTTATACTATTGTGTGACAACCTCACCCCAAAGCAACTGTCTATATCGGCAAAAGTGCATGTCTTTACCAAATGAACCTGTTCTAGCATATCTGCTCCATATTTTGTACTCCTCATTTGATACTTTTACTGGTTGTAACATTGCCCTACTGTAAACGGAACATTTGATGATTGTACATATGTACCTCTGTATTTTGAATTTGTACATATGTGATTGCTGTGATGTGGAACCTCTGTAAAAGAACCTTTGGCTCAAAGGTACTTTCCTAGAAAAGGAAGGAAGGAAGGAAGGAAGGAAGGAAGGAAGGAAGGAAGGAAGGAAGGAAGGATCGATGGATGGATGGATGGATGGATGGATGTTTGCCTGGTTAGCCAGTGAAGGAGCACCATACAGGGGGGCTTCCAAAGGTCAACTGTATTTAAATTCAGAAAGAGACATCTGAAGTGGCTCCGTTCCAGTCGTGCTATAGGAACCCCCTTGCAAGGACACAAGGATTCATCAGCTGTAGTGAGAAATAAAGGAGTCACCAAGGATCACGTATAGCCCTTTTGCAAGATGATGTAGTAGGAAAGTTGTAGGGAAGGGGAGATACCATGGAAGTAGTTGGATATAAAAGAAGGATGGAAGAAATGTAAGAAAGCAGTTTAGTTTAGTTTATTTCACCAGGATAACGTTCCACTGAGCAGGCTCCTTTACAAGTAAACCAAGCAACCTGCAAGAATGAAAAAAGCATTTAAAAAAAAAAAAGTTGAAGAGAAGATCAAGGTAAGAAAAAAGCAAGATGAAAATTATTTTAAAAATTAAGCAAAGTAGGGCTTAAATGGAAATAAGAGAAAAGGTTGCCAGAGTATAAAGAATCAAGAGTAAGGAAAGACCTTTAGGTTGGCCAAGTGGTGCAGAGGGCTGAGGCACCTCATGCCTTACCTCTTCCCATGCTGGTGACCTGGGTTCAGGAACAAGCTCAAGTTGCTGGGGGTCGGCCAGGGAGGGAAAGGATTACACATCTGAGGGACTGCTATCCTCTTCTGGGGAGGTGAGGGATATCAGCCCAGCCTAGGATGCCCCCACGTGGTGGTCTGGGGATAGAGCAGTGCTAGGGAGGCACATACAGGAGGGGACTGCAGAGGTACTTCAAGCAGGTGCACCTCCACACATCAGTACAGTGCTCCATAGGTGAGTGAGGAGGAAAAAGTGTCAGAGGGGCTTAATAAGCTCAGCATAGTTGTGCCTGTACCCACACTTCCACTCCACTACCAAGACTTGGTCTGCCTCAGATACGTTGATGGGGGCGAGGATGCCCCCCCATTTCTACCATGAGAGGGATGCTCAAGGAGAAACCAGTCAAAGAGTTAGGTAAGTGGCCAAGGTAAGCATGGTAGCTGGTATGGGGGGCTGGGGACTTGGCTGATGAGCTGGCCCTCTGGGTGCAGGAGGACAAAATTTATGTGGAAACTGTGTAAGGGAAGGGTGATGGCACTGGGAGAAAAGAACACAGATTGTAAAGGAAAATGAAATAATTCACAACACTACAGAATGTCATTGTTTCAGTTAGCCCTTATGAATCACACCAGTATACATGAGATTGTTGAGAGTCCCGCATAGCTGACTTTTGAGTCCTTTGTAAGCATTCTTTATTGTTTGTAGCCATGAATATTCTGCCTGTAAATTGTGACTCTGCACTTAGTTTTTTTAACTTTATTTTGTCGTATGTATTTTTACTATACTTATTACTACTGCACCTTACATTTTGCACGTCATATACTGCATACTCCCCTTCCCCCATTCCCCACAGGAGACATAAGCAAACAATGCCTACAGTGTAGACCTAGTCCCAGGCATGACACTGAAACAAAAGCACTGATAAGAGCCACACAGTGCTTTTGTTTCTATAACCATGATTGAAACCACTAGCAACTAAGGTTTATCCTTGGCTGTGCTTCCCAGGAGAACATATTTATATATATATGAGTGCGTGTGAGAAGGGGGTGGGGTGTGGGGGTGGTGCGGTGAGCTGTCCACTCACTGCTTCCTTGCAGTTTTCCATCCCATTGAGGAGGACTGAGACCACTTTACTTCTGTAATGCAGCAGGGTGGTGCCAGTTTTAGTAATTAAGTATATTTGGTGTCACATTATTATAGCGACTCAAATTGAGTGACTCGATTTTGAGCGACTCAGTCTGAGCACTTGTGATTTGAGCTATCTTGAAAGGGTAGCAAGCATAGTTAGAGTGACTAGGTAGGGGGAGAAAATGGTGAAGGAGTAGGGTGGCTAAGGACAGGAAGAGGACGGTCCAGGCAGGAAGCAGAAGTATGTGGGCTGTGGTTTGGGGGTGTGCTGCAGACCTGGCATTCTGGTGTGGTGGTGAGGGTTGGCTGCCTGCAGTGAGGGAGGTCCAGGGTTTGGGACTTGGTAGTGGTAATATTTTTACTTGTTTTCCGTGTGTGGGACTTTGATTTATTTTTGCATTCTGGTTTTCCCCCTCCCTGACATGCACCCCACCCGGAGTTGAGAATAGTAATTTAGGGGTGCAGGTGGTGCGGGGGGTGCATAAATGTGTTTATTTTCTCCTGGTCACTGTTTTTGGTATCGCCATGGGGTGTACATCGCCCATTTTGCTTTTTGGGGATGTACATTCACTGTAATAGCGATCACTTTTTGCATTTGCTTGTGCGCATGCGTAAGGAACGTTTTGGGTCAATACGACTTTTTGGAGGTGTGCGACTGTCCTGTCCAATGCAGTGCTCCATGTAGCGGGTGCATCCCTTACACACAAATGGATGGGTGAGCTGTCTATGACAGCACTTTGACAGCAGTGGTCTTCGCTTCAAAGACAAGCACTGCTGCAATCAGTGATCGTAACATGTGTCTATTTAGCATATTGATGTCACCCTTGTCGCCGGCCCTCTTGCACATCTGTGAGACTGGCTGTGAAAGAAATCCCTCCCGCTTCTTCCCTCTGTTGTTGTCCTTCCTGCTCCCTCATTCCCCGGCTCACCCTCCAGCTGCAAAGAAATCCCTCCCGCTCTCTCTCTCTGCTGCTGTCCTCCTCACTCTCTCGTTCCCCAGCTCATCCTCCAAGTACAAAGCAATCCATAGGCGTTGGAACCAGGGGGACTAGGGGGATGGCAGCCACCTCAATTTTTTGAGTCAGTACGAAATTGCCCCTTTCTTTAATTTGAGTTGCTGCAGAATTCTTTCATTGCGTGACAGCTTTCACTAGTACATTGAATCTTCCAGCACTGTGCCTCCCACCCTACCACTAACACAAAAGAAACAGATGCCTAATGTAAATGCCTCCTAGCAGAGTTGTAAAGTACAGCTGTTATTATAACGACCCTACTTTACAACTCTGGAACTGTCCGTAACACTTCTGATTCAAAGCAGTCCAGCAGATGTTCACACCTCTTGACTCTTCTTTGTTTTGGGAGTCAAGAGACTTAGCACCATAGTGGAAGCTAGCCAGCCCAGTAAGGCAGGTAATCAGCCAAGATAACACCTAGAATTGAATGGATCTGTTAAGCCTCCACTGCCCTGGTACTTCAATTCAATTTTAATTGTTTTGTTTTTTTATTTGAAAGTGCCAGCTTCCGCGGAAGTTCTGGGCCTGCCCTGAGCCCTGAGACCGAGAAGGGAACAAAGCCAGGCAAGCTGAAAGTCAAAGAGGGTAATGGGTATAAAGGTAGCCACCACCACACATCCAATATCCCATTTCCTCCTGACTCTTTCCTATAACCTGGCTTTGCCTTGTTGTTGTGGGGTAGTTGAGAATGAGTGAGTGTTGTGGCTGCTGTTGCCAATGTCAGACTGCCTTGGACTGGAGACAGAGTGAAGAAGATTGGACCGGGCAAACCCAGAGAATTGATGGAGTTGCTTGCAATGCACCGATGAGTGGTCTCATTCTCTCCATCATTAAGTTGAAGAACTAGTTGTGAAATAAAATAACTACCTCGGGTGACCGGAGACGTGACCCATGTTTCAGTGAGGGTCTGTGACAGTGCTGTGCTGTCTGCTGTGATGTGATCTACTCGGGTCCCGGGCCATTGACGGTTGATCCAATTTCAAAGTAATACTGCCGTAGGGTAAGTCATCTCCCAGTCCACGTTAATTAAATTAAGTTCTCTTGGTATACTGGTAGTTGCCTGTTCCACCATTCTCTAACTTGTGTAAGCCACTCAGGTGAGGTGCCAACCCACCTACTTGCTTGTACAAATAGTTGCTGGACTTGCTGGCTTGTTTGCAACTTACACTCAGCATCCCCCCCCCTCATTGCCCACTCAGAAAAGTCCAGTGCCACACTGTACAGTCCACTTCAGCAGTCGGTGTTTTTGTGATTCTGTCTTGTGAGGCTGGGACTGTACGTCAGTGCGGTCCTCCTGCTGCTGCCTCCTGATCATGGTATCAGTCTATTTGTTCAGTCACTGCTAGACACAAGAAGAACCAGAGAGCAGTGACTCGGCAAGGAAGAATGTTCTAATAGGCTGCATCTGTGGACCTGGCTGTACTGCTATTACTGTTCAGGTAAAAACATTTTTATTTTTTTGATCAGATGTACTAGTATGTATGTTTATAAATAGTGACTGTGACATGGTCTACCAGAAAGCAGCAGTCATGTGGAAACATAAAGAATAATAATAAAAAAATAATAGACAAATACTTAAGTGTGCCCTTTCCTGCAGTTGTTGTCATAACACCCACTAACAGCAGTACCAAAATTGGAAACAGAGCTGAGGTTGAGCTAATTTCCTTTACTGAGTTTTTATTCATCTATTGAACTCATTATTAAATCCTTCTATTCACTACTTAACATAAATTACAATTAATGTATTCAGAGTAGCAGGATTGCTTTTTATTTTTCACTCATTTAAGTTCATCCTTGTTTGTACATTGCAGCCAAGCAAATTTGAAAAAGATCTATGCACCAATGGAAGGATGTATTCTTTAAAGGAGTAACATTGACAATTTGGGAACATAAAAGCTTGTGATGCAATCTTTTAACATATAGAATAGTGCATGGGAGCCTATACATGACCACGCTATTCTAATACCGAGTGGTTTCCATGATGATGAGGACCCCAAGAACGAAGCTCGAGGGGTCCCTAACATCATGGAAGCCACAAGGTATTAGAATAGTGGGTTGTGTATGGAGGCTCCTACACACTTTTCTATATAGTGTATCCCCCAAAAAGTACGCTTACTTTAGCACTCCCCTGAGATCAGTCCTTGCCACCAGACCATCCCTTCTCATTTTGCCGGCGCTAGTCAGCTCTCGCATTGTTGTTGTCAACCACCCCTATCCAATGAACAGCTGTTTGGGGTGGTTGTATTGTGATGTGCCTACTAATGCAGAATGAAAAGTCGTTCTGCATTAGTATGCACTTCACTAGTGCAGCATAACAACTTTTCATGTGTATGGATTTCCATACACAGTCACATTCTGCCATACATTATTTGCCAGTATTGAATAGCAGGATTTAATAATAAGTTCAATAGATGGACTAAAAACTCAGTAAAAGAAAACAGCTCTCTGTTTCCAATTGTGGTGCTGGTGTTCAAACCCAGGTGAAGTGGAGTAGTATCAGAGACCTGTTTCTTTGCATGTTACAGGACTGCCTTGAGAAGATATTCTGTACATTTTACTGAAGCACTTGGGAGCCGAGGGAATGTTTTACTAGTTGATATACAACAGTAACAGTCAGTGACAGGGAAGGAGTAGGAGACAGTAAAAAGAGAGAGAGAGAGGTGAATAACGGGAAAGAACTGGGAAGAATAAGCAAGTTAGTGGTCAAATCAAAACAGGAGACAAGGAAGAGTTTATTAATTAATGTATTCATTTATTTAATAGTTAAAATTACAAGAACATGTTATCATACAGTCAGCCACAAATGTATAAAGAGTTTCTTACAACTAAACACCTTAGATCAGTTATTGGTTGATGATGTGCTGAATATGAAATACAGAGCAGAGTTGGCATTGGTATTCATTTATACAAATAAGTGACCAGGTGCACACACTGAGGTGATGATATATCAGCTTGTTTCCTGGTGTGTGCTGGGCAAAAAAGCAGTTGTATGTGTAGTTCACAGCAACCGCAAAAATATACAAGGTTACAAGGTTATAAAAGCACACAAAGACATGGAGAGAGTGCCATATGCAATAAGCATTCCAATAATTTAACAAGTCAAGGATTAGCACGAGTCTGAGGTAGTAACCATTCACAGGAAAGGGTGGTGCCATCAGAGGGCATGGGGCAGGGGCAATCAGGGGGCAGTGAGAGAATATGTTAATTTAGGGGTCAAAATCGGGGGCCGGGGAGGACTCTGGGGGAGGGATGAGTGTGGAACAGAAGAAAAGAGGGACAAAGAGGGCAAGTCATGAGAGGTAAGTTGTTAGCCTGTTTAGAAGTAGGCCAGCAACAACCAAGCCTGAATAAAGCATTAGTAATGATGAGAAATGAGTCAGGCAGCCTTAGCTCTACTTCTGCTTTTTTGCTGGTCAATGGATAGTGAACATTTTTTGGCCATATTGCTTGTGGAATTGGAACATTATTATTTTTGAGCTGCAACTCCTTCTTGCCCCCCTGCACAGACTTTACCTAATGAATTTGCCTTTCTTCTTAGCCTGCTTGGCATCCACATAGGCCGAACTGCAACTCCATGGGGCATGGACCCCATACTGTGGGCATAGAAGCAGTAGCTGTTCTGGGAAATGTCTCAACAGACTGCAGCTCTGTGGTCTGCACAGTAGGGGAGCCTGAGGTAGTTAGTGCTCCTTGAAGTAGTGATGTGAGGGTAGACGGTGACAGTCGGTTGCTAATCAGAACCCCCCCCCCCGAGCCCATGGCCTCTCCGTGACTCATCTTTTTTTTTAACCAGGAGAGACACACTAGGATGAAGCTCGTTTATAGGTGTGATCTGGAAGCACAAGGAAGTTAAGTGACTTGCTCAGGGTCACACAGTATGGAAGTGGGGGTTGTGGGATTCAAACCTAGATCTCCAGGTTTGCAGCTCAGAGCCTTAAACCACTGCACTATACTGCCTTCTGGCTCATCTCCAGAATCCGTTCAATCAGAAGTGGCCTGGGGAGGGGCAGAATAGTGCGACTTCACCCACAATGTCCATGATGCTTTTTCACATCCCGTAGCAGGTGTTTGTGCTCTTCTTCAGCTAGCTTTCCATCCCCAAGAGCTCAGCAGTGCTGCCTGACTCCACTGGAGAGGGGGTAAGAAAATCCTACTTGGAACAAACCCAGTTCTCTTACACTAGGGTATCCAATGGTGCCACTGGCTTAGTCCCATGAGCTGCAAACCTGTAGACTGAATGATTTGAATCCCACAGCCCACAAACCCCCACTTGCGTACTGTGTGACCCCCACCCCGAGCAAGTCAGTTAACCTCCTTATGCTCCCAGGTTGCACCTAGAAACAAGCTTCAGCTTACTGTACCTTTCCTAGTTAAACAGTTCCAACTTTCTCTACAACATAAGTTTGGGGGGATGGGTCCCAAGAATGAAGTTAACAGACTCTATATGTTATGCACCACTGTGATGTCCCAGAGCATTTCCTGCCTACTACTTGACATGGTCTGCAAGTAAGCATAGTTGATGGGAGCCCTTTAAATATTTTGTTTGGTAGTATACATTCACATCTCAGTCTGAAATGTGGTGTTCTCTGTTTGTCATATGCTGAGAGTACATTATGAAATTTTTCAGTTCAAGTTGATAGCTTAATAAAACATGAACATGGACAGTCCTTGAATTGTTGTTTTTAACAGGTATTGGGCTGGAAACCTCCAGGGGCATAACCTTTATTAACTACTATAAGGTTGATACCCTTTCGAAATGCAAGGCAAACCCCCCCGACTAGAAAGTGATTGATGCAAGATTGCCATAACAAATGGGAGTAGTAACCTGTAGGAGTTGTGAATAAGTCGACTACTTATAAGGTTGATTTACAGAGGATCTGCTCAGCTGTTTAAAACAAAATATAACAAATTGCTGTCTTGTCTGTATGTTGCTACTTCTAATCTGATCTGTGTGGACAGTGACGTTGTTTTGTTAGTTTTTTACTAGGACACTTATTCAGCTGGGCTGCCAATGAATGCACTGCTGCTGGGAATGAAAGTTGGTAGTGCTTTGGCAATTTGCTGTTTTCACATGCCTTCACCCATATAAATAACTGTTATTTCTTTTGGCCCTGCCCTGCAGCCTTTTCAGTCTGTCATTTGTAAATGTTGTTCTGCTGACGTGTGTGTGTGTGTGTGTGTGTGTGTGTGTGTGTGTGTTGGGGGGGGGGTGCTGCTTTCACATGCCTGGTCTAAACATGGTTGTTTCCTTTGGCCCGCCCTGTGCAGCCTTATGAACTGCAGGTCATTATTTTATCCAGTATTGCAATGAAAATTGCTTAACATAAAGCACCATGAATGCCGAACACCACTGCAAATACCTGCAAGTGAACGTTCGGCATTGACAAATGATTGTTTTTATCGCAATCATGACATAGAACCATATATTTAGCACTGGTGTGCCGAACTTATGTGAGGAAAACCAAGCCACCCCAAACACATATGTCTCAGTTTCCATAAGAATCCAAGCCAAACCTTGCCGGCTTGACGCGGATTGGCACAGATCTCCAAGCATTTTTTGTTGTTGTTGATTCCCAGCTTCTGCCTGTCATGTGACTGGTCAGAAGACAGCTGTTGAGTCAGTTGTTCAGATACTCCAGTTTTTGCATGCACAAACCAGAGTATAGCTGGAATGCATAGCTCTCCTCAGCACCATTTTGAGTTGAGCCACCAATGAGAGAGGAGCTCCAGAGTGATCAGCGAGTAGGCGGCTAGGTGGAAAGGAAGGGAAGGGTCTCCATGTGCAGTGTGGACCAAGCAGCACCAACAAAAACAAAATAAAAAAAACTGAGAGGGTCAGGTGGGGACTTGGGAGGGATGTATGCTAGGGACTGGGGAGTGAGCGGCTGGGTGAGAAGGGAAACAACAGGTCTCCATGGACCATTTACTTCCTCCATGCATACCACCAATGAAAATAATCGAAAAACTAAAAACAAAAACAAAACTGAGAGGGTCAGGACTTGGGAGGGATGTGGGCCAGGGACTGACTGTGTGTGTATTTGTGGGGGAAGGGAGGCAGGGGCGCCTCATGCCCAACGAAAGAAGCTGGCTGCCAAGGTGCTAGTGGAGGGAGACTGTGGGGGGGGGGGGCAGTGGGAGACTGCATTATTTAGCTCCAAAGTGCAGCAGTGGCACAGTGCAACACCAGATAGAAACAGAAAAGCACAAAAGCTGCAGTGCAAGAACTTGAAGGTCAATTCAAGTTAAGTTCCACTGCTCTGACATTGGCATTTGAAGCTGGCTGCCTGGCAGTATAGCCTAGAGGTTGGAGTAATGTGCTGTGAATGAGCTTAGTGGGACATCTAGCAGTTGCCTATTGTGTGACTCTTGGCAAGTCACGTATTCTCCCCAGTGCTCCTGGGTCACCCCTGAAAACAGGCACCTGTGCCTGGTAGGCTTTCCTGGAAATAAAGTAAAAGTAGAGAGGTGACTGAGCTTATTCAGCAGAGATACTAATGTGCACACTGTAAGATGCTGAGGAAGTCACTTGTGTAACCACCCCAAAGCTTGGTCAGAACAGTGTCACCAACCATTTCCCACACAAGCAGGAGTCAGTCAGGACCTTCTTCTTTTTTTTTTGAGTAATAAAGGCTTGCACCATGTGTCAAACGTTTTGGAGGGATGGGGCAGCCAGGCAGTTTAGTAGCCTCTCTCTGCACAGTGTCGCAAGCCATTTCCCACACACGCAGGAGTTGGGACAGGGAGAGGACGACCATATATTTTTTATGTCTAATCCTGTCAAGTGAAGGCTTGCATCATGTGCGAAACATTTTGAAGGGAGGGGACAGCCCAGCAGTCGAGTAGCCTCTGTCCTAATAGTGTCACCAGCCATTTCCTGCACATGCAGGAGTTGGGACAGGGAGATGAGGACCATATTTTTTTATGCGTAGTCCTGTCAAATAAAGTCTTGTATCACATGTGAAATGTTTTGGAGGGAAGGGGCAGCTTAGTAGTTGAGTGGCCTCCATCTGTGCAGTGTCATCAGCTATTTCCCAAACAAGCAGGAGTCAGGACAGGAGGACCATCATTTTTGTGTGTAGTCCTGTCAAATAAAGGCTTGCATCACATGTGAAACATTTTGGGAGCAGCCCAGCAGTTGAGTAGCCTCTATCTGCACAGTGTCACCAGCCATTTCACACACAAGCAGGATTCAGGACAGGAGGACCATATTTTTTTGTGTGTAGTCCTGTCAAATAAAGGCTTGTGTCATGTGTGAACTGTTTTGGAGGGAGGTGGCAGCTTGGCAGTTGAGTAGCCTCTGTCTGCACAGTGTCATCAGCCATTTCCCACACAAGCAAGAATCGGACAGGGACAGGAGAGCAATATTGTTTTGTGTCGTCCTGTCAAAGAAAGGCTTGCATCACGTGTGAAATGTTTTGATGGGGCGGGGAGTTCTTGGCAGTTGCATGGTAACCCCAACTTGTAGTCTTGCTAGTTAACCAGTTCATATTCCTTGCCTCGAGACGTACACTAACTACTCATCATCATTGCCACCTATTTCCCCAAGGAGACCAAGGAAGGTAACATGGTTAGGTACTGTGTTTTTTTGGGTTTTTTTTGGAAGGGAGTTGGCTTCATTAATGATCAGCAACTTTTATTACAAAATGATGGGAGGGAGTAGGTGTGTGAAACAAGTTTTCTAGATAAAGACACCAATTCAGAAGAAAAAAAAACAGAAAACTGTGGTACATGCATCCTTTTCTTTACCGATTGAAGCTTCCTCATCATGTTTGTCTGCTGTTACAGGTGGTACCCAGTTAACAAATACAGGTCAAGTGAAAAGCAGCAAAAAAAAAAGCTCGATTACTGAACCAGCAACTAAGTGAAGTAGATTTGCCAAAGGTACAGTTATTAAAAAATAAAGGCAGTTGCAGGCACTGCACATAGTGGAAAGGAAAGCATAAGCACACATGCATACTTTCTGCTACTTTCTCAAGATTCTACCATTTATCATTCCTAAGAGTCAGACCACGTGGATAGCAGTGGCAGCGAATACATTCCTGAAAGAGAAGTACTGCATGATGGGGACTCTGATGATGAGGGCTTAGAGCCAGAGGAACCTTTGAGATGCCAAAAACCTGGGGAAAGGTCATCAGAAGAAAGGGCATTAGGAGCCAGTGAAACTGAAAAGGAAGTTATGCCTGGCTTGCCAGTCTCCTCAGCTGGAGGCAGGCCTCACACCCAATCATCAAGCGAGGACATTGAGGAAAATAATACAAATACAGAAATTAATACAGACAATGCTGGATGATGATTCAGAAGTTGCAATGCCAGGGACAAAAACCAAAACAAAACATCCTCTTCCATTCGGAGTTTTTTTCACCTTGACCCAAAGAACAGTATGCATGTGATATGTTGCTTATGTAAGGCCTTTTTCAGCAAAGGAAGAGAGGGAAGCAACCTTGGCACATCAACCTTAGTAAGACATTTATAGCAGAACATCCACTTCATTGGGCCAAGAATGAGTCATGAGGTGACATGGCAGAGGATGTACAGGTTAACACAGGTTCTCACACTGGTGGTATAGCTAAATTTTTCCATATACAACATTCCCCGCCACCTCTTTTGAGAACCATAGTGGCCTTTTCTTTCATTTTGATTTATTTGCTTCACACAAAGGTGTGTTGCCTCTGTGATGGCGGTTTTGATGTTTTCCCATTGTTGCTCCACCCCACCTTCTAGCCTGTTTGCTAGTGCTTTTCTAAGGCACTCTCCCATCTTGCCAAAGTCAGCCCTCCTGAAGTTCGGTACCCTCACTTTTGTATAGCTTGACTCTGTAGCTGAGTTTATCATGAACCACACTGCTTGGTGGTCACTTGTTCCCAGATGGCTGCCCACTTCTAGATCTGAGATCCTCTCACTGTCCCCATTTGAGAGTATGAGGTCTAAGATTGCTCCCTCATGAGTGGGTTTCAAAACTAGCTGTCTGAGGCATGCCACCTGTAGGGCATCAAGAATGGCCCTGTTCTTGGATGTGGTTGCAGCAAAGGTGCTTCAGTTAACATCTGGCATGTTCAGGTCCTCCATCAACAGTATCTCCCCTTTCTCTGCCATCCTAAGGATGCCTTCTATCATAGCCATGTCCATTCCCTCTCCCTGACATGGGGGTCTGTATACAACCCCTGTGCGGATTGTGGTGCCATTTGCAGTCTCTAAGGTGACCCACATTGCCTCCTCTCCTCCCCTTCCCTCCCCTTCCCTCCCTGTTTACTCTTTTGTTCAGTTGCTTTTATCCCTTCCCTTACATAGAGAGCTACTCCTCCCCCTCTTCTACCCTCCCTGTCTCTCTTGTAGGTTGTGTACCCGGGTATGTTAACATCCCAGTCATGGTTCTCTGTGTACCATGTTTCTGTGACTGCTATGTATCCAGGCATCCCTCTTCCATCAAGGCCACAAGTTCAGGGAGCTTGTTACCCTCCATTTCTTGATGGCATTATCCCTTTTTGCCCCATCCCTGTCCATTTTGCCTATGTCATTTTCTCCATTTACCCCTGCCCTTCTCCCTATCAACATCTCTATCTTGGTGTTTACCTCACTTACTACCCTGATTTTTTTTGGGTGGTGGGGCTAGGATTTCCCTGCTCCTTTCCAGTGCATCCCTCCTTGGCTAGTTTAAATGCTTGCCAATGAAGCATTTAAACCTATCACCTAGGATCCTGGTTCCCCTCCTGGACAGATGCAGACTATCATGCCAGTATAGGCCTGCATCACTCTAGGTGGACCCCCAGTCCTCAGTGAAGCCAAATCCCTGAGCTCTGCACTAGTTTTTCAACCACTAATTAAATCCCACGGTGTGGAGCACCCTATCCTCATCCATGCCATTGAAACTGTGTGCATATTCAACTTTAGCACTGGCAAAATACCTTACAAATTTCCTGTGAATTTTACTCTACAAATATCTAGGTTTAACGCTAGACAGTCACTTAACATTTGAGCTTTACATCAAAAAATATCTCCCAAATTAAAGCAGCTATTAGGATTCTTTTTCAAGAAACCAATCATTCAGTTTTCATTAAGGAAGCTACTAGTTACATCTCTGTTTTTACCTATACTAGATTATGGTGATTTTGTTTTCAAGAATGCCACGGAGGCAGTACTTGTTACACTAGATTCACTTTACAATAGTGCATTGAGATATAACAATGTTACCTCACAATACCCACAGATGTACCTTATACAGAGCAGTTAGCCGAACATCCTTGTCCAATCGAAGGGATTACCACTGGTATAGTTTTGTGTACAAGTTTGTTTTATAGATGTTACCTTTTTTCTGTTAAATAAATTACAGTTCCAAACTGTCTCTAAATATTCCCTCAGATCTGCCTCTTGGCAACCATTTCAGATCCCAAGGAGCTGAACTAAATGTGGGGAAAAATCATTATCAGTGATAGTCCCCTGAACATGGGAAATAGTGCAAAAAAACCTGGGAATGCAGGTTTTATTACCATTGGGGTGTTTTAGAGCATCATTGGCTATGTTTATTTTACAAACACTGTAAATGTTTTGGATAAACAATTCTGTATGTAATTATGAATTATATTACACACAGACTTTTAAAACTAGCATTTATATGTTTATAGTAACTTTTTTATTTGTTGTACAGGTTTGTTTTTACTGACGCAATTGTAAATGAGAAATACCTCTAAAAGTGAATTGATGATGATGATGATGCATTTACTAACAGCTCGGTCTTGCTGCTGTAGCTGCCATGCTATTAAACTTTTTTTCTACATAATTTAACATATTCTCCTTTATATTATACTTTAAAATGTAGGTACAGGCCATGTTTTATGTTGAATGAATATTGGCCATGAATCCAAAACCAAAACCTCCCTGATTCTGCACACCTCTAATATTTAGTATATTTGTGCAATAACCCCATGTTAGTTGATGCTAGAAATGAATACAATTTTTTAATTGGTCTGCAGAGAAAATAAACCAAGGATCAACTGTAAAGCCACACTTATAGCCAGAGTTTTTTTTTGCAAAAATTAGCAATATTTATTTATCAAGCAGCCACATCTGACAGTAAGTGTTGAGTAAGCGACCTTGTGGTTGTGAAACAGTGAATGTTGCTGGGACTTAACAGTTGCAAAATGCCACTTGTGAAATAAACATGAATCATTTTGCCTCTAGCATCAGTGAGACATTGGAAGCGTTGGCTTTTTTAATTGGTGTCTGTGATTTCTCTATTTAAAATGTCACTTGACACATGACTTGTATAGAAGGAACTATTGTTTCAGAAAGGTTCCATTGTCATTGATGACATCTGCAGTATCAGTGGCTCTGCTGGTGGTACTCTTGTTTCTGAATCAGGTACATCAGATGGTCAATGGTTCAAGCACCCCCAACCCATACCAGGCACATGAGCCAATATCCAGCATTGACACTGCAGTATGGCACTAGGGACATGCTGCACTGTTAGAGGTGCCATCTCCAGATGGGACATTTATTTGTTTATTTAGAACATGTTTTACCAGGTATGCACACAGAGCCAAGGGCTCACTTCCAGTTGTGACTTGGGGGCCCAGAGGGGATTGGGAGCGTGAGATAGTATTACAGGGTACATATATCATATATTACAAAAAGCAGATGAGTCTAGTAGACACAAATAAGTTGAGTACACAGCAAACAACACATGGAAGCCAATACAATACTGCAGCGAGGGCACATAAATTGGGCGGTACATATAGTTCTGAATTAATGTGACAAAACATTACTAGACATATTAGACAGATAGAATCCACTTAACTAGCCTTCCTGTGCTAACATTGTAATAGCTGGCTGTACAGAGGGATACCTGAAATAATCCTCTGTGGGAGAGAACACTAGGCTTATGGAGGTGAACTGGCACTGGAGGCTGGTCAACCAGGATTTGAAATGGGACTTGATCATGGCCTTGCTTGTTTTGGAGGGGGAAGGCAGTGAATTTGGAGGGAAGATTGTTCCAGATGTTAGGAAGCCTGTAGCTAATGGAGGTTTGACGTCGGTTGCAATTATATTGTGGAACATGGAGGTGGCTGTCTCAGATCTAAGTGAATAGGAAGGTTCACTGAGGGGGTAGAAGAGGTCAGGTAGGCATCTGGGCATGACCAATAAATGGCTTACACGAGGGCAGTGTGCATCGTCTGCCTCATGGTGAGGGGACCCATCCTAGCTCAATGTACCTGATACAGTGGTGGGTATGGGGGATGGGGCATCCCAGTATGAATCTGCAAAGTGTATTGAGCAGTGTATTCATTTTGTCTAGCGAGGTGGAGTTGGCACCTGAGTAGACTATGTCTCCATAGTCCAGAAGGGGAGGACTGATTGTTAGGGCCACAAGTTAGGTTCTAATCAAGAAAAAAACATCTTGAACTTCTGGTGTTTGATTCTTGCAGACTGTGGTAAATTTTCCACAGAAATCAGCAGAATTTAGGTTCATCTGGTTCACCGTGGTCCAAATAGCGGGCCAGTAGAACCAGTCAGACCGCAAACCACAGTTTCCCCAGCATACAGTGCTAGGTGAGCCAATGCAATGTCAGGCTTCAGCTGACTGAGTGTGTAATCACATGATTCACAGGGGAAGCCCACTCACATGCTTCTCATTGGGCTGTTAAGTAGCAGAGGCAGAGCTGTGAGATTCTGACTAGTTAGATTAGCTAGGAAATTGTTCTAAAAATGACTGAATCTGCTTTATAATTCAACCTGCTAGCAGGGCTGCTGAAGCAGAGAGGAAAAGGAAGGGGGAAAAAAGGCAGGCTGAGTAGCAGCAGTGTTGCATGCTTGCAGCAGGCTTTTGGGACCAGGGGCCTGTCTGAGATGGGAGAGGGAAAAAAGGGTGCACTAGCTGGGGGACTGGAGGTGGAGGGAGTGTGCTTGGATCTAGGCAGTGGGCAGATGTGGCATGAAGTGGCAGTGTGCCAATGCCCGCTTAACTTGTCAAAATAGTTTATTTTTTTTATCTATTCAATCTTGGATTATAACCTTTGAGCACAAAATAGCTCATTTACAAAGGCTCCACGTCAAGTCCATTGTTACATCCATTGACCAAGCCCTCACTTATTTTAAAGATAAATTTCTAACTACAGTACGTGGAACTCCTACGCTCCATTCAAATGCACCAGAGTTCATACTAGAAGAATAGGAAAGTCAAGAAGGCAAGGCCCATATGGACTTTCCCCCACACTTCAGTGGTGGTAACAGGTGTCACCCACTTCAGCAAAAAATGTATCCAACATATTGTTACAGATATTCACATTTTTAGCTTCCACCACCTCCTGAGGTAGCCTATTCCACATTCTAATCGCCCTACACTTACAGACATTCCTTCTTAATTCTGTCCTACACATTACTTCCGTCAATTGCCTATCATGCACTCTCAATTGATATGATTTCTCCCTGATTACTAATCCCAACAGAGTTTTAAGATCTCCATCTCTTAGAACTTTATACAAAAACAATAAGTCCCCCCTTGCCCTCCAATTGACTAGGGACCACAATCCGAATTTCTCCAATCTGTCCTCATATAGCATTCCCTCACAACCTGATATCAATCTGGTAAAAGATCTCTGTGGCCTTTCCAACAATTTAACATCCTTCACAAGAAAGGGACTACATACAGTGGAACAGTAATCCAGAATGGGCCTAACCAATGAGCTATACAGTGGCAACAACACCTCCCCATTTCTAGAATGGAACCCCCTTCTTATACAGTTTACCAAATGCATAGCTTTGATTGATGTTATTCTACTATTAACACCATTTTTTAAGTCATTTTGAATATAAACCCCCTAAATCCTTCTCACACGTTGAAACCTCAAGCCTGACGTCCTGCATATAATAGGTCTGCTGGATACTGTGCCCACTCAAATGCATTACTATGCACTTATCCTTATTAAAGTTCATCCCATGGCAGCCATCATCGCTGGGTCTCACCTGAGTTACTGACCTGTCTCAGGGAGCGAGACAAAGCTTGGAGGAAACATAAGGCCTCCAAGATTCCCCCAGACTATGTCAGGTATCGCATGTTAAGAAATGCCTGCACAAAAGCTACCAGACTTGCCAAGTCTCAATATTTTAAATCATCTTTTCTCAAAAACATCAATTCCCCCTCCAAATTCTGGAAAGTGGTCCATGCCCTATTCTCCCCCCTTCACATCCTCCTCCCTCTGTGCTTAAAATAAACAACTCATTGGTCTCCGAACCATGCACAGTGGCTTAAGAGTTTAACTCCTATTATACCTCCTGTGTCACAGCACTTCTAAAGTCCCTCCCCTCTAACCTCTTCCCTCCTCATCCTCCCACACCCAGCACCCAACCTCTCCATGCCCACCGCTTCTTCTCCTTTTCTGCTGTCTCCCCAGAAAAAACATTAATGGCTCTTCTGTCTTTTAATCCCTTCAAAGGCTCATCACTGGATGAGCTTGGCCCTAAACTCCTCTACCTTTCAGCTTCTGCTATAGCTTACCCTCTCTTCTTAATCCTAAATCTTTCCTTCTTGTCCTCATCTGTCCCTTTATCCTGGAAACATGCAGTGGTCCTCCCTCTCCCAAAGGGTGGTGACCCCTCCTCCCCAGCAAATTTTCTCCCAATCTCCCTCCTCCCTGCCCTTGCTAAACTTCAAGGACACTTGGTCCTCGCTCAACTAACCTCCTTCCTCGATGACTCTTTCTTTTTCACCCCATTCCAATCTGGTTTTCAGAAGAACCACTCCACTACCACCTCCCTACTAAGGCTCACTGACTCTGTCCTCACTGGGATGGATAATGGCCTCGTTATCTCTGCCATCTTTGTCGACCTTGCCAAGGCTTTTGACACAGTCTCCCATGCCCTACTTCTTGACCCCTTTACAGCTGCTGGGTTGTCTGCTTCTGCACAAAACTGGTTTAGAGCTTACCTCTCAGGCAGAACACAATCAGTCAAGATCCAGGATACAATCTATCCCCCCTCCCTATTTCCGCAGGAGTCCCACAGGGCTTGGTGCTTGGACCCATTCTCTTCTCCATCTTCCTAAATGACTTGCCCTCAGTATGCTCCCCCTCCTCCTCTATCCATATGTATGCTGACGACACAATCTTGTTCTCCTCTGGAAAATGCCCCACCGATGTAGCAACCACCCTTCAGCATGCCTTCCACCAGGTTCAGCTATGGTTTGCCTCACATCAACTATTCCTAAATGCCAAAAAGACTATCTCCATGACCTTTGGCACCAGGCACCACCCTTTACTGTCTTTCCAAACTCTTGATGGGACAATCCTAGAGGACACCTCCTCATTCATATGCCTTGGAGTTTGGATGGACCAACACCTCAACTTCTCTGGTCACATTGACACTATCCTGACAAAATTGCGTCCCAAGCTTGGTGCCTTATTCAGGAACTGTAGTTGCATCCCTCCTACGGCGTGGCATGAACTAGTCCAGAAGATGATTCTCCCCATTTTCGACAACTGTGATGTAGTCTATGGTGCCGCTCCCAAGTCCTCCTTAACCAGATTGGACACTCTTTTTAACTCGTTCTGTCAATTTGCCCTTGATGCTCCATCACGCACTCATCACTGTGACTTCTATGACGTCCTGTCCCTTCCTCTGCTTGGCAACAGGCACCTCACTCATTGTGCCAAACTCACTTCTAAATTTTGGTTAGGAGAACTTCCCTCCTACCTCTCATAGTTACTCTTCTCCCCCCCATCTCCCACTCCCTCAGATCCTCTGACACTCGCACTTTGTTGGTCTCCCATCGTATCACTCTCATCGGTCAGTCAGGCTTTACCTATCATTTCTGCAAATCTGGAACTCCCTACCCCCCAAATACGGCACTCCTCCTCCTCCTCTTACTCCTTTGCCTCTGCCTTACATAACTTTCTCTCATCTAACTGCTCCTGCTTTAACCCTCCTTAACTGTCCTCCTATGCCTCTGCTCCTCTCCATGACTCACATCCCCTACAAACCTTTTCTTCCCCGAGCCTGATTCTCAGCATGCTCTCCTCTCCTTCACCACTTACCCCCTCACGCCTATCCCTAACTTTTTTTTTCTCCTCATTACCAACTTGCTCCTGCTTAGTTTTGACCTCTGGCAGGGTTCTCAGCATTCTGGAGGGGTCTAGCACTGGGCAAGCCTCCTCCTTCCCCTCCCCTTCTCCTTCCCCCTTTCTCCTTTCTACCCAGCTTGTCCTTGCCTACATTTGCTCTCTGTTGGGATTCTTAGCACTCTGCTGATATCTACTCTCAGGTAAGTTTTCTTCCCTCCCTCCTTCTTTTTATGTTCGCTTGTGCACATGCGCAAGGAACGTTTTGGGACAGTACCACTTTTTGGAGGTGTGTGACCCTCCTGTTCAATGCAGTGCTCCGTGTTGCAAGCATGATCATACTGCACCAATGGATGTACGAGCTGTCTATGAAAGCAGTTCAGCTGCAGTGTTCTTCAGTTCAAAGAAAACCACAGCTGCAATCAGCGGTGGTAACGTGTGTGTGTTTAGTATATTGACGTCTCTGTCAGACTGTCTGCAAACAAAATCCCTCCCACTTCCTCCCTCTGCTGCTGTCCTCCCCGCTCCCTCAGTGACTGCCTACACCTCATTTCATTCAGTTGAGGGGATCCCAGAAAAGAACACTTGACACCAACCAGATTTTTGCAAAAGTGCCTACAGTACACATCTGTATAATAAACCAAAGCAGTGCAAAGTGTTTCAAATGGATGAAAGTTTTCATAGACTCAAGAATCAGAATCAATTAACTATAAATGCAGTAATCCTTTGTACAATGAACTGGCTGCCTTCCAGACAGTAACTGCACCCCCTTCCCCAACACACACTTTTTAAAACTTTTCCCAACGTTATTCAAAACAACTTGCAAAGTGCACGCTCTTGGCAACATCAACCCGGCTGAGACTGTCTGCGGCTATAACTGTGCAACATAAGCCAAATATCACCCACACCCTTAGATTGATGATTTTTAACCGATGAACGTAATAAAATAAATAAGTATAATAATAATGCTTCCCAGTCGTGATTGGCAAGTGTAGAGAACTGCTACAAAAAAAGAAAACAAAAATTAAGAAGAAAAACAACCTTGTGCCCACATTGCACCTACCAAAAATAAGCAGCTGTGGGGCCAGTAGTGTTGAGCAGGACTAGAAGTGTGACCGATAGTAGCCAGCCCAGAAGTAGGTGTCCATGCAGCATTTTGCTGCAGCTCCAGGGCTGATCATTTCTCTCACTCGGTGTTTCTGGTGAACACTGCTGCAGCCCTGAGGTGTTCCTTATGAAGCTTAGGGTGGGGGAGAGCTGGGTTTAGACTCTGAGAGACAGTGAGGCTTCATCCCCCACCCTCTGAGACAGAGTGAGAGACTGGGCAGGGTGGGAGCTGTCTGACTGCAGTGTGATAATACAGAGGCAGTCTCATAGAGACACTCACACCACATCAGCATGTTTTCACTCCAAAATCTGGAGATCGGGCAGCAGTGTGAGGCAGGGGAGGGATGGGATTCAAGCCGCAGTAATCAGCTGTCTACCTTTTGCAACATTTGTCTTGTCAGTCCCTAAAGTTGATGTTATTTCCCCCATCTTTGGAGATGGAAGGTAAGGATTGCATCTGTAGGTGTAACCCCCTACAAATGGGGGTTCCTGAAAAGTCTTCCTTGAGCGTGCCTAAATGCTCACTGCCAGGCTGGTTTCCTGCATTTTAACAGTTTAAACATGATTGCCAGAGAGTGCTTGTATAGCCTCTGTGTACTGTCTCTTTAAGAGCTGCCTGGATTGCAGTCATAAGTAATCTGAGAGGGAGCTCTGTTGAAAGATGTAACTATTTGCTAGAAATCATTTAGAGTGATAATGATAATGTAGTTTGTCTAACATGCCTTCTTTGCAGCAAAGACTGTTTTGATTATCTTCACAATCTTGGTCCTGGACTGTGAATTTGACCAATCAGTACTGGTGGGACCTAAAATGCAGCCAGACTACAGGAGCTGTCTGGAATCAAAATCTGTAGGAATTGTAGTTTTGGGCTTTTTGTGCCTTTTTGCATCTGAAGGGGGAGCCTTTGTTGTGACTGACAGGAGGATCAGCCAACCGAACCTTTTGGATCTTGGGGAATTTCCCAGGCTGCTGCAGCTAGTTTCAGTTTTTGAGCTGAGAAGTGAAGAAGTAACAGCTCAAGTGATTTTGAGCAGCAGTTCTGTGTAGTTTTGCATGGGAGAACTGTGAAAGGGCTGAGTTTTGGCCTGCCTATTTGCCTGCTGTCCCTGAGGGGGAAAATAGAGTTTACTCAAACTGAATCTGAGTTGTGAGGACTATTTAAGCCACTGGACTGTGACCAGGCTTTAACCTGAAGAAGACTGAAAATTTGCTGAATGCGATCGGCCTGTCAGGATTTCCAGCTGCTTTTGAATCCCCAGTTTGTGCAGAGACTTTGTGATCGTGACCGGAGAGCAGTTTGCCTGGTACAGTAGAATTTCCTTAACTGTAAATGAGCTGTTTATTGAAAGTTGGTCGTGATTTGGCTCCCCACTGTGTGAACTGTGTTTTGTGTGCTGGAAGCTTTATCCAGCCTAATCGTACTGAAAATGCATTCATCTTCACTCGGCCTGGGTCATGCCATGCTGGCCCTGCCAGACTACCCCACGGCACAGAGAAAGCCACCAATGAGAGACCTGCCTGAGGATCAGCTCCCTGCTCCATGCTTGAACAGGAAGGCTGCTTCGGCGAATCGTGTGGGCCCTGCTTCTCCTGGCACTCCAGATTAACCACCTGCTGTCTCAATTTTCATCCAGGCTGTGCCCAGTCTTGGGTATCGTGAGTAATCATCAGGGTAGCTCCCTGCAACAACAGCCTAATCAAAAAGTGTTTTCATCTGATTGTCTTGTTGCTTTCTTTTCACGAACTGAGCCCTCCGGCCCCGGATTACAAATAGTGAGTGTTGTGCATGTTGTTTTCTTCCATCACAGGGCCCTAGCCAGCTGCAACATTCCTGGCTAGCTCACCATTCTCCATCTGGGTACCCAGAGTGTGTGACTGTTTATGGACCCTGTAATGCATGCATAACTGTTTGATTGATAGAGCCTTTAAGCAAATTAACCTGATTATGCCCCTCCCTTGTTCAAGTCCCTTAAATAAATCAGATCTAACTCTTTTTTGTATTTACCCTGACTGTGGTTCCAGTTTGTGCAAGAGTACTATACTGCTGTTATTTGCTGTGTATAACCTTGTTTTACAGGGGGTCCCCAGGGCCCAGCCAGATGAAAGCCCTGGTGGTAAGTGCAAACCATGTGGGTACTTGTGTGTGTATCAGAGGTATTGTGAAAGTGATTATTGTGTATTGTTCTGGCCACTAGTAAGGAAAGGGGGGGGGTTACAGTGTCCCGGAGGCTGTGCCCAGGTTAGCCTGACCATCTGCATATGTATTAAGTGGCCCTGGTAAATAGGGTCACTCATGCAATGTAATTACCATTGAATGTGTTAGTCTATTTATTCTGTATGTGTATGTATATTTAACTATTACTGCTCACTATATACTATCTATGTTTATCTTACTCTCTTGTAACTCTGTACATTGCCCCTCTTGTTGTTATGTACCTTGTTTGAACCTGTATTTTCATCGTACTCTCCCGGGTCATACCTGAAAATAGGCATACAGATTGTCTAGTGTACCTACCTGGTCAACAAAAGCTAAATAAATAAATAAAACTACCAACCCTGACCTGTGGGTGGAGGAACTCATTTCAGAACTCAGGCTCCTTAACCTGCCACTAGCCAAGCAGGCAGGGGTAGTAACCCTTGGGATAGCGCCACCTATGGGTTACATAAGCATAAACTGACAAGCAGTAAAAGTTACAGGCTAGTTTTCTTTTAGTTCAACCCACCAGCATTTCTTTTTTTGTGTGTGTGAGTGGACAGCCACTGTAAAGTATTAACTGTTTAGTAGGTAATGAAACAAATTCCTTGTGCATCGTTTAGCCCAGCAAGGTCAGACCGCATTGGTTTGATATCTGCTCCAATCTCCGTAATAAACTTGAGAAGATTTCTGCATTAAACAAATAGTCTTTGCTGAACACAGTTATTAACCTCACTGCTGTTAATTTCCCATTCTCAGATACAGCAGGATGTTTCAAGGTTGTAAATAAATGCCTTTGGAAAGACAGATAATGGGACGGGGGGTCATCATAAAAGGGGTCATTGTGTTTAATGTCTCTTATCTGAATAAACAACAACCTCCACAGTGCTTTCAGGAGTCATGAACAGAGAATAATTGTTGACTAACTTTATGGAAAGGTTTTGGATACTTAAATAAATAAAGCACACGTGTGCAGAATGAGCCAGTTTTGTACAAGGACAGCTTAACCTCCCTATGCTGCTAGTGCTGTTATCCCACTGGCTGCAACTTGCCACCTGCCCTGGTGGTTAAAAGCAATTCTGGGTTTTATCTTTACTTGCAGCAATTAAGACTATACTATAGTTCCTGCTGGGAAGCTAAGATCTGCAGAACACCTTCGATGTGACTGGTTTGTTACTAGTATGCAGCAGCTGGTAATGGCAAAAACACCATAATGGCCAACCCCAATACCTCTCAGTCATTTATAAGTGAGATAGGGAATGCTGACACTGAAATGTGGAACACTGCCTGACACTGGTAAAAAGCTCAGGGCACTGTGAAAAGGGTACTTTCATATGTACACCCCTAGCACCTTACCTGTCATATTCCCTCGACAAGGCCCCCTGGCTGCACTGTCTCCCGCCCTCGCCCACCTCCCTTCATATCTCCACTCCTGCCCCTGCCCCAACCACCTCCCATACTTCCCTTACCCCTGCACCTCCTACCCCCCGATCTCGTACTCTCTTCTCCTCACACCGACCCCCTCCCTTGTCTTGCTCATAGCTCAAGTCTTTGTACTGGTTATTACATGTCTGTAAGTCAATGACTATATGTTTGTAACTAAAATGATGACTGTTGCACACGCTGACGTGGAACCTTTGTAAAAGAGCCTCGGCTCAAAGGTATTGTAATCCTAGATTGAAATAAATAAATAAATAAAAATACAATGTTTAACTTTGGTTTATCAAATTAGAATATTATGAATTTCTCCTTTTAAAGTCTGTGTTTGCAGCATCTACCCTGTGTGGGCAGCATGTTTTCTATATGAGACAGAGCAAACTTGGGGTGGGGGGGTGATGAAGTATTGGGGACACTTGAGAGGTTTGCCCACTCCACAGAACATTCCATAGGATCCAACTGCCACAGAGTGCTTCTCTGCATATGCAGAGCACCCCATGGCATCCTGAAAGCCACCATGTCCCCTGGCTCTAAGGCCCCACAGCCTCTTCTGCACCACCATCTGACTTACATTGGAGTGTGCCAGCAAGCATTCAAGGGGCAGGCCACACAACAGTCCATGTCACCCTCAAGGCAAGGTACACTTAGGTTTGTGGTAAAGGAGAGCACAGCAGTTTGATGGATTAAACCACTTGCATGACCCCACCATGCCCTTGTCTACTGAGGGGATGCTTGCTGTTCTTGGACCTCAACTCCTAACTCAAGGGGGGCTAGCAAGGACATAATATAACATATCAAATCTGAGAAAGAAAGGTACTGCCCTCTTAAGGGGATACAGCATTTGAGGCAGAGTATCATTAACCCATATCTCCTGTTCACAAGGAACAGGGGGATCCACTGGAAGGCTGGCTGAGGCCTCTGTTTGGAAGCTTAGTGCCCAGCACAGATATACCCCATTACTATCCCTAGAGAGCACTGATTGAATAATGCCACTCACCCACTGTAAATATTAAAATATCTTTATTTTTCAAAGCTCAAATAAACAAACGTATATCCACACCAACATTTTGAGGTGAGAAATCCTCATTTGGGTAGACAATTTATTTTGGAAGGGGTGCAGTTCTCAAGCCTTTTGCTTTCCCTTTACAGTGTACTGCCTAGAAGGTTTTGTCCAAGAGCAAGGGTTCCTGGAGCTCAGTGGCTGGGCAAGCTCGCTCAGGCACTGAAACTCAGGGAGTCTTTCTGCTGGACATAACCTTCTGGGCAGTCGTCTGTAATGGGAAAGCAGGATGGTTGAGAACTGCACCCTACCTCAGTAACCATCCACCCTGTTGAAGGGCCTTTCTCTTCCCAAAATGTTGGTGGGGTCATATGTTTTTCTAATCTGAACTTTGAAATAAAGATATCTTAATATAATTTGCAATAAGTGAGTGCCATTATTTAACTCGTGCTCACTAGGAGCACTTTGTGACTGTTACAGGAACATGCTACTTCCTGAAAAATATTTTATTTGTCTTTCTGCAGTACCAGAAACTCCCAGATTCCAGGTATGGACATCCTATTACTGTCTACTATCTCCAGGAGGAGCTGTGTGCAGTAGATGTGGGTGTCCAGGTTACATGCACATTACCCATGAGGTATACTCACAGAGGCTATCTTTCAACTTTTACACATTACGGGGTAGACCACTCATTTTATTTCTCAGAAACCCTCTGTAACACATGGAAAAGACACTTTTCCACACTGCCTACTAAGACTTTAAAGCAGCAGTTCATGTTAATCAATGGAGCTGCTCCAAGAAAGTAAGGTTGTACGGGTTTTAGAGAATCTACCCCCAACTCCCACCTTACTGTATTAAATGACTTATATCTCATAGCTGCATAAATGTTTCACTGGACTAAGTTTCAATTTCAAGAAGCAAATGCATCCCTTAATTCTGAAGCCAGTTTAGGGTATGCATTTTATAAAAGTTAAATCCACATAGAATTCCACGAAATTCACTAAATTGTGCTAAATTCGTCTCCAAGCCCTGGCTGGGTGAACTCCCCTCCTACCGCTCCCCCTCATTTATAACACCCCCACTCCCTTAAATCATCCAACTTCTGGTGGTCCCCTGCAGAACCACCCTCATCGGCCAATCTGGTTAGTCTCACCGTCTTCCAAAAATGTAGAATTCCCTTCCTCCTCAAATTCATCACTCATCCTCCTACTACTCCATCCGCTCTGCCCTTAAAAACTTCCTTGCACCTAGCTGTTCCTGCTACAACCCTCCCTAACTCCTCCCTCTAAGCCCGACAAACCCTACCCCTTTCAGTACCCATGCATTGCCCCTGCTGCAGCTCCACCCCCTCCCACCTAAAAACTAGCATTCCTTCCCTTCCTCCATTTCCTTCCTCTCAGTCCTTCCGCTGTTCTCTTACTGTGATTTCTCTATCATCCAAAGTTGTACCAAGGGCCAGTCCCTACCCTATCCTTGCACCATTAACCCAACTTGTCCATCTACTTCTCCACATCCTGAAGGTCTAGGATCCCAGCCTCTCTTCTCCCTCACCTTCATCCTCTCTTCTGTCCTTCCAAAGCCTATTCCCCCTTGCTGCCTACAACCTGTTTTCCTCCTATTGTATTCTACCTCTCACTGCCACAACATGCTCCCTTCCTATTATGCTTGGCCCCTGCCTTGTGCAGACAGGGTCCTCAGCATACTGGAGGGGTCAGGCCCCAGCAGACCTTCCTCCTCCTACCTCTTTCTTTGCGTCCTTGTTCCATCCTCTTCCACCACCACCCCATTTCTCTGCCTACCTTCATACCTACCTTCCTCTCTCTCACCTTCCCTTCTCCCCCTTGCATAGCCCTAGTTATAGCTGACCCCTAATCTCTAATGCAGCCGTAGTTAAATTGCACTTCTTTTATACCTTATCCAACCCATTCTGCCTGTGTTTACTCCTCACTAACTTTCCTAGATCAAACTACAACAATTCTATTCAGCCATTTTCTAGCTACACAGTTATGTGTCATTCAGGGTATGCCTCAATGTTATTTTGTGTTGTTGTAGCTATCTAGTCCAAAAGCGTTGGTGTAGTATCTATCTAGTTCAAAACTGTTAGCATTCTACTATTTCATTACTCCTGCACAGTCTGCTCAAATTATTTGAATGTAATGTACTGTAAATTTATATTGTGTACCAAATCTCTGTATACTATCCTCATGTTCCCCTGCCCCCCAGGTCGCACCGGGAGATGAGCACTTGTTGCTCAGGGTGCCTTCCTGGTGAAACATTTCAATAGATAAATAAATAAAGGAGACCAAAGTCCTGACGAGTGAGTGACATGAAAGAATCATGCAGTGTGTGCTGTTCTAGTGCAGTTCACCCATTCAGTTTCATTCCTAGGCTCCATTTAGATGCAGTGCAGCACAGAGTGATAATCAGTCCTCTGAGTGTTAACCAAGCCACTGGAGTGTTTTCTATTTTTTTTCCTACTTTGACTTAAATACTTCACATTTGTCCAGTGGCTGCTTTCTAGTTGGGTCAATGCTGGGAGTGCAGGAGTTCTACTAGATCGGGTAACATCTGTAACTATTTTGAGTTTTGGCAATGCATTTATTGTTTTATATCCTTGGCTAAATTACTAACGTTTTAACAGTAGTTTGTTCTCCTGTCTTCTGTGAGAAAGATGAATGGAAGATTGGGACTCCTTTATGGCAGGTCTAATGACTGCATTTAAACCTGCACACCTCCACACCTGCATATTCCATCACAGTGAGCTACAGAGGAACAGGATGCCCCCCCCCCCAATTATTGCAGAACTGGAAAAGGGGTTAAACGCAAGGGGTGGGGCGCCCTACAGGTGAGGCAGGGAAGTTCAAAGTTGATGGTGGTGTTGGTTGTGTAAGCCACTATTTATTATACAGAACAGGGAAGCAGTAATGGGGGGTGCAGGGCAGGATGCAGGGCAGGAGTGTGATTAGTAGGGGTAGTCACTGTGTACACTTTCAAACCTGAACATTTATTTTATTTATTTTTTATTTTATTTAGTTTTTGTTGACTGGGTAAGTGCACTAGACAAATCCTGCCTATTTTCAGGCACGACCCCGGGGAGGGGGATACAGATGAATGCCAACTAACCTTGAACCAAATTAAGCTGTTGGTGGTATTTTTTTTCAGTGAATGAGGGAAATTTGGCCAGAACACTGGGGAAATTCCCCTACTCTGCTGGCGCTCAGTGGCCAGTAGGGGAGTTCTGGTTGCTGTTGCAAAGATGGCCACTGTGGCTAAGTTGCTGCTGGAGGATGAGGAGATTGTTTTGTCATCGGACACGAAGTCAGGAAAAGAATGGAGCTTGGAGGCGAACAGGAGTCACGGAGAACAGTTGGAGGAGAAAGAATATTTTCATGATGCACTAAATACAACGGAGGTAAAGGAGAAGGACATACTGGTAGAAGAAGCAGGGAGTTCCTTGAATGCGGTATTTGCGGAGGATCCCTGGGCAACTGAACAGTATTCTAAAAGCGCTGCGCCTTTAAAACCGGCTAGCAAGGCTAAGTTGGTTGTCGGGAAGGCGGAAGTGCGGCAGAGCTGGAGAGTGGTAGCCCGTTTGTCGGCGATAGCATGGAAGGCTTTGGAGTTATCGGAGGAACAGAGAGGGGGAAAGGCGGCGGAGGATATGAAGGGAAAAGTGAAGGAGGCGACGGAAAGAGGACGGGAAGTGATCCAAAGGCAATGGAATCAGAAAAAATCGGAGAGTACTGGGTGTAAAGAAAAGATTAACAGAAAAGGGGCTGTGAGTACTGTGGTTCTAAAAGAGGGCTTCCCACCTTCCAGATAAACAGAGAGACTGGGTTTAGTGTTTAAACCTATCACACGGGTGTGATGGGAGGAGAAAAAAATATCCCTGTGACTTTCCAAACTAGAGTTGGAGTGCAAGAGGGTGTTACTGAATTTACTTTTAAAAAAAATACAATACTGTTGAGCAGCAGAAACAAAGAGAGGTGCATATGTCTGAGGATGTCTATAATGTTTGCACAGTGAATGAAAAACCTGTTGTAGCATTGCAGTCTGTTGAACATGATGAAAATTGGTCACCACAAGCAGCTTTGTCAGCAGCAGGTTGGAAGAAATTAGGGCAGGGGATCTGGACTCCAGATTTAGCATGGGACAAATCTTGGGAGTTAGATAAAGCTGGGCCACTATGGCAACCTGGAGGGGGAATGATTAAAATGAGTTCAGAAGAAAATAAGAGTACAAATAGAAAAAATTAAAGATGGAAAAGTGGATAGTAAAGTTAAACAGGGAGAAACTGCTGCATTATCAATCCTAAGTACTGGGAATAGCTATGAAGAGTCAAGGCCTATGTCTGAGAAACCCCTAATGTTCAGTTTATTTTCACAGAGCAAGAGGGAAGCTGCACCTCGGAGGAATGCAGTACGTATCAGATACAGGGGTGGATTAAAAGAAAGACCTAATAGATTCTTTGTAGGCAAAACATTAATAAAGGAGTCTTTGAAGTTCTCTCCTAGGGATGTGTTTGCTTTCATAAACATATCAGGAGAGGATAATTATGATATTAGTTTTCGTTCCCCTGCTTTATTGGAACTTTTTGGGAAAGGTATAATCAGGTAAAGTTTTCCCCTTTATGGTCTCCTTTTTTAGTTATCCCTTTATCAAAGCCTTTAATTAAGTTTGTGATGGTAATGTTTAGAAACGAGGGGGTTCATGTAGAAGATATCATATTCTGGCTGTCACAGAAGTGTGAGGTTCAGAGTGATCCAGAGCCAATCTTGGATTCAGAGCAGTTTTGGACAGGAGGGTGGAAATTTAAAGTAAAACTGAGACAAACAGCCTCGGGGGTGGAGCATATTCCAAACTCCTTTTTGTTGGGAAGAGATAGGGGGGTCTGTTTTTATAGCAGGCAGCCCAGGGCATGTTATAAATGTGGTGCTCGGACACACTTATCTAGTTCTTGTGATCAACCTAAATGTGATAATTGTGGGGAACCGGGGCATGTCACCATGTTTTGTACAAACGCAATAAAATGTGATCTCTGTGAAGAACAGAACCATGCATTTAGGGATTGCCCATGGGCAGCACAGAATAAGACTAATTGTGGGAATTTGGATATAATTATTCAGAAAGCTCAAGACGCCAGAGAATCCCAGCAGGAGGTAGAAAATATAGCAAAATCCCCTTCAGAACCACAGAGCACTGTAGAACCTCAGGGAAAAGTAGGGGTGAGTGGAACTAAAATTGCTCCGCCTAAAGTGTTGGAAAAGGAGGTGGTAAAGGAGGTATCTAATCTTTTGCAGCCTGTGTGTTACACAGCTCCAAATGAGGAGTTAGCAGTAGCTACGATCCCACCTTTGCAACCCCCATTGCCCCCTAGAAGGTCAAGTAGATCTTCTAAGACTCTAGCGCCTTTAGAAACAGAGGTCATGGAAACAAAAATTCTATGCAGAGTTATTTTGGGGGGATTCGGAGATGGACATGGGGGATACAGATTCTCAAGTGTCATTACAAGAAGCAGTGGTGCCTCACAGGGAGGAGTATAAGGGAAAGAAAAAAAAAAGAAGAAAAAAATAAAATAGGAATTTTAGGTTTGGCTAAATATTTTGATTACTGACAATGAATTTGTTATGGGCTACTTTGAATACACATAGCCTTTTAAAGGCACAGAAGAGACAGGCGGTGTTTCAGTTAATTTATGATTTACAAATTTCAATTTGCTTTGTACAAGAAACTTGGATGTTTGCCAAAGACCAGATTGCTACTTTTACTAAGGATTGGCCATGGGGACCATCCTTTTGGTCGTTTGGAGAAGATAGGGCGGATGGTATAGGGATCCTTTTTAATTCTTATGATTTTTGTTTACATAAATTAATAGAATTAAGCATAGGTAGAATTCTGATTATAGAGGGGAAGTGGTATAATAATACTTTTACGATTGATTAATATTTATAACCCCAAACTAAGTCAGGAGGGTAACTTGTTTAAAAGAGATACAACTGCTCTGGTGACATCTATCCCTATTCTGTGGGGAGGGATTTCAACTGTAGTATAGTAGGGCCTGAAAGGGGGAAGGAAAATATATATTGTGATACACATTGCTTAAGGGACATTATTAAAACAGCAGATTTAGTTAACTGTAATGATAATAAAACAACTGGGCCTAGGGGTACCTTTTTTAAAGGTGGGAAAAGTTTTACAATAGATTACCTTTTCATTTAAAAAAAAATTCCAACATATAGCCCTCAGATTATTCCAGTGGAATTTTCGGATCATGCTCTTTTGTTGGTAAAAGTAGGAGAGATAAAGGGATATAGTAGACAGCGGAATAGGTGGAAATTAAACACCTCTATCCTACAGGAAAAAGTTGTTCTGAACTCTATTAGATTGATCTTAAAAGCTAGACTATCAGTAAGTTTTTTGTATCAGGATGTAGGGGTATAGTGGCAGGAAACAAAGGAGGATTGTATTTTATGGTTTAAAACGTATGGGAAGAGACGTCAGAAATCGACGTTTTTTGACTATTTAAAACTTAGAAACCAATTACAACAAGTTCTAACATGGGCAAACTCCTCTGGGGAGGATTTTTCATTACAAATTGCAGAAATTAAAGAACAAATGAGGGTATTACAATATGATAGGACAACAACCTTACAAGCATTAATTGCTAATCATTTAACAGAATCTGTGTTTGGAGACCCCTTTGAGTTGTGCAAAACCTTAAAAGAACATGTTTCTTTAGATTTTTTAAATCAAGGGGAAGGGAAAGTGGTTTCAGTTCAGGCTATAGGGGATATAATTATATAACATTTTAGGGACATGGAGTCCCACTATACTCCTACATTAAGACAGGTTAAACAGTTTTTGGGCCTGGTTATAGAAAAGGAATTGGATCAGGAGACTTTTAAAAGTATTAAACAACCCTTTTCTAACACTGAGATTAAAGAGGTTATAAATTCCCTAAAACTCAATGTTGCCCCAGGTTTAGATGGACTTTCTAATCCATTTTATAAAAGGTTTCAGTCAGAAGTAGTTGATTGTTTGGGGTTGGTCTTTAATTTCTTTTTAAAGGAGGAGGTAAGCCCCAGGTCCTTTTCAGAGGGTTTGCAGACATATATATATAAGTCAGGAGATAAGGGAGAGATTAAGAATTGGAGGCCAATAACCTTGCTGAATTCTGATTATAAAATTCTCACAACTTTGATCAACAATAGATTAAAAGCTTTGTCTGAAGTGATGTTTACTCCGGTTCAGCACTGTGGTATTCCTAATAGGAGAATTCAATCAGTTTTATGTCTAATAAGGGATATAATTGAACAGGTGAATGACATAGGGGGGAAAGGCTATATAGTATCATTGGATTTAGAAAAAGCATTTGATAGAGTTAACCATTTTTTTTTGTTTGCCACTTTAGAATTTTTTGGGGTCCCGAAGGAGATACTGAATTTAATTAAAGGGTTACATGATTCTGCTCAGGTGTTCCCATTTATTAAAGGAGAATTGGGGAAAGGTTTTAAAATGAAATGTGGGGTACGATAAGGTTGCCCCTTAAGCCCCCTTCTTATAATTTTCTTTGAACCAAGTTGCGAGCAGTGAGTTCCTCTCCGCTGTGGCAGGGGGTAAACATCCTGGTACAAATTCATTTATTACCATTCAGGCTTATGCTGATGATATATGCCTTTTTTTTACAAAATACTCTCAAATAAAGGTATTTTTTTCAGTTTTTGACACATATGCGGGTTTATCTAATGCGAAGTTAAATTTAAAGAAGACTAAAGGTTTATTATTGGGTAGGTTTCAACAAGATCCTGTTTATTTTAAATCAATAGAAATGACTTCAGAGCCTTTAGCAATTCTAGGAGTAATCTTTGGGCCCCAGAACTGCCCAGTGGACAATTGGAAATTAGTGTTGGATAAAATAGAAACTAAAGTTAATAGATGGAAAAGGTTTAAGTTTACTAAAATCAAATGGATTCAAGTTTTAAAGCAATTCATATTGCCAAGTTTACAGTATTTAGCGGTGATTTACCCCTTGCCGGCTTGGTATGAGACGAGGCTTTATAGTATCTGTTTCCAGCTGTTATGGGGGAATAGATTGAACCCTGTTAAAAGAGGGTTTACATATTTGGAAAGGAAACAGGAGGTTTGGGGATGGTAGATCCGGTTGTTTTTGTTTTCATTATTTTTTCTTTTCATTAAAATATGGTTTAGGTCCTTCAAGATGTCAGGAGAGTTTTTTCTTTAAAAATTTAATGAAGCGTTATTTAACAACTTGGTTGCATTGTGCACCTAAATTGACCCCACATTTATCTGTGCCAGATTATTTTAAGCCTGCTGCACAGAAATTATATAAATGGAAAGTAACCAAAAATCAAATTATAAGGAGTTCTTCAAGGGCATTGTATAAGGAAATTATGTCTTTATGTTATAGTACTGAGTCAAGCTTCAAAAATTGTCCTATAGAAAGGAAGTGGGACATATTGGAACAACTAGATAACCCCAGGTTGCCTATATATATGTGGAGAGTCTATGGCTCATGATGTATGGTAGATTAAATGTGAGGGAACGCAAATATAAGGCAAAGGAAGAGATCTTGTCCTTATCCAGAATGTATAACTCAGGAGGAAACTATGGAACATTTCTTTCTACAGTACTCTTTTCCAATTAAATTGTGGGTTCATTTGGCAAAAGTATGGGATCTACCATGGTTAGCCATGTTAAATTATGATATTTTGGTCATTGGGAGTTTTCCCCATCTTTAAAACAATATGAGAAGAGGTACTGCGAGTATTTTTGCAAGCCTAGATATTGCCTATGGCAAACAAGATGTCAATGGGTGTTATATCAAAGGAGTCCCTCTTTAGAAGGATTTAGATGTTATGTAACTAATGTTTTGAGTAAAATTTTTTTATCAGAGGTACAATTGTATAATGTGGATAAAGTGAGGTTTTGGTGGAAGGGGTTTTCACATATTATTAAATATAAATAGCAGATTAGAGAAATGTTTTCCACCTAAAACTAGGCCATTTATAGTGAAAGTATCATTGTTATGAAATGGTTGGTGAGAATTGGATTGCTAAGTATTTATAAATAAGGGGGGAATGTAAAATTGGTGGGAATAAAGGGAAATCATTTTCTTTTTAAAGTTGTAATTTTGATTTGTTAGTTCCCAAGGAGTTCGTAAGATATTATGTTTTTTTTTTGGGTCAAGATTTATATTAGGGAACTTATGGTAGACAATGTGTAAAGCCAATTCAAGGGATTGCTTATTGCTGTTGTTTTAGTTGCTGTTTTTCTGTTCATTATGCAATGTTTTTTTTTTGTTGTGGAATTGTATTTATGTGAATATTACAATAAAAATTACCCCTACTCTTTTCGATAAGTGCAATGGGATCTTTAACATCCACCTGAACTACCACCGATCCAAGCAGATGGGACCTCGGTTTAACGTCTCATCCGAAAGACAGCACCTCAGAAGTGCAGCACCCCTCTCATGCTGCACTACAGTGTCAGTACTGGGAACTGAACCCACAGCCCTCTGATCTCCTGGCTTCAGAGGCGAGTGTGCTACCTACTGAGCCACTGACACATCACGGTAGCCAGAGTGCACAGTGACAAGCAAGCAACTGTGCCAGATACATTTGCCGCGGTGAACCTTCTTTTTACAATGACACTGGGGGTGCCCAGTCTCCTGGTGTTGCGACCAGGAATCCTTTATCTTTTTTTTTCCTTTACACCTCAAAATAAGAAAAACATCCATCATTCTCTGTTGCAGCGTTATCCCGTCCAATCCATCTATTCGGTCCCTCCCCATAAGCCCTTACTTACCCACTGGAAGGTCCAGCACCATAATGCTGTCTGACCGCAGACATGTCTTCACTTTTCAAATCTGGATCACGAACTGAAGAAGCAGGTATGTGGCACAATGTATTTCATTGGGGTTTGAATTTAGTGCCATTAGTGCCAAACACCACTGCAAATACCTACAAGCGAACATATGGCATTGACAAATGCTTGTTTCTTTCCTCTTCTATCCCCCCTATTCCCTGTGCCCAACTTGTCCATGCCTAATTCTATCCCCTGCCAGGGTTCTCTGCATCTTGGAGGGATTTCTACTTCCAGCATTGGAACCACACTCTGTGCTGCTTGGACAGGGACATAATTATAGGGGGGGAGGGGGGCACAAGTCCCCCCCAACTTTCAGCGTCACCTCCTTCTTATAGCATTTGTACCCCCCAACATCTTTCTTTAATTTAAATCAGCCGTGCCGACTCCCGCCGAGCCATGTTCATGTGCCTGCCAAGTAGCGTGTGTGACCGCCCACCCTCCTGGCCAGTAAAAAAAATGTATTCTCTCTCCGACTCCGCCTAACCAATCGTGAGGTGTGTGACTGAGGTCTGAGGAGGAGTTGGCAGGAGACTGGCTGCTGTGGCGTGCTCGCTGTGCTGTGCGTGCTTCGTGAGGGGGGAGACGGAGTAGTCGATCGGACTATGACTTAGTGGACTCAGGAGAGACTAAGAGTGTCTTTTTTGGTTTTGCGAACTTTTGAGGTGACCGTCGTCATCAATTCTGTTGTGGCTGTGGGCTGGCAGTGTGACTCAAGTGAAAGCCTGCTAGTATGACTGCCAGGAGGACGGAGTAACTCGTCATCGTCATCGTCGCGGATTAGCACTCGGGAGGGACTTGGTGGGAGACGGAGTCAAGTCCTGCTGCGTCATCTCATTCAGTGAGACTGAGAGGGTCCGGAGAAAGACAAAGAACAGTGGAGTGCAGCTGGACAGAGTTAGTTCGGGGGGTCTCCGTGCATTTGCTGATGAGTCTGCGTCTGGCCGTGTGATGACTGTCTGTGGCGCGGGTCTGTCAACAGTTCTACTTCAGACTGCACTGCTTGAGGCGGAAACCCAACTGCTGGAGTGCTGTGCTGCGTGCTGTTCCTGGCGTTGATTGCTGCATCAGAAAAAACAACTTCAAGCAGGTAATTTTTAAATGTGTTTAACTGTCTGTAGTAGTACTACTTCATAAGTAAAGTTTCAGCAAGTAAATGCTGGTCCAGATGTGGGGGGATTGGGAATGTATCCCCTAGGCATACTCATGAAATTTGTGTTTTTGTGATAGAAAAGTGGGGATTAAAAGCACAAAATAATGTCAACCATTAATGTAACAGACTTGTTCTTCATAAAATGCAGCTTAACACAAATGTTTTCATTCTATAGGCTTTATGAATGAATAACATCAATTTTTAAGATATGTCCCTCCATTGGGGGTGTTTGTCCCTGATTTTTTATTTTTTTTTAAGCCTTTTCCCTGATTCATGATGCCAGGACCCAGGTTCAAGACGCACTCTCCCTATCGAACCAGTGACTCTGTGACTGTAATCATTCTTCCACCTGCCGGCCCCCAGCATGGCGTGAGGTGTGGCGTACAGTGCCTCAACCCTCCACGCCACTGGGTCGGCTAAGTTTGTAATTTTTTAATATTTTTAACCCATATTTTTTTTAATATTTTTGCTTGCCCTACCCTAGCTCCACAAATGGTCTCGGCCTGGCTGGGACCTCACCTGGGGAATGCCCCACCGAGGCAGAACTGAATGTGTCTGGAGGGTCAGGCCACCAAGCCCCGGCTCATACACGGGTGCCAGTGGATTTTCTGATGCTATATTCCCCTGGAGCTAGGAACATGCAGTGATGCTGACAGCAAGCATCTGTTCCAGCTCCACCCATATTACGGCACGACTTTGTGCCTCTCATCCTCCACCAGTGGGCAAGTGGCAACAGACCCATCTCCTCTACCCACTCAGAGAAGGAGAGCAGTCCTCTGGATGCTCGACCTTCCGTCAACCCCAGTTTAGATGTCAGGGAGGTACAAACCGAACATTTATATTTACTGTACTCCAGGTTGTGTGGAGAGGTTCTTGGCTGTGCTAAGTCTAACTTGTAAATGCCATAATTTATAGTTTTATAACTTCTAAATGACATAATTTTGGACACAGTCCAGGGGATCTGGATACACTGGAGGTCATCCCAGCGGCTGCAGTGGCAGTGGGCCAGGGTTTTCGGGAGAGTAGTGATTGAGGAAGGCATCAGAGAGGACGTCCCGGTGGCTGCAGTCGGCAGCGGGCCAGGGTTGGAGGGAGCTGTCTGCAGCTGGAGGACCAATCGGCTGTGAGGGTGCCAAGTTTTAAATCTACATCTGGGCTATAGTTCTGGCCCAGCCCTCATGAACTTGAGGAAGAGCTGTAAATTGCTGGGAGAAGAGGTAGCTAACTTTTTGGGCGGTGGAGAATCCAACCAGGGGCTGCTGTGGTGAGAAGTTGGAGCTGCATCGGCAGCTGCATCGAGGAAGATGGCTTCAGGGCTGCATTGGCAGCTGAGGTGTGCAAGGGGGTTCTGGTCATCCCGGCAGCTGCAGTCGGCAGTGGGCCAGGGTTTTCGGGAGAGTAGTGATTGAGGAAGGCACCAGAGAGGACGTCCCGGCGGCTGCAGTCGGCAATGGGCCAGGGTTTTCAGGACAGAAGTGATTGAAGAAGGCATCAGAGAGGACATCCCGGTGACTGCAGTCGGCAGTGGGTCAGGGTTGGAGGGAGCTGTCTGCTGCTGGAGGACCAATCGGCTGTGAGGGTGCCAAGTTTTAAATCTACGTTTGGGCTATAAGTCTGGCCCATCCCTCACAAACTCGGGGAAGAGCTGTAATTGTGTCCACACCAACTACCCTGGCTCCGACCTCTATTAAATGGTCTGTGAGGGTGGATCCTTTGGGGAGTGCACAGTGTGACTAGCTGAGACTAAGCAATAAGAAACTCGGATTTGTGTAGGACCAAGGGGGAAGGGCATAAGATTTGTATATTGTGTTGCTGGAGATTGTGTGTGTGTGTGTGTGTGTGTGTGTGTGTGTGTGTGTGTGGTATATTAATTGTTGGTGGGGGGCTGTGTAAGTTTGACTGTGTATTGTGATAGTAGGGGTTCACACCCAAAATGAGGGTGATTGGTGTAAGTGTGGGCAGCCATAATATTAAACTGGGCATGGAGGTTTGGAGGATGTCAAAATGGTATTCCACAGGGATAACAGGTCAGGACAAGGCAAAGGGACATATCCCAGAGGATAGGTGGATCATATGGTATCTGGAGGTGTGGGGGCAAAGTTGGCATCATCGTGAAGTATGCCACAGGAGGCTGCTCAGAGGGAACAGATGAGGAGGGGAAGTAGGAGAGAGCAATATGGGTGTGAGCATCAAGCTTGCAAACCATTTCACCATACTATACCGGAGATGAAGTGGATGAGGATGGTGGGAGGTGCAAGTGGACAGGGAGGATTTGGTCAATAGGCAGAGGGGGGACAGTGATGGAGGATGGAGCCTGTTTCAAAGGAAAGGGAGGAGGAGGGAGGGAAGGACATGAGCCTAGGTTGGGGTCTCGGGAATAGATGGGCAATTATGGGCACCTCAGTCTGACATCTGTGGTAGATAAAGTAATAGAGGGATTTATCAAGGAGAGACTTGGGAGGTAGTTGGAAATGTTAGGACACCAGGATGATAAAAATAGAGAATACTGGATGGGCAACTATGCACAACCAGTGTGTTCTGCCACAGAGGGGTTCTGATTCCCTCTGACCTCGAGAGCGAAGCTCGAGAGGTCCATGGGAATCAGAAGCCTGAGGTGGCATAACACACAGGTTGTGCATGAAGTTGCTCATTCTGTATTTGTTATAGTGTATAGTAGTACTATGTGAAATGTGTACTTTGTGTGTTTTTTTTCTCCCTTTCTCATAATGAAACTGATTTGAAAAGTCTCTAGAGGTTCTAGAATACTGTCACCACATAATTAAATAGAGGAAAGCAACGATGTGCTAGGATTCCTAGTGGTTCTGCTGCAGTAGTGACATCACTGCTGCAGCAGAACACTATAATGACATCACTACTGCAGCAGAACAAGCATATTCCAGGCATGGAATTTCATGCATAACAGCATTCCACTATACACTATACACTATATATAGAATAGTGGATGGATGGACACCCACAACAAGGCTGTGTTTCCATCGAGGGAGTTGATGACATCATAGAGACCTTGAGATGGAAACGCAGCCTTTGTTGTGGGTGTTCAGCCATCCACTGTTTATATAGTATATGTTTGTTTTTTTTTGTTTGTTTCTCATTATTTTATTGAAATTACTTGCTGTGGGTGACAGTCCATTCCTCCTGCTGCCACTCCTGCTCTGTCCGATCCGGCTTCTAACTTTAACTTCTCCGTACTGCTTATGTTTCAAATTAGGAAAAAAAAATTGTTTCTTTTTCCAAAATGGAGCCATGTATGGCACACCGTGTCCTGGCTCTGAATTCAACTGCCAGTGGCATCGCTGCCCGGCACTAGCTAAATCACGCCATGTTTGTTTTTGTTTGTTTCAGCATTTATATAGCGCTTTTCATACATCCAAAGCGCTTTACAAGCAATGCTAAACTGGTAGTGAAGTGACTGACTGTGTGGTGGCGGCCATATCACACGTCATCACCCACACACAGCCTGGATAATTGCATGAACTAGCTTATGGGAAGGGGAATGTTGGCCAGGACACCGGAATGTTCCTACTCTTTTGTGAAGAGTGCCCATGGTTCTTTACTTCCACCTGGCCCACACCAGGACAACACCAGGATGGGCAGAAGGGACCTCCGTTTAATGTCTCATCCAATGGATGGCACACCCCAGCAGTACAGCACCCCCCCAATACTGCACTCGCATGCCAGCAATTTTTATGTGCAAGCAAGTCCAATCTCGGTGTGGGATGAGAACCCACGACCTTCTGGTCCAGAGGCAGATGTGCTACTTGGTCACTCATTGATTGTCTTACCCCCCCAACCTGCGCCCACCCTATGTGCATCCACCTCCCCACACCCCCACATTATGGGTGTGCGTTGCACAGTTTCTACACATGCTCATGACTTCACCAGTTTTTTTTATATTTTCACTCCAGATGTAGAGAATGACAGGCATAAGGGGTGTGACTTGGGATTGTTGCCTGTAATGCTGATACCATTTCACCCCCACCCACACCCTGTAGTCAGCGAGAGGTGTCAAGGTTTGCCTTGGACTGTTCAGCCACAAAGTTCACCCCATTCTCCTATACAGCACCCATCTCATCAAAATGTCACTCAGTGTGAGTGTGCTGTCAATGCTTCTCAGAATTACACCCACGAAGGGGGCCATGGACTCTCACTGGGTCAGGCAAGTTACTCTGGCCTGATCATATGCTGTAGAGGTGATGGATAGAATCCGTTTGGCTATAGAGCCTATTGCATCCTTGCTGTCCCATCTTTTTCCTCTTTAGCTGGCATGAACACAGCTGAAGTTTTGCGAATAGCTTCCTCTCTCTTAATCTCCATATTTCTCCCTTCCCATGTCTAGTGTATGCCACTTTCCATTCTTGTTGCTTTTAGAGAGTGGGCAGAAAGAGAAAGCATGAACCCTTGATTGTAATAGAGGGAGAACATAACTTTGGCAAATAAAAGTGGAACTGTTCTAGCCTGATGAACTAGTGTACAGCTCTTAGGCCAGCAACGCTTTAGTTTGCTGAAACCCTAGCAGGAGTAGTAGCTTTGAGAAAAAGAGGCAATCTTTATTTTGAGATGCATGATGGATGGCATGAGAGGCTCTAAGGGGACCTTGGTCACGGCCCTGAGCACCATATCAAGACTCCAAGGTGATAGCTTTGGTGAATTGAAGATGTTTAATGCTGCTGCCTGTAGAAGTACCAGGCGTGGGGATATGAGCCCAACAATTCCCCAGTCCCATCAAGAGTGCCCCAGTGCAGAAACTCTAATTTGTAAGGTGACTGGTTGGAGTCTTTGTCCATCTGTCTTAAAGGAACTGCAGTAGTACAAGCAATTATATTGTGTGTTCTGTATGTGTCTGGAATGAAGCCAGAAACAAAATCTCCCAGATTCTATAATGCACTTTGGAGGAAGAAGAGGCATATGAACTCCCCATCATTCCAATAACAGGAGCTGTACTGCATAGCTCCTTGAAAGTTTTTCCTCACTTTCCCAGTCTAGAGAGGCCAGTTGTTAAAACTGGGTGCAGAACTGGAGCTTTTCCTGCTCAATCTTCAGGCCCCGGGAGACAAGTTGTTCAAATTGAGATGCAGACCAGCCCTTAAAGGAGAAGGTCTGGGCTGAAACTGAAGGTTAGAGGTGGTCACCTCGAAAGATGAATGATAGTCGGAAACCCATGTGCGGACTGGCCATAAGGGACCCCCTAGAATCATGACTACCCTGTCCAAGGTCACTTGTGGAAGAGTCTTGATAGAAGCGGTATTGGATGAAGGCAAACAGGAGGCTGAACTGATCCCGGTTTAGGGAGAAGGTGTCTTGAGCCACCGCTGGTTTGTCCATGGCCAGGGAGCAGAATTGCTGTACCTTCGAATTCCGCCCACAGGTAAAAGATCTGTCTGAGGATTGCCCCCCTATTCTGTTGGAGTGTGGAAGGCAATGTCCTCCAGCTCCCATTCCCTGGAAGAACAACCTTGTGAATTGAGCCCGACTGCTGTCATTTCCTGTCAGGAATATACATCTTTCAGTAGTGCCGCCCACTGAAAGAAGAGGAATCTTTTAGCATTTTTGGGCTTATTGTGCCACCCTGGTGGTCAATGTATACCCATGTTGTCAGACTGTAAGTTGGAACCAGACCATCCTCATTGAGGATTGCTCTTTTAGAAGCCTCTGAGCTGTGTCAGGGGAGCAGGCCCTGTGGATGATCAGCTGGGGATCCCAGAACGCCAACCGATGAATGCACGAGGAGCAAGTAACAGTTGACAAGTGGCTGAGGAGTTCAATGTGCCAGTCATCGACAGAAACATTCGGGTCTGCCCTTTGTGAGGGAATATCCTGGATAAGCCCTCCGGTGTTGATTTTTCTGATCCAAAATATTCTGGTGGCGATTTTTGGCTCCAAATCTCTACTGGCCAGATTCCAGCTCCTGATGTGGATGGCCCAGTCCAGAAATCGCAGGAAAAATGAGACCGTGATGAAATGGGGACAGTCTGCACAGCTTGCAAGGCTGAGACTGGGGTCCATGCAGGAGTGCTGAGAAACAGCTACAATGCCCGAAATAAAAGAAACTGATGGACTTACAGTCTGCTGTCTTCATCTCTGCCAAGAGGGCAGAGCACTGCTTGCAGAGTACCTGCCAGACTGGAGGCAGGAAGTAAACTGAGGAAAACAGGAAGTGGAGGGCTGGATGTCCCCTGCTGCAGAGGTTTGATTCCTGCCTGTGGATCAGCATCAGGAGGTACTGCCCAGGAGTACAGAAGCCTGGAGACCTGCTTAGGAGAGAGGTGGTATATTTAAATTTTAAAAAGTACGGAATCGGAGTCTGGGGATGCAGGGGTGCTCCATTTTCTGCAAGGTGCGGCAATGCACCACATGCTTCAATACAAAAGTGTTGGGCGTATGGTGCATCTACACCTTTGCAGAAAATGAGCACCCTAGTTCTCTGACTCCGATTCGATTTTTAAAATTAAAATATCTAAATTCTCGACTCGAGAAAATTCCACTTGTGCTGCTAAAAGCTAAGCCGAAGGGATAGCTTTTGAGTTGTGTGGGAACCCACAAACTCAGAAGTTTTCCTTTAATGAAGAAGAATCTGTAACAGTTGTTCATTTTTTACAGATCAGGGTTAACTGCAGATCTCATAACATGAAACGTCAGAGAGACCAACCTTCGATTGCCATGTTTTTCAAGAAGAAACCTCATGTAGATCCTGTGCCTTCATCTACACAGAAGATCCCGACTGAAGAAATATGTACTGCAGTGTATGAGAGCTAGATCAGGGCTTAAATGCTAATGTTAACAAAGGAGAACAGCAACCAAGTACAAGTTCATCCTTCCTACTGTCGACAGCACAGTTCCTGTACTGGAGATCAAACAGTGCCTCTGGATCAGCCACCCCAACCACAATTACCATCTGTTGCAGAAACAGTGCCTAGAATGGAGATGACAACTCATGATATGGATCGCCGTACCAACCACCATCTGAGGAAATACCAAAGCAGGACTGTGGAAACAAAAACTCTGATTCCAGGAATCATGGTACAGGGAATTTTTATGGCTGCACTATAGTCCTGAGTTGAAAGCTGTGCTCTGCTTTTGTTGCACAAAGTGTGAACAAATGGGGATGCCTGAGCTGTCAAAAAGGCGAGAACCAGTATTCGCCACAATAGACTTCACCAACTGGAGGAAAGCACGGACTAAGTTTATCGCTCATCAGAGCTCAGAAACACATCAGCATGCCCGTTGGAAGGTGGCTCATGTATCCCGTGGTCAAAGCATTGATTCTGCTCTAGTGGAACAGAAAAAGATCTCACAAGATGTGTCCCGCAAGTGCTTGATTAAGTTAATAGTCGCTTTGCGTTACTTGGGAAGACAGGGATTGGCAATTCGAGGTCATCAGCTTGATGAGGAAAACTTTGCTGAACTGCTCAAGCTACTCAGCAATGTAGATGAGACCCTAGCAACTTGGCTAAAATGAAAGCAGGACTATACAAGCCCAGCAATTCAAAATGAACTAATCGGACTCATGAGTCATGAGATCATCCGTTCTGTCATGAAGGATATTAACAAGTCATCATACTATTCCATTATCGCTGACGGAACACAAGACTGCCAAGGTAAAGAACAAGAAAGCATTTGCCTTAGATATGTTGATGGAAACATGCAGCCCCAGGAGGAGTTCATTGGGTTTTATGAGCCACAGGATACAATCGAGCCTCAATAGCAAAAGTCATAATGGATGTCCTCACTAGACTTCCTCTGCCAATTGAATTCCTCCGAGGTATGGCATTTGATGGCACTGCAAACATGTCAGGATGCTATCGTGGTGCACAGGCTATCATAAAGGAAAGTCAGCCACTTGCCACATTTGTGCATTGTGGTGCTCACTGTGTAAATCTTGTGGCGAAAGAGAGCTGTGAAGCAAGCCCTGTATTAAGAAATTCCTTGCATTGTGTAAATGAACTGGGCAAACTGTTCAGTGAATCCCTAAAGTACAGAACAATTTTTTCTCAAATTGCTACATCTGATAATGCATCTACCTCCTTCAAGAAACTGCGACCCTTATGTCCAACTAGATGGACTGTAAGACTAGCAGTAGTCGAAGCTGTGTCACAGCAATATGAGCAAATCCTTGAGAGTCTCCAACAAATGGAGTTGGAGATTGGGGATGCTGCAACAAGGGCAAGTGGTCTCTTAGAGAAGCTCAGCAAGGGCAACACATTAGTTAGCCTGCTGCTGGTCAAGGTAGTTATGGAACCACTGACTTGTCTGAATAGGAGCCTACAAAATCCGAACTGCACAGTAGGTGGCATGCTTACCCAAGTAAGCCTCATAAAAGATCAGCTTCAAAGACTAAGGAATGAAAATACTGTCCTGCAAGCCATCAGAAAAGCTGATGAAGTTGTCCAGAAGCTGGAGTTGGATCCCATTGCACCACCAAGGCAACGATGGGTCCCAGTCCATTTTGCTGGCAAGGGGGGAGCAGCACAATCATGCAACAGTGGAGGATTATTTCAGAATGGAATTCTTTAAGATGGTAGACACCTCAGTTGCCCAGCTAGAAGAGAGGTTCCATCAGCAAGGGCTGACTGAGTATTCGACTTTAGAACAGTTCCTTCTTGCTGCAGTACATAAAGGTGATGAGAGTGACCATGAGCTGGAGGAAATGATTGACTGCATTAAAAAATATGCAGAGCTTAATCCCAGAATGCTGAAAGTTCAGCTTGAGATGTTTGCTCAGAGTAACACATATACCTCTTTGAATGAGGCTGTAGTCATATTTAAAACACTACCCTTACATGTCCGTGGCCTTTTTTACAGAGTTAGAAAAGTTTCTGCGACTACTGTTGGTGATACCAGTAAGCAGTTGTGAAGCAGAGCTCAGTTTCAGTGCACTTAGGCGCCTAAAAACATGGCTGCGGTCAACAATGACCCAGTGTCGCCTGAATGCAGTTGCTGTATGTCATGTTCACCAAACCAGACTTGATGAGCTATGTCTGGACACCATTGCACGTAAATTTGTTCATGCTCATGAAAGGCGCTGTGCTGTATTTGGACTGTAGCAATAAAAATGTTGCAATGGGTTGATGCACCAAAAATTCAAATGTGTTCAAGCAAGCACGTCATATTCCTTGGTACTGCATGGGGCTGCATATCAACTTGCGGTCTCATGAAGAGAATTATCACACCTCAGATTGTAACCTTGTACCTCAGACAGTTGTGCACACCTATACCGATTCGCTTCATTAGCTGATACTGTTAAAAAATGCCTCCCAGTTCACTGTCCAATCCTCTTTCTCAATGTTTGACTTCTGCTCCCACAGTAAACATTGAGTGGATCACCACCCTTCCGCACAGTGAAGGCAGTATGTACAGTTCCCCCCGTTGTTGTTTTTCTCCCCACCTCATTAGCCAACAGCTAGGTCTTCCTGGAGGCAAAGCAATAAGCATCAGTACACACCTGAACAACTGCTGTTCATGGCCTCATAAGGGCTGCACTTACTATGGATAACAATATTATTAGCAGGAGAGAGATACTAATGCCTTGAGAAAATCCACCGACTTCCAGTGTCAGTCTACTCCTTTATCTGTGATCTGCAGAACCCCGCAGGACAGTTCCCCGCATATCTTCTGCAGTACTTTTCTGTACCCTACTGCACAGTGCGAGTTGGCTGGCTACCAACATTCCAAATCTTGAATGAGCTATACACAGCTCCCTCAATAATGTCCTAATAAACATTAACATTCCCCCCTCACCCAAGGGTAATCTCCCTATACTGAATTAAAGTAACAGTTTAGGTGCAGACCTGCCACTCTGAGTATTTTTCGTCACTGGCTGCTCTCATCCACAATCAGGTAGTGATCACAGTGCTGGCAGACCCGCATATCAGATATCACAATGATCTGCTCAACATTCCCCTTCCTGTCTTTCACTAACCTGAATATAGCTATACTGTGCCGGAATGACCTATTCAGTCCCTCTCTGGCATTCATTCTTCTGTCCTACTCCCCACATCAAAAAACTGGTGAGCTTTCTACCCTTCTACATCATGAATGTAGTTAGTACAGTCTTCTATGTTATTTTTACATATTAATAGTAAACATCATCTTCTGATAAGCCAGGCTGACAGCAGCAAAGCACAAGGTGAAAATAGGCGTTCTTTCCCATATTAGATATAAGCCACCTATGATTAAGCACAACTAAAGGAGAACTGCAGCAACACAAAGCTCCCCACCCCCAAAAAGCTTACCTTCCGATTAAGCTTTTGCACCATAAACCCCTCTTTTTTTCCAGGAGGCAATTACTTTATATTTATTTTTTAAAATCCGCAAACCGGAAGTATAGCGGACTGTGTGCATTTCCATTTACTGTAACAGTGCGGTGCTGCTGCAAAAGGCCAATGGAGGATAGTTGCTTGAGGAGAAGAGGGTGATTCACTCTATCAAAGGCCTTTGAAAGATCTATAAAGGCTGCACCTACAAGTCAACCTTGATCCAGTGCTTGGTGAATGAACTCAGTGAATTCCAACAGTGCAAAGGTGGTGCTTTGTCCCTTTCTAAATCCGTGTTGTTGAGGGCATTAGATAGTGTGCTTTTCCATGTACTCCTGCAGCTGGTCTGCAACAATTTGCTCAAGCACCTTAGAGAGAGGCGGTAATATTGAGATTGGTTTGTAATTAGAGTGTAGTGTGCGGTCTCCGCCTTTGTGAACAGGTGTAACCATGGCAGATTTCCAGATTTGGGGAAATTGACCAAGCCTAAGGAAAAGGCTAAAAATCTTTGCTAATGGCAGAATGATTTCATCAATGGTAAAGAATACAAGTTTGAGGTCTAGAGAGTCACCACTGTGCCTTGACTTCCCAAGAACTTTTACAATGTATTTCCTGACCAAGTGTGGGTGGATCTCTTTGAAATAGAAAGGAGGTGGGTCAGAGGTTTGTTCATTTGCACCTGGAATGCAGTTTTCAGCAGAGTTGCCAAAGAAGTCAGATGGGAGGATATTACTTAGGTCCATGATGGAACTGCAGTGCAGCACCCCGTTTTTTTATTTTTTTTATTTTTGCAAAAGTGGCCTCTTACCAGGGCATTAGAGGACAAAAAAAGATTTTATAAGCCCTGGCAGAAGCCTGATGCAACCTTTTTTTTGGGGGGGAGGAGTAAAGCAAAGAAAGTATGTGCCACCTGACATGAGGAAAGTGCCTGGCCACTGGTAGTTGGCACCTTGGTGGCAACCCTTAAAAAATAATTCTTTCTTTTTGTGGCAGTTTTGAAATGGAAACTGTCTTTTGCTCCAAGCTGCAGCACTTCCTTCCTCCTTCCTCCTAAAGCAGTCCATATGTATGTTGTCCTGCGCTGTGCTGTTGCAGTCTGTGTCTATGTTATCCTGAGCTGTGCTGTTGCAGTCTGTGTCTATGTTATCCTGAGCTGTGCTGCTGCAGTCTGTGTCTGTTATCCTGAGCTGTGCTGTTGCAGTCTGTGTCTATGTTATCCTGAGCTGTGCTGCTGCAGTCTGTGTCTGTTATCCTGGGCTGTGCTGCTGCAGTCTGTGTCTATGTTATCCTGAGCTGTGCTGCTGCAGTCTGTGTCTATGTTATCCTGAGCTGTGCTGCTGCAGTCTGTGTCTATGTTATCCTGAGCTGTGCTGCTGCAGTCTGTGTCTATGTTATCCTGAGCTGTGCTGCTGCAGTCTGTGTCTATGTTATCCTGAGCTGTGCTGCTGCAGTCTGTGTCTATGTTATCCTGAGCTGTGCTGCTGCAGTCTGTGTCTGTTATCCTGAGCTGTGCTGCTGCAGTCTGTGTCTATGTTATCCTGAGCTGTGCTGTTGTGGTCTGTATCTATGTTATTCTGAGCTGTGCTGTTGCAGTCTGTGTCTATGTTATCCTGAGCTGTGCTGCTTCAGTCTGTGTCTATGTTATCCTGAGCTGTGCTGCTGCAGACTGTGTCTATGTTATCCTGAGCTGTGCTGTTGTAGTCTGTGTCAGCTGGCAGCATGCTGGTGCCCATCCCCTGGTAGTTGTCACCTTGGTGGCATTCCATACAAATTTTTTTTCTTTTTGTGACAGTTGTCAAATCGACACTCTTAGTCTTCACTTCACCCTAGTTGCAGCAGTTCCTTCCTACTGAGTTCTGAAGCAGCCTGTGTGTGTATCCTCCTGAGCTGTGCTGTTGCAGTGTGGCCTTGGCAGTGGGCAGCAAGTGTGTGCCAGCAGACAGTGTGTTGGTGCCTCGACCCTGGGACTTGGCACCTTGGTAGCATCCCATTATTAAAAGAAAAAAAAAATTCTCCATGTTCCCTCAAATTCCTGAAGTTCCTTCCTTCTCCTACTCCTGAGTCCTGAAGAAGCCTCTGTATGTGTGTCATCCTGTGCTGTTCTGTTGCAGTGTGACCTGGATAGTGATTAGCTATTGTGTGCCAGCCGGCAGCTTGCCAGTGCCTGGTCCCTAGTAGTTGGCACCTTGGTGGCATCCCATAAAAAAAGTAAAAAAAAAATTATCCACACTCTCTCAAGTTGCTGAAGTTCCTTCTTCCTCCTCCTCCTGAGTCCTGAAGCAGCGTGTGTGTGTGTGTGTGTGTGTGTGTGTGTGTGTGTGTGTGGTCCTGAACTAAACTGTTGCTGTGTGACCTAGGCAGTGGGCAACAAGTGTGTGTGAACTGGCAGCATGCCAGTGCCCAGCCCCTGGTAGCTGGCATATTGGTGGCATCCCGTAAAAAAGTAAAACAAAATAAAAACATTCTCCACATTCAATCAAATTGCTGAAGTTCCCTTCTCCTGAGTCCTGAAGCAGTGTGTGTGTGTGTGTGTGTGTATTGTCCTGAGCTGTGATGTTGCAGTGTGATCTCGCCAGTGAACAGCAAGTGTGTGCCAACTGGCAGCGTGCCAGTGCTTGGCCTATGGTAATCCTTGGCAGGGGTTCGGTTAATTTATTTTTAGTGGAAGTCAAATACTTCCATGAATCAAAATCTAGAAGTCATTCCAATTTTTTGGAAGTCAAAATACTTTCAAGATCCCATTGTTTGGAGGACATTATTCTCGGAAGGATTAATTTATGGATGTTATTATAAACATTAACAGTAAAATAAAATTTATTTTGGAAAAATCCATTGTATTATGGCTGATATGCCTTAAATTTTGGAAGTCATCAAGTTTTCTTTTTTTTTTTTACATTTGGAAGTTAATGACTTCCTTCCCTGTTATTTTGGAAGTTTTTGCCTTATTTTTGAAAGTCAAATACTCCCAAAATGGAATTATCTGAACCCCTGATCCTTGGTGACATCCCATTAATCAACTAAATAACAAAAAAAAAAAATACAATATGAATGAAAAAGTTAAAGAAAAATATAATAAAAAAACCTAATATAAGCCCCCCCCCCAACTGGGGCTTAACTGAAGGCTACGGCCCCGATGCTCCCCTGCCAGCAGTCCTGCAAGTGGTCCCTGGTGGGGCTTGAACCCTAGTACCTTATTTGTGCTCCATGGCCGTGGGCGCTAAGTTGCGATGTCTCAGCCCCATGTACAGGAGAGGGCCAAGCTCCTATTTTTGGTTTGACACCTCCAGCATTTTTGGGGAGGAGAGTGCGATCCGGTAAGCTGCCAAAAGGCCAGCCACAAAGTAAATAAAAAAAGATGGTGGCCTGCACCCATCTAAGCCTGCTCAGCCACCAAAGTGAAGAATTTAAAGGAGCCCCGCTTCAGTTTGTATGTTCTGGCTATGTCCTCTAATGTAATGATATCCCCGGCTCCAGGGCTGGCAGCAAAGCTGGGGATCACTACCAGAAGACCTCTGGGCTTACAAGTCTATGTTTTCTGCCCTTTCCAGGGCATAAAAAATAAATATCAAGGGATGGCTGTTTGGGAGAAAATGTAAATAAATATTACAGACCCCCATTAACTGGGGTAGAGCGATGGTCAATGGGAAAAGGTGAAGGGACAATGAAAAAAGGTAGGAGAACAGCAGCCAGTCGTATGGGAGCTGCTGAAAATCCATAAATACCCCTGCAGCCAACCAAAAGGGGAGTTCAGCCAGAGATTCCCTGGAGACAGGAGTACAGGAGAAACTGCTGTGGGCTACCTGGCCCCTTATCCATCTTCAGAACTCAACGGCCAGTTTGCCCTCATCTACCTCCAGATAGGCAGAGCACCTAAAAAAACCGAGCTGTGGAAAACAAATGTGTGGAAGAGCTGCAGTGTGAGAGCAGAGACTGCAATTGGTGTCATTTTGAATTGCAAAGTGCTGCAGCTGTTAATCAAGACTGAGCAACCTGTGTTCCCCAGGTAGCCCATGACAATGGTAACCGCGATTGACTGCTTTCAAAAAGAGCAACTCAGTTACAACGCCTGTCCACAGAGCTACTGGCCAGGGAAGGGGACCAGATTGGGGGGGTCCACGAACATAGTGGCAGGATGTCGCTATATGTATACACGTGCAGGGGGTGGAGTGAGCAATCCGAGCGGTGGGTGGAAGGGGAGGTAGGGTTTGTGAGGCATAGTGTGGTGATGGGCTGCCAGGCTGGCCCCATGGTGGGTGGGTGGGTGGCTGGCTATGGTTGCGAGGGTGCCAGGTTTGGGTCTGGGCATGAGTTTGTTTTGTTGCACCCGGCCATGAAATCTTTTTCATCTGGTTTTGCATCCTCCTGACATCACCCCAGTTAAGAATCCTTTATTAAAGGAGAGTGGGGGGTGCAACCCCTGCATAAATGAAAGAAAAAAAACAAGTCCCCGGCACCCTTTTGCTGTGCGCCATGAGTGTGCATTACTGAAACTGATTTTCAACGATGTACACTCCCCTAACGGCTTACGCCTTTCCGCGATCACCGTTATCTCATGGAACCTGTTCCCCATCAGTGGGGTAAATATGGAGACTGCTATGTGCTGCAAGAACAGTAACTATGTGTGCTGGGGCCAGATACTGAGCCAAACCCCAGCTACACTGCTATGTCAGGAAAAGCCTGTCCTGTCCCTACACTAGTGGTGAAGAAGACCAGCAATGAAGACAGGGAGAGACCTGCCTGGTGAACACTGTATACAAAGGTCTTAAAGGCAAAGATGGCAAGGCCAGGTAGAAGACCAGCGTTATTCAACTTCTTCAGTTAGCCCTGCTGCTGCTGTGGTGCATCTTCGAAAAGTTATCTCCATGGTACCATGCAATTTCAGATCCAGACTGTGAAACCCCCCTGAAACTGTAAGTACCTCTGGGCCGTGGCTCAGGGGAGTACTTTGTTAGCTAGCTAGCTAGTTAGGATAAGCAGGTTGAGTCCTGGGCAGTACTGCACCAAGTATAAAGCTGTGCCCAGGCAGTAAAGTTAAAGGTTGCATCTGTTTAAAAGTTATTTGGACCCCAATAAAAGGATTCCCAGCATTGAAATCTGCACTGCAGTGTGTTACCCGTTGAAAGGGAGTATACAATCAGCAGTTGCAGTGGGAAGCCGGATGCACCCACAAGTGGGAGGTGGGGTTACTGTTTGGGGTAACATTGTTTTGAGCCAGTTATTAATGTCATTGTGCTATTCTCTTCCTTTTTTCCCCTCCCCCAAAATAAGTACTATTCTTGTTCATGTTATATACTGGTAGGGCTGTTACACTAAAACAATAAATAAAAGTTAAAAAGTAAAATAGAAACATTCCAACAAAAAAAAATACATAAAAAATTCAAATAAAGTTGTAGATGAGAAAGGCATCACTGTGCAAACATGTGTAGGTCTGGCCCCAAAAGTCTGTGGTCATTTTAGCCATTCTGTAAAGGCACAGAAGCTATTACAAAACATGCAGCAGCAGAACCAGACAGCTGTTGAATATCTTAGTTGCCCACCTGCAAGTACGTACTTTCTGAGGATTTTCAGTGCTGCAGGCAATATTGTCACCAACAGGAGAACATACCTTTGTACTTAAGATATAGAGATGCTCACTTTTTTAAAAATGAACCTGCCCCTTTTTCAGTGCCCTTTTTGCCATGGTTTATGGATTACGAATCTCCTGCATTTCCAGCTAGGCTAACAGAGGAGGAAGATGAGTTGAATGGAGAGGGCTTCTGTGTCCATTCGTTTCTTTTTTTGTGAAACCAGTAGCCTAAACACACACAATGTGGGATGTTGCACTGTTGTCTTCACTCGTCCTTCTTCAAATTAATGTTTGCTCAATCTTTGCCAGGCATGCACAGGCCGAGTTATTAATCTGTGGGGCAACATAGCCCATGAATCAGTGTGTACAACACTTATCCACGGAATAACCGGAAGCCTTATTCATGTGTGGCATTGTCCTAACAAGCAAGCAAAGTTTGGAACCAGTAGCCACACTGTGGGATGCTGCACTGTTGTTGAAGACTTAGTCTTCTTCGGATTGATGTTTGATGAATTTTTGCCATACCTGCACAGGCCAAATTAATAATTTTGGGGGCAGCATTGCCCATGAAACCTGTGTGTACAATACTTAACCATAGCAAACCGGAAGTCAATTTTTGGAATCAGTAGCCCTCAATGTGGCCCACTGCATCATCCTGCTGTTTTGGGTGATTCATCAGCACAGTGTATTATGTTATTCATTTTATTGTGTTGCTTGCATGCATGTGCAAGAAACACATTGCTTCAGTAGGGCCAGTTAATGAGAGGCCTTTATGCTCAAAGAAACTCACGTCACAGTCATCTGTGTTCTGTAAACACATTAGTATGCAGCTGTTAGGGAACTTAGCACATTCTTAGGCTGGTCTCCTACTGCCGCCCCCACATTCATTCTCTCTCTCTCTCTCTCTCTCTCTCTCTCCACACACACACACACACACACACACACACACAGCTGCTGCAGTTAAGAAATATTCTGTCAAACAATGTTTTTATAAGCTTCAAGCTGGAATTTATTACTCTGGCAGTGGAACTCACAGATGTTACATTTCCAGCATTGCAACATCCCTTTTTGGGGTGGATTGCAACATCATTAGCCTATCTATAAGATTATTTGCTCTTGAGTATGTAATTCTGATGCTCTCTGTTAATTCTGTTGATAAAATAGAATCATGAAGTAGTACTGGCCAGTATTTTCTAATTGCTGTTCCAAGGGCTCCAGATAAGGGAAATACCAACTTGTTTCATTCACCTCATTTTAGGAAATACTCTTCAGAATTTTTTTAATGAGTACAAATACTCACCCAACATTTGTCATTTTACTCCACACTCCAAAGAATAGTGCTTCCTAACATAACTGGTTATTCAAAATGAGCAGTTTTTTCCCCAGATTTATAGCACCTGTATACACCCCAGTTTTGTTTACTCACTATATTTTAAAACTGGTGAGTAAATTTCTCCTACCTGCCAAGATTATCTGTACCTTGTAACGTCGAGAATGTTTAATATTTTCATTCTAGATTTTCAACATTGTCATTTTACCACACCTCCTTATGAACAGTGCAGCTGTCATTTTTCACATCTTGCCCAAAATGTGTTTTCGTACATGTAGCGCACAATGGCATGGTCGGTGTGCGCAGTTAATGTTCAGGACAGATTAAGAAAATCATAGTGACACTGTTCACAAACAGAGGTCTTAAACTGGCTATGTTGAAAATTTGGTGCCAAAAGTCCATAAAATGACTGTGTTATGAGTGTGCATTTTGCAATTTCCATGCACCCTTATAAGTTCACGAACTCATAATATTTTCACTCCAGATTTTCAACATTGGCATTTCTCCACACCACCTTATGAACAATACAGCTGTCATTTTTCACACCCTGGCCGAAATGTGTTTTCAAACCTTTGGCGCAGAATAACACAGTCACTGTGGGAAATCAGTGTTCGGGACAGACTAAAAAATCACAGTGATACTGTTTCATGAGCGGAGGTCCAAAAATATCTGTGTTGAAAATCTGCTATAAAAAATCCCCAAACTAATTATATTATGGGTGTGTGATGCACAGTTTCTATGCACACCTGTGACTTCACCAGTTTTTTTTATATTTTCACTCCAGATTTTCAACATTGCCATTTTTTTGCACCTCCTCATGAAAAGTACAGCTGTCATTTTTTCACATCCTGTTCGAAATGGGTTTTCTCACCTGTGGCACCAAATGGCACAGTCGCTGCGCAAAATCACCTTTCAGCTAATGAACTGATAGTGTCACTGTTCAATCGGTAGGGTCACAAAAAAACCCATGATGAAAACTTGGAGTGAAAATACCTAAAAACGCCCAAGGCATTAGGGTTTCCGACATAACACCCTATCCTGTAGGGACTGACAGGCATCAGGCATGTGACTTGGGATTGTTGACAGTAATGCTCATGCCATTCCACCCCCACCCTGCAGCCAGTGACAGGCATCGAGGTGCGCCCTGGATCCTTTGGCCCCAGAGTTCACCCCATTCTCCTATACTGCACCCATTTCAATATATTTCCTTATGGAATGAGGTGAGTGTAAAGCTCGGATACCCCAAAGCACACTGCAACACTTGTAAGTGTCTGCAGGGTGGGGAGAGGTGAAATGTCATGACCGTTATGGGCAACAACCCAAAGGCACACCCCAATGTCTGTCCATCTCTGCAGGGTGGGGTGGAGTTGGCATTGGTTCAATACTTCACTGCCATTCCTATACTGCATCTGTCTAACTCCTGCACTTCCAGTGCTAATGCCAGCAAGCAACATTCAGCATTGATAAATGCTTGTCCCATTTCTTAATGCTTTCCAATGGTCAAAGCAGAGCAAACTATTTTGCCGTTAAGAGAACTTTGGTGAACTTTATGCAGTTCAATGGCCAAAGTTCACAAGTTTGAATTTCAGGAGGCTTGCACACAGCCTTGTTGACTGTTCTACAACATGTTTCCTCCTGCTTAGTTAGATAGAAAGTGTTTGTTTTTTTTGTTTGTGCAATGAACCCACTAGCTCTTCTCAGCATATTTGTATTTACTTGTATTTATTTATTTTTGTGCAACAGTGTGTCTAGCTTTGCTAGCCACTTTTTCTTTGTGCCCAGGAGATGTGCTTGGAGTAATCAAGATGTTGGTGCCGGTGCAGGCCTAGGTATTTAGAAACATAGAAACCTAGAAACATTTCAGCAGAAAAGGACCACCTAGCCCACCTAGTCTGCCCAAGGTGCCTAGCAGAGGGCTAGGACTTCCTCCAGCACCCTTACCTCTCACTTCAACACCCTCTTCCCCCCCACCGCCTGCCCCTGACACCAGACTCATGTGGCCATCCCATGCTCTCTTAAAACCATTTACGGTCACCTCCTCTGGGAGCTCATTCTATTTCTCCACCACCCTTTCTATGAAAAAGTTATTTATTATTATAATTATTATTATTATGAATAATAATTTATTTATTTTTAACGCTCCTTTCTAAAATCAAGGCGTCTTGACAGCAAAATTTCACATAAAAACAATAAAATAAACACAAATATAATAAATACTAAAATTCATAAAATACAATAAAATTGGCATCAGAGATTTATTCTGTTGACCATAAATGGGTCATTAATGCCTGTTTAAATTCCTCCATGGACGTGCACTCCTGAAGCGGGTGGGGTAGAGAATTCCAGAGGGTTTGGGCCATGTACATAAAAGCACTGGCCCCTGAAGATTTTAAAGAAGACCCTCGGAATCTCTAGCAACCCCTCGTCTGCCGAGTGGAGTGATCACCTAGGGTAGTAGGGTACCAGGAGCTCTTTCAAGTAGTCTGGGCCCAGTCCATGTAGGGCTTTCTAAGACAGAAGACTGACTTTAAAGGTGATCCACCACTGTATTGGCAGCCAGTGCAGTTTGTGCAGCACCAGAGAAATATGACAGGTACAAGAAGTACCCGTCAATAATCGAGCCGCAGCATTCTGCACTAGCTGCAAGTGGTGGATATCAACCCCGATAGCCCTAGATACAGAGTTGCAATAATCAAGGAGTGAGATCACAAAGGTGTGGACCAACGTAGGCAGGTCACTGGACGGGACTAAGTGCTTAATCCTGGAGATGTTCCTTAGATGGTAAAAGGATGACTTGATGACTGCTGACACCTGCCATTGCAGTGTCAGCCCATCATTAAAAATCACCCACAGGCTCCACACCTGTTCAGAGGTAGGGAGCTGGAAGCCACCCAGAAAAAGTCCTGAGGGCAGACCAGCTCCCATCCCCTATATCCGGTGGCCCAGGTCTACAACCATCACCTCTATCTTCTCAGAGTTCAACTTCAGCCAGCTCGAATACATCCAGTTCTGAATTTCAGTGAGGCAGTTGTTAAATACCGAGAGCGCTCTATCCTGGTCAGGTGCAAAAGATAGGTAGATCTGGGTATCCTCAGCATAGCAGTGAAACCTCAGCCCATACCTTCTTACAATGTCTCTGAGGGGCAGCATATACACTGCAAACAACATGAGGAATCCCACATGACAGATAGACTGGGCCAGAAGAATTAATCCCCAACACCACCCTCTGAGTTCTGCCCATGAGGAAGGATCTAAACCAACTGAGGACTGTACTAGACAGACCACAGATGAACTTCAGGCACTCAGGAAGTACCCCATGGTCCACAGTGTCAAACTCTGAAGAGAGATCGAGAAGGACCAAGATAGAACGGTACTTTCGATCTCTTGCCATCAAGAGATCATTGAGCACCCGAACCAGCGCAGTCTCTATGCTATGCCTCTTTCGGAAACCAGACTGGAATGGTTCATAAATGTCATGGATGGTCAAATGGTTCTCCAACTGTATAGCCACTACTTTCTCAAGCACCTTCCCCACAAAGGGAAGGTTAGAGATTGGTCTGTAGTTGGCATGGCAATCTGGGTCCAGAGAAGCCTTCTTCAGGAAAGGTGTCACCACCGCCTCCTTCAGGGAGCTAGGGAACTCACCTGTCTCTAAAGAGCACCAAATTATCCATGCTAGGACCGGGCCGATAGTACCACAATAACCCTTTATCAGGAAAGTTGGGCCCGGATCCCAACTACAGCATGTAGGGCACATACCCTGGACAATCCACATGACATCAATGAACTCTGGCTGGTCAACGGAACTCCAGGAGAGCCAGGGGACAGTAACTGGGTGCCGATCTATAGCTTCTCCCATAGATGATGCAGGTTGGAGTGCCGCCCTGATGTCTGCCACCTTAGTCGCAAAGAAGCGAGCAAGCTCTTCACACTCTACTTGTGAAAAAGCTCTTCAACCCTGCAGGCAGGCTGGATTGCACAATCTGTCTACAGTTCAAAAGAGCTGAGCTGGTCGGATCTGAGCAGCCGCAATCTCCCCAGACAGGAACTCTGCCTTCTTACTGGAGATTGCAGAATGATAGATTTGATAATTTTCCATCAGTCTAAGATGGTCGGCATCAAGGGTTGCTCTCTGCCAGCAACGCTCTAATCTTTGTCCTTGTCACCGCATCTCCCTCAAAGTCCCATCAATCCATGGGGACTGAGGGCAAAGGAAGATAGGACGAACTCGGACAGGAGCAATGATATCCAGAGGCAAGGAAATTGCTTTATTATAGACCAAAACCAAGGCATCTGGGTCATTGCTCACTCCTGAAAGCTCTGATAGGTCAAGCACCGCCGCCAGGCACTCGGCGCTTACATCTCGCAAAGGGAGGTACCTGACCATCTCCACAGGGGTAGGCCTACAAAGGGGGGCACAAAAACTGAACCCCACAGTGTAATGATTGGACCATCTGACAGGTTCCACCCCAAAATCAAAGGCTTCGATCCCCAGGAGAAAAACTAAGTCAAGAGAGTGATCACCTTTATGAGTGCCAGAAGTAACAACTTGTGTAAGGCCCAAAGATGTCATCAATTGGAGGAAGTATTGCACAAATTGCGAGAGTTTTTCATCGACCCAGGCATTGAAGTCACCCAGGACCATCAGCCTGGGCGGCTCAAATGCCATGTCAATGACGAAGTCCGCTACTTCCTACAGCAACCGCTTCTCATCACCTGGTGGACGGTAGGTGAGAGCGATCCTACAACCCACACCTGCCACTACAGTACACTCGAATGACTCGGCCTCCTCAACTGGTACACTAGTGAGGCCCAGTTCAGTCTTGAAACAGACCGCAACCCCCCCCCCCACGGTCCAACCTCTGGCAGTGTACTACCAAGTACCCAGCCGGAATAGCAGACTCTAAAATGGGACCTGCATTTTCATCCAGCCAGGTCTTGGTAATGCACGCCAGATACACTGACCCAACAAGGTCTGCAAAAACAGTGGTCTTATTCTTAATGGATCTGGCATTACACAACACCACTCAGTAGAATGGGCCTCAGGAGCTGCTCGGGCTACTTGCCCACCAAAAATGGTGATGGCCATGGGTATGGAAACCAGACAGGAAGGACCACATTCCAGATTCCATTTTGCCCCAGGGCATCTTCTGGATCCCACTACCCCAATATGATGGTCCTGCTCATTCGTCCTCCACTGTTCACACCCCCCAACTCCCCTCCTCCCCCTATGAACAATACTCAATGCTCTACAGTGCTGGTACAGTATGTCGATGGCTGTAATGGAAGGGGGAAGAAAGGGTGGAGGGCACGAAGGGCGGAGTACGAATAGCACACGACCTTGGGGACAGGCCCCCTACACATACTAAGACCCAGTGACACTAAAACACCCCTGAATAAAACCAACCCAAACTCCAAAGTCACTAAATAAGTAATATAAAAGATAGTCCAGGGAAATATATCACCACAAGGAAGTACATTTCTTCCTGTTTCCTCGGAACCTGCTACCCTCTACCTGTAGCATATGTCTCCATGTCCTCTTCTGCCCCTTTAGTTTAAAAATACCCTCTTCTGGCTCTCTGTTTATCCCCTTAACATGTTTAAAAATCTCAATCACATCCCCCTCTATCCCTTCTCTGCTCCAGGGAGTACATTCCCAATTCACTCAGTCTATTCTCATATGCCAAGTGACTGATCTCTGCTACCGTCTTGGTAGCTCTTCTCTGTACCCTCTCCAGCCTGTCCATGTTCCTTCTTCGGAACAGTCTCCAGAACTGCACCCCATATTCCAAATGTGGTCTAACCAACTGCTGAAATAAGGAGATGATGACCTCTCTCTTCCTGCTACTGAATTCCCTCCCGATGCAGCCCAACACCCTGCTAGCCTTGGCTACCACCCTCTCACACTGTTTAGCTACCCTTAGGGCCCTGGAAACAATAATTCCCAGGTCCCTCTCCTACTCCATCACTTCCAGGGCCAAACCCCACAGAGAGTAAGTCTCTCCCTGGTTTCTCCTCCTTAAGTGCATTATTTTGCACTTTTTTAAGTTAAAGACCAGTTTCCATCTTTTGGACCAAGCCCCTAATAATCCCAGATCCCTGTGCATATTCTGCATCCACTCCTGGTTATCCACCCTATTACAGACCTTCACATCATCCATGAAGAGACAAGCCCTTCCCTTTAGTCCCACCATTATATTCGACACAAACACATTAAAAAGCAGTGGACCCTACACCAACCCCTGGGGAACCCCGCTTGTGACCATTCCCTCCCCTGAGGTGACTCCATTTACTATTACCCTCTGACTCCTACCCATTAGCCAGTTTCACACCCATCCAACTACCTCGCCCACAGTACCAGTCCATCCAATTTATAAATTAGTCCCCCATGCAGTATGGAATTGAACGCCTTCCTAAAATCAAGATACACAATATCCACCAAACCTCCTTGATCCACCTCCCTAGTGACCCAGTCGAAAAACTCTATTAAGGTTGTTTGACAGGACCTCCCCTTGGTGAATCCATGTTGATGCTTATCAATAAGGTCATTTTCCCCCAAATAATGTAGAATCCTGCCCTCCAGTAACTTCTCCATAATTTTACCTACCATGAATGTTAAGCTCACAGGCCTATAATTACCTTCCTCCTCTCTATCTCCTCCTTTGTGGAAAGGGACGACGTCTGCCCTGCTCCAGTCCTCTGGGACCTCCCCTGTCTCCAGAGACCTGCTAAAAAGAGCTGCCAAGGGAGCTGCCAGAATGTCCTTAAATTCTCTCAGCACCCTAGGATGCACCCCATCTGGCCCCATGACCTTATCCACTCTTAACTGCTCCAACTCCCTCAAGACTGCACCCTCCTCGAACAGACTCGTATCAACCCCTATCTCTGCCTTATCCTCAGTACTGATGTCCCCAAACTTTCCCTTCCCCACCCCAAATACTGAGCAAAAAATCATTTAATAACTGCTCATTTTCCCCATCTTCCTCCATCGAGATCCTTCCTTGTTTCTAAGCCTATTTATCCCCCTACCAGTTTTCCTCCTCTCACCGACATATCGAAAAAAAGCTTTGTCTCCAGTCTTGACTGATTTGGCAATTTCCTTTTCTGCTTTGTGGATAGAGACAGAGCCAAGCAGACTCTGTCCAGGGTACTTAGGGTCAGAGTTGGGTGGGAAGAGCTGAGCCATGGCCTGGTACCAAACACCATGGACACCATTTTCTTTTGGTTCATGATGAGCTGGTTATCCAGGAACCATATTTGTACTGCTGTGAAGTATGCAATGAAGACAATAAACTGAGGCCCCATCTCACAGTCGTTGTTGACTGTCCATATAGAAGATAAAGATACCACAACACTTTTTGAAAGAGATGTAGCATTATATCCGATGTCCTACCCAGTATTCCTTCTCTTAGAGACAGGATCTAACTGAATAAGGCTGTTTGTGCGGAACCAGCATGTGTACTGGCTACTGGCTTGGGACAGGAACTTTGTGGTGGCTACCCCACTGATTTGGAACTCTGCCACCTCATGTTCATAGTGCCTCCTCAGTGAATACTTGTCAAAAAGTCTTTAAGTCCCATCTGTTTGCATTAGGCTATTGTGATTTTTATGTCTGCTTGCGTGCATGCGAAAAGTGAATGTATTGTTACTGTAGTGTAGGGGCTTTGTAGGTGTGTAGTGATTAAGCCACTGGATGTAGACCTGCAGAAGGCTTGCCTTTCAAAAGCCAGTGCTGAGAAGGCTGATGATGACAGTGTTCATCTGGCAGATGGGTGTAAACTTCTTGTAGTTTAAAGGAGAAAATCCCCAAAGTCAAATTGATTTTCTGCCCATTTACCAGCCAGCAGACATCACCAGGCTTTGAAGATACAACATCAAGTCTCACACTGTGTGTGTGCTTGCACGAGTGCATGCATTTTTCCCCTTAGACAGAAAGCGCCTATTTGAAAGCACTAAACAGAGTTGGGAACAGCGTGCAGAATGCAAATATAATAGCTTCAGCTATGTTAACAGCATGTCAATAATGAACAGAAACCATCAGCAAAAGGTGATTTTAAATTACATAGTTTATGTTCCCTTTAAAGGAACACTGTCTGTCCTTTACTTATGTTTTTAGGTGGTATTCAAAAACATGCCTTGACTGCCTGAATTGGTCCATCTTGCTGCATATTAGAGATAGCAGCAACGTAGTGTACATAAAAATTATTACTTTATCGAATTTTACTTACAAGTGAAATCCAAGCAGTCTGAACCTAATGTCTGCACGCCAATCTCAAAGCACGGTCACATTTGTAAATGGTGCTGAAGCTCCAGAAGGCTCAATCAGGAAGTCTTCTACCTGAATTCAGCTAAATACACTTTCTAGTAGTAGAAAGAAAGATGAACTTGGGAAAGTGTTTATTCATATGCATATTCACATGCCCAGTATCATGACTTGACTGTCAGACTGTAACTTGACTACATTTTTGCGAATGTTTCAAAGAAATAAACACTTTCAAGAGTTCAGCTTTCTTTCTACTACTAGAAAGCATATTTAGCCGAACTTGAGTAGAATAGTCCCTGAATGAGCCTTCCGGCGCTTCAGTGTCATTTGCAAATGTGTCTGCGATTTGCAGTGGAGGGCTAAGGCATCCGTGCCTTACCTCCTGCCATGCCAATGACCCATAGTAACATAGAAACATAGAAGTTGATGGCAGATAACGACCGCAAGGCCCATCCAGTCTGTCAAATTTTTCTGCCTTATGAATGTGCCATAGGTCTGTACCCTGTCAGCGGCCTATCTATTCATACTCATCTTTATTGCTCCCGTATGCCTATCCCATGCCTGTTTGAAGCCCTGCACTGTATTCATATCCACCACTTTCTGAGGTAGGCCGTTCCATGCATCCACTACACTTTATTTGAAAAAGAACTTCTTTACATTCCCACTTAATTGGCCTCCCTCTAATCTGATGCTGTGTCCTCTTGTCCTGCTATTTTTCTTATATTGAAACATGTTAGACTCTTTCACCTTGTTAATGTTCTTAAGATGTTTGAATGTTTCATTCATATCACCTTTCTCCCTCCTTTGCTCTAGGGTATGCATATTGAGCTCCATTAATCTGTCCTCATATGTTTTCTGATGCAGCCCCTGCACCATTTTGGTTGCCCTTCTCTGAACTGCCTCCATTTTGTTAATGTCCTTGTGCAGGTATGGCCTCCAGTACTGCATGCAGCACTCCAGATGGGACCTAACCAGTGTCTTGTAAAGAGGAATTATTACTTCCATCTTACGACTTGTGATACCCCTACTAATACAACCCAACATCCCTCTCACCTTACCTACTGCTTTAGTGGTCTGCTTAGCTGATTTCAGGTCATCTGTGATGATGATGCCCAAGTCTCTTTCTTCCCTTGCAATTGCCAGCAACCCTCCTCCCAACCTATAGGTGGCTTCAGGGTTTCTCTTCCCTATGTGCATGATCTTGCACTTCTTTGTGTTAAACTCCAGTTGCCACTCTTCTGACCATTTTGCCAATTTAGTCAGATCTCTTCTCATTCTGCCCACCCCATCTGGATCATCTACTCTGGTGCAGATCTTGGTGTCATCTGCAAACAGACAAACCTTACCCTCCAGGCCATCTACAATGTCACTGATGAAGATATTGAAGAGGACTGGCCCCAGGACTGATCCCTGAGGTACCCCACTTGTGACTTGCATCTCTTCTGACTGTATACCATTTACCACCATTCTCTGTTTTCTGCCCGCCAACCAGTTTGCCACCCAGTTGACCAACTTCTGACCCAGCCCGAGCCTACCCAGCTTATTAATCAATCTTCTACGTGGAACAGTATCAAAAGCTTTGCTGAAGTCAAGGTAGGCGACATCAACTGCTTCCCCTTGGTCTACCACTCTGGTTACCCAGTCAAAGAAATCTATGAGATTAGTCTGACAGGACCTTCCAGTTGTAAACCCATGCTGTCTTGGATCCTGTGCTCCTATGAATTACAGGTGTTGCACTTCCTTATTTTTGCAGTCCTTTATATGGACTTCTGTTCCTACCAGTGATCCCTTTTGCTGCAAAACCCCAGCCCCTTCACACCACCTCCAACACTTGCCCCATCTACTTTTTACCTCATTAGGCAAGGCACTGGGGTCCCAAATCATGGAAATGGCAGGCAAGGGGAGGTGGTAATGGGGAAATTCAATCTGCCTAGGTTGAATTGGAAAATCCCAACTATTTTCAGCACCAAGCAAACGGTACTGCTGAATCCATTCCAGAGTAGATTCCTGATACAGGGTGTCATGGAGCCCACTAGGGAATGACGTACTGGACCTGGTCCTGTGCAACTGTGAACAAAACCCATGGGAAGAGTACACAATGGGGTGGGGAGGTACTAACGAAAACAAAAATTGAAAGGGACTTGGAAGTAGTCATATCAGATGACCTAAAGGTAGGCAAGCAATGTGAGAAGGCAGTAAGGAGGGCTGGGGGATACTGGGATGCATAGGGAGAGACATCACCAGTAGAAAACAGGAAGTTGTTATCCTCTGTACAGACAGTTGGTGAGACCCCATCTGGAGTACTAAGTGCAGTTCTGGAGACCCCAATCTCTGCAAGGACATAGACAGGATGGAGGCAGTACAGAGGAGGGCAACTAAAATGGTGTAGGGTCTGCACCAAAAGCTGTACGAAGAGAGACTAAAGGAGCTGAATATGTATACCCTCAAGGAAAGGAGGGAGAGGGGGAACATGATTAAAACTTTCAAGTACCTCAAGGTAATCAACAAAGTCTGAGAGGGAAGCATATTTCAGAAAATGATGTGCAAGAACAAGGGGACACAATTTGAAGATAAAAGGGGGATGGTTCAGGGGCAACGTGAGAGAGTATTTTTTTCACAGAGAAGGTGGTGGATACATGGAATGGACTTCCTGAGGAGGTTGTGGGGTCAAAAACAGTGGTGGAATTCAAGAATACATGGCACAGGCATAAGGCAATTCTACTGGGGGGAGGAAGTAGGCTGTTGGTTAACTAGGGTCTATAACTTATCCAATAGGTAGGGAAATGGGCAGACTGGGTGAGCCAAGTGGTTCTTATCTGCCGTCAAAGTCTATGTTTCTATGTCCAGGATGTAAAGGTGGAAGCGCCACTTACATGGAGTGATCACTACATGGTGTGGTTCCACCTGGACATGGGCAGAGGGATGGTCCGGACCAAGATGAGGTTTTGGATTTCAGGAAAGCTGACATTAATAAGATGGGTGAAATTCTGATAGTGCACTTTACTGGGATCAATAAGCACATGGAGGTAAACAGAAATGGACCATAATAAAGGAGGAACTGATGGAGGCTAATAGTGCGTGTTCCAAAATTAAAAGCAAGAAATCCTTCCATCTCCATCAACAGGGTGTAGTGGGGGGTGGGGGGTGGGCAGAGGGTGACTGTGAAAAGGCAGAGATACTAAACAAATATTTTTGCTCAGTATTTACAAATGAAGAGGGAGAGATACCTAAAACAAACAATAGAAACACTCTGGATACAGAAGTCGATACCAGCCCATTTACAGAAGAAAGGGTTCTGAAAGAACTCTTAAAACTGAAGGTGGACAAAGCAATGGGGCTTGATGGGATTCATCCCAGAATTCTAAAAGAACTAAGGTAGAACTAGTGACACCACTGCTACCCTCTTTAACAAATCATGGGAGGATGGGGTGGTACCTGAGGACTGGAGGAGGCAGATGTGATTCCCTTCACAAAAGTGGAGCAGGGCAGAAGCGGAAACTACAGACCAGTTAGTTTAACCTCAGTGATAGGAAAATGATGGAATCACTTCTGAAGGAAAGAATTGTCAAGTACCTAGAGGCCAGAGGGCACAGGACCCAAGGCAGCATGGATTCACAGCAGGAAGGTCATGCCAGACAAATCTAATAGATTTCTTTGACTGGGTGACCAAAGTAGTAGATCAGGAGGGGCTGTGGACATGGCCTACCTAGACTTTAGCAAGGCATTTGACTCAGTCCCACAGAAAGATTAGTATACAAGTTAGCCAGCCTGGGAGTGGGTCCCAAGATGATAGCCTGGGTAAGAACTGGCTGGAGAATAGGACACAGAGGGCAATAGTAAATGGAGTCCACTCGGAAGAAGGGGGTTACTAGTGGGGTGCACGGAGGTTCAGTATAGGACCGGTCCTCTTCCAATGTCTTTGTAGTGACATTGCAGAGGACTGGAAGAAAAGTATGTCTCTTTGCAGATGACACAAAGATCTGCAACAGAGTTGATGCACAAGGTGGGGTGGAAAGGATGAGAAGGGACTTGTAAGGTTAGAGGAATGGTCAAAAGTATGGCAGCTTAGATTTAATGCTAAGTGCAAGGTAATGTACCTGGAAACAAAACCAGGGAAGAGTACACAATAGGGGTGAGATACTAACAACAACAAAATGGAAAGGGACCTGGGGTAGTCATATCAGATGACTTAAAGGTGGGCAAGCAATGTGAGAGGGAAGTAAGGAGGGCTGGGGAAATACTGGGATGCATAGAGAGAGTCATCACCAGTAGAAAACAGCAAGTTGTTATCCCTCTGTACAGACAGCTGGTGAGACCCCATCTGGAGTACTGTGTGCAGTTCTGGAGACCCAATCTCCGTAAGGACATAGACAAGATGGAAGCTGTCCAGAGGGAGCCTTCTAAATGGTGCAGGGTCTGCACGGAAGACATATGAAGAAAGACTAAAGGAGCTTAATATGTATAACCCGAGCAAAGGAGGAGGGGGGACATGATAGAAGCGTTCAAGTACCTCAAGGGAATCAACAAAGTCCAAGAGGTAGCATCTTTCAAAAAAAAAGAGATGTGCAAGAACAAGGGGCACAATTTGAAGATGGAGGCGGCTCAGAGGTAATGTAAGGAAGTATTTTTCACAGAGAGGGTTGTGGATGCATGGAGCGGCCTTCCAGAGGAGGTTGTGGAGTCAAAAACAGTGATTGAATTCAAGCATGCATGGGACAGACATAAGGCAATTCTAGGGGGTGGGGGTAGAAATAAGTAGGCTGCTTAACTAGGATCTGCAGCTTATCCATTAGGTAGGGAAATGGGCAGACTGGGTGGGCCAAGCGGAACTTATCTGCCGTCAAATTCTATGTTTCTATGGGAGCACTTGATTGGTCATTTCTATGCCATACTTTGACCAATTTAAGGACTCCATGACTTCCATACTTAACCAATGGAACACAGATATACAGGTCTCCTGTGACCTATATCTTTAGGGAAAAATATGACCTCCTAACCTACAAACTCTATATGGCACATTACCTGAAGGAATTTGTAAGGAAATGGCATGAGATTCTTGAGGACCCCAGCAGTTCAAATGAAGTACCGAAGGGAGAGGACGGGAGCCTTTTGGCCTGCCTGTGGGGAGACAATGGTAAATCAGGCCCACATTTTTTGGTGCTGTCCCTTCATGTGAAAGAACTGCATGTATTGTAGACTCAATATTCGATACCTCACAACTTCCTTCCCCAAAGCTAGTACTCCTTAATGTCATGCCTAGTTCAGTAACTGTTAGAGATGGACAACTTCAGCTTTTATCAATTTTAGTTACGGGAGATAAAAAAGTAATTATTATGGCTTAGACTACAGCTTCCCTCAGTGAGACAATGGGTAGCCTTAATAGAATCTCCATATTATTTAGAAAAACAGACTTCTGCTATTTAAATCATCTTTCTTTTTTTGATGATATTTGGAGACGCTGGGTATTATATAAATTGGAAACAGATACACATTTTATACCATAATTGTTATAGAAATTAATTGTACCAGTAGACTTATGTTGGAAATCAATTTGTCAGGCAGTGCTCAAATCAGCTGGAAACAGTATTATGTATTTTTAACAAGCATCTGTCAGTGCCGAATGTTTGCTTGCTGGCATTAGCATTGGAAGTGCAGGAGTAAGACAGATGCAGGATAGGAATGGTAGTGAAGTATTGAACTGACACCAGCTCCACCCCCCCCAGAGATGGACATGCATTGGGGTGTACCTTTGGGTCGTTGCCCATAATGCTCACATCATTTCACCTCACCCTACCCTTCAGACACCGACAAGTGCTGAAGTGTGCCTTGGGGTGTTCAAGCTTTACACTCACCCCACTCCATAAGGAAATATGCTGAAATGGGTGCAGTATAGGAGAATGGGATGAAATTTGAGGCCGAAGAGTCCAGGGCACACCTTGATGCCTGTCACTGGCTGCAAGGTGGAGGTGGAATAGCGTGAACATTACTGTCGATAATCCCAAGTCACACCCCTGATGCCTGTCAGTCCTTACAGGGTAGGGCATTACGCTTGGAAACCCTAATGTCCTGGGCGTTTCTTGGTATTTTTACTCCAAGTTTTCAACATGGGCTTTTTGTGAACCCACCACATGAACAGTGACACTATTAGTTCATTAGCCGAAAGGTGATTTTGCACAGCGACTGCGCCATTTGGTGCCACAGGCGTGAAACCATGTTTCAAGCAGGATATGAAAAATGATAGCTGTACTGTTCATGAGGAGGTGTAAAAAAATGGTAATGTTGAAAATCTGGAGTGAAAATATAAAGAAATTGGTGAAGAAGTCCGCGAACATCATGAGAAACTGCACAACGCTTCTATAATGTGCAATTATCTGGGGATTTTTTACACCACATTTTCAACATAGGCATTTTGGGACCTCCGGCTCATAAACAGTTGCATAATTTTCTTAAACTGTCCAGGACGTTGATTTCGCACAGCGACCACGCCCATTGTGTGACACAGCTGCGAAAACATGTTTCTCGCAGGATGTGAAAAATGACAGCTGTACTGTTCATAATGCAGTGTGCAAAACTGGCAATATTGAATATCTGGAGTAAAAATATAAAAAATTGGCAAAGTTATGAGCGTGCACAGCAACTACGCAACGCACGTTAATAACGCAGTCATTTTTTGGAATTTTTTCACCAAATTTGCAACATGGGCTTTTAGGAACCTCTCCTCATGAACACTGTCACTGTGATTTTCTTAATCTGTCCTAAACATTGATTTCACACAGCGACCGTGCCATTGTGCGCCACATGTGCGAAAACATATTTTGGGCAGGATGTGAAAAATGACAGCTGTACTGTTCATAAGGAGGTGTGGAAAAATGGCAATGTTGAAAATCAGGACTGAAGATATTAATAATTCTCAAAGTTACAAGTGTGTGTGGGAACTGTGCAATGCATGTTCATAACAGTCATTTTTGGAAATTTTTTTCACCAAATTTGCAACATAGGCTTTTTGGGAACCCACTTCATGAACAGTGACACTGTTGTTTTGTTAATCGGTCCCAGAAGGTGATTCCACGCAGTGACCACAAAATCAGCTTTCAGGACTGAACAACAACATGATAGTGACTGAGTTCATGAGGTGGGGTCCCAAGAACCTCATGTGGAAAATTTGAGGCCTAACGTCACAAAAATGGCTGAGATATCCACCTAAGTTGAAAACCCCCATTTATGCCATTATACAGCTTACCGGCATTTTCTTCAGTTCACAATCAGCTTTGAAGAGTGCAGACGTGTTCCCGCTCCACCGATGTTTGTCTCGCTGGACTCCAGAGGTAAGTATGGGGTGAGGGGAGATGCAGAGATGTGGGGTGTGCAGAGGGTTGGTGCGGGTCGGGGGAGGGGACCCAATGGCAAGGGACCATTTTCTGTTTTTCAGGTTATAAAAAAAATAAATAAAAAACCACCAGGGACCGTTTTCTTTTTTTGCAGGTGTAAGAGTTTGGAGGGTCATGTTAACCACACTGGGGTGAGCTCACAGTGTGGCACACAATGGGGGTGGGGTGGGGACAGGAAAATGCCAATGCGATGGGGGTGTAAAACATGCTGACAGTGGGATTGGGCACCCCGTCAGCAAGTGTGTCTGTGTTTATGGGGGGGGATGATGCCGAAGGGGATTGGGCACCCTCCTCGGCAGATTGGGGACAAGGCACTGAAGCCAATGGGGTTGGGTTGCCCATTGGCAAGCATGTCTGTGTTTGTGGGGGGTTGATGCCGAGGGGGATTGGGTACCCCCCTCTGCAGGCAAAACACAGCAAAGAGGCACATATGCCGACGGGGATTGGGCACCTGTCGGCAAATGAACTGGGGAGGGGGAATGTCGACAGGGGGATTGAGTACCCCTGAAGTTGGCTTGCTAGGGAATGTAAGAGGTGGACAGTGACAGCCACCGCCATATTTATTGAAATGTTACACCAGGCAAGGCACGCCCTGCAATGAGGGGGTGCTCCTTCACTGCAGCAGCAAAATCATCTCAAGTTGGTGGCACACTTGCAAACTACTATCATAGCCAGCATGCTCCTTCAATGGTGTGACACAGACGAGTCCCAAAAAGCAGTGGTGGCATTAGCACCTCCACAACCTGCTTCTCCAGCAAGCTGCCACAGCATGTTTCTTGCACATGCATGCACGCAAACATAAAAAGGCCTAGCATTCTTACATTTGAGTGTGCATTTGAATGTATATAAAGTTATAAGATGAATGAAAAACATAATTTAACCTGTGTATTTAACATTATACTGACCTGATAAAGAGACCAATCATTGTTAACAGTTTCCTGATTATGTTTTATTGCATTTCTGAGTGTTACTATTATGTTTTAGACACACAAAAAAAATCTTATTGCAAAAAAAAAAAGCAAGAAATCTGGCTGGCTCCATGGCACTGATTGATGGGGCATTGCTCTGGCACACTGGCGACCCGGGTTTGTGCACCGAGTCTGGGATGCCAGGAGTGGAGGCTGGCAGGGAGGGATCCCAAGCATCCTTTGGACATTTCCCTCCCTGGGGGTGGGAGACTGCATGCTACTTCAGTAACAGCTCCTAGTGATGACTCTGCAGTGGCATTCCTGGCAGCATGGGTGACAACACACTGCTGAGTGTTTCCTCCCCCGAGATGCTATGGCAGATGCACGCATGCAGGTGGTGGGTGGGGCCCCATAAATTGAAGAGGGATGTGCTGGGTGCCCTAGGTGATGGCCTCCCCTGCAGCCCCTCCAACACTACCAGACCCCCAAAGAGGGTTGGCCTTTCTACCTCTGTCTGTCGTAGACTGGAAAAAGGCACTTTCTTTATGGTGGCAGTGGGAAGGCCCCTTGACAGGGATAAGTCAGACCCAACTATGACAGAGGTACCAGAAGCCTGGGGCAAGGGTTCAGCAAAACAGGGTGAGTCTGGTGGTCAGTGGGGGTGTGCCCTGTGGAGAACCTGGAGAAGGGGAGTGCACAGGGCTGAAAGAGCACCAAAAAAAACTTCAGTAAGGGAAAAGAATGCATGTATCTGAAAGTACAAACATACTTGGATAGGGAGGCCTATAATGCACTGCACACCCTCAGAGCGCCGGGCATTGTGCGCCCTTCATTAGGGCACTAAACCTGCAAGTCATCCCCCCCTCCATGAGCCCCCCCCAGAGTTAGAATCCTAAGTATGGGGGGGCAGCATGAAACATGATCGATGACTTTTTTCACAGAGAGGGTGGTGGAACCACCTTCCTGAGGAGATTGTGGAGTCTGAAACTATGAAAGAATTCAAGAATGCATGGGACAGACATAATGCACTTCTTGTGGGGGGTGGGAAGAAATAGGCTGTTGGTTAACTGGGATCTGCAGCTTATCCAGTAGGTAGGAAAATGGGCAGACAAGGTGGGCCAAGTGGTCCTTATCTGCCATCAAAGTCTATGTTTCTATAACTTGCGGGATTGGCACCCTAATAACGGGGTGCACAACAGCTGGCGCGTTCCGAGGGTGGAACCCCTATCATGATAAATCAAGGGTGGTGAGCACAGCAGTTGGACAAAGGCTGTTAGGGAAGTATCACTTGCGCAGGGAGTAAACTTGCACGGGACAGACATAAGGCAATTTTTGTGGGGGGTAGGAAGAAATAGGCTGTTGGTTAAATAGGATCTGCAGCTTATCCTCTAGGTAGGGAAATGGGCAGACTAGGTGGGCCAAGCGGTCCTTATCTTCCGTCAAAGTCTATGTTTCTATGTAAGATCTTCTTCAAATACATAAGGGAGAAGAGGGATATTAAAGATGAAATTGTCAGGTTAAAAAGGAGGATATTGAGCAGAAGAAAGTGAAGTAAAAATGGTGGTACTTAAGTACTTCTACTCTCTTTTCACTAGATAGAAGGATGGACCAGTGCCACAAGGTACCAGTGGGGTAGGGGTGGGGAAGGGGGGAGTCACCGGAGGTGGCGTAATAGAGGTGGACGGGGAACAAATCTGCTTTGTTATACTACCTCCCCGCACTCTAGAATCAGTTACTCCCCTCCATATGTCTCTCTTCCTCCCTACCCTCCATTAGATGCCATCTAAATCTCCTCCCCATGCTCCTACCAGCCCTCTTTCTGAACGCTTCCTTACCCTTGCCTGGCTTTTGACCACCCCTTACCTCCCCCTCCACCCGAACCTCATAGTTCCGGAAACCTAGTTGAAGTTCATCGACTTGTTTTGACTCTTACTTTCAGCACCAGCTCAGCCTCAGTTCACTCTGGCACTACGCATTTTTTGAGTTTGCCTAATTTGCACAGTTGTTTTGTGTACTGATTTATGTGTCCTCTATATGAAGTGTTTTGCCATTTTGTTTGCATTGCATTTATGCTGTTTATGTCATCCTCACTGTAATCACATCATCTGACTGGCTGTCTTTTGTTTGTAACTGTGCTTCTCCCCTTCCAGATTCGCTCTGGTTGCACCTGGAAATGAGCCTTGGCTCTGTGTGCCTCTCTCAGTTACCAACTTTTAAATAAGTGAATAAATAAAAATGGCCAAAAGGCCCTGAAGGTGGGCAAATCCCCAGAGCCAAATGGAGTGCACCCAGTGGTACTAAAGGAACTGATGGAGGTGCTGGCGGAACCCTTGTCAGACCCGTTCAATGCCTCTCTGGAGTCTGTGGGTGTGCCTTGAGACTGAAGGATTGCACATGTGGTGCCTATCCATAAAAGTGGTCCAAGAGATGAACCAGGGAATTACAGGCCAGTCAGTCTGACCTCAGTAGTGGGGAAACTGATTAAAACTATCCTGTAGGAGAGACTGGTGGCCTTTCTCGAGGAAAACAGGCCGCAAGATGAGGGGCAGCATGGGTTTATGTTGGAGAGATACTGCCAGACTAATTTGATTGACTTTTTTGACTGGGTGACCAAGACAGTGGACAAGGGCTAAGCGGGGGTTGATGTCCTGCATCTTGACTTCAGCAAGGCATTTGACTCTGTACCTCATAGGAGATTGGTCAGGAATCTGGAGGATCTAGGGATGGGGGCTAAGCTCACTAGATGGGTTAAGAACTGGTTAAAGGACAGAAGTCAAAAGGTGGTGGTTGGGGGGGTGGTTCTCAGAAGCTAGGCTAGTGTTCAGTGGGGTTCCACATGGCTCGGTGCTCGGTCTGGTGTTTAACATTTTCATCTCTTGACATAGTGGATAGGATCAAGAGTAAAATCTGCCTGTTTGCAGAGACACAAAGCTGTCTGTGAGGGTGGACACAGAAGAAGGGAGACAGGAACTAAGAGAAAACCTGGCTAGGTTACAGAAGTGGTCTCACATTTGGCAACTGGGGCTCAACACTACAAAGTGCAAAGCTACACACTTATGGACAAGGAACCCAGAAACCAAATAACTGGCTGGGTGGTGTGCAGGTCACCAACTCTGATGAACGAAAGGACCCAGGGATTCTCACCAAAAGTGACCTAAAGCACTCACAAACTGCAGGAGAGTAAGAGCAAAAGCAAATTGGATGCTGCATTGCCTGGGGGGATCACCAGCAGGAAAGTGGAAGTCATACTACCACTGTACAGGTCACTAGTAAAACCACACCAAGAGTACAGTGTTCAGTATTGGTGCCCTTATCTTAAGAAGGATGTCAGCTTGCTGGAGACAGTCCAGAGAATGGCGAACAAGATGATCCAGGGCCAGCAACATCTATGAGGAGAGGCTCAATGGACTCAACATGTACTCCCTTGAGGACAGAAGGGAGAAGATGGGTACGATCGAGACCTTCAGATACCGTAAAGGTATTAATAGGATGAATGCAGAGGGCCTCTTCAGTTTTACTGGGAACATATCCAGTAGATGGCATAACCTAAAGCTGGTAGGGGAGGATTCAAGAGGGAGATGAGGAGGCACTTTTTCACTGAGAGGGTGGCGGCCAAGTGGAATGAGTCACCAAAGGAGATGGTCTCCCGGAAAACAGTGGATGGCTTCAAGGGAGAATGGGACAAAATGAAGGGGAAAGTTGCTGGAAGGGAGGGAGGGGGGAACTGAGGGGTGTCAGGGGGGATTTGGGGAGGTGGGCAGGTCCCACTGTAGACACAGGGGGACCTGCACAATTGAGCAGACAAGACAGACTGCAAGTTTTTTTTCTGCTGGCATGTTTGCATGTATGTTTCTTGTGTGAATGGATGCCATGGATGCTGGTGGTGCTGTGCCTTCAGGGTAGCAGCAGCATCCTGCTGACAGGAGTTCTTTTCCACCTGTTACTCCTCATGAGTCAGAGCCAGTGGCATGCAATGGCACACATGTAGACCACTAAAATGGTGCATGCTTTCAATGCCGCCTCTGATTTTCAATGCTGGTGACCAATGCTGTGCCACCTACCCTCCACTAGGTAGCAGCTAAACAGCAGTACACACTATCCCCCCCCCACCACCACCACCACCATGCCGCAGGAACTGGAGGAGATCTGTCAATGGATGCTAAATCCTTCTTCTCCCCTCTAGCCCCCAAGCAACCTTGGGACATTCGGGTCGCTGGTGTAATAGGAGGTGAAGCATTCAGTTCCTCAGCCCTCCATGCCACTGGCATGCCACCATCCTGACTACAAGTTTACTGTAACTCAGAGTTCCTGAGGTTATATTGTTTGTGGCCCTAAAGGGGGCTGAACCTGCAACCCATTGTTTCACAGTGCTGTGTTTTTACCCTTAAGACCATTCAGCCAGAATGATATCTTTGCAATTCTTTCCCCTTTTTTATGTTTGATGCTCATGCGCATCAAACGTTTTTGGACGAGTAAAATGGGATGTTGGAGTATGTCACTGCCAAGCCCATTGCAGTTCAGAATACCAAGGGCTCGGCAGTCTACACGAATAACCATGCACGGTGGTCATGACACAACTCTCTGCTTGGTGGGCTGAAACTTTGTGTACTCAAAGGACCAAAGCCGCTCCAATCAGAGAGGGCTTTGGTCCTTTGATTTGCATGAACCCAGATCAGCAAACAGCTGATTGGCTTTCAAAACAGTTACCAGCTGCACACCAGAAGTCAAGTCTGCTACCAATGTCACCGGTGTGCAGCTGCTGTATAACCTCTGTAACCCCTGTAAGTCACCCCCCACTTGACTCTGCCTCTCAGCAGCCTCCAACTGACACTCACCCTGCCCCACAAACATAACACTGACACTGGGGGTGCCCTATCCCTCAGTATCCACCTCATAGTTTTTTTGTTTTTTTTTATATCACCTGCAACAAAGAAAATCATCCATCAATGTCTCTTGCTGGCACCACTATAATTGTTCCCCCCACCCAACCTTCCCTCTCAGCACCCCCCCAGTGTCGCTACCATGTAGTCATATATATATATATATATATATATGTGTATATATTTAAAAACTTGTAACAAAGAAAACCGCCCATCAGTGTCTGTTGCTGGTATCCTAGGTCCCTGTAACTGTTTACCCAACTTTCCCTATCGGAAACCCCCCACCAACAAACATAACACTGAAACTGTGGGTGTGAATCCCCAGAGTCACCACCTCCTAGTTTTTTTTTTGCCTGTAACAAAGAAAATCATTCATTGATATCTGTTGCTGGCATCCCTAACTATTCCCCCAACCCGACCCGCCCTCTCAGCACCTGCCACCCCACCACCCACCCCACAAACATAAACCTGGACACTGGGGTGCCCAATCCCTAGTGTCATCCTCTGAAATAGAAACTCTCTCATAATTTTTATTAACCTTGTTAAAAGAAAAGTGTCCATCAATGTCAGTTGAGCCGTTAGTCCCCACCGATCCTCCACTCAGCACCCCCCAAGCCCTTACTTACGCTCAGGGTCTAACACCATAATCTTCTCTGGACCACAGGCATGTCTTCAGTTTTCAAAGCTGGACAGCAAACTGAGGAAATCAGGTATGCGGTTCAATGTACTTCAATGGGGTTTTGAACTTAGTGGCATAACTTAGCTATTTTTGACTATTTTTGTCTCAAATTACAATGCATTTAGGTAAATCTGTTCCAAAAGGTGATTTTGCAGTCCCTGTATGAAATCACCTTTAGGGCAGGAGTTGAACATTTTCTCTGCCCTTGTTCATGAAGTGGTGTCATAAGAAGGCTATGTTAAAAATTTGTTGTAAAACATAAAAAAATAAAAACGTTATGAGCCTACATTGAAATTTGCAAATGCAAGCCCATAACTTTGGTAATTTTTTGCTGCTGCTATTTTATCCCCTTGTTTCCATGGCCTTCGATCAGGCGGGAGCCCTAGTCCGGACCCCCGATGTCCACCAGCCAACCATCTTCCCCCATGGCTTGCCTCCCCTGGCGGGGTTGGCGGGGGGTACCCCAAGCCCCACCGAAGTCTAGATCCAGTTCTGGTTGGTGCCATGGCTATTTGGGGCGGGACCTGTGAGTTCCCTCTGTCATCTAGCCAGGAGCTTCATTTTTCTGCCTGTTTTTCTTCCTCAGAAGTGGGGCATGCAGTGATGCCAGTGACGGTGCCGCTCACGCTGCCATGCGCATCCCGTCAGGCATCTGCCCTGCCTCTGCCCACTTGTCGGCAACATTGGTGTGCCAGCCACCAACCTCCGCTAGGGCCAGGCATACACCAACTGATCATCCTTCTTCCCAGAGAAGGAGCGCTGTCCCTACTTTGGTAATTTTCAATATGTTGACCCCAAATATTTTAACATGGTCATTTCTTTACAGCACCTCATTAATGTGACAGCTGACATTTTTCAAATCCTAGCCAAAATGTGTTTTCATGCCCTGAAAGGTGATTTCACAGTCACTGGCAGGAACTGAAAACATTCTCTGCACTTATTCTTGAGGTGGGGTCATAAGAAAGCTATGTCGGAAATTTGGGGCAAAAATATTAAAAAACAAGAAAGTTATGAGCGTATGTTGAAATTTACAAATGTAGGCTTGTAACTTTGGTAATTTTCAATATTTAGACTCCAGATTTTCAACATAATCATTTCTTCACAGCACATCATGAATGTGACAGCTGTCATTTTTCAAATCCTGGCCAAAATGTGTTTTTTGTCTGTGGCGAGGAATAATGTTTCAGCGGTACGGAGTGACATTTTGGTGGGGATTTGAGAATTTTCACCTACCTGCTTCATTACTAACATACTAAAATGCCAGCAGAATAGGCCTAATGGTCGCTCGAGTCTGCTTGATTTTCAGCACCCACACTGAGGGCCGATGTTGGTGTCCCCCCCTTCCCCTTGGGTCATACTGTCCCCAGTCCCGCATGTTCCACCTGTATTGGGCCTGGTCAGATTTACCCTCCCCCTGTACCTGTCCCATCCCCTCTTAAACCCGTCCACAGTCTCCACCTCTACCAGCTCCCTAGGCAGTGCATTTCATGGCTCCACCACCCTTTCAGTGAAATAACATCTCCTCCTCTCCTCTCCCTCTCTGAGCCTTCCCCCTTCCAGCTTACACCCATGACCTCTGGTTGCTCCACCCTCCTTCCTTTGGAGCACCCTGACTGGGCCTCCTTGATTGATCCCTTTCATGTACTTAAAGATCTTTATCATGTCCCCCCATCCCTCCTCTTCTCCAGGGTGTACATGTCGAGCTCCTTGAGCCTCTCCTCATAGGTCCTGTCCCCCAGGCCCCAGATCATTTTGTTTGCCCTCCTTTTGACCCTCTCTAGGAGTGTAATCTCACTCTTTAAATGTGGTCTCCAAAACTATACACAATACTTGAGGTGTGGCCTAACCAAGCAGTTGTACTGTGGAAGGATCACTTCTGCGTTTCTGGAGGTAATCCCCCCTGGTGATGCATCCCTGCATCCTATTTGCCCTTGCTGCTGCCCTCCTACAGGTCTCTGAGTTGTTCATTTTGACATCTACCACTATCCCCAAGTCCCTCTCACCCTCCGTGACTTGAATCATGTCTCCTCCCAGGGTATACCCCTGGCCTGGATTTCTGACTCCCAGGTGCAGAACCTTGCAATTCCCTGCATTTAATTTTAGTTTCCATTTTTCCGACCACCTTTCCAGAGCTTCCAGGTCTTCCTACCCTTCCCTCCTCCCCATCCACCACTGCACCCAGTTTTGAGTCGTCTGCAAAGAGACTCATCTCACTCCTGACCCCCCTCCTGATGTCTGAGATATAGGCGTTGAACAGGAGTGGCCCCAGCACGGACCCCTGGGGAACCCCACTAGTACCCACCTTGGGGATGAGGCTAACCCTCCAACCACCACTTTCTGAGTAAGCTCAGAAAGCCAATTTCCTATGCATCTAAACAACTGTCTCCCTACCCCCATTTCCTTCAGCTTAGCCAGCAGACCACTGTGGGATACCGAATCAAACGCCTTGCTAAAGTCCAGAAAGAGGATGTCCACTGGCCTACCCTGATCCAGGGCCCTTGTCAGCCAGTCATAGAACTCAACAAGGTTTGTCTGGCATGATCTTCCCATGACAAATCCATGCTGCCTATTGTCCAAGTACCCAGTTTGCTCCAGTAACCCCCCCCAGCCTTTCCTTGACAGTACTCTCCATCACCTTGCTGACCACTGATGTCAGGCTAATGGGCCTGTAATTTCCCACCTCCTCTCTTGATCCCCGCCTTGTGGAATCAGCACAACATGGGCTACCCTCCAGTCTTGGGGCACCCACCCAGTCCTCAAAGAGATGTTGAGACGCTCCACTAGAGGGACTGCCCGGACATCCGTTAGTTCCCTTAGCACCCTGGGATGCATCTCATCTGGCCAGGTGCTCTCTTCATGCGAAGGGACCTAAGGGCTTCCCTTACTCTCTCTCTACTGGGATTTCAGCCTCCATGTCCTCCCTCTTTTCACCCTGCACTGCTGGGCCCCCACCTGTCCATGGTGGCTACTCCCTTTCCCTTGACCCATCAGAGCACTTGGTCTCTACCGGTCCCACCCCTTGCTCCGGTTTGTCCCTGCTCCCCTTGCAAGACATAGCCCCTCCATCCCCTCCCGGTAAAAACTGAGGCAAAGTACTCATTTAGAACTTCTGCCTGTTCCCCTGCCTCCTGTGCCCAACCATCCCCTATCCTTATCTTGCTGATCTGCCCCCTTACTTTCCTTTTTCCCTATGTATCTAAAGAACCCTGTCCCCCGGATCCCACTGGCCAAGGACTGCTCCTTTTTGCCTTAGCTGCTCTCACCACCCTGGTGACTCTCTTGGTTGTCCACTTCTATTCCTCCTGATCCCTTTCGCTCCTTGAGCACTTGAAGCACCTATAGGCCGCCTTCTTTTCCCTCACCATCTCCTGTACCTCCCAGGTCCAGCAACAGGGTTTTCTGGCCTTACTGAACTTACGGCTTTCCCTTGCACAGGATCTGGTAATCTCCTGTATTCCCCTCCTAATAATCCCCCACCTGCTGTCAGCATCCATATCCGGCCTTATCCTATCCAGATGATCTTTAAGGATCCTTCCCATCTCCCTGAGGTCTGCACCCCTAAGGTAAGTTACTACCGTCCTTGTTTGGCCTTCCACCACCCCTAGGTCCAGGAAGAACCAGACTGTGGCTTGATCACTACCCGCCAATGGGTCCCTCACCTCTAGGCCCCTAATCTGATCACTGTCCACCAGGACCACATCCAGTGTCTGGGCCTCCCTAGTTAGCTCACCCACCTGTTGGGTCAGAAACGCATCCTGGAAGACATCCAGCAGCCTCTGCTCTTTGGCCACTGGTAACGTCATGGTCATCTAATCTGTTCCTGGCATGTTGTGGTCCCCCATTATCACTACCCTTCCCTTTCCCAATCTACAGTGTCCCTCGAGATTTGCCACCAAGCTTTCTTCCAGGACCTCTGCCAGTGCTGGTAGTCTGTATACCACTCCGACCTTTACTCTCTTACTCCCCTGTGTCAGCAAGGTGACCCAAATAGCCTCCACGTTCCCCTCTGCTTCTTCTCTCCCTCCAATCCCCATGCCATTTCTGTCTAACAGTGCTACGCTACCCCCCTATCTTTTCTGAACAAAATGTAGCCTTCCAGATTTAGGTCCCACTCATGCCCTTGAGTGGCCCAGGTCTCAGTGACTGTTGCCACATCTACCTCCCCCTCAAATAGCAATGCCTGGAGCTCAGGCATTTTATTTCCTATGCTCCTGGCATTTATCAGGACCACTTTCCCACCGCTTTTCCCTCCTCTCCTTTCTCCCCCTTGAGCTCCTATTACTCAGCTCCTTCACCCTACCTTGGGACCTATTTCCATTTCTCTCTAGCCCCCTAAAGAAGTGGAGACCATGTCCCTCATTTATCGTACCTGCTAGTACTGCCCCTTTTTTGATCCCCCCCCCCTTCACAAGTTTAAACCCCACCCTTCGTCCACCTATTAGGTAGGGTAATAAGAAGGCTAAGCTGACAATTTGGTGCACAAATAGGGTTCAATGCCCCAGGTTACGACTGAACATTACACTGTTTCAGCATTCACTCACAACTTTGCTAATTTTCATAATTTTGACTCCAGCCTTTCAACATAGCCATTTCCACACCACCTCATAAACATGACGTGTCATTTTTTAAATCCTGGATGAGAAATGTTTTCGCACCTCTGGTGCGAAATGACATTTCGTCCAATATACTATAAATGGTATATGTCAGGACTATCAGGTGAATCCTAAAACAAGTATCTTCACAATTTGGAGCCAAAATTGCAAAAAAAACTAATTGTTTACCAAGCATCAAACATTCGGCATTGACAAATGCTTGTCTTTATTACTGAACGTTGGACTTATTTGCTTTGGCTGCTTGTCTACACATTGCATTATAATTATCTCCCCAGCAACAGACTGGGATGTTATGAACAGAACTGTGAATGCAGAAATAGAGAAGCAGACAGAACAAAAAAGGGCAGAGAGCCTGTTTCTTTGCAAATATCCTTAGTAATAAACAAATAAGAGCAACACTTACAAAAGAGGGTGAAATATAAGCTAAGGTGTGTCTAGATACGTTTTTTCAGAGTTGTCCCAACACTGCAAGCAAACATTTGGCATTGACAAATGCTTGTTTGTAATTTATTTTATATGTTAATACATCCCGGAGCCACTCGTTGCTGAAAATGAGTGGTTTGACTTGACTTCAACTGAGTGAGAACAGCGAAGTGAAGCTGAGCTGTTCTGGCTCAAGCTGAAGGCAAATTAAACCACTCGTTTTCAGCAACGAGTAACGACGAGGGACAAATTAATACATTATTGATCGAGAGCGCTCAATAATAAATTAAAAAAAAAAAAAAAACTTCCCAGAATGTGACCATTTCCAGGGCATCTGTGCATGAACCGCTCTTCACAGAATAAGAATGCCTCACACGCAGGGGAAAGGAAGCGCTCTGATTGGTCAGGAGCACTCCGTCACTCTATAATGATGATATTGATTGATGCTGTTTAGTGTGCTATTTTGTATAGTTGTTTGTAATTTATTTGTAAGGTACCCTGAGCATTCAGCATAGGGCACTGAAAATACTAAACTTGCCTTGTGCATGGTACATGATACAGTTGCTACACTACCAGCATCTAACTCATTGCTCACTAAAGTGCACTGTGTTAATTTGTAACACAAAATGCTTTAATGACCAATGGTGAGGGTGACAGTATAGCCTAGAGGTTATAGTAACAAGCCATGAATGAGCTTGGCACATTCAGTGAACCTGGGTTTGATTCTCATAACCAGCACTTGCATACTGTCCGACTCTCTACAACCTCCACTTGCATACTGTGTGACTCTGAACAAGTCATTTAAAGAGCAGCTGATATGATATACAGTCTTGGGCAGGCAACTCATACCAAGGAATTGCCTGCCTGAGGAGTTAATTTAGCCCATTTCTTAATTTTTTGGTTACTGAGTAAAAGAACTATCTGCATTTTAATGCCCAACTTATAAATTCCTTGTATAAGCCAAGTGGCCAAACAGCACTGCAACCCACTCCTAAAAAAAACTTTCTGATTATGTGAGATAGGGAACAGGCTGTAAATGCTCTATATAGAGATTAGTGGAATCAATGGAGGGGGGCTGTCTAAACGCACATATAGTATCTTTGCTTGCAGTTATTTATGTATGGGGCTGATCAGCCCCCGATCAGCAGGTAAATATGTCTTATACAAGTCCTCAGTGGTCCAGTGGCTCCCTCCACTTCCAATCACCCAGTACAGAATTCTTTTATAAGTCCCTGGTGGTCATGTGATCCCCCCACAATCACTTAGCAGAGAATTCTTTTACAAGTCCCTCATGATCCAGTGGTTCCCCCAACCATACACACGTGCCCGACCCATCTACCTGCCAAGGAACTCCATCCTGCACCACCCTCACCCCAAGTGTTAGTCTCATGAAAACAGCAGCTGGCACAGCCCTCCTCTCACCTCCTTGGCTGACCGCCATCTGACAGTCATGGAGCACGATCACATGATCATGCTTTATGAACTGTCAGATGTCGACTGGTCAAGGAGGTGAGGGAAGGGCTGTGCCCGCCTCCACTTTCATGGGAATGGCACTTGGGGTGAGGGTGCAGGGTGGGGGGGTTATCAGCAGGTGGGCAGTTAGGGAGGTGCATGTAGAGTCGGGGGTGGGGGAACCACTGGACCACCAGCAACGTGTAAAATAATTCTCAACATGGACAATGGGGGTGGGAGGAACCACTGGATGACTGGACACTTGTAAAACAATTCTGTACCAGGTGATTGGGAGTTGGAGGAACCACTGGACCACCAGGGACTTGAAAAGGACATATTTGCTGGGTGATCAGGAGTGGGGGGAACCACTGGACCACCAGGGACTTGTACAGGACATATTTTCTGGGTTACTGGGGGGGGGAAGGAATCACTGAACTACCAGGGACTTGTACAAGTAATATTTACTGAGCAATCAGGAGGTGGGGGCAGCCCGGCACAGGGGTGGGCGCTGCAGTACAGCGCCCTGTCTTTGGTGGTGGTGGGAGGTGATGCGGGCTTTGTGCCCAGAACAGAGGTGGTTTTCAGTGGTGGTAAACAGTATCACTTGAAGGTAGTTTACCTCTGCTGCAAACCTTTGAAAAATGCCACAGAGCCGGTATGCATTCTGGGACCCCATCATTTGCATAGGTGCAGCAGTAGTTTAGCGCCTTGGCACTGCTGAGTTTGGGTGGGCACTCTGTGAACATCTGAATATGGACCCACCCCCCGGGCTAGCACAAATCTGTGTTAACATTGGAGCTAACCACTTTCACGCTGGCTATAACCTTAGAATATTGAGGCCCTAAGATTTAGTTACAAACCGTCAACTGCACTACACATTGTAGGGATGCTTCTTTTAAAATATTTTCTGAACAGGTAGTTCAAGTGTCTGACTTTTATGTATTTTATTACTTGTGATATAGTTCTGAGTTACAAGAGGACAGCTTTTTTTTTTTTGCCCTTTACTTAAGAAAATTTCTTGACCACATGCAGAAGACACAAGGGAAAATGTCAAAACTAAAACTAAATTAAACAAACTGATAAAAATATAGCACCTATACTGTGAAATAACTGAACAAACATTTTTACAGTTTCATGACAAGACAGTGTCGTTGCCAGGCATTTATACTGTCATTGCTATCATGATAAGTATTATAAATGGATTAAATACTGAATTTTTTTTTTTGGGAGGCAGTAGAGTGCAGTGGTTTAAGGCTCTGAGCTGCAAATCTGGAGATCTGGATTTGAATCCCAAAGCCCCCACTTACATACTGTGTGACCCTGAGCAAGTCACTTAACTTCCCTGTGCTCCCAGGTTGCACCTGTAAACAAGCTTTCAGAATAATGTGCCACTCCTGGTTAAACAATTGGGAAATTCAAAAACTGTTCCAACAAGTTCACTTACCTTCCACCAGATATGTAATGATTTAAACACAGACTTTTAAGTTCCTGTGCTTCAGGGGGGACAAATAACTTATTTCGAATATTTGGCCACATATTCATTTTCAGGGCTCCAGATATTTGAAAATTCAGTATTCAGCTTTGTTGTTCATGCACGTTTTGGGGGGATTAAAAAAATACAGCCCCCACTCTCCTCCCTAGCCCAATCGCAGTAAAAACAACTCCATGTCTCCCCACCCTCTGCAATGAGCCCACTCTCACCCGCCTCCCCCAGCACTCACAGTTTAAATATTTCCAGAAAAAACTCCCATGATGGGCGATCAGCACAACCCACCTGCCTCCATGGCTGGCCTCTGTCTCCTCTTGCTATTATTTAGTTAAATCATCCTCCCATCCCCCCATCCTAGCAGCACCACCCAAACCCCACCCCCCGGCACCCACATTTCATAAATTTAGTGCAATTCCCCCCCACCAAGCATGAGAAGGTGACCGGCACAACCCGTCCTCCTCCATGACTGGCCATCTTCTTGTGAATAGCCTGTCGCACCTGCTCACATGGTAAAACAGCCCATCACATGATCAGCTGTTTTACTATGCAAGCAAGCATGGGAACACCATTCACAGGAAGGCAGCCAGTTCTGGAGGAGGGCGGATAATGTCTGTTGTCTTATTGTGCCGGGGGAGGGGATTGCTTACTAAATTTAAGAACTGATAGTGCAGGTTGGAAGGAGGGGTAGTTGGGTCCTGCTGCTGGAAACGGTGACCGGCTGTGGAAGTGGGCAGGCTATGCCGGTTGTCCATCGTGGGAGTTTATTTCCATTAATCTTCATACTGTGCATGCTGGGGGGAGGGGAACTTGGATCACTGCAGAGCATGGGGGGATGGGTGTTGTTTTTACCGTGTGTGAGCTGGAGAGGAGGGTAAGGGGCCTGTTTTTCACTTTTTTATTTCTATTTCCCAAAAACGAATGGGCACAAATAGTGCCACTGTTCGTTATTCTGCTTTGAATAATGAATAGTGCATTATTTGTGGTATACAGGAAATAATATTGTAACAGCCCTTTGACTCACCTTGGCAGCTCTGGGGCCCTTGGGGGGGGTTCGCACTGTACAACATCTCAGAGGGGGCCGGCCTGGGTTCAGTAGTGGACAGACGTTAGGTGCCTCCACCTAGGAAAGTGGCAAGGGATACCTGTAGACAGAGAACAGGTTACCACCCCCCTGAAAAATACATAAGCTGCCCCCCAAGATACTTTCCCTGCAACAATACTTTCCACACTTTTTACAGTAATATGCAAATACCTGACAAGAAATGCAAACAATGACAATATTTATTGGGGAGGGGAAAAACAAGGGAATAATGCAACACAGCACTGATTAGAACAGTAGATAATGGAGGCAGTATAGTGCAGTAGTTTAAGGCTCTGAGTTGCAAACCTGGAGACTTGGGTTTATATCCTATGGCCCCCACTTGCATACTGTGTGACTCTAAGCAAGTCACTTCACTTCCTTGTGCTCACAGGTCACACCTGTAAACAAGCTTCAGCTCAGTGTGTCTCTCCTGGTTAAAAAAAATTAAAAATACTCCACACAAGATTCCTGCTTCCCACCTAGGGTGCACCCAGAGTACTGTCCCTTTTTGATGTGGTGGGTACCTCACCGGGGTGATGCCATTGGCTCGAGTGGGAAAATCTTTCTTCAGGGCTCAACAATTGGAAACTGTAGAACAATGCAACGGCTGACCTGGGCTTTGCTTTACACTGGATGCAATGTAGCCCAGGAGTTAACCCCCTGTAACCTAACTAGCTACTGTAGCTAACTAATAAAGACTCCCCAAAGCCACAGCCTCAGGTACTTACAGTTCAGCAGTTCACATGGGGGGGTTCCCAGCAGGCTGCACTGCAGTCAGATTGCAGCTACATGGTACAATGGAGGTACCCTGATGGTGACAGCAGAGCTGGATGACAGGAGAAAAGGAAACATGTGTGTCTTCACCTGCCTGGTCTTGCCAGCTTCGCCTCAGAGTCCTTTGTAGTTTTCATCAGGCAGGCCTCTCATTGACTTCCTCCACTGGTCTTCTCCCTTTTCTTCAGTCAAGGGGCAAGGCCAGTGAAGTCCCCTAGACCCCTCTGTTGCACACCCTGGACACATGATTACTGCTGGGGTTTGCACAGTTTCTTACCCCAGCACTCAATCTTTTGGTTTCTCTATAAACAGCATGCTGCTCCCTTGCACAGTCTCTAGCCACAGCACACTCAGGCTCTCCCTTTGCTGAAATTTGCACTCTACAAACTTACCCCTCCATTGGGAGAGCACAGTAACTCAGTCATTGCTCAAGGTTGTAGTGGCTGGCAAATTAGTCTGCGCTCACAAAGTCCCTCTTATCACACTGCAGCCACAATCAATCAGGCTCGCTCAGCTAGCTCTACACAGAGTCTCCTCTTTTCTGGCAAGGAATCCCCACAAACACTCTCTCTTTTGGTTTATCTAGTCAGTAGCAGAGGCTTGCTTTCAGGCACTTTGTCTTTAGATGCCAAACAGTGACCTGGCATGGTTGCAGTTGTAGGGCTGGTAGCCCAAAGCTGTCTTTCCTGCACTTCAACTCTGGCTGATCCTCCCCTTTGGTGAGCAAAACAGTCCCTTAAATAACTTTTGCAGTCCCATCCTCTGATTGGCTGTTAATCGCCTGGGCTTGCCTTTGCCCCTTCACATTATATGACAGCAACCCATTAATTTTTGTAGTTGTTTGGAGACTGCCATCTTGGTTTGTGTTACAACACCCACACACAGAGCCCAGTAACTTTAACATTAAGTCCTTTCTTGGCTAACAGGTATTTGGCAAGGAATACCCACAAACACTCTCTCTTTTGGTTGTCTGGTCAGCAGCAGGGGCTCTCTCTCAGGCACTCTGTCCCTAGATGCCAAACAGTGGCCGAACAGACCACTTAGTCTTTCCTGCACTCTAACTCTGGCTGATCCCCCCCTTTGGAGGGCAAAACAGTCCCCTAAATAACTTTTACAGCCCCATCCTCTGATTGGCTGTTAATCTTCCAGGCTTTCCATTGCCCCTTCACATTATATCTGAGCAACCCCTTGTTTTTGTAGTTCTATGGGGCTGCCATCTTGGTTTATGTTACAACCCCCACACATAGAGCCCAGTAACTTTAAGCCCTTTCTTGGGCTAACAGGTATTTGTCCTGGCTGCATTAGCCAACTAGGAGCCAGGACGCTTAGTATCTGTTTTCTGGGAGCCCCTATATATTCAGTGGGGCTCCCATTATTTCTCCCCGTTTCTGTGTATTTAAATGTGCTTCTAGTTAAGGAGCCACAGTTCCTTCAAATTTTTAGCCCTGGTGGCTGCGTATGCTTGACCAAGGTGCCGCCACCATATTTGTGTAAATGTTTTTGGTCTGGGGCTTTTCCATAGCTCCTGGGACCAAAAAGAGACCCCCTGGTGCCCGGAGGCACAGAAATAGCAGTCGTACTTCATTCCTACTCAGAACATGGGCCAAGGTTCCAAAATCACAGGGGCCGTAGAGTAGCAGCTGGGTGACCAGGCTCAAGCCCTACCACAGCCACTCAGGACACTAGCAAGCAGTCAGAGGGCCGTAACCCTACCCAAGTAAACCCATTTGTGGGACTCATGCACTCCCCTCACCAAATGCTTGGTGTCCTGACAAGCCATGAAAAATAGCAACCCCATTTCCATTGTGTAGCAAGCATAACAATAACAATAACATATTACTATCTAGACATCAGATACCTATCTAATCAAGCAATTTCAATAGCAGTCTCAATAACAGAATCTCAACAGCATTAGCTATTTAGACATGGAACAACTATCTAGAATGCAGTACACATTGGCAAACACTCACAGCTTCCCACCTTGTCCCTGATGAAACACAATGGGGGGTAGATAATGGGAACCACAAACTTATGGATGACACGGAGGGGGTTATTGGAGGAGGCACCAAGGGTATCATATGTGAGCCTTATAACTGGTTTGGACTGTCTCACTGACCTTCCAGGCAGGGCCGTGTCAGGTGCTGGAATTTCTCTAGGGACGCAGAGCACCTCCTCCAGTTCTTGCTCCATGGGCAATAACAGGGGCATGGTCGGGCAAAACAACATTGTCCTGAACTTGCACGGGCACAGGAACAGGAGCATGATCAGGGATGTCTGGTTCATCAGCAACACACTCACTATGGCCAAATCATTCACATCATCCATTCCAATGCCCAGTTCTGGCTCGAGTATAGGGATACTGGGCTGTCTCTCAGGATCAAAGGGAGTCACATGGGGGTGCAAAGGAGGCACAGAGTGCATGGAGGTTGTACTGGTAGAGGGCTGAGAATTTATATAGTCCTTTGACCATTGATGCAGGGCTGGGTTTGGTTCAGGCACATATTGATAAACTTCAAAATCCTTATCATCACTTTCCTCAGAAGAACTGCTTGTAGACCACTCAGGAGGCTCAGTTGGACCAGTGTTCAGGTTCAATGTGATCATCTTGAGAGGCAAGGCTGAAGCAGTAGCTCTTCTTTTGGGCCACTGGGAAGGCTCAGTTGGGCCAGTGTTCAGGTTCAGTGGGATCCTATTGAGAGGTGTGAATAAGATGAAGCTGTCTTTCTTCTTCTGTGCAGTCTGGCTCCGTGTTCTGGGCTTCCTTACAACTGCAGTCTCAAGGTCAGGGACTGGATCAGGCATGATCTCGCCAATGGGGAGCAGGTGGTTTTGGTAGACAGTCTTTTCCAACCCTCTCCCTTGTTCTTGTTTGATTTTGTACATGGCAAGTCTGGCAATTGTTCAAGTACTGTGTAGAGTTTGGGGTCCCACCTATCTTGAAGTTTATGCATGTCCTGTATGCCCAGGTTTTGGAGTAGAACACAATCTCCCACTTGCAACAACTGGTGGTGTACGCGGTTATCATACCTCTGCTTGTTACCTTGATTACTTTTTTCTACCACTTCTGATGCCAGCTGGTATGATTTCTTAGGCTGTTCTCTCAACTGGTGGATGTATTCAAGGTAGGTCTTCTCAGATGTGCCATCTGGGGACACAACAAAGCAGAGATCAGCTGGCAGTCTTGCCTCATGACTGAACATGAGGTAAAAAGGAGAACAGTGAGTGGCATAGTTTTTGGTGCAGTTGTATGTATGCACCAAGTAGCTCACTCTCTGACTCCTGTTGGCTTTGTCAGCTGGGTCCAGGGTACCCAACATGTTCAACAGAGTTAGGTTGAAGCATTCAGGTTGAGGGTATGCTCATATCCCAGGTGACCCATTTCATTGTGGTGTGACTTGAGCACTGTATTGCGGTACTTCCAAGGCAGTCCCAGCTGGGTCCTTGAACACTCAGGATTTTCACTGTCTTGTACCCTGCAAATTAGTAATTTGTCTTTTAGGGCCTGCTTGCTCCACTTCCTCAGTAGCACTGTAGTGTCTAGGTGGTGGCTGCTCACTTGCTCTGCAGAATGCCCCTTTTCCAGAGCTCAAATTGTATCTTGGAAGGCATGGTCCTCTCTTTGGGCCCTTTGTAGTTCTGGTTTACTGGGTTGAGGCAGAGAAGAGATATCCAGCCCAGTAAAGTTCAAATATGCCAGAGGGATAGATTCAGGTGAGGCCCCAAGCATGTCAGTTGCCCTTGCAGGATTGACGACTGTATCTTCACCTTACAGAGTAAACTTCAAACACACCACTCTGAAAATGGCATTTTCTGCTTGCACTGGAGAGTCAGACTGATCACCATGCGGGCACCTTGACAGAGCATCTGCATCTATATTGGTCATCCCACTTCAGTATTCATGGCCGTAATTGTAAGTGGATAGGGCAGATAGTCACTGGTGCACCGCAGCATCTATTTTCGCCGTGGTGTTTACATAAGTTAACAGATTGTTATCTGTTCAAACTGTAAAAAAAACCCCATGCAGGTATTCATGGAATTTTTTGGTTACCACCCATTTCAAGGCCAGAAACTCCAGCGTATGCATGGGGTAGTACTTCTTGGAGGGTGACAGACTGCGGCAAGTGAATGCCACAGGTTAAGTCCCTCTGGGTATTTCTGATAGAGCACTGCCCTCAACCCATTCAAACTAGCATCAGTGTGAAGGATGTAGGGCTTGTTGTGGTCCATGAATGCCAACACTGGAGCTTCACTCAGTCTTCTGATAATTTCTTGAAAAGCAGACTCACACACAGGGGTCCAATGGTCTCCAAAGGGTTCACCAGCCTTTAAATACTCCTTGGTTGAATGGTCTTTCACTGGCAGTAGTCTCTTTTACTTGTTGGTAGGTGGATAACCTTGCACCAAGTCATTTAGTGGGCATACCACCATCAAGTAGTCTTTTACAAAGCGACAGTAGTATCCGCAGAACCCCATGAAGGATTGTAGAGCTTTTAAGTTGTGAGGCCCGGGCCAGGTGATGAGGGCCTCTACTTTAGCTGGGTCAGTTCAAATGCCATCCACCGAGACAATGTACCCACATACTTTGCAGAAGGCTGCCAGAACTGGCACCTGTCTATTGAAACTTTTAACCGAAACTCCTGCAGCAGGTCCACAACTTTCGTCAGTCAGGCCACTTGCTCTTCCAGAGAGAACCTGAATATGATTAAGTCATCTAGGTAGACAATAACTTCTAGCAAATTCATACCTCCTGTGGCTTTCTCCATTAGACACTGAAATGTGACTGGGGCTCTGGATATCCCTTGCGGCATGCACTCAAATTGGTAGAACCCCAACGGACAGAAAAAGGCAGTTCTCCTTGTGGTCCTCTGCCATGGGGATTTGGTAATAGCCGCTCCATAGGTCCAACATGGAGAATCTCTGGCTCCTGGACAGGCTAGCCAAAGTGTCATCCACCTGGGGCACTGTGAACTGAACTGATCAGGGATGGTCTTCTTGTTTAATGTGCAATAATCAATGCACATCCTTACAGCGTGGCTCTTCTTGCGTGCCACAACATTAGGGGCGGCATAGGGGCTGCAGGACTCAGTAATAATGCCAGCTTCCAATAACTCTTGCAGGTGTTACTTGACAGCTTCTTTGTCTCCAGGGACCAACCTTCGAGACCTTTCTCTGAATGAACAATCATCACTCAGATGAAAACTATGTATGTTCTTCGCTTTTAACGAACCTCATAACCCACTTGTAGAGTGAGGAGACTTTGTGCCGCTTGGCTAACTTTTGGCTTAAACTCCACCAGTAGTTGGCAGGTATGGGAGAATCATCAAAATGAAACAAGGTTAGATCTATCTCTTTCTCTGCAGCCACCAGTTGGTTCACTGGAATAGACCATCGGCCTTGTAGATATTCACCAACAGTTGGCCCTTCCAGATGACCAAGGGTTTCCTGTACTCATTCCTGACCTTCACCATAACTCGCCTGGCCGAGGGGCTCACCAGGGTGGCAGCACTCCTCTTTGTACCATTAGCCCTTCCAGCAAGCTGTCCTCCAGGGGGGAATAGATGATGAAGGCAAGCCCTTAGGGCAGCTGAGCAAACTCGGCAATTCCTACCACTCTGCATTCTGAATTTGGGGGCAGAATCAATTCTTTGCTGTCCACCCTGCACACCACAGCCACAGACTCTTCCATCAACTGGGCTACTACACTATCCACAGTCAGGCCAACCCTCTTTACCACTGCTTTGACCAAGGGGTTCACTAGCTCATCTGTCCCACCTCTCTCTGCACACATCTTAGCCAGATGATCAAACATGTTGGCGTTTGTCCCAGTTAGCATAGGTGTGTCGGTCATCCCTTTGAACTCTGGGCAGATCAGAGCCCCAGTCTCAATGGTGAGGTGTTCACCATGGCCCTTTGAGATGAATGCAATTTGGATGAGGCAATAACCATTGTAGGGATAGCTGGAACTACCTATTCCGCACAGGGACAGGCCAGACATGGGTAGGAGAGGCAAATGCTTCAGGTATTCATCACAGAAGGTCCAGTTTATTATAGTGACCTGAGACCTACTGTCAAGTAGGGTGAAACAAGACACTCCCTCAATTTAGACCTCAACATCAGCTCTGGCACCTACCAGACTGGGTGACAACTGACTGCCGGGGGAATCTGGGGTTGGTCCACTTAGTAGAGCATTGTAATTGCAGGGACTCAGTTTGCTCCTTCACTGGTCTCCACTCGCATTTCCCTGGTCCTTCCACCTCTTTTTTCTGCCACAAACTGTGGATTCTCTGCATTGATGCACCCTTGCATCAAGTGGCCATCTGGATCACATCTGAAACAGAACCAACCTTCTCAGGACATAGGGGGTACATGTGGCCTAGCCCCGGGGGAAGCACAGAGGGTTGACTGTCCCTCAGGTTCAGGCAAGACAGCACTTGGCAGTGAATGGAACTCTTGAGCCATCTGCAAAGCCTTTACACAGCCTTTTATCTCTTGAAACTCGGTCATAGTGGATGCTGAAGGAGTCTACTTCAGTCCCTTTAAGTCTTGCATACATTCTCTGAGCTCCTTCAATGCAACGCCCAATTCCAATGAGGGGGCAGTTCCCTGTGGCTGGGCACTTGGGGTCACAGGGCAGCAACAGTGGCTGTGGACATCTGTAAGGAGTCACCAATATCTTCCTTGGCTTCTTCCTCCTTCACTTCGTCCAACAACTGCTTAAAAGTTGGGGATCAGTTCTATGGTCCTGCAGCCTGAGGGAGATTAGAGTCATTTGGGAATCCATAGCACCTCGTAAGATCTGATCAAGCCCAATTTTGGCAACCTGCTCCAGGGTGGCTCTCCAGTCTCAGCGATCTTGTGCATCACTGCCTCTACCCTGGTAATGAATTGCAATAAATTTTCCCTTTGTTGTTGCATGGTTTCCCACAGCTGAAACATGATTGCCTCATTCTTCTCTATAGCTCTGAAGGTACTTTTCAAGATTGTCAGGTGGTCATCTACGGTATATGTAGACTGACTGGCCCACAATGATCGAATCACATCCAAAGCCATGCATCTTAAACTCTCGACAACCCTCTTGCACTTTTCCTCATTGGAACACCACCATACTTGGACCATTTGGGCTGCCTGACTTATCCAGCTTTTGAAGTCATCCTTCCCAGCCAGAGTGGGGGTAGCCCCTGAAAAGTACGCAGCTACTGGTATAGTTCACACTGTGCCACCACATAGGTGTTAGCCCGCTAGGCAGCACTGTTGGGTGGGCTCCCCTTCTTGAAGCAAAGGCAATTTATCTTTCACAGACTTCCCTTCACTGGCTAGCAGGAACTCTAGATTAGCCTTCAAATCCTCACCTTCACTTGGACCTGGGGTTGATAGAGGAGAAGCAGATTTCAGGCTGGCTGAACTCCCTTTCTTCAGCACCACTCAGGCCACTTGAAATCCTTTTTGTGTCACTGTAGGAGGCACATCCACAGGCCCCAAGTCCTTGTCAGTTTCTACAATCAGGTTCCTGCTGGGTACCTGGTTTTCTAGTCACCCTTTGAATTTTCATGTGCCTAAATTCTTTCAGGACCCCTTCTAATACCCCCAAAATGAACTCTTTAACTCACTCTTGAGCCACATTTTTTATTAGAAGCACTTTCTAGGGGTCTATTCCCTCAAACATGCACCAGACTTCCACTGCTTAGAATGCCATTTTCCCTTTCTTTTCCCCTTTTTTTTTCAAACATTTGGGGGAGTACCAAAATGTTTTAAAAATGGCAAGTTCAGGGCCGGCCCGGTGGTACTGAGGGTTGAGGTGCTGGATGCCACACCTCGCTCCATGCCTGCGACTCGAGTTTGGGAACAAGCCCGGGCTGTCGGGGGTCGGCAGGGGAGGACTGGGTTTGAGCATCCTACGACTGCTCTTCCAGTCCTGGGGAATGGGATGGACTCACGTCACGCCATAGCAGTCCCTGGGGATGCCAGGTGGCACTGCAGATGCACACGTGTCTAAGGGGAAGGAGCACAGAGGATGTCTGCACAATTGTGCATGGACGTCATTGCGTCCGTGCCCCATTGGAGAAAATGTGGAAAAATGGGCTAGGCACAACCCGAGCAGCCAGATGGCGCGCCCTGCACTGTAGGGAGTGTTGTGGAAATTGTGCTGGGGGGGTGTGGCGCTGGTCCGGCTGGTAAGGTACGGGGAGCCCTCCATTGTCGGCCCCCTCATCATGCGAGTGAGCATGCTGCTCTCCCCGCAGGCAGGGCTGGCGTCTGGATGCCCCTGCCAGTTGGCACCACAGCAAGGGAGCTAACATAGAGATGTGATAAAAATAAAAAATAAAATGGCAAGTTCAGGGTGGGGGATCAACCTATACAGCAGGTCGACTTATACACGAGTATATACAATATAGTTGGACGGCTTCTTATGTCTGCAAAAAGACTAGGTTACGGGGCAGAAAATCCCAGTGGTGCCTCCACTTGTAATAGCCCTTTGACTCACCTTGGCTGCTCCAGAGCCCTCAAAGTCCATATTGTGAAACACCTCCAAGGGTGCCAGTATGGGTTCCATAGTGGACAGATAATTAGAGCGGTGCCTCCACCTGGGAAAGTGGCAAGGGATACCTGTGGACAGAGAACAGATTACCACTCCTCCCCAGGAAAATACGTAAGCTGCCCCCAAGACACTCCCTGCAACAATATTTTCCACACTTTTTACAATAATATGCAAATACAAGACAAGAAATGCAAACAATAACAATATTTATTGGGGAAGGGAAAAACACGGGAATAATGCGATACAGCACTGATTAAAACAATGGATACTCCACACAGGATTCCTGCTTCCTACCTATGGTGCACCCAGAGTACTGTCCCTTTTTGATACAGTGGGTATCTCACCATGGTGATGTTATTGGCTTGAGCAGGGAAATCTTTCATCGAGGCCCAACAATTGGAAACTCTAGCACAATGCAATGGCTGACCTGAGCTTAGCAGGATGCAGTCCAGCCTAGGAGTTAACCTCTGTAACCTAAGGGAAAGGGAAATTGTTTAACCAGGAAAGGCACACTAATCCGAAGCTTGTTTTCAAGTGCAACCTGGAAGCACAAGGAAGTTAAGTGACCTGCTCAGGGTCACACAGTATGCAAGTGGGGGCTGTGGGATTCAAACGCAGATCTCCAAGTTTATAGCTCAGAGCCCTAAACCACTGCACTATACTGCCTCCTCACTAACTAGCTAGCCAGCTAGCTAGCTAATAAAGACTCCCCAAGGCTACAGCCCGGGTTACTTACAGTACAGCAGTTCGCAGGGGGGTTTTCAGCAGGCTGTGTTGCAGTTAAATGGTAGCTACATGGTACCGTGGAGGTATCCTGAGGGTGTTGCACCACAAGGCTGCAAAGCTGGATGACTGGAGAAAATGAAGAACATGGATCTTCACCTACCTAGCCTTGCCAACTGTGCCTCAGAGGCCTTTGTAGACAGTTTTCACCAGGTAGGCCTCTCATCATCTTCCTCTGCTGGTCTTCTCCCTTTTCTTCAGTCTAGGAACAAGGCCAGTGAAGTTCCCTAGACCCTTCAGTTGCACACCCTAGACACACAATTACAGCTGGGTTTTGCACAGTTTCTTACCCTAGCACTCTCTTTTGGTTTCTCTATGCACAGCAGTGCTGGACCCTTGCACAGTTTCTAGCTACAGCATGCACAGGCTCTCCCTTTGCTGACATATGCACTCTCCAAACTTACCCCTCCATTGTGGGAACATGGAAGCTCAGTCATTTCTCAAGGTTGCAGTAGTTGGCAAGTTAGTCTGCGCACACAAAGTCCCTCATCACACTGCAGCCACAATCAATCGGGCTCGCTCAGCTGGTTCTGCACAGAGTCTCCTCTTTTCTGGCGAGGAATACCCACAAACACTCTCTCTTTTGGTTTCTCTGGTCAGCAGCAGGGTCTCTCTCTCTCTCTCTCTCTCTCAGGCACTCTGTCCCTAGAAGCCAAACAGTGGCCGAACAGACCATTGGGACAAGGTTGCAGTCGTAGGGCTGGTAGCCCAAAGTAGGCTTTCCTGCACTCCAGCTCTGGCTGATCCTCCCCTTTGGTGGGCAAAACAGTCCCTTAAATAATTTTTACAGTCCCATCTTCTGATTGGCTGTTAATCTCCCAGGCTTTCCATTGCTCCTTCACATTATATCACAGCAACCACCTCATTTTTGTAGTTGCTTGAAGGCTGCCATCTTGGTTTGTGTTACAACCCCCACACATAGAGCCCAGTAACTTTAACATTAAACCCTTTCTTGGGCTAACAGGTATTTGTCCTGGCTCTGTTAGCCAAATGGGAACCAGGACACTTGGTATTTGTTTTCTGGGAGCACCTATACACTCTGCGGGGCTCCCATTGTCTCTCCCCAATTTCGCACCTTTAAAAGCACTTCTAGTAAGGGAGCTGCAGCTCCTTTAAAGTTTTAGCTCTGGTGGCCACACTTGCTCAGTAAAGGTGTGGCCGCCATATCTGTGTACATTTTTTCAGTCTTGGGTTTTTCCATAGCTCCCGGGACCAAAAAGAGCCCCCCCAATGCCCAGAGGAACGGATATAGCAGTCAGACCTACACAGAACATGGGCCGAGGTCCCAAAATCACAGTGACCATGACTGCAGAGCAGCAATGGGGCAGCCAAGATTTGGCCCCATCACAGTCACTTGTGACCCCGGCGGGAGGTTGGATGGCCATAGCCCTACACAGGTAAGCCCATTTTGGGGGCTTACACTATTTTTCACTCACACACCCATATCCCTTGCCATCCAACTGAATGCTGCCTAACTCCACCCTATCCCCAAAGCTTAGAAGCATCATCATAACCTTTCAGAGTCCAGCTTATATGAGGTATGTATTATTAAGATGATGTTATAAATAGATGTTTATGAGGAACAAAATGCTCAGTGAACTTAATATGTCTGCATCACGTTATCTTTGTTTGTTTGACGTGGAACCTTTGTAAAAGAGTCCTGGACTCAAAGGTTGTTTCCAAACCATGAAATAAATAAAAAATAAATAAATAAATAAGGTAATCTCAGTCAGATATTTCTAGCTTAGAATACTCAGCTGGCTTCATGCTTCCAGTTACTGAGTAGGACACCTGATGGCTGAAGAAAATGTGTTTGTAAGCGGTCAGTTGAAAATGCATTCTGACTCTCCTGGAAAACACCATATGTGTACACATCTATTCTGTCACCTCTTTTGGCTGGTAAGACTGTACTGCAGTCAGCTCCTTGCTGCTGTTGGCCACACTTTCTGTCAGGCATAACTGTCTTCTTTCAGGTCTCTGCTTGGTAATGCGTACCATATATACACATATAAGTCAAGTTTTCAGTGTCAAAAATAGGCACTGAAGAAAGGGGACTTGACTTATTCTGAGGTCAACTTATCTGCAGAGCTATTGCTACTGTGTGAGAGCCCATTACTATTACAGTACATTTACCAGTAGCTGCAGCAGATGTCTTTCTTTTCTGTTTTCTAGCCACTCTTCTGGAGTCCTGACACTTAACTTGTATCTGTTTTTTAAGATTTTTATTATCCTATAAAACTAAATAATTTTGTGCACCTTTCATTTCTTGCAAGGAACCCTGCTGTTTTATTTGCACAAATTCATGTTTGTGCTTGCAAGAGCACTAGAGAGTGGAGGCAATGATGGGAATGTTCATTCAATATTCAACATTCGGGGGATGCAGCAACACTTGGCATCAAAGGTACAGCAGTAGAATTTGTTTGCATAGGACTCTGTACATAAAGCAGTTTATCCAGGAGGTACCTGACAATTTGTGCAAGACTTGTGTCAGTAAAGTTGGGGTAGGGATGGTTCAGGACGCTGATAGGAAAGGCTGACAGTGTATCAGCACCATGTATTAGTTTTTGTGGATCGGTGCCTTGGGGCCCTCGATCAAACAGTACTGTAAATAAAACATGACAAAATAAAAAAAACTTGTAATTTCAGTTGTAATTTTGCACTTCCTCATTTCCCCTTCCCCTTCCCCTGGGCTGCACCTAGACATGAGCTTTGGCTCAGTGTGTCTCTTCCAATCACCAACATTTTAAATAAATAAAATATGAAGTATGGACACATAACTTCAGTGACTTGTGCTGGTGAGGGTGGGATAGAGAAAGTGGTACCATTAGCACTAGTGTGTTGTGCTGGTGAGAGCAGGTCAGGGAGGGTACACTGCAGTGTTTTACAGTATCATTGTCTGTTTTTCAGAGGGAGTGAGTGTGTTAAAATGGAGGGAAAAGTTTGTTAAAAAGTAGGACTCCTAGTGGTGTTGAGGTGTACCAGTAGCTATATATTAAGAAAGGGGGGTCAACCAATATGTGAGACGCATCTTAAAATCTACTAAAACCCACAAGAAAAAGGGGGATCAGCCTATACAGCAGGTCGACTTATACACGAGTATATACAATATAGTTGGATGGCTTCTTATGCCTGCAACAAGACTAGGTTACAGGTACTGAACTAGTTCTGTACTGAACTAGTTCTGTTCAAAGGAGTCACTTACTGGCCTTGTGCTGCATCACATAGGATCTCTTATAAAGTTTGCAACATCCATGTTTCAGTCTTTTGGCCATCTTTGTTGTGGCACAGGGTCATAATGTCGCAGGCAAAACTGCACACTTCAACAATACCACACGCAAAGCAGCATCCGGAAAAATAACATCGGCACAATATACCAACCAGTGCACACACAGCGCACACCACAGCAGCAACTTAGTTTTTCCTGGAGGCTTCACTCCTTCACACGCCCAGACTAATTATAATCAACTCCAGGGTGTCGTAGACATCAGGGGTAACAAAAAAAAACTTGGTTAAGGAAATTAAAATTTTTGTTTTTCAGGCCAAAAAATGTCACAATAGAGTGGAACATGGGGAGAACCGAACTACAGCCCCAGGTCCCCAATGCCACCGGAGGCAGGTGCTCTAGTTACTCCACCACAGGAGCAGCTTGGCCAGGTACTACCCTGACAGCATCCTTCACCTTCCCAGCTGACAGCCTACAGCGACAGGAGTAAATGTTTCTACTGCATGCTGTAAAACCCTTGTCACTGTAGAGCCATTAGTGCTTCTTACAGAGCTGTATTTCATATGCGGTTTTATCCGCGCTATCTTAACACGGTACCCTTTGTTGTCATTCTCTTTTCTGCTCTATTTCTCAGCTGAGATTCTGGGTCTAGAGACCTTCCAACAACTTGAATGTGGCTTATATTCCATGTTTATAGTTCATCTCCCAACTATCCTTCCATGTAAGAAAGCTCAAGGTCAAAGGCAAGTGTTATAAATAGATTGCTCCCCAATTAAAACAACTGATGACACAACGGGATAGGGCTTGGGTCTTTACAAGAAGCCTGGGTGCCACGCTGACTATGTCAAATACAGCGACCTGCGCATCCAATATAAAAAGAGCTTAATGGCCGCAAAAAAAATTACGTCAGAGGCCGGCAACATAATTACCACACTGACCTAAACAATTCTGGGTTCAAAATAATATTCTGTTCAAAGGAGGACCCAGCTCCTTTAATGGCCAAATCATAATCAATGGCCAAGCCATAAGCCATGAATATATGCAGCCTGTTAAAGAAATTCTCTGACCTTCAGGGCTGGGTTGCCCAACAACAGCTGGACATTCTGGCCATAGTGGAATCCTGGTTTACCCAAATCCACCCCTGATACTGCTGTTGCTCTCCCAGGTTACACCAGGTTTAGAGAAGATGGTAGCACTAAGCATGGTGGAGGTTGTGCCACTTACTTACGCAACTCTATCCAATGTCATGCCTTCCCCCCACCCTACTACTCTGCCACGGTGACCAAGCAATTTCACTCAGACTTACCCCAGACCCCTCTAGAGACCCTTTATTTTTAACTGTAGCCTACATCCCTCCTAGGCACCAGACCCCCACCTTTCAATCCCTCCTCGACCACCTCTCCTTGCTGCCTCACAAAGTTGAACAAATCATACTTGGTGATCTGAATATAAATTGGCGTGCTGACTCTGCAGCCCATGCAAGGGATGCCAGAGCTGCATTTGACCTTTCCCAGCTTGTTACGCACCCCACCAGGGACAACCCAGCCACTGGTACCCCTACCTTAATTGACATCGTTCTCTCCAACAAACCCCATAAAGTATCTGATCTCGCTGTACTTCCTGATGTTCTTAGCAACCACTCTCCCATCACATTCGCATGGTCCTGCAAGAGGCCAAAACCTCTGCCTAAACTGACTACCAGGTGCCGCGTATGCTGAGGCAAACTTACTTAGCTAAAAGACTGCCTCACTCACTGGGATTGGTCTCCACTTGACTATGCCCCTGACATTGACACTGCACTTCAATACTTCATCCAATCCTTCAACACAGTTTCTGACATTTTTTTCTCCCTTCACTAAGGTGTGCATCAGAGAACGTGGCACACCCTGGATCACCCCCTTGCTGCTCAGCCTTATACATCACAGGGATAACCTCTGGCACAAAGCTGTGGACTCTGGGAAGCCCACAAACAGGCAAGCTTACCGCACCACCAGAAACAGATGTGCCTGGGCCATTCTCAAAGCCAAGGCTGATCACTACAGGTCTACCCTTGCATCCTCCTGGGGCACGTCCCGCAATTTCTCGGATAACATCAAGGATCTCAGTTGTAAAATGGTGTCTCCACCCCCACCCACCCAACTCAATGTCAATGGGTGTTCACAGCTGACACACTGGTCATTGCTGACTGCCTAAATGAAACCTTCTCAGATCTCAGCTCAGTACTCCCCGTAAATTTCTTTGACCCTGTACCTCTCCCACTCACAGTACGCTTACTAGACCCCCTTTCTACTTTAAGGCCCTCTCCCCACAGGGGGCTCATTCATGTCTCCTCAGAGCTCTCAAAAACTCCAGCCATAGCAATGACTCACTGGACATTAAATTACTCAAATGTGTCCTTGACACTGTACTAAACCCCCTCACCAAATTGCTAAACTGCTCTCTCTGCCTTAGCCAGTTCACACTTGTATGGAAAACTGCTGTGATTACCCCCTGCACAAATCTGGTGATCGCGCCTCTCCTGGTAACTACTGTCCCATCTCTGTCCTCCTGCCACTCTCCAAAACCCTTGAAAAAGTCATTGCAGATCATCTCACTGACTATCTCTCAACCCACGATCTCCTCTGCCAGGAACAGCATGGCTTTCTTGGCAAACACAGCACAACCACTGCCCTCATAGAGTTCTCCAATTTCCTCCACTCAGCACTAGACAAAGGGCATATTGCTGGATCAGTCTTCATTGACCTGTCAAAGGCATTCGACACAGTCCACCATGCCCTACTCCTCTCTTCACTCCAGCACCTTGGCCTCTCTCAGGGGGTCCTTGGCTGGTTCTCCAACTATCTCTCTTCCTGTACCCAATGTGTCAAAATCTGCACCACCATTTCCAGTCCCCATCAGGTTCACTCTGAGGTTCCTCAGGGCTCTATCCTGGGACCCTTACTCTTTAGTCTCTTCTTAAACATGCTCCCCACAGCCTGCGAGGGAAACCTCCTCCTCTATGCCAGCGATGTGGTTCTGTTTGCCTCCCACGTTGACCCCATCCACCTTGAAAACCCCCTCCAATATTCTTTCAGCCAAGCTGAATGTTGGTTCTCAGACCACAGGCTAGTTCTTGACCTAAAAAAGACAAAAACCATGCTCTTTGCCCACAATCAAAGTAAACACAAACACTCCCTTCTATGGATTATCTCTAGTAACTTCCTCCCACTTCAGCAAACCACCTCATTCAAGTATTTGGGTGTTCTCTTTGACCCCTCACTCTCATTTCACGATCATATTCTCACCCTCTGCTCTGCCATAAACTCTAGTATAGGTCTCCTATATCGCCATAAAGACTGTCTCCCCACCAAAGCCCTACACCTGGCCATCTCATCCTCGGTCTTATCTAGTGGACTATGGTCTGCTGATATATGGAGCAGCGGACAACTCTGCCTCTCACAAAATCAAGCTCTCCCTCAACAAGGCATGCTGGCTACTTACTGGAACCCGCCATCTTACCCACACCTGCACCTTATACTCCCTCACTGATCTCCTCAATCTTGATGAGAGGCTTATCTACCAATCATGCCTCCTGGCTTCAAAAATTGTCACAGGCCTGGCTCCCCGGGCTTTCATCAATCATCTACAGGTCCCCCCACCCTCTCCACTCGTAGCTCTCCCTGTCCCTCCCTGCATGTATCCAGGGCTCGGACCTCCCTTGCACAGAGATCTTTTCGCTACCGTGCTCCTGCTTGGTATATAATTCCCTCCTTGGGTCAGTCACTACTGGGAAAAGACTTGGGCCTTTCAAAATATCCCTCAAGGACCACCTCCTCAACTCGTGTCACTGCGATTATCATAGCTGACTTCCAAGTACTCTACTTGTTTATAATGCTTGAATCTGCCTATTGTACAGCAAACTATATTGTCTTCTTGCACACTGATGTGGGGCTTTTGTAACTAGTTCCTATATGCTCTTAGTATCACCTGTATATAACCTGTCTGCACTTTTTACTGTTTTGTTCTACCCTGTTTTCCTTTGAGTGTTCCTCATTGATGTGGAGCCTTTGTAAGTTAGTATCTGATTCAAAGGGTTGTAATTCTGATTGCCCTCAAATAAATAAATAACAAATTAAGTGACCCTCAGTCTGCTGCCAGTGCATTTAACCAAAACTTTACTGATCTTGATAAATATAAAAATGGGTCCTCTGTTCCCCTTTCCCCACCACCAGTCCCAGAGGTTGAAACTGGCACTGGCCCTCTAGCCAAATGCTTGTAGAATTTGTATCGGGTTAGTAAGATTTTAATTTAACTAGCCCTGTGGGCTTGTACTGGAGAAAGCAACACTTCAGTATGTACACCAACTGGGCCAGTGGAAAATTCTATGGGGCTAGTGGATTTTCCCAGTCACAAGCCCTACTGGCTAGTGGCTGCAAAACTTAATTTCAACCCCTGCAGTCCTTCTGGAATTGGTCCCCTTCCCCCTAAATTTCATCTTAGATTAATAACAAGAAACGAGGTACTTGCCCTGCTCAAGAAAATAAAACCTAGTAGCTCAGTGGGCCCTGACAAACTGGAACCTAGGCTACTGAGGGCAGCTGCCCTGGCCATAGCGACCCCAATTACCATGCTGTTTAACAGGTCATTCTTAGATAGTCAAATCTCTGGAAAGTGGAAAGAAGCAGTTGTAGTCCCTATTCACAAAGGTGGCCTCAGGGAATCGATAAGACAATTACAGCCCTATTTCTCTCTTATGACACTAATTGTCTACTGCCTCTTTACGATCAGTTTGTTCATCCTAACATGGATTATGGCTTGGCTCTGTGGAATCCATGGTTGAGGAAGGATGTAGACAGGCTAGAATGTGTACAGCGTAGAATGACAAAAATGGCTGGGGATTGAACCACATGACATACGAGGAAAGATTAACTCAGATGGGTTTGTACAGGTTAGAAACAAGAAGAACAAGAGGTGACTTACTGATGCTCTTCAAAATAATAAATTACATTGAATTCATGAATGAAATGGGTATGGAAATCCAAATTAAGCCACAGGGACTAAGAACACACAATTATAGCCTAAAATTGGAACAATACACTAATAGATCCAGATTTAACAGTTTCACACAAAGAACATGTATAATCTAGAACTGCTTACCGAATGAAGTTATGGGATGTAAGGGCTTAAATGGCTTTAAGGAGAAACTGGATGATTACATATTGAATGGTAGGCAAAACTGGATCCGCTAGAATGGATAGACTCAATGGCAATAGCATTCTTCTGTCTAAATACCCAGTATGAATACCTAGTATGAATGTATCCTATTAAAGAGTCAGGAAAGACTGGTGTATAATCAGTTGAGGGACTATCTCGAACTGCAACACCTCTTATCTGATCAGCCGCATGGTTTTAGATGCAACCATGGCACTGATACCGCACTAATGACGTTTTTGTGGATATACTTCAGGCACTCAACAATGGCATCCCCACAGGAGCCATATTCATAGACCTCAACAAGACTTTTGAGTTGGTCAGTCATGAGTTTCTCATTGGGAAACTAAAGCCACTTGGCCTCGACTCCCACTCACTTGCCTGGTTTACCCACTATTTCTCTCAGAGAACCCAAATAGGCAAATGGAGAGGTGCCATATTTATTTCAGATGGTGTACCCCAGAGCTCAATTTTAGACTCGCTTTTCTTTTCATTATTTATCAATGACCTGGGCTATAACTGTGGCAACAGTTATCTCTTATTGTATGCAGATGATGCTGTCCTCTACAAGAGCTCTGATAACATTCCAGAGCTCAATATGTACCCAACTGCAAAGTAACTTCGAAACCCTAGAGAACTGGATCCTATCAAATAAAAGTATAGTTCCATAAGAACTTACCATAACAGTAGATCTTCGAGAGAGGCTCTTGCAGTAGGCAATAACCATTTGGACTGAGTCACCAGGCACTAGGACCACATGGAAAACTTTAGCTAGCAGTGTCTGGCATGGGACCGGCGCTATATAGTGGGAGCGGTCCCCACGCCTGCTCTTCAGTCCTGTTGCCAGACACTTAAGAAGGTGTGACAGGAGAACAGAGTGGACTCCTGGAGCCAAAGATAGGCTGAAAAGAAGCAGCAGCAGCAGGAGGAAGAAGGGAGGGGAAAAAGCTTACCTACTGCAAGAGCTTCTCTCGAAGATCTACTGTTACGGTAAGTTCTTACATAACTGTACTATTTTACTTCGAGAGAGCTCTTGTAGTAGGCAATAACCATTAGGAATGAGTCCCAAGCAGTGTAAGTCAGGCAAAGACTGACCATGGGAGGAAGGAAAATTCTGCAGAAGAGCAGGGAAGTTAAGAAAGAAGGCCCTGAAGGACAGCTACTCCAAAGCCTGCCCTGAATCTAGAGGCAATGTCCAGACTGTAATGCTTAGTAAAAGTGTGGACAGCACTCCAAGTAGCTGCCCCACAGATGTCAGCAGCAGAGACATTCTGAAGCAAGCAGTAGAAGCAGCCATGCGTCTGGCTGAATGTCCTTTTACTTCCCCTAGAAGTGGTTTCCTAAACTTCTGATAACAAAACAGAATGCAGTTTGCTAACCATTTGGATAAACAATATTTTGAAACTGCAACGCCCTCTCTTTTGGGTGCAAAGGAAATAAAAAGCTGATCTGTTTTGCGTACTGACTTCATCCGATTAATGTAAAAATACAAAGTTCTGTGCACACCCAGTGTGTGCAGAAGTGCCTCCCTTGGTTAGAATGCTCAGGATAAAACATTGACAAGTGGATAGCCTGATTCAAAGTAAATTCAGAAACTGCCTTTGATAGACACGTAAGATTCGTATGCAAAGCCACCCGGTCTCTGTGAAAAATCAAATAAGGCTTCTTACACATCAGGGCTTGCAGCTTGGAAATCCTTTGAGCAGAAATAATTGCAAATGAAAGTAACACTTTCCAAGACAGATAATACAGGTCGCAACTCACGGCCGGTTCAAAGGGAGGCAATGTGAGTTTGTGAAGAATAAAATTAAAATCCCATGGTGGAACAGGATTCCTAACTGCAGGTTTCATATAGTGTATCCCCTTCAGAAAAGTACAGGAGACCTCCAACTGAGCCAAAGTTTTGCCATCTATCACAACATGGTAGACAGAGATGACTGACAAATGGACCTTCAGTGAAGAATACCTGAGCTGTAGGTCAGAAAGATGCAGAAGGTATTCCAGAACCTGAAGAACAGAGCATGAAAAATGGTTCCATCCCATGATGGTTGCCCAAATGGAAAACCTCTTCTATTTCATTGCATAGGTAGTTCTTATTGATGGCTTTCTGGCTTCCACAAGAACCTGAGCAACTCTGAAAGAGACCCCATAGCATGATGCAGCTATGTCAGAAAGTGCCACATGTGAAGCTGAAGGGACTTGAGACCTCGATGAACCAGTGTGCCCTGATCCTGGATTAGCAGGTCCTGGCGGGGGGGGTTGAGGCACCAGAGGTTCCACCGCCAGCTGTTGGAGCAGAGGGTACCCTACTTGGCAAGGCTAATAAGGGGCAATCAGATTCATGTGAGGCCTTTCTGCCTGCAGCTTGAGGAGTACCCTCTGTAATAGCAGGAAGGGTGGAAAGCCATACAAGAATCTCCCTGTCCAGCAGAGAGACAGGAAGTCTCACCAGAAACACAACACCCGGGAACAAGCGAGCAAAAACTGAGTAGTTTTGCATTGTATCGGGAGGCAAACAGATCTAGATCTGGATGACTCCAAAGGTTGAAGATGCTCTCAACCACTGAATGCCTTAGTTTCCACTTGTGTTCCCTTGCCTCAGTGCAGCTGACAGTGTGTGCTAGGATGTTTTGAATGCCTGGGATGTGCACTGCCATCAGCTGATGGTGGTGCTGAAAAGCCCAGTACTACACACACATCACGACTGTGTACCTCCTTGCTTGTTCAGGTACCAAACCATGCACATGTTGTCTGTCTGTACAAGGAGTGGACCTGGAAGGAAAAGGGACTGGAACGCTTGAAGAGTATATAGCACCGCCCACATCTCCAGCACACTGATGTGCAGGGAGAGCTCCTGCTGGGATCAGGATCCCTGGGTTCTTCAGTCCCCTAAGTGAGCATCCCAGCCCTGACTGGATGCGTCCATCATCAGGGTCTGGATTAGAGAGGGGGGCTGCAAAAGGACCCCTCAGCAGAGATCGTTCAGGTCCTGGCACCAGAGCAGATACTGCCGCATGGGGTTGAACACCGGGACCCTATGATCCATTTCATCTGACCGCTGATCCCACTGAACTTTCAATGTCCACTGCATGACCCATATGTGGAGTTTGGCTATGGGGCAGTGGGGATAGCCACCACCATAAGGCCCAGAAGATGAAAAATGGATCTAGCCATAGACCAGCAGCTGGAAGCTGCATGTTTCACCTGCAGCAATAACATTTCCACCCTTTTCATAGGGAGGAAAGCATGACCCTGGATTGTATCCAGCACCGCCCCAATAAACTGGAGGCACTGAGAGGGGAGGAGGTGAGACTTGGGGTAGTTCACTGTAACTCTCACCTGGCTGAACAGGTCCAGGGTAGCTGCCAGGGAAGCTTCCAGTCTGTCCCTCAATGGAGCTGACAGCAGCCAGTCATCGAGGTACAGAAACACAAAATGGCCTGGACGACACAAAGCCACTGTCACCACCTCTAGGCACTTGGTAAACACCTTGGGTGCTGATGAAAGTCTAAAGAGGAGGGCTTTGAGCTGAAAATGCTCCCCTTGAAAGGCAAATTTGAGAAAGTGGTGGTGGGACTGGAAGACAGGGACACGCAGGTAGGCATCCTGCATGTTCAGTGCACAGGACTCTATGTATGAGGTTGCTCAACCTTTGACTGACCTCTTTAACAAAAGCTTAATGGACAGCTCTTTTCCAAAGTCATGGAAGTTAGCTAAAATCATACCTATACACAAAGGGGGCCTGGATGTCAGTTCTACTAATTATAGGCCAATTGCCCTTGTATCTACTGTTTCAAAAACTATTAGAAAGACTTATTCACAGTCAACTCATAAGCTACTTGGAAAAATATAACTAAACAATTTCCAATCAGGCTTTAGGAGAGGTTTTTCGATGGACACCACACTCATGGAATTTATAGATCTAATATTGTCTCCCCTTGGGGAGTCGAGGCCCGTGGGTGCGTTTTTTTTTCTATGACCTCTCAAATAGTTTTGATTTAGTTAACTATCCTATTATGATACACAGGTTGAAGAAAATTGGTGTAGCAAATGAACCACTGAAATGGTTCCAATCATATTTGGAAAATAGATCACAGATGGTGGCTGTAGAGGGTGGGTACTCCACACCCCTTTCAATGTTTTGTGGTGTACCTCTTGTTTTTCATCATATATAAAAATGAACTCCCCAGCTTAATGAAGTCTACCTCAATCAGACTCTATGCAGATGACACAGTTCTGGTTTCTGAGGGATCAAGTGGTGGGGAGGTTGAAGTCAGGTTACAGTTAGACTTTGACATCTTGCAAAATTGGCTTACCTCTTCAAACTTGATTACAAACTATAAAAAGACCCAGACGGTGCTATTTAGTCAGCTATACCTGGGAAAATGTCCAAGGATAAGACTTTGCAGATAACAGTAAAACATGGTAGCAAACTGACTCAAGTTCCTCCGTATAAATATTTAGGGGTTATTATAGACCAACATCTATCTTTTGAACAGCATATAAATGGACTAATTGGTAAAGTTAATTCTAGGATAGGTGCCTTAAGAAGAGTTGCAAATTGTATTAGTAAAAAAATATAGATTGACGATAGTGAACCAACTGATCCTTCTGCTGATTGATTATGGGTGCCACGTTTACTCCCTTGCTAATCATTACTTACTTCAAAAACTCAACATTTGTTATAATAGGTTGGCTAGGTTTGTATTATGATGTAAATATGACACTCACCACTGTGTGATGTATACAAATTTTACATGGCCATCCTTGGAGCTTCATAGTCAAAAAAATTGGGTTAATTTTGTATATAAAATCTATAAACTTGGTTCCCCTGGAGGTTTGGCTAGAAAGTTAACTCACCCCTTGCACCAATTTAACTTAAGAAAAACAAGAGTCAGAGAACTAGAAGTCCTGAAAATAAAGAATAAATTTGGAATTGTGTCATTCCAGTATAAAGCTTCAACAACATGGAATAACCTCCCAACAACTGTTAAAACCCAAGATATGATGGTGGGAATATTCAAAACAGTGATGAAGTAAGAATTAATTTTCTGACATATATGTAACAGATGAAATATTGTTATTTCTAGACTATCTCTACAAAATAGGTAGATTGTATGTATATTTATCTGTCCTTTTTTCTTGTTTTTACTATGGATTTTTACTGTTTTATATGAAACATTGTTGTTGTCTGTGTCATCAAACAGGTGCGCCTTGAAAAGAGGGCCTTATGGCCCTAATGGCATTTTTGAGAAATTGCACTTTTCACTTATTCCTGTATAAATAAATCTTTTTACTACAGAGCCAGTGTCCCTGGCGGGGCAGTGGCACCAGTCCTGGGCAGATCAACATGCAGAATCTCTTATACTCGACATACAGACTAAGCGTGCTGAGGTCCAGTACTGGCTGAAGGTCTCCTGTCTTTTTGGGTACCAGGAAGAAGAGGGAATAATACCCCCTTCCTGCTGGGTTTGGAGGAATAGGCTGTATGGCAGACTTTCTTAGAAGAGCTCCAATCTCTTCTCTGATAAGGGGATGTGAACTTCTAGCAGGCTGCACAGACCTCGGTGTCATGGTCAGGTCCGAGGCACAAAAGGCACAAAGTATGGGTGTCCTTCTCCGAGAGCTGCTTGCCACAGGAGAACTTGTTTTGATGAGATTCCGAAGGAGTTGGAGAAGACATGCAATGAAAAAAATAGATTTGAGGGAAAAAGAAATAAAATCGAAAGATATACTTATCGAAAATGGTGGTCGAACTATAGCAGCATTCCAACATGCGCAGGTCGATGCCAGGAAAGAACTGGAGAGTGGGCATGGGGACCACCCACTACATAGCACTGGACTGATGTCGGTCACGTGACATCAGGTGGGCAGTCCCTCACCAGACACTGCTAGCTAAAGTTTACCATGTGGTCCTAGCACCTGATGGCTCAGCCCTAACATTTATTGCCTACTGCAAGAACCCTCTCGAAGTAAGATCTGGTACTAAATGTCAAAAAGACAAAGGTGGCCTTATTTGAATCCAAACAAATAAGCTCCACTAGAAGTCACCTGCCACCTCTCACAACCTCCTCCAGTGTTATGACTGAGGTTGTGGATACAATCAAATATCTTGGCCTGCAGCTTGATCAAGGCTTCACCTTTAAGGCACAGGTGGACCAGATTACCGGCACCATCCACTAGAAACTGGGCCTTCCATATAGATTGACTTGCCTCTGCACCTCAGACTCTAGATTGTCCATAACATACTCTTCCAAAACTCATATATGCTGCCTCTATCTTGCAGTCCCTAATTAGGACTAAGACTTACAGGCTAGAGGTACTATGTAACAAAATTGGTCATTTTGCAACTATGTCCCCTACCAGGATGCACCACTTCAGTGTCCTGGCCTCCTTAAATTGCCCTTCACTTGATGGTCATATCCAATACCCCCTATTATCCATGGTGTACAAACTGTTACATAAACCTGCTCCCCCAAGCCTTGATGCTCTCCTTGTTCCTAAGTGATCACGCATGCTGCTCTGTACCGCCAGCAAAAAATTGCTTGTGGTGCTCAGAATAAGAACAGCTATAGGGAACAAGTCCTTTGTATACACATGTAACCCCCCTGTTCCCAGCGATTACAAGAATCCCGTTAGAGTTAGTGGTAGGCAGGGAAGACAACTAGTGATTTGCAAGTAAATGGATTTCACTCTGTCTCTCTGTCTCTCTCTCTCTCTCTCTCTCTCTCTCTCTACTGTCGGTCTCAGCTGAAAGCTGAAGAGGTGATGTCATTTTAGAACTCTTGCAGCTGCATAAGCCGCAGAGCCAGTTGCTGTGAGTGGGGAATTTAGAATTCTGTAGTCAGTTGGTAGCTGGAGTCTGCAGAGTTGCAGTTCCAGCAGCAGCTCTGATATAGAGCTGCAGTGTTCCTGTTTGGTTTTCTTTCTCACCCTAGTGGAGTACAGCAATATTCTAGCTTTGTTTAAGTGGTGGAAACTGTCTCCAGGGATTTTCCAGTGTTTCATCCCAGGAGGGATGGAGCAGGCTGCCAGGATGTTAGGGGCAATCCCCTGATCCTACCAGAACATTGGTGAAGCTGCCTTGTTTGACAGCTTCTGTGAGTATTTTGTTTTGTTTGAGACTGCCTAGGAGTACCTGCATTTTAAGGGTGGATTCTCTGACAAAGGGACCCTGTCACCTAAAACAGTTTAAAAGTTGGCTGTCCACAGTGGAGTCCAGTATGTGACCATACATGTGAACATAACTTTTACCTTTGACACCCCTGTGGTGTTCTTTGCTGATGTTAAGTGTGATATACATTTCTAGAAAGCATCAACAGTAAGTTTTGGTACAGTGTGAAGTGTGTTTACCAGAGGGATGGCTGAGTATGAACTTGGAAACAAAAGGTGGGAGACCCCCCCCATCTGGAGTGACAGGTTTAGCACTCCGGGTTCTGAAGGGCACCTGTCTTTTCAGTCAGTGCATGTGGCCAATGCCTGAAGAAAGTTTCACCCCAGTGAATGGGTTTTGTCCAGTTTTACACCAGTGAGTGGGTTTTCTCCAGTTTTACTCCAGTGAGTGTGTTTTCTCCAGTTTATCCCTTGTATGTGGATAATGTGGGTTCTACAAGTCTGGAGCCTCTTGTGCTCTATCAGTCTGTGTGCCACAACTTATCCAATGCAATATGGGAAGTGTCCAAGTACTGGCCTTGTGTGCCTAGTTGAGGGAAATTGCTTGTGTGTGTTCTACAGGTGGCTAGTCCACAATTTCTACAGTTATCCTATGCTATATGGGAATTTGATATTCTGTACCTCAGATATCTGCATTTACAGTGTGTGTAACCCTTGTGGGTCCATCTTTGCTTTGTGTGTTCCTACTTTATAGAATAAAGCCACATTTTAGAATCCCAACCTGGCATGGACATTTATGTTATTGCTTCTTGTGTGTAAAGTTACTTGGGTACCCCTGTCCAGAAGTGCAAACCTAGCATAGCCCTGAGCAAATGTTTTCTCCCCAGGCCGTGGGTTGTGGCCATGGTATTGGTCCCACCAGGTGTGTTTCAGGTAGTAGCTGCAGTTGGTTTGTGTTTTATAATGTCTACTGCATCTGCATATCCCACCTTGTCTATGGTGGCACGATGTAAACCCCACTCCTCTCTTTTCCCCTAGACTAGGGAGGTGTGCCTGCTAGTTAAATAAGGGGCCAGTGGGGGCTTACACACAGATCAATATCTCTGGATTGCACTACTGGAGGCCCTGCCATTGTCCACCTCCTTGGACAGCTTCAGAAAAGGCCTAAAAACTCATCTTCTTGACTGGTGCCTATGCTCCTGCCTTCGCTGTTCACTCTACTTACAGTCAATTTAGGTCTTACGGATGTGTGATGCCATTTCTGGATAGGTCCTGTGAGCCACAAGAATGTTTGTACACTGTTTATACTCTATTTATGCATATTCTGTTTATTGTCTGTCCTAAATGTGGTGCTTCTAAAGGGCACGTGTCCGTCCTAAGAAACCCACATAGAATTATCCCTCGTATTAAGTATCTTCATGTAAAGTATTATTCTGGACTCTGCCTCCCAAGACAAAATCTATTGTTAAATGTAGTGCAATTAATTGAGTCCTCATAACTTTGTACCCTATATGTAGTGTCTTTAATGTATCATTCCTTCTACCTGTATATGATGTACTCTATTCAATTTGTTATGTATGTAATTAATCCCAGGTCACCGCTGAAAAAGGATCCCTGGTTCCAGTGGGTTTACCCAGTTATCAAAATGAAATAAATAAATAAATGTAGATTCTAGCTGACCAGTCTAGAAACTCCAGCAATAGTCTATGCACTTTTTAACTCCAACTCCCCCTCTTTCCTGTCCTTCAGTTGGTTATCTTCATTATAACTCAAGATGTTTATTTGATACAAGAACATGCCTGTTCTATAACACCAGACTAACTGTGGCATCCTTTGGTAAAAATGCTCAGTGACAAGGCAGATTCTTGCTTACAAACAGACTCAGTGTTCCAGCCATTAAGAACAGAAGAGCTATCTCTTGAGTGTCTCAAGCCCAGGCATACATATGTAGTACCCCAATGTACAGTCAGACAGGTTCAGGTGGGGAAGGGGCTACAAAGATTATGCTAGGGGGGCAGCCAGGCAGTTGAGTAGCCTTTGTCTGCACAGTGTCACCAAACATTTCTCACATAAGTAGGAGTTTGGACAGGGGCAGGATGACCATATTTTTTGTTTAGTCCTGTCAAATAAAGGTTTGCATCACATCTGAAACATTTTGGTGAGAGAGGGCAGCCCAGCAGTTGAGTTGTCTCTGTCTGCACAGTGTTACCAACTATTTCCCACACAAGCAGCAGTTGGAACAGAGACGGGGAAGGGGCATGTTTTTTTGTGTGTAGTCCTGTCAAAGAAAGGCTTGTATCGTATGTGTCTCCCTCCTTTCCTCAAGGTATAGCCTCGAGGAAAGGAGGGAGAGGGGGGACATGATAGAAACTTTCAAATATCTCAAGGGAATCAACAAAGTCCAAGAGGGTAGCATCTTTCAGAAAAAGAGATGTGCAAGAACAAGGGGGCATAATTTGAAGATGGGGGGGACGGCTCAGAGGTAATGTGTGGCAATATTTCTTCACAGAGTGGGTTGTAGATGCATGGAACGGCCTTCCTGAGGAGGTCATAGAGTCAAAAACAGTGGGAGAATTCAAGAATGCATGGGGCATAGATAAGGCAATTCTAGTGGGGCAGGTAGAAGGAAGTAGGCTGTTGGTTAACTATGATCTGCAGCTTATCCGTTAGGTAGGGAAATGGGCAGATTAGGTGGGCCAAGCAGTCCTTATGTGCCATCAAATTCTACGTTTTCATGATTTGGGGAGGGGGAAGCCCAGCAGTTGAGTAGTCTCTGTCTGCACAGTGTCACCACTCATTTTTCACACAAGCAGGGGTCGGGACAGGAGCAACATATTTATTTTTTGATGTAGCCAAATAAAGGCTTGTGTCACGTGTGAAATGTTTTGGAGGGAGGAGCAGCCCTGCAGTTGAGTAGTCTCTGTCTGCACAGTGTCACTAGCTATTTCCCACACAAGTAGGAGCTGGGACAGGGACAGGAGGACCATTTTTTTTGTGTAGTCCTGTCAAATAAAAGCTTGCATCACATGTGAAATGTTTTGGAGAAGGGGCAGCCCAGCAATTGAGTAGCATCTGTCTGCACAGTGTCATCAGCTATTTCCCACACAAGCAGGAGTGAGGACTGGGACAGGAGGGCCATATATTTTTGTGTAGTCCCATCAAATAAAGGCTTGGATCATGTGTGAAATGTTTTGGAAGGAAGCGTAGCTCTTGGCAGTTGCATGGTAGCACCAACTTGTAGTCTTGCTAGTTAACCAGTTCATATTCCTTGCCTTGAGACGTGCACAAACTAATCATCATTGCCAGCTGTTTTCTCAAGATGCCCTAGGAAGGTAGTACAGTTAGGTACTGAGTTTTTTCTTGGAAGGGCTGGCTTCATTAGTGATCAGCAACTGTTATTAAATAATGATGGAAGGGAGTAGACCTGTGAAACAAGTTTCCAAGACAATGTCAGCAACTCAGAAGAATACAAATTGTCACAAAACCAAAAAGTGCTTACTGCAGTAGGTACACCCTCTTCTTAAGTGACTGAAGCTTCTTCATGTTTCAAGTCTTTGTCTTTTTTTTTTCTATTACATTTTTATCCTCCTGTGGAGCCTGGTAGGGGGCTCCAGACCCTCCCTTGGAGGGAACTCAGTCTTGAGCTGCACTGTTCCCCCATCTGACAATCCTTAAATCCCTCACAGCCCCCCCCCCACATGGCAGGCCCAATGCAAAGGGGTTCCAGCTTTTCCTCACCCCTGGAGTGAAATCCAGACATTGGGGGCCGGAATGGGGCACTGGTGCTGCCGTCATTGAGCCTACCAGCTCCATTTTCCTTCAGTTTTATTCCTGCCCCCTCCCCACTGACAAGGATGTCAGTGACATGCCTCCCGGCTTGCCTCTTCCCCTGGCTAATGCCAGAGGGTAATCAATAAGCGGGACAGCAAACTTTCCTTCCTTCCTCAAGAGAGGAGAGCAGTCCTCTGGATGCTTGATCCTCTCTCTCTCCCTTGCTGACCTCCGGTGGCCAGGGCTTATTCCCCTGCCAAACTGCTAAGCACCAGTACAAGAGTGAGTGACCCAGAGTATGTAGCTGCCATGGCATCGTTCCCAGATGTTGCCCACTGTCTTCTCCTGTGTCTGGTGAAATCCCCCCCCCCCACACACTCCCCCTTTCTCACCATCCACAGCGATTCCCAGTGGCTCTCACTTTATGCTCTGTATCTCCAATGCTGCTTGTCCAACTTGCTTCACGCTTTTCAGCCACATTGGCTGGAGATAAGGCAGTCAGAACAGCATGATTTGGTAGTAGTGGGGGGGGGGAGAGACACACAGAGTGTCACTGACTCCAGAGAGAGAGAGAGACAGACAGAGTGTGTAAATTAGAGAGACACAGAGATAGACACAGAGACACAGGGCCCAATTCTCAAAGGGGCCTACATCTGGCGCAAGCTGTGGCAAACAGCAGCTTGCACTGAAGCCCTGTGCACCAGAGACCCTGCGCCCGATTCACATTCGGGAGGGGTACTGGCACCTAAGTCCCCACACCTGTGGCAGCCCCGCCCTTGCAGAAAATGCATTACGCATGGACAGGGGTTGCTGAAGGCCCTTTGTGGCACTGCAACCCAGTGTGCCCCATGCCGGAACGGACGTGTCCCAAACGTATGGGACCCATACTGCTTGGTGGGCATACTGCACATGGGACAGACTGCTGCACATGCAGTCCAGTCAGGGACCAGCCATGGAGGTGTGTGGAGGGCTGCGCCAGTCCCTGGATCTCCCTGGGGCTTGGTGGTGATGTGGGCACTACTGGCAGGTGTTGGGGGTTGGAGGGCACCGGACCACCTATGGGGGAGTGCACTGCATGCCACTGATGGCATAGTCGGGGGTCTGGTGGGGGTTCACACCACAATTGCTGTTGTGGGGCACATCAGGGATTGGGGTGCGGGTACCCATGCCACTATGCACCCAACAGCGCACAGAGGGCAGCAGTTTCTAAGTCTCCTTACGCCAGCCCAGGCTGGTCTACGGGGACTTTGTTTCTGTCCCTCTGGGGCTATCTGTGAATTACTCCTCTGGGCTGTGGCTGCTTGTGTCTAGCACAGGGCACCCTTGCACCTTGTCGCAGCCCATTACTGGATACAAGGGTGGTGCAGGACCTGTTTGGGGCACGTGGCCTGCATTTGATGCAGGCCACCTTTGTGAATTGTGCTGAGCAGTGTTAGGGATGCAAGGTGCACCTTGCATGATATCTTTTTGGTGCAGGTACCTTGCACCTTGCATCTGATGCCGGCCTTTGAGAATCGGGCCAACAGTATTTAATTCACTCAGCAATTGCTGCACTCTCCTCGGTGTGTGTCTCTCCATCTCTGTCTCTCTTCATCACGATCACTGTGCATGTTTAAAAACCATTGCTGCAGTGTAAACCGGCTATTTCTGTGTTGGGAGAGAGAAACATGTCGGAAGAGTTGACAGTGCAAAAGACACTCAGCATATAACTGTGCCACACTGCTTTGTTTGTATGTAATTGACACTCCATTCTCCTGCTTGTTTTAAAGCACTGACAGCATCACAGACGTTCTGCTGGTGGCAGAACATATAATGAAGTTCCACTGTTTTCATGCATGAATAATACATTCTGTGTATTCTGTGACACTGTTCAGGTACCCCATGTTATAAGCACAATAACCCACTCCAGGGTGTGCAGGTATTTTCTCACAATGCGCCCGGAGTGTTGATTAATCCCCAATACCCGCACACCGTGTTGTGGATTATTGCTTACTTTTATACCCTATCATCTGCTTCTCTTTACAACCAATTTTACTACCTTTTTATTTTATCTTGTGTGTTTCATTGTGTATTCAGAAATGTAATGCTTCTGACTACCTGAACAGATGTATTCCTTGGCCTCTGATCTTGTATGTACTACTGCTACACTATGATTATTTTCTTTGTTATTGTTTATTCCGTTACTTGTTGCTTGTGATGTATGTTGTATAAGAGATGTCCTTGCAAATGAGCTTTCTCAACAGATATTCATCCCTTCACAATAAACTGAACTAAACAGAAGTGAACATCCGGCTGCTCAGCAGTTACATAAAGCAGTATCTGCAATGATTGCCATGGACATGTCCCATTTTCTGTTGATGACTGTTGGGTTTCTGAAGGTGATGAAACTTGCTCTCTCTTGACATCAGCTGCCATGACAGACACATTTTTCAAGAAAGGCTGTGCCAGCTCTATACAAGGAACTGCCCCAGAATGTAAACAGTGCCTTACAGTCATCAGCTATTGAAGAAGTACATACAACAACAGATACATGGATGAGTGGTCAAACAGTAGACTACATGACTGTCACTGCTCACTCGGTATCATTTTCCTCTGCAACATCCTCTGGCACCACCAGCGACCAACAAAATCCTCACAGACAGGCTGCCCTCTGTATTGCAAGCTTTGACAAAGAAAACCACACTGGTGTGAACAGCTTACAGGAGCTAAAGAAACAGTTCTCAGAATGGCTTTCCCCTTATGGCCTTTCCCCAGGGTTTGTGGTTGGAGACAATGGAGCTAACATTGTGAAAGCATTAAAGGATGATGGGTTTCTGCATTTACCATGTTTTGCATGTACACTCAGTCTAGTGGTACAGGGCTTCCTCAGTGAAGACAGAAATGTCAGGAATATGCTGGGCACTGCATGTAGGATATGTGATCACTTTAGGCACTCTGCAAAAGCGTGTAAAATTTTGTGGGAACTGCAGAAACTGAATAACTCACCAATTCACCAGCTAAAACAAGAAGTTGCCACTAGGTGGAACTTCACCTTTTACATGTTACAGAGACTCCAAGAACAATGCAAAGCAGTGTACCAGTACATCATGGACTGGTTCTAGTAAAAAAACAGCTCTGGAAAAAATGGCATGGCATCATATACAGAATCGAAAAAAAACGACACCCACACAAACCAACACTCCTAATTATCCAAGCAATGACTACAAGTAAACATAACTAAAAAAAAAACACTGACACAAAAGTCACCCCCCCCCATCATAATTATATAAAAATTCACTGAAATGGAGCAAAACATGATAGGGGAGAATATCTGGCAACAGTGACACCCAGAAAATTAGTAAAAGAAAGACACATGACATGCGCATCTGAGCCTTTTTCTTACCTAATGAGACCACTTCACCTACCACGCTTCACAAGGCATCGGAGCCTTTTTCCCTGTGCCCTTCATTCTTTGTGCTATACTTTCCATGTTCCATTCTTTCTGATGATGTTCTTCCTGGAGACCTTTTTTCTGGATTCTTTTTCTCCAGCTCAGTGCCAGTCAATGGGCCCATACTGTATACAGTATGTGCTTTAGGAGAGCTCAGTTGGAGGCTGGCCGTGGTGGTGAGATGAAGACTGTGCCAGTTGCCAGCTCAATTTTGAGATGGGGGAGCGGGAGAGTGGTGCACTACCAGTTAGGTGGGGGGAGTGGGGCATCCACTAGACCACCAGAGATTTGTTCATTAGTAATTCACAGGACAGCAATCAGGGACAGGGAGGGACCACCAGACTACCAGGGACATTTTCAGGAAGACATAATGGGATGGCAGTCGGCGAGGGGGGAGAGACCCCTGGACCACCAGGGAAATATTATACATATAATGGACGTGTGATTTGAGATAGGGCAAGGGGGGAGGGGCCACTAGACTGCCAGAGAAATATTATAATTATATCGGGCTAGGGACTGGGGAAGGAGGAAGGAACCACTGGACTACCAGGGAATTTATTTTTTTACATGGGGATAATGATCAGCGATCTGGGAGGTGAGAGCAACCACTAGACTACCGGGGCAACATTTTTCTTTCAAAGGTAAGGTGATTGGAAAACAGGGGAGGGACCTCTAGACCACCAGAGCATTGCCTATTTACAAAGTGACACTGACCGGTGAGCGGGGAAAGGGGGAGGGACCACTAGACTACCAAGACATTATTTTTCTTACAAAGTGACAGTGACCCAAGAATGGGGAAGGGGGAGGGATAACTAGACTACCAGGGCATTATTTTTCTTATAAAGGGATGGTGATCTGAGAATGGGGGAGGGACCACTAGACTATCAGGTCATTCATGTTATTATATGGGGTGCCAATCAGAGAACGGCAGTGGGGGCACTAGACCACCAGGGACTGCAGCTGTGTCAGTCAGGGACTGGGGGGGCCCCACTCAGCCACCCGTAGGCTATGTAAATGGGCCCATAATGGCATGCAAATGGCCAAATAGTGCCTTGCATGCCCAATGAATTCATTTACATGGCTGCTTTCATGAAGAGGAAATAGCGCACCTGTGATATACCTTGCAGTGCCATTCTTCAGGCTGTATGTTAGGGCAGCACTAGTGAGGTTAGTGGTAGCTTTTCTGGGTTACCACTGCCCCTTCTTGGCACTATTCACAGTCGAACAACATGGTGCATAGAACCTGTGAAATCGCAAAGTGCAGTGCAAACGTTTGCACTGCACTTTGCAATTTTTCATGAATCTGGACCCAGAAGTCTTAATCTGTTAAAGCTGGTTTGCTGCAGATTGGTTTGCAGTTTCGATCCGGCACTGAAAGATGTGCCTGCTGCAACCTTGTTGTATGTTGAGCCCATGCTGAAGCTTATTTAAGTGCTAGTGTATGGGTGCAGTTTATAAGGTAAAGCATTTGCCTGGCAAGTGGTTTTTAGACACCTATCTTGCACTGGTGGGGTGGGATCACCTGACAGACTGGTGGTACTGCCTAGTCAGCTGTTTGCTGATTAAATTCCCTGCCTGGTATATTGACCCATTGCAGGTATAGGTGCCTGGTTCAAAGGCATTCCAGAATCTGTCAGGAGTCCTGCTGCCCTAAATCGTCACATACATTTTAATTCTGCAGTGAAACCAATGCTGTACCTAGAGACTGAATATTTTTGCCTTTGACCTGAACTGCATGGCTTACAAACCAAACTGTGTTATTGGATTGTGTACCTTGTTTACCATGTGCCCTATGCTCTAATGATGTGCAACCATAGGCAATAACATAGACACATAGAAACATAGACTTTGATGGCAGATAAGGACTGCTTGGCCCACCTAGTCTGCCCATTTCCCTACTTACTGGATAAGCTGCCGATCCTAGTTAACCAACAGCCTATTTCTTCCTACCCCCCACAAGAATTACCTTATGTCTGTCGCATGCATTCTTGAATTCTCCCATGGTTTTAGACCCCACAACCTCCATGCATCCACCACCCTCTCTGTGAAAAAATACTTCCTCACATTGCCCCCGAGGCGCCCCCATTTTCAAATTGTGTCCCCTTGTTCTTGCACGTCTCTTTTTCTGAAAGATGCTAACCTCTTGGACTTTGTTGATTCCACTGAGGTACTTAAAAGTTTCAATCATGTCCCCCCTCTCTCTTCTTTCCTCAAGGGTATACATATTAAGCTCCTTTAGTCTCTCCTCATATGGCTTCTCTTGCAGACCCTGCACCCTTTTAGTTGCCCTCCTCTGGACTGCCTCCATCCTGTCAATGTCCTTGTGGAGATGGGGGTTTCCAGAACTGGACACAGTACTCCAGATTGGGACTTACCAACTGTCTGTAACTTCCTGTTTTCTGCTGGTGATGCCTATCCCTATATATCCCAGTATCTCCCCAGCCCTTCCTACTGCCTTCTCACATTCCATGCTAACCTTTAAGGTCATGTGATATGATTACCCCCAGGTCCCTTGCCATTTTTGTTGCTGTTACTATTTCCCCCCACTGTGTACTCTTCCCTGGGTTTTTGTTTCCCAGGTGCATTATTTTGCACTTCTTTGCATTGAATCCAAGCTGCCATACATCTGATCTTTCCTCTAACCTTGCCAAGTCCCTTCTCATCCTTTCCAACCCACCCTTGTGTATTAGCCCTGTTGCAGATCTTTGTGTCATCTGCAAAGAGGCATACTTTTCCTTCCAGTCCCTCTGCAATGTCACTTATAAAGACATTACAAGGGACTGGACCCAGTACTAAACCCTGCAGTACCCCGCTAGTAACCCCCCTTTCTTCAGCGTGGACTCCATTTGCATTACCTTCTGTCAGGCATCTGCTTGAAAATCACAAAATGCAATTTGGTGGTCTCTGTCCCCCACACTCCCGTAACTAAAATAACTAACTTCAAGGGGGAATGGACCTCGGCGTTAAGAAAATATTAGTTATGGGGGTAAAAGCAGAAACAAATGCAACACGGACCAGAACCCGGGCCTCCCAGGCTGATCTGCCAGTGGTTTAGCCCTCAACACCACCTGGGCAGCTCGGCCAGCCTATGGATTCATCCAGGATTTATGGTCCATCAGCAGGGGTAAGGTAGCAAGCCATCACATCCGCAACCTCACCCCTGTAATCGTCCATCAGGTTTTCTACTGCCAGGATTCTAACTATCTGGATACTGAACCTGTCGGGCAGTAGTGCCTGGGCAGGTCAGTGTCGGGATAGTGAGACTCGGCATAACATAAAGGTACCATCAATACATACTGCTGTTTGCATCCTGCAACACAGATGCATGTAGATTACACTGTAAATATATCACCCCTCCCCATGAACATACACCTGCCTAGTGTTTTATCCATTAGGTATTACGACATGGGGCTGGGGTAATGACAGTTAATGCAACCCTGCATCAGGAGGCAGGAGGCATAGCCACATGCCTCACATTCCTATGGTTAGTTTAATGAATTTGACCCAAATCCTAGAATGCCATACTGCCATGATTAAGATCTGATGTTTTTTGTTTTATTTTGTTTTATATTTAAAAGTTCAAATGCTCTGTTGTACATGATGATTTCCAGTAGTTAACCTTTTCCTTTTGGAATGCTGTCAGTCCACCGCCATTGCCAACCACTGCTTGATAACTGATGTTCATCAGTATGACTTCTGATAACTTTAAAAATAAAATGTCTCCTTTGCATGGTAGTTTATTTTTATACCTCCTGTAATTCAGCCAGAAATGTTTTGCAATTAAGCTATAACCTCCAAGGGAACACTGGATCATAAAACCTATATAAAAGTGATGCTGCTGTCTTCCCCATTAAGCATTTAATCATTAGCCTTTGTTGATTAGGTCTGATCCCCAGTTCCATCACAACCCTTTTTCACTGCAGCGTGCTATTAGACAGTTTCAAAGTTGCTCAAAAGTGCAATGAATTAAATTTAAGAGCAGGTTCAGGAAGTGATTTATCAGGCCCCAAAGTACCAATCGTTGTCATCTCATCTGCCTCTTTAAATACTGTTTCACCAATTGGTGACCACAATAGTGGAACAACTCTTGGAAATGAACAAAAAAAAACTCAGCACAGAACAACAGATGATGCTCAGTTGCATCCATCAGTTTAAGAAATTTGTTGCATTCAAAAGAATATATTGACATCCAGTACAGAAAAAAAAAGTGCAGACAGACTCAGCAGAGAGCAACTTCTGCATGAAATGCATCATATATTTTGTAATTCCACTACTTCTCAGTGCAGTTCAACCCCTGCAAGGTATATAGTTTTTTTAAACCAAGGATGGAAATGAGAAAGGAAAATGTGGGCGCACCGGGATTTGAACTCCGTACTTCTGGTATGCCGTTCCAGCGCTCTAACCATTAAGCTACAGGCCCACTGGTTACAGCGTCCGAAGAACTTCCTATTTCACAGTCACACATTCCTTTCTCTATAGTGTTGCTTAATCTGCAACTAGAAACCAATTTAGAAATTCCACTACTTCTCAGTGCAGTTTAACCCCTGCAAGGTATATAGTTTTTTAAACCAAGGATGGAAATGTGTGACTGTGAAATAGGAAGTTCTTCAGACACTGTAACCAGTGGGCCTGTAGCTTAATGGTTAGAGCGCTGGAACGGCATACCAGAAGTACGGAGTTCAAATCCCAGTGCGCCCACATTTTCCTTTCTCATTTCCATCCTTGGTTTAAAAAACTATATACCTTGCAAGGGTTAAACTGCACTGAGAAGTAGTGGAATTTCTAAATTGGTTTCTGGTTGCAGATTAAGCAACACTATAGAGAAAGGAATGTGTGACTGTGAAATAGGAAGTTCTTCGGACGCCTGTAGCTTAATGGTTAGAGAGCTGGAACAGCATAACAGAGGTCTGGAGTTCAAATCCCGGTGCGCCCACATTTTCCTTTCTCATTTCCATCATATATTTTGTAAAATAGTCTAAATCTTACCTTAGAAAATAATCTCTAGATCTCACGTGGCTTCAAACAGTTCCTCATGAACAATCCTTCATTTTTTAAAGTTCAGATCTGGGACCTCAAAAAGCCATGATAAGAGGGTCTGTTGTGCAGTGAGCTCAGTTGGTTTGAATCCCATGCCATCCACTGGCTGCCAGTGAGACATTCAGTCATTTCACCTGTTAAAAACAGATTGATGTTATAGACAAATCCTAGAACAGTAAACTCTCACATGAGGAGTGGGAAAACACAGCATTTTAAAGTGTTCCTACCCTGATCAGCTTCCTGCCACAAATCAGGTCCAAAGTTGTAAGAAATCAGCCAAATACCCAGAATCTAGGACACATCATATACACATCTGATAGAAAATGGCTTGCTCAGATATCTGTTACATTATCTGTTTTAGTGTGACAAGCATATTCTGGTGGTGAAATAGACTAGATTATTACTTTTTATTTCAGTAAGTGATAACATTTCTCAGTTATGAGGCAAAATCAAGGACATTCCTGTCAATCAGGGACAGCTGAGAGATCTCTGTTACCCTTTTTGTTAGGAGCTGTAGGAATTGTCACATCACTGGGAAGTAGTGATAACATTTGTCACTGCTGGTGCACTCATACCACTCAACCTTTAATCACTCAAAATGTGGGACAATAGCCCTCATAATTAGTGAAACATGCTCAAATATGGAGATACAAGCTCAGAATATAGGAAACCCCTTGTGTTTATTAGAACAATATTTATTTTTCATTTTGCAGGCTAGGCTATACTGATTTTCAGCTTTAAAATCTAAATTTACATCACATTCTCTGTGTGGGCAGCACCTTTTTCATAACGGATGGATGAGGGACAGATTAATTTTGAGCGAAAAAAGAAGAGGAACACCCCTCGTAATCGGGGACAGTTGACAGGTATGGGTGCATTCAGCACTTATTTAAACAATAAGGTTGAGAGGTAGAGCACAATTAACTTGATAACTGCATGGTAGGAAAGTGAGCATTTTTGACTCTCCAAATGGCTTCCTTCATGTCTGTCCACCCCCCCTCCCGATAAAAGAACACTTCAGTGCAAGAACAAGAGAGAGAGAGATACAGAAACAAAATCGGAACTGAAAGTTTCACAACTATTTCAGAGCCTTGCGGCCTCCTTATCTGTTTGCCCACTACATTTCAGTTACAAAACACAAAAGAATTGTTCAAAGAAGCAGCCAATGATTGCATAATGCTGCCTAAAGTGTTTTGGGCCAAATCTAAGTGATCAGTGCATCCAGCACTTTGCATCCTGCAAGACAAATAAATGCACATTATGCCTCTGTGTCATATATTTAAAAAAAAATATGTCATCCCCTCCCAACAGCCATATGTCTACTTGGTGTTTTATCCATTAGGTATTATGACATGGGACTGGGATAACATCAGGTAATGAAACCCTAGGTCAACAGGCAGGAGGCACAGCTGAGGGCTTGTGTCCCTATAGTTAGATTAACGGATGTAACCCAACCCATAGTGTGCCATAATGCTATTATTAAGCACCAATGTTTTCTTTGTTTTAATAAATTCTTTATTATATTTAAAAGTCCAATGTTCATTGTATGTGATGGTTTCCAGCAATTTAACCTATTCCTTTTAGAATGCTGTCAGTCCACCTCAGTTGCCAACCATTGCTTGCTAATGGATGTTAATCAATATGATTTCAGATAACTTTTAAAATAAAGTGTCTCCTTTGCATTGTAGTTTATTTTTTTTACCTCCTGTTACTCATCCAGAAATGTTTTGTAATTAAGCTATAACCTCCAAGGGACAACTGGATCATAAAAAAGTGATGCTGCAGTCCTCTCATTTCAGGCTTTGTTGTTTAGGTTTTGTCTCCGGTTCCACTACAACCCTTTTTCTCTGCAGCTTGCTGTCTGACAGTTTTGAAGCTGCATAAATGTGCAATGAATTACATTTAAGAGCAGATTCAGGAAGTGGTTTACCCGGCCCAAAGTTTCAATCATTGTCGTCTCCTCTGCAGCTCCCTTAATATTGTTCCACCTTAGTGGCACCTTAGTTTTTCTTGATTCTGCATGAGCAAAAGAGAGTCAAACTCACTCTTTTTAAGCATTTTTAATTTCCTCAACGATATAACATAAGATCTTAAAAGTCATTCAGTGGTCCTGTCACACTGTACCGTGTCTACAAAAATAGATGGCATATTTCTTTCACTTCTCAGACACCAACAGAACACTAACCCAATTTTATTGCCAATATATATGTGAAGCTGTTTGAATGAAGAAATTCCTTGACAGTTTTAACTCCCCTCACAGGCAGAAAGGGATGAAGTAAATTTCAACTATAGAGCTTGGAGTACCGGTCTGCAAAAAAGAAAAAAAAGGGGGAAAAATGAAGAAACTGTAGTATCTGTGCACATGCCTCAGGATGAACTTTAAATGGGTCTCATGTTTCAAATGTGAGAATAGCTGAACAAATTAGTTTTAAATCATCTCTCTCTCTCTACACTGTCCCTGGCTTTTTCATGGTTTTTCCAACATTTGTGTTTCCTTCACTGAAGAGGGGACAGTTGAATTACAAAACAAGGGTCATTGTGGGCACTGGGCAACTGTAGCAGCAGTTCAGAATCAGAGCTGCTCCAACCTGTTGCCCCCTAGTTCCAGTGCTGCTGCCATTGTGGTGGTCAGGAGATAGAGCCAATAGTCAGAACTATTGCAGTATGGCAGAGGGGCAAGTACTCAGGAGCGTGAGGAGACTTGGTGCCATTTATCCTGTTTATATGTGTACTGTGATTGAGGAATGGGGATCGGTGCTGGTGGTTCTGATTGTAATGCTGTTCAGTATACATGAACAGCTCATTCTGGTTCCAGAGATGTGATTAATTTTATATGTGCATCTCTGGAATACTGGCAATGGATACACAATTAATGTGAGCATGCTTGGCATGTGCCATTGTGCATTGGTACGTAAGGACTGTTGAAATGCGCATGCCTCCAGGAATGATTGGGCAACTGATGCTATTTACATGTGGAGCACATTCAGACTATACAGGCATCAATTCGTGTGAACTGCATACTCTCAAGCCACTTTGAAAAGCAACCTGGTTAGTTCACCTCTTGGGTTTACATGTATCTGTAACCCACAATTTTTTTCTTCGATCTCTGTTTTTCCAGTTCTTTAACTGGGTTACACTGCTTATGTAAACAGGGTAATTTAGGTTCAGGTGGATTGACTGTGGGAGTGCCGGCAGAGACATCAAAGTGGAGGTATGTGAGTCAGTGCTTCATGAAAAAAAAAACACTGCAGCTGCAATGATACCAAATACATTTCTGGGGACTTGCAGTGTAGTGCTGGCATTTGGGTTGGACCAACTTGCAAGGGGGTCCAACATGCATGACTCCCATCAAGGGACCACTCCTAAGGGGTCCCAAGATGTGCAAGCAATATGTATGTTAAAAGCTTGTATCAGTGTTTGTGTCAGCTGAAGCTGCTTGGAAGGGGCTTCAGTACATAGTAAAGGGCTGCCTGGTTTTAATGGATGGGCGAGCAGCTGATTCGACATGGCAGGGGGTGTTCTCTGCTTGCAGGGTGGCTATAGAAGTGGCTTGCTCTTTTGAACTACACAAACATTCCATCCAGCAAGCAGAAAAATAATTACTGTCAGCTTGGCTGATCACTGGTGTGTCACTGACAAGCCCATTGCAGCTTGAGCTGCACTGGACCCAACAATGACACACCTCTGAAGTGACATTATTGTAACAGGCAGTAATGAAAGGGGGACAAGACATTCTTCAGGTATGTTAATGAAAGAAGAAAGACCAAGGGCAGGATTGTTAGGCTAAAATGGGAAGGAGGGGAGTGTGCAGAGGGGGACATGGAGAAAGTAGCAATCCTGAACAAATATTTTTGTTCAGCATTTACAGAAGAAGGGGAAGGTGTGGGACCTCAGCTGAGGGACAGAAGCATCTATGGATGGGAGGTGGACACCAGTCCATTTACAGAGGAGAGAGTCCTAAAGGAACTCGCAAAACTAAGAGTGGACAAGGCAATGGGGGCAGACGGGATACATCCAAGAATATTAAAGAAGCTTAGAGAGTTGCTCGCAGCACCACTGACGCCCTGTTCAACAAATCACTGGAAACAGGAGTGGTTCCAGAGGACTGTAGGAGGGCAAATGTAGTCCCTTTCCACAAAAGTGGGAGCAGGGAGGAGGTTGGCAATTACAGGTCAGCCAGCCTGATCTCGGTGGTGGGGAAATTAATGGAATCACTGCTAAAGGGTAGGATTGTGGTATATTTTGAATCCAGCAGATCACAGGATCCTAGGCAGCATGGATTAACAGCAGAACGGTCATGTCAAACAAATCTGATTGATTTCATTGACTGGGTGACCATGAAATTATATCAGGGAGAGGCGGTGGATGTGACCTACCTGGATTTCAGCAAGCCCTTTGACACCGTTTCACATAGGAGGCTTGTAAATAAGCTGGGCAGCTGGGAGTACGTCCCAAGAGTAAACTGGGTCAGAAATCAGTTAAGGGATAGAACACATAGGGTGGTGGTAAATGGAGTTCATTCCAAAGAGAGGAGGGTGACCACTGGGGTTCCACAAGGATCAGTTCTGGGGCCAGTCCTCTTTAATGTTTTCATAAGTGAAAATGCAGAGGGGCTAGAAATGAAGGTATGACAAGAAGATCTGCAACAGGATTGACACTCCAGGGGGTGGAAAAAATGAGGAGGGACCTAAGTAGGCTCAAGGAGTGGTCAGAGTGTGGCAGCTAAGATTCAATGCAAAGAAGTGTAAAATAATGTATTTGGGGCATAGAAACCCAGGGGAGAAGTACATGATGGGGGGGGAGGTACTGATGACCACCAAACAGGAAAGGGATCTGGAGGTAATCATATCTGATGACCTAAAGGTGACCAAGCATTGTGAAAAGGCTGTGGGGAGAGCCAGTGCGATGCACAGGGAGTGGTATCACCAGCAGCAAAATGGAGGTGGTGATACCACTATACAAATCATTGATGAGACCCCATTTGGAGTGTTGTGTCCAGTTCTGGAGGTCACATCTCCTGAAGGATATAGACAGAGTACAGGCAGCTCAGAGAAGGGCTACAAAAATTGTGCAGGGTCTGCACCAAATGTCATATAAGGAGGGACTAGAGGACTTCAATATGTATACCCTGGAGGAGGGGAGAGAGAGGGGGATATGATAGAGACTTTCAAATACCTCATGAGCATAAATAAGGTACAAGAGGGTAGCATCTTTCAGAAAAAAAGATGTTCAAGAACAAGGGATCATGATATGAGGCTGGGGGGTAGACTCAGGGGTAGCGTGAGAAAGTATTTTTTTACAGAAAGGGTGGTGGGAGCATGGAACAGCCTCTCAGCAGAGGTGGGGGGGTTAAAATGGTAGGGGAATTCAGGAATGCATTGGATAGACACAAGGGAACCCTAGCAAAAGGAAAGAGAAGGTAAAAGCCAGAGATCAAGTAGGATCTGTGGTATTGCAGTAGGTAGGGACAATGGGCAGACCAGGTGGGTCAAGCAGTCCTTATCTGCAGTCAATTTCTCTGTTTCTATATTTCTAAGATGTTCACTTTGCATTGCACATGCCAGCCAACATAAAAAAGGCAAAAGGCTGAAGCAGAGCTTGAAATGAATATGCAATGTTTTCTATCTGCTGGGGAGCAGCTTAACCAGAGACTACAGGCAAGAGAGGCAACCACCTGAACTGGGTTCCAAGACCCCTGCTTTTGTAGAATAGCAACCAGACAGACATTAGCCAGCCCCAGAAAGCCTCCGATCAGCTGCGAGAATGGTTCTCTTGAAAGTTAGTTAGCAACCTTCAGAAGTTTTCTGTACATACCAGAACAATGATTAACAACTGGGGTTGACCCTGTAGCTTGGGGGCATGAGTATTTACCCTAAGGTATTAAGTATTGACTTGAATGTGCAACAAGGCAAAACCCAGCTGAAGACTTGCTGAGGCCCATCTGACCTCTGTATTGTGGATTACAAATAAGGCCCCCCTTTTCAGCAAGATAAAGTTGGTGTTTATTTCCAATTATGCTTATGAAAAATACAAATAGTTTTAACTGTACCAGCAAGGCCTATAACCTGCTGGCAGCAACTGCATCTTCAGTTAGGTACCCACTGCAGCTAGACAGATCTGTCCAATAATGGACTGTGGGGATTAAGTCAGGTATACCTGCTAGGGGACAGAAACTGGCAGGGGGAACGTTGTGTGGGCATTTTACTGCTTCCTGGAGTGATCATATTTTACTGCATTGCATAGAATGACAATATTCGACAGAATTGCCTAGGGTTGTAAGAATTTACTGCCTCCCCATTTGCTTCCAATTTTTGCCATTGTTCTCTTGCCTTTTTCCTCCCCCTCCCTTTAAATAAAGATGTTGGCTGAACTGTATTTTATTGTTGGTGGGGTTATTATTGCATAAAAGTGGTGGTGGGGGTGGAATTGTGTGGGTTTTGAAACTGTATTTTATTTGTTCCTTGGGGTAATAGTGAAGTATGCAGTCAGTCAGGTATCTATATTGCAACACCAGTTGGAGGCAACATATCATTGCAAGATAACTGTGCTCAGCATAGCAGTGTTACAAAAACCAAGGCCAGCTTCCTTGGAGAGTTCACAGATGGGGACCCTGTGGGTCCTGGATGGTGACTACATGTGCATCACCTTGCAGTTTTTGGCACTGAATTTTGTCTTCCAAACTTTGGACCACCTCTCTAACCATTACAGGTCCCTCTGCAAGTCCCTTAACCCCTCCTCACTGTCTACCCTACCCTACCACAAGTTAGTGTCATCTGTGACGAGACACATCCTCCTCTGTATTCCTTCATCTATGTCACTAATGAACATATTTCAACTGACTGGTTCCAGGACTAACTCCTGCGTATCCATTGTGACATTCCTCTGCCCCAATTTGAACCCATTAACCACCACCTTCTTCTGTCTCCCTGTTAACTAGGTCCTTCAGTGCTCCCAGACCTTTTAACAACTTCAGTAACCTTCTGTGTGGCACCGAGTTGAATGCCTTTCTGAAATCAAAGTAAACTAGTTACTGCTTCTCCCTTATTCACTGCCCTTGTTAATCAGTCAAAGAATACTATGGGGTTGGCCCGACAAGACCTTCGTGCCACAGACCCAGTCTGCTTACTATTCCTGGGCCCATTTCTCTCTAGGTAATCCACTAGGTCCTCTTTTTTAATTTTTTTAATTTATTCTTTATTTTTCTCCCCATAGCTGCCGCTATCAGTACTGTCCTGGCAACCTCCCAGCCCCACCCACACCTTCTCTGCCACTTACCATGGTCCTCTATCACCTCATACTTGCCACTCCAAGGTGGAGTGAGAGGGATTGGCCAAGCTCCCCCCAAACAACTCATTTTCTCTAGGTGTGTGGATGTTCGGCACATCAGGGCCCAAGAATACTAGTGTACTTCCACACTGAATGCTGCAGCTTTTACCCTGTTTGACTTCCCCTGTCATAGAGCTGCCTAGCCTGGCTCAGTGACAGGCACACGTACACGAGGTGTGGTGATGCCCCATCACATCAAAAAGCATCTCCTCCACCCTCTTCTGTTCTCTGCCTGTGTCTTCAGCCAGGATCTGTCAGGTGGCAGTTGCGTACTAGGAGAGGCAGCCCTCCCCCAAGGAAGCAATTATCCCCTGGGATGCTCAATATCCTCCCCTGGCAAGCCTTCCCACAATTCAGGCTCATTCCCAAACCCAGGTCACTGACAATCTTGAGTGGTTGTGCTCTCACTGCACTGAGAGGCCAGACCCAGTAAATCCTCTTTGTTTGACTAGTGTCTGCATACACACAAAGGAAGTAAGATGGATGGGCCTGTAATTTCTTCATTTCTCCTGGTTCCTCCCTTGTGGGGAGGAATTACACCTGTTATCCTTCAGTCTCTCAGAACTACCCCTGACCGTAGAGAGCTACTGAATAGACCTGGCAGGGATTCAGTCAGTTCCGATGCCAATTTCCAGAGTAGCCTCTGGTATATCCCAACTGGCAGTGGGGCCTTATCTATTTTCAGGTCTGCAAGCCCTTTTCTAACCATTTCTCCTGTAATTGCCACCTGCTCCAGTTCAGGGACTGCCCTTGCAGCAACCTTGATGCCACTTTCTGGTACAGACCTGCTATCCTCAACGGTAAATATTGAGCATAAGTAGCCATTTAGTGGATTTAGTGGAGCCACAAGTAGAGTGTCAGCATGGCTCAGTTGGTAGCACATCCACCTCTGGACCAGAAGGTCATGGGTTCTTGTCCCACACCAGGATAGACTTGCACCTAAAAATAGCTGGCATCTGAGTGCAGTATTGGGGGGTGCTGTACTGCTGGGATGTGCCATCCTTCGGATGAGACGTTAAACTGAGGTCCCTTCTGCCCATCTTGGTGTTGTCCTGGTGGGTGTCCAGGTGGAAGTAAAAGAACCCAGGGTACTCTTCGTAAAGAGCAGGGAACATTCCCGGTGTCCAGGCCAACATTCCCCTTCCCATAAACCAGTTCATGCAATTATCCAGGCTGTGTGTGGGTGTTGATGTGCAATATGGCCGTCACCACACATTCAGTCACTTCGCTACCAGTCTAGCATTGCTTGTAAAAGTGCTTTGAGATACTGTGTATGAAAAGTGCTATATAAATGCTGATTATTATTCTTCTTCTTCATTTAGAAGAATTACTTTCTGCTCATCATCTGCCAGTGTTACAATTCCCCCCCTCTTGGCTTTTTTTCATTCCTGATGTACCTTGAGAACTGTTTTCCCCCTCCTTTGATCTCTCCAGAATATGCAGGTCTGTTTTTGCTTTTGCATCACTGACAGCCTTCATGGCCTCCTTCATTTTTACCTGGTATTCACTCCATCCCTCATCCCCTTGTTTCTCCATGTAACTAATAAAGGTCCTTTTTTGCCTCTCACTGCCTTCCTGACCTTCTTAGAGAGCTAGGTTGGCCTCTTGTGCCTGTTACTCTTTGTTACCATTCTTAAGCATAATGTAGTGCTTTGTGAATGGCCCCTTTAATTTATCCCCACTAGCTGTGTGGAATATAAAATTCTGCTGGTGGGACGCCTGCGGAATTACCATTCCAATTTCATAGAATTTCATGGAATTTTCCCAAAAACTCCACAAATTATTTTTTCAGTTATCAGATTTAAAAATTTCTTATCCAAATGTCTCTATTGTTACAGGATTTAAAGAAACATGCAGCATGGGTACGTGCACCAAGTTTTAAGTCTCAAACTTTAAAGGGGGCTGTACTATAGGTAGCCAGACATTTTGTAAAGATCTAGATTTTAGTTATTTTAGCATGATTTTGAAAGCATTCATCAAAATGTAATACAAATGTGCATGTGTATGGGTTATTATTATGTTTACATATGTACCTAGTCTCAGATTACTAGCTTCAAAGGTGCCTGAGTTATATGCAGATAAACATTTTCATTAAATTTCACACAAAAAATAAAATGACAGACTTTGAGCACCTATAATTTTGAGGCAATGGGCTTGACAGTCAAACATTTGCCCGGGAGCAAATCCTGGGTTGTGCACGTAAACTGGGCTTTGAGCAGATTTCCTATATATTGGTGTAGTCTGATATTGAGAGTACTTGTGTCATGCAAGGGCATTTTGCACAGTCCCCTTCTGAGGTACAAATACTGCTGACGGAGACCACGACTTATCCCTGTGCAGTCTTAGCAGATGGCGGTAGAAGTACAGTGGTCCTCCCCCCACACCAGTCCCAATCCACAAAAACAGCATCCCTGGTATCCAGTGGTCCCTTCCCCCACCCGATCCCTTGCCCATTAAATATCAACATGTTCCCTGGTGTCCAGTGGTCCCTCCCCCACCTGATCCCTCACCTGGTAAATGGCAACATATTCCCAGGTGTCTAGTGGTCCCTTTCCTCATCTGCGCTCAAGTCCAATGGCCAATACATAATTTCCTGGTGTCTAGTGGTTCTCCTCCACCTGATGCTCTGCCCGCATACTAAAAGAATATTCTCCCTGGTGTCCAGTGGTCACTCCCCCCCATCCAATTCCTGTCCTTATAGTGGTGACATTGGTGCAAGTAATGCCCCCCTAAACAACACAGCCCCATCTCTGTCCCAGACTACTGGTCCCCCAAACCTCCCCAGTCTGTTCCCCATTGATGTCTAGTGGCCTCCCTCCTTCCCACAGCACTGACAGCCTACCCCCTGGTCTCCCTTACCTGACTGTTAGTGCTGCACTGCAGCAACAGTGAGCAATAAAACCCTCCACACACCACCTCAGCTGCCCACCGTCTGACAGAAGCAGGGTGTGTGCTGCTTTTTTATAGGGCACTTGTCCTATATGTAAGCAGTGCACTTCCTGCTTCTGTCAGATGGTGGGCGACCGAGGTGGTGTATGGAGGGCTGTGTTGCATGCTGTTGCTGCACCACGGGACCAATAGTCAGATAAGGGAGATGATACAAAAATTGGAGGTAGCATTCTATAAGGTGGGAGATGATATTTAATCCCGATAAATATGTCATGCTTCACCTGGGAAAAAATAACATCTTTGCATCTTACAATTTGGGTGGCTTTGTAGTAAAGGCAGTAAAAGGTGAAAGAGACTTAGAGATTATTATCCAACTGAATCTATCCATTAGAGCAAACAGCTCAGCTGCAATTGCAAAGACCAGTAAAATCCTAGGTTGCATAAAAACAAATATGATCAGTAGGCGTACATAGTCATGGTGCACCTGTATAGAGGTTTGGTGCAGCAACACTAAATTCCCCTCCTGCCTATTCCTGCATGCACAGTGTGAATTGGGTATTAGGCTTGGGAACCCTATGGTCGTATTTCCCTGCTTTTGGCAATTCAACCCTAATGGTGCATTAACAAAGTTTTTTGCAATGAATATATATCATATAGGGGCATGGTCACACCCCTATAGTTAGGGTAGAGTAGGCAGTTCAATGTTAAACTCAAAATTTTGCACTTTAATAACTTTGGAACCGTTCAACGGATTTGCACAAAATTTGGTATGTGAGGAAAAGCTCTTGATGTGGCAAGATACGTTCTGGTGGGATGTGCAGTGTCCGAGTTACAGAGAGTTGAAAAAAACATGTTTTCACCCATTGACTTTGCTGGGATTTTTCTTTGAACTTGCCTACAGGCCAGAGGGTTTGTTGTTTTGGTCTGAAATTTTCAGGGCAGAAAGGGACTACCCGACAGATGTGCCTTTTGCTAGTCTGGTGAAAAAACAATAAGCCGTTTTTAAGTTCTTGCAATTTAAAAATCTGAAAAATCATTTTTGGGCATGCTCAGTAGGCACTTTAATATCGTATGAAATGAAGTAGGAATTCTGCTTCGTATGTAAAAATTCCTACTTCATATGGCCACCATCTTGTTTTCAGTTTTGCCTGAAATTCAAATTTGGAAACCTCCCAAAATTATATTCTAGGGAGGAACTAACACATGTACCTTGCTTACTGTGACCCCCAAGTGCATTCTGCACTTTACTTCTTTGAAAATGTCCTTAAATTGTTTTTTAATTGATACTGAAAAGCTTACTTCATATCCACGTAATATGAAGTAGGATCTTACTTCATATGATGAGATACGAAGTAAGATCCTACTTCATATTACAAAAATCCCAGAACAGAACTGTCAATGCTGACATTGGGGTGCCTAATCCCCATGTCAGCACTAGATGCCAGCACACCACTATGGGACACTGGGGAGCCCACTCCCAGTGTTCTGAATAGAAGTAAAACTCTCCCACATATTTCTGACAATGGGGTGCCCAGGCCCCATGTCGGCAGTCAACCCCACCCAAGGTGGGACACTATGGAGCCCACTCCCAGTGTCCCCAGTTCTATTATACCCCCCCCACAGTCACCAGTAGTAGTAACAGGGGTGAGCCCACTACCCAGTGTCACAAAATGTTTGCTTTTTTAACTGGTATACCTGCAACAAAGAAAACAGTCCTCCGACGTCTTTTTATTTTAATCCTGTGAAAAAAGAAAACAGTCCCTTGTCGTCTCCCCCTGTCCTCCTTCCCCATCTCCACCCTCCCCCTGCACACCCACCTCCCACCTTACCCCATACTTACCTCTGGAGGTCAGGCGCTGTCATCTTTTGAGCAATGGGACATGTCTGCACTCTTCAAAGCTAAACCGCAAACTGAAAAATCAAGGTAAGCTGTGTAATGGCTGTATATGGCATTTTGAACTTTAGTTGATATCTCAGGCACTTTTTGGATTTTTTGTACCAATTTTTCAAGATGAGCCTTTTGGGACCCCACCTCATGAACACTGTCACTGTCATCTTGTTAATCAGACCCGGAAGGTGATTTCACAGTTGCTGTGCGGAATCACCTTTTGGGACTGATCAATGAAATGACAGTTCCAGTGTTCATGAGAAGAGGTCCCAAAAAGTTTATGTTGAAAATATGATTTAAAAATGTTGAAAAATGCCTGTGTTACAAGCTTGTGTTGTGCAGTTTCTACACACGTTCGTAACTATTCCACTTTTTAATATTTCCACTCCAGATTTTCATCGTTACCATTTTTTTACAACTCCTCATGAACAATACAGCTGTCATTTTTCACATCCTGCCCAAAATATGTTTCACAACTGTGGAACAGAATGGCACAGTAGCAGTGCAAAATCAACTTTTGGAAAGGATTTCACATCCTGCCCAAAACGTATTTTCACACCTGTGGTGCAGAATGGTGTGTTTGCTGTGCAAAATCAACTTTCAGGATAGAGTAATGAAATGACAGCACCAGTGTCCAAGAAGAAAGGTCCCAAAAAGCCAATGTTGCAAATTTGGTGTAAAAATGTTGAAAAATGCCTGTGTAATGAGCATGTGTTGTGCAGTTTCTACACACGCTCGTAACATTACCATTTTCTTTATATTTTCACTCCAGATTTTTAACATTGAAATTTTTTCACACCTCCTCATGATATATATATATATATATATATATACATATATATATATATATATATATACAGGATATCATATTTATATAAACAATGGGGGTGAGAGTTATTCCACTGGAATAAATGGAGATATTCTCACTGCAGTGAGATAAAATCCTGATGACATCAGTGGAGTGAGATATAATCCATTTATCCACACTCTGCTGATGCACCCCTCACTCACTAAAGCCTGCATTCTAAGTGAAACTGCTTCAGAAATCAGTTTTTCTTTCTTACTGAAGCCTGCAATTTACTTGATTAGCATTGCAAAAGACACTCACCTGTGTTCCATAGAGTTTCTGACACTCCTAGCCCATTACTGTGCTGATCTCAGCTTCAAAACAGCCTGCATTCTAAATGGAACTCCTAATCCTTCACAAAACAGATTCTCTTTCTCAGTGCTACCTGCAACAGTTTCTCTTTCTCACTGAAGCCTGCAACATACTCAATTAGCATTGCAAAACACACTCACCTGTTTGCCATTGTGTTTCTCATACTCCTAGTCCATTCTGAAAAACTCACACACACTCACACCACACACAGAAAAAGCAGAAAATACACAGAAAGAGAAAAAGAACACAGAAAAAAATATTTGTAAACCTCACACCCCCACTGTGTAAATTGCACACATGATGTGCAGATCGTGGGATATGGAAAATATTCTCAGTCCTGCAGAGTGAGAATATTTTCCATGTCTCACTCCTGCCCATCATGTATCCCCTATTGTGATATCAGGGGTGTAGCCAGGAATTTTAAACTTGTACTCAAAACTGGTGTACTGTTGCTCCCCCCCATTATGTAAACATAAACCAAAATATGTTCTGCTATGCCACACCAACAACAGGCCTGCCGCCCTTCCATTTGCCATGTCTGAGTTCAAGTAATCTGTTTCTTCCTGTAATCCTCCTTCCTTCATTTTTCTGCATGCCTGGTAAGCTGTTCTTGTTTGTGTATTTGGCTGGTGGCATCGGTGCCCCAAAGTGAACAACAAAGGCAAAAGGGCTCAGTGCGACACAGTTGCAGTGTTACTCACAATGTCCTTACGTTCTTTTTGTTGCCCCTGCCTGATTTGTTACCCCTGTCTGATTTTTTTTTTACTGTACTCTGCTGAGTGCAGTACGTATGTCTGCCGACACCCCTGTGTGAGATGGATATATATATATATATATATATATATATATATATATATCACATCACAATAGGGGTGAGTGGTAAATGAGTGAGATAAAACAGTGTATCATCCTCTGCAGTGTGATATTTTTACCCTCTGCTCTAATGTGATGATATCAGTCATTTACACACACACAGGTCACAAAAGGTCATCACTCTTTCAGGGCCCGTATCTCAGAAATGGTGCGAGATACGGACTTTTTGACAAAAAAATGCTTAGCCCCCTTGGGGGGCTAAGCAAAGAACTAGCCAGGAAAGGAATAAATCACGTTTCACACTAGGTAGCTTTCCCCTCAGCATGCAAGAAACACCTGTACTGTTACCATAGACACAAATGCAGAACTACTTCAGAGGTCTCACTGCTGCCTACAGCTAACTCAGTCAGCATTACAAAGCACACATATCCCCCCCAACTTCCAGCTCATTACTGTGATACTGTCACCTTGACTGCAGCCAGAATTCTAAACAGCACAGCTTCATAGAACAGTCTAAACTATTGCCTGCAGCTAACTCAACTACCACTGAAACACACTCTCACTTGTTCCTCAAACTCTGATTCTCAGCCATTACAATTACTGTGATACTTTCAGCTTGACTGCAGCCAGAATCCTAAAGAGCACAATTTCACAGAACACTCTGCACTCTGCCTGTGGCTAACTTTATTACCACTGAAAACAGTATCAGCTGTTCTGACATTCTGCCTCTCAGCTTACAATTACTGTGATGCTCTCAGCTTCACTGCAGCCAGACGTCTAAACAATACAGCCTCACGAAAGTATGTTTCTCACTCCTACCTAAAACTAACTCATTTAGCATTGCAAAACACACTCATGTGTCTCCCAAAGTTTATAACACTGCCAGCCCATTCAGAAAAGCTCACACACAGAATGAGCAAGCATATAAACAGGAACAGAACACAAGACAGCATAACAAATTTTCTAAAACTCTTGGCCCTATTGTATATATTGAATACATGATGACAGATTGTGTGCTATGACAAATATTGTCACTCCTGCATCGTGAGCTCTGGATATCTCACTCGTGCCTTTGGCACTCATGAGATATGCAGAGCTCACTCTGCAAGATGACAATATTTGCCATATCACACTCATGCCCATCATGTATCCCATATATATATAATAGTGGTGCGGTTGCTTACATACTGAAGTCAAAAGTTTGGACATTAATAACTTTGGACCCGTTCAACAGATTTGCCTGAAATTTGGTACACGAGTTGAGGTGCACTAGATTTCTTGATTTGCTGAATTGCGTTTCTGTCGGAGTGCTGGTCTTCATGTATGAAAGTCCTGAATAATGCAAAATTATCAATTTTTGAAGGCACCTTTTGGCATTCTTAATGTGGTCCTGCACGGCCATTGTGTGGTGTGCTGCTCTGCAAGGTGGCTTGTTTGAAAGAGCTTCGGTGGCTGAACATGCCGCTTTTTGTTTGGTGAAAAAATATTAAGGCATTCAAAAGTTATGGCACTTTTAAATTCCCATTATAAGTCAAAGGGAAAATTTATAATTATATCTTGCGATCAAACAATGGGGGGTTCTGGCCATCTGGTCTTGCCTGACAATCAAAGAATTTTCAGCCTCGCAGTTGAAGAATCTTTGTTCCTGAGGAATTTTCAAAATTCTTTGACCACGAGGTCCGCCATCTTGTTTTCAGTTTTCCAATCACACAAACACAAATATCTCAGCTCAGGGGTCACTTCTGATGTAAAACTACGATGGGTGTTACTCAGGGGACCCTGATCTATCAAGCCATGGCTTTGGTTCCATCCAAATTGGTCAAAAATAGAGTTATAAGCTTTTAACATTTTAATTTGTGGCTCGCTAATGATCTTTGATTGCGAGCCTGCAAATTCTTTGATCGTGAGATTCTTTGATCGCGATCTTGCATTGTGACCTAAAACACTAATATCTCAGCTCAGGGGTGGGCTAGGGACACAAATGAGGACTTGTTTTGCTCAGAAGGGTCCGTCCTGTCGAATCATGCCATTGGTTTGGTTCAAATCAGTGAATAAATCACGTTTCACACTTTTTTATTCTTTGATCATGAGGCTGCAAATTCTTTGATCGTGAGGCTGCAAATTCTTTGATAGTGAGATTCTTTGATCATGATCTTGCATCATGAGCGAGGGACGAGATGGCCAAATTTAAAAATCATTTTTCTCAGCCCATGGGTGCCCTAGGAAGTCAAATGAGGGTGGGCTTTACTCAGGGAGCTTCGTTCTGTCAAATCACGGTGGTGGTTAACTGCAATTCCTCCAATTTTTTGATTTATTACATTTTTTATTCTTTGTTTGTGAGCTTGTAAATTCTTTGATCGCGAGGTTGCAAATTCTTTACTAGTGAGATTCTTTGACCGTGATCTTGCATCGCCAGCGAGGGATAAGATGGCCCAATTTAAAATTCAATTTTCTTAGCCCAGGGGGTGTCCTAGGAAGTCAAATGAGGATGGGTTTTACTCAGGGGGCTTTGTTCTGTTGAACCATGGTGATGGTTTACTGCAATTGCTTCTATTTTTTGAATTATTAAATTTTTTATTCTTTGTTTGTGAGCCTGCAAATTCTTTGATCGTGAGGCTGCAAATTCTTTGATCGTGAGATTCTTTGATCGTGATCTTTGATAGTAAAATAGGGACAAGATGGCCAGATTTCTTGTAATGGAATAGACAGGGAAATTTTGCCAATCTTTGACATTGAATATCTCAGAAATGGTTTGGTCTTTTTACTTGAAATTTGGAGGGAAGAAAGGCAACATCCCACAGATGTGCCTTTTAGTGGATACATGGCAGCAAAGTTATGGCACTATGAAGTTGGCACTTTTTCCCATAGGATAAAATTATGGTGTCCGCCATATTACAGGAATTCTTTGCTGCTCTGCTGGAAAATAACGGTTTGGTCTTTTGGGCTGAAATTTGGAGGAAAGAAAGCCAACATCTTACAAATGTGCCTTTTCGTGGTTTGGAGAAAAAATATTACAGGGTGGAAAAGTGACAGCACTCTGAAGTTGACGATTTGTCCCATAGGATAACATTATGGCATCCATCGTGTCTTTCAGGGCCTGTATCTCAGAAACGGTGCGAGATACGGACTTTTTGGCAAAAAAATGCTTAGCCTCCCCCAACTATGGGGCTAAGCAAAGAACTAGCCAGAAAAGTAATAATTCGTACAAAATTTAAATTTTTTTCCTACATCATACGGTTCCTGAGATATGAGCAATTTAGTATCCAAGTAGTACTTTTCTGCTCTGAAGTCAATTATAATGCATACATTCTTTGTTTTCAATTAGTTTTTTTTAATGCAGTTTTTGGGGAAAAGAAGGGTGCACCCTTTTGTTACTGTGACAGCTAGCATTTCCAGTTGCGCTTCTGTTACCATTCGAATCACCGTTCCCATCTAAGCCACCGTGTGTGTAACGGTTTGCGTTTTCATATGCGCTTGCATTTCTGTTTCTGTTGTCTTTACTGTTGCTGTTACTGTTACCATTTACGTTTACTATTGCGGTACCATGACCTTATGTGTAACAGTTTGCATTTTCGTATGCGCTTACGTTTCTGTTTTTATTGGCTTTATTGTTGCTGTTACCATAACCATTTGCATTTACAACTGTGGTTCCATGAGTGTGCATTACAGTTTGCATTTTCATATGTGCTTGCATTTCTGTTTACTTGGGTGTTATTGCTGGTGTTACTGTTACCATTTGCATTTACAATTGTGATACCATGAATGTGTGTGTGTTACTAGTTGAGTTCTGTATGCACTTCTGTTTGATGTCTCCGTTTACGTAACTGTTTGGTTCGGGTTCACTTTACGCTTGTGTTTCTAGTAACGTTTGCTTTGCCATTTACATTTGCTTTGCCATGTGCATTACTGTTGCCACTTGTGTTTGCAGTTCCTGTTACTGTGTAACAAGATATCATGTGGTGGGAGCGCGGGGCCACCACTGCAATCCTTTCATCATTTAGCATCCTCATTCTCAAAAAGAAGGGGAAATTAGAGCAAAAAAACTCAGTTTAATACATCAGTTAGGGTTGTTCCACAGCAAAAAAAAGCTAGGAAATTCGGGGTTAGGGTTGAAAGCCCCCCTTTGGACCCCTCAGCCCACCCCGCAACTGGCATCAGGGTTTGCGTTGGGGTCATCGGTCCTAACTCTCACCCCATTCTCCTATACCTCAGCTTCTTTACACATGTGATGGGGTGAGAGCTAGGGCCAAAGACGCCAATGCACACCCCGATGCTGGTTGGGGGGTTGGCTGGGGTCCAAGGGGCTTTCAACCCCAACCCTGAATTTCCTAGCTTTTTTTTGCTGTGGAACAACCTAACTCATGCATTAAATGGAGTTTCTTGGCTTTTAATGTATATATATATATATATATATATATATATATATATATATATATATATACACACACACACACACACACTGTATATATATATATATATATATATATATATATATTATATATATATATTAGAGAAAAAAACTCCATTTAATGCATTAGTTAGGGTTGTTCCACACTGACAAAAGTGAAGAAAATTAGGTGTTAGGGATGAAAGACCCCCTTAGCCCCCCTCTCATGCCCCAACCCCGCATCCAGTGCGCATTACGGTTGTCGGCCATAACTCTCACCCCATCACATGTGTAAAGAAGCAGCTGGCAGGAGAATGGGGTGAGAGTTGGGACTGACAACCTAATCGCACCCCAATGCTGGTTGGGGGTGTGTGGGGGGCAACTGCTACACGATCTCTGAATGCGATTAAATCAACAGGTTTTTTTGCCTCTATATATATATATATTTAGGTGTGTGGACAGTATTCGAGAGACTTGGTGTACTTAAAATAAAGTCTGTATTTTACTCATAATTTATTAAAAATACAGAATTTGCACTCTGTACTTTTGCCAATATAGTCAATAGTGTGCATAAAAAAAGGTTGTATATATTTTTATTTTATTGTGGCAACATTTTAATGAAAATAACCTTTAAAAAGACAGCCATTTTGTGACATGGCTGTGCTACACATCTTGGTGACCATTAAATTTACTGTATGTAAAGCACAATACTAAAGTTGTCTTTATTAGTGGACAGAGTGGATGTGTAACTGTCCCCCAGTGATTATTGATTTTATGTAGATGTAATTACATTTACATGACACCACATGTAATTTATTACTTTCGTACATTACTGTGGTGTCTTACATAGCTGCATAATTTATTTTTGTTTTATACATTTCTTTATTTGTTTTTCAAACTTTAGACAGACATACCTATAACTGGATGAACCAGGGTACACAATCCCAAACTGACTGTGTAAACTATGTACAAAACACCTATATACCTACACAGCTAGTGGGACCATCCTCCATAGCAATGATATATTCCTATAGCATCTGTATCTTAGGGTAACAGGATCAGCAAATAAACTTAATCAACATAGGTGTAACCCCTATAACATAAATCCTGTTACCCACTAAAGGTATCAAACCAGAGCCTCAACCTAAGTAGCAGTCCACCCAGGAGGTGGCTCCCTGCTGTGTCCCCTGGAAAGAAAGAGAGTCCCCATCCCCCTAGCAGACCAAGACCTTCATCCTATTATCCTTGTACTTAAACCACCTCACCCCAAGAAAAAGAAGCACATAATATAGCTGTTTAGACCAACGTAGTTCCATATAAGACTGTATCTCACTCCAATATAACTTTCTCCTGCTAATCACAACCCGACAGACAGGCCTGTGTTTGGGTATTTCTAACCTGCAGTGAATAAATCACCTCTAGTGTCGACAGTCTTTTAGCATATAGCCCTTTTCTACCCTCTGAGTAAAGATGCCTCTTTATTCTACCCAAAGCCCCAATAAGGTCTCTCACCCATTGGTCATAAGCATACACATGGTCATCTTTCCAATGTTGTAGTAATAAGGATTTGACAATCACTGTCATCAAAGAGAGATGGTATTTGGGTGTGGCACTTGAGATCTGTGAGAGGTCACCTGAGATACAAATTTCCAGAAGTATAAATTCTGAATAATTGAACAAATGGTCCATATACTGTTTAATTTCAACCCAGAGAGGTGATATTTTACTACATTCCCACAACACATGCAGGAGGTCACCTATTCCTCTTCACATCTAAAACACAGGTCTGTCTGTCTAAGGTGTCTATCGTATAGTTTCACAGGGGTAAAATACATATTAGAGACAATAAAAAAATTGCATAATCTTGTATTTGGGTATAGGTATATATTTATTACTCTTCCAGATATTATCCCAGGCAAGGCTCACGGGGGGCCAACGTTCTGTCCCAATATGAAACCTTTATAGGAGAGTTCAGGCTAAGATAGCCCAGAAACACTTTATGTACTTTTGAAAGAGAGTTAGATGTAGGATTGACTTCCTTTAAATTGTCCCAAGTGAACGGATTGTCCGAGGGGTTCCCAAGCCTTCTCCATACCCCCTCCAGCATTTGTGTGAGTTGCAACCATCTGAAAAAATACATTTCTTCACACCGGACAGGGAGAGCCACCCTTTTGTCTTTGATAACATCCTTTAGTTTCAGACCCAACAGCTGATCAGCCCAGCATTTATTGATTACCTGACCCCCAATTATTAAATTAGGGTTACCTAGCACAGGTTGGTCTCGGGTCTTCATTTGGTTCTTTCTCTGGGCAGGAGTAAGAAATGACCACCAGGCCCTTGCCGATTTAGCAATTGGATTCCAGGATACTCTTTTAAGGCCTTTCTCTAACTTAGCAAAAAGCAACGCCTCTGGAGAGAGGCCGGAATCATTTAACATTTGCCTCTCTATTTGCAGCCAGGTTGGTATATAGGTCTCCCCTTCCACATTTTGAACCCATCGAATCATAAGACCCAGCAGCCCCACCACATAGTATAAATGAAGATCGGGCAATTTAACCCCCCCCCCCCCAAGGCTTGCGGTAGGCACAGGATACTATGCTTTTTCCTGGGAGGCTTAGAATTCCATAGAAATTCAAAGAGCAGCTTCCTAATTGTAATTAACCAGGTTTTGGAAATGTTATATGGGGCTAAATATACTGGATATAATAACCTAGGCAATAGGTTCATTTTAATAAGTCCCAGTCTAGCTGCAAAGTTCAGAGGAAGCTTATTCCATCTGAGTATGTCCCCTCTAATTTCTGACAGGACCCCATCCATATTTGTTGCAGCACCATCATGCATACTAGCTGTAATCCATATGCCCAGGTATTTAATCCTGTCTGTCGCCCATTGTAATTGCAGTGGTGCAAAATCTGCCCTGCAGACAAGCGGCGTCAGAGGAAGAATCTGAGTCTTAGTCAAATTTAGTTTATAATTCGAGACTTTAGAGAATCGCCCAATTATATCAACTATTCTTTCAAAACTTGATGCCGGATCCTGTAAGTGGAGAAGTATATCATCTGCAAAGATTGAAAATTTTAGCTCCCTCCCCACTATTGTAATTCCCTTTATATGACATCCATATTAATAGCTTTCAACAGGGGTTCCAGGTATATGTCAAACAATATCGGAGAGAGGGGGCATCCTTGTCGGGTCCCATTTTCTAACTGAATCTCTTGGGAAACATAGCCATTACACAATACTCTGGATGTAGGAGCTGTATATAAGTTTTTGATACCTCTGAGAAGGCCCTCTGGAAAACCCATCTTCTCCAGTGTAGCAAAAAGAAAAGGATGGGAGACCCTGTCAAAGGCCTTCTCCGCATCTAAAGATATCAAAACTAGGGATAGTTGGGAATCCAGCGCATAACTGAGTATGTGGTGTAATTTTCTAAGGGCATCATGCACCCCCCCCCCAACCAGCATAAATCCCACTTGCTCTTGACTAATTAAAATTGGGGCAATGCTCAAAATTCTATTAGCCAAAATCCTCGTAAGGATCTTAATATCTTGATTCATCAAGGCTATAGGCCTATAACTGCCAGGTAAGTCCTTAGGCTTGTCTGGTTTTGGAACAAGTGTAATATATGCCTGGTATAAAGGAGGGTGACACACCCCCTTTTTGCATTATAGTACTAAAAATATCCTGAAGTATGGGAAGTATGGTATGGAGATGTGCCTGATAAAACTTAGCCATAAGTCCATCTGGCCCCGGAATTTTACCAGAGGGCAGAGATTGCAACACTGCGATTATCTCAGATGTTCTTATGGGAGCCGCTAACTCCCTGGCCTGTGCTAAGTCTAGGACTGGTAGCAGAATTCCCTCCAGAAATGTTCTGATTTCCTCCTCTCCAGCAAGGTTTCTTGCCTGATATATTTCTTTGAAATAGGACGCAAAGGTGTCCACCATTTTCTGAGGGTCTGTTAAAAGTTTTCCAGCATACTGTATAGAGGTGATTGTTCTAGTGGCTTCCCATTCCTTAACTCTAGCTGTTAGAACACGACCAGGCATGTCTCCCTGCATTAACATAGAAACATAGACTTTGATGGCAGATAAGGACCACTTGGCCCACCCAGTCTGCCCATTTCCCTACCTACTGGATAAGCTGCAGATTCTAGTTAACCAACAGCCTACTTCCTGCCACCCCCCCACTACAATTGCCTTGTGTCTGTCCCATGCATGTTTGAATTCCCCCACTGTTTTAGCCCCAACAACCTCCCCAGGAAAGCAGTTCCACGCATCCACCACTCTCTCCGTGAAAAAAGATTTCCTCACATTACCTCTGAGCTGTCCCCCCTCTATCTTTAAATTGTGTCCCCTTATTCTTACACATCTCTTTTTCTGAAAGATGCTACCCTCCTGAATTTTGTTGATTCCCTTGAGGTACTTGAACATTTCTATCATGCCCCCCCCCCGTCCCTCCTTTCATCAAGGGTATACATATTAAGCTCTCTCAGTTTTTCTTCATATGATTTCTGATGCAGACCCTGCACCATTTTAGTTGCCCTCCTCTGGACTGCTTCCATCCTGTCTATGTCCTTGCGTAGATGAGGTCTCCAAAACTGCACACAGTACTCCAGATAGGGTCTCACCAACTGTCTGTACAGAGGGATAACCACTTCCCTTTTTCTACTTGTGATGCTCCTTCCTATGCATCCCAGTATCCCCCTGGCTCTCCTCACTGACTTCTCACATTGCTTACCCACCTTTAGATCATCCGATATGACTACCCCAAGTCCCGTTCCATTTTGTTGTTGTTAGTACCTCCCTGCTATTGTGTACTCTTCTCCGGGTTTTGTTTCCCAGGTGCATTACTTTGCACTTCTTTGCATTGAATCTAAGTTGCCATATGTCTGACCATTCCTCCAACCTTTCCAAGTCCTTCTCATCCTTTCTACCCTCCTTGTGTATCAACTCTGTTACAGATCTTTGTATCATCTGCAGAGAGCATACCTTTCCTCAGACCCTCTGCAATGTCACCTATAAAGATGTTAAAGAGGACTGGACACAGTACTGAGCCCTGAGTACTCCACTAGTGACCCCCTTTCTTGAATGTGTGTGCCACTCACTATTACCTTCTGTGTCCTGTTGTGCAGCCAGTTTGCAACCCAGGCTACCACCCTGGGACCTACTCCCAAGCTGGCTAACTTGATTATTAATCTTTTGTGCGGGACTGTGTCAAATGCCTTGCTAAAGTCTAGGTAGGCCATATCCACAGCCCCTCCCTGGTCTATTACTTTGGTCACTCAGTCAAAGAAATCTATTAGATTCATCTGTCATGACTTTCCTGCTGTAAATCCATGCTGCTTTGGGTCCTGTGCTCCGCTGGCCTCTAGGTACTAAATAATTCTTTCTTTCAGAAGTGATTCCATCATTTTCCCCACCACTGAGGTCAAACTTACAGGTCTGTAGTTTCCTACTTCTGCCTTGCTCCCACTTTTGTGAAGGGGAATCACATCTGCCCTCCTCCAGTCCTCAGGTACCACCCCATCCTCCCATGATTTGTTAAAAAGTGTAGTCAGTGGTGTCACTGGGTCCTCCCTTAGTTCTTTTAGGATTCTGGGGTGAATCCCAACAGGCCCCATTGCTTTGTCCACCTTCAGTTTTAGGAGTTCTTTCAGGACTCTTTCTTCTCTAAATGGACTGGTGTCAACCCCCCTACCCAGAGTGCTTCTATTGTCTGTTTTAGGTAACTCCTCCTCATCTTCTTTTGTGAATACTGAACAAAAGTATTAATTCAGTATCTCTGCCTTTTCACTGTCTCCTCTGCCCACCTCCCCTCTCCTTATTAATCTTCACTATTCCCCTTAACCTTTCTATGCTCCCTAATGTACCTATAAAAGGTTTTATCCCCCTTCTTAACTGACTTGGCTATTTTTTCTCAGTTTGGGCTTTTGCTATTCTGACTGCCTTCCCACTTCTTTCTGCTTTAATTGATACAGTTCCTGTATTGCTCCTCTGTGATGCCTTATACTTTTTGAATACAGCCTTTTTTTCCTTAACCTTCCCTGCCACCTCTTTTGAGAACCATAGTGGTTTTTTACTCCGCTTTGTTTTCTTTATCTGTTTCACACAAAGGCTTGTTGCCTCTATGATGGCAGTTTTGATTTTTCTCCATTGTTCTTCCAACCCTCCTTTTTGTCCATTTGCCAGTGTATTCCTCAGGTATTCATCCATTCTGCCAAAGTGAGCCATTCTAAAGTTCAGTATGCTTGTTTTTGTATGGCTTGTTTCCATGGTTGTACTTATTGTGAAGCACACTGTGCAGTGGTCGCTTGTTCCCAGATGTCTACCGACTTCTAAATTTGTGATCCTCTCTCCATTTGAGAGTACCAGGTCTAGTATTGCTTCCTCCCGAGTGTGTTCCAACACTAGCTGTCTAAGGCCTGCCCCCTGCAGGGCATCGAGAATGACCCTGCTCTTGGATGTGGCTTCAGTACATGTCATCCAGTTAACATCTGGCATATTCAGGTCCCCCATTAACAGTATCACCCCTTTTTCAACCATTTTGAGAATGTCCTCTATCATTTTCTAGTCCATTTCCTCCACTTGAGATGGGGGTCTGTATACAACCCCTGTGCGGATTGTGATGCCATTCCCTGTCTCCAAGGAGACCCAGAGTGCCTCTTGTCCTCCCCCTTTACTTTTTAGTTCTGTAGCTTTGATCCCTTCCCTTATGTATAGAGCTACTCCACCTCCTCTTTTCCCCTCCCTGTCCCTTCTGTAGACTGTGTACCCCGGTATGTTGACATCCCAGTCACAGTTCCCTGTGTACCATGTTTCTGTGACTGCCACAATATCCAAGTGTTCATCTTCCATCAAGGCTACTAGCTCAGGAAGCTTGTTTCCCAGACTATGGACATTGGTACTCACTGCCCTCCATTTAATGTTGGTTTTATCCTTTTTTCCCCCATGCCTGCTCTTTTTGCCCTTGTCAATTTTTCCATTTACCCCTGTCCTGCCCTCTGTTGAGTACTGTACCTGAGTTTTTACCTTACTACCCATCATGTTTTGTGGGGGGAGGCTTGAAATTTCCTGCCTCTTATTAGCACCTCCCCCCATGGCCAGTTTAAAAGCTTGCCAAGCAAGCATTTAAACCTGTCACTTAGGATCTTGGTTCTCTTCATGGACAGATGCAGACCATCGTGCCAGTATAAACCTTTATCTCCAGGTGTGACCCCAGTCCCCAATGAAGCCAAAGCCCTGTGCTCTGCACCAGTTTTGCAACCATTCATTAAACTGCATGGTGTGTAGTTCCCTAGCCTCACCCCTGCCATGGACTGGCAGCACCTCTGAGAAGGTAACTGTGCTTGCTACCTCTCTGAGGCCCCTCCCCAACTCCACAATTTCATCCTGCACTGCACTGATCCCATGCCTAGCTAGGTCATTTGTCCCAAGGTGGACAATGATATCTAGTTCCCTCTCCTGTGATGCTGCTTAGGCAATCCTGAGGATTCGCTTCTTGTCCCTCCAAGCCATGGCACCAGGCAGGCACCTTACTTCCCTCTCCTCTCCCTTCCCCAGGTCTACCCCTCTAACAGCTGAGTCCCCTATCAGAAGCGGTTTCCTTCCCCTGTGGTGTCCCTTGCCACCCTTCTGTGGGTCTCCCTTGTGGGTGTCCTCAGCATTCTTCTTGGTCTCCACTGAAGGTGCCATCATAGAGGAACCTTGCTCTGCCAGACTGACATATGGTTTGTGTAGAGGTACAACTAGGGGGCTTCGCCTCTGTTCCACCACCCGTACCCTCTCAGAACCCCCTGTGGTCCACCTGCTCTTTATACTTGGCAGCCTCTGTGGCAGTGGTGCTCTTTGGGTGGGGGAGGCCTCCTTAGTCCTTGCCAGTTCAGCCTGGAGGTGGGCTACCTCCTCCCTCAGAGCTGACAGTTGCCTGCAAATAGGACAGCAATGCAGTTTCCAGACTGTCTCCCAGAAAACTGCTGCCCCACAGCCAGTGCATTGCACCACTCCCCACATGTCCCTCTCCCTTATAATATACAATATGTAATATATATATATATTTTTTTTATCTTCCTATGTGTGGTGTGTTCTTACCCTTTATGCACTGTGCTGGGTTAGTAAGAATATGACAGTTCTGCCCCAAGACCTGTTGAGGAAGTGATGTCAGAACCTTGGCTATAAAGGAAACGTCACGCCTGGGGGGGGGGGTGCGGCAAGGGTGGGTGGTAGTCCACAACCACTGGTGACTGTTAGAAACAATCAAATACACCACTGCTCCACCACCCTGGTGAGTACTGCACTTTATAGTAATTCAGCTAATCTCCAGTAACTGATTTGTCAACTATTTAAAAGTAATTTGATGCAAACTGTTACAGAATACTAGTAGACAGTCCAGATAGCCACAAAGGAAAATCAAATATGCAGTTATTTCAACCCTTCTGAAGTTGCTCACAAGATAAGTAGTTTTGAAAACCCCCTTCTTGATTTAAAAATGAAATTAAACACAAAGCAATACCAATGTAAGACTGTAAAGATTTTAGATATTTAGCTTGAATCTTTTCTAACCAGAATTCTACTTTACCAAACAGGATGTCTGCCATTTCCCCTCTTAGACTTTTAAGCTCAGCATCTATTTCCCTGGAGGACCCTTCCAATGGAGTCAGTGATTCAATTGCCCCCAAAATGAACTCCTATTTTGCACATCTCATTTTATTTCTCTGTGCTGCAAACCCCTGTGCAACCCCCGCATACAATACCTTACAAGTTGGCCACGGCAAGTTTTTATTCTGAAGAGTAGGCAGCTGCTGCTGAATGATCTCTAGAATGGCTGCCTCTAGTTTATTCCAGACTGAGATCTCTGTCAATAGGGAATCATTCAGCCTCCACCTATATGGTCTATAATTTATTTTGTGTATTCTGCCTTTATGCTTTGAGGTTTTTTTTTCAGTGTCAGTTCACATTGCTTAATGTATTTCCCCTGCACAAATCTGCAATCTTAATGCAGTGGTACATACCGCCTGCTAAGAGCAGCAGCATCAAAAGCTTTGGCTCTTGCTGTCATGTCCATGTTACCCACATGGATGATGATGATGCTGATATTGGTACAAATAGCCAGGACCTAAAGGTGACATGAGGCATTCAGATTTGGTACTCCAGCTCAAAGCAAAACTGTTCTCCTCCCGCTGCTTCTCCCATTTACTATTCTTAAAAGTAGGTGGAATGAAGCATTGTCCATTTTAAATCTGGTGTGCTGCACAGGAGTTTGGATGGATCTCAGAGGTGTCCAGTCACTAGAAAATATGATCTTCAGCATTCTGCTACAAAACAGCAGGTTAAAATTCTAGGAGGCATATTAAATGGTGACTGGCTAAAGTGCAGCAGTTATTCTGTGTCATTTTGGGGGCAGAGAAAGTAAAGTATTCACCTTAAGACTTCATGATCCTGCTGTTTGTGAAGGCCCCCTCTTCAAAATAGAGGATGACTGGATTAGTGGGCTGTGCAGCAGAATTAGTATATTTTAAAGTTTTGTTTGGGATGTATATCAGCAGAACTTTCCTCTGGTTCTAGCACTGTGTAAATGAGGCATATTAAATAGTATAGTTTAAAGTTTTTTATGGAAGTATATCAGCAGAACTTTCTTCTGGTGCAGTTAGTGTTTAAATGGGGCATTTTAAATAGTATATTTTAAAGTTTTGTTTGGGAAGTATATCAGCCGAACTTTCCTCTGGTGCTGGCACTGTTTAAATAGATCATATTAAATACTATCTGGCTATAGTGCAGCAGTTGTGTTCTATCATCTTTGAGGGCAGAAACATTAAATTAGTGTGTTCTGTCATGGCCCTGCTGTTTGTGAAGGGCCCCTCTTTAAAATGGGGCTAAGCATATATGTGACCAGTCTAATCAAACAGAGTTTTGTTTGAGATTTATAGTTTTTTGTTTACAATCCATCAAGCTGGTTTTCATTGTATAATATGATTTTTTCAGAATATTGCTAATATTGGTGAACTTTCCCCTGGTGATGACTTTAATCATGTTGAAATGGGGAAAAAAACAACACCTGTGGTGTTCCTAATGGTAAATTATGAGAATGTGTATTTGTTGAATGAATGCTGCACCTGTTGATGTGATGATGGCTCTATTTTAGAAGTGTGTATGTGGAATGAATATAAAAGCCGCACTCTTAAAATGTTTTAAATAAAAATAAAAATAAATGCAATTTGTGAGAGATGCTTGTAATGTTTGGAAAGAAGGGATGATGCTGGCTCCAGTTAAGGTAGGTTTGTGCGTGTGTGTGTGTGTGTGTGTGTGTGTGTGTGTGTGTGTGTGTGCGTGTGTGTGTGTGTATGTGTGTGTGTGTGTATTATATTATTTTAAAATGATAAAGTTGCCTTTCTTGATGTAAGATGATAGAGGAGCATCATTGCATTGGCATACTGAACTAGGGGATCAGGTGTGAGTGGTGGCATAATATATTGGAACTGTTTGAAATAAAAAAACTACAGCAATGGGACCTACCTCAAAAATGCTTCTTATGTTATTGGTCAGTTTATTTGAGGTTATGGGGGGTTACCATGTGTAGGAATGAGACTGCTTCTAAACTAGACATCAAGTGGTGGCACAGTATGTTGGAACTGTTTAAAAATAAAAGAATACAGCATTTGGGCCTACCTAAAAATGGCTGCTCATGGCATGGGGGGTACCATGTGTAATAACTGGGTCATTGCCTGGGTGTACTAGTGCCTGTAGGGCAACATCATTGTTTTGGATTCATCTGGCAAAAACATTTTCCTGATTTATTTATAATAAGACTGTTTTTAAATTAGATGTCAAGTGATGCCACAATATGTTGGAACTGTTTAAAAATTAAAAAAAAATACAGCACTTGGGCTTACCTCAGAAAGGCTGCTCATGGTATTGCTTAGTACATTCAGGGGTATGGGAGGGACACCATATGTAGTACTGGAATCTGTCATTGCCTGGGTGTACTAGTGCCTGTTGGGCAACATCAGTGGTTTTGATTCATCTGCCAAAAACATTTAGCAGATTTATTTATAATGAGACTGCCTATAAATTAAATGTCAAGTGTCGGCATAATATCTTGGAACTGTTTGAAAATAAAAAATACATCACCTGGGCCTGACTCAAGCAGTTTGGATGTGGCATTCTATGTGCAGTACAAGAACCCTGTAGTAGCGGTGTCCCTGTGATGCACATGGTGGTGAGCACAGTCTAGGCCTGTGTGATATGTTGGCATCATTTTCCTCATAATGGCTGGCACTGGGTTGCCAGGGGACACCATGAAGTGCCTGCATATATAGTTATCAATACCAAACAGCTTGCCTGGGTGCTTTCTGGTTGGTAACTGTGGTTGGGCCTGCCTTCAGTTTGACTCTGTGGTGATACAGTGATGTCAAAATGACCCCTGATGTGGCTCAGGCCCACTGTGTAACATCCAGCGGTCTCTTATCTTGCCTTTGCTTGTTCATGGGGAACATTGGTGTATTGTTTTGACTTGCAGAGTAGTTTGGATGTGGCATTCCACATGCAGAATAAGAAACCTGCTGCAGTGGCATCCCTGTGATGCACATGGTGGTGAGCTTAGGGTGGGCATGTGTGATATTTTGGCATCATTTTCCCTTCAAAGGCTGGCATGGGGTTGCCAGGGAGCATCATGTGGCACCCTCATCTATAGTTGTCAGTACTAAACAACTTGTCCGGATGCTTTCTGGATGTTTACTGTGGGCCTTTCCTCAGTCTGGTGCTGTGGAGCTACAGTGATGTCAAAATGGCCCCTGTTGTGGCATGGTACTTATCAATGTGTATTGGCTGTTGGGTTGATAATAAGCCATTAATAAAAGTTGTACCATGTATTTCACATGTTGCATTGCTACTGTGGTGTCCCCATTACCCACAGTAGTTTTATGCAACAGAGATGATCACATAATACATCAAGCGCAACCAAGTGATTTGTTCATGTTTATCTTTCTACTTAATGCCCAGCTTAAGTGTGAAAGGCATGTAGACTGGACATAAACAGTATAAGCAGGAAGTAATGAAACTTTGGTAGCCTCCTATTTGTATTTTTGGTACTGTCTACATTAGAGGATAGATAGCAACACATAGGTATGGAAGAACATCAAATCATTAGATGTTGCAAATGAATACACTTAAATAGAGGACAGAGACACTGAATTTGAAAATGTTATTTATTACTAGAAATGGGAAATAATGCATAATGGACACCGAGTTACCCACGAAAGTAGTTTCCATGTCATAACTAACTGTGCCATTTTTTAAAACTTAGAAATACTGAACTATCTTTATATTTTGTATTATGCAACTACCACATATACACATTAAAATTAAGGTTGAGTCATGCCTAATTGTAAAACTTATTTTGAGCATATGAATGTCACACTTTGTGTCTTGAATACTGTCCACACAGCTATATATATATATATATACTGTATATGTACACAATAGGTGTGAGTGATAAATGAGTAAGATAGAACAGTGTATCATCCACTGCAGTGTGATATTTTTAACCTCTGCTCTACTGTGATGATACCAGCCATTTACACACACAGGTCACACAAGGGTCACTGATATCATCATTCTAGGCAACTTTCCCCTCAGCATGCAAGAAACACCTGTGCTGTTACCATAGACAGAAATGCAGAACTACATGAGAGGTTTCACTGATGCCTGCAGCTAACTCAGTTAGCATTACAAAACACATGCCTATTCCCCAATCTAACTTCCAGCTCATTACTGTGATACTCTCAGCTTGACTGCAGCCAGAATTCTAAAGAGCACAGCTTTACAGAACACTCTGTACCTCACTGCTGTCTGCAGCTAACTCAATTACCACTAAAAAGTCTCAGCTGTTTCTGACACTCTCTCAGCCCATTACCATTACTGTGATACTCTCAGCTTGACTGCAGCCAGACTTCTAAACAATACAACTTCACGAAATAGTCTGTTTCTCACTCCTATCTAAAACTAACTCATTTAGCATTGCAAAACACACTTATCTGTCTCCCAGAGTTTGTAATGTTGCCAGTCCATTCAGAAAAACTCACATACAAAATGAGCAAACCAAACAGAACACAAGACAGCATGACAATACTTCTAAAACTCCTGGCCCTATTGTATAAATCGAATACATGATGTGCAGATCGTGCGCAATGGCAAATATTGTCACTCCTGCATCGTGAGCTCTGGATATCTCACTCGTGCCTTTGGCACTCGTGAGAAATGCAGATCTCACTCTGCAGGAATGACAATATTTGCCATATCACACTCATGCCCATCATGTATCATATATATATATATATATATATATATGTGGGATATGCGATGGGGAACTGTGTGATACATGATTTATCTGCACAAGGGCAGTCTGACCTCAGGTAACCTCACAAGTGGCGTAGGCCATGAGTGATGTGCCCGAGGTCAAATTGCCCAAGTGCAGATAAATTATATATCACATTAGCTCCATATCACATATTTCATTTATGCAATAGGGACACATTTTATGAGTTTGATTTAGAAAAAGCTTAAATGTTTTTAAAAAGTATTATTTGTTTATTTCAGTGGGTTTATTTGGTGCTTTTCCAGGTTAGTACACCTTTGTGAAGGTGGTTCAAAAGAATGCACCAATCAGCAATGACGTTTATTATGTGAACATCCTTGCCGATTGGTGGAGACTGCAGTATTTTGAAAAAATTTAAAGCCAGATGGCAGTAGTAGCTAGTGAGGGAAAGCTAACGTGTTCTCACTGTGTAGAAGGATTTGAAATAAGTTGTCGAGTACCATTAGGCATTGCAGTATTGAATTGTTTTTTAGTCAAATCGAGTGATGCTCACATTACAGAGTATGTGGGAGAAGTGAATATCTGGTGAATACTGTCATGACGCTTTGTCAGAAGGAGCGCGGAGTTAACCGGGTGACAGGCTAAAAGACTGGAGGATTGCAGCTGGTGTTGTGGCAGTTAAAAAGGAGCTGTGAAGTTATTTTTAAGGTACATTTTATTTAAAGGGCCTGTCTGTGTTCAGAAACTGCTTCAGGGGTCTTGTGGTGCTGAGGACAATGAAGAGTTGGGAGCAGTGAAGTACAAGTGACAGGAGCAAGAGATTGAAAGGAGTGAGTGGGCCAGTGAGAGAGAAAGACAATTTAACAAGAGCTGTAATTAATAAAAAATGTTTGTAAATGGCCTCTGCACAAAATAAATTATATGATCTAATTTAGTAGTGGCAGAAGCAATATTTCTGTGGTCAGTGATGATGTGTGAAGGAGTGACTGCTTATGAATTGGTGGCTGCTGTGGGTAAAAATAAAAACATCTTTTACTGTACGTTGGGTGTTTATTTGTAGTTTTTTTAAGGGTAGGGTAGGGTTGTGGGGACTGGCTGTGCTGTGCTACTGTCCTCAAAGTGGCATCTGAGGTGAGATTAGTGAGTGTCAGTGAAGCTGGTTGGCTTTTTTTTTTTTTAGGTTGGGGCCTTAGGAAGTAGTCCAGTACTGTATGTGTAAATGGTCACTGTATGTATAACTTTATTTATATATACAGTGACTCAGATACACACATTTATCACACTGAATTTATGTCCACCCCATTGCATAAATATATATATATATATATATATATATATATATATATATATATATATATATATATATATATATGGTCTGGTTGTGCACCTATAGTTAGGGCTGAACAGCTGCATCTATGTTAAACTCAACATTTTTGCACTTTAATAACTTCGTAACTTTTTAAGCAGTTTACATGAAATTTTGCATGCACTATCAGAGATCTCTTAATGTGGCAGGTTTCATTCTGGTCGAATGTGTGGGTGTGCAGATACAGAGTGTAAAAAATTTGAATTGTACCTTTTTTTTCATTTATTTGTCATGACATAGTGCAAAAATGGTTTGGAATTGTGGTCTGACATTTTTAGGGTAGAAAGCTCGTGCCTCCTAGATGTGCCTTTTGAAAGTTAGGTGAAAAAATATTAATCACTTCCAAAGGTATTATATTTTAAAGTTCCCATTATTTTCAATGTGAATATTACTCTCCAGTAAGATGTCCCACTCAAAAAGGATCATTTGTCAAAAATGGGTAATACTTTATTGCAAAAGGGTCATCCTGTGTTTCAAATTGGACATCTTTTTTCATGCTGCTGCCATTTTGTTTTACAGTTAGCAAGGGAAACAAAATCAAATAACTCAAAATGGTTATGTTTTGAGCTGAAACCAACGCATGTAGCTTGCTTATCAGGTCCACCTCAGCTGGATTCTGTAATTATCTGTTGAAGAAATACCTTTGAATTTCACTTTTTCCAGATTATTAATTTTTTTTGTGACTCATGATATGAAAAAAGATTCTTTTTCATATCAGAAGTCAAGAAAAAGGATCTTTTTTCGTGATGGGAAATGTTTTCCCTGATGTCTATCGACACCACCACCTCCCCCACCATCTGATCACCATTCCCGCAGTTTCCCTGACTGGGCATGTATTGTTTTGACACAAAACAGTACTAAATTACAGACTCTTAACTTTTAAGGAAAGATTTGTGGCTAGCCTGCAATAAGACTTAAATCTTTATATAAGACTATGCTACATTACATATATTAGATGATCAAATCACATGCTGCAATTAATAACCGACAGCTTGCTAGCAACATAATAATTAAAAATGCAACTTGCTTTTAAAGATATGGATTTGCAGATTTGTGAATGTTAGCAACATTAAAGAGTCTTTCTGAAAATTGCACGATGCACCTCCCATGTTACTTAACTTGGGGCATATTCTGCATAATGTTTAAAGTTAAAAACTTCCCCTTGCTGTCCTAGTATTTTTTAGATTGTTCCCTGGTGTCTAGTGGCATCACCCACCCTCTGATTGCTGGCCCCATATAGTTTAAAATTTTCCCTGGTGTCTAGTGGTGCCCCCTCACCCTCTGATTGTAGTCTGGGTAATAATAACCCCGGAACATAGAAAAACATCCGTCAATGTCTTTCTTTTTTTTTCTGTAAAAAATAAAATGGCCCCTCACTGATCTGACCCCCTAATGCCCCAAACTTCCACTGAGCACCCACCACCCCACAAACCTCAGACACTCTCACTCACCTGAACTGGTCCCTGGGTGAAGATCTACTCTCCAGTGGAAGACATGTCTTGCTGCTGGAACTGGTGACTGCAATCTGAACAAGCTCTGGCAAAGCCACTACGACTGTGAATGCATTAACTAGATAAGGGTGTTTCATGGGCTTAAACATAAACATTTATTAATTTATTTAACAAATATCAGATTTACAAATCTTTGAGTCAGAGACTGATTTACAAAGGCACTTCATCAAAACTAATGCAAAAACAGCACAATTAACAAGTCCAAAAACAATGGCTCGGAGAGCAGACTGTCATAACAATCATTCACTGGAGATACATGGGTAGCAGTAGATAAACATATTACATAGTTTAGGCACACAGGCACTACATCAAGAAGACCAAAGCAGTTCAAACAATATACAATAGCTAAAGCAAATAGACATCAGGGCCGGGATATTCAAAAGGGTTGCGCATGGCGCAACACAGATGCACCATGCGCAATCCACTAATGTGCTCTGGCATGATATTCAAATGGGGAATGCGTGGCACAAATCCCAATGCACTGCGGTGCATCAGTAATATTATGTGGAAGAAGTGGGGGGCGGCTCATGCATACTGCACATCCCGATATTCAGCCTGGAATGTGCTGGACCAGATGCAGCCACAACCCCTACTTGTGTGGTGTTCGCACAGTTGAGTCAGAAAAGAGAACAGCTGCTGGCCACCCACAAGTGAGCTGCCGTAGTGCAGGGCACAACACGGCAGCTGCCAGCTGTGGGTGGCCACCCGAGCTCTGACTGCACCATCCGTCGCAGTAGCACCCCACCAATGCCCAATCACGGGCATAGGTATGCATTTGAAAGGTCCAATATCACTGGTGGTCCAGTGGACCTGCTCTCCAGCCTGATTGTGGGCTATGTATTATTAGTAACATCCCTGGTGGTCCAGAGGACTGCATCCAGCCTGACTGCAGGCTCACAATAAAGATATATATCCCTGGTGGTCCAGTGGATGGCATCCTGCCCTACTGCAGGCTCACAATAAAGAAACATATCCCTGGTGGTCCAATGGACCCAATCCCAAGCCTGATCACGGGCTACGTACATGAAAACACCCTGGTGGTCCAGTGGTACCCTCATCCCACCCACCCACTGAGCCCCACCACCCCGCTCCCCCTGTCAGTAGTGGGCGGCAGCTCCCCACCCTCAAGCCGCCTGGCCGCCTGCTGACTGACAGCGTACGGTACAGCTGTGTGCCATTGATCCTGGCGTGGGACAATGGGTGTACAATATACATACTACACGGTCCAATATGTGAATGGATCCATTCACATGGCGGGACTGTGTGTACAATGTAGTCTCATGCTCATTGGCCCATGTAGTGGACCAGTAGGCGTGCAAGCTGTGCTGCGCCGTCGTCAGCGGGCGGCCAGGCGTGCGGTGAGGGCTGCCACCCACCACTGATGGGGGAGAGTGGGGTGGTGGTGGTGCTCAGTGGGCAGGTGGGAAGGGGGGTACTGCTGGACCACCAAATTGTTTTCATGTACATAGCCCGTGATCGGACTTGGGAGTGGGTCCACTGGACCACCAGGGATATGTTTCTTTATTTTGAGCCCACGATCAGGCAGGATTCAGGCCACTGACCCACCAGGGATTTATATCTTTATTGCGAGCCCACAGTTGGGCAGCATGCGGTCCACTGGGCCACCAGGGATATTAATATTACATAGCATGTGATCGGGCTGGAGAGCAGGTCCACTGGACCACCAGGGATGATATTAATGCTACATAGCCTGCAAAAGGGCATTGGGGCATTTTGCCACTGAGGGGCAGAGGGCGTCGGTCCCCAACGGATGCAGCCTGGCAGGGCACCAGGTGTAAGTCACTAGGGATCGGTGCACCTGCATGCAAATGGGGCCATAATGTCATGCAAATGGCACCATTTGTGCCCTGCATGTATAATGGCTCTATTTGCATACCCACCACTAAATATTGCAGTTCCTGCACCTATAGTAACCATACTTGCACTGGTGCATCCCCCTGCTCCTCACTTGCCACTTGCACTGGTGCAGTGCCACTGCACCATGAGCAGTGTGGGCTGCCACTGTGCCATAATCAATGGTGCTGAGCCATGGTGCAGCACCGTTGAATATCGCCCAGGTCACGCCCTGGTGCATCCCAGTTGCTCTGTGCCCAGGCTTGCACCCCAGCCTGGCGCAGTCTGAATAGCCCACTCCAGGAGTCAAAAAGAAGCCTAGAGTATTCACATGAAGGCTGTTGCATACACTAACTGAATCAAAGTATAGTACACTGAGAAAGGACATATTTAAGCAATAAGGCATGACAGGGTGTGTGTTATCATGTAATAACATCACTCCTTGAAGCACGAGGCAAAGCCAAGTATTTATTCATTTACTTATTTGCATGTATTTATTTGATCCACTGGATCAGCAATATCTGCACAACCTGTGCCCAGTGCAGATTTTACAGCACTGGTCCTGGTCAGGTGATCTGTGTTTAACCATACCACACTGCATATGCTTTAGTGATGACAAGTTTCCTAAATACTGGTACCTTATCCAGCTGTGTTCTGCTTGGTGTGTGTGTGTGTGTGTGTGTGTGTGTGTGTGTGTGTGTGTTTAAACATGCACCTTTCTATAGTATATTGTAAAGCACTGTGAATCCTGGCTGCAGTGTTTTTTCTTTGCTGAGGCTAATCAAGATACTGTAACAAGACACTGACCTGCTGTAGGGGCTATTAGACATCAAACCAAATGGTATGCTGTGAAGACTAACTTGGAGAAGATGCAATAAAACAAACTTGAATGACAGCCTCCAGACATCATAAAACACCCAGGGAAAATTAGAAAAACTCCTCTAACAGCCTAGGCAGAAACAAAACACTGGATTGAAGTGAGAACTCAAAACTGGTAGTAATACATATATAAATCTATCTAACTGGGGCTTCTGTAAGAACACAGCTGCTAAATAGCTTTAATTCATTATTTGTGTTTCTGATGTTAAAACACTCCTGCTAGCTAGACCTGCTGCACAGAGAAAACAAAAATAGTGAATTAGAGCTATGTAGTAGCTGTTGTCTTACAGAAACCCCAGTTAGCTTGCTCTTAGTTATCTGCTAAACTAACTGCTGACATTTGTGCTCCCTGGATAAGAAGAGTTGCAAGGCTCTGCTGTTGCTAAACTAATTTTAAAGAAGTGCACATGCTAAATCTAAGGGCATGGCTACATCACTGTCACATGAGACAGGGGGCATCATAGGAGAAAGAAAGCCAATAAAACTATTTGTTATGGAGATCCCCAGGGGTCATAAAACTACCATACAGCTTGCAAGCTAATTTAGGAAAAACTCCTAATAGCAGACAAAGGGAAGGACACACTAGGATTTAACATACATATCAAAACACTCTACATAACATATGTTTTTTTCACATTCTGGGTGGACTACTCCTTTAAAAAGAAAAATACACTTCATCACAAAATGTACCCTCATGTGAACATGCATGATAATTAAAAAAATGTATTTCTAAATGCATTAGTAACAGCAATGCTTTCAAGATTTTGAAACTACTAAAAAGACAAACTATATATATATATATATCTATATAGATATATAGATATATATAGATAGATAGATACAGTAGCTAGAATATGGTAAACAAATACTGTTAATCCCAAAATCTGAACTTTGTTTTTAGCATATAAATTTTTAAGAAATACCTGAACGCTGTCCATTTTCCTTAGTTTTTAGACACTTCTTAGTCTTTCTTTTTGAGACACCAGGTGTTCCAAGGGTTTTTAAGTCAGTTTGAAGGCATTTTAAGTATCTCCTGTTCTAGTCCTTAACAAAATGCAGGGACTCCAGACCTGTTGTTCTGTTCCTTGGTCCACATCCCAAACATGTGAGTGTTCTTTCAGGATGATAGACCCACCTCATGCCCCTCCCACATGAATAAAAAAAGAAGTGGGATGGACCTTTTGGAGCTTCCTGGGTGGAGGTGGGGTGGACCTTACTTCCCCCCCCAAAAGAATGCTGCCTCCCACTACTCAGGTTCCAGTTCTTATACCACCTATTTAAGAAAGGAAATAGTACCCTGCAACCATTGACTAATATGAAAGCGTATTTATTTGAGGGCGGAAAACATTTCTTGGAGGAGGGTAAGACGGAGGAGACTATTTACACCTTCAGTCAGTTCCACGGACAGAAAACATGACATCACTCCTTTTGTACATGCAATACTCGTGTAGGCTCCACTCACAGTTGTAAAAACTAAGGTAAGTGTAGTTCAATGTATTTCAATAGGGGTTTCAACTTTGTGGCATAACTTTGCAGTTTTGCATATTCTGACACCAAATTTTCAACATGGCCTTTTTGAGACCCCACCTCCTGAACAATGTGGGTGGAATTACGCAACTGCATCCCAAAAGATGATTTTGCAGTCACTTGGCGAAATCTCCTTTCAGGCGCGATTTGAAAATTTTCACCAACATGAGGTAGGGCCATAAAAAGGCTAAGCTGAAAACTTGGGGAAAAATACGTAAAACTAGCAACTTTATGTACATATATTGAATTTGTCCTATGTTCATTTGTAACTTTGGCAATTTGGAATATTTTGACCTCAAACTTTAAACATAAGCAACTTTTTACATCACCTCATAAATGCCATAGCTGTCATTTTTCAAATTCTGGCCAAACTGTTTTTGCACCTGTGGCGTGCAATGGCATTGTGGTGGCACGGAATCACATTTTGGAAGATATTTCAAAATTTTCATTATGGGATTCATGAGGTGGGGTAATAAGAAGGCTGTGCTGACAAGTCTGTTCCTGTTTTACTATAAATGGAAGTGCAGGGCCCAGGGCACACACACAAATGAATATAGAATCTTACTATCTCAAAAACTAAGGAAATTCTTTGCAAAACACTTTGTTAATGCTCTAGTTAGGGTTGAAGCCACAAAAGTAGGGACATGTGGTATTAGAGTTTCCAACCCTAACACTGCACCCCACCCTGTAACTAGCAACAGGAAAACCCATTACGGTTTCACCTCACTTGTCTCTTTCCAAATCAGGTGTGGGGTATGCCTTAAGGTTATCAACCTTAACGCTCACCCTTCTTATACTATACACATCTCAGCATATTTACTGATGTAATGGGGTGAGCGGAATTTACAACTCAAAACCTCCCTCTCTTGATTTGTGAAGAGACAAGAGGTGAAACCATAATGGGTTTTCTTGTTGCTGGCTGTGGGGTGGGGTGGGGTGCAATGTTAGGTTGGAAACCCTAACACCACATTTACTTTTGCTGCTTTAACCCCAACTAGTGCATTAATAAAGTTTCTTGCAAAGAATATATATAATAGGTTGGGATATTCAAAAGGGTTCATGCGACTGCTGAGGTTGGGCGATGCGCCCAGCTGCGCAGTGCGATATTCAATGGGGCAGGTTGCACTGCGCGGGGGTGTGCTCATGCATATGCAGCACATCCCGATATTCAGCCAGGGATGTGCGGTGCATATGCTGGCACATACCTGTCTTGCGCCACTCAGGGGTGCAAAGTTGTGCCTGGAAAACCAGGAACAAATCCTGGCCACCCACAGGTGAGCTGCGCATATTGCAGGGTGCAACATGGCTGTATGCTAATGGGTGGCCTGTTCCTCAGGACACGGTCCACATGCCCCCTGCCTAGTGGGCATCATGCCCCCTCACCATTCATGGGCTTCTGCTACAGACATCCCTGGTGGTCCAGTGGACCCCTATCCATCGCCCGATCATGGGCATAAGATAACTATCTCCCTGGTGGTCCAGTGGACCAATCCCCATTGCCCGAGTGTGGGCATAAGTTACAAATCCCTGGTGGTCCAGTGGTACCCCCCTCCCCACCCACACACTGAGGCCCCCACCACCCTGCACCCCCCCAGTCAACGGGGTAGGCAGCAGCACTTTCACTCACAAGCCACCCGCCACCCTCCCACTGACAGCATAAAGTAGGGTTGGCATGCCTATTGGTCCACTGCATGGGCCAATGGGTGTACAGACCTTACTGTACTAGACAGGCCTGAAATGTGAATAGTTCATTCACAATTTGGGCTTGTGTAGTACAGTATGGTCTGCATGCCCATTGGCCCACGCAGTGGACCAATAGTTGTACAGACCCTACTGTACGCTATCAGTCAGCTGGCAGCCGGGCGGCTTGTGGATGGGCTGTTGCCACCCGCCACTGACTGGGGGTTGCAGGGTGGCGGGGGCCTCAGTGGGTGGGTGAGGAGGGGGGTACCACTGGACCATCAGGGATTTGTAACCTATGCCCACGATCGGGCAATGGGGATTGGTCCACTGGACTACCAGGGAGATATTTATCTTATACCCACAATTGGGTGATGGGGATCAGTCCACTGGACCACCAGGGCTTAGATCTACACATGCTTGTGATCAGGTAAATGGGAGCGGAGCCTGCTGAGGGGCAGGAGGGCGTCGGTCCCCGACGGCTGCAGCCTGGAAGGGTGCCAGGTGCAAGTCGCCAGGGATGGGCACACCTCATGCAAATTGGGCCATAATGACATGCAAATGGACCCATTTGCACCTTATATGCATAATGACCTAATTTGCATGCCCAGTGCTGAATATCACAGTTAATGCGCCTAGTGCAACCGCACTTGCGCTGGCGTATCCCCCTGCTCCCCTTCTGCCACTTGTGCTGGCGCAGTGCCACTGAGCCATGTCCTGTGCTTGCACCATCAGTGCCATATTCAACGGTGCTGAGTCATGGCACAGCACTGTTGAATATCGCCTGGTCCCTGCCCTGGCACAGCCCAGTTGCGCTGCACACAGGCTTGCACAGTCTGAATATCCCACCCAATATATATAGATAGACATGTTTAAATATACACATCTATGAAAGAATAGGGCATGTTGTATGCCAATAGTTTTAGAAATCTTATATCAATGCTGTCTAGTCCCCTGTTCTCTTACATGGATTTATATTTAATTAATAAGGCTTGCAGTATTTGCAATTTGGAGAATATCTATGTCTCCACACATGTGAAAACTGTTTTAAAATCCATAGTAGGTCTAAAAACAGTCAGATTAAATATGGTCTGTCAATCCTACTTGCTGGAATCTCAACCCCTGTCTGATTCAGGTGGTGCCTGGGTCACCCCTCCTGTATAGCTCTCCCCCCCCCACCACCACCACTTACAAAAGGCTCCAAATGATGGCTTTGGAATCTAAACCCTGACTCATATCACACCACTCCCTTAGCCATTGAATAGTCAGTGCAATAGCTCTCTGCATTTCCTGTGTTGCACAAGACACAGTCAGATGAAAACTATTTGGAGAAATGTTTCCAGTAAGATTTCCTTTTGTGTAGAGTGAGGGTGGACCAAATACAGTTTAAGCAATCTCCTTCGCTTTACTGGCTTAATTGTTGCTCAAGTGTTCCTTCTTCTGCCCTGCATCAGTTGTAGCTTCACTGGCATCTAGCCCAGAATCATTGCACTACTTCCTCCTCCAGAGGCAGAAGTATTACCCGTGTCATGCTCGGTGCAGTTGTTTTTAGCCAAATTTAATTTAAAGTGAGACCAGATCCTAGGCTCACATGTTTTTGGACAGACTGTTGAGTTTCATAGCACGTCATTACCATCAGTTGTTATTTATGAACTACTTATAAAAATATGTCTGGTTCATGCCAGCAGCTAGTCAAAGGCACCATTCAGTGGACAGCAGAAATGTCTCATTTCACAGTATAGAAGAATGTACAGTGTTCTTACCATTTGTGCCTATATTTTTAACAGTCATGGGGAAAGTGAAAAACCTAATTGTAACCTTTGAACGTGGGATTGATGGCAACGTTCCTGTCTACTTCAGTGGAGAAACAGTCTCAGGAAAAGTTATTCTAGTACTTAGTGGGGAAATCAAAGTGAAATCGCTGTCTATTCTTGAAAGAGGAGAAGCAAGAGTGCGCTGGGAGGAATCAAGTGGTACTGGAAGCGATAGTGACACTCGGACCTATACTCATGTTGAAGAGTATTTCAACCACAAATACTACTTACTTGGATATAGAAAAGGTATGTTTTTTTTTTTTACTAGTGTAAAGCCACTTTGACAAATATTTTTTTTATTCTCTTTGATCTCCTCCTGCAAACTCTAGCTGCTGTCTGCCACTATAGGCTACCTCCCAAACCAACAGCACCTACCTGGTGCTCCCTTTTTACCAATGGCTTTCTCCCATGGAGGGCTGGAGTGCCAGTGCCAGTGTCAGCCCTCCATTTAAACAATCCCCCACCATTGTTTTTTTCACACTGGCTTAATCCCCATCGTGGGCAGGCCATGATTGTGCTGAACCCCCAGCCCCATTTACCCATTCACAGCTCCACCTCCTGTCTTCCTCCATGGCTACCCCCCCTCCGTGGCGGGGTGGTGGGGATCCCTTAACCCACCGACATGGATCCAGTTCTGGAGGTGCCTGCAATTTACTAGGGTGGCGCCTGCAGGGATTGGCAGTCATACAACTGCCCAGGCTTTTTCTCCTCCTGTTTTTCTCCCATCCACTCCCTCCCAGAGGTGAAGCAATGTGGCATCAGCAATGGTCGAGCTATGCGCACTTCCCCCCACATCTAGGATACTAGGAATACTAGGAAAAGAAGGACAAAAGGGGGCATGATATCCATTTAGATTGTCCCCCGCACTTGTGGTCTTCATTAAACATCTTACCATCAGCATAATACATTCTGTGCAAGGTATTTCTAAATTCACTGAAGCTACTAACTTCAACTGCTCTCGATAGCCTGTTCCAGGCCTTTGAACTCCTTACTGTGCAGTAGTTGTCTCTTTTTGTGGTATTTGCCCTGGGTATGATGAGTTTCCTTCCATGGGATCGGAAGTTGTCTCTTGAATTACTAAGTACTAGACCGCATTGTTCCATTACGTCTGATAAATGTAGTATTTTATATAGTACTAAAAGGTCCCCTCTCTGTCTTCTTTGTTGTAAAGAACACAAACCATTTTTTTTAACCTAGCTTCATAGGATAGTCCTTTTAAATGCAAAATTAATTTAGTGACTGAATGTTGCACCCTTTCGATCATGTTAATGTCTTTTATATGAAAAGGTGACCAAACCAGAGATCCAAAGTCTAGTAGCGGCTGACTGCTCCTCCTCCATCCCACATGTACAGAACACAGGTGCTCCAAACCCAGCCACCACTAGGCGTCAGAGGTGCACCAGCCTCCATGACTCTCCCTTCCCGAGACAGTAGATCTGTCCTCTGGACGCTCAATCCTCTCCCACCCCAGCTGACCCCAGCGACCTGCTCGCACTGCAAACACAGGTCGCCGGAATGGCGGGAGGCCTTTTCTATGTATTTCAAGCCAGCCTGGATGGCAACCGTTGTCCCCCCACTGGTAGATCCAGCTATGTAGCTAAGTAACACCATCTACCCCCTTAGACTAGCAACTAGTAATTGTTTTACCCTAATCTGAGCTTCAAAAGGGATTGTTTTACACTTTTTCAGAGAAAGTACTACCTCCTTGACCACTGACTTAATTGCAACCCTCTTGAATAAATTATAGATCACCCTCTGCTCCCTCCCCCCATTGGACCAGGAAAGTAACAGGTCATCTGGTTCTGTTTGTCCCAGTCACATAGGACCCTATCAATGAATCAGTTCCCAGTAGCCAGGTGTCCACATCATAAAACCACCAACAGAACTGGCACTAATTGGCACCTTTCTTGGCAGTCTCATAGGAATGGAGTCTGAACTACCCTCTCAACTATGTGGTGGTCCCTCCATGTCAGGGCTGAGGCTCATTGGTGGGACAGTGTGGAGAACAAGTACTGTGATTGCCTGGGACGTACCTGTCATGTGGATAAATGGAGGATTTCAGGTTCCAGTGTTGTCAATCCAGCATCTTTCATGAACACTAAATTCACAAGCAGAAAATGAAAGAAGTATGTCAGTTAAAACTGAATACCACAAAGTACAAGGGGTGTCACATGGGATAAAAATCTGAAAGTTGAATACAGAATGAAGGAGGTACAGTAGTAGTGGAAAGCATAACAGAAGAGGGGGACATGGGGAAATAATTTTGCACAGTCTGACAATAACAGTGCAAAGTAATGGGGCAGTGGGAAGGGCAAAAATGATGCTGGGTGAATAAGGTGGGAGCTCAGCAGCCAGAGAGCAGAAGTGCTTCTACCACTATGTAGGTCATTGGTTCATCATCACCAGGAATACCATGTGCAGTTTTGGAGACCACATTTGAAGAATGAAAGGAACTGGGGAGGAGGTGAAGAGGAGGGTAACCAAGATGATCTAGGGCCAGCAGGAAAGAACTTTTGAGGAGAGGTTGAAGGACCTAAACATGTACACAATCAATGCAAGAAGGCAGGGAAGGGACATGTTTCTAACATACAAATACCCCCATAGTGTAAGCAAGGTGAATAGTGGTAAATTGTTCAAACTGAGTGGAAACACAAGCACTAGGGGTCACTGCATGAAGCTGGTGGGAGGCAAATGGAAGAGGGATAGTAGAAAGTATTTTTTCATAGAAAGGGTAGTGGATGTGTGGAATAATCTACTGAAAGAGGTAGTTTGTGTGAAATCATTGGAGGGATTTAAGCAAGGGTGGGACACATACATTGGCTTGATAAAGACAGCATAAAAACAGGAGATGGAAGGGGGAGGAGGAGGAGGAGGAGGGAGGAGCCAATAGGGCTCTCACACTGCACATTTAATGAATGATACCAGGCAGTCATGATGGGCAAAGGGGCCTTTTTTTCTGTTGCCACCGTTTATGTTTCTGTGTTTCTAAGATCAATTTTTCTACTTCCCTGACAGGATCTTGGGCTGGCTCAGAGCATGACCTTTCCTCATTATTTTTAATAAATTTTAATAGAGTGTGACACGTTATTGTCATTATTTTAGAATATTTATTGGAATTAGCCAGCTAATTATTAGCCTGCTAGAATGTGTGGGAGGACAGGCCTCTTAGGCTTAGCTACTCCCCAGTCCAGCTGCTTGACCTTCACCCCTCTGTGGATTGCAGTCTGTCGGCCACTGTTTATGGCTGTTGCAGGGCAGCAGGAATAGAAAGGAGGTGGAGGGGTTTGCGGAGGGCTAGTGTGGGATCAGTATTGAGGTGATGAGACTGAGAAAGTGCTCTGGGGCAAACTGGGAACTAGAGGGGGGTCTGCCCTGGCTGGTTCCCATATGCAGGGCTTCCATTGGTTTGGTTGGACAGATTGCCCTAGGGCCAACAGCCACTATTCGTCCCACCTGGGCAGTGCTATGCAATGCCAGGTCAATGAAAAACAAGACCGCTGTTATGGTGGACTTGATTTCATTTGTTGACCTTGAATGCATTACAGAGACCTGACTGAGTGATGATACCAGGCCAGTATTGGAGGTGTCAGTCCTGACTGGGTTCTCTGTTGTGCACTGCCTGAGGAGGGATCACAGGTGTGGGGGTGTGGCCATCTGCTTTAGATCCAGCCTGAACTTCTTCATGCTTCCAGTGGAGTAAACCTCATCATTTGAATGTGTGGCCATCCAAGGGGTTGCAGGTGGAGGTTGCAAGTTCCTTCTCATGTATCAACCTCCCGGTCGTGAGAGGGACTTCCTGCAAAAAGTAGAGGACTTTGTCACTGACTGGGTATTGAAGTTGCCCAGATGGTTAATTTTGTTGACTTCAATGTCAAGGTCAATGACAAACTCTCACAATTTAGATATGGCTTCCTCCACATGATGGCATTGGTGGGCCTGACCCAAGCCGTTACTTCTGCAACCCATAAACATGACCATACCTTGGACTTGGTATTCTCACCAGGACTTGAGATAAATAACCTCTAGATTAATCCAATCTTTGGTTGGATCATTGCACAGTGAAGTTCTCATTTGGGCACCCCCATCCTAAGAGTTCTCCCCCTACAGAGATGGCCTGTTTCTACCTGTTAAAGAGTTTTACTCCCAGAGTAATGGGGAAACTGGACCTACAGAGTGTGTTCGAAGCTCGCACGACAAGACCAGAGGGAGCAGTGGTAGCCTATAACAAGGCAGTCACTGAGGCCTTTGATTCTGTAGAACCAGTCTGTGTATGACTGAGGCTTTCATACTTGAGATCCCCATGGTTTGATTCGGAGTTTTGTGAGCTGAAGACCTTGGGTCAGAGATTATAACACCACAGGTGGAGGTCCCACTCATAGGGGGACAGATTGCCTTTGAAGACTCATTATATTGAGTACTAAAGGGCAATCTCCCATGAAAAGGTAGAGTTCCTGTCCAGGGAGATTGCTGCAGCACAGAACAAACCAGCTCAGCTTTTCTAGATGGTAGACTGGTTTATTCCTCCTCCCTGTCTACAGCTGGTAAGAGCATTGTCTGCTGCAAATGTGACTAGTTTGCTCAGTTGTTTGATGACAATGTGTCTTCCATCAGAGTGGATAGTTCTGCAGCAGAATCCTGTAGTAGTAGTAAAATTTTATTTCTGATTTTCAAAAATACCATGAACATGGTCAACCCCAATTGAGCAGATAGCTTATTCTCAATGGGTACCATTAGTACATACATATCAACACTTACTATACAACACATGGAAGTAAAAAGCATCATTATTATAATACAGAGTCAAAGTTTACAAAAAAAAATTTGGGTGCTAACACACACACACACACACACACACATTTAAAGTTAAAAGCCAACACACACAACAAGGCTTGTGAAGTTGGTTCTGGTGTAAACAGAGGCAGTCCTCATGTCTGGGATGAGTTCAGCCTAGTGGAGGTGGGTGAGGTTAGTGAGATAACCTCACAGCTGTGGCCTACATACTGTGAACTGGACCCAGGCCCAACATGTCTCCTAAAGGGATGCATGGGGTCTTTGGACTCAGTTTCTGCTGTCATAGTCTAGTGTTCCCCTTCAGGAGGGGTGTTCCCATTGCTCTTAAAGAGGCATTGGTGAAAGCCCTCTTGAAGAAACCATCCTTGGACCTGGACTGTCAGGAGAATTAAAGACCTGTCTCTAACCTTCCCTTTTTAGGGAAGATTCTTGAGAATATGGTGGCCATTCAGCTTGAGTCACATCTCACTGCATTTGACATCTATGAGCCACTCCAGTCAGGTTCCCGGTCAGGGCACAGTATGGAGATGGCATTAGTCAAGGTGCAGAATGATTTCCTCAGGCCAAGAGATTGAGGTGAACAGTCAAGTCTCATGCTCCTTGATCTCTCCTCAGCATTTGACACTGTGGATTATGGAGTATTGTTGGGCCACCTGCAAGATCCCTGTGGACTCGCTGATACTGTCATCAACTAGTTCGAATCCTTTCCTACTGGTGGAATGTAAGGGGTAGTGATGGGAACTTACTTCTCCTACCTTATATCCCTGTCCTGTGTGGTTCCCCAGGGTTTGATCCTCTCACCCATGTTATTCAGGGTGTACATGCTACCCCTGGGTGATATCATTAGGTGCTATGGTGTGGATTTTCACTATTATGCAGATGATACCTAACTGTATATGTAATTTGCACCACAGACACACGGTAAAGTCTTGGTCCTGAATTCTTGCCTGGCTGAGATACAGGACTGGATGTCCACCAGCTGACTGAGGTTCAAGCCTGATAAGATGAAAGTATTTGTGACTGAGCCTGGTCACAGGTGGGAAATTGATGTGAGGAATGAGGAGACCAGACTAGTACTTGGTTCCTCCCCCCTACACGCCTCAGCTAAAGTGAAGAACCTGGGTGTTATTTTTAACAATGAACTGTCACTGAAGTCTCAGATGTAATCCGTTGCCCATACTAGTTTTTATCAGCTTAGAAACATTGCCCAGATTAAACTCTTTGTCCCGCCCGGTGACTTGCCCTCGCTGATACATGCTTTCATTATGTCTTGAAAAAATTACTGTGATGCCCTTTACTTTGGGCTAAATGAAGGGATGCTATGCGACCTGTAGTTGGTGCAGGATGCTGCAGCTAGGTTGTTGATGGGCCAATCAAGGTCCTGCCATATAACACTGGTCTTGCTCAAACTGCACTGGCTGCCAGTGAGGTGGCAGATCTCCTTTAAGGTCTGCCTGTTCACCTACACAGCCCTACATGGACAGGGCCCAGGCTACCTGTAAGGCCTTCTGTCTCCTCACCAGAACTCCCAACTCCCCCCCTCTCCTCTGAAGGGGCCTCCTAGTGGTTCCCAGGGTTCGATTAAAATCAGTAGGTGAGAGGACCTTTGATGTCACTGGCTCAACCATGTGGAACATGCTCCCTAGATCCTTGAGGGTGGCACATTCACTGGAGACCTTTAAGAGGGGCCTGAAGTCCCATCTTTTTGCTGCAGCTTTTAATTATTCTTAGCACTCAAGCTATTAACGTGTTTAACATTGTATGATTATTCCATGGCTATCTGATTATTTATTAGGACCTTTATTTATGATGTGTAATCTCTGTTTTACTTTAATCATTTGTTAAGCTGATTGCTTTATTTAGTTGATTTTGAGTTTTGATGCTGCAATTTTTGTGGCTCTCTTTTTATATTGTACAACGCTCAGAGCCCAGTTGGGAATGAGCAGTTTATAAATAAAGTTTTGCTTGCTTGCTTGCTAACTGCCACAATTGCCCTTATACGTCAATAATATCGCACTCCATTAGAGATTACATGCATACGATCTGGAGGATATGGGACAGTTGTTCCAGACCCTCTATCCAATCAAAACTTCTAAAACCCTGTCTGAAATATACCCCCTCCCCAGCTAATAAGTCTTCACCTCCAGTATCTTGCAAGAAGATGCAATCAAAATGACAATCATGACATAGCAACATGGGTGAAAAGGTGTCTGGAGGATACAGTGTACTGTTAATCCAGCGTGGCCATGAACTGACAGAACCCCTCACTGGGTGTGAAGGAAAACAGGAGCAGATCTGTAACTATCAAAACTGCTACAGCATGGTTGATTTCTTAGGTTTGACTATGATTCACAGTAAAGTGTTTGGTGGAGATGTGGTAAAAACTGGACCATGAACGTGGACTGGACAGACTGGTAAATATTGCACTGGCTGTTCCAGCTGGATCAGCTGTACTGGGCACATGTTGCATTAATTTTGCCCAGTCCAGCCACTGCATCTGGACAGGCTAGTCCAGCTTTTACCATTCTAGTCCATTCAAGCTCCAGCTGTCCAGAATTCACCCATTCCTGGACATGGGTGAAATCCGGACTGCTGGAACTGGACCAGACGAGACCAATAAGAACTGGCCCAGCCCATTTGGACCCAGCAAAATTAGCACAACTTGCACCTGATCCAGCCCGACCGGCCAGTCTCGCATTTGCCGATCTGATCAGGTCTTGTTCTGGTATTCACGGTTTTCATCCATGTCAGGAGACGAATGGTCCAATCTACCACCCATCAGGCTTGGTGGAAGTGGTGTGTACAGCAGGTACTGGCTGCATCCACAACATGGGTATGGGGTGGTGGACAGCCATGTGCAGTGGCCAGGTGCATAGCTACACACTTCAGTAGTGCAATGGTGTGCATGGAGCGTAGCCGCACAAAGAGTAGAACAGGGAGCACCATCATTAATCCACAGCCTGAACTAGTGCACAGTATGTGCATATAGAAACAATGTCAATTATGCCAACCCTAGAGCAGTAGTAACACCCAGAGAAACAGTGTGCTGCACCAGTGGGACAACAAACAAATGACCCATGTATGTGGACAGACAGGACACATGAGAGCAGAATGCCACGTGGCATGTAAACAAACACTGAACAGACCTACAGGGGGCCATTTCAGCTTTCAACAGAGGGGCAACAAATGGTCAGAGGGGCTGTGGGGGTGAAGTCAGGGTCTGAAAAAAAAAGGCCTGCAATACGGGGGGGGGGGTGACTGCCCCCCATCCCCCAAATGGCACCCCTCCAGACCTGTTCACCAGCCACAGACATGCGCACATGAGACACACTCCATTTGAAGCACACACCAGTAGGGACAAGAATGACGCAGTCACCATAGCATGTGGGCACCAACCAGATAACCAGTGTATTAATAAATACAAATGCCACCCATGCATAATGCACACAGCAGTATAGACAGTGAAGGATTATTTGTCAGTGTCAGTGGCTCAGCAGGTACATAGATACATAGACAGTGTCGGCAGATAAGGGCCTATGGCCCACCCAGTCTGCCCATTTGAGTTTGTAAGTTCAGTTTATGTTTTCCTGGAAGGCTGTTGCCCCTTACCCCTGACCTCCAGAATTCCTTTATGTCTATCCCATGCATTCTTAAATCCCGTGATTGTTTCAGCCCCCACCACTTCCTCTGGCAGGGTGTTCCACTTGTCCACCACCCGTTCTGTGAAGAAATTCTTCCTCACGTTTCTTCTGAATCATCCTCCCTCCAACTTCATCCCATGCCCTCTAGTCCTGGAACATCTTTTTCGCTTACAAATAGTGTATTCCTGCACCCTGTTCCTCCCTGTAAGATACTTGTATGTCCCTATCATATCCTTTCTCTCCCTCCTCTCCTCCAGGGAGTATATGTTCAGTTCCTTCAACCTGTCCTCGTAGGACTTGTGATGCAATCCATGCACCATCTTTGTTGCCCTCCTCTGAACCTTCTCTACCTTGTCTATGTCCTTACATAGGTAAGATCTCCAGAACTGTACACTGTACTCCAGGTGGGGCCTCACTAGTGTCTTGTATAGTGGAATTATGACCTCCCTTTTCCTGCTGGTGATGCCCTGCCCATGCACTCCCAGCATCCCATTTGTTTACCTGCTGCCTTGTCACACTGTTCCCCTACCTTGAGGTCATCAGAGATGATAACCCAAGATCCCTTTCTGCTTGGTACATGTTATATCCTCACCCCCAACTGATATATTGTGCCAGGGTTTTATTCTTATATGCATTATCTTGCACTTCTTTGCACTAATTTCAACTGCCAAACCCCTGACCATTCTTCAAGTTTCTGCAGGTCCTTCTCGTTCTGTCTACACCCTCTGGTGTGTCTACTCTGTTACAGAGCTTTGTGTCATCAGCGAACAGTGAAATTCTGCCTTCTAGGTCCTGTGCAATGTCACTGATGAAGAGTGTTGAATAGGACCGGTCCCAGCACCAGTCCTGTGGTACTCCACTGGTCACTCTTCCTCTGTGGAGTGACAGCCATTTACCACCACCCTCTGTGTCCTGCCACCCTAGCCAGTTACCTACCCACCACGCTACTGTCCTGCCCACCCATATTCCCAGTTTGTGTAATAGTCTTCTATGTGGCACAGTGTCAAAGGCCTTGCTGAAGTCCAGATAGGCCATGTCCACTGCCCTCCTCTGATCCACCTCCCTAGTCACCCAGTCAAAAATTCAATGAGGTTGGTCTGACATGATCTCCCCTGGTGAAACCATGCTGCCTTGGGTCCTGTAGTCCATTGACAGCCAGATGTTCCACCAATCTCTCCTTCAGTAGTGCTTCCATGATCTTCCCCACTACCGAGGTGAGGCTGACTAGTCTATAGTTCCCCACTACCTCTTTGTTCCCACTTTTGTATAAGAGGACTACATCTGCTGACCTCCAGTCTTTGGGTACCTCCCCTGTTTCCAGTGATTGGCTAAACAGGATAGCCAGAGGTTCGGCCACCACCTCTCTTAGTTCTTTAAGGACCCTGGGGTGCACCCATCTGGCCCCATTGCTTTATCAACTCTATTACTTCCAGTTCCTTCAGGACCCCTTTCGTGTAAAGGGACTTGTGTCCATTCTGCACCATTCTCACCCCTTGTACTCCCTTCAGACCCATTACCTCCTCTTCCTCAGTAAGACTGAGCAGAAATACCTGTTCAATATGTCAGCTTTACTGTTGTCATCCTCACATGCCCCATCCTCCCCTTCAGTCTCACTATCCCTCTCTTTGCCTTTCTTTTTCCTTATGTACCTGTAAAGGTTTTGTCCCTCTACCCACTGATTTTGCAATGTGTTCTTCTGTCTGAGCTTTGGCTTCCTTACTGACCTCCCTGCCTCCCTTTGCTTCTCCTGGTACTTCTCCCTATCCCCTTCTGCCTGTGTCTTTTTGTATTGCCTGAATGCAATCTTTTTGGCTTTCACTTTCTTTGCTACCTCTTTGGAAAACCATAATGGTCTCCTCTTCCTTTTCCTCTTGCTAACCTGCTTAATGCATAATTATGTTGCTCTTGTAATCACCATTTTAAATACTGCCCACTGTTCCTCAACCCCTGATTCCTGCCCCATTCCCCTTAATGCCTCTTTCAAGTATCTCCCCATTTTCCCAAAGTCTGCACCCCTAAAATCCAGGATACGTGTTTTTGTGTGGTTTGGTTCTGCTCTTTCTGTGATTTCAAACCACAATGATTGGTGGTCACTGTTCCCCAGGTGCTCCCCACTGTTACCCCCTTCACTGTCTCTGTTTGTGAGCACAAGGTCCAGTATTGCCTTCTGCCGAGTTGGTTCCATGACCAGTTGCTTGAGAAGTCACCCTGAAGGAGTCCAGAATAAATCTGCTCCTAGTTGATGCTGCTGCTGGGATGCTCCAGTCCACATCTGGAATATTGAAGTCTCCAACAAGTACTACCTCACCCTTGTCTGCCATCCTTTGGATGGCTAGCATCAACTCCTATCTGTTTCTTCCTCCTGGGCTGGTGGTCTATAGACCACCTGTGCAGATGGCTGGCCCATTTTTTCCTTTCCAGCTAACCACAGTATCTCTCCCCATTTGTTCCTCCTGGATCTGTGGCCCTTATGTCATTTTCACATACAGTGCCACTCCTCCTCCCTTTCTGCCTGCCCTTTCTCTTCTAGATATGTTGTAGCCAGGTATGGCAATCTCCAGTCATGGTTATCATTACACCAGGTTTCAGTGATGGCCACAATGTCCAGGTCTGACTGCACCATGACAGCCTCAGATCTTCCATCTTGTTGCTAAGGGTCCTGGCATTTGCACAAGCTTTCCATGATTTGACCTCCCTAGACTGTTTGCTGTTCTACAGCCCCTTCCTTGGTTGTCCTTTATCCCTGGTTCTCCTTGCTGTCTGCCCTTTTGCTGAATTTTGCCCTTTTCTGCCTCTCCACCTCTTGGGCGCTAATCTCCATCTTTGCACACTGCTTTGTGAGATAGCCACTCCTCTGGTTCACTGGTTCCACTGCTAGCTGTGGGGGTGAGCAATGGGTACCCTCCTTGCTGGCCTGCCACCCCATTTGCTAGTTTAAAGGCTTGTCAATGTAGCATTTAAACTTATCATTGAGTGCTTGGATTCCCTCCAGGATGGATGCAGGCGTCAGGCTTAGACAAACCTCCATCCTCAGGTGGGTCCCCAGTCACCAATTAATCCAAACCCTTCCTCACAGCACCAATTCTTCAACCATGAGTTAAAGTTCCTGGTGCATGCACCCCTATGCTCTCCTTTGCCTCTTACAGGTAGTACTTCTAAGAAAGTGACAGAAGTAGCTACTTGCTTGAGACCCCTCCCCAATTTCCTAATCTCTTCCTGAACTTCCTTTGGCTCCCCATTTGCCAGGTCATTAGTACCTAGGTGGATAATGACATCCAGCTCACCCTCCCGTCTTGCCTTCCCAGTGATTTCCAGGATCTTCCTTCCATCCCTCCATACTGTGGCACCTGGTAGTCACCTCATCTCCCCGTCCTCCCCCTCCTGTGTTCCTAGCTGGATCCCTCTTATGATGGAGTTCCCCACCAGGATTCACTTCCTTCTCCTCTGGGGTCCACTGCTTTCCCCACTGAGATCACATCCTTGGCTAACCTCCACATCCTTTCCTTCCACTTCTCTGGGTACCTCTATTTGGTCGTCCCCATTTGCCAGTGTGGCATATGAGTTCTTGAGTGGAATAGGATCTGGGATGTGCCTCTGCTGACCCGCTCTAACCCTCCCTGAGCCCTGTCATCCAAGTGCTCCTCGTTCTCGGCATCCTATGAGAATGCAGTTGCATTGGACTGGATGGTCTCTGGATAGGGGTGATGGTACTCTGATCCAGTTTACTTCCACTCTGAGTCTGGCTACCTCATCCCACAGTCCAGAGAGATGCATGCAGATAGGGCAGCACCTCAGTGTCCAGAAGGTCTGCCTGAATAAGGCTGCCCCACAGCCACTGCATTGCACCACTCCCCACATTATACTGCAATTATACTGCTATTCCACCACTTGTCTGCTACTGAAGTTCTCCTAGTTCCCTTTTTATTAATTTACTGTCCTAAAAATCCTGCCACTGATCCTCAGATACTTTTCTTTTTAAAAAAAGAAAATAAACCAATAAATAAATAAATGAGTCAAAACACTTGTTGTGCTGAGGTGGGCTTCTTCCCCTTATCCCCTCCTACTCCACCATACACTATACCCTGTGTTTAGCTCCTGTCAATCAGATTTAACAGGGCATATAATTAAGAGTTGGGGGAATGGGGGGGGGTGAAAATTTGCAGCAATTAAAGACAGCAAAGAAATACACCACCACTACGTTTTAAATTTTCAACTGCCCAAAAACAATTCTAAGTAAAGACAACAAAGAAAGTACAGTGTCACTAAAAGCCCACAATCTAAGTTTAAAAGAAAAATATCAATTACCAGTTACTGTAAAGCACTGAATTGAATATGTTTCCTTCCCCTTCTGGCTTCTTCTGAGCAGACTTGCCTCTGAGGCTGGGAGATTAGAAGGCTGTGGGTTCTATCCCCACACCAGGAACTTGGGTTAATATACCAATACTGACACTGCAGTGCAGCATGAGGGAGTGCTGTACTCCTGAGGTGCCATCTTTCGGATGAGACGTTAAAAACCGAGGTCCCATCTGCCTGTTCCGGTGGTAGTTCAGGTGGATGTTAAAGATCCCATGGCACTTCTCGAAAAGAGTAGGGGAAATTTCCCTGGTGCCCTGGCCAAATCCCCCACTAAAAAATACCACCAACAGCTTAATCTGGTTCAAAGTCAGTTGGCATTCATCTGTATCCCCCTTCCCTGGGTCATGCCTGAAAATAGGCAGGATTTGTCTAGTGCACTTACCCAGTCAACAAAAACGAAATAGAAAATTAGCTGACCATCAAATGGGTGCACCATTCCTCTCCATAGCACACAGAAGCCTATGGGGTACTCAGTTAGTGACTATAAGGTCAGTATTGGCATTAGCTGTCCCCAACATGCTCCCTATGGGTAGCACCTTGGCTTCAGCACCATCTTGCCTGAAAGCATCATGCAGAAAAAGATGGTATCCCCTCCTGCTGTGCCATCCAGATAACCAGAACCTGGTCCTGGACCCACTGCAGGTGGATCCCATGATATCTGGGCATGGGACTCCTGACCCCATGCCAAGGGGTGACCCCTGGGCCTGTCTCTGCCACAGAGGATGACCACTGCCAGGAACCCACAATGATCCTGTAATGACAGGAGAAAGGGCCATGAGACATGCATCATGAACTGGATGCCACCATACTGAGCCCCCACCCACATGATATACATCTACTCACACAAGATGGATCCTCCACATCCCAGTAGGTACCCCTGCTGTCCCAGTAGCCATGGCCCTTCTGGGTCATGGTTCATTGTACAGAGTTCCAAGGGCACCACATAAATGCAGATTCATCAGCTTAGTCCATGCCATGGTACCACCATCACACAACTGTGTATACTGCCACACTCTAGCATTTATAGGCACGGTATTCTAGCAACCCTGCACACCCCACTGGTACCTGGTCCATCATGGCCTGAAAGGGGTGTAGCAGCATGGGTGCACCACAGTCCACAGTGTGTGTATCTGGCATGGTACCAACCACTGGACCTAACCATAGAGCACACAGTGACACAGTGACCCTGAAACAGTGATATGCAGGGGTATCTACTAAATGTTCTTCTGCATGAAAATGAGCTGCAGCAGTGCAGGCAAAAGCATGCATACCAGCCCAGAGTCAGCTGTACAGCACTGACAGACCTAAAGTGTATTTGCCACTTCAGGTACAACATGGCTCCTGTTGAGGAACTGTGCCAACTGCTGGACCCCCCTCCACCTGAGAACATGCACACAGAGGAGCCATGCCCTGGATGTGCATACATATTTACTGACTATAATGACATATGATGGGATAGGGACATTCCTAAGGTTCACTGGAGGTGCAACTGGCATGAGCCAATCATCCAGATGTGTGTCACAAGTGATGGTGCCCTCTATCACCATTGTAAATATTACATGTGCCTAACCAGGATGGAGGCTGTTCAGAGGGAGACACTGGAGGCCTTCCACAATACATCAGGCTTACCTAATATCAAGAGTGCCATAGACTGTACACATATAACCCTCATGGGACCATTACAGAATGAGGAGATATATCACAGCAGGAAGGGACTCCATAGCATTAACATGCTGGTTGTGTGCAATGCAGGAGGAAAGATCATACTTGTGTGTGCCATGTTCTCAGGGTCAACTGATGACTCATACATCCTGGAATGGTCCTGCCTTATCCCACACATGTGTGCAGTCATGGGGGACCAGTGATGGCTGATTGGTGGGTACATATAGGTGGGTGCATATTACACTGTGTGTCTTGTTCCAGGCACACATAACATACAGGTGACAGCAGATACACACAGAGCACCTACATTATGACCCTATTCCTGAGCCCAGCTACTCCTACACAGGTACAACCAAACACACAGACTCACCAGAGGCATCACTGAACAGAAATTTGCCATCTTAAAGATGCACTTCCATGGCATTGGTTGAGCAGGCAAGAGACTCCAGTTGGTATCTGGAAAGGTTTGCACAGGTTATTCACCATGTGCTACATGCTGCACAACACTGCATTATAGAAGAGAGAAGAGACTAACATCGAAACATAGAATACGACAGCAGGTAAGGACTGCTTGACACACCTTGTCTGTTCATTTTCCCTACATGTTTCATATACCGCAGATCCTAAATGATCTGTGGCTTACCCTCTCTTTCCTATCACTAGATTTCCTTTATGCCTGTCCTATGTGTTTTTGAATTCCCCTACCTTTTTGCCCCCACAATCTCTGCCAGGAGGCTGTTCTATGTATCCACCACCCTTTCTGTGAAAAAATACTTTCTCACATTACCCCTAAGTCTTCTCCCCTCTATTTTCACATCATGGCCCCTTGTCCTTGGACATCTTTTTTTCTTTGTAACCCCCCCTGTCAGGGGCTTACCTGTGAGCCCCCCTAAAAAGGCTAATTTCCCTGGGGGTTTTGCTTCCACCACCCATTCTTTTTTCCCCCTGGGTCCAGGTTTCCTGGCTTGCCCCTGTGTTTTCTGCTCTCCTGCCAGCCCCCAAATAGGTTTTAGAGAATAGCAGGGCCGGAGGAGCTGGTTCGCAAAGTCACTGCCCATTGCTGTGGCATTCCGGTGCCTGGGCGAACTCCATGCATGCGCAAGAAGCGCAATTTCATTTTGGCCATTCGCAGCCATTTTGAGCTGTCTCTTCAATGGTTCCAGTCCCAGTACAAAGCCAAAGAGGGACCAGTAACCTATGCTAAGGCGGAGATGCAGCAGGAAAAGAGAAGGAGCCATTTCTATGGGCGCCAATCACTCTCAGTAATGCAAATGTCACCTCATGAATATTAATGAGGTGGCACCCCTTTGAAGCATACAGGAGCCTGTCTAGCACTGGGGGACAGTGAGTAGCACTAGCGACAGGCAGGAAAACAAAATAAAATATTAAATAAATAAAGCGAGGTGTGCAAAGGAGAAGGGAAGGCTGCACCCATCAGGGAAAATAAATGTCTACTGTGTGTGCAGCACAGAAATACAGAGGCTGCACTGGGCTATGTGTGTGGGCTACCTAGGAACAATAGAGAACGGCAGCAGTGACTAAGCCAGGGTTGAGCTAATGTGTTAGTGAGTGCAGTCGCTTAAGAGGGCACAGGGGTGGCTACAGCTGTGTGGGGAAAAAGCTGAATAGCAATAAAGGGTTTGGCTACAGGAATGCTTAAGACTTTGGGACATTGTACAAACTGTGGACACTGATTACAATGGCCACCATGTTTTGCAGCCATGTGACATCAGCCAGCCAACCAACCACTGAGCCAGGATTCTTGCCAGGGATTCTAGGACTGTGTGGAAGGACTTTCGGGGGAAAATACCGGGGAATGTTTAGGCTCCTTTTTCTGCACCAATAAGGCACCACGGGAGCCTCATACCTAAGGACAGTGGCTCCAGCCAATGGGGAGTGAGGAAATGGCTCCAAATAAAGCAGGGGCAGTTGGAGTTTGAGTGAGTTCAGTGGGAGCTCCTCCAGAGGGAGGGGGCTCTTGCCCCTGGAGAGAATGGGGCTGTTAGATGGGCCTGTCTGGGGGCTGCCAGCAATTTATCCCCCAAGGCAGGGAGTGTCTGCCCCATCAGGAAAAGGAAGAAGCAGCTTGGCAGAGAGAAAAAGGGAAAGCTGCTGGATGCTGAAAGTTCTGTGTTGTTCTGAAGTTGCACCACAGCGGTGAGAAAAGTATAGCCTGAATGGAAAAGGGAAAGCTGCAGATTGCAACAGAGAGGTTGTGTCCTGAGCCTGAATAAAAGGACAAAGGTTGGGTCTAAGCCTGGGAAAAGACCATAGTTGCGTTCTGAGCCTGAAAAAGAATGAAGGTAGCATCTAAGCCTGGAAAAAGACGGGATATGGAGGATGAGGAATAAGAGAATATAAATGTGCTGAGAAAGAGAAAAGCAGAATTGCTATGTACCTGCACAGTGAGAAAAGGGACTGTGAGTACAGGTGATATGTGTGAGCCAGAGCGAAAAGGTGGCTGTATTAAAGTTGAGAGACTCTGAAAGCAGAAGGATGGACAGGTGCTTTCAGAAGCTTGAGTACCTCATGAGATATAGCAAGGACAGAAATGGATTGTTTGGTTACACAACATGGCAGAAAAGAGACAGAAAGAGAAGCAGAAGAGAATGTGCTGAATGGATTCTGCTGACACCCAGGGCCAGGTGGGGAACTCACTAACCCCCATCAAGTGAGGTCTGCCGCAGCAGTGGATCATTAGTCTTGTACCCGAGTGCTAGGGCACTCTGATAGGAGGGAGCTGGACCATGGGGCCACTTCCCAATCTGGGCCCTCTGTAGTTGGCAGGCCTTGTGCATATGCCCTGCAAAGAAGCCTGTAATGGGCTGAAGGGAACAAGCTGTAAGATCTGCAAGCAAGAGGAAGAAAGAGCAAGCTTCAGCCTCTGTTCCCCTTGCTTCAAGCATTGTGCCCGGTTCTGCTGTGTTGCCATCCATCCCTAGGACTTCAGTGAACATGCCATCCGAGGACTGATTCTGCAGAACCATGAGTAAACAGCAGGAATTGCCCTGCACCTGGGGACTGTATATAGTTTATGTATGCCCCCTAGGGCAGGGAGGAAAAGCAAAGGGAAGTGTGTAAAGACACTTAAAATTCTTTAGTGTACCAACGCCAGCTACCAGCTGCATCTCAAGCCTTCAAGTAAAATCTGGATACCCAGGTACTGGACTTTGAGGTTAAAATGGACTGGGACCTGTGGTGGGTCTGGGTTTGGATAACACCTGCAGCAGATAGCTAGATACTGCTGGCTGCACTGTTTGAACTCTGGGGATAGAGTCAGAAGGGGAAATGTGATTTTGGGAAGTGCAAATTGAAAATGATTGAACTCTATTTCTCTTACCCATTCCTAATCCCTCCCCCATAAATACCAAGCCCCTTATCCTTGCTCTGGCCAGCAAGGCAGGGGCAGTGGCTCTCTTCAGGATGGTGCCCAAGAGGGGCTACATTTTTAATGATGGTATCCTCTTGTACCTTATTTACACCCTTGAGGTATGTGAAAGTCTCTATCATATGCCCTTCTCTCTCCTCTCCTCCGGGAATACATCCAGTCTCCCCTCATATGACTTGATGTAGCTTCTGCACCATTTTTCTTGCCCTTCACTGAACTGCTTCTACTCTGCCTATGTCCTTCTGGAGATGCAGCCTCCAGAACTGGACACAGCACTCTAGATGAGGTCTAACAATGTTCTATACAGTGGCATCTCTGTATCCTTCCTTCTGCTGGAGATACCTGTTCCTATGCACTCCAGCATGCCACTGGCTCTCTTCACAGCCTTCGCACATTGTTTGGTAACCTTTAGATCACTAGATATGATTACTCCCAGGTCCCTTTCCTGTTTGGTGGCTGTCAGTACCTTCCCCCATCATGTACCCCTCCCCTGCATGTTTGTGCCCCAAGTGCATGATCTTGCACTTCTTTGCACTGAATCTTAGCTGCCACACCCTTGACCACTCCTCAAGGCTTGCTTAGGTCTCTTCTCATTTTTTCTATCCCTCCTGGTGTGTCAACCCTGTTGCAGATCTTCATGTCATCTGCAAAGATACACACCTTCCCTTCCAACCCTTCTGCAATGTCACTTATGAAGACATTAAAGAGGACTGGTCCAAACACTGATCCCTGTGGGACCCCGCTGGTCACCCCCTTCTCTTTAAATTGAACTCTGTTCACCACCACCCTCTGTGTCCTATCGCTCATCCAATTTTTGACCCAGTTTACCACCCTGGGAAACACTCCCAGTCTGCCCAGCTTGTTTACAAGCCTCCTATGTGGGACGGTGTTGAAGGCCTTTTTGAAATCCAGGTAGGCCACATCTACTGCCTCTCCTTGATCCACCTCCCTAGTCACCCAGTCAAAGAAATCTATCAGATTTGTTTGACAAGATCTTCTCACTGTGAATCCATGCTGCCTCAGATCCTGTGCTTTGTTGAATTCAAGATATATCACAAACCTTTCTTTTAGTAATGATTCCATTACTTTCCCCACCATCGAGGTCAGGCTGACTGGCATGTAATTGCCACCTCCTCCCTGCTCCCAGGGACTACATTCACCCTCCTCCAGTCCGTTGGTACCACACCTGTTTCCAGCAAACTGCTGAAGAGGGCTGTCAGTGGTGCTGCCAGCACCTCCCTGAGTTCTCTTAATACTTTGGGATGTATCCTGTTTGAACTCATTGCCTTGTCCACTTTCAGATTAGCGAGATCCTTTAAGACTCTCTTCTCCCAGAGGATGGGGACTGTGGTGAATGGCTGTGTGATGACAGTGACTCAAGCCAGGACAATGTGCCAGCCCAAGGCCCCTGCGCAACCAGGGGTGTGGTGCCATATGCTGTCGGGAAGGACAGGTGTAACAGAATAGTGCAGATGTGCTTCACATGATGTGTGTGTGCAGTGTATCATGCTCTGGCAATGTTACTATTGTCAGTGTCATGGTGGTTGGCAGATGGGAATAAACAGTTCTGTGCATAGTCCTATGCATCATCTGTGTGTGTGTTGCATGCATGCGTCCCTCTGTGTATCTATGCATGATGTGTGGTGATGTGTACAGTGTGCATTGGTATATTATTTCCTCTTTGGCTGAGTGCACCATCTCTTGCTCTAGTGCTTACCCCCTAGTGTAAACACGCACCATCTTGTGGTCACTACCTCACTGTCCCCAGACACACCCTCCAGCAGCTGGTCTGCCCCTTGGGCCTCCACATGCTGCTGGCTATGTGCAGCATTACCACCTCTTTGCCCATCCAGCACCTCTGTGCCCATCCAGTATGGATGATGGTGCAGTGCTTGGCATGTTTGGCCTCTCTGAAGTTAGTGTCTATTATGACTGTGGGGGTGTCCATACCTGTGTGAGGGTAGTGAGGTGCCTGTCTAGCACCTATATAAAGCATTCCAAACACCTGTACGTGGTCCTCCTGTGGTCACCCATGTGGTTGTGTAATCAGGTCATTGCAGCACACAGTAGCTGGAGTTCCTGCACCGTGTCCCTGAGTGCTTTGAGCTGCTGCTGCTCTAGTACCTGTATCTCTTGGAAATATGCCCACAGGCCCTGGCATCTCATGTGCTGAGGGAGGGTTTGACTGCTATGCAGATTATACTCAACTCTTCTTATCTTTTGTGCCTCAGGACTGAGGAATGATGGACGTGCTGGAAAAATTTTTGGCTGAAATCCAGGGCTGGATGTCCTCGAGCTGGCTGAGGCTTAATCCTGAAAAAACTGAAATACTGGTGTTGGAGCTGGGTCAGAAAGGGGGATGGACAGCGTCTGAGGGGTTACCAAACCTCTGTCTTGGTACCTCTCATCTTGACACTGTTCATCAGGTGAATAATCTAAGTTTAATTAGAAACAAAGATGTTAACAGCAGATAAGGACAGCCTGGCCCACCTAGTCTGCCTGTTTCCCTACCTAATTAACTCCTGATCCTAAATGATCAGCAGCTTACCCTCTCTATCGCTGAGACTGAGACAGAGAGAGTGAGAAAGCAGCCACAGCTTCCTTGAATCAATGATGTTATTTTCTAGACTGCACTGAACTGAATTATTACTTTTTGGACCTGTGTAAGTAACTAGTATTGATTCTGTTTTGGGGTGGACTTTTCTTAGTTTTAACTTTAATTTACCAGGGAGGAACAGTAGCTGGGAGATATTTGCAGTCAATTGTGACTAGACCTGTTACTTAGCCTTTGTGAAATAGGTGTCTGTTAAGGGGAGGAGCTGAAAGGGGCCTAGTTGAACTGAAGATTTATAACTAGAGTTGTTTGTGGTCTCTGTCTGCTGAGACTGAAACAGAGAGAGTGAGAAAGCAGCCACAGCTTCCTTGAATCAAGGAAGTTATTTTCTAGACTTCACTAAACTGAATTATTACTTTTTGGACCTGTGTAAGTAACTAGTATTGATTCTGTTTTGGGGTGGACTTTTCTTAGTTTTAACTTTTATTTGCCAGGGAGGAACTGTAGCTGGGAGATACTTGCAGTCAGTTGTGACTAGACCTGTTACTTAGCCTTTGTGAAATCGGAGTCTGAAAGAAAGGAAGGAAGGCACTCCCGGGGTGGAGGGTAAGAGTTGTAGGTGATTGTTTCTGGATAGCCAATACCTCAGAGGTTGCCAAGAAAGAGGAATGGTGGACCACGGTGGGCTCAGGGAGGGTGAGGGTGGTGGAACAGAGACACATCCCTCCAGTTCTGCCTCTCCACAATTCATTCACAACTCTGGTGAAGCATGGTTCCTCTACAGAGGCACCTGCAGTGGAGACCAAGGAGGATGCTGGGAACCTCCAAAATGGAGACCCACAGGAGGGTGGCACAGGACCCCACAGGGGAAGGAAACAACTCCTGGTGAGGGATTCAGTTGTTAGAGGGTAGAACTGGGGAGGGAGGGAGGGAGGAAAGGGAGTTAAGGTGCCTGCCCAGTGCCAAGGCTTGGAGGGACAGGAAATGAATCCTCAGGATTGTGGGAGCAGTGGCAAGGGGGAGGGAGCTGGATGTCATTATCCACCTAGGAACAAATGACTTGGCTGAGAATGGGATCAGAGCAGTGCAACAGGAGCTTGTGGAGTTGGGGAGGGGCCTTAGACAAGTAGCACACATGGTAACTTTCTCAGAAGTGCTACCTGTCTATGGCAAGGATGAAACTAGGGTACTCCGCACTGTGGGATTCAATGACTGGTTGAAAAGCTGGTGCAGAGCTCAGGAATTTGGCTTTATTGGGGACTGGGACTCCACCTGGAGGGATGCAGGCCTATACAGTCGCGATGGTCTACATCTATCCGGGAGGGGAACCAGGATCTTAGGTGATAGGTTTAAATGCTTCAATGGTAAGCATTTAAACTAGCTAAGGGGGGGCACTGAAGAGGAGAAGAGAAATCATAGCCCCCCACAAAAAAATCAGGGTAATTTGCGAGGTAAACACCAAGATAGAGCAGTCAATAGGGAGAAGGGCAGGGGTAAATGGAGAAAAAGATAAAGGCAGTAGGGTCAGGGATGGGGCAAAAAGAAATAAAGCCATAAAAAATGGAGGGTAATGAGTACCAATGCCTGTAGTCTAGGTAAAAACTCCCTGAAATGGTGGCCTTGATGGAAGAGGGATGCCTGGATATTGTGGCGGTCACAGAAACATGGTACACAGAGAACCATGACTGGGATGTCAACATACCAGCATACACAATCTATAGGAGGGACAGGGAGAGAAGAAGAAGAGGAGGAGGAGGAGTAGCTCTCTATGTAAGGGAAGGGATCAAAGCAACAGAACTAAAGGGTAAACAGGGAGGAGAGAAGGCACTGTGGGTCACCCTGGAGACTGAAAATGGCTCCATAATCTGCACAGGGGTTGTATACAGACCCCTGTCTCAAGGGGAGGAAATGGACAAGGAAATGATAGACGGCATCCTTGGGATGGCAGAGAAAGGGAAGATATTGCTGATGGGGGATCTGAATATGCCAGATGTTGACTGGAGCACCTTTGCTGCAGCCACATCCAAGAGCAGGGCCTTTCTCGACGCCCTACAGGAGGCATGCCTCAGACAGCTAGTTATGGAACCCACTTGGGAGAGAGCAATCTTAAACCTGGTACTTTCAAATGGGGACGGAGAGAGGATCTCTGATCTGGAAGTGGGTAGCCATCTGAGAACAAGTGACCACCAAACAGTGTGGTTCACAGTAAACTTAACTGCAGAGTCAAGCCACACAAAAGTGAAGGTACTGGACTTCAGGAGGGCTGCTTTTGTCAAAATGGGAGAGTGCCTCAGAAAAGCACTAGCAAACAGGCAAGAAGGTGTGGTGGAGCAACAATGGGGAAACATCAAAACCGCCATCACAGAGGCAACAAGCCTTTTTGTGAAGCAAATAAACAAATCAAAACAAAAGAAAAAACCACAATGGTTCTCAAAAGAAGCGGCGGGGAAGGTAAGGGAGAAAAAGATAGCATTCAGGACATATAAGGAAACATAGAAGGAGCAGGACAGAGAACTGTACCAGTTAAGCAGAAGGAAGCGGGCAAGGTAGTCAGACTAGCAAAGGCCCAAACCGAGGAAAAGATAGCCAGCTCAGTTAAGAAGGGGGGAAAAACCTTTTATACGTACATTAGGGAGCAAAGAAAGACTAAGGCAGGGATACCGAGGCTAAACAAAGAGGAAGGTGGTTGGGCAGAGAGCGACAGCGAAAAAGCAGGGATACCGAAAGAATAATTCTGCTCAGTATTCACAATAGAAAAGCAGGGGGAAATGCCTAATCTGGTCAATAGAAGCACTCTGGATAGGGGGGTTGATATTAGTCCTTTCACAGAAGAAACGGTTCTGAAAGAACTCTTAAAACTGAAGGTGGATAAAGCAATGGGCCTGATGGGATTCACCCCAGAATTCTAAAAGAACTAAGGGAAGAACTAGTAACACCACTGACTACCCTTTTTAATAAATCATGGGAGGATGGTGTAATACCTGAGGACTGGAGGAGGGTGGATGTGATTCCCCTTCACAAAAGTGGGAGCAAGACAGAGGCAGGAAACTACAGACCTGTCAGTTTGACCTCAGTGGTAGGGAGAATGATGAAATCACTTCTGAAGGAAAGAATTGCTGAGTACCTAGAGGCCAGTGGGGCACGGGACCCAAAGCAGCATGGATTCACAGCGGGAAGGTCATGTCAGACAAATCTAATTGATTTCTTTGACTGGGTGGCCAAAGCAGTAGACCAGGGAGGGGCTGTGGACATGGCCTACCTAGACTTTAGCAAGGCATTTGACACAGTCCCACACAAAAGATTAATAAACAAATTAGCCAGCATGGGAGTGGGTCCCAGAGTGGTAGCCTGGGTAAAACACTGATTGGACAACAGGATACAGCGGGTAATAGTAAATGGAGTCCACAGTGAAGAAAGGAGGGTTACTAATGGGGTACCGCAGGGTTCAGTACTGGGGCCGGTCCTTTTTAATGTCTTTATAAGTGACATTGCAGAGGGACTGGAAGGGAAAGTATGTCTCTTTGCAGATGACACAAAGATCTGCAACAGGGTTGATACGCAGGGGGGTGGAAAGGATGAAAAGGGACTTGGCAAGGTTGGAGGAATGGTCAAATGTATGGCAGCTTAGATTCAGTGCAAAGAGTGCAAAGTAATGCACCTGGGAAACAAAAACCCAAGGGAAGAGTACACAATGGGGGGTGAGATACTGATAACAACAAAAATGGAAAGGACCTGGGGGTAGTCATATCAGATGACCTAAAGGTGGGCCAGCTATGTGAAAAGGCAGTAAGGAGGACTGGGGGTATACTGGGATGCATAGGGAAAGGCATCACCAGTAGAAAACAGGAAGTTGTTGGCCATCTGTACAGACAGTTGGTAAGACCACATCTGGAGTACTGTGTACAGTTCTGGAGACCCCATCTCCGCAAAGATATAGACAGGGTGGAGGCTGTCCAGAGGAGGGCAACCAAAATGATGCAGAATCTGCATCAGAAGACATATGAAGAAAGACTAAAGGAACTAAAGATGTACAGCCTCGAGGGAGGGGGCGACATGATAGGAACTTTCAAATACCTCAAGGGAATCAACAAAGTCCAAGAGGGTATGATCTTTCAGAAAAAGAGATGTGCAAAAACAAGGGGGCACAATTTGAAGACAGAGAGGGGATGGCTCAGAGGTAATGTGAGGAAGTATTTCTTCACAGAGAGGGTTGTGGATACATGGAACAGCCTTCCTGAGGGGGTCGTAGAGTCAAAAACAATGGGGGAATTCATGAATGCATGGGACAGACATGAGGCAATTCTAGTGGAGGGGTAGGAGGAAGTAGGCTATTGGTTAACTGGGATCTGCAACTTATCCGTTAAGTAGGGAAATGGGCAGACTAGGTGGGCCAAGTGGTCCTTATCTGCTGTCAAATTCTATGTTTCTATCACTAAGGTTGCCTTCTGTCTATCCCATGCATTCTTGAACTCACCAACCATTTTAGCCTGTACAACCTCTGCAGGGAGGATGTTCCATGAATCCACCACACTATATGTGAAAAAATACTTCTTCACATTTCCTTGAGTCCCCCCCCCCCCAGCTTCATATTGTGACCCCTTGTTCTTGCACATATCTTTTTTTGAAAGATGCTACCTTCCTGGACCTTGTTGATTCCCCTGAGGTACTTGAATGTCTCTATCATATCCCCCCTCTTCGTCCTTTCCTACACGGCATACATATTGAGGTATTTCAGTCTTTCCTCATATGTTTTCTGGTGCAATCCTTTCTCCATTTTTGTTGCCCTTCTCTGGACTGCCTCTGTTCTGTCAATGTCCTTACAGCAATGCGGTCTCCAGAACCAATCACAGTATTCCAAATGTGGCCTAACCAATTGTCTGTACAGTGGCACCACCACCTTCTGCTTTCTACTGATGATGCGCCTCCCTATGCACCCCAGCATCCCTCCAGCCCTTCTCACTACCTTTTTACATTGCTTGGAGACCTTCAGATTGTCTGTTGTGTTTACCCCCAGCTCCCTTGCCAGTTTTGTTGTTGCTAGTATCCCCCCTCCTCATTTTGTATTCCTCTCTAGGATTCCTGCAGCCCAAGTGCATGAGTTTGCACTTTTTTGCATTGAATTTAAGCTGACACTCTCTTGATCACTCATTCAATTTGCCTAGGTCTCTTCTCATTTCTTCCACACTATCTGAAGTGTCTACCCTATTGAAGATCTGGTGGTATCCACAAAGAGGCACACCTTCCCTTCAAGCCCCTCCGCAGTGTCACTAATGAAGACATTGAAGAGGACCGGCCCCAGAACTGAACCCTGTGGCACCCCACTGGTCAACTCCCTCTCCTGGGATTATACTCTGTTTACCACCACCCTCTGTGTCCAATTGCTTAGCCAATTTGTGGCCCATTGTGCCACCTTGAGACCTCCTCCCAGACTGTGCAACTTGTTTACTAGCCTCCTGTGTGCGACGGTGTCAAATGCCTTTCTAAAATCTGGGTAGGCCATGTCCACTGCCCCTCCCCGATCCACCACCTTGGTCACCCAGTCAAAAGAAATCTATCAGATTTGTTTGACAAGATCTCCCTGCTGTGAATCCATGTTGCCTTGGGTCATGTGCCCCACTAGCTTCCACATATGCTGCAATCCTTTCCTTTAACATGGATTCCATTATGTTCCCCACCACTGAGGTCACGCTGACAGACTTGTAATTTCCAACGTCCACCTTGCTCCGGTATCCCGTTATATGGGTGACTGAGATTGAGTGACTCACATAGGAGTGAATCAGTCTCAGCACCTGCAATGTGAGCTACCCTGAGAGGGTAGCGAGGCGTTGTTATAGCGCCAAGTTAGAGAACAAAATAGCAAGGAGATACAAGTGTGAAGGAATGGAACTGGAGGGTTCAGGAAGTAGAAGGTATGTGAACTGTAGTTTGGCATTGGGCTACTGAGCTGCCATTCTGGTGTGGTGGTTAGGGTGGCAGGCTGCAGTGAGGGAGGTCCAGAGTGCAGGGCTGGGTAGAGCTATTTTTTTGCACCATGTGCAGCACTTAAAATTGTTTTTTATGTCGGAGTTTCTCCCCCTCTCCGACATGTACCACCCTGGAGTTGAGAATCTTAATTTAGGGGGTGCCCCCTGCATAGATAAAATGTTGCTGGTTTCAAGTTGTTGTCAGGTTTGATAGGGAGTGTACATCGCTGCTTTGATTTTTGACGATGTACACTTGCTGTTTAATGATCACTGTTATGACATTGAACCCCTTGCTCCCACTTTTGTGTAGTGGTACCACATTCACCCTCGTTCAGTCCCCTGGTGCCTTTCCCTCTTCAAGTGATTTGTTAAATAGGGCTGTCAGTGGTTCCCCTAGTACTTCCCTGAGTTCTTTCTGTATTCTGGGATGCATCCCATCTGGTCCCATTGCCTTGTCCACTTTTATTTTCTAGAGTTCCTTAAGGACTCTCTCGTCTGTGAATGGACTGGTGTCCACCCCCCCCCCATATGTTTCTACCCCCTAATTTTGGTTCCTTCCCTTTCTCTTCCTGTGTAAATACTGAGCAGAAGTACTCGTTTAGAATTTCTGCTTTTCTAGGTCCCGATCTGCATCCCCCCTCCCCCAATTGAACCTCACAATCTCTCCATTGGTCTTCTTCCTTTCCCCAATATACGTGAAGAAGGTTTATCACCTTCTTTTGCTGACTTTCCTATCCTTACTTCAGATGCACCTTTGCACACCCGACTGCTTTCCCCACTTCCTTCTGTTTTGCCTGGTACACTTCCCTGTCTCCCTTCCTCTGTGTTTCCTTGTACATTTTGAATGCCTGTTTTTTTCCCCTGACATCCCTGCTACCTCTTTTGAAAACCATAGTTTTTTTTTCATTCTTTTTGCTTTGTTTATTAACTTTACACAGAAGTCTGTTGTCTCTGCTACGGCTCCTTTAAGTTTATGCCACTGTTCCTCCACTCCTCCCCCTCCCTCCCCCTTTGTCAGGATTTTCCATAGGTGTTCTCCCATTTTTGCAAAGTACAGGATCTTTACTTCTGAGTGGCTCAACTCTACTACTGTCTTTACCTTAAACCACTCTGTATGGTGATCACTGATCCCTAGATAACTGCCCACTTATAGATCTGTTATTCTGTCACCATTTGTGAGAACCACGTCTAGTATTGCTCCCTCCTGTGTGGGCTTCTTCACCAACTGTCTGAGGCACACCACTTTCAGGGCATTCAAGATGTCTGCTCCTGGTAGTGGCTGCTGCATGTGTGTTCCAGTTAACATCTGGCATGTTTAGGTCCCCCACCAGCAACACCTCCCCTTTCTCTGCCATTTTGTGTATGGTTTCCACCAATACCCTGTCTATTTCTTCCCCTTGTGCTGGAGGTCTGTAGATAACTCCAGCCATCCCCCTTGGTTAGTTTAAATGTTTGCCAATGAAACATTCTGGACAAGGGATTGACACTGGAGCCTCAGGTGTCAGCGGTCATCTGGAGTGGTTTCTATCTCCTCAGAAACATCAGCAGGATTTGTTCCCTTGTTCCATCTCAGGACATGCCTTCACCTAGTACATGCCTTTGTGACGTCACACCTCAACTACTGTAAAATGCCCTCTACCTTGGGGTCAGTGAAGGTGTGTTATGACACCAACAGCTGATGCAGAATGCAGTTGCAAGATTGTTAACAGGTCTTAGTATATCTAGTCATATCACCTCCTGCTCTGCAGGAGCTACACTGGTTGCTGGTACAGTGGCACATTTCTTATAAGATTGGGTTATTAACTTATAAGGCCCTGCATGGACTGGGTCCTGGTTATCTGTGTGATCTCTTTTACCCGTATTGCCCTGCTAGCCCCCTCTATTCTCACAATAAGGCCTCTTGCTAATCCCCGGAACCAGGTTAAAAACTTCTGGGGACAGAGCCTTCAGGGTAGCGGGTCCAGCTCTCTGGAGCTCACTACCAAGGGTTTTGAGAGAGGCTTCATCAGTTAAAATATTTAAAAAGAATATTAAAATGTACATCTTTACCCAGGCCTTCAGCTCTACTATGGACTCCTGATTTTAGCTAATCGTTATTTAACCTACTATTACCTGGGTATTTTATGGGTGATGTCCATACTTGGTTTTCCTGTATATTTTAATTGATGTTTGTTAGCTCACTGTTTGTAATGTGAACGTTATTCTGTCTATGTAGTAGGTGTGTGTGTGTGTGGATGTATGTCATTTTTTTGTAATGGCACCCTGGCCCTCCGGGGAGGGGTGCCAGAAATAAATAAAGGTATTACTACTACTACGCAGAGGGCCCCTCTAGGGGACCGCTGATTCAAAGTGTGCCCCTAGATGCCTGGTGTGTGTCACGGTAAGTACAACTGCAGGTATATGTACCTGTAGATCTGGATTGTGCTTTCATGTGTGTCACGGCTGGGTAACAGTGGAGGGATGTGGGTTGGGAATGGGTGCATAGCGCCAGTTTCAGTGGCTCCCATGGGTTTGCACATGTCGGTAGTGTCTGTGCTGCATCCTCCCATGCTGGCCATCACTGCCAGACTAGTAACATCTGTGTTATCATCTGTACTTGCAGGTGAAATAATAGTCAGTCCTGCTGCATAGGACACAGTGTCATAAAGGGGGTGCGGGTGCATTCACTCTTCGCTGGGCCCTTGGGTACCACTGAAGCATCCTCTGCCAGCACTGTGATCACCTTCGTCCCACCATCCTTGGCCACTTTGACTTTTGCTTTCTTCACCATGGGTCCAGTATCTGTGGAGGGATGCCACAGCATTAGCACTGTGTGATCCCTCTCTGCAGTACCAATGGCTCCCAATTTTCAAAAAGGGTAGCAAAAAACTCACCACAAATTATAGATCAATCAGCCTCAAATCGCTCCTTGGAAAAATGATGGAATCCATTTTAAAGGACCATATAACTGAATTTATAAGCCACCAAAACTCTAAATGACAACAGCCTGCATAGGTTCAGAAATAATAGGTCATGTATAACAAATCTCATATCTTTTTATGAGCGAGTTAGCAAGGCTCTATATTCATGCTCCTCCATTAATATAATACAGCATTTGACACCATCCCGAATGATGGCATTATACAAAAAATGATTAAGTTAGGCATAAATCCTAAAATAATTAATCGGGTCAGTAATTGTCTAACCTTAAAGGGAAAGTCCATTCAGACTTTTTTTTATTCTGTTTCTCTGAGTAGTTTGTAGGCATGCACAATGGTTGCCTCTATTGCACCCTCCTAATTTCATCAGGATTTAAGTGCAAATGAAAGTACTTAAGTCTGGTGTGAAAAGCTACTTGACTCCATTGCAAAGGTCATGACCTGACTCCCGGAAGGTATCCTGGAATTTTGTGATATTTTGGTGTTAAAGCCTGCATATGTCAGTGCTGTTGCTGTCCTCTACAGTACCTATTTTCTGGTCTTAAGCTAGTTATGAAACTTTTCAAGGCATAATGAGTGCCCTGCTGTTTTCTATAGTTTAAAGTGTATCTGAGTAAGGAAAAAAAATATTTTAAAGAATAAAGGGACTTCACAAGACATGTAACAGAACTGAATGAGAGTATAACTTCTGCTGGCTTGTGCATATACGCATCATCGACTCCCATGATGCCTTGCATGAGTGGGGTCATGACCTTTGGAATGGAGACAAACAGGTTTTCTCATGAGGGCAAAATGGAGTGAAGCAACCTCATTTATATTTAAATTAGGATGACATTGAGGGTGCAAGAAAGAGAATCCTTCTTCATGCCTACAAGCTACATAGGTATATAGAAAATAGGCTGAGGGGACTTCCCCTTTAAGAATACAAAATGTTAGACTTAAGTGACATCCCTCAAACAATGGCAAGGTTACCAGCAGAGTCCCACAGGGGTCTGTCCTGGGCCAACTTTTATTCAGTATCTTCACTAGTGACCTGCCAACAGGTATGAAGGGGTGGTTCCAGAAATTTGCTGATGACTAAGTTAGAATGTACAGGCGACTCAGTGCAGCAAGTAGAACAATTTCAACAAGTCGTTAACCAAATCACACTGTGGGCAGACAAATGGAACAGGAAGCTAAACATTGAAAAATGCAGAGTTACACACATGGGAGAAAAAAATCAAAAGCACAGCTACCGTAGTCACCACTGATACCACCTGCAGAGAGTCCAGGCCTAGGGGTAATCATTTCAGCTCAGTTCACGTTCACTAAACACTGTGAATCAATCAATAAGAAAGCAAGACAAATCTTAGGCTGTGTTAAACACCATTTCACTTCAAGAAACAAATCAATAGCTGGCCTGCTGGAGAAGAGGGCTGAGGCACTCTGCACCTTACCTTTTCCCACACTGGCGACCCAGGTTTGGGAATGAGCTCGGGCTGCTGGGGATCAGCAGTGGGGGGGGGGAGATTGAGCAGCGAGAGGACAACTGTCATCTCCCAGGGAGGGGTAGTTTGCTGTTTCAGCCCTCAACTGCCTCCAGGTGGAGGCCTGGGGGTAGCACCAGCAGCTTCGAGTGACACGAAGGGAGGGGCTGTGGTTCAATAGACGTGTGCAACTCCACGCACATATCTTCATGCCACTGCAGCTTGGAACTTTCGGGAGGAAAGAGGAAAAATGGATGGTGTGGGCTAAATGATGCCCTGCCTGCCTGCCCGCCTCCAGTCCACACTGAAGGCCAGCCGCCAGTCCATCTGGATCACTGCCTTCACTCCACACTGCAGGCCAGCTGCTAGTCCATCTGGATCATTGCCACCATGAGGGAAGGTTGGCCCTTCCCTTCCCGGCCTCGCTATGGGGGGAATCTATGGGGGAATTGGGCCTAGGGATTCAGTGCTGAGGGGTGCTGGGTAAGAGGGGATGGGGAGAGGGCTGAGAGCCTGCCTGCACCAGCCAAGGAAAGAAACAGTTCTATAGCAAAAAAAAAAAAATCAATGATATTATCGCTATGCCGAGGCTTAGTTAGACCAATCACTGATTGAGGATCCCAGTTCTGGTCCCCCATCCTACAAAAAGATAAAAGGGTCACCAAAACTATCACAAGAAAGGCAACAAAGTTTGTAAGGGGACTCAAACTTCTTCCTCATACTGAAAGATCAGGAGTTGGTGAATTCTACGGGTTTTAAATAAAGGGGGCTCGATTTTCAAAGCCCCCGATTGCTATGAGCCACGGGTGCGCCGAGGGTATGGTGCACGGGGCTTGCAGCAATCACCCTGCCAGCGATTGGGAGTTTCACCCTGTGCCCCAGGAGACACAAGTTAGACCAGCTTTTTCTGGTCAAGCTTGTGGCATACCCAGTGGCTGTTTTTATGGATCTTGTGCCAGGTATCTGGCGCAAGCTGCCGTAAAATGTGGAAACTGTTACAACTGAATTTTGAAATTGAAAATTGGATATAAACAAGCATTTGTCAATGCAGAATGTTTGCTTGCTGGCATTAGCATTGGAAGTGCAGGAGTAAGACAGATGCAGAATAGGAATGGCAGTGAACTGACGCCAACCCCACCCCCACCCTGCAGGGATGGACAGGCATTGGGGAGTGTCTTTGGGTCATCACCCATAATGTTCAAGCCATTTTATCTCACCCTACCCTGCAGACACTGACAAGTGTTGAGGTGTGCCTTGGGGTGTTCAGGCTTTACACTCATGCCCTTCCATAAGGAAATACACTGAAATGGGTGCAGTATAGGAGAATGGGGTAAATTTCGGGGCCGAAGAGTCCAAGGCACACCTTGATGCCTGCCACTGCCTGCAGGGTGGAGGTGGGGGTGGAATAGCATGAACATTACTGTCGACAATCCCAAGTCACACTCCTGACGCCTGTCAGTCCCTACAGAGTAGGGCATTATGGTCGGAAACCCTAATACCCTTAGCGTTTTTTGGTATTTTCTCTCCAAGTTTTCAACATGGGCTTTTTGTGACTGCACCGCATGAACAGTGACACTATCATTTTGTTAGCTGAAAAGTGATTTTGTACAGTGACTGCACCATTTTGCACCACAGGTGCGAAAACACATTTCGAACAGTATGTGAAAAATTACAGTTGTACTGTTCATGGGGAGGTGAAAAAATGGCAACATTGAAAATCTGGAGTGAAAATATAAACAAATTGGTGAAGTCACGAACGTGCATAGAAACTGTGCAATGCACACCCATAATGCAATTATTTGATGGATTTTTTACACCAGATTTTCAACATAGGCATTTTGGGACCTCTGCTCATGAACAGTGGCATTGTGATTTTCTTAATCTGCCCCGAACGTTGATTTCGCACTGCGACCACGCCCATTGTGTGCCACAGGTGTGAAAACACATTTTGGGCAGGATGTGAAAAAAGTCAGCTGTATTATTCATAAGGCAGTGTACAAAAACGACAATGCTGAAAATCTGAAACACAAATATAAAAAACTGGCAAAGTTACAAGCATGCGTAGAAACTGCGTAATGCACACTGGTAATGCTGTTATTTTTTGTAATTTGTTCACCAAACTTGCAACATAAGCTTTTTGGGACCTCTCCTTATGAACACTGTCACTGTGATTTTCTTAATCTGTCCCAAACGTTGATTTCGCACAGCGATTGCGCCATTGTGTGCCAGATGTGCAAAAACACATTTTGGGCAGGATATGAAAATGACAGCTGTACTGTTCATAAGGAGGTGAAAAAAAATAGCGTATTGAAAATCTAGATGAAAATATTAAAGTTATATAAATTCTGGCGTCCATGGAACTACATAATCACCTACGTAACACAGTAATTTTTGGGAATTTTTTCATCAAATTTGCAACATAGGCTTTTTGGGAGGCCACCTCATGAACAGTGTCACTGCCATTTCATTATTCATTCCCATAAGGTGATTCTATGCAGTGACTGTGGCATCACCTTTCAGGACCGAATAACGACACGACAGTGACTGAGTTCATGAAGTGGGTTCCCAAGAACCCCATGTTGAAAATTTGGGGCCAAAAGTCACAAAAATGGCCGAGATAGCCACCTAAATTGAACCCCCCCACCCATTTATGCCATTATACAGCTTAACGACATTTCTTCAGTTCGTGGTCGGCTTTGAAGACTGTAGACATGTTCTCGCTCCACCAAAGATAGTCACACCGGGCTCCGGAGGTAAGTATGGGGTGAGGGGGGTGCAGGGAGGTGGGGTGCGCAGAGGCTGAGTGCAGGTTGGGGGAGGGGAGCACTGCAGACAACGACGGACCGTTTTCTTGTTTACAGGTTAAAAAAAAAAAAGAAAAACTTTGTGGGAAGGTTTTCTTTTTTACAGGTACATTAGGCATGCTGGGGTGGGCTCCCAGTGTGCCACCTAGGTGATTTGGGACTACTGGAGCCAACGGGGATAGGGCACCCCATTGGCAAAGAAAACGGATCTGTGTTTTGGGGGGGCAAGATTCTGAGGGTGGTTGGGCACCTCCTTGGCATACAAATTAAACTACAGGGACATCATGCCAACAGGGATTGTGCTCCCCATCGGCAAATTAGCTGGGGAGGAGGCATGCCGACAGGGAGATAGGGCACCCTGACATCGGCTTTCAGGCGGAACTGTGAGAGGTGGATGGTGACAGCTGCTGTCATGTTTATTGAAATGTTACACCAGGCAAGGCATGCCCTGCAATGACGGGTCACTCCCTCATTTCAGTGGTGAAAATGTTTCAAGTTGGTGGCACACTTTTGAGCTGCTGGCATAGAAAGCATGCTCATTCATTGGTGCCACACAGACAAGCCCTAAAAAGCAGTGGCGGCATTGGCCACAACGTGGCCGCACCTCCACAACCTGCTACTCAAGTAAGCTGTCACAACATATTTCTTGCACATGTGTGCAAGCAAACATAAAAAGACCAAATATATGTTGTTTGGAACTCCCAATATGCTTTGATCAAATCCTTTTTTGATACATGATATTTCAGGTATTTTGTTGGAATAAGGTTATGAGTTTAAAATACCTGGGCGTTTTACTTGACCCTGGTTTGTCATTTTCTTTTCAAGTTCTGGCCACTAGTCATATTATTAATCATAAATTGGGTCTACTCTGTAAGGTTAAAAGTTTTTTTTCATTTGACACTCGAAAATTACTCACTCAAGGTTCTCTTATGCCTCATTTTGATTACTGTGCAAATTTGTACTATAGTATTAGTGCTAGGGAAATAAAAATTTTGTCAGTAGTATACAACAGTATTTGTCGGTTTGCATTGGATTCCCCATTTCAAACACACCATTGTTTACTCTATTCTTGACTATCATGGTTATCTCCAAAGTCGAAAATTGTTTATTATTATGGTTGTCAAATATTTAAATCTATTTTTTTTATATCTGAAGTTTCCTCTAGCTGATTTGGTATCTATTCTTAACATATAGAAACATATAGACTTTGACAGCAGATAAGGACCTCTTGGCCCACCTTGTCTGCCCATTTCCCTACCTAGAGGATAAGCTGCAGATCCTATTTAACCAACAGCCTATTTCTTCCTACCCCCCCAAAAATTGCCTTATGTCTGTCCCATGAATTCTTGAATTCTCCCACAGTTTTAGACCCCACAACCTCCTCAGGAAGGCTGTTCCTTGCGTCCACCACCCTCTCTGTGAAAAAATACTTCCTCACATTGCCCCTGAGCCGTCCACCCTCTATCTTCAAATTGTGTCACTTTGTTCTTGTACATCTCTTTTTCTGAAAGATGCTACCCTCTTGGACTTTGTTGATTCCACTGAGGTACTTACACGTTTCTATCATGTCCCCCCTCCCTTCTTTCCTCAAGGGTATACATATTAAGCTCCTTTAGTCTCTCCTCATATGGCTTCTCTTGCAGACCCTACACCATTTTAGTTGCCCTCCTCTGAACAGCCTAGATCCTGTCTATGTCCTTGCGGAGATGGGGTCTCCAGAACTGGATGCAGTACTCCAGATGGGGTCTTACCAACTGTCTGTACAGGGGAATAACAGCTTCCTGTTTTCGGCTGGTGATGCCTCTCCCTATACATCCCAGTATCCCCCAGTCCTCCCTACCACCTTCTCACATTGCTTGCCAACCTTAAGGTCATCTGATATGATTACTCCCCAGGTCCCTTTCCATTTTTGTTGTTGTTACTATCTCCCCCATTGTGTAATCTTCCCCTGAGTTTTTGTTTCCCAGGTGCATTATTTTGCACTTCTTTGCATTGAATCCAAGTTGCCATACTTCTGACCATTCCTCCAACCTTGCCAAGTTCCTTCTCATCCTTTCCATGCCTCCTTGTGTATCAACCCTGTTGCAGATCTTTGTGTCATCTGCAAAGAGACATACTTTTCCTTCTAGTCCCTCTGCAATGTCACTTATAAAGACATTAAAAAGGACTGGAGCCAGTACTGAACCCTGCGGTACCCCATTAGTAACCCCTCTTTCCTCAGAGTGGACTCCATTTACAATTACCTTCTATATCCTGTTGTCCAGCCAATGTTTTACCCAGGCTACCACCCTAGGACCCACTCCCTGGCTGGTTAATTTGACCATTAATCTTTTGTGAGGGACTGTGTCAAATACCTTGCTGAAGTCTAGGTAGGCCATGTCCACAGCCCCTCACTGGTCTACTACTTTGGTCACCCAGTCAAAGAAATCAATTAGATTCGTCTGACATGACCTTCCCGCTGTGAACCCATGCTGCCTTATGTCCTGTGCCCCACTGACCTCTAGGTACTGAACAATTCTTTCCTTCAGAAGTGATTCCATCACTTTCCCTACCACAGAGGTCAAACTGACAGGTCTGTAGTTTCCCTGCCTCTGTCTTGCTCCCAGTTTAGTACAGGGGAATCACATCTGCCTTCCTCCAGTCCTCAGGTACCACACCATCCTCCCATGACTTGTTAAAAAGGGCAGTCAGTGGTGTCACTAGTTCTCTGCTTAATTCTTTTAGAATTCTGGGGGTGAATTCCATCTGGCCCCATTGCTTTGTCCACCTTCAGTTTTAGGAGTTCTTTCAGATCCCTTTCTTCTGTGAGTGGACTGGGATCGACCCCCCTATCCAGAGTGCTTCTGTTAATTGGATTAGGCACCTCCCCCACCTCCTCTTTTGTGAATACTGAACAGAAGTATTCATTCAGTATCCCTGCTTTTTCACTGTCCCTCTCTGCCCACCCACCGTCCATTCTATTCAGCCTCACTATCCCTCCCTCTCTTTGTCTTTCTATGCTTCCTGATTTACCTATAAAATGTTTTATCCCCCTCCTTAACCGAGTTGGCTATCTTTTCCTCAGTTTGGGCCTTTGCTATTCTGACTACCCTCCCTGCTTCCTTCTGTCTTAATTAGTACAGTTCTCTGTCCTGCTCCTTCTGTGTTTCCTTATACTTCCTAAATGCTATCTTTTCCTCCCCTAACCTTCACCGCCATCTCTTTTGAGAACCATAATGGCTTTTTCTTTTGTTTTGATTTGTTTATTTGCTTCACACAAAGGCTTGTTGTCTCTGTGGTGACAGTTTTGATATTTCCCCATTGTTGCTCCACCCCTCCTTTTAGCCTGATGCTAGTGCTTTTCTAAGGCACTCTCCCATCTTGCCAAAGTCAGCCCTCCTGAAGTCCAGAACCCTCACTTTTGTATGGCTTGACTCTGTAGCTGAGTTTATCGTGAACCACACTGATTGGTTGTCGCTTGTTCCCAAATGGCTACCCAATTCTAGATCTGAGATCCTCTCACTGTCCCCATTTGAGAGTACAAGGTCTAAGATTGCTCCCTCACAAGTAGGTTCCAAAACTAGCTGTCTGAGGCACGCCACCTGAAGGGCATCGAGAATGGCCCTGCTTTTGGATGTGGCTTCAGCAAAGGTGCTCCAGTTAATATCTGGCATATTAAGGTCCTCCATCAACAGTATTTCCCCTTTCAATGCCATCTTAAGTATGTCTTCTATCATATCCTTGTCCATTCCCTCCCCCCCTGACATGGGGGACTTTATACAACCCCTGTGTGGATTGTGGTGCCATTTCCAGTCTCTAAGGTGACCCACAGTGCCTCCTTTCCTCCCTGTTTACTCTTTTGTTCAGTTGCTTTTATCCTTTCCCTTACATAGAGAGCTACTCCGCCCCCTCTTCTCCCCTCCCTGTCTGTTCTGCATGTTGTCTACCCTGGTATGTTAACATCCCAGTCATGGTTCTCTGTGCACCATGTTTCTGTGACTGCTATGATATCCAGGCATCCCTCTTCCATCAAGGCCACCAGTTCAGGCAGCTTGTTGCCCAGACTACGGGCGTTGGTACTCATTACCCTCCATTTCTTGATGGCCTTACCCCTTTTTGCCCCATCCCTGTCCTTATTGCATTTATCACTTTCTCCATTTACCCCTGAGCTTCTCCCTATCAACATCTCTATGTTGGTGTCTACCTCACTTAGTACCCTGATTTTTTTTTCGGGGGGGCTAGGATTTTCCTGCTCCTCTCCAGTGTCTTCCCCCTTGGCTAGTTTAAATGCTTGCCAGTGAAGCATTTAAACCTATCACCCAGTGAAGCATTTAAACCCATCACCTAGGATCCCGGTTCTCCTCCTGGACAGATGCAGACCATCACGCCAGTATAGGCCTGCATCCCTCCAGGTGGACCCTCAGTCCCCAATGAAGCCAAATCTCTGAGCTCTGCACCAGTTTTTCAATCACTGATTGAATCCAATGGTGTGGAGCACCCTAGCCTCAGTTGTGCCATAGACAGGCAGCACCTCAGAGAAGGTTATCATGCTCGCTTCCTGTCTCTCCAAGCCATGGCGCCAGGCAGGCACCTTACCTCTCTCTCCCCTTCCTCCCCCAGTTCTACCTTCCTAACAATGGAGTCCCCCACCAGGAGTTGTTTCCTTTCCCTGTGGGGTCATATGCCACTCTCTTGTGGGTCTCCTTTGTGGAGGTTCCCAGCATCCTCCTTGGTCTCCACTGTGGATGCCTCCATAGAGGAACCACACTTTTCCAGAGTGGCATAAAAATTGTGGCGAGGTACAACTGGAGGGATGCACCTCTGTTCCACCACCCTTACCCTCCCTGAACCCACTGTGGTCCAACCACTCCTCTTTCTTGGCAACCTCTGAGGCAACAGCAGTGACCCTGGTGGTCCATGGTGGGAGAGGAGGTCCCACACATCCTGGCCAACTCAGCCTGGAGATGAGCAACCTCCTCCCTCAGCCCAGAGAGGTGCCTGCAGATGGGACAACACCGCATCCTCCAGAACATCTCCTGGAAGACTGCTGCTCCACAGCCACTGCACTGCACCACTCCCATCATGTCTTATTTCTGGTCCCCTAACTGTTGTTTGGAATACTTACTCTTTCCTCTATTTATTTCTTTTTTTCTCTCCCTACTTACTTACTGCCTCTGTGCCCTTTTAGCTCCTGATCTTTCTGTTCTGAGACAAGAAGTTCCTATATTTCTCAGTAGCCTCCTTACTTGCTCAGAGTCAGACCTCCAGCAGCTGGGGGGGGGGGATGGAGAGCTACTCTTGCCCTTCTAGGATGGTGCGTCTATGGTGGCTCTGTGATCACACACTTCCTGCTCCCAAACAGGAAGTTCCTGTTGTCAGTCAAATCCTGTGTCTATAAAAGTAGAACTGCCTTTGGAGGGAGGGAAGGAAGGGGAGGAGGGCAATATAGTCCCAGTAGAGAAGTTTAGTTATACCAGCAGCTCCTTCCTCCTGGTGCTCTGCCAGAAGCTATCTAGGGTAGTGTTTAAATCTGGTTTTAACCTTGCTCCTTCTAGCTAAGCCACTCCCCCTACTTTGAAAATCTTTCTACACTTAGTTAATTTCACAGATAACAATTCCCTTCAGCCACCTGTGACAAGCACCTAGATAACTACACAGATAACAGCTACACAGATAACAATTCACTTCAACTAACTCTGACAAACACACTAACTTTTTTTTTACCCTAAATTGAAGGTCCCAGTACAAGAGTTCTAGTTCTTAGACCCAGTAGAGAAGTTTAGTTATACCAGCAGCTCCTTCCTCCTGGTGTTCTGCCAGAAGCCAGTAACCCCCCCCCCCAGTTTACTTGCAATCTTCTCAGGGTATAGTTTTGCAATCTGCTTTGAATAAGACCAAGGCTGGGTCAAGATCTTTTTCCATTTTAGCACCATTATTTTGGAATAATCTACTGAATACTCTTCATCATGTTATATTTTTAAAGTACATTTTAAGCAATGTTTAATGTCTGTTGATAATTGCGATTGTTTTATGTAATCTGGTTTTGTTTTGTTTTGTTACTGTTTGTGATATGTATATTATTTTTATGGCCTGGCCTGAAAATAGACTTGTTCCAGTGCCCTATCCCAGTTAACAAAATAAAAATGAAATGAAATGAAAAATGAAAATTGCGCTCAAGATTCAAGAATCGGGCACAGTTACAGCAAAGGGGTTTGGCACACCTCCAGAACCTAAGTGTTGAAGCGCAAGGCTTAGCGCAAGCCCTGCATCACACTTTGAAAATCAAGCCTAGGATGTCAAAAATTGCATGAAGAAGTCACTCTAGACAAATAGTCCTGTAAAGATAAAATACTTTGACTAGATATAAAGTCTACACACAAACAGTAGCATATCACTGGAATAAACTGTTACAAATTTAGCTAACACTCCAAACAGACGTGACAATCTAATACTACTGGACCACTTCATAATGGACAACCACTGAAAAGTGAGTAGGCTGTCTCGATGGACCACATGGTCTATTTTGGCCTATTATACCATAGTAAATATTTCTTATTATGTACTCAACTTTGACAGTGTTGGGGCTGTCCAGCTCCCCATCAATGGTCTCATCCATGAAGGTGGTGGATATAGTGTCCTTAATGTGGATGAGATCAGGTGTGTCAGTCGGTCTGCCACCCATGACCAACTTTGACTGCCAATGGCTGGCAAGCTTCCATTTTGTGGCCACCTACGGATTGTGCCACTTGTGTTTAATTGCTGCCACCATTTTTTTGTTTTTTTGTTAGTCTGTTTATCTCCTTCCCTGCCCAGTCGGCCCACATTCTTGCTGGCCTCCCGGCTCTGTCCCCTGAGCACAGGACTTACCATCTCTTCCTTCTGCCCCCATGGAATGCCCTCCATGGCAGGGCAGTGGGGATGCTTCAACTGGCTGAAACAGGATCCGGTTCATAGAGTGGTGCCTGTGTGTGTTGGAAGCAGAGTTTGTGGAGGTCAGCCTTCATCCGACGTGCCTGGGGATTTTTCTCTCCATTTTGTTCTCCCTCTCCCCTTGGAGCCTGTAGGAGGAATGTGCAAGGTTGTCAATGGCAGAGCTGCATGCGCTTTCACAGACAGCATGCTGGATAGCTGCTCCATCTCTGCCTCACCTTATGTGACCCAGCATGCCAACATGTAGCCTCCATTAGGCATTAGGCCGGCGCCAATCACCATTCCTCACCCTCCCCAGGAGAGGAGAGGAGAGCTGTCCTCCAGACATTCAATCCTCTCCCTCCCCTGCCAATGCCTGGCAACCCACTCACACTGCAAACACAGGTCGCCGGTGTGGCAGAAGGTAAGGCAGGATGCCTCAGCCCTCCATGCCACTGGGTCAGCTCAATTGCTGCAGCTGTTCAGGAAATTGACAGCCCATGGTATCTCCTACCATACCAGCATTTTCTGTATCAGCTGGCCTTTCAGGGCACCAGCACCATACTGCACACTGTAGTGTCTATGGCCACTATAGAGCTTTCCTCTGCCTTGAAGTTTGGTGTCTGTGACTTTTGACATCCATCCTTGCTTTCTGTGCTCTGCGCTGCATGTGGTTCGTTGTCAGGTACACCGTGGGGAGGGCTGTCATCGTAGTGGCCTCTGGGCCTATTCCTCCTCTGCTGTTAGCCATTATGTAGGCACTGCTAGTATCCACAGCACTCAGGCTCATACACAGGGCTGTCATGTGCAACCCACATCTTATATGGTGGGGTCAAGGGGAGATACCAGAGCAGTTGCCTGTGTATTCAGGTAAACCCACATCCTCACCTGGTACTCTGTACACCCTCTTTTGTGCAGTGCTGCACATCACACTATCTCTTTGGATACATGGCAGTGCATATTACATATGCCATGCTTAGCTCAGCACTGCACTAGGCACCTTTTGGGAGCATGGTGCTCCTTGCTTCCTGGGCTAACACTGCATTGGGCACCTTTGGGGAACATGTCGTTGTGGATCAGGCCCCGACTTCTCTTTCTTTACTCCCTTCTCCTTTTCTTAAGCCTTCTTGACTTAATATAGTCAAGCTGACTATAATAGAAGACTATGTCAGACATGGACTAGGCACATTACTCTGTTGTTGCCTCCAAAGCTTCAAGACCAAATAAATGTATGTTAAGGCAGTGCATTCCTATGGCACCTAGTGAAATACTGTTGCATTGCAAGAACTACTTGCATTTTGAGACTTCTGTTATGGATCACAGTTTTACTTTGAAATATCTTAGTTTAGGTTTATTAAAAGGTAGCATCCTTATTTGGCCACACCTATGTTCTGGAGAGGGAAAACACATAACTCACTTATCAAGTACGAAATAGAGATAAAATACTCCCTTGCACAAAATCTGCTGGAAAGCCATCCAGGAAAGCCCTGAACTGTGGTTCTTCAACTAGAAACTGGAAGCTCTTAATGATGGGAAATAAAAGTGCCCCTCCAAGCACTTGACTGAGCAAGATCTCATCCAAGTAACACTGCTGCCTCATCCTTGTGCCTTGTTGAATGCAGGTCATGAACACAGGAGAAACTATACACTGAGTGATGGTGGTGTCAGGATTAAGAGTGACAGTTGATGCCCAGCAACAGAAGGAAAAGACAAAAAAGCTGGCAGGGAGGTGAGCAGTTGCTGAGATGGCAGCTTAGGTGAAGAGCTCTGTGCCACCCAGCACCAAATTCAATCATTTCTCCAGTCCCATACCTGCTGCAGAGGCCAAACTGGTCTCGTCTGACATTAAAAAAATCAGTTCTAATGAACCTCAAACTTTTGAAATGCAGCTCAAACAGGGAGTGGAAATATTAGTGAAAAAACACTGCAGCTCAGGAAACAGCAGGCGGGAAGCTGGCACAGTGATCGCAGCAGCTCCTGTCACAGCTCCTGTCACAGTTCCAACAGCAGATGCCTCAGAAATAAAGAACATGCTCCAACAGGTGCTGGAGGAAATTGCTGTCTTCAAAACTTCTGTGCCATCTTTAGAGGAAAAAATACAAGATCTGCAGCACAAGGCACAAGGCACAAGACACAGAAACCTGCCTGTCATACCTAGATGTCAAAGACAGCAATTATGAAGCTCAGGTACAGGAACATGCTGAGAACCGACATAGGGCTTGCAGATGTATGGCACCTAGTTAATCCCAGTGGTAGGGATTACTCATTCTCACCACCACATCAGTCCTATTCTCAGATTGCCCTCTGGCTGACCCCAGCACAATGGACACCAGACATACTGAAAGACCAGATAGGTGTCATAATTATCTCAGACCATTCATCAGTATCCTTCACATGGCTTCCGAAGGGCTCCTGTAACCAGTCCGCTCGACAGTGGTGCTTTAACACCTCACTTCTTAAGGATGAATCCTTCAAGTCCTCACTACAGTCAGACATCACAGTCTTTCTTGAGGCTAACAAGGCAGCAGACTCAACAGCAGCCACCGGTTTTGGGTACACTGAAAGCATATATTCGGAGACACTGCATCAGTTATGCCTCCCACCTGTGGAAGGCAAGAGCCAAGGATCTGAAGAAACATTTGCAGAGGCTCAAAGACCGGGAGAAGCAATATGAAGAGGTGCAGAAATGTGCCCCCCTCCCATGCTCCTGGCTGGCATCACAGGCACATGATACAAAGTAAACATGCCCCTGCACCAAAAGGCAAAGTATGCCTTATTTGACCCCCGACAATCCTTCTGGGAGTCCAGAGAAGAGCCCGGTAGGCTGCTGGCCTAACAACTTAAAAAGCACCAGGAGAGGTACAGGCAGGGTCATAATTATAATGGGGGCATGATCACCCTGCCCACAGCATTTTTATCCCTACCTGTTCCATCACTTCTGTCCTCCAAATATTTCAGGCTGAGTCTGAGTGTAAAGGTAATAAATGTTACCTCTGCTGACAGCCAGACAGTCAATGTAGTGTGCACAGCCTGCAAGTGCAAGCACCATCCACAGCACTGCCTGTTTTAATTGATCACACTCACATAGACAACAGCTGATTGATCACGCTTTACTGTTGCCAGTGGGGACAAGAATGCAGGCATTAGGGAAGAGCTTTCACAGGGCTGAAACCAAACAATAGGCAGAGTTATTGCTACAGTGACAGGACTGAGGACTGTCAGCAATTCCTTGTTAAACAAAATGTTACTAGTAACTAGGCAAAAGAAGATAATTTTTGCTGTAGTACAAATGGGAAATACTGTATTAGTGCACTTTTTTCTTTACTGGTATTAAAATACATTTGACAGGCCTGGGCTGAACTCACTATAGGAAACTTGAGTCTTGAGAGTTTGATTAAAAATATTTAATAACACATGCAGTTGCAATTCTGATTGAGTGCCAGTGGGACAGAGAGACATAAAATACTGGCTATTTATTTGTGCCTGTGCCTGGATCCTCCACTGTCTCACATACAACAGCTCAAAATGCTGTGCATCAAAACTTCCCTAGTAAATCATTTTAGACTAAAGCTCAGCCCAAAAGGGTTGTGATTTCATCTGCTTTCTGAGCTTTTAACATCTGCAGTGTTGTGGGTTTGTAGATCCCTGCTGCAGATTAATCTGGGAGCATTAATTATAAAGCATCACTTGGTTTCATCATGGGGGGGGCTTTTATAAAAACTGCATCTATGGCGAGCCCCCAGTGTTCAGAAACTATATGATACACATATGATGGAGTTCAAATAAGTTTTTGTTGTTTCATTTATTATGTTGGCTTGCACGCATGTGCAGACAACATATTGGGGTAGTAGCACATTCAGAGGTGTGTCAGTGTTGTGGTGAATCCAGGGGATGCTTTCATCGGTGTGTCCCTCAGCTGCCAACCAGTGAGCATGCTGCCAATGACAGCAATTTAAGAGAGTGCCACCAACTTGAAAGGAATCTGCCACTGCAATCAGAGATAGGCCCGTCGTTGCAGCAGCAGATCTGACACTCCTCGATTATGTGCCATTCCTGGTGAAATATTTGACTACATATGGTGTCTACTGCCATCCGCTATACAATCCCGACATTGGGGTGTCAAATCCCCATGTCGGCACCTCCCTCTTAGAGTGTTTTTCCTGGTTAAACAGCTTCCCCTTTCTGACACCGGGATGCCCACTCCCAGTGTTGGATGTGGTCCCCTCAATCCGTCTATTCGGTTTGCTGACATCGGGGTGCCCAATCCCCATGTTGGCATCCCCCAACCCTGAACTGTGGCACACTGGGAGCCCATCCAAGTGTGCCAATGTTTTTTCTGTGTGAAAGCGGTCCGACCCTGTAAACAAAGAAAGCCTTCCCTCGCGGTCTGTTTTTTTCTCTGCAAAGCAAAAAACTGTCCACCGTTGTCTCCCTCATCCCTTGTCCCCTTCCTCCATCCCCACCCTCCCTCTGATCGGCCATCTCCCCTCAGCCCCCCCTCACCCATACTTACCCTCCAGAGGTTGGGAGCCGTGATCTACTCTGAAGCGGGACGCGTCTGCACTCTTCAAAGCCAAACTGCAAACTGAAGAAATGAAGGTAAGCTTTATGATGGGGGGTTTCAACTCAAGTTGATATCTGAGCCATTTTTAGGAATTTTGGCTCCACATTTTCAACATGGGGTTCTTTGGACCCCACCACATGAACATGTAGCTGTCATTTCGTTTCTCAGTCCCAAAAGGTGATTTCGCCATTGCTGCGCAGAATCATCTTTTGGGACCAGTTAATGAAACAACAGTGCCATTGTTCGTGAGGGGAGGTTTCAAAAAGCCCATGTTGCAAATTTGGTGAAAAAAATCCGAAAAATGACTGCATTACCAGCGTGTGTTGCACAGTTTCAATGCACTCTCATAACTTCACCTATTTTTAATATTTTCACTCCAGATGTTCAACACTGCCATTTTTTCATACCTCCTTATGAACAGTATAGCTGTCATTTTTCACATTCTACCCAAAACATGTTTTCGCATCTGTGGCACACAATGGGCGTGGTTGCTGTGCGAAATCAACTTTCGGGACAGATGAACAAAATCACAGTACCACTATTCATGAGGAAAGGTCCCAAAATGCCCATTTTGAAAATTTGGTGAAAACATTCCCAAAAATCACTGTGTTACGGGCATAAGTTGCACAGTATCTACACATGCTTGTAAGTTTGCACATTTTTCATATGTTCTCTCCAGATTTTCAACATTGCCATTTTTCACACCTCCTCAAGAACAGTATAGCTGTCATTTTTCACATCCTGCCTGAAACGTGTTTCTGCATCTGTGGCTCCCAATGACATAGTTGCTGTGTAAAATCATCTTTCAGGTTTGAGTAACGAAATGATAGTGCCACTTTTCATGAGGTAGGGTCCCAAAACACTCATGTTGAAAATTTGGACTAAAATACCAACAAACGCCCGAGGTGTTAAGGTTTCCAACCATACATGCACCCTGTAGAGACTGACAGGCGACGGGGGACGTAACTTGGGTTCATCAGCCATAATGTTCACAGCATTCTACCCCCCCCCACCCTACAGCCACTGACAGGCATTGAGATGTGCCTTGGTTCTGTCACCCTAACGCTCACCCCATTCTCCTATATTGCACCCATCTCAGTGTATTTCCTTATGGAATTGGTAAGCATAAGGACTGGAAGAATCCAAAGACACAGCAACACCTGTCGGTGTCTGCAGGGTGGGTGAGGGAATGGCAAATCATATGACTGGATTTCACTCAAGCCACATCCCAACGTCTTTCAGTCTCTCGCGGGTAGGGAGGGTTGCCATTAGTTCAATGCTTCACTGCCACTCCTATTATGCATCTCTGACTCCTGCACTACCAATGCCAATGCCAGCAAGCCAACATTCAGCATTGACAAATGCTTGTTACACTTTACTTCACTGATTAAGGATCTAAGCATAATCAAATTTCCTGAAAACACATTTAAAGAAATGCAATTATGCTTAGATTCTCTTAATTAATAAAGGAAGTGTAATACATGGAATGTCAACGCAGTGATAACACTGTTTCTGTCTGTACAGTCTGGATCTGTAACTGAGTACAGCAAAAACAGAAACTGCAGTTGCAAATAATGGAACTTGTGTTGAATTCCAAATTTGTGGTGTTTAAAATCTAACCACTGTCAGGGTCCAGGACATAAGTAGGAATTAATTTCAGCCATTGAAACAATGCAATACAAAATCAGATTATCGGAGTGAACTAAAAAGTAGAGGGAGATGCATACCTCTCAGCTGCTATGGATTGTACATAGCGCTGATTTTTACACTCAGTTTTACCCTTGAAATTAGAGTTATTTTTGGATACACAAATTATTAAATATTTGAACTAACTTGATAGGAACATTCCTTAATACAAAATTTACTGGGCCCACTATTTGTAGACATATTGGGCCCGATTCCAAGAAGCATGTGGCAACTCACAGGCGTATGTGAGTTGTGACATGTGCTGCTATGTCTGGGACCCTTCACCCTCTGGAAACTGCGTTGCTGTCTTATTTGCAGGCAACTGTCAGTTCTGAGGGAGGAGGTTACCCACCTCCAGGCTGAACTGGCAAGGACTAAGGAGGCTTCCCCCAACCAAAGAGCACCACTGCCAAACCACTGCCTCAGAGGCTGCCAAGCATGAAGAGCCATTGGACCACAGTGGGTTCTGGGAGGGTGCAGGTGGTGGAACAGAGGCGAAGCCCCCTAGTTGTACCTCTACACAAACCATATGCCAGTCTGGCAGAGCAAGGTTCCTCTATGATGGCACCCTCAGTGGAGACCAAGAAGAATGCTGAGGACATCCACAAGGAAGACCCACAGAAGGGTGGCAAGGGACACCACAGGGGAGGGAAACAGCTTCTGATAGGGGACTCAGTTGTTAGAGGAGTAGACCTGGGGAAGGAAGAGGAGAGGGAAGTAAGGTGCCTGCCTGGTGACATGGCATGGAGGGACAAGAAGCTAATCCTCAGGATTGCAGAAGCAGCATCACAGGAGAGGGAACTAGATATCATTGTCCACCTTGGGACAAATGACCTAGCTAGGCATGGGATCAGTGCAGTGCAGGATGAAATTGTGGAGATGGGGAGGGGCCTCAGACAGGTAGCAAGCATGGTTACCTTCTCAGAGATGCTGCCAGTCCATGGCAGGGGTGAAGCTAGGGTACTACACACCATGCAGTTTAATGAATGGTTGCAAAACTGGTGCAGAGCACAGGGTTTTGGCTTCATTGGGGACTTGGGGTACACCTGATGAGAGGAAGGTCTATACTGGCATGATGGTCTGCATCTGTCCACAAAGGGAACCAAGATTCTAAGTGACAGGTTTAAATGCTTCCTTGGCAAGCTTTTAAACTAGCCATGGAGGGAGGTGCTAATAAGAGACAGGACATTTCAAGCCTCCCCCCACAAAACATGAAAGGTAGTAAGGTAAACACTGAGGTACAGTGCTCAACAGAGTGCAGGACAGGGGTAAATGGAAAAATAGACAAGGGCAAAAAGAGCAGGCATGGGGGGAGAAAAGGATAAAGCCAACATTAAATGGAGGGCAATGAGTACCAATGCCCATAGTCTGGGGAACAAGCTTCCTGTGCTAGTAGCCTTGATGGAAGATGAACAATTGGATATTGTGGCAGTCATGGAAACATGGTACATGGAGAACCATGACTGGGATGTCAACATACCGTGGTACAGTCTACAGAAGGGACAGGGAGGGGAAAAGAGGAGGTGGAGTAGCTCTATACATAAGGAAAGGGATCAAAGCTACAGAACTAAAAAGTAAAGGGGGAGGACAAGGGGCACTCTGGGTCACCTTGGAGACAGGGAATAGCGTCACAATCCACACAGGGGTTGTATACAGACCCCCATCTCAAGGGGAGGAAATGAACAAGAAAATGATAGAGGACATTCTCAAAATGGCTGAAAAAGGGGAGATACTGTTGATGGGGGACCTGAATATGCCAGATGTTACCTGGATGACATGTACTGCAGCCACATCCAGGAGCAGGGTCATCCTCGATGCCCTGCAGGGGGCAGGCTTTAGACGGCTAGTGTTGGAACCCACTTGGGAGGGAGCAATACTAGACCTGGCACTCTCAAATGGAGAGAGGATCACAAATTTAGAAGTCAGTAGACATCTGGAACAAGCGACCACTGCACAGTGTGCTTCACAATAAGCACAACCATGGAGACGAACCATACAAAAACAAGCATACTGGACTTTAGAAGGGCTGACTTTGGCAAAATGGGTGAATACCTGAGGAATACACTAGCAAATGGCCAAAAAGGAGGGGTGGAAGAACAATGAGAAAAATCAAAACTGCCATCATAGATGCAACAAGCCTTTGTGTGAAACAGATAAAGAAAACAAAGCGGAGTAAAAAACCACTATGGTTCTCAAAAGAGGTGGCAGGGAAGGTTAAGGAGAAAAAGGCTGCATTCAAAAATATAAGGAATCACGGAAGGAGCACGACAGGGAACTGTATCAATTAAAGCAGGAAGAAGTGGGTAAGGCAGTCAGAATAGCAAAAGCCCAAACCGAGGAAAAAATAGCCAATTCAGTTAAGAAGGGGGATAAAACCTTTTATAGGTACATTAGGGAGCATAGAAAGGTTAAGGGAGGAATAGTGAAGATTAATAAGGGAGAGGGGAGGTGGGCAGAGGGAGACAGTGAAAAGGCAGAGTTACTGAATGAATACTTTTGCTCAGTATTCACAAAAGAAGATGAGGAGGAGTTGCCTAAACCAGACAATAGAAGCACTCTGGGTAGGGTTGACACCAGTCCATTTACAAAAGAAAGAGTCCTGAAAGAACTCCGAAAACTCAAGGTGGACAAAGCAGTGGGGCCTGATGGGATTCACCCAGAATCCTAAAAGAATTAAGGGAGGACCTAGTGACACCACTGACCACACTTTTTAACAAATCATGGAAGGATGGGGTGGTACCTGAGGACTGGAGGAGGGCAGATGTGATTCCCCTTCACAAAAGTGGGAGCAAGGCAGAAGCAGGAAACTACAGACCTGTAAGTTTGACCTCAGTGTTAGGTAAAATGATGGAATCACTTCTGAAAGAAAGAATTGTTGAGTACCTAGAGGCCAGCAGGGCACAGGACCCAAAGCAGCATGAATTTACAGCAGGAAGGTCATGTCAGATGAATGTAATAGATTTCTTTGACTGGGTGACCAAAGTAATAGACCAGGGAGGGGCTGTGGATATGGCCTACCTAGACGTTAGCAAGGCATTGACACAGTCCTGCACAAAAGATTGATAATCAAGTTAGCCAGCCTGGGAGTGGGTCCCAGGGTGGTAACTTGGGTAGCAAACTGGCTGTACAATAGGACACAGAAGGTAATAGTGAATGGAATACATTCCGAAGAAAGGGGGGTCACTAGTGGAGTACCTCAGGGCTCAGTACTAGGTCCAGTCCTCTTTAACATCTTTATAGGTGACATTGCAGAGGGTATGGAGGGAAAGGTATGCCTTTTTTCAGATGACACAAAGATCTGTAACAGATACACAAGGGGGGTAGAAAGGATGAGAAGGGACTTGGCAAGGTTGGAGGAATGGTCAGACATATGGCAACTTAGATTCAATGCAAAGAAGTGCAAGTAATGCACCTGGGAAACAAAACCCAGGAGAAGAGTACACAATAGCAGGGGAGGTACTGACAACAACAAAAATGGAAAGGGACCTGGGGGTAGTTATATCAGATGATCTAAAGGTGGGTAAGTAATGTGAGAAGTCAGTAAGGAGAGCCAGGGGGTTACTGGGATGCATAGGAAGGGGCATCACAAGTAGAAAAAGGGAAGTAGTTATCCCTCTGTACAGACAGTTGGTGAGACCCCATCTGGAGTACTGTGTGCAGTTTGAGAGACCTCATCTACGCAAGGACATAGACAGGATGGAAGCAGTCCAGAGGAGGGCAACTAAAATGGTGCAGGTTCTGCATCAGAAACCATACGAAGAGATACTGAGAGAGCTTAATATGTATACCCTTGATGAAAGGAGGGACGGGGGCACATGATAGAAACGTTCAAGTACCTCAATGGAATCAACAAAGTCCAGGAGGGTAGCATCTTTCAGAAAAAGAGATGTGTAAGAACAAGGGGCACAATTTAAAGATAGAGGGGGAACGCTCAGGGTAATGTGGGAATTTTTTTTTTCATGGAAAGAGTGGTGGATGCATGGAACTGCCTTCCTGGGGAGGTTGTTGGGTCTAAAACAGTGGGGGAATTCAAACATGCATGGGATAGACATAAAGCAATTGTAGTGGGGGGTGGCAGGAAGTAGGCTGTTGGTTAATTAGAATCTGCAGCTTATCCAGTAGGTAGGGAAATGGGCAGACTGGGTGGGCCAAGTGGTCCTTATCTGCCTTCAAAGTCTATGTTTCTATGTTTCTATTCCAGAACAGACAGAGTCCCTGGCGCTTACGCCCTGTGACTTGCAGCTGCCGCAGGGTTATGCCACGGGAATGGTGCAACCGACCTGGGTGCCACAAGCTGCTGACTACAGGGAACATCCCCCTGACTCCCCCCAGCCATGAAATGAGCATGCAAGCCCCTGGGAGCCATGAGGGTGTCAGCAGTGCAGCACAGGCATGAGGATGGCACCACATAAGACAGACTGGGTGCTGGAGGGTGACACCCCGGAATTGGGGGGGGGCATCTATGTGATGGGGGGGTCTGTGGGGCATGTCTGTGTGCATGTTGTGGCACTGTGGGGGACGTAGCTGCCATTTGGCAAGGATGGATGCCCCATAGACTAGCTGACTGCTCGTCTAACCCCGCAGTGGCACAGTGTGTCTTGGAATAGCGTAAGTGGGTTACGGTGGCTGCCCTTTCAGAATAGGGCACAGATGCTGCTGTAACCCCCCTTCTGCCATGCCATAGGGGCTGTGGCTGGCGGAAGTCTCCTTGGGCACAGGCCACTTGCGCCATGGCTCAGGCCACATCTTAGAATAGCAAATGGCTTAATGCACGTCACAAAGTGCAACTTGTGCCATTGGGTTTGCCTCAAGTCACCTTGTGGCATGCATAACCCATTTAAGAATCGTGACCATTTTCTTTAAAATACGAAAGTGGTACACATTCTGGCCATTTGCTCTGAATTTTGAAGGCCAGTGCTATGAATTTTAATGCAGAGAGGTTGCAAGGTATGGTGAGACACACTCACTGCAATTAATTGATAATCTGAGGTTTCAGTGAGACTTTAAACAAGCGACACTTTGCGACAAGGCAGTTGTAGCAGATGAGAAGGGGTGTGAGGAATGTGCCATGTTAAACTGGCCCACCTAGATACCTGGAAATTTACAGGTGGGCCATTTCCTCACTTTGGCCACTACCCACCTTTAAGTCTCTCAAAATCCTTTAATTTTCAACTATTTTTAAGAAAATGGGGTTCTGACTATTGCAAAAAATACAGACTCTGTAACAAATTGAAAAGCAATTATAAGTACATCACTCCTGAGTCTGCGTATACATTTTTCAGGTGGGCCTCCAGTTTCAGCTTTCCATGTCTGCCCGCTGTACCCAAGTCCATGTCTGGGAATGTGATTATTTAGACAGGGTGGGTTGAACAAAATATGTAGGGGGAGTTTGGGATTTTTTTTGTCCTTAGGACAGGGAGGGTGGGTGTCCACAGATAGTATGAGTATCATCAGAAAGGAGGGGTCGGGGTATAGTTAATGCGTATGGGTAGATGCCTGTCAGCTGTAAAGCCAACGCAACCTTGGTCATGCGTGGAAAACACTGTGGTGCTAGCAAATGGTTGATAGCCCTCAGGGTACAAGCTAAACAAATTCACCACTTCAAATCATACAAAATAAATGGCCGAAAGCGTTTACGTGTTGGTGCCAAAATACACACTTTAATAGAGTGAACAATCCATGCTGCTGCTCCTCCTACCGAGCTCTCGCAGAGGCTTCATCAGGGGCAGAGGAGCAGTAGCATGAGGGGCTTGTTCCATTAAAGTTTGCACTTTTCATCCAAAACGTTTCTGCGTTTTATTTTGCATAATTTGAGTGTGGTGAAATTGTTTTGCTTCAAGGTGTCCGGCAGCAGATGGAGGTGTGGCTGGGCAGATGCTATGGGAGGGTGAAGAGCTGGAAATGTGTTTATCTGATACTGTACTACACTGCCACACAGTAGGTAAGTAAAATGAGCAAAACTGGATGCCATGGAGCAAGGAAAAATGTAGGGTAGAAGAAAGCAGAAAATGGAGTCAGAGACACAGACGTACACATTCAGTTCAGAAAAATATTTTCCATTTTTAACGTATTTTGCAATTTTGTTCCAATTTTACCATCAAATTCCTTCAGGTTCTGATCTGAATCGGAATCGATCAGAATTAGTCAGGATCCTGAACTGGATTCTGGTCTGATAAAAAGGGTCAGGGCCTTTTAATGTGGGGTCTGGGAGGTCTAGATGGGGAGGTTGTATTCCATCTGTTGCCTAGTTTGTTTATGTTCCCTAGGTTTACGTTTCAATTTGAACTATGTGGCTACCATAGACAGAGAGATGCAAACCTAGGCTATCATTATATACAGTAGATAACGGGCCAGTTACAAGTGATGTAATACCAGAAGTGCTATGCAGATAACAGTGATGTTTGAGATCAATAGTAAGGGTGTTTCCCTATTCATGGATGGGTATATGTTTGTGAAGCTAATGGCTTTCCTTGTCTTGGCAGCACATCTGTTTTTATTGTATAGAAGGCCAAGTTTGGTGTTTTCAGTTTTGTTTTGTTTGTCCATATGGTTTCCCATGTCTGGCCTGGCTCATTGTATCAGTATCCTTCATCACATGACTTTGTAACAATATAGTTCATCAACTTCATTATAGTATGACTCGTATATTCAGTCTGTGTTTATATATTCTTTTCAAGCAACAGACTGAGAGAGAGAGAGAGAGAGAGAAAGATGAAACACAGTCCACATCTGGGTATAAATTCTTACATTTTCTTTCAGATGGTACAACGGTGAAGGATACTACCACTCTTCATCCAGGACACCATGAGTTTGCATTCAGCTTTCAGCTGCCACAAAAGTAAGTATTACATTTCTGAAAACAATCCTAAACTGTAGCATGTAAGGAACAAGAAATAAGCACCCACCACAGAAAACATACCCCAAATGGATTTACATAAAACATATTCCATTTATTAATGTCAAAAAACAGATGGTTGGCATTCCATTACCCAGCAGTGGAAAAACCACTGGTCACGAACATATACGCCACAGAACTTATGTTTTGCCTGGAGACTTTGCAGGCTTCATCAGAACTGTAGCATGCATATGTTCTTAAAAGATTTCTTCTTACATAATTTTAATTATGAAGTATCAAAGAGACACTCTCCTAGTTGATTGGCAAATAATACATTCCTTTCATTAGGACATAAGCACAGTAGCCTAATCTTTCAGCCAAGACTTTTCTCAGAAGCAATTGCAGATATTACTGGAGCAGACAAGGAAACTAAAACTCGGCAGTCCAATTACTGTTTAAATTGGAAGTATTTCTGCCTTGTCAAACAGGTGATAGCTTAAATGCATTATACACATGGACCCAGGTATTCAAGGTATTAGCACTGTGCTAACAGAATTAGAGACATGCTAATTAGGTATAGCACAGCTGCCAGGTTATTAGTACAGCAGCTGCTGTATTCTACCAACAGATTATCATGTGACTAACTTGCTAGCACTAACACCTATCATGCATGCATGACAATTAGTGAACATGCATGCATAGAAGTTAAACTGGTATATTGACAGTATCTTGGAAGCACTAAAAGGCTACGTGTGCAGCACAATCCTTTGGGCACCCCAGGTCCCTAACTAGCACTGCCTTCTACCATCCATCAATGCCCACACTACCCATCCTTTGGGGCCTCACCAACCAGACATCCAGGACTCCCAGCCCACTCACAACACATGACTGTGCTGCTTCCCGAACTTACCTCTTAGGGCTAGGGCCACTCACAGCTCTTCAGTGTTCTCCCCCTTCTATATGACTACTCATGGTAGAGGTGAGGCTGGAAATATCCCTGGGCAGTGGTAGCATTGATCCAAGTTGGTTGTGGGGGAGCTGGTAGAGGTTTCTTCCTCCATGGTTAATGCCAGATTTTTCCCTGTTTTGACCCCACCCACCCAAAGGAGTGCAGTGATGTCAGAAGGTTACGGCAGAACTGCACACCTACCGATTGCCACACTGCAAACTCCCCACCACACACCATTCCCCTGAATCTCCACCTGTAATCACCCAGGTGGTGGTATGGCAGTTGGATGTGGAACCCTTCCCCTAGAAAAAAGCATACGCTGGAATGTTTAGTCCTCCTCCCTCGGCCCTCTGATGGCCCAAGCACATTCCTGAACCCTGGTCGTTGGTGTCACAAGTAGCAGCTGTATCACTGCACCAGTGTGCCTTGTCCAGCACTATATAATGCTGTCTAAAGCCTTGCCTTAATAACATGGACAAAGGTGAGCAGAAGTCCCTCACTCCGGCACCCTGTTACCATAAAAAACAGTGCCCCAATCCTCCTCCTCCCCCCTCACCCAATAGTGAACAACAGAACTAACAAAGACACACCCTTCTGACAGTGATCCCTTCCCTCGCCTGATATCCATGCCAGTATTCTCAAAATAATAATAGTCAGTACCATCACTGGGAGGGGTGTGGGCCACTAGACAACCAGGAAGGGATAATACGCCCATTATTGGGATCAGCTGAGGGGGGCACTAGACTTCCAGGGAATGATTATGTTATTTTATCAATACTGGCATTGAGAGTGGGTGTGAGAGGGGTGACCACTAAACTACCAGTGGGGAATTATTTTATTTCAAGTATACTGGCATGGGGGATGAGTGAGGGAGAGGCTCAATAGACTACCAGGAAAGGATCATATCAGTTTAAGGATTTTGGCACAGGGACTGGGGGAGGAAGTGGGGTCACTTGACTACAGGATTATATTATTTCAAGACTACTGGCATGGGGATTATGTGACGAAGGGGGTGGGATCCCTCTGGTACCCTGGAAACATTCAGCATTTAAGAATAGTCTGACAGGGATTAGAATGGGAGGGGGAATGTAGTGCTTTTTTATTTAATTTTATTTTACTCATACCATGGCATCCCATGCACCAGCCTGATCTACTGTCAGAGACTTAATCTACAAAGATCTCTTCAGGAGCAACAATATTTGATTCAGCTACCTTTACAGACCATTGAACATCACCAGGTCTGTGCTCCATCACATCATGGGTCTCATCTCTACCTGACCTTCTAACATGGAACTGATAAGTCTCAGGGATTTCAGCATTTAGTGGTTCAACACCCAGGAGACAGAAGCAAGAGACTGAACATCTGAAATGCACCTCAACCAAATAATTTCATCCTTATTAGGCTTAACCGTAAAACCAAAATGGGTTTGTACATAGACCCTCTCCACTTTGAGCATGATAACTTGAACTGGGACAGGCTTGAAATTATTCCAGATGTGGAAATACCTAGGCATTCCCGTAGACTCCACCCTTGACTTCTCCACTCAGGTATCCACCATCAGCAAATCTGTTAATTCATGGCTAGGTCTGGCCTGCCTTCCCTACCACCCCTGTCTTTCTCTGGTACAATATACTCCCCCTTCATTCTATCAGATTTGTTGACAATGCTCTCCTCTCCATCCCCTAATGTAGTACTATAATGGGTGATCAGGTCTTCTCTTCTTTTGGCCCTAGGTTCTGGAAGTCCCTCCCCCCACAGTTTGCAACTCATTCAGTCATCTAAAGTATATTTCAAGGGTTCTTTGAGACAGCATCTTCTCTTAGTTTTTTTTAGATTATCATATTGTACAGTTCTCAGTTTTAATGTAACCTTAATTTGATTTTGTATCTATTGTTACACTTGATTAACTGCTTTGCCTAAATGTATTTATGTTTTATATATTTTACTCCACTCATATTGTTTATTTATTTATTTGAAAACTGGTAATCAGGAAAGGCACACTGAGCCAAGCCTCATTTCCAGGTACGACCTGGGGAAATGGGAGGTGGAACAAACAGCAGGAATACAAAGTATCAGAACATCTGTACAATCATAATGTATAATAAAATAAAATAAAAATTAGAAGAATTATTACACAATTTGCATGTACAGATAATAAAGTGCAGACAATGTGTAGCAGTCCATAAAAAATGGCAATGATAAATAGTGGGCAAGAACAATAATGCCAGCAGGCAACTGACCAGTAGGTGGGATGATTGCCCAACCTCAAGGAGGAGGGAGAGCTATAAAGCTGTGGGGGAACAGATGTTTGACCACAGCAGGAGATGGGAACCAGCTGGTTGTTGCCCGGATGGATTAAGGTTCAACCATGGAGGTAACAGGGGAGAAGGGGAGGAGTTGAAGTCTCAACTGGTGCCTGAGAGAGCTGGGGATGGTGAGAAATGGAGGGAGGAGGGGAGTTTGGTCCAGAGTGAGGGAAGTTGAAAGGAGATGGCAGATTGCCCAGCAGAGGAGCAGGGGTCAGGAGTGGCAAAAGAACAGTGGTCCCTGGAACAGAGGGAGCAGAAAACAAGGGGTAGCTGGAATAGGAGAGAGGAGTGGTAAGAGGGAAGGGAGCAAAACCAGTATTTGGATATGAAGTAGATGCAGTGAGCCTGGCAATGAGAGGGTGGGGAAAGATGGATATAGATGAATTCTGTGAGCAATATCGTGTATGTGTGTGTGTGTGTGGGGGGTTATTGCAAAATGGCAGAATAAGTTGCAGAGGGTGCCCAGTCTGGCTAGGGAAATGGAAGGGGGAGTATCATAGACCACATCTGCATAGTTTAAAACAGGGAGCACCATTTTGTTAATGAGCTCCCTGTGGACATGCAGTGATAAGCAGTCTTTTTTTGATATAGGGCACCAAGCTTGGGATGGAGGTTAGCATGGATGGCACCAATGTGGGCTGAGAAGTCAAGCTGACTGTCTAGCCATTCTCCCCAGTACTTGAGGGACTGAACTGCTTCAAGAGCCATTCCAGCAACAGTGGTGAAGATGGGGGGTGGGACAGCAGAGAGTCTAGCCAGTTTCTGACTGATACCAAAGGTCAAGGACACTGTCTTCTTAGTGCTGACTCTAAGTTGATTAGATTGAAACCAGTGCAGAACACTGCTAAAGTCCTGCTGGAGCAGGTCTTCCACAGCTGCAGTGAAGGGACCACAGAGGACGATGACTGAGTCATCTGCATACATGTGGATATGTGAGTTGGCACTGGCAGTGGGGAGGTCATTGAGGAAGAAGGAGAAAAGGATGGGACCTAGGATGGAACCCTGTGGGAGTATTGGTATCTGCACTGGTTCTGTTGATTGCCCCATTCACCTTAAATCATGCATCTGGGGGGAATTGTTAAATTAACTTGTCTTTGGCCTTGGTGGCAGGGCCAGGGAGGGAGTATTTAAAAGACAGTGTCACTTCCTGGCTCAGTGCCAGGAGCCAGAAACTTTTTTTAATGTGTAAGAAAGGGATGGCGGTAGATGACCAGGGTAAGGAAGGAGTGGCCAGTGGACTATCCCTGGCCATCAGGGAAGGGCTGTGCCTTCAAAGTTTAAGGTTATTTTTTAGAGTTGTGGCATACAAACATAGTTATACAAGCAGAAGATGACCAGGCCACTGCCTGTCTGCAAACTCTTAATCAGAAGAGGGCACGTAAAGGCAAAGATGCCCAACAAAGAATTGTGAGAAGTAAAGGCAAGGAATGCCCATGAATGATGGGTGAATCTGGAGGCTGGCTTAGCCTTACGGCTTCCCCTTTGATGAGTAGCCTGTTGAGGAAGAGAGAGCAAAGACAGTCTTCCTGGGACTGCCAGAAGTTGCTTGGAGAGCACAGAGAGAAGCTGAAGAGTTGGCTGCAGGGATTTGCCAGAGACCAAGTAGGAGATCCCCTTTGGGACTCCTGAGAATAAAAACAAGGGGAATGACCCAGGACTCTAGAGTTAGACTTAGAGAGACCAAGGCTTACAAGCCTGCAGCCTTGTAATGATAGTGCATGGTTAGAGCCCAACCAAGACCACTGGGCTACCGAACTGGATGTTGAGAAGGACAGAGCATTCTCTTGTGTGCTTGTCTGGATCCTGGCCAAGAAGGCAGACAATGGAAGGACCTTCTTAACCTCCCTGTTGATTCAAGCAGTCCCTCAAAAGGAATGCACAGCAGGAAAAATGCCCACCAAACAGTGAAGAGGATCGGCAGAGGTCAGAACCCATCCCTGACCAGCGAGGGACTCGTCACTCCTGCAAAATGCTTACTTTCATTGCTGAGCTCCCAGAATCCAGAATCTGACAAATATCTTCTGTATCAGTCCAGGTATAGGAACCAGGAGTACCCAAACAGAATCAGACCCAGCAATGTAGTTTGCAAATGGGAAGTCAGTCAGCCTGTCAGTCAGACCTGGGAAAAGACCTGGGAAGAACTGTTCCAGAAACCAACCCTGAGGATGACATTTGTGTTGCACCTCAATAAGGGACTGGAGGGTTACACCCATAAACTGTTTGATCAGTTTGTCTTTTTAGAGCTCCACAGGATTACAAATAATCAGCTTTAAAAGTGGCACTCCACTTGACAACAACTAGCCACCTGGGCCTCAGCATCTTCCTCCAATGTGGGAATGTTGGTGATTGGAGAGTGTGAGGATACTTATGCACCAGTGAGAAACATAGAATTTGATGGCAGATAAGGACCACTTGGCCCATACAGTCTACCCATTTCTCCCTACCTACACTATCAGTGCAAACCATGCCCAATCTGCAGCTCTTTCTCTCCCCCCCTTTCCTTTACACTATAATTAGAGTGTGTCTGTTTCTGTGCTCTCTTGCAAGGACCCAGTGATGTGTGTCATTATACGGGGGAGGGAAATATTGCACTAGATGTATGTATACACAACTTGTACCTGATATGTATACACAAAAACCCAACACGCATACATTTACATATGACAAAAATCTTTCCAGTCTAACGTTACAAAGTAAAGCAATTAAACATACAAAATTATACTGAAGTAGCTTGTACTGAAAAGAACTTTCATTATTTGTGAACAGTATGTTAAAAACAAACTATTGCACTGGTTTTAAGTTTAGTTTGGTGTGTGTGCCTCTGTACATGGTTCTGCGTGTACACACACAGAGACATCTCCAAGACTACGGGGGGAAGGAAGGATAAAAAATATCTAGAAAACATACAAAAATAGTTACAAAATTATTTTCTTAATAAGCAGAATTCTTTTCAGTATTACTCAGTTATGCTATATATGTGAAACATCCCGAAATAGCTCCCAGGTTAAAGGTCTACACACCTGAGATATTTACACAGCACTTAATTTGCCATCAGAAGTAAAAACAAAACAAACAAGTGTTTGTCAATGCCGAATGGTTGCTTGCTGGCATTGGCATTGGTAGTGTAGAAGTTACAGAGTTGCATAATAGAAATGGCAGTGAAGTATTGAACTGAAGCCAACCCCATCACCACCCTGCAGAGAGTGACAGGCATTGGGGTGTGCCTTTGGGTCGTCAGGCATAACGGCCACGCCATTTCACCACACCCTACCTTGCAGACACTGACAAGTGTCACGGTGTGCCTTGGGGTCTTTGGCCCTTATGCGCACCCCATTCCATCAGGAAATATGGTGAGATGGGTGTGGTATAGGAGAATGGGGTGAACTTTGGGGCCGAAGAGTCCAAGGCATACCTCGATGCCTGTCACTGGCTGCAGGATGTGGAATGGTATGAGCATTACAGGCAAGAATCCCAAGTCACACCCCTGATGCCTGTCATTCTCTACAGGGTAGGGCGTTATGGTTGGAAACCCTAACACCTCAGGCATTCATTGGTATTTTCACTCCAAATTTTCAACATGGTTTTTTTGTGACCCCCTCCTCATGAACAGTGGCAATATCAGTTTGTTAGCCGAAAGCTGCTTATGCACAGTGACTACGGCATTTAGCACCACAGGTGCAAAAACACATTCCGAACAGGATGTGAAAAATGACAGCTGTACTGTTCATGGGGAGGTGTAAAAAATGGCAATGTTGCAAATCTGCAGTCAAAATATTAAAAAAACTGGTGAAGTCACGAGCGTGCATAGAAACTGTGCAACACACACCCGTAATGTAATTAGGTTGGGGATTTTTTACAGCAGATTGTCAACACAGGCATTTTGGGACCTCCGATCATGAACAGTGTCACTGTGATTTTCTTTATCTGTCCCGAACATTGATTTCCCACAGCGACCACGCATCTCTGCACTGAAAGTGTGAAAACACATTTCGGCCATGTTGTGAAAAATGACAGCTGTACTGTTCATAAGGAAGTGTGGAAAAATGCCACTGGTGAAAATCTGGACTGAAAATATTACAAAGTCATGAACTTACGAGGGTGCATGGAAACTGCACAATGCTCACTTGGAACACAGTCATTTTATGGACTTTTGTCACCAAATTTTCAACATAGCCATTTTAAGACCTCTGCTTATGAACAGTGTAACTGTGATTTCCTTAATCTGTCCCAAACATTGCTTTCGCACACCGACTGCACCATTGTACGCTACATGTGCGGAAACACATTTGGAGCGACATGTGAAAAATGGCAGCTGTACTGTTCATAAGGAAGTCTAATAAAATGGCAATGTGGAAAATCTGGAGTGAAAATATAGAAAATTCGCAAACTTACGGGCGTGCATAGGAACTGTGCAACGCACGCTCATAAAACAGTCATTTTTAGGAATATTTTCACCAGATTTTCAACATAGCCATTTTAAGACCTCTGCTCATGAACAGTATCACTGTGATTTTCTTAATGAGTCCCATACATTGATTTCGCACACCGACTGTGCCATTGTGCGCTACATGGGCGGAAACACGTTTTGGGCAAGATGTGAAAAATGACAGCTGTACTACTCATAAGGAAGTGTAATAAAATGGCAATGTTGAAAATCTGGAGTGAAAATATTGAAAATTAAGAACTATTTGACGTGCATAGGAACTACATAGCGTACACTCATAAACAGTCATTTTAGGAATTTTCACCAAATTTTCAACATAAGCCATTTAAGACCTCTGCTTATTAACAGTGTCACTGTGATTTTCTTAATGTGTCCCATACATTGATTTATCACGAATGCACCATTATGCGCTACATGGCGGAAACATGTTTTGGGCAAGATGTGAAAAATGACAGCTGTACTGATCATAAGGAGGTGTGGTAAAATGGCAATGTTGAAAATCTGGAGGAAATATTGAAAATTCTGAACTTATGAGCGAGGAGGAACTGCACAACACACGTCAGAAACATTCTATTTTTAGGAATTTTTCCACCAAATTTTCAACATAGGCTTTTGAGAGCCCACCTTATGAACAGTGGCAGTGTTGTTTCATTACTCAGTCCTGAAAGTTGATTTTGCACAGTGACTGCGAAATCACCCTTCGGGCCCGATGAACGCCATGACAGTGAGAGCATTCATGAGAAGGGGTCCCAAAAACCCCATGTTGAAAATTTGGTGCAAAAATTCCAAAAAATGGCTGAGATATGCAGCAAAGTTGAAAAAACCCTATTCATTACACTATACAGCTTACCGGCATTTCCTCAGTTCGCGGTCGGCTTTGAAGAGTGCAGACGTGTTCCCGATCCACCAAAGATTGTCACATGAAGATTGTCCAGAGGTAAGTATGCGGTGGGGGGGTTGTGGGGAGGCAGGGTCCGCAGTGGATGGGTGCAGGTGGGGGCAGAGACTGCGAGGGACCCTTTTAAGGTTCCAGGGTTTTTTTTGTTTACATGATGATGTGGGACGTTTGCCATGCTGGGGTGGGCTCCCAGCGTGGCACAAGGAAGGCTGGTGGGGGCAGGGGAGTGTGGAGCCGGCGGAGTTGGGCACCCCGTCGGCTATACAATGTGTGCCATGCTGGGGTGGGCACGAACTTGGCCTGTAACTGTGCTTAGAAATTAGCACAACCCGTGAGAGTTAGGCACCTGTTGGCTACACAGTGGAGTGCGTGGGGCGAAACCACGCCGTATCGTGCCTGTGTGTGTGTGTGTGTGTGTGTGTGTGTGTGTTTGTGTGGGGGCGCACATGAGCAGGCAATATCTTGTCGCTGCTCACTGAAGCATAGCTCCCCCTTTCAACTGTACTCCACTGCATTTTGGAGCTGTCATAGACAGCTCCAGCAGGCATTGGAGAACTGCGGCCGTGCCTGCCAACACACTGACTGAATTGGAAGAGAGCTGCCATACCTCTGAAAACTCGGATGATGGCACTACGTTTCTTGCACATGCGTGCAAGCAAACATAAAAAGACAAAAATTAAGAAACGTCATTTTGCTCTTTAAAATCCTGAAATATATTTCACTCAATTAAAATCACAACTGTCAGCACCAGTTTTTTTTTTCATGAAATTCTGTTAAAAATAATGTAAAAAAAAATGACTGGCATTCAAATGCCCAGCCCTGCTACTGATGTCAGTAAAACTGCCACTTAATGGCTGGCCCAGCCCTGCTACTGATGTCTGTAAATCTTTGGATGAAAGACCGGCCACTGAAAGTGCTTCATCAGCTGGTCAGGGTTCACTGGCTTTGCTGGTGAGGGCCCTAGCCCTGCGTTTGGTGAGTCAGGATTTTGAGGGTGGTTAAGGCCTCATAGAGCAGAGTGCCTTGATGATTATCTGCTGCTCCTCCTGTCTCAGCTCCTCATCATGTTGGGAGAGTTGAGGGTTCAGAGCGATTGTTTCTGCAGAGAATTTTATCAGGCCCTTTGTGCTACTGTTCCTTTGAAGAAGCTGTGGCGTAGGTAACCCCCTGCCAGGCTAGCTAGCTTTGCTTGTAGAGCAGAAAGCAGCTAACTAAAAGAAGCTACATTTTCTTATTAATTTAAAACTTATATCTTAGCAGGAGTCAGTGTCTATTGAGATTAAGCAAACAGATACTTTATTAGAAGTAGAAGGGGTCTTATTTAGGGTTTAAAAAAAAAGAAAGAAAGTCAGTTTGTGTTCTGTGCAGGGAAGGGTTCTGTATCAGTTTACTTTGCTAAACCAGTAGGAGGAGAGAGAGCTTAATTGGGGGGGGGTGGCTTAGACACTATAAAAGCAGGTGACTCAAATTACAACTTCCTGTTGCTAGCCTTTTTTCTTACTAATTGCCCTCCATCCCACCCACCCTAAACCAGTTCTACTTTTATAGCCACTGGATTTGACTGTCAACAGGACATTCCTGTTTGGCAGTAGGAAGGGAAGGATCATGGAGAAACATTGGTTTTGTCAACCCTAAAGGAAAAAAGTAGCTCACTCCCCCCCTCCCAGCTGCTGGTGGTCTGACACTGAGCAAGGAAGAAGGAGGCTACTAAAGAATATAGGAAGTTACTGTCCCAGAACAGGAAGGGTGAGAGTTGTAAGGAGAGGAGAGAGTAAGCTTACAGAGAAACAGGAGAGGGGACACAAAATAAGACATGATAGGAGTGGTGCAGTGCAATGGCTGTGGGGCGGCAATGTTCCGGGAGACATTCTGGAGCCTGCGATGCTGCCCTATTTGCAGGCACTTCTCTGGTCTGAGGGATGAGGTTGTCTGTCTCCAGGCTGACCTGGCTAGGATTTGTGAAACCTCCTCCTCCACCCAGGGACCACCAGGGCCAATGCCACTACCTCAGAGGTTGCCAAGAAAGAGGAGAGGCTGGACCAGGGTGGGCTCAGGGAGGGAGAGGGTGGTGGAACAGAGTTGCATCCCTCCAGCTGTACCTTTCCACAATTCATTCACTCTTCTGGTGGATAGTGGTTCCTCTAAGGAGGCGCTGCAGTGGAGACCAAGGAGGATGCTGGGAACCTTCACAAAGGAGACCCACAGGAGGGTGGCATGAGACCCCACAGGGGAAGGAAACAACTCCTGGTGGGGACTTAATCATAGGGGGTAGAAATGGGGAGGAAGGGAGAGGGAGGTAAGGTGCCTGCCTGGCGCCATGGCTTGAAGGGACAGGAAGTGAATCCTCAGGATCGTGGGAGCAGCTGCATGAGGGAGGGAGCTGGATGTCATTGTCCACCTAGGGACAAATGACCTGGCTAGGAATGGGATCAGAGCAGTGCAAGAGGAGTTTGTAGAGTTGGGGAGGGGCCTTAGACAAATAGAGCATACAGTAACCTTCTCGGAGGTGCTGCCTGTCTATGGCAAGGGTGATGCTAGGGTATTCCTCACCAGGGAATTCAATGAATGGTTGAAAAACTGGTGTGGCGCTCAGGGTTTTGGCTTCATTGGGGACTGGGGAGCCACCTGGAGGGATGCAGACCTATACTGGTGCTATGGTCTGCATCTGTCCAGGGGGGACCCAGGATCCTAGAGAGGTTTAAATGCTTCATTGGCAAGCATTTAAACTAGCCAAGGGGGGAGGCATTGAAAAGGAGCAGGGAAATCCCAGCCTCCCCCACAACAGTAATTAGTGAGGTAAACACCAAGGTAGAGAAGTCATTAGGAGCAGGACAGAAGTAAATGTAAAAAAAGGCAAAGGCAGTAAGAACAGGAATGGGGCTAAAAGGGGTAAGGCCATCAAAAAGTGGAGGGTGATGAGTACCAATGCCCGTAGTCTGTGCAACAAGCTCCCTGAACTAGTGGCCTTCATGGAAGAGGGTTGGCTGGATATTGTGGCAGTCACAGAAACATGGTACACAGAGAACCATGACTGGGATGTCAACATACCAGGATACACAATCTACAGGAGGGACAGGGAGGGTTAAAGAAGAGGAGGAGGAGTAACTCTTTATGTAAAGGAAGGGATCAAAGCAACAGAACTAAAGAGTAAACAGGGAGCAGATGAGACACTCTGGGTCACCCTGGAGACAGGAAATGGCACCACAATCTGCATGGGGGTTGTATACAGACCGTCATCTCAGGGGGAGGGAATGGACAAGGAAATGATAGAAGGCTTCCTTAGAATGGCAGAAAAAGGGGAGATATTGTTGATGGGGGACCTGAATATGCTAGATGTTAACTGGAGCACCTTTGCTGCAGGCACATCCAAGAGCAGGGTCATTCTTGATGCCCTACAGGGGCATGCCTCAGACAGCTAGTATTGGAACCCACTCAGGAGGGAGCAATCTTAGACCTGGTACTCTCAAATGGGGATGGAGAAAGAATCTCAGATTTAGAAGTGGGTAGCCATCTGGGAACAAGCGACCACCAAACAGTGTGGTTCACGATAAACACAGCCATATAATCAAGCCATACAAAAGCAAGAGTATTGGACTTTAGGAGGGCTGACTTTGGGAAAATGAGAGAGTGCCTCAGAAAAGCACTAGCAGACTGTCAAGAAGGAGGGGTGGAGGAACAATGGAGAGTAATCAAAACAGCCATCACGAGGCAACAAGCCTTTGTGTAAAGCAAATCAACAGAACACAATGAAGGAAAAAAACACTATGGTTCTCAAAAGAGGTGGCAGGGAAGGTTAAGGAGAAAAGGATAGCATTAAGGAAATATAAAGAAACACAGAAGGAGAAGGACAGAGAACTTTATCAGTTAAAGCAGAAAGAGGCTGGAAAGGCAGTCAGAGTAGCAAAGGCCCAAACCGAGGAAAGGATAGTCAACTCTGTTAAGAAGGGAAATAAGACCTTTTATAGGTACATTAGGGAGCGAAGAAAGACCAAAGGAGGGATACTGAGGCTTAATAAAGGGGAGGGAATGTGGGTAGAGGGTGACAATGAAAAAGCAGGGATACTGAACAAATATTTCTGCTCAGTATTCACAAAGGAAGAAGAGGGGGAGGTACCTAAACCAAACAAGAGAAACACTCTGAAGATGAGGGACGATACCAGTCCATTTACAGAAGAAAGGGTTCTGAAAGAACTAATAAAATTGAAGGTGGACAAAGCAATGGGGCCTGATGGGATTCATCCAAGAATTCTAAAAGAACTAAGGGTAGAACTAATGACACCGCTGACTACTCTCTTTAACAAATCATGGGAGGATGGGGTGGTACCTGAGGACTGGAGGGGGTGGATGTGATTCCTCTTCACAAAAGTGGGAGCAGGACAGAGGCAGGAAACTACAGACCAGTTAGTTTGACCTCAGTGGTAGGAAAATGATGGAATCACTTCTGAAGGAAAGAACTGTTGAGTACCTAGAGGCCAGTGGGGCACAGGACCCAAGGCAGCATGGATTCACAATGGGAAGGTCATGTCAGACAAATCTAATAAATTTCTTTGACTGGGTGACCAAAGTAGTAGACCAGGGAGGGGCTGTGGACATGGCTTACCTAGATTTTAGCAAGGCATTTGATACAGTCCCACACAAAAGATTAATACACAAGTTAGCCAGCCTTGGAGTGGGTCCCAAGGTGGTAGCCTGTAAAAAATTGGCTAGACAACAGGACGCAAAGGGTAGTAGTAAATGGAGTCCACAGTGAAGAAAGGAGGGTTACTAGTGGGGTACCGCAAGGTTCAGTACTGGGACCGGTCCTTTTTAATGTCTTTATAAGTGACATTGCAGAGGAACTGGAAGGAAAAGTATGTCTCTTGGCAGATGACACAAAGATCTGCAACAGGGTTGATACACCAGATGGAATGGAAAGGATGAGAAGGGACATGGCAAGGTTGGAGGAATGGTCAAATCTATGGCAGCTCAGATTCAATGCAAAGAAGTGCAAGGTAATGCACCTGGGAAACAAAAACCCAGGGCAAGAGTACACAATGGGGGGTGAGATACTGACAACAGTAAAAATGGAAAGGGACATGGGGATAATTATACCAGATGACCTAAAGGTGGGCAAGCAATGTGAGAAGGCAGTAAGGAAGGCTGGGGGGATACTGGGATGCATAGGGAGAGGCATCAATAGTAGAAAACAGGAAGTTGTTATCCCTCTGTACAGACAGTTGGTGAGACCCCATCTGGAGTACTGTGTGCAGTTCTGGAGACCCCATCTCCACAAAGACATAGACAGAGTGGAGGCTGTCCAGAGGAGGGCAACCAAAATGGTGCAGAGTCTGCACCAGAAGACATACGAAGAAAGACTAAAGGAACTTAATATCTATACTCTTGAGGAAAGGAGGGAGAGAGGGGACATGATAGAAACTTTCAAGTACCTCAAGGGAATCAACAAAGTCCAAGAGGGTGGCATCTTTCAGAAAAAGAGATGTGCAAGAACAAGGGGGCACAATTTGAAGATAGAGGGGATGGCTCAGAGCTAATGTGAGGAAGTATTTTTTCACAGAGAGGGTTGTGGATGCATGGAACAGCCTCCCTGAGGAGGTCGTGGAGTCAAGAACAGTGGGGGAATTCAATGGGTAGCCATCTGGGAACTAGCGACCATCGAACAGTATGGTTCACAATAAACAGTGCAAAGATAACATATGCAGTTCAACTCCAAGGAGCATGACCCTGCATATGCAGCATATCCCAATATTCAGCCCAGGATGTGCAGCACATTTACTGCGGTGCATCGGGTATTGCGCAGCACAATTCCCCTTTTTGAATATAGCCCCAGGACGCATTTCTGGGGTTGCACCGGTGCAACTTAGTTGTGCCAGGCACAGGTCCTTTAAATATCTAGCCCAAGACATGAAAGAAGATACGGAAATAATAAATCAGAAGCAAATTCGATGGATCTTGAGTTCTATCAGATTATTCAATAACTTTTTTAAAGATTAGTTAGATGAGATGCGTACATCTATTTTAGACAAAACTAACTTTAACAGTGTCTTTAATACCTGGACAAATATGAATAACCTGATTAGATCACAGTGTGTAATTAATAGAATTGGAAGCAGCAAACAGCAGGGAAGACATGGTTCAATATAAGGTGTAGGAAAGCAAAAAAAGGATTAAGCAAGAAAATTAGAAAATATAAGTTGCAAAAAACACAAACTCAGAACTGTAATACCAAGAAAGATCATATAAATATAAATAAAGGAAAATATATAAAAAAAAAAATCTTAGAACAAGAAAAACAAGCTTACACCAAAATATTGTGGGAGAAATTAAGAAAGGCAGTTATGAGTAAAATGGTAGGAAATTCTGGAAATTAGTGAGCCATGGATATAACAAATACAGTACTAATGTGGAAGCCTATATTATGCCAGATATCTGGGTTACATATTTTTCAGAATTATATTATTAAAAAAAAAGAAGAAATAATCTTGCAGAACAGAAAATATAACAATAAACAATTAAACTTCCCAATACCTATGAGAATAACTAAGGAGGAAATATTTACAGCAATTTTTACACCTGGTCTAGATAAAATTATTGGAGATATTTAAAACTATTTTGTCGACTGGTGGGTTCCAGTAGCAGAAAAGTTATTTAACATCTTTATATAGGGCCAGGATCTCCCTGCTAGAAGCATTATTTATCCGATTTATAAAAAAGATGACCCTAGTGAACCAAAAATGTACAGACCAATCAGCCTGTTAGATATAACCCCAAAATATTTACTAGAATAATCCTGGAAAGATTAACAAATGGCTTGATGAAAATTCCAAAATTCCATGTCCCTAGGTGGACAATGATGTCCAGCTCAGACTCCCGTGCAACTGTTCTTGTGATCCTAAGGATGCGCTTCCTGTCCCTCCAAGCCATGTTGAAGACAGAGACTGAAAAAAGAAGATATTAAAATAAGAATAATTAACATCTGTTTCCCTTCCTCCTATATTAGAACAGATATTACGACATCTAAACTAGCCCTGGCATTGAAACAAATTATAGATCTAGAATCTAATATTCCTATGATATTGATGAGAGACTTTAACACCAGGATAGCCAGGAATTTAGAAAGTCCAGATTTTATATACAAAACATACTGGTCAACAGGCCTACTCACCCCAACAAGTCCAGATTTTGTAGATTTTCTTCTGGAATATAATTCTAGAATAGAGAAGAACAGAGTAACTATGGATCCTAAAAACAACAGTAGAGGGAAGCTAGTTAACATATTTCTGGTAAACAAATATATGCTTTTACTTAATGGAAGACTCCCAGGAGATAAGACAGGAAAACTAACTTATATGGGCCCACAAGGTTCCTCGATTATAGATCTAATATGGTGTAATTTTGAAGCTATTAAGATAATACATGATCTGGTGGTAACAGAAAGAACAGAATAAGCACATGACCCAGTACAGTTAATCCTACAAATTGAGCAAAATGATCTGAGAAATAATACACAAGGGGCTAGATATTCAAAAGTGTGCCTTGCAATGGTGCAAGTGGTAGCTCCGCAGAACTGAGTTGCGCTGGAGCAACAAAGGGATATAATCAAAAGAGATGTGCCATGGCGCATCTCATCTGAATATGTCAAAAAATGCCCGCGGCACAAATACAATGTGCCGGTGCATCCCCCAGATAGGTCTGAATACCAGGAATGGGAAATGCACCAGTGCAGCAGAATATGCTATATGCAAATTCCTGATATTTAGACACAAATATGCAAATGGTGCCATAATGCATGCAAGGCACAAATGGGGCCATTTGCATGTCATTATGGCCCCATTTTCATCAGTTGTGCAGGGCTGGCCAGTGAAATGCACCTGGCACCCTGCACAGCATGTGGTGCTGTCAGTGGAGGTCCAGTGGATTCCCCCCACCTGTAACTCCGATTGCCATAGTAGAGTAATTTGTAAAATCCCTAGTGGTCCAGTGGAACCCCTCCTCCGCACCTGTAACCCTGATCACCATAATAAAGTAATTATTCTGGTAAACAATATATGATTTTACTTAATGGAAGGCTCCCAGGAGATAAGAAAGGAAAACTAACGTATATGCTCCACCTCACCCCCTCCCCCGTTCATTGGCGGGCAACAAACCCACCCACAGTAGTAACACCAATCTACAAAAAGGAAAATCACACAGAGATTTCTAATTATAAGCCTATCAGCTTGACCAGTGTTCTAAGTAAGATCTTCCAAGCACTGCTCAAAGACAAATTGGAAACTGATCTAGAAATAAAAGGATTAATGGATCATATCCAGCATGGTTTAAAAAAAACAGATCTTGTTTAACTGGGAACCTGGTATTCTACAAACACATCAGTAAATTGTTGAAGAGCAATAATCCAGTAGATGTGATCTTTCTGGACTTCTGCAAAGCATTTGATAAGGTACCCCATGATATCCTAATAGGAAAACTGAGGAAACAGAAAATAAATAATACCATCACAAACTGGGTGGAAGAGTGGTTATACAATCATACACAGATGGTATGCATTAGGGGACATCTGAATTATATGTCCAGTAAGCAGTGGTGTGCCCCAGGGCTCAGTACTGGGACAAATTCTGTTTTCCATTTATATTTCAGATTTGTCAGAGAATATCCAAAGTATTATAGTCAAATTTGCTGATGATACAAAACTAGCAGCCCAGGTAAAAACTGAAGAGGAAAGACACATGCTCACTAATGATCTAAAAAAACTGGAGAACTGGGCACAAAATAACAAAATGTCCTTTAACATCAGTAAATGTGTCGTTATCCACTTTGGTACAACTAACAACCAACATCAGGTCACTCTAAATACTCAAGCACTTACAACAGTTGAACTATATAGTGATCTAGGCACATTAATCTCACATGATCTATCCTCCCACAACCATTGTAATTATGTTAAAAATAAAGCTAATAGAGTGCTTGGATGTATAAAAAGGAATTTCAATTCAAGAGACAAGGGGTGTATATTACCATTGTATAGGGCCTATGTGAGACCCCATTTGAACGATTGTTCTCCCCTGTGGAGTCCCTACCACAGGAAGTATATAAATAGAATGGAGAGTGTCTAGAGGATAGCCACAAAAATGGTTACAAATATGCTCAATAAAGAATATAAAGAAAAATTGGATGAACTTAATTTATACTCCCTGGAACAAAGGAGAACTAGAGGAGACCTTCTTTTAATGCATAAATTGTAAAATGACACTGAACTATTGTCACAGTTAGGAATAACATTTAGCCAATGGGAATGTAACCTTCAAAGCCTCAAATATCAATTGACTTTTACGTACCCCAGAAATAATAAAAGGCTCTTCTTCGTCACGCAAAGAATAATCCCCCTATGGAACGCTTTACCCAAATCGGTAGTGGTATGTACTAACCACACAGATTTTAAACATAACCTGGATCAATATTTATTGACCAAGAGATGATGAACCAACCTGGCTGGAGATGCACACATATGGGTTTTGGCCTTCTGTGTCTCTACTTTTTATGTATTAGTATTATACCTCTGCAGCTGCCTGCCGACTGACAGCTTACAGTAACAGCTGCAACAGCTCCCCCCAGTCACCATAATAAAGTAATGTTTAAGATCCTTGGCAGTCCAGTGGCCCCCCTCCCCACCCACTTATAGTAACAGCCCTCACTAGCATACTGTGTGACCCTGAGCAAGTTACTTAACTTCCTTGTGCTCCCAGGTTGCACCTGTGAACAAGCTTCCAGCTTAGTGTGTCTCTCCTGGTTAAACAAAAAATAAATTAAACTCCCTGGTGGTCCAGTGGTACCCCCACTCTCCCACCCACACAGGACCCTCAGCTTACCCAGCTCTACCCCACTGGTCACTGGTGGGCAGCAAACCCACCTGCATACCTCCGCAGCTGTCCACCAACTGACAGCTTACAGTATTAGCTGCAAGCACATTGGGCCACACTGTGGCCCAATGGGCTTGCAGTGCATATTGTAATAGTCATTCACAACTTTGTGAGATGAAGTCATTCATTCACAAAGTTGTGGCTGACTATTAGATACCACAAGCCCATTGGTCCACAGTGTGGCCCAATGTGCTTGCAGCTAATACTGTAAGCTGTCATTCAGCAGTCAGCCGCTGAGCTATGCGGGTGGGTTTGCTGCCTGCCAATGATCGGGGAGGGTATCTGGGTGGGCTGGGGGTCCTGTGTGGGGGAACCACTGAATCACCAGGGGTCTTAAACATTACTTTATTATGGTGATCGGGGTTATGGGTGGGGAGAGGGGAACCACTGGACCTCCAGAGATCTTAAACATTACTTTATTATGGCAATTGGGGTTACAGATGAGGAGGTGGAACCATTGGACCACCAGGGATCTTAAACATTATTTTATTACAGCAATCGGAGTTACGGGCAGGGAGGGGGGACCTACTGGACCACCAGAGATCTTAAACATTACTTTATTATGGTGATTGGGGTTACAGGTAGGGAGGGGGGAACACCTGGACCACCAGGGATCTTAAACATTACTTTATGGTGACACATTGGGTTGCGGGTGGGGAAGGGAACCACTGGATCACCAAGAATCTTAAACATTACTTTATTATGGCAGTCAGGATTACAGGTGGGGTGGGGGCCTCTCAACTACCAGGGCATATAATGGAAGATTATGCATTGCATAGTGTTTGGGGGGTTGCCACTCATGGCTGGCTGGTGCTGTGTTGAGCCCTGCACTACAGCGGCCCACCTGTGGGTGGCTACCAGATAAGTCTTTTTTTATGGATTCAACTTTGTGTCCACGTATGCGGCATATCTCTGGGATGTGCCGTAAATGTGCTGCAATTCATGAAATACAAAATGGATTTAGAAAAAAGTAGGTCAACAATTCAACATTGCTACAGTATGTGCTGAACCACCTAATATGGAAGCAAATAAAAGTCAGGAAAGGCAAACTGTATTGTAGCTTTATTGACTTTTCCTCTGCATTCGATAGTATCAGCAGAGCAATTCTTTGGAATAAATTGCAAAAATTAGGTGTAAGTCAGGAACTTCTAGATATATTAATAAGACTACATGAACATACACGGGCTATGGTCCAGTATAATCATCATGGCCATACAAACACAACCTTTCATACAAATTCGGGGGTGCACCAGGGATGTTTACTTACCCCGACTCTTTTCAGTATTTACATAAATTAGATTTTATTGGATATACAAAACCCTCAATTCCATGCACCAAAAATAGGTACAACCAGGGTAGATTGTCTAGCGTATGCTGACGACTTAGTCTTAATCTCAACCTCAAGGATGGGGCTTCAAAGGAGGTTAGAACACTTTTTAAAATCCTGTACTGAACATTAATTAAAAATGAATATGTCTAAAACCAAACTTATAATTTTTGGAAATAAAAGTAAGAAAAACCCTATTGTTTGGATTAACAAAGAGAAGGCAGAGATAGTATGGCACTATGATTATTTAGGAGTAAGATTCAGCCATAACTTTAGCTAGAAAAACCATATAGATTACAGCTGTAGTAAATCTAAGATGGCTTTTAATGCCTTTACAATATTCAATACAAAAATGGGATGTACATCTGTAAAAAGAATACTTAGAGTACTGGATGCAAAAATGATATCCAGTATATTATATGTGGCAGAAATCTGGGTCTCTCAGATTTGGAAAAACTGGAAATAGTCTGTAAAAAGATAAACACATATATTCCTATGGTGCCACAATCTGTACCAGCAGCCATCCTAAATTTAGAACTAGGACCGCGGGAGGTGAGGGAGACCCTGCTACAGTGGGTCTCCCCCCCACACACCTGGACTGACGGTGCTCGCTATGGAAGGAAATAAGTCATGCCCCGGGGTTTGAGGCACCGACTTGCTACTGTTGTCGGGCGGACCTCCTCTGGAAACCGAGCAGGGGAAAAGTGTGGACAAAGAAAAAAAAAGAGAGACTGTGCAGAAGCAGGACAGGGGCTGCAGCATCGTGGCTAGTGCTGTGGAGGGTGAATTGCTGGACTTGTTGCTGGACATTTTGTTAATTTCAGAGAAACAGAGGAGCATTTAGGTGCCAAAGTTTGAATAATCAGCCCCTTCACCTGATTGGCTGCTCTGCCTGCAGTGCCGTGTAGCCATCCAGGATTTAAGCTGCTTCCAGAGCCCTGCGGCTCATAGCTGCCAGCTGCAAGGGACCACGGGAGGTGAGGGAGACCCTGCTACAGTGGGTCCCCCCCTGCACCTGGACTGACGGTGCTTGCTGTGGAAGGAAATAAGTCATGCCCCGGGGGTTAGAGGCACAGACTTGCTACTGTTGTCGGGCGGACCTCCCCTGGAAACCGAGCAGGAGAAAAGTGTGGACAAAAGAAAAAAAAAGAGAGACTGAGCGGAACCGGGACGGGGGCTGCAGCATCGTGGCTAGTGCTGTGGAGGGTGAATTGCTGGACTTGTTTTTCTTTTCACTCACCCGCCCCATTCCCTCCTCCCCTTAAATGCTCCCTAGCCCCTCCCTCTAATCTGGGGTGAGCCTACTGGGATGCCTACTGCACTCTCCTCATCGGCTGGTCCAGCGCCAGGCTTACTGGTATCACATTCAAATGTATATGTGTGGATCTACCCTGTGCTTACTGGAGCTTGCTACAATCTAATATTTGACTGAGCCTGTATATCAATCCTTGAGACCTATTCAGTATTGTATTGTCTCAAAGTTAGAGCTAGCTTATGCTCACGATTGTGCATGTTTATTAATTCTTGAGCTATGATCAGCACTTTATTGTTTTAAAGTTAGAGCCAGGTTAAACCTCATGTGCATGCACAGCAACTTGGGAGCCAGGAGCTGCTAGCTATTGTCCTCACCAGCTGAGACAGGTATTCAACTAGGGTTCCTGTTTCCTGGTGTGTCGTAACATCCCCCGATCACATTCTGAGCCACGTGTCAATCTGTGGGCATTGGGCGCTGTGTATTTTGAATATTCCAATGTCTGTACATGCATTTTCAAGCTTCAAGTTTCAAGTTTATTGCAGGAAAGACTCAGCTGAGCAAGCTCATTCACAAGGCGGTCCTGAGGCACATACACATACAGTTCACAATTACATAGACAGGAGATATAAAATGTAGAACAACAAAGAAAAAAATATATAATACAAGAGGTACTGTATACACAATAGAAGTCCTTATGCTATATATGCAGTACATTCCAGCTTTAACCTTGCCCTAAATTATACAACACATTTCAGCTTAATAAGTAGAGGGCCAGTTGGTACCTAGGAAGTTGACTTGGCGTTGGGGCCTAAGTAGCACCTATATGTCTTTTAATTTAGAAATAGCTAGTGTTTTGTAGGAGTTAATTGATACGATGCTGGTTAGCTTCAGCATGGCTTGTAGTTGGTTTCAAATGTTTGGGAGGTGTATAAGACAGCTCTTTGGCCAGCTGTGTGCGTGTCCTAGAACATCTAGTAGGATAAGTTCAGATTTCCTTAGGGGTAGAAGCTGCGAGATGTGTAGAGAGGCGTTAAATAGGCAGTTTGTGGAGTAGTAATTTGAGGGTCCAAATGCCAGCATGCAGGAGGTGTCTGGTGGCAAGAGGTCCACCCAACTGCTGCATAAAGATCACAGTGGTGGGTCCAGTGCATGAGAGTTAGTAATGAGCGAAGAGCACAGTGATGAAATGCGTCCAGTTTAGATAGGCTCAAGGTTGGGGAGGAGATAAAGATAATGTCTCCGTAGTCAAGCAAGGGAGGAAGGAATGTTGCTTGGACAAGTCTTTTGTGGGTCGTGAGAAAAGAGGGTCCTATTTCTAAAGAAGAAACCAAAGCGTGTTTTAAGCCTTTTGATAGATCCTCAATGTGGTCATTGAAGGAAAGCTTGTTGTCTATCCACATACCTAGATATTTAAATTTAGGTACAACTTCAAGGGTTCACCTAGGAAGTAACTATGAAGTTTTAAGGTGGGGTGAGGTAGGGCACCAGACAAGGCAAGTCTCGAGAAAATCATTGTCTTGGTTTTTGGCATTTAAGAGAAGCTTGGCATTGATAAGGTTGCTTTCTAACTGGATAAAGTCAGCTTAGTGCTTCCCTGACTTCAGTTAAGGACTGAGCCTGATGCGTAAAAACCGCACCGGTCCTTAAAGAAATGTATGCTAGAGTTTTTATGTGGGGTCCAAGGTTGTTGATGTACAGGGAAAAAAGGATTGGTCCTAGGATGGAGCCTTGAGGGACTCCTCTGGCAATTGGAAGGGGGGCAGATGGTAGGCCATCAGCTTTGACTTTTTGTATCCTTCCTGTGAGATAACTGTTAAACCACTGTAAGGTAAGTGGAGTGGCATCTATGTAGGCAAGACAGGTGATTAGGAGGTGATGGTCTACAGTGTCGAAGGCCTTACTGAGGTCTAGAAAGACTGCACCAGTAACCTTCTTGGTGTCCATAGCATGGATCCAGTCATTAGAGACTTTACCCAAGGCTGTTATGGTACTGTGCTTCGACCTGAAGCCAGATTGGGCCGGGTTTAGGAGTGAGTGTGCTTCGAGGTGATTTTTTAGTTCATTGTATATAAGTTTTTCCAGCACTTTGGAGAGAACGGGCAAGATAGAGATAGGATGGTAGTTGTTTAAGTCACAAGGATCTCCTGATTTAAAGAGAGGAAGAATATGGGCAGATTTCCAGAAGGATGGAACAGTGGCTGTGGTAATAGAGAGGTTGAAGATGTGAAGGATGGGGGCTGTGAGCTGGGCATAGCCTAAACGCAAGAAAAATGATTCAAGGCCATCGTCCCCTGCACTTTCCTTGGTGTCAAGGCTAAGAATTATGTCCCATAGAGGGAGCACTTACTGCTTGCTATCTCTCCAGGGGCTATTGTTAGCCTGTACCTTAGGATCTGTTCTGCTGTACTTTGCCAGGGTGTGTTTTGCTGCATTTTGTTTAAAAGTTGCTGTGTTGAGGTGCTCCCATTTGTGCTGATAGGTAATTTGGTGGGTCTGGACTGCTCTGTTCCCTGCTACCCTGCTGTTTCCGTGTAGGATACTGATACAACTCAGGAGAGGGCATACATAACATGTGGGCCTCTAAGCATTGCAGGAGTGTTGTGGACTCCCACCCTTTCTCTACCGTCCTCCTCAGTTGGCTGCTCATGGCAATGTTCCTCCCTCTCTTCATTATGGTTTGTGCTCCCTCTATGGGACAATCTGAGATCCTACCTGGGCTTACTGATGAGAAGGATTTTTGCACCCTAAACATAATAACCTCCGACAGACAGTCTCCTGGCCCATCTGTTGCCTTAATCTGCGGAGCTTTCAGTATTTTGCCATAGTGGTCAGACGTTCTGGGCACAGGTTGCCCACTAGGATTGGCTCTCCACCTCTGAGGCATCTTCTCAGGCTTCTTTTGGTGATACTAGTCCTTGCAGGGGACGTGGAGCTGAACCCTGGTCCTTCATGCCGAGCCTTCTCCTCTCCTGTGGGCTGGCTGGCAATGGGCTGCAAATTGCTCATCTTAATGTCCGCAGCCTTCTGCCCAACTTGACCTAACTCCTTGCCTGGGTCACCTAGTTTAAGCCTGACATCCTTGGGATAACTGAAACCTGGCTGAAACCCTCTACCCCAGATTCGGCCTGTGCGCTCCCTGGCTTTGACCTTGTTAGGCATGACCGACCAGGTAAAAAGACGGGGGTTGGTATACTGGTCTACTACAGGAGTCACCTTAACCTCTCGGTGCTGGCCTGCCCACAGCCTGAGCAGTCTTGCTGTGAACTGCTGCATACTGTGCTATTACTGGGGAATGCTAAGAAACTACACATTGTGTGTACCTACAATCCCCCCACTGGTGGAGTAGTGGGTTTATCCTCCCTTCTTGACTTTGTTGGCACTAGGACGAGGAATAATGAGCTATTGATCCTAAGGGACCTCAACTTAAACTGGCTTGGAAGAAATACCAAGCAGTATGAGACTATGCTTGCAGGTTTCTCACTGTCCCAACTCATTAAGGGTCCCACTAGGTGGACATCCACTGGTGGTACTGGCTCACTTTTGGACTGGGTCCTGTCCAATAGGCCTGATAGGATCAGCTCCTCTGGTACCTTCCCTGACTCTATTTCTGACCATGCCCCTGTATATTGCATATGGAAGGTCTCGGCCCCTAAGATCTCCCCAAGATCATTCATGTCAGGGATTTCTCCAGATTTGATCTTGGTGCTTTTCAGGAGGATCTTATGCTCATGGACTGGTCCGCAGTGATGGATGCCCAGAGTGCTTCCTCAGCAGTCTGCCATTTCCTTAGCATCTTTGGGGTGCTACAGGACAAGCATGCCCCTCTTGTCAGATGGAGGGTAAGGGGCAACTACGAAATGGCTGCATGGGACCCTCTTTGCTCTCATGAGGACTAGGGACAAATGCTGGGCCAATTTCAAGGTTTCAATGGACCAGGCCATTTTCCAGCATTACAGGAGGCTCAGGAATGAATGTAAAATGGCTATCAGGGCTGCAAAAAGTGAATTTTGCAAAGCCGCCTTTCGGACCTCAGCTAAGGACCCTAGGAGCTTCTGGAAGAATATTAAAAACATTGTGAGTGGTTCATCTACCTGTGAGGCCCCTGACATGCTTATTGAGGGTGCCAGCTGTACTAATCTGCTGACCATCGCAAATGCATTTAACTCACATTTCTCGGACTTGTCTGCATTCACCTCTTTATTCTCCTCCAATGGTAGTGACAGACCTGTCCAGACCCCTTCATCTCAACCGGCACCTTCCCCTTGTCCTCTACTCTACCTCAAGACTGTGATTGTACATGAGATGCTATCTGGTCTCTCCCCTTTTACTAGTGCTGGTCATGATGGTATGGAACCAAAGCTTCTCTGCCTTGCGGCTACCTTCATTGCCTCCCCTGTGGCCCATATCGACAACCTATCCTTAGCCTCTGGGGTTATCCCTGACCTGTGGAAGGTGGCAAGGGTTATCCCTATACTCAAACAGGGCAACCCTAGGATCCTAGACAACTATTGGCCTATTGCCATCCTGTCTGCTATTGGTAAGCTTCTTGAGAAAGTTGTGGCAGGGCAACTCACAGATTACATCCAGTCTCATGAGCTACTGTCTCCCTCACAGCATGGCTTTTGTAAAGGGCATAGTACTACCTCTGCCCTAGTCACTGTCACTTCTGGGATAAGGGCTGCAATGGACTAAGGTAGACTCTCTGGGGCCATCTTTATTAATCTCTCTAAGGCCTTTGACCTAGTTGACTATACCTTGCTATGCACGCAACTTAGGACATTGGGCCTGTCCCCACCTGCACTCAGTTGGTTTTACAATTATCTTCAGGGCAGGCAGCAACTTACCAAATATAGTAAGGTGCTTTCGGACGCTGCCACTGTGCCCTCAGGGGTTTCCTAGGGGTCAATCCTTGGGCCCCTGCTCTTCTCCATATTCGTCAATGACCTTACCTCCTCAGCTGTTTCTTGCAAGGCCATCCTGTATGCTTATGACCTTGTTATTCTCAGTCACTCCCAGGACATTGGGGTCATTAACCACCAATTGAATGAAGATTTCATGAGTATCCAATCCTAGATATCATCCCACAAGCTGGTCCTAAACCTTAGAAAGACTCAGGCTATGATGTTTGGATCCCAGGCTAAGTTAAAGGCCTCCTCTGTCCCGCTATGCATCTCGGGTATTGATGGTGTTCCAGTGCTCACCACCAACTCTTTCAAATGTCTTGGGGTGACACTTGACCCTCAGCTTGACCTTGGTCACCATATCCACAACATATGTCGAGCTGTAAACTGGAAATTGGGTCTGGTTACAGGACGAAGAAAAATCTTACCTCGGCTGCTCACCTTGCACTGGCCAGAGGACTGCTTCTCCCATCTCTATGCTATGGGCTCCTTTTGTTTGCCCATACTACCAAGGTCCACCTCACTAGGTGGACCATAGCCTACAATAATATCTGCTGTTTTGCTCTTGCAGCCCCACATCTTACTCACCATTGTGATCTGTATAGCAAGCTTAAGTGGCTCTCCCCATCCAACTACATGAACTTTGTCTTGGGCTGCTTCACGGGCTAGGTTCTGAGCTCTGGCACTCCCCCTAGATTGGCGGAGTTTCTCATGCCTGCTGTCTCCACTCCCTACTCCCTAAGGTCCTTGGGCCCCATTATCCTCAAGGTTCCTGTGACGTGTGCCCAAATGGGGGCAAGGATTTTGCATCCTGTGCCCCAAGATTATGGAACTCCTTTCCTGTCCAGGTCAGATCTGCCCCTTTCCAGGCGTGTTTACGAACCTCCCTGTGGAAGCACCTGAAGCTCTCCTCAGTATGCGATTGTCTCAGACCTCCCTGAGTACTCTGGTCCCTGCACTGTACTCGAGCACATTATCTCCTGTACTTGGCTCCGGCCCTAGTGTTGCTGCCTGCCACACTGGGTGTGGCCCTGTGTAAATTGTGTATATTCTGTATATTTTTGCTAGGCAGATTGCTACAGAAACTCTGTGCTGTTACATGTTCATATTTGACAGTGTCCACTGCTGTAATCTGAGCTATCCCACTATGCATGTTATGTTTCTCCTGGCTTTAGTGTATCTGCCTCACTTGCTTCAATTTGTATGCTCTTTATTCTCCTGTACTCTCCCGGGTCGTACCTGAAAATAGGCATGTGTTTGTCTAGTGTACTTACCTGGTTAACAAAAGCTAAATAAATAAAATAATATTCTCTATCTACTCTGATAAGAGAAAGACAGATAATCTCAACACTAAAAGTGTTCCTTTTAAAGGAAGAAAGACTGCCTAGACAATGTCTGGAAGAGGAGGAGATAAAATACTCTGAGATAGGTTTTGTGTTCCCCACCCTTGAGGTAATTAGAGAATTTCTGTTTCCATATGGTCTTGGTCACACTCTGTGTGATATCTATACACCTCCATGGAAAGAAGTAGTTTATTCACTTAAAACCAGACTTAGAGATTTAGATAAAAATAATATGCAAGCAAGACTGAAAAATTATTAACTGTTTAGGTGGTATAATCAATTAAAGCTGAAACATGGACTGGAATCATATTTACTGAAACTTTCAGATTACAAACAAAGAAGAATTCTTACTAAATTTAGATTGGAAACATATACAGCAAATTATACTTATTATAAACAAAAAAGACAAAATATAGCTTCTCCTTTTTGCAAGTGTAGCAGATCCTTGGAGGATGATTTAAAACATATGTTATTAGAATGTCATCTATATGAGAAGCAACATTCCAAATGGTTGGATGACATCATGTCAGATCTCGACCTCCTTCCTGAAGAAATACTAAGATATTTGGTAAATTCAAATGACACTCTAATCCTAGAAAAAGTAGTAATATTTTTGAAAACTATGCACCTTTGATATTGTAAATATTTTATCTCTCTTGCTCTAAAAGATGTATCGATCGAACTCTATTGTATGTTATGTGTATAACATTTTAGATGTATTTATTGTGTATTATCTCGATTCATACTGTATTTATCTTGCTAACTTTGTAATGGCATGTTGCCAATCAATAAAAACTTTTGAACCTTTGACGGCCGAGTCCATCAGCAATAGTAAAATTATCCTTTTAAATAAAATAAACAGTCACTGATTCTATAAAAATAGAAGCTTTACTATCACGGGCGCCCTGAGCAGTGCCCACAACAGCGGGACAGCGCTTACGGACGTCTCTCTCTGGCCACCACTTTCACTGGACCCTGCAGCATATTTGGACCGGCCTACTGGTCTCAACCCCCGGACTCAGACACAAGATCACCTGCACCCCGAGCGGCACCCACAACAGCGAGGCGGCTTCTCAACCCGTCTAAGCCCGGCTCCGCCCTCAGAACCTGCAGCATATTTGGACCGGCCTCCTGGTCCCGACCCGACTCGCATACTACGGTAATGCTGCTATTTGATTTTGGAGCCGGCCTGCTCCGGGGGCTCTCCCATTGGTCGCGGCTTTTCACCAAGCAATCCAATTGGTCCTGCCATGAGGAACCTCTTTCACGATTGGTGCCCCTTGCAGCCAGCTTATCTGGCTTGCGTTGCCACTCTCCTGAAACCAAGCTGTGCTTCTGTTGCCTATTTTGGTCTACCCATTTCTTACTTTCTTATTACATTGTTATTTGCATGGAAAGTGTTAACTGCAGTGTTGAATTTTTAACTACCCTGAAACCGAGTTTCACTACCACCTAAGATAGATTTAGCTGTTACTTTGTTTTCTGCACTTAAGCATTGTGAGCTTCTACTGCTTCCTTCTAATCCCTGCATTTCTACTGTATCCTTCTAACCCTGCATTTGCCCGTGTCCAGTTCGAGCATTCTTGGCACTCCAATTTGAACTTGGAACACCTTCCCTCTGTAACCCTACACTCTATCTCCCTGTTCTCTCCCTCCTTTGTTATTGCTGACCCCTCCCACACCATTCTCTAACTATCCTGACTATGTCTACCTCTTGATTGCCTCCACCCCCTGCTGTTTATCTGCCACCAGACCCCCGTCTCCCTTACCCCTCATCCCTGCCTTTTGTCTATAATTTACTGTTTTCTCTTGTTCCTCCACAGATCACCTGCACCCTGAGCGGCACCCACAACAGCGTGGTGGCGCTTATGACCGTCTCTCTCTCTCTGGCCACCGCTTTTACTGGACCCTGCAGCATATTTGGACCAGCCTCCTGGTCCCGATTCCCGGACTCGCGCACAAGGTATGGCTGCTGTTTGAGTTTGGAGCCGGGCTGCTCCGGCAGCTCTCCCATTGGTTGTGGCTTTTCACCAAGCAATCCGATTGGTCCTGAAATGAGGAACCTCACTCACGATTGGTGCGCCTTGCAGCCAGCTTATCTGGCTTGCGTTGCCACTCTCCTGAAACCGAGCTGTGTTTCTGTTGCCTATTTTAGTCCCACCCCCTCCCCCGCCCAGGCCACCTTTAAATACTCTTCTGTCCCTCCTATTCTGGAAGAACACCCTCCTCATTGCTCTTCCTTCACTGTTTAAATATCTAAACTACAGCTCCAGATGCAGACAGGATATACTTGTTTAAACCTCTTGCCCCCCCCCTTTCCTTGGTCTCTCTCCTCAAAGGCCCTTCCTATTTTGCTTAAATCCCTAGAATTAGGTCTCAGGCTTAGGTAATTTGACCTCATCTAAATTTATTCCATACTACTCATATACTTTCTAAGATCCCTTCACCTGTTTGTGAAATGAGGGCTGCACTGTTGCTACATCTTTTTGTTGGCTTCTTATTCTGTTCATCCACTCCGTGCCCTGGGCCACCAAAGTTGGGAACCGTTTCACCAACATGTATGCCACCTGCTGATTTTCATACCCCAGTACCACTGTCCGTCTATTCAGTATCTCATTGGCATACTGAGACGGCAGTGTCCCTGCCCTGCAGGCTTAATGCCAACTATATATTCCCACATCTCCTCGGTTCTCCTCAACACTACCTCACCAGGGTTATGATTTTCACAACTCTGCACTCTATTGGGGCACATTATAGTCACACTGAATTACGGAAGGTATCCATCCATAAACGGGAACATGCCAGGTCCTATAGACTGCTGCTAAATGCACTTATTAAGATCCTCATGTTGCTGCTGCTTTGCTCAGGATCAGTCGAGCTAAATCCAGGTCCTCAACTACCAATTCAAGCCCCCTGCAACTTAGCTCACCTTAAAGGATTGCGTATCCTACGCCTGAATGTGTGTAGTCTATTGAAAAAACTGGATGCCATCCAAACTTGGATCTCGCATACTAAACCGGATGTCCTGGTAATTACAGAATCCTGGCTCAAATTGTCAACCCTAGACACTGAGATGAATATTCCCTTCTATAACATCTTTCGCACAGACAGACCAACAAGAGGGGGTGGTGTTGGCATCTATGCACTTTATAAATATACCGTCTCTGTTACCGACTCCACTACTGTTGCCAAGGAATTCGAAAGTTTAACCATTAAGGTCCAACTTGCGTCCTTCTCATTGCATGTCATGGGCTGCTATAGACCCCCTTCTGCAGGCCTCCATCTGTTGAGCCATCTGACCAACTTCTTAAGCAATATACAGGCTGAAGTAATTGTCCCAGGAGACTTCAACCCGGATTGGTTTTCCGATATCTCCACACCACTTAAAGAACTATGTGACACCTTTGAGTTGGTTCAGCTTATTTCTTATTGCTACATGACCGAACAGATCTAACCCAAGTAAAAGCTCTTTGGTGGACATCATTCTTATGAATAAACCATACCTAATCTCTCACTCAGGTGTGTTCTTCTCAGATGTTAGTGATCATTGTCTCATTTTTTGCGTAAAGACTGCATCTAATCCTCCTTCTTCTTCCAGGTACACCTTTAAAAGATGTGTGCGTAATTTCAACATTGATGCCCTCCTTGAGGATCTCCAGGAGTCCCTTCTTTGGCAGGAATTTTACCTGGCCAGAGCAGTCGAAGATCCCTATCAGTCTTTTGAAACCATTGTGTTAAACTCGCTCAACACGCATGCCTCCCTAGTCAAAACCTGGATCAAGAAAATATCCTTTCCTTGGTTTACAGTAGAGCTGAGAACAGCCCTACATAGTAGGGACAAATTATAGAAAAAGGCCTGGAAAACAAAGTTTCCTGAAGACTGAGCTGCTTTTAGGACTGCTAGGAACTACTGCACATCCCTAACCAGAACTAAAAAGGCGTCCTTCTACCAAACATCACTGGCTTCCTCCGCTAATTGTCCCGCAAAATTTTGGAGAATACTCAAACATATCAAAGGTCATGGTCCCACTGGGTCTCTTCCCTCAAAAATTTTGAAACGTGACACAGTCGTCACTGATAAAGTAGGGATCCTGGATCTATTGAATGACCATTTTGCTACTGCAGGACTGGCCTTTGACTCCTCACCGACCAGTCACCTTCGCACCCAATCCCTAGCACAGGTAGCATCAAATCCCCCCACTTCCCATCTGCCTCCATATTATCTTTCCACACCATCTCCCTCAAGGAGGTAAAGGATTTGCTACTGCATCTCGGCATTAGGAAATGCACTGGTGCTGACCACATTGAGCCATACTTCTTAAAGATCGGTTGTCGTGTATTGGCTGTTCCAGTCACGCACCTCTTTAACTTATCTCTTTCGCAGGGTGCATTTCCTATGATGTGGAAGACAGCCCAAGTGATCCCCCGTTCAAATCTGGAGACCCAATCGACCCCAATAATTATAGGCCCATCTCACTACTACCTACTCTCTCCAAATTGCTTGAAAAAGTAGTTGGCTCGCAACTTAGAGATTATTTAGACTCCTCTAACCTACTCAACACAGCTCAGTCAGGCTTTAGGCCCCGCCACAGTACAATTACTGCTCTTGCAAAGGTAACGAATGACTGGCGGAAAGCCCTTGATGATAAACTATCAGTGTGCGCAGTCTTCCTTGACCTAAGTAAGGCCTTCGACACCGTAGATCACAATCTGCTTCTGAATACCCTTCGCACCATTTGCCTAGACAAGGCATCCCTGAGCTGGTTCTCCTCATATCTCTCTGGACACATTCAGCAGGTAAAAGCTGTGGGTCTCCTCTCCCCTCTGAAACCTATCAATAGAGGGGTAACCCAGGGTTCAGTCCTGGGTCCACTGCTTTTCACGCTTTACATCAAAAATATCGACCTAGGGATTACATCCTCAGACATTCATCTCTTCGCGGATGATACTGTCCTTTACTTGTCTAGACCTACTCCTGAGCAGGCGTGTACAGATTTGCAGATAGATTTTAACATCCTGCAGCACAATTTGCTTAAACAAAAGCTGCTGTTAAACGCTAAAAAAACTAAAGCAATGCTCCTGACCCCAAACAGCTCTGCACCATTGCTGTCTATAGCAGGTGTTGTGCAACTGATCACCACATTGCTTGGCGAACCCCTTGACTATGTTGATAAATTTAAATACCTCAGAATGTGGATTGACTGCTGTCTGTCCTTCTTGGATCATGTAGATGAGCTCGCAAATAAACTGAAACAGAGGCTCAGTGTATACTACAGTATCAAGCACCTTCTCACCTATGAGGCTAAGAGGAGGCTGGTCCAAGCTACCTTTCTATCATTATTGGATTATGCCGACTTCCTCTACAGTCAAGTTCATGGGATAGTCCTAGCCAAACTTGATGTTCTTTACCACAGAGCCCTTTGCCTCATTTCTGGGGTGCCTTATTCTACCCACCATTGCGACTTGTACTCGGCAGTGGGTTGGCCATCTCTTGCTTTCAGGAGACAAAGGAACACTGCCCTTTGGACCTACAGAGCAATTGTCAAGATGTTGCCCCAGTATATCTTTGACTGTCTGCCCCATGCGCCTCGGGTAACTATGTCCTGAGAAGTCACTCTTATATCTTTCTAATGATTCCAAAGGTAAAAACCCACTTTGGCAGAGCATCCTTTAGCTTTACGCTAACCCAGACATGTAACGAGTGTGAAAAAACTCTAAAATTAGCAATTCCCACAAAAGTCCCCTAATTCAAACTCCTCTATGCAAGACTTTTCTGTGAACGCTGTGAGTGCTACTCCTGATTTGCTTTGTCAGTTTCCGACACCCTTAGATCAACCTTTACCTCTTATATGCTCTACCTAAAACATTCCTTTCCAAGACACTACTTCCTGTTTTCTCTTAGGCCCTACTTTGCCTCGGATGCTCCTCACCTTATCAGGGTATATAACGTATTGTTCAATACTAACATTATAGGGTATATAAACGTATTGTCAAATACTAACATTTTTTGAGCAAATCATCTATATCTGACCCGATTATCCAACTTATGTATAGTTTTGTATATTATATATGCTGCTACATTTGTATCTTGCTTGATAAGCTCTTTTATGTAGAGCCTTGTATTTTTACTTGCTGTTACACTTGTGCTGCTCCTTACTAGGAGTAGTATTGCAGTTCCTGTTTATGTATATCTTTTACTTATCCGATATCATGTCTGTATGCCCAGGCCCACCTTGGAAATGAGCTTGCTCAACGATTCTTCACCTGGTAAAATAAAGATTGATTGATTGATTGATTTACAACAGGATTTATGTACAGTCAGACAAAAGGATTACAGTTTACTAGAAATTAAAATAAATGGAAATTATACAAGACATATTGCAAATAGAAGAAATCTGAGTAGTTCTCACTTAAACCTATGTCTTTACCTGCTGCAGTCTCAAGAAAACACTGTTCCCTAAGCTGTCTTTTCTTACTAGACTTCTAGTAGCAGAGCTATGGCATTGTCAGATGTTCCAAGCCTAAGAGAGAGAGAGAGCCTGCTTACATTACAGCCCCTCAATATATATCTCACTCCATATAGGGAAGGGTCTCATTCACTTTGAGTGACAGTTCCATGTTGTCCCAGCCCTCTTTTGAGCATGTGTGTGTGTGTGTGTGTGTGTGTGTGTGTGTGTATGTGTGTGTGTGTGTGTGTGTGTGACTACACTCACCATTCACCACCTCCTTGCTAACATTTTGATGTCCACCCAAGTCCTTTGTTCAACATGGGAACATCTTCAGGAAGGAATCCCCACTGGGTTTATTGCTTTATTGCCTCCTTCCTAGCTTTTCCTGTTAACTTTCCCATGAGAACATCAGACCATCCACCTTGGCTGGCATAAGCTGTCATATACTACTTGATCATGTGATCAGGTAACCATCTTGTACCTGAAGCAGGTGCATATTTAGAAAACAATAAATGAATCAAAAGAATACATGACTTTGGTCCCCCTTTCTGTCATATCTCCCCCCTCAAGAAATGAATGTGCAACTTTTTTGGGCAACCTGCAAGAGATACTGCCATTCATGTAGGGCCTGAGGAATGCCTAAAGGAGTATGCCATGCACTCAGCCTTGCCTTGACAGTCCATCTGCACTGGCATTCTGTGCCCCACTCCAGTGCTGAATGATCATAGTATATGACTGTAGTACCAAACTCCAGCACAATAACTTTGTGTTTTGCCAACTAGTCTTATGGAGCCAAGTCAGGGGGTTATGATCAGTGACCACAGTGAACTCTGTCCCATACAGATATGACTGCAACTTCTGAAGGGCCCACACTATCCCCAGACAGTCCCTCTCCACTGTGGCATAAGACTGTTCCCTGGGCAGAAGCTTCTGCCTCAGATACACTATGGGGTGCTCCTGTCCCTGCAGTGTAACCTGGCTCAGGATGGCACCCAGCCCATGTTCAAAGGCATCAACATGTACTACAAACTTTAAGTCATAATTGGGGCTAGCAAGCATGGGTGACCCACATAATGCCTCCTTCAATTGTTGGAAGACAGACTCGCAGTCCTCTGCCCAGAGAACTTTTCAAGCATTCTCTTTTTTGTCAGGTATGTCAAGGGCTTGTCCACACCACTGTAGTGAGGAATAAACCTCCTGCAGTACCTGGCTGTTCCCAGAAATGCCCTTACCTGTTTCTTTGTGGCTGGGGTGGGAAAGGCTTGGATGGCATCAACCTTCACTGGCTGTGGACGGATGTGTTCACTGCCCACCCGGTGCCCAAGGTAGGACACTTCAGCAATGCCTACTTGGCATTTCTTCACTTTAACTGTCAGCTTTGTGGCCTTCAGTCTGCGGAACACCTCCCTCACGTGCCTGACATGATCATCCCATGTCTGGCTGTAAATGGTGATGTCATCCATGTAAGCCATTGTATATTCACCTGCGCCAGCCAAGATGCAATCCACAAGCATCTGGAAGGTTGCGGGCATATTCTTCATCCCAAATGACATTACTCTGAATTTGAATAAGCCATATGGGGTAATGAAAGCAGGCCTCTCCCTGGCTGCAGAGATTAGCAGCATCTGCCAGTAGCCCTTCGTCAGGTCTATTGTGAACAGGAGCCAGGCTCCACCCAGGCGTTCCAAGATCTCATCTGTTCTGGACATTGGGTAGGCATCAGACTCTGTACAGCTGTTGAGCATCTGGTAATCAACACACAGTCATGTGGTACCATCCTTCTAGTAGATCAGGACCACAGGTGAAGCCCAGAGGCTACTGGACTCCTGGATCACTCCAAGGGCCAGTGTCTCTCTCTGAGTTGTACCTTGTAGGGGGACTGCCTCAGTGGAACTTGGGCCCCAGTGTCCTTGTCATGTTCATCCATTGCAGTGTACCCTAGATTTTCTGTGAACATGTCCCCAAATTCTCGTAGCACCCCCCTCATCTCCTCAGCCTGGGCTGGTGTCAGCTGCCCTGAGAGGGTGAGGTTATTCACAGAGGATCCCTCCTGGGCTTCCCAAAGGAGCTCCACCAAAGAATCAGCCTTGTTCTCCTCTTCTGGCACACTGCACATGGTGAGGATTATTTCTTCCCTATCATAGTAGGGCTTCATCATGTTCACATGATATACCCTCTGCCTACACCTTCTGTCAGGCAATCCTACTATATAGTTAACATCACTCAGCTTCCTGATTATGGATCATGGACCCTCCCATGCTGCCTGCAGTTTATTGTGTCGGACTGGAACAAGTACCATCACTCGCTGTCCAACTTTGTACTCCAGAGCTCTGGCCCCACGGTCGTACCAGGCTTTCTGCTGTTGTTGTGCAGTGGCTAGGTGCTCCTGGGTGAGCCCCATGAGCTCCTTAATCCTGGGCATGAAATTTAGGACATACTCCACAACATACTCTTCTTGGGTGGCATGGTTACCTTACCATTCACCCTTGACTAAATCTAGGGGCCCCGTCACCATATGACCCAACAGGAGCTCGAAGGATGAGAACCCTGTGGATTCCTGTGGGACTTCCCTGTATGCAAACAGGAGGTGGGATAAATATTTGTCCCACTCCCTTTTGTGCTGGTCAGCAAATGCCCTGAACATAGTTTTAAGGGTCCCATTGAATCACTCAACCAGGGAGCTGTTTCACACCACAATTTTCCCACAAACTAGTCATTAAGGATGACATGAAATTTGCCCCCAATCTGATAAAATCTCCTGGAGGAATCCCACTTGGCTAAAGATTCCCATGAGCTCATCAACCACCTTTTCTGCCTCAATAGAGGACATGGCCACTGCCTTGGGGTACTTGGTTACGTAATCCACCACAACCAGTATGTATCATTTGCTCATATGACTTGGGGTACTCAGGGTTCCACTATGTCCACAGCTACCCTCATAAAGGGTTCACCAATAATAGTCAGGGGCACCAAAGCTGCCTTCGCTTTGTCCCCAACCTTTCCAACCTGCTGGCACTGTGGGCAAGACTGACAGCAATTTGCCACATCTCTGTACATGCTTGGCCAAAAGAAATTATTGGCAAACCACTTTTTTGTGCAGTTAATACCCAGGTGGCCTGAAAAAGGAATGTCTTGGGCCAGGGCGAGAAGCTCCTTTTGGTAGTCCCAGGGGACTACTAGCTGCTGGAGTACCTATCCTTCTAGCTCCCTTTGTGGTGTACACTCACTGTACAGCAGCCCATTTCCCCAGTAGACTGACTTATAACTCTCTTGAGAGGCCTCAGTGCTATCTGCTATCTCTCTGTTTTTGGTGGGTAGAATCAGCTCACTGTGCCCTGCTCAGCTCCTCCTGTTTGACCCTCCCCAGTACCTCTTCAGGAGGAAAGCTGCCCCTGGTGGCAACCTCCTCTGCTTGCTGCTGGGGCTCAGGGCTGCTACTCCTAGCTAGCCATCACCCACACTAGCCACTTCCTCAGCTGCTGAGGGATGGGTCTTCACAGGCTTTGTCACCCCCTCCTTGCCCCCAGAATCTTGCCCCTTTGCCTGGCTATGGGAAGTAACACATACCAGGTTTTCCTGTTGTCAAAATCATTTCCTATGATCCTATCCACATGGAGATTGGGTACAACTCCCACCTCCTGTACCCCATGGCCACCCTCCCACTCTGGAAGACCCAAGCCATTGGCACTTGGACCACTGGACCTGTGATTCCCCAAATGTTGGAGAGCTACCCCAGCAGAATCTGGTCTGCCTGGAACAGATCCTGTCTTATCATGGAGATGGAGGTACCAGTGTCCCTCAATCCCTGCATTACTGTCCCATTGAATAGAATAGAGAGCATATGCTTGGTGGAGTTTGGTGGTACTACAGTCCATGCACAGTTTACCAACTATGGTGTACTGTCTTGGTCACCCCTTCCCCAGGCTGTTGCCCTTTACTCCTGTTTTTAGGACAGTTTTAGCATAGATGCCCCACTTTCTGGCAAATCCAGCATTCCTTTTCCCCAACTCCTCATTCCCCTTAGAACTGGTGGGTTCTATTTTGGGCTTGGGTGCAGGTTGGTTCCCTTTAGGCTGCCCTCCCTGGGTCCCCTTAAAACTATGTACTGCCCCAACCCCATAGTTTGTACATTGTGAAAGTGGTCTGCTGGCCGCATACAAATCAACACTTTTTGCTGCCTCCTTTGTGGAGTTGCATGCCTGGTCCAGTAACCAAATGTGCAGGTCATCAGGTACGATTTTAAGAAACTGTTCCCTTAAAATTCAATCTTTAATTTGCTCTACAGTCCTTGCCATAGCCCCATCTACCTAATGGTCTAAATAAGCGCACATTTGGACATGCAGGTCTACATAACTCTCCTGGGCCTTTTCTTAGCTCTCTAAATTTCCATCTATAGGCCTCAGGAATCAGTTCAAAACATTTTAATAACATTCTTTTAACTTTATTATAGTCCATGCAATCATTATCATCCATTCAAGCAAATGCATGCAAGGCATGGCCAGGTAGTAATGGGGTCAGGTGGATCATCCACAAAGCCTTATTTAATTTAAATTGCCCAGAAATTCTCTCAAATAATTTTAAAAACAAATTCAGATAATCTTCTCTTGGTATTGTGGGAACATTTTAGAATTAATTGTGGCTCCATAGGGTGAATCCCCTTTGCCATTATTTACAATTTGCCATGGTGTTTGCTGGCGCAGTTTTTCCATCTTAATCCCGTGCTGTCATTCTCTCTCTTTCTCTCTCTCTCACTCTGCTCGTTCCTTCTGTTTCCTCTCACATCAGGATCACAGGCTGGCAAATCTTTTCCCTTTCCTTTTGCATAAGGATCTCATGCTGGTGAATCTTTTCTTTTTCTTCTGCCTCCAGCCTTGCTCTCTCCCCCTGCATCCTGATTTCATGCTGCCAGGCCCTCTCTCTTTCCTCGGCATCCAGCCTTGTCCTCTGCAGTTTGGCATCCCTCTGGGCAAGCTCTGCCTTCAGGATCACAAGCTGAGGTTGATTAGGCTGCACAGCTTCCCCAATTTGTCTCATAAGGTGCCCCCCTTGCTCAGCCGCTGGGACCTCAGTCTCACTACCTGGGTCAAAATCTTCAGTGACCATCTGCTGATCAGGTATTGGTTCATGCTTATATGAGACAGTCTGTCCCTTCTACAGCTGGTCATGGGACAACAGGGCTTCCACTCTTTGTCATGCCCTCATAGACAATCCTCCTCCCTATGCACAGCTCGTGAAGCTGCCATATGTGAAATTTTACACAACTTGAGGAGCTCATATTCTCTAGCTATGCTGCAATAAACTGTCTAGAAATAAAAAAAGTAGTAAACAATGTAACATTTTGAAATCTGTTTTGTGACTGTTAAGGTATATTTCTGCTGGCACTCCATCACCAGTGTGCTATCTCTCTCTCTCTCTCTCTCTCTCTCTCTCTCTCTCTCAGAGTTTCTGACTCACAGGAAAGCACACTGTCCACTGCTCTGTACTGGTCTGGTACCAGTTTCCACATAGATCCCACCATTCTGCATCCAATGTAATGGTAATTTCCAACTCCCCAGGGACTTCAAGATCACTGCCACCACATGGTTTTTACCAACAGGAACCAGGAAACCTGTTTTTTACCTCCACCTTGCTCAAGATCAGGAAGGTAGGCATAATAACTGTAGGTAGAGTTCCCCTTCAGAGACTGACTGCAAACAGAATCCAGCAGAAATAGTAAAATTGCCCTTTAAATAAAACAAGCAGTCACAGATTCCATAAAAATAAAAGCTTTACTAGAATACTACAAGTATTTACAACAGGATTTATTTACAGTCAGACAAACGGATTACAGTTTACTAGAAATTATAATAAATGGAAGCTATACAAGACAGGTTGCAAATAGAAGAAATCCGAGCCATTCTCACTTTACACAAGGGGGGGGTAGAAAGGATGAGAAGGGACTTGGAAAGGTTGGAGGAATGGTCAGACATATGGCAACTTAGATTCAATGCAAAGAAGTGCAAAGTAATGCACCTGGGAAACAAAAACCCAGGAGAAGAGTACACAATAGCAGGGGAGGTACTAACAACAACAAAAATGGAATGGGACTTGGGGTAGTCATATCAGATGATCTAAGGTGGGTAAGCAATGTGAAAAGTCAGTAAGGAGAGCCAGGGGATACTGGGATGCATAGGAAGGGCATCGTAAGTAGAAAAGGGAAGTGGTTGTCCCTCTGTACAGACAGTTGGTGAGACCCCATCTGAGTACTGTGTGCAGTTTTGGAGACCTCATCTACGCAAGGACATAGACAGGATGGAAGCAGTCCAGAGGAGGGCAACTAAAATGGTGCAGGGTCTGCATCAGAAACCATATGAAAAGAGACTGAGAGAGCTTAATATGTATACCCTTGATGAAAGGAGGGATGGGGGGACATGATAGAAACATTCAAGTACCTCAAGGGAATCAACAAAGTCCAGAAGGGTAGCATCTTCCAGAAAAAGAGATGTGTCAGAACAAGGGGACACAATTTAAAGATAGAGGGGGGACAGCTCAGGGGTAATGTGAGGAAATTTGTTTTTCACGGAGAGAGTGGTGGATGCATGGAACTGCCTTCCTGGGGAGGTTGTTGGGGCTAAAACAGTGGGGGAATTCAAACATGCATGGGACAGACACAAGGCAATTGTAGTGGGGGGTGGCAGGTAGTAGGCTGTTTGTTAACTAGAATCTGCAGCTTATCCAGTAGGTAGGGAAATGGGCAGACTGGGTGGGCCAAGTGGTCCTTATCTGCCGTCAAAGTCTATGTTTCTATGTTACTATGCTTTACCTGCTGCTGTCTGAAGAAAACACTGTTCCCTAAACTGTCTTTTCTTTCCAGACTTCTAGCGGCAGGGCTCTGGCATTGTCAGATGTTCCAAGCCTAAGAGAGAGAGCCTGCCAGCCCCTCAATACATTTAAGAGGCAGTACAGTGTAGTGGTTTAAGGCTCTGAGCTGCAAATCTGGAGACATGGGTTTGAATCCCACAGCCCCCACTTGCATGCTGTGTGACCCTGAGCAAGTCACTTAACTTCCATGTGCTCCTAGGTCATACCTGAAAACAAACTTCCAACTTAGTGTGTCTCTCCTGGTAAAAAAAAAATATATATATATATATATTTCTCACTCCATATGGGGAAGGGTCTCACTCACTTTGAGTGACAGCTCCATGTTGTCCCAGCCCTCTGTGAGAGAGAGAGAGAGAGAGAGGAGGAGTGTGTGTGTGTGTGTGTGTGTGTGTGTGTGTGTGTGTGTCTCCACCCACCCATCAGCACCTCCTTGTTAACATTATGAAATCTACCTGGGTCCTTTGTTTAACATGGGAACACCTCCAGAAAGGAATCCCCAATGAGTTTATTGCTTTGCTTATGGATCATCAAAATAATAGTACTGAAAATTATTAAAAAATATCCTTGTAATTCATACCACAGAACACTCCACTCCCAATAATACCATACTTCACTGCCAATAATACTATCATTGCAAGAAACGATAGTATTATCACCAAAATGCTACAGCACATGTGCAGCTCTGCCGGGCAACAAATCCAGTTGCCATGGAGCCACATCCCTACCTGCATTCCCGTAGTGGCAGCATGCATCCCCATTGGTAGTTTTTCTGTGAGACCTGGCCGAAGAAACTAAAAAACATAGCGGCAGTTTACTCACTCTCGCTTAGTGAGAGAAATTCATGAACTTTGTTTTTTTTAATTTTTTGTTTTTTTGAAGCAAACAGTTTAATGGACTATCTGGCTGATCCTACTTTCGCAGAATGATGGAAAAAAGTAAAGGTAGGACTGCCTAATAAATAGAAGCAAACATGTTCTGCAAATGAGTTAGACAGAGTCTTTAGTGCTACCTGCGGCTGAGAGACAGCGTGTCTTTAGTGCGGCAGGTGGCCAACCTGTTTCATGCAATGCACATAAAAAAGTCATGTTTTTTTACAATTCCATCCATATATTACAAAAAATAACAGATAAATGACTATGTATTACAAGGCAGTCAGACCATCTCAAGGTTTGGGGGACATTTGGAACCTCTCAAGCTTCGCTCTCGAGGCTCCAAGTCCCCCAAACCTCTCAATGGTCTAACTGCCTTGTCATACATAGTCATCTATTATTCTATTTATTGCCTCCTCCCTAGCTTTTCCTGTTAACTTTCCCATGAGAACATCAGACCATCCACCCTGACTGGCATGAACTGTCATATACTACTTGATCATGTGATCTGGTAACCATCTTGTACCTGAAGCAGATGCATATTTAGAAAAGAATAAATGAATCAAAGGAATACATGGCTTTGGTCCTTTTATCTGTCACAATAACAATACCCAAATATGCTTTTGCTTGGAGTGTTCATGCTTGGAGGTGGGTAAGGCTCATCTCTCTGGTCTTTAAATATCAGAAAGTCTAATTAAATATTTATGAGTCTAGAGAGGGTCCTGATTGACTACTAGATCATTCATTCACATCTTAGAAATGACCGATCCAACTGGTGCTGTGTGGCGTGCATGGTTTGTACCACTCCTCTCAAAACCTAAAGTATGTACAAAATAAATGGTAAAGATTAAAGTTGTTGTTGTGCTTATGCTTACTGTATCATCACAGGAATGACTGAGAAGCCAGTCATTTCCTTGAATTAATGACTGGCTGGAGGGAGGTAGCCCTCAGCTGTGCCACAGGCCACCCATCCCCCACCAGTCATTAAACCCTCAGAAATGACTGGCTTCTCAGTCATTATTGCTTATAAGTAGAACTATGAGGGTAATTTCTCCATTCAAAGAGTAAATACTGCTTGTGGCTGAACTTAATTAAGGTTACTCTCAGTCATGGCACCTGAAATAATATTGTGATCTTTTGGAATGAGACTGATTTAACTATTTCTGTAATTTAACTTTGATACAGATTATTAAAACAAAATATTTAATTTAATGGCATTTTGTCCCTTTACAGACCGCTGGTTCCTTCATTTAAAGGTGAACATGGCTCAGTGAGTTATTGGGTACAAGCCAAATTACGCAGACCTTGGCATCCAGCTGACCAATCAAGAGCAGAATTTATAATCTTCCAACATATCGATATCAACAATCCTGCACTGCTGGTAAGATCTATTAAAATCCTTAGCTAATACTGTGATGCATGCTGTGTTTTTGCATTAAAACAAAAGGTGCTTAATTAGACATTATATCTTGATACATAAACAGATACAGCAAAACAAAATGAAAGTGTGAACTGTACTGTTTGAGGAGGTGATCCTTCACTTCGCTACTGTTTACAGAAAAATGTAACATAGTTACTACATTTCTTATATATGTCCCAATCGAGAATAATGCCTTTGCATTTGTATGTTATGAGGATTTTTCACACACAGAGGGTGTGAAAAATTCTCGTAAAGTAAACTTTGTAGATTTAATTTTATGTTGGCTCGCACTTGTGCAGCTAACATATTGCAGTAGTAGCACATTTGAAGGTGTGGTCACTGTGGGCGAATGCAGGGCACACACCAGTAGGTGCATCCCTCATTCCCCAATAAGGCAGCTGCAGGCGCTGATACCAGCAACATGTAAACTGGCCACCAGATCAAAGAAAAGTTCAGCTGCAATGAGATCCAAGCTTCTCATGCAGTGGCGTGCCTTTTCTGGTGACCAGTTTACAAAACATTGCGGCATGCCGCCGCAGATTGCCCTGACCCACTTCATTTGCTGATGGGGGAGCCCACTCTCCACTGGCATAATGCAACCCCCCTCCAATTTACAGTGTGTGCTGAGGGGGTGCTCAACCCCCCTCAGCATCATGCTACCCCTTCCTAGTTTAATTTGCCAATGGGGGAGCCCACTTCCTGTCACCATAATGTCCCCTCCCCATTTGTTGTGTGCCTATGGGGGTGCTCAAACACCGGTCAGCTACAGAACCCCCCCAAAAAAATAACACTCAGGTAGCATGCTGGCACCCCACCCCAGCATGCCAGATAAATGCCCCTGTAAAATAAAAACTGTCCCGTGATTTTTTTTGTTTTTGTTTTACACCTGCAAAGCAGAAAACAGTCCTCGTCGACTCCGTGGCCCTCTCGTCAACCCGCCGCTTACCCTCTGCGCACCCTACTTCCCCACACCCCATACTTACCTCTGAAGACTGGCACGATGATCTTCAGTGGAGCGGGAACATGTTTGCACTCTTCAAAGCCGATTGCGAAATGAAGAAAAGCCAGTAAGCTGTATAATGACATAAATGGGGGGGTTTCAACTTTGGTGCGTATCTCGTCCATTTTTGGGAATTTTGGCACCAAATTTTCAACACAGGGTTATTGGGACCCCTCCTCATGAATTCAGTCACTGTCATGTGTTATTCAGTCCTGAAACGTGATTTTGTGGTCACTGCATGGAATCACCTTTTGGGACAGATTAATGAAATGACAGTGTGATTGTTCATGAGGCAACCTCTCAAAAAGCCTATGTTGCAAATTTAGTGAAATAAATACAAAACATGGCTGTTTTACGAGAGTGCGTTGCGCAGTTTCCCCACACACTTGTAACTTAGTCAATTTGTAATATTTTCACTCCAGATTTTCAAAATTAGCATTTTCCACACTTCCTTATGCACAGCACAGCTGTCATTTTACATATCCTGGCTGAAATGTGTTTTTGCATGTCCGGCGCAGTATAGCGCGTTAGCTGTGTGAAATCGGTTTTTGGGACAGTTTGAGAAAATGACGGTGACACTGTTCATGAGCAGAGGTCCTAAAATGCCTATGTTGAATTTGGTGATGAAAGTCCATAAAATGACTGCGTTATAAGCGTGCGTTGCACAGTTTCCACACACCCTTGTAATGATGCAAATTTGCAATATTTTAATGCCAGATTTTCTTTTTTTTTTTTTCATATTTACTATACTTTATTGGAAGGAAAGTTGTTCTAACATTCCGTATATGAGTACAATCCAAGAACCTTACATAATAATATAACAAGCCATGACAGAGTAAAAAATTGACACACCCGTTTATCTGGTATTCACCGGTGTACCCAGTCAAACCCTCAATCACAGCTCAGGCATATTTCTACCTTGATACTAATATTCTTACTTATACTATAATGCCAGATTTTCAACACTGCTATTTTTTCACATCTCCCTATGAACAGTACAGCTGCCATTTTTCACATCCTGCCCAAAATGTGTTTTCACACCTGTGTCGCAGAATAGCGTGGTCACTGTGGGAAATCAACTTTTGGGACAGATTTACAAAATCACAGTGCCACTGTTCATGAGGGGAGGTCCCAAAATGCCTATGTTGAAAATGTGGCTCTTCAGAGTGGGGGTGGGGTTGACATCAGTTCAGTACTTCACTGCCATTCCTATTATGCATCTCTAACTCCTGCACTACCAATGCCAATGCCAGAGAGACAACATTCGGCATTGACAAATGCTTGTTTGTTATAATAACTGGTGCAAGGTTTCAACAGAGAGAAAAACTAAGCTGCATTTGTGCAAGTGAGCGTGTCCCTGAGCAACTGCCATACTCGTACAAATATAGTGAAGTGGGAGGGCAAAGAGGAAAATGCCATAATACCACACTATCGAGTTATTACGGAATTCTGTGGGTTGTTATGGCATTTATCAGAATTGCATATCCAGTCATTATTAGGAGTCACCAGTTATTATAATAGAATTAGTGGTTCTGTCTTGTTGTGGTAAAAGTTAAAAGTTCCATTGGCATACAGTGCCTTCTGATCAGGTGACTTATTTCCTAAGGCAGACATAGCGGTGCAGGGAGGACATCAAGGCTACAGAAGGGCAGGAGAAGCAAAGGAAAACAGAAATCTTGTTGGTTTAATAGAGAAGGGGGCTGGGGCATCATTAAGGCTGGGAATGGTCTACAGACCTCCAACACAGAGCGAGGAGATAGACATGTAGATGCTGTGGGTGGATCAGGGGATGGCACATAAGAGTGAGATTCTGCTGGTGGGCAACCTTAATCTCCCAGATATAGACTGGGATATTCCATCAGCTGAGTCATCCAGGAGCAGGGTCATCCTTGAGTCCCTCCAGGGAGCCTTCCTGCAGCAGCTGGTCAGGGAGTCCACTTGGGGGATAATATGCTTAATGCGGTTCACACCAATGGGGATAGTGTGGTGGGAGTCATCCTAGGAGCAAGTGACCATAACACAATGGGCTTCAAGGTTAGAGCAGGGTATGAAGCAAGTCGAACTATTACAGAGGTCCTGGACTTCAGGTGGGCAGATTTTCACAGAATGAGGGAGATATTAAACAGTTTACTAGAGTGCTCGCGGAGTTAACTCTGCATTTTTACTTGTATTCTGCTGTTCAATATGTTATTGCAGTTACCACTTGCACCACGCTGTAGCATGCTTTGGGCCCTGCCTACTATCCCAGGAAGCAGGAAGAGTGAGCGGTAGTTCCCTGCTTCACATTCGGGAACTACAACTCAAGCCAGGGCATTTGTTTTAACTTTTTGAGGGTACCATACACTTTATACATTGCCAGTTCCACGCATGAGTAGATTTTGCTGTGTTATTTCAACATTTGGCAGCTTTTAATTCGGGAGACTGCGTGACCTTATTGGGGCACTTCTGGGTCATGACTCTACTATTTAATTCAGTCCCATTACCTGACCACGCTCTTAATCAGTTTACTAGAGTGCTCGCAGAGTGAACTCTGCATTTTTACTTGTATTCTGCTGTTCTATGTATTATTATTGCAGTTATCACTTTCCCCATTATCTATCAATACGTCTGGTGTCCCTACTGTGGTGCCATCTAGTAATGGTGACCCCACAAGTATAATGAATGGTGACACGGGTCTGATTAATTGTTGTCTTTTGAATCCAGCCCCTATTCCCAATCCTGATATTCCTCTAATTGACTTTTTTGTCAATAATGTTACAAGTCCCAGTTTTGTAACTGAGTCACCCCCATCTGTTGCTAGCATGGATATTACTAGTACTAGACAAATTTATGTAATGGGTGACTCCATTGTTAAACACTTGGACAGGGCTTTTTGTGAACTTGACAAGCATAATAGAACCTGTTCCAGTTTTAGTGGAGCTAAAATTGCTGATCTAACACATATGACTGACAATATCTGTAGTTTTTTGGATACTAATCCACTTTGTATTATTCATGTGGGAGCTAATAACATTTGTAAGGATTCCGTTCATAACATTAAATCTGCTTTTGTTGCCATGACTAATAAATTGTCCGAGCTCGGATGTGACTTGTTTTTCTGAAATTTTACCCATACCTAGATATTTGCATTCTCTCAATCAAAAAATTAAAATCATCAATAACTGGCTGCAGTATTGGTGTTTGCACCAAAACATCACTTGTATCTTCCACTGGGAGGAGTTTGCAGACAGACCCAAGCTTTTTTGCTCTGATGGTCTACATCTAAGCAGATGTGGAAATGCCTTATTGAGTAACATTTTTTGTCTATCATTGATAACTGTTTAAACTAGGCACAGAGAGGGAGATGAGGGTTAATTCTTCTTCTCTTAAACCATGTAAACTTTCCAGTCAATATCTATATTTCCTTAGTGTTAATGCTAGGAGTCTGAACCAGAAATATGATGAATTACAAATCAGTGCCCATAATAATAATATAGACATTACTTCTGTGTGTGAAACCTGGGGAGATGATAACTCATCTTGGGACATGCATTTACCAGGTTTTTCCTCTTACATATTTAATAGACCAAACAGGAAAGGTGTGTGTGTGTGTGGGGGTTGCCCTATTCATTAACAATAAAATTAATGCTGTTAATATTTCACATCTTATTAAAACATGTGACATTCCTACTGAAACTATTTGGGTTAAACTTTTCCTATCTAATCAGGACTCCATTATTTTAGGGACATGTTATCTCCCCCCCAATTCACCCATTTCCATTTTGGCTACTATTCTATCTGAATTTGAATTAGCCAATCAAATGGGACAAGTCATTATCACTGGTGACTTTAATATTTCTGATATTAACTGGCAGTCTTCTATAGCCACTAGTAATAAAGGCAACAAGTTCCTGACTACTTGTCCAGAACTCAAGGGTGATATCAGCCACTAGAGGCAATAATATTTTATACCTCATTCTGGGTAGTGCCGATTTATACATTAGGGACGTGAAAATTTCTGCCCCAGTTGGTGGTAGTGACCACAATTCGATCTTATTTACCTTACAGAATCACTATATTTACAGCCTGAACTCCTCAATCATATATGTGTATGACAAAGATGATCTCTGTGCTATTAAGCAGACTCTGGATGAATTAGATTGGACATCCATTGTTTCTCATTCTTCACCTGTACAAACTTGGGTTAGATTTAAGTCCATAATTACTGAACTCAGGGACATTCATATCCCCTCTAAAATAAAAAATCCTAAAGGTAAACAGGTACCCAAATGGTTCAATCATAATATTAAAAAACTAATCAGACAAAAAAATAAGAAATATTGTAATTTCCATATTAATACAACTACTGCTAATTGGGAGTCCTATATTGAATTAAACAAGAAATGTAAATCTAGTATTAAAAAAGCTAAATCTAAATGGGAATTAAAATTGGCTATATCAGCTAACAAATCGAACACAAAACAATTCTATTCCTATATTAATTTTTTAAAGAAAACTTTGTGCAAGGTGGGGCCTCTCATCATTGACAATAATCTTATTCATGACCTAAAATCTATGGCTGATGTATTTAATACAGAATTTTATAAAATCTTTTCTTTGTCCAACACTAACAAACTTCTACCTATTACTAATTTCACTGACCCCCTGTTACTTTTACTGTGGAGCTTATTCACAAAAAGCTGTGCACACTGAAAGATAAGTTTAGCCCAGGTCCAGACAATTTAGCAGGCCATTTGTTATATTTACTGGCTGATTAAATTACCCTGCCTCTAAAACTTCTGTTTGAATTGTTTTTAGCAAACAACTACATTCCCAATGAATGTAAAGAGGCAAATGTTGTTCCTATCTATAAAAAAAGGCACTAAACATAATTGGGAAAATTATAGACATATAAGTTTGACTTCTTCAATTTGTAAAGTTATGGAAAGTTTCCTTATGGACATTGTTGCACCAGTTATAGATGAACATGATCCAGAGCAACATGGTTTTAAAAATTGCAGGAATTGTTTAACCAATCTACTTTGTTTTTATGAACACTTCAGCAATCTTCTGGACAGTAGGATACCGTGTGGCATCATTTTAATATATTTTAGTAAAGCATTCAACGTCATGCCACACGGGACCCTTATTCACAAACTTAGGAGACTTAATATAAATAATTATATTATTGATTGGATTATTAACTGGCTCTGTGACAGAACACAAAGGGTGGTTATTAATGGAATTTTTTCTAATCCTGGTATGGTCCTGAGTGGTGTCCCGCAGGACTCTGTTCTTGGCCGCTGTCTTTTTCAAACTTTTATTTCTGACCTAACCCATAACTGTTTTTCTTTCACTACAAAATATGCAGATGATGTGAAAAGTGGGGGACCATGCTCCAGTTCTGTTCAGACAGCTATTATTCAGCACGACTTCGATATTATTTCTGATTGGATTAAAATATGGGGTATGAGACTGAACCCTACTAAGTATAAGGTGATGCACTTGGGACCCAACAACCTTAATTTTTCATACTCCTTAGATGGCACAATTCTTAGTGCCACTACTGATGAGAGGGACCTGGGAATTACCATCTCCAATGACCTTACCTACTCCAAACATTTGCAGTCTGTTTTCAGTACCTCTAATAGAGCTGTCTGGTCAATCCTTCCCCAACATCAGATCTAGAGATTGAGAGGTGCTCATGCCTCTGTTTAGGTCATACGTTAGACCACATCTTGAGTATGCCTCGCAGTTATGGTGCCCTTTTAAAAAATCTGATGGTAGTTCCCTTGAAAAAGTTTAAAAAAGGTTTACCAAAAAAATATCAGGTCTTAAATATGTTTCCTACGAACATAGGTTAAAGACTTTAATACTAATGTCACTGTCTACAAGACGCCTGCGTGGCGATCTCTTATTCTTATATGATGTTGTTCAGGATCCCTATGTTATCACATAGTTAGGTCTTATATTTAGGTCCTCTATGCATAATACTAGAGGCCATCCATGTCAGCTGGTTTGCAAATCATTTAAGCACAATAACCAAAAATATTTCTTTACTCTTTGCACTATTGGTCTGTGGAATAAACTTCCAGCTCATGTGGTTATGAGTGACACTAAGTACACTTTTAAATACAATCTTGATAAGTTAATCACTTCAGGGTATAAATTGTCATATTATTCTATGGCCTAGTATAGGAGTATTATGGGACTCAGCCTACTAGCTCCTTTTCTTCACCTTAGTATGAACCTTAGTATACAGAAATTAAATGGGCGTGGGGAGAAGATAGAGGGGGTTGAGGACCTATGGAATGAGATCAAGGGATGGATACTAAAAGCCAGAAAGCTGTATAAGGAAGGTGAGGAAGAGCAGAAGGAAGAGGAGGAGGAGGCCGCTTTGGTTCAACAGGGAAGTGAGGGTGGCAACAGGGGAGAAAAAAGGGCATTCAGAGAATATAAGAAGATGCAGGGGAAGGAGGACAGGGAAACTTACAGGGAGAAGCTGAGGGAGGTGCAGCAGAAGGAAGATCAGGAAGGCGAAAGCAGAAATGGAGGAGAAAATTGCTAGGCAGGCCAAAAGGGGTGATAAAACTTTTTTTTGGTTTATAGGGGAGAAGAGAAAAGCAAGGCAGGGAATAGTAAGGGTAAAGAGGGAGGGGAAATACATGTGAAGGTACTTCGAGAAGGCAGAGGTGCTGAATAGATACTTCAGCTCAATCTTCACTATAGAGGGAGAAGGGAGGGGACCTGTGTTGGGGGAAAGGGAAGGGAGGATGGAGGGCTGGATCCTAGTCCAATCAGTGAGGACAGAGCCAGGGAGGAGTTGGATAAATTGAGGGTAGACAAGGCTATGAGTCCAGATGCCCTGCATCCTAGGATACTCCAGGAGCTAAGAGAGGAGCTGGTGGCACCACTAGTGAGGTTATTTAACCTGTCATTAGGTATGGGCTGGGTGCCAGAGGACGATGTGGTGCCATTTCACAAAAGTGGCAGCAGGGAGGAGGCAGGCAATTATTGCCTGGTCAGCCTCACATCGGTGGTGGGTAAGGTGATGGAGGCAATATTGAAAGAAAGGGTGGTTAACTACTTGGAGGATAGTGGGCTGCAGGACATCCATCAACATGGCTTCACACAGGGCAGTTCATGTCAGATGAACCTGATTGAGTTCTTTAATTTGGTGACAAGGGTGGTTGATTGGAGGGGCAGTAGACATGGCCTGTTTGGACTTTGGGAAGACCTTTAGCACTGTGCCCCACAGAAGACTGGTAAATAAACTGGAGAGTCTGGGGGTGGGACAGAAAATAACAAGGTGGGTGGAGAACTGGCTGATGGGTAGAAGCCAGAGAGTGGTGGTAAATGGGGTGCATTCAGGGAAGGTAAAGGTAATGAGTGGGGTCTCCCAGGGGTCGGTGCTAGGGCCCATCCTATTTAACATCTACTTCACATAGTGTAGGGGCTACAGGGGAGGGTCTGCCTTTTTGCAGATGATATGAAGATCTGCAGCAGGGTGGTTACCCCAAAGAGAGTGGAGGCTATAAGGGAAGATCTAAGGTTGCTGAAGAGGAGGTCAGAAACATGACAGCTAAAATATAATGCCAAAAAATGCACAGTGCTGCACATGGGGTGGAATAATCCTCAAGCAAAGTATACACGGTGGGGAGGGGGAAATTAAAACAAGTGAGCAGGAGAAGGACCTAGGAATCCTAATCTCAAACTACCTCAAGGTGCACAATGCAGCAAGGCAGTGGGCAAGGTGAGCAGAATTCTGGCATGCATAGGGAGAGGGAATAACTATTAGAAGGTGGGAGTTGCTGATGCCACTCTACAAATCCATGGTGAGGCCCCACCTGGAGTACGAGGTTCAGTTCTGGATGCCTCGCCTATGAAAAGATATAGATGGCATGGAAAGAGTACAGAGAAGGGTCTCCAAGATGGTGTACGGGCTACGTAGGAAGCCATATGAAGAGAGGTTGAGGGTGCTGGATTTGTACCCACTGGAGATCAGGAGAGAGAGGGGGTACATGATAGAGACATTCAAGTATGTGAAGGGGATTAATAAAGTGGGGGGAGCTTATTCACAGGAAAGATAGGCTCTAGAACTAGGGGGTATGGAAATGCATGGGATAGACATAAAGGAATTCTAGAGGGCAGGGGTAAGGGGAAACAGACGTCTAGGAAAACAAACTGAACTTACAAGCTCAAATGGGCAGACTAGGTGGGCCATAGGCCCTTATCTGCCGACACTGTCTATGTATCTATGTATCTATGTATCTATGTATCTATGGACTGAGAGTGGAGGGCTTAGGTTTAAGGGGAATGTTAGGGGGCATTTCTTCACTGAGAGGGTTGTGGCACACTGGAACAGTCTGCCAGAGGAAGCTGTGGGGGCCAGAATTGTGGAGCTATTCAAGAGGGCATGGGACAAACACCAGGGATTGGTTACAGAGTGGAGGGTGGAATATATGGGAGAGGGGCGGCAAGTAAAGAGGGGGTTGATGGGCAGACTCGATGGGCCAAGAAGATTCTTTTCTGCCAACACATATCTATGAATCCTCAGGAATTCATACTGGCGGTGTATCGAGTGTTGTTGTTAGCTGTCCCTTTGGGGGTCTCTGGTGCAAGTTCGGTGACTGCAAAAGCTTTTATGGCTAGTTATTCTCTCTGCTGCCTTGCACGGGTTTTAAACGTTCCTAAACCACAATTCCCATGTTGCCTTCAAAGCTTGAGTGCATCACCTAGCACTTTGACAATGTGCTTCTCAGCATTAGATTATTTGAAAGAGGGCACAATTTCAAGTTGTGATGAAACAAAAATGCATTTTTTTATATCTGGTGAACAGGCCTTTATATGTGATCACTTGCCAAGTTATAATAGCTAACACATATTGTATTTCAGGGTACTCTCTCCTTCGAAGAACATGCTCCCTGAAAATGGCAAATCCCTTTATCAGGTACAGTCTAGGACTCACCAGTCTCGTTAAGGTCTGCAACCTTTTGCAGCAATAACGAAATCAGAGGCCTGTTGTAGGCTTCAGACATGAGACACTAGCGGTGTGGCAAGTTGTAATTTCCTAGTTTTTCATTATTAATTACAGATGTGTTCCATTACTGTTTACACATGCCATGACACTATCCTGCTTGACACTGAATATTACACCCTCCTGAACATAATCTTTATCCTGGTATCCTACCTGATAGGTACTTCTGTAGGTCATGCTCAGCTGAATATCAATCAGTCAATCAACCAATCAAGCAGTCAGTTTTATTTATGTGGAACAAATTGTGCATGCATCTCTTAACACTTCACAAACAGCTTCAAACATTTCAGCAATAAAAATCAACAATACAAAATTCAAGTTTCCACATTACGCCATTGGCCACATTGACCATTACGCTTCTGAAGAAGGACTGGTTGATCCGAAAGCTAGAGCACTTTGTTCTTGTTGTTACATCTATGTTGGTCCATTAAAAGGTATCAAATCATTTGCTTCTGGATCTGTTCTTGCAAGGACCAATATGGCAAACACTAAATCTAAGTTTCCACATAATCATAATACATGATAAACATTCTAAAAATAGCTCATTCATTCCCACTTCCATGTTTCAGCCTCATTTGGCTCATTTATATCCAGAACCTGGACTCCTGTATGAGGGACAAATTCTTGCACCTTAATATCCACCTGGTAACTATAATTACTGAGCTTGCAGTATGTCATCTCTAAAATCAGGAGTGAGACGCACAGTGGAAACCGTCAGTAGAAAACTTTAGAGGAGGCATCACAAAGAGGTCCCTCACTGTCCCTTGTTAGTCTTCTTCATGTGCAGGATGACACTACCAAGGAACTGGACATGACCGAGTACATGTGCAATATAGTTCTGTTGAGGACTGGAATTCCCTGCCCTCTGAATTTCAACATGTTTCGACTTATCATAGGTTTAAGCTGTACTTGAAAAGACACTTTTTAGGATTATCTAGTTGTCATTGTTTTGCCAATCATTTCTTGTGAATTTGTAAATTATGATTCAAATTGCCTAACCATGTATGTAATCAGTCTTTATTGTTGTATTTATTCTGTATGTGTTTGTTATCTGGTTCTTGTTCTTTTTGTACTCCTCTGGATTCCCCTTGAAAATGGGCATTTGATGCGCTAGGGTTCTTGCCCAGTTAACAAATCAAATAAAGAAATGTGCTACGCCCCAAACTCATGAACCATTGTGCCACACTCTGATCCTGACAAGTCCTTGGATAGCCACAGGCAGAGCTGTGAGCAAGTCAGCACTTTGAAAGACTCTGCAAGATGTGTTCTCGCTCTGAAACATAGCTCTTTACTCCTCCAGTCTGCACTTTTGTGCCAGGCTCTCCTATTTGTACCTACAGTACATTCAACATTGAAATCCTGGCAAGGTCATGGACACCTATTTCCTGGTAGGGCCCATTTGTTTATTTATTTGTTGTTGTTGTTGTTTACTAAGGAACAGAACATCCTATATTTAACACCATGGCTGGATTAACCTATATGCAAATTAAGCCATGGTGTAGGGCCCCATGGTTCAGGAGGGTCCCCACTGTTAACTTATTTACTTTCTTTAATCCCAGTACTGGGTGATATCTGTGGCCCACCGGCTGGCTGAATTGACCAAAAAGCACCCCCCCTCCTCAGAGTCAGCCTCTGCCCCTGGTCCAGTGGTCCCGCCCCATCCTCGGACTGAGTCAGCGTGATCCCCCCCCCCCACAGCCACTCAAGTGAGTAAGCCTCTCTGTCTCTCTGATGGGTGGCTCTGGCTCTGCCTCTGATCCACCCTGACCCCACCACATAAGCAATCATGTCCATCAGAGGTCCTCTGGAGGTGTGGCTACAGGGGAGTGGGGAATCGGTGTGTGTGCATGGTGTCAGGGCATGTGGCCAGGCCAGGCAGTGAGGAGTCAAGGAGGAGGACGAGAGAGCTGTGGACATTGACAGTCAATCGTCGGTGCCAGTGGTTGGTCTCGTCTTCATCTTGATCAAAGAAGAAGATACAATAGTAGAGAAAGCGGTGCGGAGAGTCACCCTGAGTTGGATTCAGCTTCACCACCTGGTGTGCAGCATCACGTGCTGCTGGTGTTTTTGGTGTAGCCAGGTTCAGTCAGTGCTGCTTAAAGTTGGGCCTCTGGTCCTGCTGTGAGGAGTCCTCCCATGCTGGGCCAAGTCGTGTCACCGCCAGCTGCATAATCTTGAGGAAAGGGTCTCAGACATTTGTCCACCACCAGGCTGAGGCTGGCATTTATCTTCCTCCAGTCCAGTCATCAGGACAGTCATCACATCACAGTCAGGCTAACCAAGGCAGGCCACACCGGGTATGTTGACTAGTCTGCGTGCTGTAGTGTCCAAGCTATTGTGCTGCAGAATGAAGTAAGTTATTGGAGAAACCAACTAAGCTGTGGTCTGTGCTCAGTAACCCAAGTACTGAGTCTTTAATAAGATTTGAGTTTGGCACAGTGGAACATGGGGTGCTGTCGTGCTGATACGTCACCTGAGGAACTATGTGGGACTTGCTGGCTGGCACAGTTTTGTCTTGGTTTGAGTCATACATTACTGGGAAGTTGCAGCAGGTTGCTCTAGGAAACAATCTCTGAAGTGACTACAGTCACCTGCAGGATTCCAAAGGCTCAGTCTTGGCATGACTCTCTTTAGCTGCTTTGGCATCAATGACTTAGAGTAGGGGGCAAGGATGGCAACTCAGCAGCAAAGCAACTTTTAAGTTGACAGCAATGACAGTGGAGATGGAGGAGACAGTGGGAGAACAGAGAGAGAACTGAGGACAAAGATAGCTGCACAGAGGGAGATTGTGGCAGATGCATTGCGGAGGAAAGGAGCTTGAGCATGTCTCAGGTTTGGAGCTTGAAGGAGTCTTGAGCAGGGAGATGATGGGAGCTGTGAGCCCCACTAACTGCTACAATAAAACATGCCTCAGGGTTTTGGTTTTGGCAGAGAGAATAGATATTGGAGGAGGCATGTGCAGGGAGATCCTGCTTGAGTACCCTGGTTGTTGTCGCCTTGCCGGTCCACCACTGCAGAAGAGTGCGATGTTGGCATTTAGGGGCTCCCTGGGGCCACAAAATATGACTTGGAGTAGGGCCCCCACATCCATTAATCTGGCCATGGTTAACACTCCTCCCCAAGATACTTGTTTATCTCTTTTTGTCTTAAGGATGTTCAAGTACTTTTCACAGAGTTGTGTAAGCTGGCAAGACATGGCAGATCAAAATGCAGATCAATAGTCTTTTTGAAGAGCTCATGAACTTAAATGAACTAGGTTTGAAGGGTGTGGGTTGTATTGTAATAATTGCACACCCAGTTAAGCATGAGGTATAGCTGAGTGCCTTCAACCACCAGGAAGTGTAGTTATTACAGTGCAATCCACATCCTGTCGTGCCTTATAGCACTTATAAAATGGGTACAAAGAGTAAATTAGGGAAATTAAAAAAAAAACAATATGTAACCAAGTTGCCATGGATGTTGCAGTTACTACCTCTGCCTTGTAGGCTGAAACAAATTTGAGTGGCCTGGGTTTCACATAGCACTTGCACACAGAGATTAAGTTTAAGTGGGTCTGGTATCAGAGTGGTACGATCCCCTGGAATGCAGTACCTACCCACTTCCCCACAGTGTTCTCCCAAACATGAAAAGTAACAGTGCAATGCTAAATTCAACAAAATACGACTAGTGACTTCCTACTTATTTCATTTCATTTCATTTCTTGTTTACCCTGGAAAGGCATATTGAGCAGATTTGCCCATTTTCAAGTACAGCCAGCATTTACAACAATTACAGTACAAAAGTTTTAAAAAAAGTTACAATAAATTAATCACAGTCGCAATAGAACTGGTTATTACAGAGATTAGACAGCTGTTTCTTAAAAATGGACATAGATTTGCTAGACTTAACAGATTCTGGTAAATCATTGTAAACACTTGGTCCAACTTAATCAAACATTCTTTGACCAAAGCAAGTTCTGCAGAAAGAAATTTCAAACAATATTAATTCTAGGGATGGGAGAACCTCAAAAGGTTCCGAGGTTCTAAAAGGTTCTGATAAGCAAAAAAAAAAAAGGTCTGGATGCTTATGAATCAATCAATCAATCAATCTTTATTTCACCAGGCAAAGCACCATTGAGCAGGCTCATTTACAAGGTGGACCTAGGAAGGTACTGAAAAAAAAAAAAAAGTATAGCAGTATAATAGGTACACAATATTGAAAGTTGCAAATAGCAGTTTAACGAAGCCAAACCTTATCCGAAACTTTTATAACCTTTATTGTTTTATGGTAACTGTATGTTAAAAAATCATTTTAAACAGCTTTTAATCAACATATCTACAGAAGAAAGGGATTAAACCACTGTTTAGCAGTTATAAACAGCATGATCAATGAAATGAGATGAGAAGGATGAATGACAAGGATGATTTATTTTTATTATTATTATTTATTCCACGTGATGGAATGTCCACTGAGCCAAAGCTTGTACATTTACCCCACGGATCACAGGGAGGAGATGAGAGCTGACAGGGGGGTCACAAAGACAGTATGCAAGTAGAAGCACTGGTCGGTGGCTTGCTGGCAGATTTTATTTCACACACAGGTCTGTCTCACACACACACACACACACGCACACACTAGTCCTAAGCTATAAGGGCTGTTGCTGCAACCCACAGAGATTCAGGGACATGGCCTAACCCTCTATAACAACTTTTCCTTTAAGGATTATTTATTTTTATTATTAATTCCATGTGATGGAATGCCCACTGAGCCAAAGCTTGATTTACCCCATGGAGCACAGGGAGAGACAAGGGGTGACGGACTTGCTCGAGGAGAGAGGTCACACAGACACACTTCCTTGCAAAGCAAGGACTGAGTCATAGACAAAATTTCACCAACTTTAGTTTTTTTTTCTTGCTTCTTTTTGTTTTATATTTATTTATTTTTTTTTGGCAGCGCCTGCCAAGTGTGTAGCACTGGTTCACACACTTGCCTCTCTCCATCCTGAGTAGTCCAGTTCCCAGCCCACTCACTGACTCCCAACTCAGTCCCCAGTAGTTTACTCTTTTTGCTTTTGATGATTTATTTTTCTTTTTTCAGGGCCTGGCAGTGCCTGCCAAATGTGTGGGGCTGGCTCATACGCTTGCTTCTCTCCTCCTCCTCCCCTCCCAAGTAGTCCCCCACTCAGCCCACTCCTCGACTCCTCACTCAGTCCCAACCCCCACCCTCTGATTTCATTTAATAACATTTTTTTTAATCTTCTTGTTTTTTTCCCCTTAGTCAAGAAATAGTTCTCCAACAGAGCACAGCAGACTCCACACGCTGTTCCTTCTCTGATTTTCTGCTACACACTGACTGAACAGAGTCAGCAGATGGGTGGGCCACGTGGCTTCATCATGGCACAGTCCAATCAGCTGCCATCTCCTGAAAGTGGATTGTGCAGCCGTTCAATGAGGAGTTACATCTGGTCCCTGTCATGCCCTCCTACGACACTGGACTCACACTTCTCACGTGCTTCAATCCTGTGCTCAAGCTGCCCTCCAAACTGATCTAAACAGCTGAAACTGTTCAGAAGCGGTTCAATCCCCAATGTTTAGACTTGTTTGGGAGGGGGGGGTTGGAATTTGGCTGAACCCATTCACCCATCCCTGATTAATTCTTGGGATCTAGAAGAATATTTTTTTTTGCTGTCATAGGAAAGGTTCTAAGAATGAACAGGGGGCCTTACCCAGGATGATCTTGTGAAAGAAAGTCAATATTTTTGTTTTCACACAGTCATCCATTGAGGATAGCTGTGCAGCCTGATACAACAAGCAATGGTGAGTATGTAATGGAAGAGCAGTAATGAAATGACAGATTAAATTATATACAACTTTTAGCTTGGATAACACCCCACTTCCTGCACTGGAGTAACATAATAGTCCATAGTGCAGGACTGGTAGCAGTAGGCTCTTTGTTAAAGTATGCAAGTTTCTGAAAAGAGGCTGTTCTGAACCCTGTACAAAGAACTCAGCTGTTGATGAACTGTCTATCATACAATCTACATGTGATTCATATGATAAAGCACTATCCAAAATGACTCCTAGGTACTTGAACTGGTTAACTGTCTCATAATTTTGACATCAAGAACTTTCAACAAAAATTCACTATTTCCCACTTTTTTTAGTTCTACTCAGGAGCATAGTTTTAGTTTTCTTGGTGTTGAGGACCATCCTCCGGAAAATTGAACCATGTTTGCAAATTAATAAACCCTTTTTGAAGTATAGTATTTAGGGCCCCTAAGTTCCTCCCCTTCCTAAACATGACCACATCATCTGCATAAAGAAGGCTTTCAGAGGATGGATAAGCTGATGGCAGGTCCTTTAAGGAAAAGGAGAAGAGTAGAGGATCAAGATGGAGCCCTAAGGGATACCACACAATTAATTTTAAGAAAACTAAAAAAATGATTTTAATTAGTGGTTCTCTGTTCACAGACCAAGAGGTAATCTCCAAACAAATTAATGATATTATTAGAAAAATAGCACTGGAACAGTGACTGCAACAATAAAGCATGGTCATCTAGGTTGAATGCCTTGGTGAGATCCATGCACACTGAGGCCACACGATTCCCAAAATTATAACATGCTCATGAGACAAAATTCAAAATAACAATTAAATATTTACTGGGGGATATTCATAAGAGATGCAGAAATGCAGAGCAACAGTCTTTTTGAAGATCTTTTGAACTTTAATGCACCAGGGCTGAAGTTAACTGCCTGGCTATGCTTGGCCTACACACAGAGTAAACAGTAGTGACATTTAAGAAGCAATGCACACTCCCACCACACAATGCAATACAGCTGCTGTACACTTTTAGTATTACCAGCCTATATGTACGGGGGCATTATCCCCTTCCCACTGGTATCAGTTTGAAACCCTTTAAACCTTTTGGGAGCTCCCGGTCCTTCACTGGGTACCTAGCAGGAGAACAGGGTCAGACCCATAGCAGTTGCAGCTATCTGACTAGCACTGGTGCACTTTAAACAGGTAAATACTTTTTCAAACTCAAAACCTACAGTCCATGAATACTGCTGAAGTGGCAAATTTCAAAGGGAGATATTTGTAGATCCTGGCCTGATGGCCAAAACTGTAGGTTTGGTGGCAAAATTTATACAATCCCAGATGCAGGGCAACCCCCGAGAATACTCACAATTCTGGTGTTGCCAGCTTTTCTGACAACTTGCATTCCTTTTCCTCATCTATGCAGGTATAGGTTCTTTTGAGCAATAGAGCACCTGGCCAGGACCCTCTTGATGATCTAAACAAAGATGTAGGTCACAGATGCCTCTCAGATGGATGTAGGCACTTTCTACATCAGCAGTAGTCTGGACCTCTCGCTATTCTCTCAGTCTATTCGGGGTGGATAGACAAGTCAAGGAACCAAAGGCCACATATCAAACACACATATCTAGGCTTCCAGACCCTTGCGTGAGATGCTTGTCAGTTCCTAGCAGTATCACTGGCTGGCCATGTCCCTAGACTGTCTGCAGTCTGTGATGATCAGTAACACATACAGCTGTGTGGCATACTGCAGGGTGGCAGCTGCAGCACAAATGCTGGATAAACACAATTTTTACCTTTGTTTCTCTACAGGCAGGGCAGTCTTTCACCACACAGCAAACTGGCAAGTGTGGTACAAATGCTGAACGAGCACTGAATTACCTCCTAGGCTGTAGGCAGCAATCAGTCTGTGAGAATTCTGTCATTCTGACAGTAACAGAGCTTTTCAAATAGCACTACTCCTGCTTCTCCCTGGTGGTTGTAGAAATCTTTCAGACACTTCCTGTATCTTGGCTGTTGATGTCCAGGCAGGTCTACTATAAAGACACTTGGGCCAACAGTCCTGGCTCTCCTGTCTGTGAGAGAGCAAGTTGCAGACTGACTAGTTCTGGAAATGTCCTCAGCACTTCATTGGGGACAGACAGTGTCTGATTGATCCAAAAGGCTGTCAGTCACTTGAATTAGTATGTAGAATGTTCACTCAGTGCCCTATTGGTTGAGTGAAAGGATGCCAAGCAAGCAGCATAGTCATTCACCCATAAGTCTCATCTGGCTCAGGCCAAGATCCCTGACATCCCTGTTAGTGGTGTGCTGAGGTCAGGGGTCAACAAGATGGTGGCCCCCATGCAGAAAGGACCACTGCTTCAAAGGATCCTTCCCTTATTTTAACTAATCTGAGGTTTATTTGGATCAGTTGTGCCCTGATATCATGTCAGTTGCTGTTGATCACTGGGAGAATCCCAAACTCAGCACATGTGCTGATGTTCGCTATACCCAGAGCAACAGGTGGTCCCCCCTGAGGTGTGGTTGGAGTCACAATGCAATACAGGTGCACATGGTGCTGAAAATAAAGCACTCTGTCCTTCCCATCCCAGCACCTCTCCAGGCCTCATAGCAAGCTGGAAACCCTGGGGCAGGAGAGAACCGAAGGGGGTGAAACTAGCTATCACAAATGACTCAGGTACTTCCAGCTCCAGCACAGAGCTCCAAGACACCTCCTCTGCCTGGCCCTGCACTGATTCGGCAAGGTGAGCAAGCAACCTGCTTCTGACCTCAGTAGTTACCTGGACTGGGCTACAAAACATTCTGCTGTTTTGTTCTCTCAGAGAATAGCTGCTCTGCTTAGACACTTTAATTTATTTTATTCAGCTCATTGCAAGTGATTGTTTTTTCACTCAACTGCGTGCTGAGTTTAACTGTCAGTTTCCTTGCACAGCAACTATTACTTTAAGTGCTTTACTTTCAGCACTCCGACTTGGATTTATGTCTACTGCACTGTTTACCTGCTGTACTGTGACATTTTTTAGTTACCTTTACGTTGGTTTTTGTTTTACTTGCTCCTGTCTGGTGTTCTGGGCAATGGTCTGGATCCATCTGGCCGATGCATGTGCAGTGCATCCTGCCCATCCCCCCCATAGTCCCTCACCTTGCTCCAGCTGCATCTTAATTAACCCCTTTATTTAGCCCTAAATTTATCCCTCTGTTTTTCTTTCCCCACAGGGACTCAGGCACTTCCAGCTCCCTGAACGGAGCTCCGAGACACCTCCTCTGCCTGGCACCTGCACTGACTCGGCAAGGTGGGCAAGCAACCTGCTTCTGACTTCAGCAGTTACCTGGACTGGGCTAGCCCATTGCTGTTGTGCACCAACTGCCCAACCCTCGGCTCCAGAGGCATCAAAACTACCACTGCACCACTGCAGTAGCCTCAGTTTATTCTGACATTTTGTGTCTCTTTTTCTGTCTCTGTAACCCCCCTCAACTATTAGCTCCTGAATACTTAAGTAACCTCCCTTCACCACCTTTCAACCTCCGCTACTTGCCACCTACTGGCCTCCACCCCCCATCTCTCCCCTCTCACATCATCCTAATGAGGACCCCTCTTGTCCTCCCCTTCCTAATTCTCCCTCTCCTCCCTCCCTCTACCCCCTGTCCATCTCATTCCAAACTCCAACTCGCCCCCATCCTCTGCCCACTCCGCTTCCACTCTACTCCCACCATGGTCTCCTTTCACCCTCCTAACCCTGCTGCCCCCCAACCCCCTTACCCTCATCCACCCTGGAATACTCAGATGCTCTCTCCTTAACCTCACAACTATCAGTCAACTCCTAGCCCCTTGCATATACCCCAGCTAGTCTGCGCATTAAGCGCAAAAGCAACCCCTCTCCCCTTTACCTCTTGGTCCTCTTATTGTTTCTAGCTGGGGACACTGAACCAAATCCTGGCCCCATCAGCCCTACCACCACCACCCCACTTCAGGCCCTTCCTAAAGGCCTGTGGATCTTTCACACTAATGTACACAGCCTTCTCCCCAAACTAGATGGCCCAAAAGTGTGGGTTACTCAACACTCCCCTGATAGTCTCTGCATTTCAGAAACTTGGTTATCCTCCTGAGTCCCTGATTCACAATTGCCCTTACCTAATTTCAGCCTTCTCAGGCAAGACCAGGGCAAACGTGTTGGTGGAGTGGCTACCTACTTCTGCAATTCCTTAAACTGTGCTATCTTTCACCACAAAGCAATTCCCGCTCCTACGGACTTCTCTTCCTTAATCTCACCTTTCCTTCCTTCCTCATATTCTGTTAGTGGGGGTCTTTTACCCCTCCCCAAAATGTCCCCCATCTTCCCTTGTCTCCTGTGTCTCTGCCATCTCCACATTAGCAAACACACGTGAATTAATCCTTCTTGGTGACTTCAACTTAGATTGGCTCGCCCCCTCTTCTCTTAGCCTATGCCAGCAAATTGAAGCATTTCCCTGCTGATTAAAGAACCAACCCAACCCAACCCAAAAAGTCAATCACATTCCCTTCTTGACTGGGTGCTCTCATCCCACCCCCACTGTATTCGCTCCGCTGATACTTTATCTGATGCGTTAAGTGACCACTATCCTATCTTCTGTATCAGGAAGAGCCATCCCCCTTCCATCCCTCCCAAACACATCAAGCATCACCCCCTTTAATCCTTTGATGTAAAGACACTACTCCAAGACTTGGCCCTGGCAAATTGGTCCATAGTCCTCTGCACCCTCTCTGTTGACACTGCCCTCACCCACTTCTTCTCTATCTTCCTAATCATCTGGGATGCCCACGCCCCTCTAAAAACATCCAGAGTTAAACATGCCCACCATCCCTGGATCACCCCTGAAGTCCTGGCAAAGTGTAGAGCTCATGACTTTGCTTAGCACCACTCTAAATTTTCAGGCTACCAAGCCTCCCTTCAGACCATTTGTACCCTTTGCAACAGCTGCACCCAAAGCATCTGCCGTGCTAAATCAGATTTTTTTAAATCCCATGTGCACCCCACAAACAGTACTCCTTCCTCCTTTTAGAGATATCTCCATTCACTCCTGCACCCCCAATCCAATTCCCCCCCCCATCCAGAAGGATGATTTACCTATCTCTGACCCCTCCCATGTTGCTGAAGCCCTTAATAAGCATTTCACCTCAGGTGCTGTTCCACCTGGGACTCCGCCCTTCCCCTCCACCCTCCTGTCTTCCCCCACAGCTCTCAGGGTTTTAACTGCCACTAATCTTACCTTCAGAGGTCCTGAGGGACCTTATTTCCCTAAATCCCACTAAGTCTAGCCCTGATGGACTGCACCCTAGGCTCCTCAAAATCTCCACTGCTTCAATAGTTACCCCTTTAACCTACATCCTAAACCTCTCGCTCTCCACTGCCACAGTTCCTACAGCTTTAAAGTTTGCCAAAGTTCTCCCTCTTTTCAAAGGTGGTGATCCCACCATCCCTGGCAACTACCACCCCATCTCCCTCCTGCCTCCCTTGCCAAAGTCCAAGAATCCCTCATCCTCCCCAGGCTCAACAATTTCCTATTCACTTCTAATACCCTATTCCCATTCCAGTCTGGTTTCAGGAAATCCTATTCTACCACCTACTCCACCCTCTGCTTCACCAATGCCGTCCACACCACTATGGATCTTGGCCATATTACCTCAGCTATATTCACTGACCTAGCCAAGGCCTTTGACTCTGTCTCCCACCCCCTTCTACTTTCTAAACTACGGTCCATTGGCCTATCCCCTGCCTCAGTGTCCTGGTTCAATTCTTATCTAACTGGCTACTCCCAGTCAGTTTCTATTGATAATATCTCATCTCCCACCCTTCCCATCCTCGCAGGCATACCCCAGGGCTCTGTTCTTGGGCTGGTTATTTTTTTCTCTCTTCATTGATGACCTTCCTTCCTGTCTAAGACTGAATACCAAGAAAACTGTTGCCATGACCTTTGGCTCCAAACAAAAACTTACGAAACTCCCCTCACTACCTGTTTTCTCTTTGGCAGCAGATAGCCCCCTTGACAACGTCCACACTTACAAGTACCCTGGTGTCTGGCTTGACCCCTCCCTGGATTTCTCCTCCCATTTCAGTGTGCTCCACACCAAACTGCACCCTAAACTTGGGCTACTCTATCGTCACAAAGTCAGCCTCTCCCTCCCCGTAAGATGTGACCTGATAGTCAAATGGCTCCTCCCTGCCTTTGACTATGCCGACATAGCTTCCAGTGCTGCCTCAGTCACCTCCCTTGCTAAACTGGATGTCCTATTCCATGCTTTTTGTCAGTTGTCCCCCCCTCCACTAACTCACCACTGTGACCTCTACCCTTCTCTCTCTTTCTTCAGTCACTTGCACAGAAGCATGCCTCTCACTGTTCAACCTACATAGCTAAGCATTGGTTTGGGTCTCTTCTTTTATACCTTGCCTCCATCCTCTATCCTACGTCTCCCTCACCCAATAATTCTTGATCTAGCTGTGCCTGAACTTTTTCTCTCCCTCATATCTGAAACTCAGCTAGAAAACTCTCTTCTACAAGTTTCCCTCCCTCTGGAATAACCTTCCCCCCAACCCATCCTTCACCCTCTTTCCCCTATCTTAAGCACTTACTCAGACCAACCCCAGTCACATCCTGTAACTGTTCCCCTTCCTAGCCCACCACTGACCACAATATGCCTTAAATTCCATTTTATGGTAAACCACCCTATAATAGCTTACACTTTTCATTGTATGTACTGTACATACAGTGGCGTCCCCAGGATGAAACCCACTTTTAAAGCACTCTGCAGTATGCTGCAGCAGATTACTGAATAAAGCAATCTTATTTCAAAGGCAATTAGTCCCTTTTGTCATGCAGAAAACTGTGGCGTTCACTTTATCCTGGCAGTGCCACATTTTCCTGAAAGACAAAAGGGACTAATTGCCATTGCAATTACATTGCTTTTATTCAGTAGGTCTGCTGCAGCATTCTGCAGAGTGCTATAAAATGCTGAAGAATTGGGTTTCATCCTGGGGGATGCCACTGTAGTTCTAATTTCTGTATCTATTTGTACATAGTCTCATAGTCTCATAGTTTGTATTTGACTGTTCATTTTACATGTTTTTTTTTTCTGCCGTTATTGTGTTATTCAGCTGCATCTGTTATTCTCCTGTAACCCCTCCCCCCCCCCGGGTCACACCTGGAAATGCGCTTCTGCTCACGATGCCTTTCCTGGTTATCAGTGTTTAAATAAATAATCAGCAGCAAGCAAAGTGGGTGTGACAGACCCAAGAACAATAGCCTTTTAGGTTGCAACACTGCTCCTCTGGTCTCCCACCAAGCAGGCAGAACTTGGAGGCCAGAGTAAAAGAAGAACAGGGCAATAAGATGTGGTGACAGACAGAACCCGGCTCATTGGAGCACAAGGTTAGCCCCTCCATTGAGTGGTTATAAATCTATCATTAAAACTATCATTTTTCTTAATGTTACAGGGGAAAAGGTTAAAAAAATAAGTATTCCCCCACTTAAGTTGCGATTCATTACCCACGGAGGGGCCTCATTCACCACTAGATGCATGACTGAACTCAGTCACACACCACAACCACCACCACCATGCAGATGTTTGTGGATGGTTCTGAAGGATGATTTTAATGAAAAAGGAAAACAACTCATCCGTAGATATTGTCTTGCTTTATCCAGATGAGCAGAGAGGATATGTGCATCCTTGTGCAGAAGCATAGAGTATATTTCAAGATCCTGTCCCCTCTCATTCTCCTTTTTCTCAGAGTTAACATATTAAGGGCCACCAGCCTTTCCTCAAAGCAGTTGTCCACTAGCCCGATCATTCTGGTGGCCCTTTTTGTACCAAGGAGCTCAGAACTGCACACAGTACACCAGATGACATCTGACCAGGGCCTTGTAAATTGTCAGAATTTATTACTCCTGCCAGGCTGTTCACTTCACTTTTGATTCACCCCCAGCATTCTGCTGACCCTCTTGACAGCAGCAGTGCACTGCTTGTTATTCTTCAGCCATTTGTCTATTACATCTGTGACGCTTGGCCAGCTGGTTATGATTGCTCTATGATATTTGTACATAGAATGTGGTATGTGAGTGTCTCTCATGAGACAGACTGTGGGATGCCCCCCCCCCCAGATTTCAGTTAAAATTACAGGATATATATTAAACCAGCAGTTCTCTGTAATGTGATTAACTTCCTTGAAACATTGCATTTTATGGCCTGTTGCTGCTTTGAAGTAGAAATGAAATGGGACTTAATGAGTCTGTCAGAGGATGGAGATCATAAACTTTTATGACATCTTAAGAGGAAGAACATTTAATATCAACTGGTGTTAAAAAGCTATATTGCAACTAAGTGAGATATGGAAAAGTCATAAAAATCCTTTGGTGTGGCCTGGGAAGAGAAACTACTCAAGATCAAAGGAAAGGCTTGATTTAAAGACTGTCATCATTTGGGAAATTTGTTTTTGCTGAAATCACAGTATTTAAAATATCTCTTGACAGGAAGATCACCGATTGTATAATTTTTTATATTCAACAAAAAGGAGCTAGATGACAAACAAAAGGGGTGGAGAGACACAGTTTAAACTGAATACTGTGGCTGAACTTAGTGACACTTTTCTTGTGGGCTCTTAAGAAACAAGAACTAACTTAAGCATGGTAATATATTAGATAGAAGAAGTTTAATTGTGTTGTGGTAGGAGTTTATGTTTTGTACTTTAACCTTTTTCTTTATGTGATTGTATGCTTTGTGATATATTGTTCTGTGTTTACATTTGACATATTTTTATCCATTTTTTAAGTAAACCTTTCATTTGAAAAAGACTGCCTGGGTGTGTCTTCAAAGTTTTTTTTTTGCATGTGATTGTATAGAAGGTTAAGACTGACTGAAAACCATTCATAAGCTTGATGGTGTTACTAAACCGGAAAAAGGTAAGAATATACCCAAGGTCTTTTATAGAGTTTTAAGGGTTCATTTTGGATACCTGGTTAGGTGACCTTAGGCAAAAGATATCTGGCATCCCCCTTAAGGGCAGATTATCTGAGCCTGTACATTTGAGTATGCTAGCATAAGGTTCACAGTTTGAATCTCCCCAGAACTTGAGACCAAAGGTGATTCGGACCCACAAGCAGACAGGAGGTTTACCCTGTCTGTTACCTGATCACAATACTGCTCTCAGAGGTTGGCACTGTGGGAGCAGAGGGCCTGACCTGCTGAGTGCATTGTGACAACATCTAACAGGTACTTTTCCTCCTCCAATGCAACAAGATGAGTCACTTACAATGCACAGGTCCAATGTCTGTAGTTCCTTCCAGCTGCATCACCTTGCATTTGGCTAAATTAAATTAAATCAGAGACTCCAGTAGATCTTGAAAACTGGACAGCTTGTTCAGGTCCTCCTGGTCTCCAGGGAATTCACCACTACTCAGCTTAGTGTCATCAACAAACTTAAGCAGCCAGCTGGTCCCCAGCATCCAGATCACTGATGGAAATGTAGAACAGCAGTGTCCACAGCACAGATCCTCTGAAGGACATTGCTTAGTACTCCTTTCAACTTGAATCAGTGCTTATCCACCATAATCCTCTGCTTTCTGCCAGCGAGCCAGTTAGCAGTTCACCAATTGCATGCCTCGTGTGTACCCTATTTCTGTTTTTTGTCAAGAAACTTGTCATGTACCATAATGTTCTGATTTGCTAAAGTTCAGATAGACAACACCTAAGGCCCTGCCCCGGTCACCTCCGGAATCCACTCCTCAAAAGTGATCAGGATAGTTTAGTACAATCTGCCACTTATAAAATCATGTGGAGAAGGGGTAAGAACCTTGGCCTCATCTTAAGGGGTATATCTCTTCTATCACATATGCCTTATCTGGCCTGACCTTTGCCAGCTGCCATTGTGGGTATGATGTCCCTAAGCTGTATAATGGACCCCATGATGACATAGGCCTACTAATGAGCACCCTCCTCAGGGGCTGAATTGAACAATTAATTCAGCATTTCAGTCATCACATCTGGCTCTTTCACAATCCCTTTTTTACATGATAAAACAGTATTTTGTAATATAGTCTATTAACCAGTGATATTGCATAATCAAGCTTTATTTTGATTCTTTTTTTTCTTGCAGTCACCTCTGATGGGAGCAACAGAAAAGACTTTGTGTTGTCTTTGCTGCACCTCAGGCCCCATATCCTTAAATGTCAGAATAGCAAGAAAGGCCTACACCCTAGGTAGGTACTCATAATTGTAAATTACCGGCAGTCATGTTTATGTTTTGGGCTCTTGCTGTTTTATGAATCCATCAGCAGGAATATACACTGTATATATATGTGTGTGTACACACATACATATTTCATTAATTGATTATCCTAGTAGACTTCTGAGCAAAGATTCTCTTCTTCAGATGTGACTAGCATTTAAAACCTACAAATAAGAAATACAAAAGAAAAATTAATGTACATCACATATCAAATACAGTAAACATAAATTAAATCATTAAACATTATACAATTTGTACAAACAATATATTAAAAATATAAACAATTAACAATGAGAGTGTGATTGATCGGGCAATAACGAATGCATGGAAGATTTAAAGACCATGATGGACTGGCTAATGATTAGTGACAATGGAAGATTGTTGTATAAATCTGGGTCAATATAATCCAGTGCCCTTTAGCCCCTTGTAGTCCTTTTAAATGGAATTTGAAATCAGGAAGAGTCTTGGGATCTACTGTCATTGATCTATTTACTTTAAGGTGAATAGCGAATGAATGGATATGGGAAGGTTACACAATTTTAACTTGTGAAAGAAGAAAGAATGACACAACCCACTTTGTTTTGGTGCTCAACACTAACTAGAAGTTCTTCATGTCTATTATGCCCAAATGGCTGGACAGGCTCCTGCCCTCCTTTATATACAGAGATCAGACTAGCTTTGTTCATTCTTGCACCAAAAAAGGGAGAGTGACCAGAGTGGTACCTCAGGGCTCAATGCTGGGACCAGTTCTCTTTAAAGCAGCATTAAATAAAAATCAGACCTTTTGCAGCAGTTTGTTCACTGTGCCCCGTTGAGTACTTAACTGGTAATCTTTTTTGTTTTCACTGTACAGTCACCCAAAATTTGCTTTGCTTATCTTTTTTTTTTTTTTACATTTCTCCCACCCGCCATGTTAAACTAGAACCCTCTGCTGCTAACTGCACATGTGCATGACTCATAGTACTACACAGGGAGAGCAGAAACATGCAGCACAGGGTCCCACAGAAGTACTCAAAAGACATGATGCAATGTGGGGGGAGCTCAGCTGCAAAATATGCAGTATTTGCAGTGGATCCACAACAGTGGAAATACATTTTTAAACACCTAAAAAACTAGATTGCTAGAAATAAATATTTACAGATATGGAAACTGGAACTGTGCTGCATGCTTCCATCATTTCCTGATTATCCTGTTCATTAGTGACACAGCTGATGAGCCAGATAGGAAGGTCTGCCTCTTTGTGGACGACACTACAATCTACAACAGAGTAGATACTGCGGAGAGGGGGTACAAAGAATGGTAAGAGATTTAAAACAACTGGAGGAGTAATCAAAAGTTTGTCAGCTAAGGTTTAGTGCAAAATGTACAAAATAATGCACCTGGGTCACAGAAACCCAAGGATGGAGTACAAAATGGGGGGAGGGAGACATGGGACAGACTAGCAAAAGAGGAACCTGGGGCAGATCATATTCGATAACCTAAAGGTGACCAGACAATGTGACAAAGCAATTGGGAGAGCTACTGGGATGCTGGGGTGTATAGGTAGGGTTATCAACAGCAAGAAGAGTGGAAGTGGTGCTGCCCCAGTATAAGTCATTGGTAAGACCCCACATACCTGGAGTACTGTGTCCAGTTTTGGAGAGCACATCTCAGGAAAAGACACAGAGCAGAGATGGTCCAGATGGTGTCCGGGCCACATCAAAAGCCCTAGGAGGAAAGCCGGACAGTGGTGCAGAAGGGTGAGGCACCATACTTCACCTGCCACCATGCCGTCAGCCCAGGATTGGGAGCAACCAAGGGGCATCAGAGGTCAGCCAGAGAAGAGAAGGATTGAGCGTCCATACTATTCTCCACTGGGGGAGGTAGCACTCAGTGCTTGACTGACTCCTGGTGTAGGCCAGAGATATCACGATCGATGCTTGCAGTCTGCCAGGAGGCGTGCCAGATGTATGTGCGTACACACCTTTATGTCATTGTATGCCACCCCTCCTGTCAACAAGGGGAAAGATCGGCTAAAGCATAGAGAATGGCTGCCTCCTGCTCCAAGCCCCACGCTACTGTCTGAGGCTCTCTGCCAATGGATCATAAACGTGGCTCCATTAGGGGAGTAATGAAGGGGACTTCCCAAGTAGCCATGACATGGGGGGTAATCCCAGGTGCACTTTGGTGAGCAGCAGATAAGTCCCTGAGGATGGAGTTTGGTAGTAGGGATGGCGAATCAAGATGGAGCCAGCCAACAAAAGAAGCTTTATGAAGAGAGGCTAAAGGAGCTCAATATGTACATCCTGGAGGAGAGGAGGGAGAGAGAGGGGATATGATCAAGATCTTTAAATACCTCACGGTATGAATAAGGTACTGGTGGGACATATTTTTTAGAGAAATGGGTGCTCTAGAACAAGCGGTCATGATATGAAGCTGGATGGCAGTAGGTTCAGGAGCTATATGAGGAAATACTTCACAGAAAGGGTGAAGGATGCCTGGAACAGTCTTTCAGTGGAGATAGTGGGGTCAAAAACAGTAGTGGGATTCAAAAAAAGACTGGGACAAGCACAAGGGAAGGAAAAGGGTGGAAGAGGCAGTGCTGCAGGCCAAGAAGAAGTCTGCAGTGAAAGTAATCACAATACACAAGAGTGGACTGGATGGGCCAAGCAGCCCTTATCTGCCACCAGTTTCTGTGTAAAACCTCTGAAGTCCGAGGCTCATTCATGATCCCAGGTGATCAGCATTAAATGGTGCTGATGTAGCTGCACCAATGGGCCAGCCATCTACTCCAGCTTTGCAGTGTTTAAAGAGCACCTTTCCCTGACATTTTTAAATACAGAAAACATTACTCAGGGAGCTTCCTTACCTCATTGGGAGCTCCTTCAGGATAGTCTCATTTTTTTATATATATATATAGATATATATACATAGCTCTAAAAGGAAGGGAAAGGATCATAATTTGCCACTGAGGGCAGACAATCTTTCTCCACTTTCTGACTCTTTGATCCATCCCCGCACTCTGATGTTTTGTGAGATCCTTATAGGTCAAGTGCAGGGGTGCACTCCATTCACTTGAATGGAGTACCTTTTTCAAATGTAATTTCCTGATTGTAAATAGGGTTTGGTACCTATCGATGCTAGGGTCCAACTAACAAGAGCCTTCTTAGTTTAACCCCAGCATCAATATGTGCCAAAACCCAATTTTACAGTAGAGAAATAACATTTGAAAAAGATGCTCCATTTAAGTGAGTGAAGCACGCCCCCACGCTTGAGCTATAAAAACATCACAATAGGTCAGACTGTGGGGATGGATTAGAGAGTCAAGAAGTGAAGAGGGATTGTGCAGCCTGACCATCAGGGAAAGATTATGATCCCTTCCTTTTCTTTTGGAGCAGTATATTAAAAAGAGCAGGACAGACTAGTCTGGAGGAACTCCCAATGCGGTATGGGAGCTCCCTTTTTAATGTTTTTTCTATTCAAAAAAAGTGCTACCCCCCCCCCCCCCAATTACTTTATAATCCATGTTTACATCAAAATGTTATGGTAACTTTGTTAAGAAACAGTAGTGTCTCCTAATCCAAGTTGGGAATAGCTGTTCCTCACAACTGATCCTGAGGAATACCTGAAAAAGGAAAACAATACATTTAAACAGGACACAAAGGAACAAGGGTTGGATTTAAACCACATGGAAATCATTAGATTAAAAAAAATGCATATACTTATCTGATAGGGCAGGTATAATTTATGTCTAGACCTGTAAAATAAAAGAGTGAGAACTAAATAAAACCTTCTAGAAAACACAAAAAGGGGCAGATCGTATAATGGTAGACATTTAAATCGTGCAAATTCTCCAGACACCCCCAATCAGCAAAATACCCCCTTTCAGTAAAAGTTTTATGTCAACCCCCTACAAAAACACACAGTCCCCCACTTGCCTCCCTTGCAGGCAAACATCCTCAACTCATTTCCCCCCACCTCTGATGACAAAGTCTTCATAGGACTGTTCAGAAATCCATAATTGGGATTTGTGTTGCCTAATACTTTACAGACTGTCAAAACTGTTCCATACCCCACTGATCTGTATTTTCCCTACTTCTGAAATTTATGGACAGAATGACATGCATTAACAGGCACTGAGGGGAGTGGATACATGGACATTTATGGAAGCGAGTTTCTAGAAGGAACTGGAAGCCCTAAAGGAAAACAGGTGATGGAGCCAGACAGGATCCACCCCAAGGATACTAAAAGAACTGAGGACAAAGCTAGCGGCCCCTGTGGTGGCACTATTCAGCACCTCACTGGAAACGGAAATAGTTGCAGAGGACTTGAGGAGAACCAATGTGGCCCCTCTGCACAAGAGCAGGAGCAAAGAGGAGGCTATCAATTAATAACCAGCCAATCTCACATCAGTGGTGGGGGAAATTAATGGAGTACAGAAGCAGAGACTGATGGAGCACCTGGAGGCAAATGGGCCACTGTTAATCGATCTCCATGCTCCCATACTCGGACACCTTATGACATGCATAATGGAGAGTGTGGGAGGGCTTACCTCTTTGAAATGAATGTGGTTATTTTATTTTTATTTTATACATTATGGCAGTGAGTTGGAGATTAATTAAGGCCACTGCTTAACTAAGACCTCTTGTTAGTTGAACGTTGGACATCATTGAACTCCAACTTGCCATCATAATATGTAAAACAGTAATAAAAAAATACCCCCATTCATTTCAATGGGGCACGGACCTGCATTCTCCCCTGCCAAATGTTATAACATGCCTGAGCATGAGGGTGTTAAGATCAGCTTCATGGGGGGTAATATGCCCGACTTATAGTGAGGCAACTCCATAGTCTGTGCATTCCATATCCCTCAACTGTCCTGATGATTGTGAGGGACATCCCTCATTTTACAGATCAAAACTACTCTGTTGCTCATCCTTCCCTCATGGAAAACATGCTGCTCACACCTGAAAATTTAGACTTCATGTAGTGCCCCCAAGTATGGAGCCCAACAGAAAAATAGAATCAATTCAGATAATGTCCCCCCAGCCTCTCCGTAGCATGGGTAGCACAGGGGTGTTGTACTGGAGCCCCTCTGTAGTGTGCCCCCCCAGAGCAAGGCAGTAGGGAAGTGCACATCAACAATAACAGAACAAAACAAGCATTTGTCAATGCCAAATGTTATCGCACTGGCATTGGCATTGGCAGTGGTGGAGCTAGAGACGCATAATAGGAATGGCAGTGAGGTATTGAAGTAATGCCAACCCCACCCCCACCAAATAGAGAGCAACAGGCATGGGAGTGTGCCTTTGGGTTGTCAGCTATAATGCTCATGCCATTGTACCGCACCCTACCCTGTAGACACTGACAAGTGTTGTGGTGTGCTTTGGGGTCTTTGGGCATTATATTTACCCCATTCCATAAGAAAATACACTGACGTGGGTGCAATATAGGATCGTGGGGTAAAGTTTGTGGGCAAACAGTGCAAAACACACCATGATGCCTGTCAGTGGCTGCAGGGTGGGCGTGGAGGGTGAAATGCTGTGAGCATTACATCCGATGATCCCAAGTTACAGCCCTGACGCCTGTCAGTCCATACCGGGTGGGGTGCTACAGCTGGAAACCCTAACACCGTAGGCATGTAGTGGTAGTTTCACTCCACATTTTCAACTTGGGCAGCTGTGGCATTTGGTGACAGAGGGATGAAAACATAGTTTTGGGCACAATGTGGAGAATGACAACTGTATTGTTCATGAGGAGGTGTAAAAAATGGCAACATTGAAAATCTGGAGTGGCAATATGAAATATTGGTGAAGCACTGAACATGCATACAAACTGCACAACAGACATCCGCAACCCAATTACTTGTGGGAGTTTTTTAGGCACATTTTCAACATAGGTATTTTAGGACCTCCCCTCACGAACAGTGGTGCTGTGATTTTGTTAATGTGTCCCAAAAGGTGATTTCCTGCAACGAGCACGCCATTGTGCGCCACAGTTGCAGAAATGCGTTTTGGGCAGGCTGTGAAAAATGGCAGCTATACTGTTGATAAGGAGGTGTGCACAAATGCCAGTGGTGAAAATCTGGCATGAAAATATTGTAAATTTACGAAGTTACAAGGCTGCGTGGAAACTGAGCAACGCATGCTTGCAGCACTGTCATTTTATGGACTTTCGGCACCAAATTTTCAACATAGGCATTTTAGGACCTCTGCTTATGAACAGTGTCATCGTCATTTCCTCAAACTGTCCTGAAAACTGAATTTGCACAGCGACCGTGCAATTCTGTGTCGGATGGGCGAAAACACATTTCAGCCAGGATATGTAAAATGACAGCTGTACTGTTCATAAGGACGTGTGGAAAAATGCCAATTTTGAACATCTGGAGTGAAAATATTACAAATGCACGAAGTCACGAGCGTGTATGCAAACTGTGCAATGCACGCTCGTAAAACACTAATTTTATGGATTTTCAAATTTTCAACATAGGCATTTTAGGACCTCTGCTAATGAACAGTGTCACTGTCATTTCCATAATGTGTCTCAAACATGGACTTTCCACAGCGACCGCATTATTCTGCACTGGAACTGCGAAAACACATTTTGGCCAGCATGTGAAAAATTACTGCTGTACTGTTCATAAGGAGGTGCAGATCAATGGCAATGTTTAAAATCAGGCGTGAAAATATAAATTTGTGAACTTACGAGCATGTGTGCAAACTGCGCAATGCACGTTCGTAACACAATCGTGTTATGGAGTATCATCACCAAATTTTCAGCATTGGCATTTTAGGATCTCTGCTCATGAATAGTGTAACTGTCATTTTTGTAATTTGTCCCGAACACTGATTTCCCACATTGACCACGCTATTCTGTGCCGGAAGTGTGAAAACACGTTTCTGGCAGGATGTGAAAAATGACATCTGTACGGTTCACAAGAAGGTGTGAAAAAAATGTCAATGCTGAACATGTGGCATGAAAATATTGCAAATTCGCTAAGTTGCGAGCGTGCGTAATAACTGCGTAATGCACGCTCGTAAAACAGTCATTTTTTTGATTTTTCCCACCAAATTTGCAAGATAGGCTTCATGGATTCTACTTGGTAGAATGTTGTTTCTTTTCTTTCTTACTACTAAGGGGCTAGCAGGGTATTGTTTGGGGCTGTTGTAATTTTGAAACCTGTTTTGGTAGCTATAAGTGGGCTCATTTGTTTGGTTCACTGTGCGGCAGGCTGCATTTGTAGAGGCCTATTTCTTCTGTTTTAAATATAATTGGTGTAATTTAACTGGGTCTGTTTCTTTGAATTGGAGACCTACTGTATATCTTCTAATTCCAAGCCTATTTTGATGTGTTGTTGGTGAAGCTGTTTGAATTGGTGTCCTGTTTCTTTGGGTAGCAAACCTATTTTGGGGGCTTTGAGTAGAATTGTGATTCATTGTTGCTGGCTTCACTAGCTGCAAAGTTTGAGTGCACAGTGGGGGAAGGGTGCTAATGGTCTGACCAGAGGCCTCAGCTACCTGATTGTTTCTGGAAGACTTGGGCTGGTCCCACCCACCCCTGGTCCATTATTTCCTTTATACTAGGGGTTCTGACATCACTTCCTCAAACAGGCAAAGGATATGCACCTGTCATAGCAGAAGCAGACATCCAGGAAAGGAACAGCAGCAAGTGAAGAGGTGACTGCTCTCTCAGTGGAAGGGAAGTAAATGCAAATCTAGGAGCTTTCATTATTACTTCTTCACATTGATATTGCATTGGGAAAAGGAGGAGTAGGAGTTTGAAGAAGGTTGTGCAATGGCTACTTAATGTCTCTTTTTGAGTGTGGATAGGAAGGATAGGAATATAAAAAGCAGTTGCTCAATATATTTAAATGTGTGCAACAAAGGAGGTAAAGGAAATAAATAAAATGTTTTGCACTGATAGAGGGGGGAGAAGAGAGACTTGGGGGAGTGTTTGGTATCCTGCATCTGGAAGGGTGGGGGGTCACTGGTGGGCAACGACAGCAATAGGTAGGGTGGTAGGCTGCAACAACTGTGGTGAACCAATCTTTCTAAACATTGCCTGGAGTGTGGGAGGATGTTTAGTGTGCAACCACATAGAAAAACTTAGAAAGAAGATTGAGGGTCTGCAGGAGGAACTAAGACAGGCAAGGCAGATTGGGGGTGGGTTTAGCCCAATACTGGAGGGAGGAAGAAGGGGAGATGAGGGAGGGCAATTTAAGCCAACAGTGGTGAGGAGAGGGTCAGAAGAAGGGAAGCAGAGACAAAGGAGCCCAGGCCAGGAAGAACGATTGCCAGGGAAACCAGGTCAGGAGACAAAAGTCAAATGGAAGGAGGAGATAGGGACTTGTGAGGAAGGTGAAGAAGTGGCAAAAGTCATGGAGTGGAAAGGACAGAACAGGTTACTATGAAGAGAGAGGGAGCGGGCATTTGTGAAGGGTCTTCAGAAAACAGCTCTGCACTGCTAGAGAGGAAGAAAGTGGAGGAGGGAAATGACGAAATTAGAGGAGTAATTGATAAATGCCTGGACCAAACTGGAGCGGGGGAAAGTTCTGCTGGGAGAACTGCAACAGGGGTAAAAGGGGGAAATAATGTGCAGGAGGAAGAAGAGGAGCTGGAAATGATAGAGGGAGATGAATGGAAGCAAGCAGGGAGTAAGAGGGGTGGAATCTTAGTGCTGGGGGACTCAATACTAAGAGGAGTTAGGTGGGGTAGCAAGGGGGAGAGGCATAGTCGCATTTGGGTGAAGGCCATGCCAGGAATGACAGCGGAAAGGGTGGGACAGTCTGTTCTGAAATATGCTAGAAGGGGCAGGGACAAGCCTCATGTAATTATACATCTTGGGACAAATGACCTGGCTGACAAGACAGTAGATAAAGTCCAGAGGAGGTTTGAGGAACTAGCACAATTATGTGAGGGGGCAGGAAGATCAGTAACTTTTTCCGAGATACTTCTGGTGCCAAAGGCAAGCACAACAAGAAAGCTGAGAATAGAGGAATTTAACGGATGGCTAAGAACCTGGTGTTGTGCTAAAGGGCATGGCTGTTGGGGGTGAGGAGGGACCTGGGAGGACAGTAGTCTCTATGCCAAGGACAGACTACACTTGAGTGAGGAGGGAAAGAAAAGTTGAAACAGAGGATGGAAGAGTATATAGAGGAAGTTGGGAATTTAAACTAGGAGTGGGGGGGTGGCAGTTGGGGAAGAGATATGCAGAGACCACAGGTTGGGAAATCATATGAGCTTACCCCCCCATTAACAGTGACAAAGGACAAATGGCAAGTACTATTGGTGATGCTAGGAAAGGAGGGCAGGATAGGAGGGGGGAAAGGGTGGAAGGTGGTTACCCTTAATGCTAGAAGCCTTGGGAGAAAAACTGCAGAGTTACAGGTTCTCATGGCAGAGGGAGAGGTGGACATCACGGAAACATGGGCCACCCAATATAATGACTGGGACCTGTCTGTATCAGGGTACAGGTTATTTCGTAGGGACAGGGTGATTGGGAAAGGAGGGGGGTGGCACTATATGTGAAGGAAGGACTGAAGTGTGTAAGGGAGGAAGGGGAGGAGGGTAGTACAGAGTCACTTTGGGTGCAAATCCAGGATTCCAAGAATAGGATTCTTAGAATGGGAGTGGTGTACAGGCCACCATCTCAGACGGAGGAGTTAGACAGGAACTAGCGGGACAGATCAGGAGGACCTGCAAGAAGGGTAGTGTGGTGATTGTGGGGACTTCAACATGCCAGGAGTGGACTGGAGCACCCCAACAACCAGGAACAGAAGGGAGCAGGTACTGCTGGATGCCTTCCAGGACAGCTTCCTGCTGCAAATGGTCAGTGAACCAACCAGGTTAGGGAATACCCTGACCTTGTGCTGGCAAATGGGGACTTTGTGAGAGAACTTACAGTGGAGGAATGGCTGTCAGGGAGTGACCACCACTCAGTATGGCTCACATTGGATATGGGCAAGGAAGGAGTGGAATCTGGCACAAGAGTGCTGGACTTCAGAAGGGCTGACTTTGGGAGGATGGGGGAAGTGGTAAAAGGGTACCTGGCCAGAATTTAATCTAGTATGGATACTAACCAGAGGTGGGAGCACACATTTTGGCCAGCATGTGAAAAATTACTGCTGTACTGTTCATAAGGAGGTGCAGATCAATGGCAATGTTTAAAATCAGGCGTGAAAATATAAATTTGTGAACTTACGAGCATGTGTGCAAACTGCGCAATGCACGTTCGTAACACAATCGTGTTATGGAGTATCATCACCAAATTTTCAGCATTGGCATTTTAGGACCTCTGCTCATGAATAGTGTAACTGTCATTTTTGTAATTTGTCCCGAACACTGATTTCCCACATTGACCACGCTATTCTGTGCCGGAAGTGCGAAAACACGTTTCTGGCAGGATGTGAAAAATGACAGCTGTACGGTTCACAAGAAGGTGTGAAAAAAATGTCAATGCTGAACATGTGGCATGAAAATATTGCAATTGCTAAGTTGCGAAGGCAGTGCTAATAACCGCGTAATGCATCAGTAAAACAGTCATTTTTTGATTTTTCCCACCAAATTTGCAAGATAGGCTTCATGGATTCTACTTGGTAGAATGTTGTTTCTTTTCTTCTTACTACTAAGGGGCTAGCAGGGTATTGTTTGGGGCTGTTGTAATTTTGAAACCTGTTTTGGTAGCTATAAGTGGGCTCATTTGTTTGGTTCATCAGGCAGGCTGCATTTGTAGAGGCCTATTTCTTCTGTTTTAAATATAATTGGTGTAATTTAACTGGGTCTGTTTCTTTGAATTGAGACCTACTGTATATCTTCTAATTCCAAGCCTATTTTGATGTGTTGTTGGTGAAGCTGTTTGAATTGGTGTCCTGTTTCTTTGGGTAGCAAACCTATTTTGGGGCTTTGAGTAGAATTGTGATTCATTGTTGCTGGCTTCACTAGCTGCAAAGTTTGAGTGCACAGTGGGAAGGGTGCTAATGGTCTGACCAGAGGCCCAGCTACCTGATTGTTTCTGGAAGACTTGGGCTGGCCCCACCCACCCTGGTCCATTATTTCCTTTATACTAGGGGTTCTGACATCACTCTCAAACAGGCAAAGGATATGCACCTGTCATAGCAGAAGCAGACATCCAGGAAAGGAACAGCAGCAAGTGAAGAGGTGACTGCTCTCTCAGTGGAAGGGAAGTAAATGCAAATCTAGGAGCTTCATTATTACTTCTTCACATTGATATTGCATTGGGAAAAGGAGGAGTAGGGAGTGAAGGTTGTGCAATGGCTACTTAATGTCTCTTTTGAGTGTGGATAGGAAGGATAGGAATATAAAAGCAGTTGCTCAATATATTTAAATGTGTGCAACAAAGGAGGTAAAGGAAATAAATAAAATGTTTTGCACTGATAGAGGGGGAGAAGAGAGACTTGGGGAGTGTTTGTATCCTACATCTGGAAGGGTGGGGGTCACGAGGGCAACGACAGCAATAGGTAGGGTGGTAGGCTGCAACAACTGTGGTGAACCAATCTTTCTAAACATTGCCTGGAGTGTGGAGGATGTTAGTAGCAACCACATAGAAAACTTAGAAAGAAGATTGAGGGTCTGCAGGAGGAACTAAGACAGGCAAGGCAGATTGGGGTGGGTTTAGCCCAATACTGGAGGGAGGAAGAAGGGGAGATGAGGGAGGGCAATTTAAGCCAACAGTGGTGAGGAGAGGGTCAGAAGAAGGGAAGCAGAGACAAAGGAGCCCAGGCCAGGAAGAACGATTGCCAGGGAAACCAGGTCAGGAGACAAAAGTCAAATGGAAGGAGGAGATAGGGACTTGTGAGGAGAGGTGAAGAAGTGGCAAAAGTCATGGAGTGGAAAGGACAGAACAGGTTACTATGAAGAGAGAGGGAGCGGGCATTTGTGAAGGGTCTTCAGAAAACAGCTCTGCACTGCTAGAGAGGAAGAAAGTGGAGGAGGGAAATGACGAAATTAGAGGAGTAATTGATAAATGCCTGGACCAAAAAGCTGTGGATAGTGGAGGCATCCAAAACCTGCTGCAAAGCCCACAGCAAGAAGGCTAGGGCTAAGAAACCGAGCTGTTTGAGCAAGGAGGTCATGGAAAAGGTAAGGAGGAAAAGAGCTGCCTTTAGGAAGTACAAGAAAACAGGAAGGGGGGAGGACAGAGAGAGTACTTGACAGAATCAAGGAGGTGACAAGGGCAGTAAGGGAGCCAAAGCATCTACGAACTCAGGCTGGCACAAGGCATTAAGAAGGGGAGAAGGACTCTTTAAGTACATCAGGAGAAAAGGAGCTGTAAGGACCAATAGTAAAGATTAGGAAGGAGGGGGTTGGGTGGAAGCAGGGTACTTATACCATGAAGCACTAAATGAGTACTTCTGCTCAGTATTTACTAAAGAGAAGAGGGGTGACACCCAAGGTGGGAGAAATGGCAGACGCGAGGGGAAGGGTGACAGATGGGGAAACATGTGGAGGGCAGAGTTTGAGAGGGTTTGAAGGCACTGAGGGTGGACAAGGTGCCAGGCCCAGATGGCATCCACCCCAGGGTACTGAAGGAGTTGGCAGAGGTCCTTGCAGGACCTTGGCAGACCTATTTAATGCCTCACTACATTCGGGTGTGTACCCTGGACTTGAGGATGAGCTATGGTGCCTCCTCAAGAGTGGCCCCAAGGATGAACCGGAAACTACAGACCAGTGAGCCTCACATCCATCGTGGGTAAGCTAAGGAGACTATCCTGAAGGAGAGGCTGGTGGCCTCCTAGAGGCCAAAGGACTACAGGACAGCAGATGCATAGCTTCATACATGGCAGATCCTGCCAAACCAACCTGGTCGAGTTCTATGACTGGGTAACTAGGCAACTGGACAGGGCCATACAGTGGATGTCCTGTATCTGGACTTCAGTAAGGCATTTGACTCGGTGCCCATGGAAGGCTGGGAAGGAAGTTAGTAGGCACAGGGGGCGGTGCAAAGCTGAGATGGTAGGAAACTGGCTGCAGGGAAGGCAAAAGAGGGTGGTGGTGGTGGGGAGCTCACACCCAAGGGCAGTGATGAGCGGTGTCCCACAGGGCTCGGTGTTGGGACCAGTGTTGTTTGGGATATTCATTGCAGACATATCATGGGACACCAAGAGCAAGATAAGTCTGTTTGCTGATGATACCAAGGTTGGTGCAGTGGTGGATGACCTAGGGGGATGGCAGGGTTGCAGGATGATCTGGAAAGCTTGAAACCTGGTCAGACACCTGGCAACTGGGGTTTATGCCAGAAAGTGCAAGGTGCTGCATTTTGGGATGAAGAACCCAAGGAGGAGTTACCAGCTAGGGGAGTGCAGCTAGTCCAGACAGGAGGAGAAGGATCTGGGTGTGCTCATTACAGGGTCAATGAACAACTCGCACAGTGTAGGAAGGCAGCTGCAAAGGCCAACAAAATGCTGGGTTGTAGTGCAAGGGTATATCTCGAGGAGGGGGAGGTGATTCTGCCACTGTATAGGTCATTAGTTGGACCACACCTGAAGTACTGCGGCAGTACTGGTGTCCATATCTGAAGAGGGACATTAGGTTACTGGAGGGGGTGCAGCGCAGGGTGACAAAGATGATCAAGGGGCTGGGGACTTATCATATGGAGAAGAGGTTGAAGGTGAACATGTACTCACTGGAGGAGAGGAGGAGACAGGGTGACATGATAGAAACCTTTAAATACATGAAAGGAATAAACAAGATGGTACAGAGGGCTGTCTCCAAAGTAGGAGGGAGGGCCACCAGGGGCCATGATATGAGACTGTAGCGGGAAGGTTCAGGAGGGAGATGAGGAGGCACTTTTACAGAGAGGTGGTGGCTGGGTGGAATGAGTTACCTGCAGAAGTGGTATGCAGCAGAACAGTGGACTGCTTCAAACGAGGATGGGACAGGACAAGGGGGAGGGTTAATGAAGGGGAAGGGTGGAAGGGAGGGGCAGCTGCAGAATAAGGGGTGCTAGCTGCACATTCGAGCAGACTTGATAGACCTCTAGGCCTTCATCTGTTGGCAAATTTTGTATGTTCGTATAGGCATTTTGAGAGCCCCCCTCATGAACACTGGCATTGTCGTTTTGTTCCTCACTCCCGAAAGGTGATTCTGAGTAGTGACTGTGAAATCACCTTTCAGGACCGAATAACGTCATGACAGTGCAAGAATTCATGAGGAGGGGTCCCAAAAACCCCATGTTGAAACTTTGGTACCAAAATTCCAAACAATGCCTGTGATATGCATCAAAGTTGAAAAAACCCTATTTATGCAGTAGGTGTGGAACCAAAAGCAATTGCAAAAATCCATTTATTTCCACATATGTGGGATAAATCTAACCACCCTAGATTTATCCCACATATGTGGGATAAATGCAAACTGTCAATCAAAGCTTTTTTGTTTCACTTTTTTGACAAACAAATGCGAATAACTTTAAAATGAAAAATGACAGCTTAGTACTGTGAGCACGAAAAATGTTCAGGACAAAAATATCTACAAAATGAGTGGTATTTCATTTATAGATATCTTTTAGTTTTTTTTCATAATTAGCAAAAAACAGCATAAAATCCAATTTTCTTTTCTCTTTTCAGACAAACAAATGTAAATAACTTTCAAATGAAAAATGATAGCATGATACTGTAAGCACGAAAAATGTTCGGCACAAAGACATCTACAAAATGAGTGGTGTTTCATTCATAGATACCTTGAAGGTTCAAGAGAAAAAGAAAGCATTCAGGCAGTACAAGGAATCACAGAAGGAGCAGGACAGAGAACTGTATCAGTTAAAGCAAAAGGAAGCTGGGAAGGCAGTCAGAACAGCAAAGGCCCAAACTGAGGAAAAGATAGCCAACTCAGTTAAGAAGGGGGATAAAACCTTTTACAGGTACATCAGCGAGCAAAGGAAGACCAAGGAGGGATAGTGAGGCTTAATAAAGGGAGGGAGGGGGGCAGAGGGTGACTGTAAAGGCAGAGATACTAAACAAATATTTTTGCTCAGTATTTACAAATGAAGAGGGGAGGTACCTAAAACAAACAGTAGAAACACTTGAATACAGAAGTTAATACCAGCCCATTTACAGAAGAAAGGGTTCTGAAAGAACTCTAAAACTGAAGGTGGACAAAGCAATGGGGCCTGATGGGATTCATCACAGAATTCTAAAAGAACTAAGGGTAGAACTAGTGACACCACTGACTACCCTCTTTAACAAATCTTGGGAGGATGGGGTGGTACCCGAGGACTGGAGGAGGGCAGATATGATTCCCCTTCACAAAAATGGGAGCAAGGCAGAAGCAGGAAACTACAGACCTGTTAGTTTAACCTCAGTGATAGGGAAAATGATGGAATCACTTCTGAAGGAAAGAACTGTCGAGTATCTAGAGGCCAGAGGGGCACAGGACCCAAGGCAGCATGGATTCACAGCAGGAAGGTCATGCCAGACTAATCTGATAGATTTCTTTGACTGTGACCAAAGTAGTAGATCAGGAGGGCTGTGACATGGCCTACCTAGACTTTAGCAAGACATTTGACACAGTCCCACACAAAGATTAATATACAAGTTAGCCAGCCTGGGAGTGGGTCCCAAGATGACAGCCTGGGTAAAGAATTGGCTGGAGAATAGACACAGAGAGTAATAGTAAATGGAGTCCACTTGAAGAAAGGGGTTATAGTGGGGTATCGCAGGGTTCAGTATTAGATCCGTCCTCTCAATGTCCTATGTTTACATTGCAGAGGGACTGGAAGGAAAGTATGTCTCTTTGCAGATGACACAAAGATCTGCAACAGAGTTGATGCACAAGATGGGGTGAAAAGGATGAGAAGGGACTTGGAAAGGTTAGAGGAATGGTCAAATGTATGGCAGCTTAGATTCAATGCTAAGAAGTGAGGTAATGCACCTGGGAAATAAAACCAGGGAAGAGTACACAATGGGGGTGAGATACTAACAACAACAAAATGAAAGGGGACCTGGGGTAGTCATATCAGATGACCTAAAGGTGGGCAAGCAATGTGAGAGGGTAGCAAGGAGGGCTGGGGGGATACTAGATGCATAGGGAGAGGCACCACCAGTAGAAAACAGGAAGTTATTATCCCTCTGTACAGACAGCTGGTGAGATCCCATCTGGAGTACTGCATGCAGTTCTGGAGACCCAGTCTCCACAAAGACATAGACAGGATGGAAGCTGTCCAGAGGAGGGCAACTAAAATGGTGCAGAATCTGCACCGGAAGACATATGAAGAGAGACTAAAGGAGCTTCATATGTATAGCCTCGAGGAAAGGAGGGAGGGGGGGACATGATAGAAACTTTCAAGTACCTCAAGGGAATCAACAAAGTCCAAGAGGGTAGCATCTTTCAAAAAAGAGGGTGTGCAAGAACAAGGGGCACAATTTGAAGATAGAGGGGGCGGCTCAGAGGTAATTTAAGGAAGTATTTTTTCACAGACAGGGTTGTGGATGCATGGCTTCCGGAGGAGGTTGTGGAGTCAAAAACAATGGTGGAATTCAAGCATGCATGGGACAGTCATAGGGCAATTCTAGGGGGTGGGGATAGGAAGAAGTAGGCTGTTGGTTAACTAGGATCCACAGCTTATCCATTAAGTAGGGAAATGGGCAGACTGGGTGAGCCAAGCGGTCCTTATCTGCCATCAAATTCTATGTTTCTATGTTTTAGTTTTTTCATAATTAGCAAAAAACAGCATAAAATTCAATTTTCTTTTCACTTTTTCGACAAACAAATGTGAATCACTTTAAAACTAAATATGATAGCATGGTACTGTGAGCACAGAAAATGATCAGCACAAAAATATCTACAAAATGAGTGGTGTTTCATTAATAAATACCTTTTAGTTTTTTTATAATTAGCAAAAAACAGTATAAAATTCAATTTTTGTTTCACTTTTTCATCAAACAAATGCGAATAACTTTAAAACTAAAAAGGTAGCATGATACTGTGACCATGACATTTTTTCAGCAAGAAGTCCTCTACAAAATGAGTGGTGTTTCATTTAATAGCAACCACCCCGCTAGGCGGACATATGCTAGGAAAGTTAACCGAAAGTCCCAGAAAGTCCCAGAAATTATCATTTTAAAAAAAGAAGATAAACAGTCAAAACCAAATGTTGCTGCTCTGATAAGAAGCATCCTATTGTGAGCAATGAATAGGAGTTGTTAGATAAATGATATTTGACTCGGACACTCTCACCGGTGGCTTACGCTACCTCATGAAGTTACCCGAGGTCAAACAGCTCTTGTGTAGATAAATCATTTATCTGACAGCTCACCACTGTATATCCCTTATTTATTCCATTATACAGCTTACCGGCATTTCCTCAGTTCGTGGTCAGCTTTGAAGAGTGCAGACGTGTTTCTGGTCCACCAAGATCATTGCGGACTCGCAGGTAAGTATGGGGTGAGGGGGTGTGGGAGGCAGGGGTACAGAGGGTGGGTGGGGTTGTGGGGGGCAAGGAGACTATGAGGGACCGTTTTTAGTAATACAGGGTGAAAAAAAATTGCAGGACAGTTTTTTTTCCTCAGGGACGGCCCACTGGGGTGGGCCCCAGCATGCCACCTAACTGACTGGGGTTGCTGCAGCCGACGGGGACTGGTCACCCTCATTGGCACACAACAAAAGGGGTTAATTTATGCTGACGGGATTGGGGCACCCCTGTCAGCACACAAGAAGAGCGGGGGCAAGAGCCGAGGGGATTGGACACCCCTAGGCATATATAACAAATGAGGGAGTGCTTTATGCCAATGGGGAGGGCCCCCCATTGGCACATACATTGGAGCCACGGGAAGCTGACAGGGGATTAAGACCCCGGTTGGCAGTTGGGCGGCCACCATGTTTACAATGTGGCCGAGCATGTTGGGAGGTCTGCTGCGTCTGACAAGCTTTGCTCGGATTGCAGCGGACCTTTCCTTAGATGTGCTTGCCACATAAATATGCATGGTGTGGCGCCAGCATGCAGGCTGATTGGGGAATGAGGGATGCACCTACTGATGCATGCCCTGCATTCGCCCAACAGTGACCGCGCCTCCAAATCTGCACTACCACAAGATGTTGGCTGCGCAAGCGCGCTAACATAAAAAAGGTTTTATTTTTCCTTGGCTGCAAGCTCCTGCTTAGACCTCCCACCTGAGCATACTGTAATAGGGTTGTGACCTCCCAAGTACAATAAAAACCTGGTCATCTGACACATAAAGCCCTTGGGGGTAGATGTGCTGGGGTTAGTTTTAGGGCTCTTACTGAAGAGTTGCTTCAGTGTTCAGTTTATGGAGCAGGTTCTTCTTATTCAGGTATCAGACAGAGAGCAGAAAGTGGGTGCCCTTATAAGTTAGGTAGAAGTAATTCTGCCCAAAATTAATGAGTACCCAGTTTCTGCTCTAAGACCTAGGCCCATCCACATCTCACCCCTTTGCTGCTGCCCGAGTGCAAGTGCACCTCTGCTGCTCTCTGACTCTTACTTAATACTTTTTGGCACACTGAGTTATTATAACACATATGCAGATACAATTGCACTGTCAGAAGCAGCACTTTAGAAATGCACTGTTGAACTGAATAACTACAATGACAGGCTGACAGCTGATGAGGACAGTGAGTTTGTTTTTCTGGGTTTCACTTATTTGCTTTAGTAGTGCCTAGCCTTAGTTGATGAAAAAAACTTTAAAATAACAGGAGACAGAGTAAATGTCAAATCTCATGCATTTGCTGCTGCTGCTGCTGCATATCTGTGTCCACAATATCCATCCTCTCTTCCACACCGCTCCACCTCATTTGTTTGCTTCTGTTCTTCTGGCTGCTGCTTTGCACTTACCTAACTCTGGCTGAGGCCTGTTGGCTGTGCTGTGTCGTGCCTCCCAGCTGATTTCCTTTCCTACTCAGTCAGTTTTCAGTTCAGCCCAATCTGACCTGTCACCTTCTGTTGGTTTCACCCACCTACATGCTGCTAATGTGCTGAAGACTGAGGGTCAGGACTGGGGACCGGGCACCAGCAACCACCGGGGCAGGCCACTACACACCTAGGGCCTAGCAACATACAAGAGCAGCACAAGCAGGCCACACCACACAGTGATGCTGGGCAGTTGACAGTTGTTCTGCCTGCTTCTGCCTGATCTGATACCGGTCACAAATTGTCAGGAGGAGTCAGACCCTAGTAGGACGTTAAATAATTTTTTTTCCATGCACCACATTGCCCGGTGGCTCCCTCCACATTCTGTGAACCACCTGCATCCCATACAGCATGCCCTGGAACTGACCCATGGACTGACCATGCGCTGGGACTCCTGTCCCTACTGAGCACATGGTGCTTCTTTAAAAAGAGTGGCTGTTGGGCTCGGGGCTCGGGGTTCATGAACTAGAACCCTGAGCATTTGAAAGTTAAAACAAAGAAACAGTTTTTGCAGGCAGTTCAGTTTGGGAGAGTATCAGGAGGGAATGCAGCGAGGTCCATAGGGCTTACCTGCACAGTTGATGGAAGAAGGTCCGCTGACTCCATCTCCTCTCCTTAGTCCGTGTGGGTCATCCTGGTGTTGCAGTCATGGAGTGGGCTCTGTTTGGCCCTGTTTTCTTTTTTTAGTAATAAAAGAGAAGTTTCTCCATTCCCTTGGCGGCGGTGTGGTAAAAACCGGTACTTCCGTGGGAGAGATGTGCATCGGTTTGAAGCCCAGCAAGGACCCCAGCAAAGAACTCCCATTGCCTGTAGCCCAGGGGGGAGCTCTCTACAGTACTTCCCTCAGCCAGCAGTCCTCCCTGCACCTCAGTCTTTACCACGGGCTGGGGCAGTTAGTCAGAGGCAGTACCAACAGCCAGGTGCTAACCTCCAGAATTGATTATTAATTTAACAAAAAAAAAGTTGTTCTAGCTACAAACAGGGGAAACAAGGGATGGCTATGGCCATTAGGGATAAGGGGAAGACCCCAGCAATACGGGACTGTCCGAGGGCAGATTTATTTAAATGAATTTAAATAGGCTCTTGCAAAGGAGCAGAGGGCAATAGACCCAATTTCAGTAAATTAATAATCATTGTGGCAAGCGCCACCCGGGGCGAGGTTAAGGGCAATAAGGCCCTATGGTGAAAAATGAATATTTGTATTTGGGCTCCCGGCCCTGCTATTATTTTGTTTCTTTATTCTTTGTTAACCCAGCAAGGCCCACTAAGCAAAACTGCCTGTTTTCAATGATGACCCGGAAGAGAGAGTCACACAGTATATAAGTGGAGGTTGTGGGAATCACACCCAGGTCTAATATGTACCATTTGTATTCACAGCGTAATACTGTAACCTCTAGGCTATACTGCCAGCACATTTAAAGCAGCAGTGCAGCAGTCTTCAAAAATAAAATCCGTGTCTTTACCTATGTGTTTGATTTGTTCAGTCTTCCAATTGCTGCTCAATATATAATGCTTTTCTATAGAAAGCACTAAATAGTCATTTATGAAAAAGGCATATTAAGTTGAGGGCACTGAGCTGCAAACCTGAAGATCTGGGTTTGAATCCCACAGTCCCCACTACTTTCTTGTGCTCCCAACTTTGGCTTAGTGTGCCTTTTGAGGTTTCTGTTAAAAAATATTAATGAATTTTTAAGTTAATTGTGATTAATTGGTCACGCATGTGTGTTAAAAAAAAATCACAAGAGAAAAATAGTTAAAACTACACACTATTTTCCTATATAAAGGTTCTATGCAAACAAAAGCTTTAAGCTAATGTATCCTTTTAAATACAGGTATCTAACACTAAAGGGTAAATGTTAAATGTTTGTGAGGGAGGGTTTCTACGAGGTAGACAATATATTTTTTTTAAATAAATTAGTTCTAAATATTTAAAAAATAAAAATCCTCACAAAGGAACCCTTTGTGGATTTTTTTAAAATCTACCTGAATTATGAAAATTTTACATTAGGTTTCCATACTTTGTGGTAATCTGTAAAAAATGTAGTCATGAGGTGTCCCAGCCTGTGTGTGTGTGTGTGTGTGTGTTGGTGAGGGGTAGTGGGTGTGTTGGGTAGGGGGTTCGGTGGCAGGAGTGAGATTAGAACCTGTGTACACTGTTTTACATTTTTCTGCTCACTGGATCCCCCTGTCTTCTGAGGATGCAGTTTGCTTGCAGACCAAACAATGTATCTGGCAAGTACACTACTTTGCGTGCATGTCAATTTTTATTTTAGACGTTATTCATTCTTCAGAAAATGCAATATATTCAGCTACCCTCCAAAACTAAGTAGACCTCACACTGGATATGTGCTAAATGCAATGTTTTTGGTTAGTAGCATACAGCTTTCAGGGGTAGTGGAACCAGCAGTATGGCAGTCTGCATTGAAACCTCATGTTGCTTTGTGTTGTGTTGGTTTCTGCAGGTCATGCATGACTTTCAACACACAAAGTTGTGAGCTATGTGCTTGGCCAGAGCAACCGTGCACATCTGGATTTTCATAGGGCACATAGTGCCCTGTGCAAAGTATGTTTTAAGTCATGTAGTTATGCTTTGCAAAGGGTCTCAGAGGCCATCTGCAAAGCAAGTTACCACTGTAATGTCTTATGAAAATACGAAAATGACAGCAGAAATAGGCCTCACAATCTATCGAGTCTGCTCAAGTGTGCAGCTAGCACCTTATAATGCTGCTACCACCACTCCCTTCTCTCCCATCCTATTAGCCCTTACCCTATCCCAACCCCTCTTGAAGCTGTCCACCATCTTGCAAGCCACTACCTCACCTGGCAAGGAGTTCCACTTGTCTACCACTCTTTCCATGTAAAAATGCATCCTCATCTGTCTCCTGAATCTACCCACCTCCAGTCTCAGTTGATATCCTCTTGTGTCCCTCCCCTTTCTCCTCTGGAAAATCCTCTCTGTATTAGTCTTGTTTATTCCCTTCATGTACTTAAAGGTCTCAATCATATCTTCCCAGCCCTCCTCTCTTCCAGAGAGTACATGTTCAGCTCCCCCAGCCTTTGCTCATATGGTTTGCTCTCCAATCCCTGAATCATCTTTGCAGCTCTACTCTGTACCCCCCTCCAACAATCTGATGTCCTTCTTCAGCAATGGGTGCCAGTATTGCATGCAGGTGATCTCCAGGTGAGGCCTGACCTGTGACCTATACAAGGGCAGGATAACCTCCCTACTTCTGGAGAAGATCCTTCTTGCTATACACTCCAGCATTTTGTTAGCTTTTGCTGCCACCATTCTGCATTGAACAGAGTTGTTCATGCTTCCTGTTATGATCACCCCTAGGTCCTTCTCTTCTGTGGAGCAACCCAACTGAACCCCATTTAAGTGATAGTCCCTCCCCTGGTTCTGGGCTCTGAAGTGCAGAACCTTGCATTTCTTGGCATTGAACCCCAGATGCCATTTATCTGCCCACTCCTGCAGCTTATTCAGGTCCTCCTGCAACCCCTTCCCCTCCTCCTTGTCATCTACCACAGCTCCCATCTTGGTATCATCTGCAAACAGACTGATTTTGCTCCGTATCCCATTCAATATATCTGCAATGAAAATCTCAAACAGTACTGCTCACAACATGGACCCCTGTGGTACCCTGCTCGACACCTCTCTCGGTGATGAGAGTTCCCCTCCTACCACCACCCTTTGCTGTCTCCCCCTCAGATAGTTCCTGATCCAGGTCACCATTTTTGGACCTGCCCCCACATACTCCAGCTCCCCCCCCATCTCCCATGTGGCACTGAATCAAAGGCCTTACTGACGTCCAGGTACAGGATGTCCACAGCATGGCCCTTGTCCAGTTCCTGTGTCACCCAGTCATAGAACTCTACCAGGTTTGTCTGACACAATCCGCCTGTGACAAACCCGTGTTGCTGGTCATCATGGATACTGTTTGTCTCCAAGAAGCTCATGAGTCTCCATGAGTTTGCCCATGATCGAGGTGAGGCTCACTGGCCTGTAGTTCCCTGGTTCATCCTTTGGCCTATGTTTATGGATGGACACCACATAGGCCATCCTCCAGTCCTGTGGTACACATTCTGTGTCCAGGGAGGTACTGAACAGGTCTGCAAGTGGCTCCAGAAGGACCTCTGCCAGCTCCCTCAGTACTCTAGGGTGAATGCCATCTGGCCTAGGTGCTTTGTCAACTCTTAAAGCCCACAACCCCTCCAGCACCCTGCCCTCTGTAATCCCTAAATCTGTTGTTCTCCCCCCTTTACCCACCCCCCTTGCCTGAGGTATTTGCCCCCTTCTCCTGTGTGAACACAGAGCAGAAGTACTCGTTCAGTGCCTCTGTCTGCTCCACCCCTCCTCCACCCACCACCCCCATCTTTCTTGATCCTCACAAGCTGATCTTTGCTTCTCCTTTTCTTGCCTATGTAACGGAAGAAGTCTTTTTCTTCTCTTTTGATCCACTGCACCAGTCTCAGCTCTCTAGACGCTTTGGCCCCCTGACCAGTCTGGTGACCTCCCTAGACTTTTTCCTGTATAAATCTTTATCTTCTCCCCTCCTCATTTTCCTATACTTCCAAAATGCCACCCTCTTGTCTCTCACCCCTTCCCTGACCTCCAGTGATGGCCAGTTGGGTTTCTTTGCCCAGCCCTACTTGTTTTTTTTCCTAGTACAGGTCTTTGTTGCCTCTGCCAGCCCTCCCCTTATTATATTCCATTTCTGATCTGCATCCATGTGTTATTGGATGTCTGCCAGATGCTTGCTCAGAATTTCCCCCATCATCCTAAAGTCCACCCCCCAAACTCAACCACCCTTGTATCCATGCCCCTGTGTCTCTCTCCATGTTTAGCATGAACCACACTGAGTAGTGGTCACTCCCAGCAAGTGATTCCCCCACTTCTAGGTTCCTTACAGCTTCCTCACTATAAAGTACAAAGTCCAAAGTCCTTTCCAGCCGTGTCAGCCCCTGAACCAGCTGTATCAAGAAGCTGTCCTAAAAAGCTTCCAACAGGACGCCCTCTCTTGCACTCATGATGGCAACTGTGCTCCAATCCACCCCCAGTAGGTTGAAATCCCCTATCACCACTGTGCATCCCTTCCTGCTTACCCTTCAAATTTGATCTGCCAGTTCCTGGTCCAGGTCACAACCTTGTGATGGTGGCTTGTACATGATTCACATTCTCAGCGTCCTATTCCTCGCATCCTGGAACTGCATCCACAGAGCTTCTGTCTTCCCCTCCTCCCCTTCCTCTCTTACACACTTAATCCCCTCCCTCACATAGATCACCACCCCCCATCTCCCATTACCCTTGGCCTTGTCCTTTCTGAATAGCCTGTAGCCTGGGATCATCATATGTCAGTCCTGGTACTGGGTGACCTATGTTTCCATGATGACTGCTATGTCCACCAATTCCACCACCAAGAGAACTTGTAACTCCACAGTTCTGTACCTTAGGATTCTTGCATTCAGTGAGACCACCATCCGGTCTGTTGTCTCCCCAACCTTACCATTCCTCTTCCCCCCTTTGGTCCTCTGTGTGCCCCCTCCTCATTGCCTTTACCTCTAACTAGGGGGGTGAGCACCCTATGCTCCCCTTTCAGGACATTGTTTCTAACAACAGTCTCCTCGTCACCCCCCCTTCCTAGTTTAAATCCACCCTTGTTGAAATATACCTCTCCATTCCCTGTTTTAGTACGCTCTTCCTCTCGATGCTCAAATGTAACCTGTCCCTTGCATATAGGTCACTGTTGTCCAAGGTCCTGCCCCAGTCTGACACCAATCCATATTTCCTGGTTCAGCACCAATCCCTCAGCCACCCATTAAACTCCTCTATCTTTTTTTCTCCCTGTACTTGCACATGGTATCAGTAGCACCTCTGAGAATGTCACCGAGACTCCCTCCTCCTCACGCTGCCTACCCAATTCCTCAAACCTCTCCTTTACTACCTCCACTGTTTCCACAGCCAAGTTGTTTGTTCCCACATGCACCACCATGTGTGGTTTCATCCTCCCTCTGCTTTAAATAGTAAGGGCATTTATGGCAAAAGACTGCATTAATGCTCATTAGGATTGTTAGTGCACATAATGCAAACTGCACAAAGGTTAAAAATAAACTAATATGGTTGTCAACCCATTGCCCACAAAGTTTGTAAATGTGGTATTAGGGTTCTTATGTCCACCTCCCACCTACCCACCCTACCATATCCCCTGTCCTCATGACCCAAGGACAGTCCATAGTTACAGTGCCATGCATCAATGGTATGGTACTTCATTCAGGGTCAATATATTAACAAGCTCTGGCAGAGCCACTATGGCTGTGAATGCATTAACTAGATAAGGGTGTTTCATGGGCTTAAACATAAACATTTATTTATTTTAAAAAATATCAGATTTACAAACCTTTGAGTCAGAGACTCATTTACAAAGGCACCTCGTCAAAACTAATACAAAGACAGCGCAGTTAACAAGCCCAAAAACAATGGCTCAGAGAGCAGAGAGTTATAACAATCATTCACTAAAGATACATGGGTAGCAGCAGATGAACAGATTACATAGTTTAGGCACATAGGCAGCACATCAAGAAGACCAAAGCAGTTCAAACAATATACAATAAGCTAAAGCAAATAGACATCAGGAGTCAAAGAGAAGCCCAGAGTGTTCACATGAAGGCTGTTTCATGCACTAACTGAATCAAGGTATAGTACATTGAGAAAGGGCATATTTAAGCAATAAGGCACAACAGGGTGTGCGTTATCATGTAATATCGTCACACCTGGGGTGGGTTGAAGCACGAGGCAAAGCCAAGTAATTATTTATTTATTTATTTGCATGTATTTATTTGATCCACTGGATCAGCAATATTTGTATAAGCCATGCCCAGTGCAGATTTTACAGCACTGGTCTTGGTCTGGTGATCTGGATTTTACCCATACCATGCTGCATATGGCTTAGTGATATACTGTACAGATGGGTGCAGAGTCTAATGCATTGAAGGCTGAAGTTTCAGAAAACCATTATGCTACAAATATCAAGACTCACTTCCTCCCTCACCCCCCAGTCACAAATAATCCTCTACCAAAGTCATGCTTAAATACTGGTACCTCTACATCCATGCCACTAAGCTTTTAATGCCAACATGCTTCTTCTGCTGCTGTAAGTTAAACTCTTTATTTAAAAACATTTTGTTGAGAACTACAGCTAAAGCAGATCATTTTTTAACTTGGAAGTGACGCATGCTGGTGTATGCAGGATTAAGACTGCAAGGTAGAGGTACCTGAGTGTGTTGAACTAAACCCCCATTTTTGAGGGAGTAGGATTGAGGGCAGGCACTACAGTGCTTTGAACAGGGCATTTTAGCCCATCTTGTGTTGACTTGACTGCCTTTAAAAAGGCAGTCTACATACATTGCCCTAACAACTCAGGGAGGTAATCAGTGGGTGACAGTCACCTAGGAAATAGGTGATATCAGTCATTAGTGCACTACCAACTGCTCTGCTCTAGCGAGCCTGTTCTTAGCTGAAGCAGATCATTTTTTAACTTGGAAGCGATGCATGCTGGTGTATACAGGATTAAAACTGCAAGGTAGAGGTACCTGAGTGTGTTGAACTAAACCCCCATTTTTGAGGGAGTAGGATTGAAGGCAGGCACTGTGGTGCTTTGAACAGGGCATTTTAGCCTATTTTGTGTTGACTAGACTGCCTTTTTAAAGGCAGTCTACATACATTGCCCTAACAACTCAGGGAGGTAATCAGTGGGCAAGAGTCACCTAGGAAACAGGTGGTGTCAGTCATTAGTGCACTATAAACTGCTTGACTCTAGCGTGCAGAGCCGAGCATGGAGTGGAGGCAATGCAGGCAGAGGCCAGTGGCACCTGATGACGTCAGATGGGGAACAGGGGTAAGGGGTTAGCAATCTGTATCTGATGTTGTTTAATTTTATTCTTTTAATTTATGCTACTATGTTAAGTGCCATTAAATGCAAATAGTATGCTTACTTATAGGGACAATCAACTGTGTGAAGTCAAAATGCTATATTGGGGTTCAGCTAGATAGTATTAGTGATTAACTGGAACAGTAATTAACAGTGAACTGTAATTCTGGGTTGTGGCTAAAGTTAAATTCAGGGGCTAGAGAGAGTGGCTGCAATAGAATCAATGTGTACCTGTGCGACCACCAAATACGGTGTGACAGGAGGCTAAAACTCAGTGCAGTCTGCCAAAGTTGCTGAAATAGCCATAGAGTAAGAACAAGGGCTATTGCTGCAAGGGGAGGTGTAGCTGTGCCAAGGAAGTGCTGACTTAAATTGTAGTCCCTAGGTGCTTGAGCTTTGAACTATAAGAACAAGCAACATGAAGACTTTTTTGTTACAGCTCCTAAAGGGCTTAGTTTTCTTCCTAAGAGAATATTGTGCTGCAGTTAGAAGCAAGTACTTTCATAAATTAATGAGTGAAAAAAGAATACTAGGCAGATCGTGAGTGACCTGTAATTCTGAGTTAAGGCTGAAGTTAAATTAGTGGGCTATAGCGAGCGGCATGAGTAAGAGCAGTTTTTGGCACGTGTCAGGCATGTCAGAAATGAAAGGAGAGAAAGGAAGAGAACTATTGAACAAAAGAGACAATAAGGCAGGTAGAGGATAGGTGTTTGCATTTACATATAAGACAGAGGAGTTGAAGGATCCTCGGGATGTATCAGAACAAGAATTAGGCAGTGTTAAAAAGCAGTCTTGACCTAATACAATATCTAAAACTATTAAGTAGCAAAAAAGTAGAGGTACAGGTGGTAATAACTTGAATAAATAAAAGCTGAATATTTAAATAAGAGTTAATTACTCATGGATACCAATATGGTTAGATTGGAAGGGGGAGAATTAGGGTTAAGATGTTTACTATGTAAGAAAATATCAACAGAAGTGGTAAATGAAGTGTTAGTGTACACTTGTCAGGAGTGTATACTAATTAAAGAACTAAGGCAACTTATTCTGGACTTGGAAATTAAATTAGTGTCATTACAACAGCAGAGTATAATACAATACTTACAAGAACAGTGTTATGAGCAGGATAATGGGGCAGAAAATAATGAACCCCCCAAAAAAGGTAAAATGAAAAGAGTAAGAGATACTGATGGAGAAGGGTGGGAGATGGAAAACAGAAAATATAACAAAGGAAGAAGAGCTATGAGATTTACATTGGAGACAAATAATAAATATGAGCAATTGAGTAATTTGGATGATGGTCAGCTACAAGATGAAATTGATGAAACATATATAGAATCTGAATTAGGTTGCAATGGAAAAATTCAAAGTGAAAAAGATAAAAAGATACAAGCAGACAGATATAAAAAAAGGAATATTGATGAGCAGCAAAATAATGATGAAAGAACAAGTGAAGGAGTAGAAAAAGACAGGACTGAAGATGATGATAGTAGAATAAGGAAAACTGGAATTAATAGGGATTTAGACGATAATTGGCAAAATACAGAAAGTATTCAGCAAATATACAAACAAAATGTAATACAGGAAAATGCAGAGCAGAGAGGGGAAGAAGAATCTCAAGTAGTAGAAATAATAGAGTCAGAATTACAAGGGGAAGAAGAAATGGTGATAGATCCAAATAAATCAGTTAAAGCTTGTGTTTTAGGTGACTCAATAGTCAAATACACAGATAGGCATACATCATGGGGAACAAAGAATATATAAAAACTAGTTACGTCTCGGGAGCAAAAATTAGAGATGTGCAAGATATGTTACCCAATATTCTAAAAACTGAAACAGGAGAGAATTTATTAATTCTACATTTGGGAGAAAATAACATTAAACATCAAAACATAAATAGTATTAAGCAAGAATTTATGGAAATAAGAGAGGAAGCAAACAGATTGGGATGTAAGGTGTATTTTTCAGAGATACTACCAGTACCAAGAGAAAATCAGGATGTTCAGAGTAAGATAAGAGAAGTAAATAACTGGATGAGATTGTTGACACTGAAAGAAGGGATAGGTTATGTGACTCAATGGGAACAATTTATAAATGAACCAAGTTATTTCTGTAGGGTTTGGGTTGTATTTATCAAAAAAAGGAAGTAGAAAATTAGGATTGGAATTAAAAAAGGTTTTGGATACTCATTTAAACTAATATTACCAGGTAGAGGGGGAAGAAAATCAAGGATTGTAAGAGTGGATACATCTAAAAAAACAATGATCAACAGAAAGATGTAGAAAATAGAAAGATAAATAGTACGATATACAATGGTCTGAAGTTATGGTCTTTGAATGCGAGAAGTTTAAATTTAATAAAAAAAGCTGAATTGGAAATAAGACTCAAGATGGAGTCAATAGACATATGTAGTATAACAGAAACATGGTGGGAGAAAGATTCAAAGTGGAACCATGAAATAGAAGGATATGAATTGTATTCAAAGGAAAGAGGAAATAAAAAAGGAGGAGGTACTGCTATTTATGTGAGGCAGGGAATTATGAGTACTTTGTACAACAAATATGATCAACAAGATGAAATAGAATCATTATGGGTAGCAATACAACAAGTACAAACACAAAAGAAATTATTGTTAGGTTTATTTTATAGACCACCTAACTCTAGTAGAATATATGATGATTAAATAAATAAAGAGATTAGGCAGGAAGCAATGCAGGGAGATGTAATTATTTTAGGGGACTTCAATTTACCAGATATAAACTGGGATAATAAAATTGCAAAAAATGCTGTACACAGAAGATATTTAGAAATGATGGAGGAAGTAGGATTAAGTCAATTGGTTTATAAGCCATCAAGAGGAGGTAGTTTTTTAGATTGGATTATAACAAACTATGAAGAATTAATAACTAAAATAAATATTGTAGAAAATTTAAGTAATAATGACCATGGGGTAGTTCAATTTTACATAAAGAGTTATAAAAAATTGACCATAAAAGGTAGTACAATAATAAGAAATGATAAAAAAGCTAAATTCCAGATGATAAAAATAGAGTTGAAAAAATGGGACTAGAAGAGTTCATTTAAGAATAGAACAGTGGAAGAAATTTGGGAGATATTAAAAAGCAAAATACAAAAGTTAGAAGATAAATATGTACCAAAAAAGAAAGTATACGCTAAAAAGGGAAAAAAACCTATGTGGTGTACAAAGGCAATAATAAGGTTATGTAAAGACAAAAAAAGGCTTATGACAACATGAAACAATTAGGGACAGGAGATGCGATTAAAGAATATAAAGAAATACTGAAGAAGTTAAAATCCAAAATAAAAGAAGAAAGGAAAAGATTAGAAATAAAATTAGTATATATGAAGGATAATGGAAAGGGATTGTATTCTTATATAAATAATAATAAGAAAATGTCAGGGCAAATAGGATCTTTGCATATAGATGGGAGTGAAGTTACTGAAGTAAAGAAAATGGTAGAACATCTAAACCAATATTTTTGTTCGGTATATGATAACAAAGTAATGGAAGATATTAAAGTTAACATTAATATAAATAAAGAACTAAGGATGGAAGTAACAACAGATGAAATTCAAAACATTTTGAGAGAGTTAAAACCATTCAAATCAGCAGGTCCAGATTTATTGCATCCAAGGTTGTTAAAAGAAATTGCTATACAGATAGCACTACCTGTAGCAAATATAATAAATAGGTCATTTAATACCGGGAGAGATACCTGCTGATTGGAGAACAGCTACTGTGATACCAATCTACAAAAAGAAAGGGAACAAATACCTCTATGACAAATTATAGACCAGTAAGCCTAACAGCAGTGCTGTGTAAAGTAACAGAAGGTATTTTGAGAGACAAACTAGAGAAAGATCTAACGGTGTTAAAAGTGAATGATGAAAAGCAACACGGGTTCAAAAAACAATAGGACATGTTTATCAAATCAACTTATATTCTATGAATATATTAATAATACAACATCTAAAAATAAGCCGGTGGACATCTTCTTCCTTGATTTCCAGAAAGCTTTTCGATAAAGTACCACATAACCAACTTATTACAAAAATGGTACAAATAGGTGTGGACAGTAGGTTAATTAGATGGGTACAGAACTGGCTGAGAGATAGAAAACAAGCAGTAAGGATAAGAAGCGTTTCATCAGGTCTAGAGGAGGTTACCAGCGGAGTTCCACAGGGGTCAGTGTTAGGTCCTATATTATTTTCATTATATATAGGAGATATACAGTATGGTATCCAGAACCTAATGGTGAAATTTGCAGATGATGTAAAACTGGGAGCACAGGTGGGCTCAATGGAAGAAATTAAACAAATGGAGAAAGATCTAAAGCAAATAGAGAAATGGGTGAGAGACAATGGAATGACTTTAAGTATGGAAAACTGTAGAGTTATGCATGTGGGGAGAAATAATCAAAAACATGTGTATTATTTAAATAGAAATGAAATGGAAGTGACAAACAAAGAAAAGGACTGTGGAATAATAGTTGATAATGGAATGACATTTAAGGCACAAAGGTCCGAAGTTATTAGGAGAACAAATTATATAATAAAAAATATAAGAAAAAGTTTTATAAATAGAACTAAACAATGTCTTGTACCGTTGTACAGGGCATATGTAAAGCCTTATTTGGATTACGGATCACCAGTATGGAGTCCATATATGAAAGGTGAAAAAAATAGATTGAAAAAAATCCAAAGAACGTATACCAGGATGATATCAACAGAAAAAGGTAGAGGATATGAGGAAAGACTAGATAGGTTAAAGTTGTTTACATTGGAAAACAAAAGAAAAAGGTGGGACTTACTACAATTATTTAAAATTATGAGAGACCCAGAATTAATGGAAGGTTTAGGAATAGAAATAGTAGATAAACCAGAAGGATTAAGAAATCGTAAGTATCAAATAAAAATAGAGATAGTTAAAAGGAATTCTAGATATTACTCCTTTGTACAGAGAACAGCTAGACTGTGGAATGCACTGCCTGATAATATTATAGATAGTAAAAACCTGGAACAATTTAAAAGAGAAATAGATAAGTTAATTTGTTTTAGGAATTGAATTGTGCCCACTTTGTGGGGAATGGTATTATGGGCCATGGTGCCTTCTTCCATTCTATCACCCAGTATAAGACCCAGTATGTATCCATGGTCAGGAAAAATGAATTTGTAAAAGAAACCAAAATCCCGATTTATCAATTCATTGAAGCACAAGACAGCATGTCATGAATTTTTCAGATTCTATGTGTAACCTACAGTAAGTCAAACAGATTAGACACAAATGCCTACCTATTTGCAAGTAAAGCAAATGTGGTTATTATCATTCAGTTGTAAACACCTATAGTCACAGCCAGGATTCACATTGATAGACTCCAGTGGCATCATGCCCATAGGCTCCGAGGGGCATGTGCCCCAATATCATTGCTCAAAACTAGCGGGAAAATACCCGTAAATGTACTTTATTTTCCAAAAAATCACAAGGTCTAAAACAATATTGACTTTTTTGAAGTCATAAGTGGTGGGGGCGGGGATCTGTTGACGCCGCCATGCATCAAAGAGTGGATTTTCAGGCACCATCTTACTCTGTGCGCTCAAGGAGGACAGACTGAGGAGAAGACCGATATGAGAAAAACTATAACCAAGAAGGGTAAACATTCACCTGTGGTGGGCCATGTTATTGAGTGAGATCGGCAGTGGGTGTGTGTGTGCCACTGCTACCTCCCAGGAGAGGAGTACTAGCAGTACCAGCAGCAATAGGAGGCGGGTGAGTCTGAATGTCTTCATCCGTCAGTCTGGGTTGGCTTGTAAAAGGGCTCTGTTCTTGGAGGACATTGTATGTGACAGGGGGATGGGGCAGAGTGGGTGAGATAACAAGTCTAATTCTTCTGAGCTGTGCCCAGTGTCCATCAACTACTTGATGAGCCAGCGTCAGCCCACAGACAAGGATTTATGTGTTTGGAAGGCTGAGGAGTGGACTCCACCTGGAATGTGTTCTCCGTCCCCCATTTTTTTTTTTTTGCAGGTACCTCTTCTCCAAATTGTTGATCCAGTCCCCCTTCCCTTCCAACTTTCAGGTTTTGTTTTTCCTTTTCTCAGGTGATGGACGTGTGAGCAGAGTTTTGTTTCATTTCCTTTCTGAAGCATCATGGAAAGAAAAGGAAATGAAACTCTGCTCACACGTCCATCACCTGAGAAAAGGAAAAAAGTTGCATCAGACATGCTAGTCTCTCTCCTTTGAATGGTTAGCTTTCATTCCTTTTCCCTGAAAACTCAGAGACAAAGTGTAACTTAACCAGGTAAAAAGAAACCTGCATTTGATTTGGGGAATTCAGTTTTTAGCTTTGGAGTGTAGGCAGAAATGCTCATGGAACACAAAACTATGCCATTGTTTTTGTAACTCTGCCATGCTGGGTTTTGACTTTCCTTTCTTGGCATATCTCCTTATTAAAGATAACATATAATGAGCAACAGGGATCCAGAGTTCTCACTGAATGTAACAACTGCTGCCTGCAACCCACATAATTATCTTCAGAAGCTTTTGTAGGCATATAGAGCCAATACACAGTGGCTCTTGGGGGCCGATATATGGTGGCTGTTGGGGGTGATGGACTTTAGGTGCACACAGAGGCTGTCCATACTGCCATGCCATAAAAGTGCTTTACACAAAGCCCCCATTTAGTGGCCAGGCAAGGAGTGTGTGTGTGTGTGTGTGTGTGTGTGTGTGTCTGGGGAAATGGTGAGAGTTGTCGCTATCAGTAGCCAGCAGGGATACTTGGATGGGGACGGGGTGTTGGAGGGGCTGCCTCTGAATGCCACAGATACTTGGGCATGAGGCAGGATGTTTTGGGGTTGCACCATACACCTGGGATACTTGGACATGGTGTTGGGGTGTCAGTGGACTGTGCAGTCCCATTGGGAAAGCGACAGGTGCCACAGTGCTGGGACCCAGAGCAACAGGAGTAATGGATGCCCCCCCGAACAAAGCAACATACTTAGTGGAAGTGACCAATGCAGACCAGCCTCCAGCATCTGCAAAAAGACAGTGGTCTATGCCATGAGCTGAGCAGTTGTGGGGTCCGGGAGCAAGAGAATCAGAGGGAATACTAGTGATAAGAGTTCTCCTGGGTTCAGTGTAGGGACACAGAGGGACACGACTGTTGGACCACCCCAGACACCAACAGAGAGCTCTAAAAGTTTGGTTTTCAGGAATGAAGGAATCCCATACTCAGCTGGAGCAGCAGGAGTGAACTGTGCCACATTCACCACAGCTTGATCCGCCGGGGATGCCCTGTGGTGCTGAGAGGCAGACAGGCACCTGCCACCATGGACAAGCCAATCAAAGTGGGGCAGATGTTCATGCAGCAGCAGAAGTTCAGTAGGGTAAGGGTTAAACACAGTGGGTGGGTTTATTTGTTTTATTATTATTAGTAGTAAACTGTAATAATTTATTCATTGTTATTGGGCAGACTGTGGATGCACTTTGCAAGAGGTTGAGTGTGCGTGTATTGGTGCCAACTCAGAGGGGCAGTGCAACACCTCCCCCCTTAAATCATTAGCTTTCACTGTAGTTCAAGTGACTTCTGCTTGCTTGCATAGATAAGCCCCCCCTCCCCAAAAAAAGAAAAGTTGGCTCTTGTTCAAATGTTAGGGGTGTGATTATTGTCTGGGGTAGGTTACTTCATCCACCCCCACCCCTGGGTTGTCAGTCTGTGTTGTATTTTATTGTCATTCATCTGTTTCTGTTTGGAGGATTTGCAAGAGGAGGTCACTCATCTGGGTGTGGTGTTACCACGAATACCACCCCTGTCATTTGTGAGTGTTGGAGGGTTACTGGTAAAGGCATTAATTTGTTGTCATTAGGCTTGCTCTGGTTTGAGAGCCTGCAGGATGTGGTTGTGCTATTGAATGGAGTGTAAACTGTGTGACTTGGAGTGGGTTATCCCCGGGCAGTAGGAGTTTTACAAGTAATATTAATTAGTATGATCCTTTATTATACTGTTCTGACAGTTTAACTTTTGTTAGCAATACTAAGTACTAGGGTTGTCAGAACTAGTGCGGAAAAGATTCGAACCCATCATGAACCCTGGTGTTCGAGTTCTAATTCAGAACTCGGACACTAGTGGGGTACATAAGCGGAGTTGAATCTAGCCATAACAACAACACAACTTGCTCAGCCCAGTGTCGCGCCGAAGGGATGGGACGAGAGAGAGAGTTGAAGGAGCAGGATGGGATTGGGAGGCACAGTGCCACAGGAGGCAGAAAGGAGGTGGAGGGAAGGGTCACGGGTGCATGATGGCAGCATGCACAAACTTGTGGGGGCTGATGTGGACTGCACTGAGTCAGAGTCTCGGACTGCGCGCCTGCATACTTCATCCCCACAGTCGTGTTACCACCTGACCATCTGCTCTGCGGTCAGGTGGTGGAGAGACGTAAACCGGCGCGGGGTTGCTCCGTTCATTACCCAGCCAGTGCCATAAAGGAGTTGCAGGGCAGGCTGCAGCAGCTTGTGCTATAACTCGCTCCCTCTGTCTGGGCTAGCTCTGGCAAATGGCAATTGCTTGCTAATTAAAATCGTCATGTATATTGGGCAAACTAAAAATAAATAAAAAGCTAAGGGGTGGGTGGGGTGAAAACTAAAGGTAGGGGCGGGGGACTCAGGGGTTGGGATTGGGAGAGGGAACTGAGGAAAAGAAAGGGCCTGAATGAACATAGGAACAGTTGGTGAGAAAGCTCAGCCTCAGGATGAGATGGACAGAGCAAGGGAAGGAAGTTAAAGTTGCTGAGTATTTGAGTGAGAGAATGTTATCTTAGTCTCAAAAAATAGTTCAAAAACTTTATTTTCTGCATGATGTAGTTGTTTCACACTGGGAAGAAAGAGCGAGCATCAGATGGCTGGGGGAGGGGTGAAGAAATGAAAACAAACAGATTGTGACTCGAGGAAAATTAAATTTAATTTTAATGTGTGAGTCTCTGAGAAGTTGAAACATTTGAATTTGATGGCATTTTTTTTAATTTTTACTTACTACTTTATACCCTACTCCACAAAACAAAGTAAAATAATCAGGAGGACAGGGAGGGGAGGGGATTCTGTGGTACTGTGCTGCTGAGCGTTCTTCTATTCCACCCTATAAAATTCTTGATAGAACAACACCAGGCTGTTTTTAGTTTTTTTACACAGTACTCCCTACTTGTGTGTTGTGTGTGACTCCACCACTGTATCTCTCTACTCTCCTGTGGTGTTCCCATCACCCTGCTGTGGCTGCTGACTGTATACCCTACCCATTGTGTGTTACTCACGAGAAGCCCATTGTTGGGCATGTCGTGTGAGTGGCATTATCCTTAAATACATGTCAGAAGCCTAGAAATATATTTCCCTGTTGGGAGAAGAGACAGAAAATCTCTTTCCTTGGGTTGTATATGTGTGTGAGTGTGACTCCGTCTCTGTGGTCAGCCATCTGCTGTGTGCCTTTTGACTGCACTGTACCCTACCCAGTGCGTGTTACCGAGAGAGGCCCAGTGGCCAGTTGTCATGTGGTGGCATTATCCTTAAATGCATGACAGAAGCCCATAAATGTATTTCCCTGTTGGGAGGAGAGACAGAAAAATCTCTTTCCTTGGGTTGTATATGTGTGTGTGAGTGTGACTCCATCTTCTGTGGTCAGCCCATCTGCTGTGTGCCTTTTGACTGCACTGTACCCTACCCAGTGTGTATTACCGAGAGAGGCCCAGGGGCCAGTTGTCTTGTGGTGGCATTATCCTTAAATGCATGACAGAAGCCCAGAAATATATTTCCCTGTTGGGAGGAGAGACAGAAAAATCTCTTTCCTCGGTTTGTGTGTGTAACTCCATCTCTTGTGGTCAGCCCATCACCCTGCTGCTGTGCGCCCCTTCACTGCTATGTGTATGACTATGCCCAGCAGCCCAATCATTCTGTAAGCCTTGAACCTGGGATCCTTTAGTTGCAAACCGTCATATTCTTCAATTACTTTCAGTCCACTTCATCACAGTGTCACATAGCCAAAATAAAATTTTGGAGTTGTAGGCAGTGATCATAGATCACGTTGCTTTCTTACACAGGAATTGTGTGGGTGTATTCTCTGCAGTATACTGGTTCTGTTATGGCTGACACCAACATAGATGAAGCATCTAGTGCTGGTGTTGGAGCAGGTGTTGGTGGTAGTGGTAATCCTGGTGCTAGAACAAATAAGCAAAATGTTTCACGTGATAAAAATTCAACAAACAGCAAAAGAGCAACAGTGAAGTGTGGTAAAGGGGGACCTTTTAAGAAAACCTGTACAGCTGCTGGGGTCACACGGAGAGGCACCATAAGGTATGCCATTCATGCTGTTAAGATCCCTGTGACTAGCAGCAATAATGCAAGTGACAGTGAGTCCCTCTCTGACTCAGACAGTAGCTCCTTGTCTCAGTCCGACACTGTTGTGTCTCTCGATGAATCATTACTTCCTCAACAAAGTGAAATGAGCAAGTCTGCTGACAATGAATCAGGTAGTGCACTTGCAAATACATCCAGCACTGTTGGCAATGAAAAGGACGTATCCATTGAATCCACCACTTCTGTGTTGGCCAGCAATGAAAATCCATCAGAGTCTTCTGCCCACTCTTCTAGCACCAAGGAGCATGTCCCAGGTTCTGTTAGGACAGGTGAAAAGACACAAACAGTCTTAGCTATCTTCCTAGCACTCAACAAAATCTGTCACATCTGAGGTGTGGAATTATTTCTCTGTCAGTAAAACTGATCCATGCAGAGCAATTTGTTCCCTGTGTAAACAGAGTGTAAGCCGTGGTAAAGTTGTGTCATGCCTTGGCACTACAGCTCTTAAACGCCATCTGAAAAGCATTCAGTTTTGCTTGATATCCAAAACCCGTGTCCTCCATCTTCCAGACCACATGTGAAAGGGTCAGGAATCTGAAATGGATACTGAATTGTCTGAACTTGATGAGGGCAGAACCACTGCCAGCCCTAGGATCACTGTTACCACCAATGCCAGCACCATTAGTACCAGTTGCACATCCAGTGATGGCACTGAATGTATAAGTCCTAGTCCACCATCTCGCGTCCATCTGCCCATCGAGCACGGTGTATAATAAACCAGCAGAGACATGTTGTAAACAGCTAACACTGTCTCAGGCATTTGAAAGGAAGAATACCTTTACTAGAAATCATCCAAAGACCCTTCATCTTAATCACCGAATTGGTGAACTGTTAGCTGGACCCTTCTCCCATACTCTTTGGTAGATCATGAGGATTTAGGGAGCTCATGACATTAGCAGAGCCTCGTTACAATGTTCCTCATCGAAGGTACTTTTCCTATGTTGAAATACCAAACATTTATCAGGCTTTAAAAGCGACAGTGATGCTTGCACTTAAAACTGCAGAGGGTGGGGTTATTCATGTCACAACAGATATGTGGACCAGCACTCAAAACATAGATTACATGTCCTTACGCTCATTGGGTCACGTTTTCTTGTGCTTCTTCAAAACAAAGACACCCCAAAAGATGGCTGCTGCATATAAAGAAGTTTGGGAAAGTCATACTGCTGCAAACATCTTGCAGGAACTAAATGACCTCCTTGACGAATGGGTTTATTCTTACGGTCTAAAATGTGGCTTCATAGTAAGTGACAATGGAGCCAACATCTTCAAAACAGTACAGGATGGAGGATTTCTGCATGCTAATTGCTTTGCGCATTGTTTACACTTAATTGTCATGGGATTTCTCAGCAACGAAACACAAGTTGATGGTATGATTGCTGTTTGCAAAAAAATTGTGACTCACTTTTCACATTCAACCAAGGCTATAGGGACATTGTCCGAACTGCAAAAAAAACACAAGCTGCCCCACCAAAAGCCGATTCAAAATGTTTCCACTCGTTGGAACTCAACGCTTTATATGCTGCAGCTCTTGGAGCAAAAAGCAAGCTGTACATGAGTATTGCTCCAGTTACATTATTGGAGATGACATTATGCTGTCTGTGCTGCAGTGGAAATTAATGGAGACAGTGTGCTGTATCCTAGCTCCTTTGAGACAGCTACAAGGGACATGTCTTCTGAAGGCGCATCTGTGAGTCAGGTTATCCCACTCATAATGCTCATTTCACATCATCTTAGTGTTCTAAATCTACAAATAGAAAAAGACAGATCTGAAGCGCAGACAACATGTCGCCTGTATCATGGGAATCTCGTAAAGAGAATGAGCGAGCGCTTCAAAACCAATGACAAATTAGTTGCAATGACGAAATCAAAACACTACATCCTTGCAACTCTTTTAGATCCCAGGTTCAAGGCTATACATCTTCCAAAAACAGATGATATAGAGCAGTACAAATGTATGTTGCTAGATGAGCTGCAGCACTTACAGGAGTCAAACACAGACACGCACAGTACCCTCAGGTTGTCATCACCACAACATGCAGGTTCATCTTCAAAAGGATACAGAACTGAAAAGTCACCAAACATTAACAGTAGTTGTTCCACAACTGCCACTTCTTCAACCCTTAGTAGCAAGCTAAATCTGTGGCAAAACCTTTCCCAAATTGCCTAGATCAGCTTCTGCTGATTCCTCTTCTGGCGGTCTCTGTCCATCATGGTAGACAGTTACCTGCAAGAACTGCCTATTCCTATTGATGCATGCCCTTTTGAATACTGAAGATCAAAAAGTCAATTTGGACAGAGCTGTATGATGAAGCCTGTAAATATCTTGGTTGTCCTGCAACAAGTGTCTCTTCAGAACGCATGTTTAGTACAGCTGGCAATATTGTGACAGACACCAGAAATAGGTTGCTGCCAGAAAATGTACACACGTTAACTTTTATTAAAGTTAATAAGTCAAGATTTTCGTATCCCTACAAGAGTATACAAACTGACCCTAAGTGATTGATGTTGTGGATGTTGATGGTGATGACAACTCAGATGGTGGTGGCTGGTAAATACTGTGTGGGACAGAGTCTCTCTGCAACAAAAAGGTAACTTTTACAGACTGTGATGACTTTGGTTGTCTCTCTCCTTTCTCGATCTACTACCTTGGACTATATACCCCTCAAAACTTTCACCATTTCATGGCAAACTGCTTTGTAGCTAGGCTCTAAACTAAAGTCAACAAGTTTTATATACAGGGCAATTTTAACATTAGTGGGAACAGGCCCAAATTTGGCATAAAAGGGACACTGTCGTCAATCCTTTCTGTATCATATTATTTATAGTTAAAGTGCAAACATATATTTTTGGATTTACCTTCTGTGACTTTGTGGTGCATCAGTATGGGCTGGGACAGGAGCGGTCTATTTTTCAATTTTAAAGAGGACAAAACAATGAGTTCTAATTGGTAGCTGTTTATTATTTTTCAATTACAGAAATGTTAGCCATAAACCAAAAATGGATGCTAGTACATGGGTGAGGGTTGTGGGTTGGTTTTAACATGGGTGTAAGGGTGGCATAGGTGCTACTGCACAGATGAGGTGGTGGAAGAAAAGTGGAATGGGTGATGGGGTGAAAGGTGGGTGTTGTTTAGTCCTTTCATTTACAGATTCAGAATCGGCTGGGGATGGTGAGGAAAAAATGATGACAGACCGAACCTACTGTACACATAATATATATTCTTATTAAATACATTGCAAACTGCTGCCACCTAGCACAATTGTCCTGTCCCTTTAAAAAGAATAAAGGAATCAGAAATAAAAGAAAATCTGCATCAGCAGTTTTCACAGAATGTGACCTATCATAAAGTGTGTTTGCTTTACAAGTAGTGATAATTTGATACATAATGGGGTTGACAGGAGCTGTCCCTAAACATCACATGCCAACTGCTGCAGCTACATTAAATGTTCTTTAAGTTAGTATGTGGTGAGGAAACCACTTTTTTTATTTATGTGACTGAAATACAGATTTTATTGAAGTATCAGCTGCAAAAATGCATCATCTTAGAAAGTTGTATGTATTACTTCAATTTGCCAACAAAAATGTTAGTATATGTATGCATTATCTTAGAAAATTGCATGCATTTTTTGCCAGCAACAATGACTGGCATATTTTTTTTATTCAAATGTCTTGTCTGACTACGTTATGACATAATATGTTTTGCAATAGTTCCACATGCTGCTGCTGTAGTACTTGGCTTGACTTTGTTATAAAAGCTTTCTTTTAAACATAGCAACTTTGATTTACTCATTTAAAACAGAAAGCAGCAAATAGCTGAAATTAGGTAATATCAGTTATTTTTTCTCATAATTCATGACGATGAGTATATATAACTGAGTACATAAATGGCTAATGTGCCTCTTTCTTTCACTAAGGAACTATGATGCAGCTGCAGCAGGAAAACTTTTAACATATGGGTGGGTGGGCCTGTTACGTATTAAGTTGCTGGCTTTAGCAAACAGAAGAAACCATAGGTAAACCTAGTTGTATTCCTATCAATGTCTCACATGATAATTTCTCTCCCACTTATATTGAACAGTTTTTCCTTTACATGTATTTTATTACTATCTTCATTACTGGCAGCACAATAAAAAATTAGGGTTTGAGTTCTAAAAGTCCTAAAAAAGATTAGAACCCTAGAACTTTTTCAAAAGTTCTAGACTAGAACTAGAACCCAGAACTTCAGAGGGTTCTGACAACCCTACTAAGTACAGTGTATTGCATTGCAAGCTGGCTTGCTCTGTTTGCAGTATTTCATTTGGAGGGCCTGTTGGTAGGGAGGTGGTACTAATGTTATTTATTTATTTTTATTTTAGTCTTTGGTAACCGGGTAAGGCCCACTAGGCACAAGTGCTTGTTTTCAGGGGTGACCTGGGAGCACTGGGCGGTTAAGTGCCTTGCTCAGAGTCACACAGTATGCAAGTGGAGGTTGTGAGAATCAAACTCAGGTCTGGTCTGCTGGATGTATCACGCTCATTCACACCTCATTCCTCTAACCTCTAGGCTATAGTGCCAGCCCAAATGTGATGGATTATTCCCACCTACTTTTATTTCTGCCTTGCATTGCTCATCATGGTCTCTGTCATGCCTGTTCGCAGTTTTTCTGGGTTGTTTGCAGTTTCATAATAAAAATGTAACTTTTACTGAAACATGCTTTGGCACTAAGCATAGGAAACCCACTATTTGTATATTGATTAAGAATATGCTACACATTCAGACAGTTTGCTTGCAATTTAAAGACAAGTGCTGACATGATAAGATGAGAGGTATGGTCCAGACTTCCAAGACAAACAGCACTTGTGCAGATAAATAATTTATCTGACAGCTCACCATTGTATATTTCCTTTATACAATAAGGGATGCTTTCTGACACTGCAGGGACATTTGCTTTTGATGTTTTTTAAATGATAGGTTGTGTGACTTTTTGTCAACTTTCCAACTAGCACAGTGGTTGCTGTTAAATGAAACACCACTCATGTTGTAGATAGTTTTGTGTTGAACAACTTGTGTGCTCAAAGTACCATGCTGTCATTTTTTTGTTTTAAAGTTATTTGCATTTGTTTCTTGCAAAAAGTGAACAAAATTGATTTTTCTGCTATTTTTTGCTAATTATAGAAAAAACCTAAACGGTAACTATAAATGAAACACCACTCATTTTGTAAATATCTTTCTGCTGAACACCTTTCTTTCTCACAGTATTATGCTGTCATTCTTCATTTTAAAGTTATTTGCATTTGAATACGGGAATACGTGACATCGTTACTATGCAGATAAATGATAATGACATAAATAATGTGTGGATAAATGGTGATTAAATCACTACTGCATAGATAAATTTGATTTATTCAATGGCTGTGCAGATAAATGGATTTATTAAATGGGTTTTGTGTCCATGTAGGGTATTAAATAATCCAAAAAAATTGATTAGCAGTTTCACATGTGAAAGTGCTAATCAGCTGCAAAAATGAATAGTATATGGCACAGACTGGTTTGCAAAATGAAAAATACCTTTTTTAATGTGTTTTGTATGTGTAAACTTGAATAAAAAACGTAAAAAATGTTTAGCAGTCTAGTGCTATACAGTTCATAAAATGGAGAGCACCACCCTTTGATACTGAATAGCATTATGTTATGCTATACTAGCTATTAAATACCCTGCCATGCCTATTGCATGAATAAGAGATATGGGGGGGGCGACTGTGTGATAAAGCGGTTATCTTGTGAACTTGCCATTGACCTCAAGTAACCTCACAAGTGGTGGAGCATGATGTAATAACTGTGTGTCTAAATGAAATTTAGACACACAGTTACTCAAATAAATGGATTCATCATACTCTGTTTATCGTCATCCCTATTGCATATATGTAAGTAATACATGGAAAAGATTACACCATAAACAAAGTATCAGTAAGAACAGATGATCTGTGTCATTATTTTTCATGCAAAACATTTATAGTAGATGACTGTAATAATTTGACTATTCAAATGGTGCATTTCTGACTTTTAGCAGGTAATTAGTTAGAAATGGACTGTAAATAGCTAGCTAATTCACTGTATGGTAAAAGCCACCAAAATATACCATTTCAGTTCAGTTTTTACAAAATTGCTTTGAAAATACAAGAGGTCACTGTCACAGACTGAACAAAGGAAAAAAAGTATCATTGTGACAGCATTTAGCATGTTATGGAAAAGCTTCCTGGCCTTCTAAAAGTCACCAAAATGCAGCATTTGACCTCAGTTTTTCAAAATGTTCCAGAGGAGCATGCCCCCAGACCCCCCTAGAGAAATTTTGATTTTGTGCCCCTCCAAAATTTTGGGTTGCATGACGCCCCTGCTAGACTCTGGGTAAGTATGACAAGTTTCCTAAATGCTGGTACCCTATCCAGCTGTGTTCTGTTTGGGGTGTGTGTGTGTGTGTGTGTGTGTGTGTGTGTGTGAGAATGTGTTTAAACACGTAACTTTCTATAGTATATTGTAAAGTACTGTGAATCCTGTATGCAGTGTTTTTTTCTGTCCTGTGGCAAGACATTGTAACAAGACACTGGCCTGCTGTAGGGGCTATTAAACATCAAACCAAAGGGTAAGCTGTGAAGACTAATTTAGAGAAGATGCAATAAAACAAACTTGAATGACAGCCCCCAGATATCATAAAACACTGAGGGGAAAATTAGAAAAACTCCTTTAACAGCCTAGGCACAAACAAAACACTGGATTGATGTGAGAACTCAAAACTGGTAGTAATACATATATTCCTGATTTTAACATGCAGTTTTACTTTGAGAAGATTCAGTAGAATATAAAAAAGAAGCCCAGAACTGCCTGCCTGAGAATGAAGATGGTATATTATTTCGAAAAAGGGAAGGCTAGTCTCTTGTTATGCAATGTCCTCTAAATTAACACACTGACTGCTCTTAAGATCCTAGTGTCAAATGCTTTGAGGTGCCATGAGGAACTTGTTATGCAGAAAGTTCCAGGAAGTGTTTAATCCATTCTACTTCTCATAGCTTTCTCTTCTCAAACTTAAAATACACTTCATCACAGACTGTGTTTACCAAGCACTGTGCCCATGATTAAAATAATTTGAACCCCATCAATCAAACAAAGGTACCCTCACATGAACATGCATGATTTATCTGTAAAGACAATTAAAAAAATGTATTTCTAAATACATTAGTAACAGCAATGCTTTCAAGATTTTGAAAGTACTAAAGAGACAAACTATATATAGATAGATAGAATATGGTAAACACATATTGTTAATCCCAAAAGCTGAACTTTGTTTCTAGTATATAAATGTTTAAAAAATACCTGAAAGCTAGCTATTTTCCTTAGTTTTTAGACACCTCTTAGTCTTTCCTTTTGAGACACCAGGTGACTCTGATAATCATTTGTTCCAAGGGTTTTTAAGTCAGTTTAAGTCAGTTTGAAGGCATTTTAAGTATCTTCTACAGGTGGCTCTGCTAATCATTTGTTCCAAGGGTATTTAAGTAAGTTTGAAGGCATTTTAAGTATCTTCTGTTCTAGTCCTTAACAATATGCAGGGACTGCACAGACATCTGTTCCTTGGTCCACATCCCACACGTGAGTCTTCTTTCAGGATGACAGATGCACCTCATGCCCCTCCCACATGAATAAAAAAAAAAGGTGGGATGGGCCCTTTTGGAGCTTCTAGGGTGGAGGTGAGGTAGACCTTACTTCCCCCCAAAAAACAATGCTGCCTCCCACTACTCAGTTCCAGTTCGTGTACCACCCATTTAAGAAACAAAATAGTACCCTGCAACCATTGACTAACATGAAAGCGTATTTATTTGAGGGCAGAAAACCTTTCTTGTAGGAGGGTAGGAGGGTAAGGCAGAGGAGACTATTTACACCTTCAGTCAGTTCCACAGACAGAAAACATGACAGCACTCCTTTTTAGATGCAATACTCCTGTAGGCTCCACCCATAGTCGTAAAAACTGGTATATAGCAACCCTACCCTCCTTTTAATAAGCATAAAAGCTGTTTTTTTTTTTGCAATTGATATAAAAAGACACTCTATATTTATGTGTGTATTTGCTCCAGTGGTACATACATACTGGTGCAACATTTGGGGCTGATCAGTCCAGTAGGTTAAATTTACAAAAAGGAAGAATGGAAGATTTGTACAGAGCAGACACAAGCAGCATGTTTCTCTTGCTGACGATCTAACTAACTAAATAAGTACGTAAGTAGTAGGCAACTTCTTCATCTGTTTATCATGGCATTTTTTAGTGTCACTTGACAAAAATGTGCACACACACATGCATGTGCGCGCGCACACACACACAAAAATACACACTCAAACTGATTAAATATGTTAGAAACAGTTAGATCATCAATGATATGACAATTTTTAATTATCATAAACAACCATTAACATGAAAGATATAGGCACCCATATTCAGAGCTGGCCACAAGCGTAGCATAGCCTGTTGCACAGTGCTTGCATTTTGTGCACACCCATCTCTGAACAATATTCAGCCAGTTAGTGTGTGCTGATGGAGCACACTAATTGACTGAATATCAAGACATGTCAGGCCAGTGCTAAGTGGATATGTACTGCCCTAATGCAGACCCAGGCTGCATATGGCCCACAGGGAGAGCTGCCTGAAATGAGATGGTGCCACATTTCCTGTGGGCCACATTCAGTCTGAGCATACAGATGACTCATTGGAGATGCCAGGTGCTAAGGGGCCATCTGCATACCCATTGTGGGCTCATTTGCATGGGCACAGTGAACACCTGGTGCTGATGCAGGGTATCAGTGGTAAAACTTCCCTGGTGTCTAGTGGTCCCCTCACCCCCTGCTCACCCATGCTGTGGTTTGTATACATATCTTGCTAGTCTAACATAGAAACATAGAATTTGATGGCAGATAAGGACCGCTTGGCCCACCCAGTCTGCCCATTTCCCTACCTACTGGATAAGCTGCAGATCCTAGTTAACCAGCAGCCTACTTCTTCCTACCCCACCCCCAGAACTGCCTTATGACTATCCATGCATGCTTGAATTCCACCACAGTTTTGACTCCACACCTCCTTGGAAGGCCGCTCCATGCATCCACAACCTCTCTGTAAAAAATACTTCCTAAATTACCCTGAGCCGCCTCTATTTTCAAATTGTGCCTCTTGTTGTTGCACACCTCTTTTTGAAAGATGCTACCTCTTGGACTTTGTTGATTCCTTGAGGTACTTGAGCGTTCTATCATGTCCCCCTCTCCCTTCTTTCCTCGAAGCTATACATAATAGCTCTTAAGTCTCTCTTCATATGTCTTCCGGTGCAGACCCTGCACCATTTAGTGCCCTCCTCTGGACAGCTTCCATCCTGTCTATGTCTTTGGAGATTGGGTCTCCAGAACTGCACACAATACTCCAGATGGGGTCTCACCAGCTGTCTGTACAGAGGGATAATAACTTCCTGTTTTCTACTGGTGATGCCTCTCCCTATGCATCCCAGTATCCCCAACCCTCCTTGCTGCCCTCTCACATTGCTTGCCTGTCTTTAGGTCATCTGATATGACTACCCCCAGGTCCCTTTCCATTTTTGTTGTTGTTAGTATCTCACCCCCATTGTGTACTCTTCCCTGGGTTTTTGTTTCGGTGCATTACCTGCACTTCTTAGCATTGAATCTAAGCTGCCATACATTTGACCATTCCTCTAACCTTGCCAAGTCCTTCTCATCCTTTCCACCCCACCCTGTGCATCAACTCTGTTGCAGATCTTAGTGTCATCTGCAAAGAGACATACTTTTCCTTCCAGTCCTTCTGCAATGTCGCTTATAAAGACATTGAAGAGGACCGTCCTAATACTGAACCCTCATGGTACCCACTAGTAACCCTCCTTTCTTCTGAGTGGACTCCATTTACTATTACTCTCTGTGCCCTATTCTCCAGCCAATTCTTTACCCAGGCTGTCATCTTGGGACCCACTCCCAGGCTGGCTAACTTGCATATTAATCTTTTGTGTGGGACTGTGTCAAATGCCTTGCTAAAGTCTAGGTAGGCCATGTCCACAGCCCCTCCCTGATCTACTACTTTGGTCACCCAGTCAAAGAAATCTATCTATCTATCTAGCATGCCCCCCATCACCTATGCTGCAGTTTTTGTAGATATCCCTGGTAGCCTAGTGGCCCCACCACCCAATCATCCATGCTGCAGTTTGTATAGATATCCCTGGTAGTCTAGTTATCCTCCCACCCCCTTATTAAACCCATACTGTAGTTTCTGTTCTATCCCTGGAAGCCTAGTGAACTACTCACCCCAACTGATTGCTAACCCTCCCACCCACCCATTTGAAACCCCACCCATGCCAGCCTCACCATGATTGCCCCTCACTGGTAACAAAGCCATAGAGCAATGGCTGGCAGAGCCCTTCACTCACTTCCTCAGACTGTTGCCATGTCTCAGTCACAGAGCATGTTGTGATTGCACTCTGTGACTGTCAGATGGCAGCTGGCCAAGGAGGTGAGTGGAGAGCTGTGCCAGCCCCCACTCTGTGCCCTTCTTACTTTGAGAGATGAAATCGAGATGGGGTGTGGGCCAGATGTCCTAAGCTATTGGGCAGGTTCAAAGTTGGCAATCAGTTGGAGGGTGAGGGTCCACTAGACTACAAGGGATATGAATTGAAACCACAGTATGGGTGATTGGGATGGGGGGTTACTGGACTGCTAGGGATATGCATACATAACACAGCATGGGTGGTCAAGGGGGTACCCCAGACTATCATGGAAATGTATGACAGCCACAGCATGGGTGTTTGATGGGGTGGGGAACCACTAGACACAAGGGAGGGCAGCTGCAGTACTGCCGCCCTGCCTTTGGGGGTGTCACAGCCTTAATGCTGCAATAAGACGTGGTTTTCAGCTGCGGTAAACAGCGCAGCTCTGGGAGATGTTTAACACCACCACAATTTGGATAACAAAATATACTGGTGCACTCAAGAATGAGGAGGCAGTGCAGCTAAAGCTGTCTAGCCTGCTAAGCACATGGAAGAGATACTGCACACATGTAGTTCAAAATAATGGCTCCATGATGAAAACCTTGTGTGGGTTGAAGCACCAGGGTGAAGGCACTGTCAGCATTTCTTGCATGGAGCTTGCTACATAAAGGCTTAAAAGTAGTTTTGCTTCACTTGTTATTTTCTTTTAGATTCCATGAGTGCAGTATGTCTTCTATTAGCACCACAACAAATCTTTGACTATACCTTCCACCATTGTGCACGAGGGCCCCCTCATTTACATAGGCACAGCAGTATGCTTAGTGTGATCATGCTGCTGGATTTGGGCAGTGCTCTGGGGGCCTCTGAATATGGCACCTCCTGGAGCATGGATACAAAATTCTGGTTAGTACCAGCACTAACCTTGGAATATGGGGCACATACAATGTAGCATTGATAAGTAAATATTAAAGTATTATCCAAAAGAAACTAATTCAAAACAGGTTTGTAGAAAAAATAATGATAATAAGGGGTCTGGGCAATGGCAAACAAATCACAAATGGCATCAAATGAACTAAACACCACCAGTACTTTAGTAGCCCAAATGCTTTAATTTCAAGTGGTTCCTAGTTTTATTCTGAAGGATTTGTACCTTTAAACAAGACCTTTTCTCTTTCCATTGCATCAACAACTAAGGCACTGTCATCGAGGCACAGGTCAGGAAGCATAGGAAAAACCAGGATCAGTTGTAGAATTCACAGAAAGTATTTATCACATCTATGTTTTTTCTCCTATAGCCACTGACCTGCTGTGAATCCAGCCACTGCTCCGCTTCCCCGACAACCCCAGAGGTACATCCCCACACCAGCTAGCATATGCAGCTGCGCCTGCAAAAGGGACCCTCCCCTCGGTGCCCACGCCAGACCAGGAACTAATACCAGCATGTGGCTGCACACAATGAGCCCTGCCAGGCTCAGGAAGCTGCAGCTATCAAGCTGCCTTAGTCAATGCTGCCATTTTCCTCCCTGTAGCTTGTTCCCAGGAGTGCAGGTGTGCAATGACAGTGGCGCACTAACGTGCTGATGTCTGCTGCACTCCCCCTTGCTTGCACCAACTCTAGCAGTGCCCTCATTCATCATCAGGGGCCGCTGCAGAGTGGTGGCAACCCACATCCCTCCCTGGGATAGGAGAGCAGTCCTCTGGATGCTCAATCCTATCCCTCCCCTGCCGACCCCTGATAACCCTGGCTTGCACCTGAACCCGGGTTGCCAGCATGGCATAACATGTGGTGTCCAGCGCCTCAACCCTCAGCACCACTGGGCTTTCCACAAAAAGTATTTTATTTGTACTAGCAGTAACAAAAAAATAAACTTGTTCTGTACAACTCTATACAAAGGCAGAATAAAATAGCAAAGATCCATCAGAGTTTTCCTTCAATCTCTGTGTGTCTGTCTTGCAAACAATTGCAGCTCTGTCTTATAAGTCCTTTCAACCCCCCATTCTTAACAAGCATCTTCTAAAGTGTTCTTGTATGTTTCAAGCAGGTGCTGGCAGGAACACAGTGTGCCTGAGCTGAGGCCCCTTTTCCACATCTCTTCTGCAAAAGGCTTAAAAATTGCACTAAGGTAACCTCTTGACTTCCCAATAGCTTTTTGCAATCATCTCAAACTATAATTATATACATTTCAACAATAACACTTTATAATATCTAAACAAAGGGATCCCAATATCAGTTACATTTCCAAACAATGATTTGCATATATTTTTTATATCAGCAGATATGCAAGGGAGGAAAAGACAAACAGCAAGGGAAGACTGAGAGATAGTGAGAGGCAAATCATTGCAAGACTGTCGGGGTGATCAAATCCTAGGTCTCACAGGAAAATTTGGTTGTGCAACCAGACAGACTATAGACAGGAAAGGAACAGAATAGAACAGATCCCTACATTCAAACTCTTTCCATAACAACTGGGACAGGGTCCTATTCCACCCTGTCACATACACCCCGCTCCTTAAGAGGGAACTTGTTTTATTAAACAGGTTTCCAAAACTTTCTATTAATTCTCTACTAACATTTGCTGCTAACTTTCAGAAATTCAGCACATGTGCATTATCCTCTTTTCAGTAACATTACAGCAAACAGTAAAAGTTCAAATCCATACATTTGTTTTTCAACCTTCAGAACCCTCAATTCCTGATCCATATCTTGACAGAAAATCAGCATTGCTATTCTCTTTTCCAGATTTGTGTATCACCGTGATTTTATATGGCTATAGTGCCAGGTACCACCTTTTGATTCTGGAATTTTGATCTTTCATTTGGTTAAGCCAATAGAGAGGATTGTGACCTGTTATAAGTACAAGTCAGTTCCTAGCAAATAAAATTTAAGGGACTCCATGGCCCACTATGTTGCTAAACATTCCTTTTCAATGGTGGAGAATGTTTTCTGTCTGTCATGCAACTTCTTACTTATGTATAGAATAGGATGTTCCTTCCTATCTATATTTTGACTCAGGACTGCACCTAGGCCTACCTCTGATGCATCTATTTGTAACAAGAATGTTTCTCAAAGTCTGGGCTTCTTAAAACAGGGGCTGAACATAATGCAGCCATAATGGCTTGAAAAGCTTCATCACACTCTGGGGTCCATTTCACATTATTTAGGTACTGTTTTTTCATGAGTTCAGTGAGGAGAGTAGCTAACTCGGCACAGCTGGGAACAAATCTTCAATAATAACCAGCCAGCCCTAAAAATGACTCGACATGTTTCTTTGTTTTAGGGACAGGGCTGTTAGCTACAGCTTCTATTTTAGAAACCTCTGGCTTAACTTCTCCACTTTTAGCTTTGTGTTGGGCCCATAGTGCTTAATAGCCTAAAGTGGTATAGAATGGTGTAGTGGGTGGTACATCATTATATAGCTGGATCCACTAGTGGCTGAATACAAGTACTCATTACATAAGTACCTCTACTTTAGATACTACAGAAGTTGGTTCAGCATTTATTTCCACATATGTTATTTGTCAGTGTTTGAGATGCCATATTTTTAACAGTAAGATGAACAACAAATGGCAGTACAGGGACAATAAATTGACTTTGTTTTTTGTATGTGGCATGAAATACACACAATTAGAGGTGACATCTGGTGGCATTAAAGTCTATCATAAAAGGGATTTGAAACTTTTACACTACTTTTTTCAGCATGGTTGAGAATCGGGTATGTAAACAATGATAATAATTTCCTTATTTTGATGTACTGTAGCTTTATAGTCTCAAGGATAAAGACTTGACATTCTTCAATGGATTATGAACTAGGAGAATGTCCAAAAAGAAGTAAATACTGTAATTTATCTCACTAAGAGGGAGACAAAGGTATGTGATTTTTGAGCTTTAAATTACGTCAGGGATGGACAGTCTATGCGAATAACCATAAACACCATGTAAAATCAGCATTAGAGCACAATCAAACTATTAAAAAATAACTGGAATAAATAAAGTAAAAAGACGAATGAATACAATAAAAAGCAAATAAAAGGACTTAGACGGTCATGGTCAGAATGCTAGGATAAATCAAAAGCTGCTGTAAAAAGATGAGGCATCAGACCCCTTTTGAAGGCCTCCAGCGAGGGGGCCTCCCTCAGAGACCTGGGAAGTGAGTTATATAAGATGTATATAAGGAATAAACCACAACAGGGTGAGTCTATATAACATTTTAGATGCATGGTCCAGAGGAATGAAGCACAAAGCTGAAGGCTGAGTGTCCTTATGTCCAGGGATGTGCATGTTTTTGGTTATTTTGCTTATAAAATGCTGAATTTAATTTGTAAAAATGTGTTGTTTTGGCAATAGAAAGATCTGTGATTGTGCACATACAGTACAGCTTTTCTGATGAATGGGCAGGTGATGTGCTTTGACTAATCAGACTGGAGGGTTTTCAGAATCCAGTTTACAAATACGAGTTGGTCACATCCCCCCCCCCCACCACCACCAAGACCTGAAAGTCACTGATGTTTACATGTTTTGTTTTGAGCAACATTTATAATTATGATAGTTACTGAATGAAATTGCTTCAGATGTGTGAGAGAGTGGTAGAGCTGTGGAATGTGCTGCCCAGGGAGATAGTACAGGCAGCTACGGTGGAGGGATTCAAGAGAGGGTGGAACAGGTATAGGCAAAGGGTGAAATGGAGGCTGGTTTGCCTAGGGAGAGGCAGGACTGGGGGATGGAGTAAAAGTGGAAGGAGGCAGAGGGCTACGGTACCCAATCAGGGTGCTGAAGCATGAGCAGACTTGATAGACCAATAGGCCTACTCTGCTGGCATCTTATATGTTAATATGTTAGTATGTTATATTATGTGCAATGCTGGATTATTAACAATCTAGCATCCAATAAGTTACACAAAAAATTGGATTTTTGAGTATGTCAAACTTAAAGGCATTCTGCCCGCCATGCCCACTAGTTGACGTGGAATTTCTGACCCATGCCATTTAATTTAGGAGTCTGATACACCCTGTAGTCCATACTAAAAAAACATTGGCCAGTGCCAACCATGTTCCCTCACTTGTATTTGCTCAGTAATTATTGGACATAAACAGTGCAAAAGTAAAGGGACACTTTCAGCTTTAAATATAAATTTCTGATGTGTAACCAGGATGTCTGCTGCTACCTACATCAATCAATCAATTAAAATCTTTATTTAGCCAGTTGAACACCATTGAGCAAGCTCATTTTTGAGATGGACCTGGGCAAGATACATGAACAATACAAAAAAAGGAATATCAACTTACAGAGTCATTACATAGAATAGAGATTACACACAAGAGGTTAATAACAGCACTGGAGTACATTTATAAAATAAGACAGAAAGCTAAATACCATGTGCTACAGAACTTGTGCTACAAAAGATATAGGGTAAACCTATACAACCATATATACAGAGTTTTCATGGAACAGGTTTGGATTCAAGTATTGAGTACATAGTGCAAGTAAGGGCCTGAGTGAGGAACTGGGAGGAACTCGGGAATGAAAGCATAAGTGCAGAGGTGACTGAGGGGTTTTAGAGCACCAGGGGTAGGTGGCAATGGTTATAGAGCTACATGCAATACACCAGGAACGGGGCTGAGGGTGACATGCCAGGAAGTGTAATATTTATAGATGCCAGGATGACTCAGAGAAGGAGACTCCAGCTTAGATTGGGTGGCACTAGCAAGTGGGGAACAACAAGATACAAACATACTGAGTAGCTGGGCCGGAGTACCAGGAATGGAATGCTCCTGACAGTGCTTGAAACTGAATCCGGGGGCGGGGGTGCACTGGGAGGCTGAATATCAGGAGAAGCAGTTACAGGATTCCTTGAGTGAACGAGAATATAGTGCTTTGAAGGCTGATAGTTTGATTGGGAATGCCAGTCACAAGGTGTTTTGCAGGTTGTTTCATAGTGGGGGTAGAGTGTGATTAATGGCAGACCTACCAAAGCGTGACTTGAACTTAAATACTGCAAGCGAGAAGCAAGTAGAACTCCTTAGAGCATACTTACCTACTGCATTTAGAGGAAGACAGTCCGAGATATATTGGGGCAGTAATTTAGTAATAGCTGCATTTCTCTCTCTGCTGTATCTGAGGGAGGACCAACCTACTGCAGCCAACCTAAATGCCTACTGATACCGCATATGTTCACCAATCTGCCTCATCTATTTATTTTTTTAAATAATGGAATTTGAAACAACCCAACCTGACAGCTTGATAATTTCCACTTCCAGATGCTCAGCGTGTTCTGAAATAAAGATGGCGCTGAACCGTTCGCAAACTCATGCATTCACAAGAAAGCCATTTCTTATGCACAGTGACCTAGATACAGGTTCTGAAAGAGGGCATATTAAAATGAGCTTGGCAATGTTAGTCTTACTGTAAAATGAGCACTATAACCAGTAAAAGGAGTGTTTAGAAAAGTGGGACTGGGACTCCAGGCATGCAGATCAGCGGCCCTACTGGTAACCATTCCAGAGTCCCAATGCCACTTTTCTAAATGCTCTTTTAGATGTACCCCAAATGAAAAAAAAAAAAAACATTTAAAGTTAGTGGATGAGCAAGGGTTGAGCTGCTAATTTGGCATGTAGATGACATCAGACAGGCACCCTGGTTGTACAGCACCAGAAATATATATATAAAGCTGACTGTGCCCTCAGTGACTACCTGGGACACTGTCAGGTTTTACTTTTAATTTTTACTGCTGTGTGACCAGGGAGCCTGACAGGATGTATATGCCTTCCATTTTCATCTATGGCCCTGGTCTGCCTCATCTACAGTACCTGAAAACAGTACAAAAAATAAAATAAAAACAGCAGTACTGTAGCTTTAAGTTCACATGTTTCTGCTGCAGCTTTGGTAGCTACCAATATGCCAACCTTGGACTGCCTGACACTGCTGCAACATGTACCACTGGTATAGTCTGGTTTTCAGGAGTCAGATCATTGCCTGTTGCTTGTCTTCAGGACACCAAACATTGCCTGTACAGTACATTACTTCATTATTGGAAGATAGAAACATTGCTGCTGGTACGCTACATGAAGGCACACTGGGGATATCAGCAATGGTTGAGTGCAGGATATAGGAGGGTACTGAAGCAGGAAAATATATACATTGGTAGAATCAGGAAAGAGGTATAGTGGTTGCTGGTGTTGTCCATTCACTTTGGGCAGTGGCAAGGTATAGGAAACATGCATCTACAGATCATGGAACCTGAACTGCCAGTAAAGTCATGAATGCACAAGTAGTGTGTTTTTCAAGCACATTGAGACAGTAACATATAATGAATGTAGACATTACATTGATACCAGTAAAGTTTTATTACAGCATGGGGGTTGCAACTTATAAAACTGAAGGTTAGAAAAGCAAAGCCATCTCTCCAGGTATGTGCATCAGCACTGACAATGGTGCGCATGCCAGGAGTGATGGCTTCACTTTTCTAACCTTCAGTTTTACATGTTGCAACCCTTGTTTTGCAATAAAACCTATTTTACTGGCACCAGGGTAAAGGCTACTTTCATTATATGTTACTATCTCAAGGTGCTTAAAAAAAAAAAACATTACTTGTGCATGCACAAGTTTACCAGCAGTTCGGAGATCATGATTTGAGAACACATGTAATGTTGTAATCTGGAATACACATGGGCATCAGAGAAACTTCAGGTTGGGCTGAGTCTCAGTCTCTTTTTAAAAATAAAATATACAAATGACATAGATGAGGCAGATCGGGGGTCAAGGATGAGATCGGTAGGCATATAAATCCTGTCAGGTACCCTTGTCCAACAGCGGTTAAAATTTAAATTGAAACCTGACAGTGTCCCTTTATGTAAATGCAGAGCAGCAGAACCAAAAGCACAAGACAAGTTTCAAGCAGGAAGAATTAGGAATTACACAAGAAAGCCTTGCAGCTTGCATTTTCTAGCCTTGTGACTGGATAAGGACTTCAAAGACAAGAGGAGGAGCAAGAGGGAGAGTGTGCAGACTTAGGGAGGAGATATGGTATTCAGAACAGTGATAGGTGGAGGAGGGGCACATGTCCAAAAGCCCTCTCATAGTTCAGACTGATATCAATATGTTTGCATGCTTTGCAAGCAAACATAAAAAAATATATTTTCATCTGAACAAACAGAGGCCTGCTAAATGTTTGCCAGTCTAATATAGTATTATAAAGGAGTGTGCGAGAGTGTGTGTGTGTGTGTGTGTGTGTGTGTGTGTATGTGTGTGTGTTAGTGCTAGTGTTCCTGTTGGGATAATTATAAAGAGAAAGTATAAGTCACAGTTCTTTTAAATGTACTGTCTCTTTATGGCCATGTGCTCAAGGCATTTGTTGTATGCATTTAATAAAGCAACTCTCGATTTATCTGCAGGTGAATCAATTCAAATCTTTGCTGAGATTCAGAACTACTCTTCCCGCACAGTGGTGCCAAAGGCAGCCATTTTCCAAATCCAGTCCTTCTATGCTGGGGGAAAGAAGAAAGTTTCACGGCAGCCTGTTGTGAATCTGAAGGGAGAATCACTGTCACCCCGGAAAACTGAGACATGGAATGGCATATTATTACAGATCCCACCAGTGTTTCCTTCCCTACTAAACTGTTCCATCATCGTTGTGGAATATTCACTAAGGGTAAGCAGTTGCTCTTTAGTGATTATAGTGGTTGTCTGATACTGAAAGTTACCATCTGGTGACAGTTATAAACCAAGAGTGCCGTGCAACCCCAACATGATATTCGTAGCAATATTAAACTTTAGTGGTCAACCAAGGTCTTTACAATTCCAACTATCAAAAAAAACACATCAGATATTAAGGGAATAAATCAACTTAGCATTAAGCCATAAAACAGTTAGATGAATATGTGCACAATATATACAATAAGAATACTTAAAAGAGTGTACTGGAATGCATTAGAAGATGCCACAGAATACTGCAGACATGTAAATGGGAGAAATCCAGCTAGTGATGGTTTTGACACAGCACACACACACACACACACACACACACACACACACCCTGGGTGGTATGGTTATGGGAGTCTAATTCACTTACTTTTTCATGCTGCCACTAGTTTGGTAATGTTTCTCTTAGGTAGTTTGTTTGAGTCCCACTACAAGCCCCTGCTCACGCAACACAAGGCCAGGGGCTTGCTCATACAGTACAAGGCTATTTGAACATAGAAACCCCTCATTTACTTTAGGTGGCTTCTCCCCTGCTCTGTATCACTGTAACAGATTCAGTTTTACCTTTTAAGTTTTGTAGAGTCCTCTGCAGAAGCAGAACATCGACTCTGCCATTAAAAATGGATTAGTTGTGCTTACTAAAACCAAGCAGTCAGCGATTTTCTGGTGTCCAGCAAAAAATCCACAGTTGTGATCAGCAGAAGTCAGTTGCACAACAGTCTCCAAAACCTGAATTCCAGGACATTCCTTTTTTTTTGTTGTTACTACTGAAGAAATCTGCCTGAAAACAGGCTCTTCCTTTAGACTTTATCTGTCCTTGATGATATTCCTGCCCTGAGGCCACAGTCCTCTGCTGGTGACATTAGAATCACTTTCTTGCCAACAGATTGTGATGTCACAGCAGAGATTTAAGACTTCAGTGCAGGAAAATCAGGAGGTATAGACAAGGGTAGATAAGGTACAAAGTAGGGCTGTGTGAATACCTTTTTTCTGAATATTCGACCTGAATATTTGTATTCAGCAGCCAAATATTCAGGTATTCATATTCAGAGCCCGTTAAAAATAAAAATAAAAAAAGCCCCTCCCTCTCTTTCCCAGCCCAATAAAATAGCAAAATGTTCCCCCTGTCTCCCCACCCTCTAGCAGTACTGCAAGCCCACCCTCCTCCCCCAGCACCCACAAGTTGTTATATTTAATTATAAACTGTTAAATAATCCCTCACTGGATGACTGGCACAACCTGCCCACCGCCATGGCTGGCTGACGTCTTTCTTATTGTATAGCTCATTTTGTGAAAAAAAAAATCAGTTTTGTCACCCCATCCTGGCAGCACCCTACCCCCACCATCCACCCTCTAGCACACCATTCTTGACAGGAGAAGGTGATTGGCACAAATCCGCCCTTGTCCATGGCCGGCAATGTCCCTTGAATAAAAGCGTGAGCACTTTCATTACAGTAGGCCATGGAGGAGGGTGGGTTTGTGCTGGTCACATTCTTCTATCAAGAATTGGGTGCGGGGGTGGAGGGTGGGAGTATGGTGCTGCCAGGGTGGAGGGGTGACATAACCGATTTTTTTTTTAACAAAACAAGCTATTGTATATGATAAGAAAGACTATGGCTGACTGTCACAGGCTATGGGTAAGGGATAAACTGACAGTCAGTGAGGCAGAGTAAGGTTGAAAAAAAAATTAGTTTTATTCTTTACAGCAGAACAACAAACTTAATGCAAAATGAGACAACATAAATAAAAGGAGGAAATTAAACAAGAAATAACTCCATTAGTCCAGAACATCAGCAAAGAAAAAAATACATTAGCATAACAAATGGAAGGCACTAGCTGTTCTAGGTGTTCTCCATCCGACACCTTGGAGTGATCTGGTTTGAACCTAGGACAAGCATTACTATATACAGGTAAGAAGAACATGTGATGAGCTTAGTTCCACCCATACTATCTCCAAAACAGAAAAAAAACATTTATTTTCAATGAATTACCTCAATCCATACATAAATTCAGACATGTCTAGGTCACATAAGGGTGCACACCTCCCTAAAAGTTTATTTTATGGCTTTAATAATATTTTCAGACAGAAACAACCTCTGAAGCACCACCCCCCAACAGAGATACATTATAAAAAGGTTAGGACAGCGGACGGCCAGTGTTATAGATATATTCAGCTGTGGAAGTGTAAGGAGGGCATCTTGCCTTACTGCTGTTTGAAAGGTTAGAGAATTCCCTCTTTACTTGATTACTGAAGGAGAGGTAAGAGAAACTCATGACATGACATTTGAACAAGCATACAGACCTTTGTTTAGAAACATAGAAACATAGAAGTTGACGGCAGATAAGGACCGCAAGGCCCATCCAGTCTGCCCATTTCTTTTTTCTACCTTATAAATGTGCCATCGGCCTTTGCTCTGTCAGTGACCTATCTATTCATAGTCATTTGTATTGCTCCCTTATGCCTATCCCATGCCTGTTTGAAGCCCTGCACTGTATTCATAGCCACCACTTCTTGTGGTAAGCCATTCCATGCATCTACCACCCTTTCTGTGAAAAAGAATTTCCTCACATTCCCCCTTAATCGGCCTCCCTCTAATCTCATGCTGTGTCCTCTTGTCCTGCTATTTTTCTTATATTTAAACATGTTAGACTCTTTCACCTTGTTTATGCCCTTAAGGTGTTTAAATGTCTCGATCATATCACCTCTCTCCCTCCTTTGCTCAAGGGTATACATATTGAGCTCCGTTAATCTGTCCTCATATGTCTTCTGATGCAGTCCCTGCACCATTTTGGTTGCCCTTCTCTGGACTGCCTCAATTTGGTAATGTCCTTGTGAAGGTGTGGCCTCCAATACTGCACGAGTACTCCAGATGGGGCCTAACCAATGTCTTGTACAGAGGATTATTACCTCCCTCTTACGACTTGTGATACCCCTACTAATACACCTAACACCCCCTAGCCTTACCTACTGCTTTAGAGGTCTGCTTGGATGATTTTAGGTCATCAGTGATGATGATGCCCAAGTCTCTTCTTCCTTTGTGACTGCTAGCATCCCCTCCCAGCCTATAAGTGGCTTCAGGGTTTCTCTTCCCTATGTGCATGATTTTGCACTTCTTTGCATTAAATCCCAGTTGCCACTCTTCTGACCATTCTGCTAGTTTATCCAGATCTCTTCTCATTCTGCCCACCCATCTGGATCATCTACTCTGTTGCAGATCTTGGTGTCATCTGCAAACAGACAAGCCTTACCCTCTAGTCCATCAAGGTCACTAATGAAGATGTTGAATAGGACTGGCCCCAGGACTGATCCCTGAGGTACCCCACTTGTGACTTGCATCTCTTCTGACTGTATACCATTTACCACCACTCTCTGTTTTCTGCCAGTCAACCAGTTTGCCACCCAGTTGACCAACTTCTGACCCACCCTGAGCCTACCTAGCTTATTTATCAATCTTCTATGTGGAACAGTGTCAAAAGCTTTGCTGAAGTCAAGGTAGGCGACATCAACTGCTCCCCCTTGGTCCACCACTCTGGTTACCCAGTCAAAGAAATCTATGAGATTAGTTTGACAGGACCTTCCTTTGTAAACCCATGCTGTCTTGGATCCTGTGCCCTATGGATTCCAGGTGTTGCACTATCCTTTCCTTAAGGAGTGCCTCCATAATCTTGCCCACTACTGAGGTAAGACTGACCGGTCTGTAGTTCGCCTCCTCCCTGCTGCCACTCTTGTGGAGTGGGATCACATGAGCCCTTCTCCAGTCTTCTGGGACCTCTCCTGTGCTCAGAGACTCACTAAACAATTCTGCTAATGGCTCTGCTAGTTCCTCCTTTAGCTCCTTTAGTACCCTGGGATGTATGCCATCAGGTCCCATTGCCTTATCCACCCTGAGCTTAGCAAGCTCTTGTGGGACCCTTTCTTTTGTGAAGGGAGTAGTGCTCACCTCCTCCCCCTGTGTCCATGATGCTGAGCTGTGGGCCCTGCCCTACCTTCTCTTCAGTAAATACTGAGCAAAAGTATCTATTTAGGATAGATGCCTTTACAGGGTCCTCCTCCTCACATGCTCCCTTTTCTCCATTAAGCTAGCAATACCCCTCTGGACTTTCTCCTTTCACTAATGTATCTATAGAAAGTCTTGTCACCTTCTTTACTGTTTGTGCTAGTGTTTCCTCAGTTTGGGACTTTGCCTGCCTTACTGCCTTACCTGCTTCCCTTAGGGCAGTTTGGTATGCCTCCTATCTTCATCCGCTGTGATCCCTATATATTTTCTGAAGGCCAGCCTTTTGGCTCTGACCTTTTCTGCTACTGTATTTGAGAACCAAAGTGGTTTCCTTCTTCTTTTGCACTTCCTTTTCTGTCTAACACAATGGGATGTTGCTTCAAGTATTGTATCCTTAATGCTTGCCCACTTTGCCTGTACCTTCTCACCTGTGTTTCTTTTTGCCAGGGCTAGCTTAACTCTGTTGGCCATCTTATCAAAGTCAGCTCCTCTGAAGTCCCATATTTTTGCCTTGGAATGGGATGATTTAGATGTAGTAGCCAAATTGAACCATACCATGTGATGGTCACTGGCCCCCAGGTGACCTTCTACCTGGAGATCTGTGATCCCTTCTTTGTTAGTCAGTTTGAGCTTAAATTGCAAAAAGAACTCTAGCAGCACATTTGTTTGCAGACTGAGACTGAAGGACTACATGATAATGCTCACAGTCATGGTAGAAGGGAACAGAGAATGTAGCCCGAGAATCTGCACCACCGAGGAGGAAAGATTGAAACTGCAATTGCTTTATCCGGGCGGCAGCTTCCTGCTGTGCCCTGTACTATGCTACACTGTTACTCAAGATCTAAAAATTAGGAGCCTCTTGCTCCATTTTACTGCAGAAAGAAAAGGAAAAGACCTTACTCATCTTATATACAGGGCTGTTCTATAATCAGAGGAATGATTAATTCAACGCTGTATCTGAATTCTACTTTTTCATAAACGTTATGACATACTGCCCAGGGAGCTCATCCTGGCTTCGGGTTTACTTCTGTATGGTTTTGTCCCGGTCCATTTCTTTTTAATCAGGACCCTCTCATTTATTTTCATAAGGGTATAAAATAATCAAAGAACCACCCAACACCCCAGTCTTTTTATTAGGAACCAGTGCTATTCTAGCCAACTAGGCTTAACCTGGGCTGTGAACACAGAACATATAAGAACAGATAGACAAACAATAAAATGGGTGGCCGGCCCAACATACTAGACAGACAACTTAAACAAGATGTTACAACATATAATTTGGCAGGACACTCACAGCCCAGGTAACACTCAGTTTACCACACCGCTAGGAGCAAATCAATAAATGGGGGGGGGGTCACCCTCTCACACTGGACTTAGAGGTGGGTGGGGTTGTGCCAGTTGTCCATCAAAGGATTTATTTAATATTTCTTAATTAAATATAACAAATTGTGGGTGCTGGGAGAGAGGAGGGTGGTATTGGACTACTGATGGAGGGTGTGGGGACTGGGGTTACATTTAATGTTTTTTTGGGGGGGGGGCTGGGGAAAAACAGGGAGGGGCTGTTTGTTTGTTTTTTATTTCTTTATTTTGTAGCTGGCCGAATACTCTTTCCTGAATATGAATAGTGCCCTATTTGTGAAGAAACATAGAAACATAGAATTTGATGGCAGATAAGGACCGCTTGGCCCACCCAGTCTGCCAATTTCCCTACCTAATGGATAAGCTGCAGATCCTAGTTAACCAGAAGCCTACTTCTTTCTGCCTCCACCCCCTAGAATTGCCTTATGACTGTCCCATGCATGCTTGAATTCCACCACTGTTTTGACTCCATAACCTCCTCCGAAGGCCGTTCCATGCATCCACAACCCTCTCTGTGAAAAAATACTTCCTTAAATTACCTCTGAGCCGACTCCTCTATCTTCAAATTGTGCCCCTTGTTCTTGCACACCTCTTGTTTTGAAAGATGCTACCCTCTTGGACTTTGTTGATTCCTTTGAGGTACTTGGAAGTTTCTATCATGCCCCCTTTCCTCGACGCTATACATATTAAGCTCCTTAAGTCTCTCTTCATATGTCTTCTGGTGCAGACCCTGCACCATTTTAGTTGCCCTCCTCTGGACAGCTTCCATCCTGTCTATGCTTTTGCGGCGATTGGGTCTCCAGAACTGCACGCAATACTCCAGATGGGGTCTGACCAGTAGCCCTACTATTCTTGGTATTCAGGAAATAATATTTGCCCCCTACACAGTCCTAGTACAAAGAGTGTGTTTTCATACAAATGTCTTAAGTAAAAATATAGAATGGAATGGGCTGAAATTCAGTTTTTGTAGAGGGAGGGAATGTTATGAGGTTTGAAATCTCTGATGCCAAGTGTCACTGTTTTGCAGAAACTGGCAAATCACTTAAAAAATAAAATATTTAATATTTACACTAAATATGCAAAATATAGAGCAAACTAGAGGAAATATAAACAATGGGAAATTTGAAATGTAACAATAGGACATTTAACAAATGAACAATTTTAAACAGAAGAATTGCACACCCAGAAAAACCTCCTTAATGCTCATCTAAAATGTACTGGGTATTCCCATGGGTATTTAGTCTTATCGCTGGCTCAAGAGAATTTGAAAACTTATGAAAAGGGAAGAGTCCTGTGTTTTGATTGGTTGTTATCTGTGCATCAAATATATTCAATGCACAGGTAATAAGTTCTCAAAAGCAGGATAGCACTGTAAAAAATGAATTACTGTGCTGTTAGAATGCTCATTTTAAAATTCTGCCATTTTTTTTCTACATTAGCGAGGGAAGCATAACAGCACAACAAACCTCACTAACATATTTGTTAAGATTTTTTACACTAAAAAAAGTAACTAAATTGAATGTAAGCCCCACATATAAATGATTTACTTAAACTTCACATAAACAAAAAATGTTTCTAGTCATATTGCTTACGCAGCTGTTTCTCTGAATCCCCACCCACTGTCAGCTGTTAAATTTGAACTGCAAATGGGCTGGTCTAGTGGCACTGAGGGTTGAAGTGCTTGATGCCACACCTTGTGCCATGCCAGCGATCTGGGTTCGGGAAGGACCTTGGGTCATCAGGGTGCCAGCATGGGGGTGGGGCAGAGCAGTATCGAGTGCCTAATGGCAGCTCTCCTCTCCTGGGGTGGTTGTCCCTCCGCCCGTAGTTACGCTGCCACTAGGTGGAAGTCTGATGGCAGTGTAGGTGGAAGGAGTGGCAAGTTGGGAGGGCATCCGGAATATGTGTGTGTCTGGGACTTGGGCAGGCAAAATATGGGAAAAAATACAAAATACATAATGAAAAAAAAACATGTTAAACTGCAATTGATTTCTTTCATGCTGTGCTGCTTTGCTTTCAGTCTTCAGCTGCTCTGGCTCTCCCACATTAAAAAAACAAAATTCTACATTGTTTTGCCGTGTTCCTGTCTGCACCCACTGTTTGCTGCCAGTCCCACAATGTAAACAAACAGCCATTGCCTCAGTCTTTTTTGCAAATTAGACTTTTCCATTCAGCTGATTCTGATAAGATGTTGGAGGCTGATAAGAAATGCAGAGCATACCTACAATCCCTCGGGGCGGGGGATCTCTCAACATGTCCAAACATGAAAAGACAGAAGTGTAAAACACTTCAGAAGGGAAAAACATAAGTGAAAAAACTGACACAGGGTGAGTCGGGGTTTATTTGAGGTTTCTATATTACCTACAGATCCTAACAAAGGACAACTGTCTTAAACACACACCCCAAGGCAGAAGGACTATTTTATATAAATAATGGGAAATTATTTACCTTTTTGTATATATCTAAAAAAATGTAACTTGTAAAAATTATTTAAAAAAGGAACCCATTTTATAAACACAATAAGGCACTGTGGGTGTGCACTGAACACATATTACTACACTTCCAGGCACTGAAGGCATTCGGCCTGCAGCTTCATCCCTCAGTACACCTATGGGCATGCGGTAATATCTGTCCAATGCACACCCTGTCCTATCTTATTGCTTACTTATAGCTATGACTCCTAAAAATATACTCTGCTGAGCTGGGCCCCCTTGCCATATCAGTCAGATAGTTCAGCCCATTTTTTTCTAGGTCTTTCTACACATTTTTACAAGCCTAAGAACTGGTTCAGATGAGTTTGACTCATGCAGGTGGCCATGTTAATTAGGAACTTGGTTCCTGACAAGTAAACCAATTACATTAATTACCTGCCATTGAAGTACCACATTCAAACCTAGTGGGGTTTCCATTATGAACTGCATGCAGACACCATGGGCCAGATTCACAAAAATCCCTAGAATGCTGTAGGCCCCAGATGTACCGAACATATTTCATTTCATTTTTTTAATTTTTATTAGGGTTATAACCATTGAGTAAAGCTCATTTGAAATGGTGACCCTTTATGCATAACATACAAATAATTATACAAAAAATATTTACAGTTACATAATGAATTCAGTCATAAATAAAGAGGACAACCAAGTAGTCATTTATATGAATAACCTCAGCAGCACTTCTTTGCTAAGTTAAAATACAAAAAACATTATTTTACTACCTTTGTTGAGAGGTTTAGCATCAAGAAATCAAAATTTGTGTGGCAATCGATTCCAATAAAAGGGACCATGTGACTATAAACGTGCATTACCTTTGTGTTCTGGTTGAGGGTACTATTAACTCCCAGAAAATTGAGTTTTTTAAGGATGGATTTATCTTCCTCTTGTGTAGTCCAGGTGCTGTGTGCAATGGGCTACTACCCCTGCCTGTTGACCCTGGTACAGGTTAATGGGCCTGGGTCCTGCTATGGTGACAATTGGGGGTTCTTTCCCAAAGGTATAGAAAAAAGTGTGATGCTTCCACTCGGAGTAAGTTATAAGTAGGTTAGATGACTGGTTTGTAAAACCCCCTGGGATGCTACACCTCCCCACCTCCCCGACCAGCCACTCTGCACACTGAACCCCCAACAACCTCCTCCCACCAAGTAGCATATACTGGCTTAATAGGCAAAATGCAGTGAACCTCTCTGGACACAGCAGTTTCAACAATAAAATGCACAGCTTTATTGGGGGGTAAGGGCTACAACAGGGGTACCTGGAAGAGGAGTAACTGTGGAATAAAAAGAAAAGTTAGTGACAATTTGCAAAGCATTAACCATAAGGTCCCGTAGACCAGTCCAGCCCAGGCTGTGCCCCCCCCCACCACTGGTACCAGTGTTACATGCTGAGGAGTCCCTGGGGTTCCCACCAGTTGCAGGCCTGGACGTTGCCGTGGGTTGGCCAGCTGTTGGGGCCCTGACAGGCTGATAAAATGTTTAGATTTAGAATCACACTCCCCTGTTTCAGGATCCAGGAACCAGGTCCTGGGTGCTAATGGTTTGCAGGTGTCAACTATCCCCTTGACTGAAGATCTGGCCGCTTGTCACCTTCAGATGCTTCTGGCCCATTGTAGAGCTCAGTGGAAGGTCCACACCAGCCCCAAAAGGCCCAGACCTGGGAGTGACTCCAAAGCCTGGCTCCCCGCAAGGGTCATAGGTGCTCTAGCACCCCAGCAAGCACCAGTGACCTCCTGAGACAGTGGATCCCACTTAGAAGGGGTTAGCTAATTCCCTCCCTGGCTATGGGTGAGGACTCCCCAGCAGTAGGAGCCCTCTGTAGTCTCTGCACTGAATCTGTGAGTCACTGGAAGCTAGGAATTCTTCCTACTAAAACCATTGAGTCAGTGTGTCAATGAGTGCTAGCCTTCAGTTTGCCCTCAGATTACAGCAATCAGCTGGAGTTTAGAACTAGGTAAGTCCCTGCTCACTTTCAGTGCTTACAGCTATAACTGTCCATAACAGATTCCTTTCAGCTTCAGCTGGGACACAGCTCTCCGCCACCTTCTTCAGTCCACACAGCAAACTCGCAGAACCTAGCTAGCACCATGTACCTGAGATGCTTTGTATCTTCAAAGTGATTATCAGAGTCACAATTTTTAAAGCAGTTTCCCTGCATAAGCTGTTTAACTTCCCAATAGACAGCACAGTTCAATCAGCTCCGTTCCATGCACAGTGCGGGATCTCTGCAACAGCTATTTTCTACAATTAAGGTAGCACAATTCACAGTACCTGGAGAGTTTCAAAATTCAGTCTAGTCTCTCACTCTCTTTCCTCTTTAAACTCACTTTCCACAGCACAACCCACAGCTGAGACCTGAGCAAGGCCTCTGACAGTCCAATTCCTCCCACACTGAATCAATCTTCCTGACTCGAGATGAGCCCAGGAACAAACTGAAGAGAACCCAGAAAGTCCTTGGGTTTTCACTTGAAAATCCAAACTCCTGATTGGCTGTGAAACCTATTAATCATTGATAACCATAGTACTTTCTGATTGTCTATTGGGGCCTGCTTTAGGTGCCTGAAATAAAAAGACTCCCTCTCCCAGAAGTCCTCTGGCTCAGTTTTCGGCACCTAGAAAGGGAATTGGCTGCTGGATGGGGTTAAAGTGTCACCAATATGCCAGCCCCATCCAGCTCTATGCAGCCTAACACAGTTCCCCAACTTTGAATGTCCAATGCAGCCAGGACATAACCCTTTATTTACAATTTCTCCACTGGTCTGCAGCCCTTTCTGTGCCCTTTCAAATGCCCTCACTCATTTACGGTGATTCCCCCAAGTTTTCCTGTCACTGCCACCACAATGAAATCTTCCTAGGCAGCAGGCAGCACCTTATTAATATTAAAGAGGGCTCATACATATTAATGAGCCCTCGCCTGCAGCCCTGGTATCCAAAATATTTAACCCTGCTCCCCAGTGGCCTTTCTGCTGCACTGATTAGATCTCCAATCACTACTTACCTGGATGGAAGCACTGGAACCCTCACAAGCTTCCAGAAGGACCGCGAAAATGGCCGTCAGAAGATCAAAAGCGCTGACTGTGCATGCGCGATCCCTGCCTGCACTGTGGCACAATCACAACAGCGGGGATCACTACCCATCTCCAGAGCCCAATGGGGCCAAATCTAGGCATAGGATGCAAGGGAAAGAAAAACACAAAAGGAGCAATTAAGGTAAGCTCCATAGGGGGTTACATAAATAATCAGGTACCTTTCCTAAAACACTTTTATATGCTAAAACAAATTTATAGTGGTGTCGTCTGTCTGCAACGGAGATCTGTACTAACCATCTATACATGATACAGTGATGTGTCTCTTTTGGGCATATGGGCTTGTAGCATTCCCTGGCCAGTACTCGGGATTCTCGCTTATGTGCGCTGATTGCCACAGGTTAGACCAGCTTTTTCTGGTCTAGCCTGCAGCAAACTTTGGCATGCATTTTTACAGGGCTTGAGCCAGATTTTTGGTGCTAGCTGCCGTAAATAGGGTGAACTGTCGTAAATTCACCCGAACTTCCTGAATTGGGCTCAGTGTCCATCAAAGGTCGGCACAGCTGTGCCACCCAACAGGTTTGACACAAGCCCTGTGTCGTCCTTTGTGAATCTGGCCCCTAACTCTATGCTATTCAAATTCTAAAAAACCCTTTCTATGCACTTCTGTGAGATTTTCCAGATGCAAATTAAAGAAGGGGTAAATACTTGTCTCGCTCCCTCAGTAAATGCCCATAGCATGATCTTAAGCATGGGGTTTATATACTTGATCAGTCATTAGTGTCAGTGATATAGAGACTATATGTTGCCACACTCCACACTTCTCCACAGACTGATCATAATGGAAGACATAAAATTGGTGCTTAATTAGGCAAAACCTCTTGGGGAGATCTCACTCAGCTGAATAGTCCATGGAGTTCATCAGCCACCACCCTCTCCTCAAAGGAGGACATAGCCACAGTCTTTGTGAACCTGGTTGGGTAGTCCATGACTACCGGTATGTACCACCCCACTTGCCTGTATGACTCAGGGTGCTTAGTGGCCCCACAGCGTCCACAGCTACCCACCAAAGGGTTCACTGATTATAGGTAGCAGAATTCAAGCTGCCTTAGACTTGTCCCTGACTTTCTTCACCATCTGGTACTGCGGACAGTAAAAACTGTTTGTAAGCCATCATTTTGTGCAACTAACTCTCAAGTGTCCTGAGAAAGGGATGCCATGGATTAGGGCCTGAAACTGTGTTCTGTATCCCCAAGGGACTACTGCCTGATGGATCACCCCTGCATCAGGGACTTAAGGTAACATCAGCACCTGCAGTGATCAAGTGACTTTCAGTTTCTGACACAGGCTCCCTATCTACACCCTAAAACTGGGCTTATTCCTTACCAAACCAGATCAAAGGTATGATACAATGCTCCAACAACTGAATGGAGAGGAAAAAGGAAAACAGACAGAGCAAGCTGCAGATGCTGACAGATGGGAGTCAGCAGACTTGGCCAGTGAAGTCACATCTGTTTCCAATCGGGTGACCTCCGGCGCTAATACTAAAGTGGGGATTCCAAAATAGGAAAAGCTGGATCTGATCCTGAGCTGCATGAATTTGAAGGAGAAACAATGAAAGGTTTTGATAAAATTCATCATGAAATAAGAGATCTTCAACACACTGCTAAGGAACCAAGCTGTGATCTCTGAACTGGATGAGCAATCAGACCAAGGAGATAGACATCTTCTGGATGCATACAGGAAAATACAAGCCGTGAACGCTAAGTGTGAGGACTTGGAGGGGAGATCAAAACACAAGAATAAATAGATTTATGGCATTTGGTAAGCAGCGAAAGCTGCCAAGCTTATGTCTTTTTTAGAAACTTTTTTTCTGTCAGAAGCTAGAGCTCCTGCCTGTCCTCCCCTTTCATATCAAGCAGTTCTATAGAGCTCTCATCCCAGTACCAAAACATAACTAGCAGAGTTCACGATCTATTGTACTTCAGTTTCTGTCATTTGCCACCATACAATAAGTCCTGATGGGTCTCTGGCATGAAAAAGAGATCTTTTTTGAGGGGACCCATATTTATGTCAACAGTCATTCCACTGTGGTCATGGAGCAGAGATGCCCCTTGGGCGCCATGGTAGCATTCCTGAAAGAGAAACAGCTCTGATACTGTACAGCCATTCCAGCTAAACTGAGGATATTTTTCTGTAATGGTTCAATTCGATCTGAAAATACTGAAGAAGCCCTAGCTGAACTTAAGAAAAAAGGACTTGCGGCTCCACTGCCACCAAGAAACAGACCCCGAGTTGACCCTTGAAGAGACTTTTCATCTGCCAGCCCTGTAAGACCACAGACAACATTCTGCCACTGCTCTGAAGAACATTCAAGCACTGTTACACTATTTAAAGAAGCCCTGAGTGTTCTACCTGTAAAAGATACCTCTGTTACACCTCAGTTGGATTGGGAAGAATTCTTCAGACTCATCAGGTTTAGCACGGCAGTGACCTCATTGAAATTGGTACTAATGTTTTCACCAGCAGGCTCTGCCATATTAAATCAGCCCCTGCTATTGTTAATGCTTTCTGGTAACTCGCAGTGTATGCATTTGCTATGGGGACAGCTGGCCAGGGCTGTACTCCTGACCTTTGTTATTGACTGTATGGGCCACTGGGGTGGGGAATTCTCTCTTCCCCTGACCTGCCATTAACTTGCTAACAGCAGCAGTTCATCTCTTGTCTCTAGTGGTGTCTGAGGTGCAGCTTGACAAAACCATGGACTTGCACTGTGGGGTTTGCCAGACGTGCCTCCAACTCTCAAAATACAGTCCTGGGTCAGCCAACCCATTCTTAACAGCCAGTCCCATGGATAGTGGAGGTTATAGCACAACTCACAAAGCTGAACTGGCGAATGTGACATATATTACCAAGCAGGTCACTGGGGATACCTTGTCCCAGCCAACCCCTATTACTCTTAATTTTACCATCGTATGTATATAAAAGATTTTAAATCATGGGTGACTGAAACACTGAATACCAACAAGAGGGCACTGTGATGATTTTTTTTTTCTCCTCTGTTTTTCAATTTCAACTCTAACTGTGTTCATTGGCTCCAGTACTTGATTCCGTTGAGGCAGTGAAGATTGATATGTAGTTCTTATCCTTCAATGCCCTGGTTGGCTATAAAAGCCTTCCACCATCTGGAACTTGTGACGTTGAACTAACTGATGGTTTACACTTGGAACAATGCACCTTTTGTCTAGCCCAGTGCACCCTAGGCAACATAATTTTCTTATTTTCCCAAATCCCAGGACAGATGAACACTGCAAAACAAAGACTTTTCCCTTTAAAAAAAGGAAGGAAAGAAAGGGTGAAAAAGAGGAAGTGAAAAGGAAAAGAAGGTATAAAAAGGAAAAAAGGTGTATGTCCTCACCCTCTAAGCTTTATAGTCCAGTGTACCTACTGCATGACTGCTTTGACATTTACTTGCCGCAGCCCTTGGGTCTAGCCTCTGCTGATTATTTTTATTTATTCCTCTCCAGTTTCTATATGACAGTATGGTAGTTCTTATAGTTCTTCTGACAACTCTGCAAGTCCTCATATCACTTGCATTGTTTGATGATTCTTTGTATCCTCGAGTACAATACGGCCCTACCAACTCGGGTGTTTTCTTTTCCAAACCATGGAAACCTGACCCCCTTTCCAGGATCACCTAACCTCCTCATAAAGGATTGCTTTCCTCTTACCATCTTGCTTCCTTCACAACTGAGGCTGCTCTACTCAAAGAACCCCTACATTGGAAGTCCTCCCCTTTCTTCATGAGGGAGGAACAAGTTTCCCAGACCTCCTCCATTCACTCCTACCTCCAGGTTACCTCCCATCAGTGAAACAACTGCTACCTGGTGAGGAGGTTCAGCACTAACCCTTATACCCCAGGCTGTATCATCCCTCCCACTGGTGTAGTGAAACAGACCACCAGTTGTTGATTATATTGCATTTGTTTTGGTTCCGTTGTTTACAATGTTTCTTAATGTTGTGTTATTGCGTATTCATAACTCAAATGGTACTAATATGTTTCAATGGACATGGTATGTTATTTGTGCATCTATTCGACTGCCATGAATGCAGTGGCACTATTTTCTTTCCTGGAATGTACGAACCCCTGGGGCCATATTTGGGCCCCAATGCATCACTAGCAGGAGGAATTGGTACTACTGCCGTTAACTTACCCTATCACCCCTTTCCTTATGACTAATATAATTCCAACCACAATCTATTCTCACAATATAAATGGCCTGAATAATCCCATAAATAGACATAGGGTCTTATTGTCTATAAGAAATCCCACCCCACTCTTATCCTGCGCCAAGGAACTCACCTATCATCTAAGGAACATAAGTTACTAAAATGTGACTATTCTACAGTGGTTTCCTCCAGTTATCTCAATAGCAAAACCAAGGGGACTGCAGTATTAATTCCCCGATCTACCCTGTTCAAGTTCAGATGTTACTCAGATCAGCAGTCAGACATGCAGTGCTTCAGTCACTGTCCAGAGAAACAGCTACAGTACATCTTTTATTTGCTTTACAGAAACTGCTTTTGCACTCTCTAACCACCTCTTTAGCATACTGCACAGTTGCAAGTACATTACAGTGGAACTATTCCCTGGTACTTTCTTAAACCCTATACATTTGATCTGATATGCCCCAGGAATCAATTCAAAACATTTTAACAGGTCATTTTTCACTGTACTGTAGTCCATGAACTCTGCATCATTCATCCTAGTAAAGGCTTCTAATGCCCTGCCTGTTAGTAACATCATAAGGTGCATCACCCAGGAAACTCTGCTCAGTTCAAACTGCAGTGCCCAGACAATCTTTCAACAGATTTTAGAAAAAGATCAAGATTACCACCCCCCATACTGTGAAAACATTTTAGAACTTGTTTTGACTTCTTGGGTGGGACTCCGATGCCAGTACTAAAGTTTTGTGACAGTGCTTTCTGTTGAAGAATCTCCATCTTTCTCTTTCTCTTTCTCTCTCTCTCTCTCTCTCTCTCTCTCTCCCCCCCATCACCCTCACTCGTTTGTGTTCAGGCTCTGTCTCTTTCTCTCTCTCTCTCTCAATTGCTCTTATATTAGGATGCTCTGCTGGCCCTTCACTCTCACTCTTCCTGCCTCTGGATCTCATTCTGGCATGGCCAGTCGCCAGTCTCTGCCTCAAGTCATAGTAAGCCTCTTGTATACTTGAGGCGCTGTGCCTTCTAACTGTACTACACTCACTAAGAAATAAAATGATAATATCTATGTTTAAAATGCCCTCTTTCATATAGTATATCTTGCTTAGTGAGTGGACAGGTAATTTTTATTGATAATCTGTTTCTCTGTGAGCCAGGTACAGTAACTGCTCGCTTTTTCTATGTGCTCACACTACAGTTCCTAATGCCACCCACTTGAGCACCTATTTGGGATGGAGCACACAACCCTATCACTCTGCCACTGTTTGTCTCTCACACACACAACAATCTCCCATGATGCCCTGGGTGGTGTAACAAGGGGACTGTCTCACTCACATTATCATTCTGCTGCCTACCTTGTTACAACCCTCTTGGGGTTCTTACTTTGAAATCACACTACAGGCCCCTGCTCACATAGTACAATGCTTCTGGGACATATCAACCCCACTTAGTCACTCCAGGTTACCTCAACCCCACTCTGTATCAGACACATCTTCTAGATGTCATTTTTTGTGAGGGTTGGTAGTGCTCCTCTCCAGAAGTGGATCAGAGACTTACCCCAAAAACAAATTACCCTTGTGCTTGTTAAAACCCAGTAGTCATATATTTATAATATAAAATATTTAATATTCACAGGAAATTTACAAGATATAGAACAAACTAGAAAAGGCACAATACTAGCAAATCTGACAAACAATTTTAAGCAGAAATAAATTACAAACAGAAAAAACACTAACACTCACGTCTAACTTCTCTATTACCCCCACAGTGACTCTAACACATCACTGTTATATGAAACAGTAGGTATTGGGGTGATGCTGTGTTCTTTGGGATTTAAATGATCATGTGATGCAAGGCTGGCATTAACCTAATATCAGCACTGTCTTGTCAAACAAAGTAAATGACATAGCAGTGCTTGTTTAGATAGTGCTTATACTAGGGTTATGCCAGTCATTCATTATACGATTGTTCAAACCCCGAGGAACCACCACACTACTGGATTTATACTTGAAAAAAGAGACAGCAGGAGAAAATGTTATCTATTTTAAGCTGCACCCCCTTCCCAATGATTCGGTTGTAATATGCCAAAGTTCCAGAGACTTTGAACCCTAATTATTTATTTCCGTACACTGTATTTTCTAACCTTAATAGATGCTTTAACATAGTTATAACACTTAATTTCCTTAACTTTTTAAAAAGATATATATACACTGACACTTAGTTTTTTTTACACCCTATGATGAACACTGTACTCACCGTAAAGTACCTAAATCATCACACACGTTAGTCCGGACCTGCTGCTGCTTCATCACATACTTTGTGTTGTTCCTGAAATGGAGCTCACAAATGGCCCAGAGCAGCTGCATTATTACACCCAATGCACCAAACCTATACCTCAGTTTTGCACAATGGCCTAAACAGCCATCTGGTTTTTTTTTTCTCATTTTGAGACAGTGTCATGAAGGAAGAACTTATTTATGAAAAATGAGTTTGTGACTCTCGAAAATAAAAGTTACTCTTGTAACAAAAAAAACCCACCTTGTGAAACAATTGTGGGAAAATGACAAGTGCATGTGTAAAAGTAGAATTTTATTTCCAAGTTAAAATAGAAATGACAAAGGGGACTGGCAGTTTAGCCTAGCTGTTAGAATAATGAGCTGTGAATGAGCTTGGTACATCCAACAGACCTAGGTTTGATTCCAACATTCTCTGTATGACTAGGCAAGTCATTAAACCACTCCAGTGTTCTTGGGTCACCCCTGTTAATGGGCCTTGTGACCCAATGGCCTTACCCATTTACCAAAAGAATTTAAAAAAAGTGCCATCCCAGTGGCATTGAGGGCTGAGGTGCTGGACGCCTTACCTCAAGCCACGCTGGTGACCCGTGTTCGGGAATGAGCACGGGCTGTTGGGGGTCAGCAGGGAGGAGAGGGACTGAGCATCCACGGGACTGCTCTCCTTCTCCGGGGTGGGGGATCTCAGTTGTTGGTGCTCCACTGGCCCCTAGTGGCTGCTGGGGGCAGCGCGCTGATGCTGCAGCAAAGGGGAGTAGATGGGGCTGACGCTTGGAAAGAGCGCATGCAGAAGCATGCATGCTCTCACCACACACATCATTGCACGTCCCACCCCCACACACAAGGGAATAAAAAGTGGAAAAATAGCCCCAGAAGAATGAAGTTGTCCCCGTAGCGCTGCCCCTGAGAAGGCATCTCCCTGGCATTGATCCATTGGGGTGGGTCAAGTCGCTCCCCACCATCCTACCACGAAGGGTAAATAGTGGGTGCACAAGGGAGGGGGTCTGACCTTCCGGGGTTGGTGCTGGGGTCACAGCTGATGGCAGGCTTGCAGCCAGGAACTCTGGAAGAAATACCATACAAAAAAAAAAAAAGAATAAAAAAAGATTTGCAGTAAAGTCACCTATCTCAGAATCATTCATAAGCTGAACCCTTACTAAAATTAAAATTTCTGGTTTGAAATCACTGTTTTTTCGCACTGTCAGCTAGCAAAAAGTGTAAAAGAAAAATGTTTAAGTAATTTCAACCTTCTAGAACTTTTAAACTGCTGAACTGCCTGCAGCCATATTTCCAGGATATAGTATTCCAGTCACACTTAATTCTAAGTGTCAGTTTTAGTGTGACTGTGGGGTAGGTACTCATTAATTACATGCAACAAGGGTTAGGTTGCATGTAACTGCATTGCAATGGCCATGCGGTTACAGTGTAGTCACACTGTAACTACAGTGTCGGCCTGGTGGCACTGAGGGTTGAATTGCTGGATGCAGTGCCACACCAGGAACCCAGGCTTGGGGATGAACTCCGGCTGCCGGGGGTCAGCTGGGGAGGGGGAAGATTGAGCATCCGGAGAATGGCTTTCCTCTCCAGGGATGGGTACCAGAGTTTCAATCTGTACTTGAGCGACCCCCAATGGAGATCGGGGGTCTTGCATGGGCTGGCGCAGTACAGGGTGGAGCCCAGTAGATGCCAGCAGCATGCCTGTGCAGGCATCATTGCACGATGTGCTCCAGGGGAAAACATGTTTAAAATATGATAAAATGTTTTAGTAGGTGAAATAGTGAAAAATAGTCTCCTTTCATAAGAGTTATGTCCCCACCCCACCAGCACCACCACCAACGGCAGAAATGGGCTGTTTTATTTATTATTAGTTTCTTTTTTTATTGAGATTATATTAAATGGTTTTAGAAAGCATGATAGCATCCTTTGTGTTGTGTGCATGCCGCTGCCATTTTAGAGAGCGAGTGTGTCCCTGGCGGAGCCACCGTATTGAGCGGCTGCCATCTTCCTGTATTGTGTGAAACCTTGTTTCATTTTTATCAGTCAGTGGTTTGAAGTTAGTTTTTGACAAAGGACAGTATTGGGCTCTCCTTTTATTGATCATGTTGCCTGGAATTTTTAGACCACGGTCCCCTTGTCTTGTGTGGAGTGCATGGTTTTTGTTTTATTGCGGTTTCACCAGCAAGACTATGGGGGAGGAGATAGACTCTCTCCTTATAAATTGAACACTGTGTATGGTTCTGAGCGAAAATTGTATTTGGGAGTAAATCATAAGATGTTTTAGTCTTTATAGTAATGTTGTAAGTTATCTGAGGTATAGATAAAAGATTTAAAGTTTTATACAGAAGTATAATTTTATTTTAGTAATAAAAGAGTTGAATGCATTTATCCCCTCGCACTTACCTTATAATGGGAAAAAAACATTTTAAAGGTAATTAGGGCCCAAGTGGGCATAACTATCTTGATTTCTATATGTGCCCCAACCAAGAGAGAAAAATCTACCAGGAGAGGAGTTTTTGGGGCTGCATGAGGCCGGCGGGCCTACCACCAACTGATGAACAATCATCCTTAAAGCGGAGAAGTTCCTTCTGCTTAGTAAGAACTGATCTACAGAAGACATCTCCACTATGCAATCTAAAGTGAAATGTGTCTCCTCAGCATGCACTTTGGCTATCTTTAATTCTTTGTGGGGATGTGGTGCTGAATCCAGGATCTGGGGATGATTTCATCAAAGCAATGCATGATAATGCTAGAAGCCTGATAACATAGAAACATAGACTTTGACGGCAGATAAGGACCGCTTGGCCCACCTAGTCTGCCCATTTCTTTAACTACAGGATAAGCCTCAGATCCTAGTTAACCAACAGCCTATTTCTTCCTACCTCCCACAAGAATTGCCTTATGTCTGTCCCACGCATTCTTGAGTTCTCCCACAGTTTTAGACCCCACAACCTCCTCAAAAAGGCTGTTCCATGCATCCACTATCCTCTGTGAAAAAATACTTCCTCACATTGCCTCTGAACCACCCCCCATCTTTAAATTGTGTCCCCTTGTTCTTGCATGTCTCTTTTTCTGAAAGATGCTACCCTCTTGGACTTTGTTGATTCCACTGAGGTACTTAAAAGTTTCTATCATGTCCCCCCCCTTTCCTCAAGGTATACATATTAAGCTCCTTTAGTCTCTCCTCGTATGGCTTCTCTTGCAGGCCCTGCACCATTTTCGTTGCCCTCCTCTGGACTGCCTCTATCCTGGCTATGTCCTTGTGGAGATGGGGTCTCCAGAATTGGAAGCAGTACTCCAGATGGGGTCTCACCAACTGTCTGTATAAAGGGATAACAACTTCCTGTTTTCTGCTGGTGATGCCTCTCCCTATGCATCCCAGTATACCCCCAGCCCACCCTACTGCCTTCTCACATTGCTTGCTAACCTTAAGGTCATCTGATATGATTACCCCCAGGTTCCTTTACTTTTTTGCTGTTGTTACTACCCCCCCCATTGTGTAATCTTCCCCTGGGTTTTTGTTTCCCAGGTGGATTATTGTGCACTTCCTTGCATTGAATCCTAGCTGCCATACTTCCGACCATTACTCCAACCTTGCCAAGTCCCTTCTCATCCTTTCCACGCCTCCTTGTGTATCAACCCTGTTGCAGATCGTTGTGTCATCTGCAAAGAGGCATACTTTTCCTTTCAGTCCCTCTGCAATGTCACTTATAAAGACTTTAGAAAGGACTGGACCCAGTACTGAACCCTGCAGTACCCCACTAGTAACCCCTCTTTCTTCAGAGTGGACTCCATTCATAATTACCTTCTGTGTCATGTTGTCCAGCCAATGTTTTACCCAGGCTACCACCCTGGGACCCACTCCCAGGCTGGTTAATTTGACTATTAATCTTTTGTGTGGGATTGGTCAAATAATGATAAATAATAAAAAAAATGGACATCTATGGGGCCTGGATCAGCACAGAGTCTCCTGATCTTATCATATTAACTGAAACATGGCTCCATAAGGGAATTGGGCAAGACAAAATCTAATTGCAAGATTATTACTATCGCAGACAGGATAGGGCGTCACGAGGGGGCAGCATTTTAAAGTATATCAAGAACTCACTGGGACATTGAGGCATAATATACTCTGACAAGGTAGAGGGTATGGGATATTTATTCATGCGTTTAAAAACCCTAGACCTGACAGTAGGAGCAGTTTATTCACCACCAAAGCTGAATCCAAAGTGTTTTGAAAACTTTTGTCATACATTGACTAAACACATTGGATAAAAAAAAATGTTCTTCTGTGTGATTTTAACACCAACAGGGGGTGTCCACGTGGACAGAAGCTGGAAAGTGCAATGCAATCCTTACAGCTTGTCCAGATAATAAACTTCCCCACCAGAAAGGATAACCTAACAAGTCCGGGTAGCATACTAGATTTAATTTTCATCTCCCCAGACCTAGAAGTAATAGGATCTAGCATAAATAGCCCTAACCTAGGAGACCATAGTGTGATCCAGTGTGCTATAAAGACTGGTGAAACTACTAACAAACCCAAATTTAAGCAGACTACTTTTAGGAGATGTTACACTAGGTTCAGTAAGTTATTATTTTGTAAGTACTTATCAAAAATGCCTTGGTATCAGGTCTTTCTTATGCCCGATTTAAACATGGCAGTGAACGAGTTCACTGCGATGTTTTTAGAGGCATGTGACAAGTTTGCACCACAGAAAATTACAAAAATGAAATCTATTTGACCAGTTTGGATGGGACCCAAAATAACCAAATTAATTAGATTAAAAAATCAACTGTGGAAGAAGGCAAACAAATCTCTGTTCCCTGATTCATGGGCTAAATTTAAAATTGTTAGAAATAGTCAACACTGTCATAAGAAACATTAAAGCATAGTATTACAAACAAATAAAACAAGCCACTACAGATCCCAAGAATTACTGGACTTTGATAAAAAAACTAAAAAAAAAAAGTTAGAAATAACCCAGAGGTGCAAATTTTTAAAAAAATGAGGTATTGCAACAAACAGATGCTACAGCAGATCTGTTAAATCATTCATAGATCTCCCTCATGTGGAAACTTCAGGGGTAAATCAAGAAAGAAAAGTAATTCTAGAAGAAAAAACTGGAAATAATACCCCCACATTTAGATTCCGAAGGACCACTGTAAAGGAAGTTGCAAAAATAATAGACAAATTACAAACCAATAAAGCTAGTGGTACTGATGAAATAGAAACTTGACTACTAAAAGAATCAGTGTTTGAAATATTGTCTATACTTACAGATTTGTTCAACTGGAGTCTGAGTGAGGGGATTCCCCAGAGCTGGAAATCAGCAAAAATTGTTCCCCTTGCAAAAGGAGGAGATCCTACCAACCCTTCAAATTATCATCCCATTGCTTTACTGTCCACTGTCTCTAAGATGTTGGAAAGAATTGTTCATAGACAGTTAATGGACTATTTTGAAAAGCATGGGAAGTTGCCCCTATTCCAGTCTGGCTTTAGAGGAGGCAGGTCCACAGCCACCGCACTCACAGACCTATTAAATCTGGTTGCCACCCCTCTTGGGGATGCAAGGTCTGTGGGTGCAGTGCACATGGACCTGTCAAAAGCTTTTAATCTTGTAAATCATAAAACATTGTTGTACATACTAAGAAATATGAGGGTGGCAAATGAACCATGTCAGTGGTTCCACTTGAATTTGGCAAACAGATCCCAGGTAGTCAGTATAAATGGAGTTAGTTCAAAACCATTGTACATTACTCGAGGGGTATCTTAAGGATCAATATTAGGTCCCCTATTATTTATCTCTTATATAAACAACTTGCCCACTTGTATAAAAAAACTTCTCCATCCATTTATATGTGGATGGCATGGTTTTAATTGCTGAAGGAGACCACCCCAAGGAAGTGGGGGATAGACTAGAAAAGGATTTTACAGCTATGCAGGAATTTTTTTCTGCACTAGATTTGGTCATAAATAATAAAAAAAAAATTAAAAAACATTTTTTTTTCTACTAAGCAAAAAAAAAATGACAAATTGAATCCTAAACTTGAAGTTAAAACTAAGGGAGGAAAAATCTTAAAGCAAACTGAGGGCTATAAATACTTGGGAGTTCATATTGACCAACATAAAAAGAGTAAAAAAAAAGTTAACACTGCTGGATCTGATTTTAAACCCACAGCTCACACTTTGTTACCTTCATTGCCGTTCAGCAGAGGTTAGATTTTATTTTAAAGGAATAAAGTATCTGTGTAATTGTCTACATATATCTGATAGTGTGAGTGGGTGTGTGTCTCTGTGGGTTGGGGGTATTACAGGCCATCTAGGCTGCTTACTCTGCCACCACTTTTCTGGTTCCTTCTGATGTTGGCTGAGGAGCTGTAGTGGGAGAACAGTGGCATGGATTGATTTCTCCCTGTGCTTGGTCCAGGATGCCACAAGCAGTGAGTGCTGAAACATTATCTGCTGATAAGGACACGGCTAGAAAGGACATCCAGCCAGTCAGCATTGTAGATTTGTTTTGCCCATTTTATAAGGAAACAAAGAGTTACCAGAATTCCTGGCAACACGTATGTGCAGGGATAGCCACATTGATAAGGTGCAAAAATATAGGTTTAACATAGAACAACTGATGATATGAGATGGCTGCTGCTGCTGTCTCTGTTTGGAGGATTGAACTGACTGACAAGCTCTTCCCCACTCTCCTTTATCTCTGCTTCTGTGTTCCACTATAGTGATTTGCACCAAGACTCCAGGCATGACTCATGTACAGCAGCCCATCTGACTCCTCTTCACAGTGCCACAGTCAGCTGAAGGGAAGTGACCGACAGTGATTTGAGCCAGCCCTGAGCTCAGACATCAAACTGGCAGCCAATTCTGATCCTGACCAAGACAACAGCCCAGCACAGTCACCATGGCAAAGGAATCAGTAACAATAAAAAGAGACCATGAGGCAGTGGGCAGCACAAGCTGCATTAGTGATGCCTGAGAAACTGGTGGGGGTGAATCACGGGTGACAGTCATGGTTAATGCACCAGACCACATCTGAAAAGTAATAGGAACTAAGCAAGTTACAGTAACCATTACTTATAAGAAAAAAATTAATCAGTATTATATTTTCTTATACGTAATCAGTAATTACAGCACGTTACATGAGAATGTAATTAGATTAATGTAATGCATTTATCTTTTTTTACTTTATTTGAAATCTAGGAAGTACACATTTGAGCATGAGTGCTCATTTGCGAAGGTTCCATGTCAAAATGGGACAACAGACATTAAGCAGCTCAGCAGGAGCATAGTAATGCAAAATCTCATAGCAGTAATTTACCAAAGAATGTAACATTAGCACTATATACATGAAGAATTATAAACAAGGCATGTCATCAAACAGGGCTCTCACAGTATATGTAAATGATATACATAAAACAGTAAATATAAATGGTATACATATATAAAAAATACCTAAGAGAAAAAAGGTGACACAGGTGTTAGTCAGTGGAAACAACATCAGACAGAAGTGAGTGAGAGCTCTTTTTTTAGGTTTTTCTTAGAGGGAGAAATTTGGGTGAGCCCCGTAATAGACTCAGGGAGTTTGCTTAGCCATTGGATAGCACGGATGGCAAATGAGTGCCTTCACAGTCTGGTTTTATGGAAGGGGACTGAAAGAGCCTGCCTAGCCATGCTCCTTGTGGAGAAGTTGTTGTAGCTCAGACAAAAGTGGGCTCCAACTGCAGGTGGGGTGAGGCCTAGCAGAGTGTTCTTGGTCAGTAGACAGGCCTGGTATTTCAGTCTGGCCTGTAGGGGTAGCCAGTTGGTAAGCTCATAGAGAGAGCAGCTGTGAGACAGTCTATTAGCCCCAATTACAAATTAACAGGCTTTGTTGAGAACCACCCTTACCCTATCAAGAACTGCATCATTGGCTGCCCCATATACAGAGAGACCATACTCAAGGAGCAGGAGTATCATGCTGGAGACAGCCAGGCATCTTGCCTCTGGGATAAGGTTCTGGCATTGCCAGAAGAGTGATCCTAACTTTCTATTGGCAAGGTTTGTGATAATGTCAACATGCCCAGCAAATGAGAGGGTATTATCCAGGGTAACACCCAAGTACTTGAAGGAAACAACCTGTTCCAGAGCAGTTCATAGTGCATTTCAAATAACCAGGAGAGGAACCTTTCTTTTAAGGTGTGCACCAGCAAACAACATGGTCTTCATATTTTTGTAGTTTAGGACAAGCTTATTTTGCTTAAAGCAACCCTCATGGGACACAAAGCTGCTTTATAAATCATTAGTGATTACCCCGTGCAGAGGACTGCTGTTAAAGATCACAGCATCATCAGCATAGAGTAGCATCCTTGAGTGAGGGCAGGCTTCAGGGAGTCTATTAATGAATAGGCTAAAAAGGAGGGAGCCAAATATTGACCCTTGTGGGACCCCAGCTGTGATGCTTTTAGCTTTTAACGGCGAAACCACACCATTGCTACAGAGGAGAGGCCTAGGGAGGAGAGCTTGTTGAGCAGTAGTGGGTAATTCATGAGGTTGAATGCTTTGGTGAGATCTATGTAGGTAGCTCCAACCAGATGATCATTATCCAGGGCCTTGTGCAGGTAGTTAGTGTATTCAATGAGGTCTGTTCCAGTGCTGTGAAGCTTCCTAAAGTCATGCTGCTGGTTACACTTCAGGTTGTACTTACCTAGGTAGTAGACAAGCCGGTCTGAGACTATTCTTTCCAACACCTTGGATAAGGGAGAGAGAATCGAGATGAGCCTGTAGTTGGAGATGTTGTTATGAGCACCACAGTTATGGACTGGTGTCACTATTGCAGCTTTCCAGATTTGTAGGAACTGGGAACATTTCAGAGAAAAGTTGAAAATCTTGTTAAGGGAAGTTTCCAATTCATTAAGAGCTAGGGCCAATAGTTTCATGTCTATTGTGTCACTCCCTACTCTCGTTTTGCCTAATACTCTTTTTACATATTTGAGAGTTTCTTGGGAGTAACATATTTAAAGTAATCTATTCTACCTCCCCCCTCTGCAATGACATAGCCTTTGCCTGGCTGCATTTTAATTCTGTTTTCTCCTTAAGTTTGCACTTTATTTTTGTCTGTCATGCACTGTTCACTTGACCTGTTTTTTGTAACTTACTATGTAACTGTGTATGCCTTTGACTTGACATAGAAGCTTTGTAAAAGAACCTCTGGCTCAAAGGTATTGTAATCTGAGAAATAAATAAATGAATAAATAAATAAAAATTTGGGGAGATCCTGGTAACATTGCCCTGTGCCTTCAGCATCTCTGTCTACATACCTCGTGTCATGAGGGAGAACTGAGCTCAAGTCAGAGAAGGCTGCATAGAAGGTATCTACAATTTCATATGGGGTGGTTGAGACTTTCCCTTTGGTGAAGAGCATTGTCAGGGGAGATTTGTCATTGCTACTGAGGAAGACCTTTAAATTGTCCCAGAATTTATTCCCATTGTTCTTGTTCTTTTTCTGCTAGTCCATGCAGAATGCCACTTTGGCCTGTTTTACCTCCCTGGTACATTTATTGTGGATCTTGTTTGCAGGTCAACTGGAAAGCCAGTGGCCTTGGCTCAAGACCAGAGATCATCCCTGACATGCATCTGAGTGAGCAGAAATGGGGTGACCCAACCGGCTGAAGTACCTTTGATCTTGTACTTTCTTAGTGGGGCAAATTTATTGCAGACATCCATGAATTGGGATATGAAGTAGTCAAGTGCTAGAGTTATGTCTGGGATGGCGTCCGGGCAACTCCAGTCAATCAGAGCCAGTTATGCCTTAAAGGCCTTGAGTAAGCCCTTTTGATGTACCCTCCTAGATACAGTTTTTGGAGGGGATTTTTGGTGCTGGGATGACCATTTGCAGAAGACAGGTGAATGGTCACTTATGGTATCAAGCAGAACCAGGACCGTAATTAGTCTTTCCGGGTGGGTGGTCAGGATCCAGTCAATTAGGGTTTTAGACCCAGTTTTGTAGTTGACACAAGTGTGCCCTTTCACCACTTGAGTTAGGAAAAGGCTAGATACCAGGTCCTTGTGAGCGATGTTAGATCTAACTGCCCAATTGATATTGAAGTCACCGGTGACAATGGTTTCACTAGAGATGCAAGCTTAATTGTAATATCTGGCAAAGGATTCGATGCCTGATTGTTGAACATCCAGAAGAATATAGACTGACATTACCTTTAGGAATTTTGGACCACATCCCAGATGTATTTGAACAGCCAGGCATTCGCAGTTATTTGAGGGGTTGTCAGCAGACAATTTTTGGGCATGCAGTTTAGCCCATACCATAGGTAGATTAGGCAACCACTGCCTCTCTTGCCTTGGAGATCCTCCCTAAAAGTATTATAGCTCTGTAGGACAATTGTAGGATCAGGTATTTTGGGGGGTTAGCCATGTTTCAGTCAGGGCAATTATGTCAAGTTGGACGAGAGCAATCCATGCTTGAAGCTGGAAAAATTTAGGAAGCAGGCTACCGATATTGAGTGAGACATTCATCATCATCATCATCATCATCATCATCATCAATTGTCCATAATATTTAAGAAAAACATTTGGACATTACAACAGTATCAAAAGAAGAAAATAAGTAACATACATACAGTTAAAAAACACATAGTGCAATCCTATAATTTTACTTGCATTAAATACAATAATACTTTGCTACAGTGTTATCTCTCAAGCACTGAAAAGAAAAAATTATGTGTAAGAAGTTACATATGCAAAACAGTAGGAGAATGCTTCCTTTTGGATTTTATCACTAGAGCCAAACATTTAGAGATTGGTTTATCATCAGCTTTTGTCATAGGATGAAGTAGGATAAATAAGGGGTCATAATCCAGACTCGCATACCTTATTAGGAATGTTTTGGTTGTTTGATCATGAGCGAGATTATATAAAGGACATTTAATTATAATATGGTAGAGGGTTTCCTGAAAGACCCTATTGCATCTACATAAACTATGTGTTGATCTGTCAGCGAACTATTAAAGTATGTATATTTAGAGGTGAGACTACCTACTCTAGCCCATGTGATTAACTTCCTAGTGCTAGGGGCCAGTGGTAAGGACAAGTAGTCTTCCAGAGTAGAGTCCATTTTGTTCAGACTGTACCATGGCACTTGTTTCCGGACTCTTACTTGCTCCATCTGTTTAATCTGGGCCTCAGCGAAAAGTTTTCATTTAAGTACATCTTTGAAAAGAGGTGGAATAGAACCTCCCCTTGAGGCATCTTGCCAAAAATGAGTTAAAGAAACTCCTAGAAATATATTATTTAGGCATTTTAACCAAGGGGAGTGGAAACTCAATCCTGACCAGGATATTTTTTCTTCAAGATACAACTTTGGGATTAGATTATGCTTATTATTAATGATTTTGAGCCAGTAAGAAACTAGTCGTAAATTTATAACAGTGGCAAGGGGGAGTCTACCCTGCTCAGCCCTTGCCAACATATTAGCTGTAGACAGAGGGACCTCTAACAGGGATTTACAAAAAAAAGATAAGGGGAGTTCTAAAGGAGTGTATATAGTGGTTTCACATACTTCATCCCCATAAGGTAGAATAGGGTTTATCTTGGCTTCTGCAGCTATTAATGCTGGTGAAACTGTATGTCCCCCGTATCTATAATTAAAGTGTAACAGGGCTTTAGCTGCCAGGCTAGCCTGAGATATCTGTTCTTTCCAGTGAGCAACCAATAAGCCATTAGGCCAAAGAATTCAAGAGCTTGACCCTAAAGATCGAACTTTCTCCTTCCAGTGCACTCTGCGTAATAGGCTGCTACAGGTCCCCTTCTGCCGGGCCGCATCTCCTGTCTCACCTCAGTTCCGTACTGGAGCTCAGTTCCTTGGAAATCATTATTCTTGGTGACCTGAACTATGATTGGATATCAAGTGCATCAGCTCCCTTGAAATCCTTTTGTGACATTCTAGGGCTGGTGCAACTCATTGTCGAGCCTACTCACCCAAATAAAAAGAACCTTAACAACAGCTCCCTTTTAGATGTAATTTTGGTTAGCATGCCACACCTGTTCTGTCATGTCAGAACATTTTTCTCAGACATTAGCAATCATTCTATAATCACCACCATTAGATCTGTGCACAACCCACAGTTTGTGGCAAAGTTCTCTATCAAGAGGTGCAAACACAACTTTGATTTGTTTGCTTATGTCTGTGACTTGAAACATTCACCGCAGTGGCAGGAATTCTTTCTAGCCAAAACAGTTAACAGGCATATACTATTTTTTACGATATTTTAAGTGAGGCTTTAAATAAGCATGCACCCTTGGTTAAGGTGCGGGTCAGGAGCAGCACCTGCCGTTGGTTCTCACCTGAGTGCAAAGCTTCTCTTTTAGAAAGGGATACTTTATGAAAAAAAGCCAGAAGAAGCAAGAACAATACTCAGATTGGTGTCTTTTTAAGAGAGCACGTAACAAGTGCACCAAGTTGGTCAGAGCAGCCAAGGCCGCCTGCTATCGTTCGGAGCTAGCCTCTGCCTCAAGAAATCCTTCAAAGCTCTGGAAAACATTAAGACATGTCTGGACATGCACCTGGTAATTCCATTCCAGCAAAAATTAAGTCCGGTGGCAGCGTTATCTCTAACCGATCGGAGATATTGGAAGCCTTCAATAACCATTTTGCAATGGCAGGGCTAGCATTTGATACTTCTCCTGCCAATGACCTCTGCACAGCTCAGGACCCACCAACCCACGAGTCTCCCTCTACCAAGGAGGCCTTCTCCCTCCTGCCTGTCTCTCTAAAAGAGGTGGAAGACCTAGTGCTGCAACTGGACACCAGGAAGGGAGCAGGCTCTGACTTCATAGAGCCATACTATCTGAAATGTGCCTACCATGTGCTTGCAGTGCCAATCTCCCACCTATTCAACATGTCACTCTCCCAAGGTAGCCTCCCCCCAATGGAAAATAGCCCATGTCATCCCTCTATTAAAAACAGGTGACCCCTGCGATCTAAATAATTACAGACCAAGCTCCCTCCTCCCTATCCTGTCTAAAGTGCTAGAAAAAATAGTGTGTGGCCAGCTAGGGCTATACTTAGAATCCAGAAGCCTATTAAACCCAGTTCAGTCTGGATTCAGAGCAAAGCACAACACCATAACAGCCCTAGCTAAGGTGACCAATGATTGGCTCCTAGACCTTGACAACAAGAAGCATGTCTGTGCCATTTTCTTAGACCTTAGTAAGGCATTCAACACAGTCAATCACAGCCTGCTTCTTTCCTCCCTAAGCACCTTAGGCCTGGACCATAAATCTATGTGCTGGTTTGAAGACTACCTCGGAGAACGGAAACAGCAGGTTAAAGCTGAAGGTGATCTTTCTCCATTAAAACCTATGCTGAGGGGCGTGCCCCAGGGCTCTATCATTGGTCCTCTCCTCTTTGCAGTCTACATTAACAACATCAATGACCCCATCAAAAAAGCCAACATCCACTTATTCACAGATGACACTGTACTGTACTTGAGTCGTCCCATGCCGGAAGCAGCCTGTGAAGACCTCCGAGCTGAATTTAACCTTCTACAATACCAGCTCATAAACAAAAAGCTTTTGCTCAATGTGAAAAAGACAAAAGCCATGCTCTTCTCCCCCTCCTTGTATGCGGCAATTCCTGCTGGGGGTGAAGCTATCCCACAAATTACCACTGTTCTTGGAGAAACACTAGAGTATGTAGCTAAATTCAAATATCTAGGAGTTTGGCTCGATCATAAACTTTCCTTCGCCGACCATCTCGAAGAACTAAAAAAGAAACTAAGGCAAAGATTAGGACTATTCTGCAGAATTAACCACCTGCTCACAAAGGAGGCCAAGATTCAACGGGTTCAAGCTACCTTCCTATCTTTAATAGATTACGCGGCCCTGCTCTACAGCCACTGCACTGCCTCTGCACTGGCTAAGTTGGACACCCTCTACCACAGAGCTATCAGGTTCATTACTGGCCTTCCACTTTCCACACACCACTGCTCCCTGTACTCATTGTTAGGCTGGACTTCCCTTCACTATAGAAAGAATAGAAATGCCGCCCTATGGGCCTTCAGAGCGGTGACCAACAAGCTCCCCTCATATGTCTCAGATTGTATTCCCCGGAGTGTGTTAGGCACCTACGCTCTAAGAAGCTATTCCCTAATTGCCCTCCAAGGGTCAAAACTCGTTTTGGCAATGCTGCTCCAAGCTTCTCTTTACCTACATTGTGGAACAGTTTACAAAGGAACTTGAAGCTGAGCTGCCCTGTTAGCCTGAATATCTTCAAGGTGTTCTACAATCGCTACATAAAAGCACCTTGCAAATGTTTTCCTCACCACTAGCTCACTAATTCTGCAACTCCCCCTTTCCATCCTGATGCTCGCCATGTTTCTACCCCTGGCTCTCACTCTTTCCCTATTAACTCTTCCTGCTGCACCCACCCTTTCCTGTCCACTCCAGCCTGGCTAAAGTCCCACCCCATCCATAGTAGTGTCCCAATTATCTACCCCTCCTCCATCATTATCATAATAAATAAGTACACAACAGCCATTGTCACTTTCTGTAGTTTTAGCTCAATTTTTCCCCCAGTCGTCGGTAATAAATCCCTCCTCTTCTTTACCTCTCTAACCTGCCACCCCATACACGGCCTCTTTCCCCTATATGTGTAGTTCCTGGCTGCCTCACTCAAAAGATCTCTGCTTATAACCCTTGTATGCCTATGGTTGATTGTACATCTGCTGACTTCTTCAATTGTAAAAAAATTCTTTTCTTTATTTCAACCTTGTACTGTACTGTATACACTGAATATACTTTTCCTTCCTTGTATATTATTGCTTTTTGTATACCTGCTTCTGTACTGTACTTTGATGTATTCATGACCAGGTCCACCTTGCAAATGAGCCTTGCTCAATGGTGGCCGTCTGGATAAATAAAGATTTTGATTGATTGATTAGATGTGAATTTAACTTGTAGGTAAGTGTAGGAAGAAACTACCTTTATGAGCTCATTATCTAAATACATTTTAGGGGAAGGAAAAGCAACATTTGGTGATCCAAAAACTACAGTTTTGTTCTTTAAGTTAATTTTTAGCATTAATTGATCACACTTAATTTTCAGTATATTTAGTTTTCACTAAAGACCGGCAATGGACAGTGAAAGGAGAAGCAAGTCACTGTGTAAGCTAAAATATGTATGTTATTATGCATAATCTTAGTGGAATCTAAAGTGGAAGATGTATCAAAATTAAGGAGCGAGTCAATATACTGTAAATACTAAATAACAATGGGGCCAAAAGACAGCTCTGTTTCACTCCTTGGGAGGTGTTAAACTATTTTGATAAATTTCCCTTATTGTCATACCTTACTGCTGTAATAGTATTTGTGTGTAGCAGGTATATCGGAGTTAGTAAATCTAAGGGGAGACCTCTTTCCAACAGAGTATCTCACAATGTTTTCCCAATAACAGAGTCGAAAGCTGCAGAAAAATCTATAAAAAGAGCATATAATTTCATGTTCCTATAAAGTTTATATTTTTCAAGAAGGTGCGCCAAATTATATATATATCAGTGGTCAAAAATCCTTGATGAAAACCTGCCTGAAAAATTGACAGTGGGGACTTTAACTCTAACCAGGCTTGAAGTTTACTTAATAAAATTCTAGTGAATATCTTACCACTAATATCTAATAAACTAATGGGTCTATAATTAACTGGGGATTGAAAAGAACCCTTCTTATGTATGAGAATAATTAAATGTTTTAGCCAAGAAGGCGGTATTAAAGATTCTTTGAGACAGGTATTAAAAAAGTAAGGAAAGGAACACAGTAGTTGAGATGAGTTTTGTAAATTTCACTGGGAATAGTATCTGGGCCAGGGGCCTTATTATTTGTAAGATGCAATATGGCTCTTTCAACCTCATCTAAAGTAAAACTCAGTGGTTGGGAACTTACAGAAGAGGACCAGGAAGGGGGCATGTTATTTACTAGATCAACAGAATCATTGTCAAAAAAAGATTTGTAATATGTAACCCATATATCTTACAGAATATAAGACGGTAAAGAGGGTGTGTATAAAGCTGACCCCTTTGCTACTAACCTCCAAAATGTCATGATGTCCTTGATGGTAATAGCTTGATACATGTACTTCCATCATTTCAAAGAAAAATCAGATTTTTTTGAGCTAAAAACTTTTTATAGTTTTTTTCGAGCTTTATTTAGTTTAGCAAAATTATTTTTAAAAGGATGGTTTCTGGCAAATCTTACAAGTTTCCCCAGCTTATGTTTCTCTCTCTCTCTCTCTTACAATGCAAATCAAAACAGGAGCTGGCAAGCATCTGATTATTGTCCATAATGCAAATTTTTTGGCTGATTTGTTAGTAGCAAATCTCTAATTGTTCGATCATAAAGGGAGCATTAACGTTATCTTGAACAAATGAATAAAGTGATGAAAAAAAGGGAGAATAAATTAAGCCAGAGACACTATCCCAGGTTTTGATATTAAGCATTAATTTAGTCTTGCCAGTTAAAGCTAACGGAACAGAAGTTTGTATTAGGTTAACTGGGTGAAAAAGTCTAGCTGTTGCTTCGACAGAGAACAATTGGGCAGCATGATCGCTTTCAAGTCTCATAACTATGGTAAAGTCCTTCAGTTGATCATAACAATGTGAGGCACACAGAACAAAATCGATCACACTTTGTCCTTGAGAGGAGAAGAAAGTGCAAGCACCACTAGGGTCATCTGCCCCTCTACCATTTAGAATACGCAAATTATTACTAGTGATAAAATCCTGGAAACGCTTTCCTGAGTCATTTGATGTTTTATCAGAAGAAGCTCTAAGAACTATATTTCACACATAAAACAAGTCTTGTAGAAGAGGTAAACTATCAAATTGTGCAATTCTTGAATTAAAGTCCCCAACTAAAATAATCCTATCCAGTTGGAACCTTAAGTACATGGAATCAATTTCATTTGTCAATTTTGCCCAGAAATCATAATTTGAGTTAAGATGGAAATTAGGGGAGGATATAAACATTCACCATTAATACTAGTAATGAGTCCTAATTAATGACTGTAAAAAGAAACTCCTGTGTGGGAGTCAGATTTTCTATTACTTTCAGTCCCTCCCTAATTTTAACAAGAGTCAACAGACCCCCCTTTAGGTCTACCATAATTTCTTACCTTAATGGCTGGTGAATAGTAGAACTCATAGCCATTAATGTAAGATTAGGAAAAGGTCCATGTCTCCTGAAAGGCCAGTACCTCATGTTTCATAACAAAATCAATCCATTGGGGATCCACCAACCTAGTTTCCAAACCTGCAGTGTTCCAACTAAGTACGTTAGGAGAACTGCCTTGTAAAAAATTAAACAGAGGAGTTAAGACTATCAACTGTGCTAAAATCATTAGTTAGTCATGTAACATTTATTTGCTTCTTTACTGGGGTTAGGGCCTTAGGAGGCAGTATAGCGCAGTGGTCTAAGGCTCTGAGCTGCAAATCTGGTGACATCCAGCAGACCAGACCTGGGTTTGAATCCCACAGCTTCCACTTGCATACTGTGTGACCCTAAGCAAGTCACTTAACTTCCTTGTGCTCCCAGGTCGCACCAAACAAGCTCCGGCATAGTGTGCCTTTCCTGGTTAAACAATTTCCTCCTTCCCTTCCCCTTCCATCCCAGTCTAAAGATGAGATCAAGTGAATATCAACCCCATCAAATTTGTCACTATGTTTAAGCAGGGAGGAAGACAAATCCTTTGAATATATATGGCAATCTATCTGGGAGCTATGAGGATGGACCCTTTCAACCCTACCTACAGTAGATCAGAGGATGAAATTTCTTTTTTGATAATGGAAGCCAAAGTTACTGTAACATATGATGATAAATTTGTCTTGTTTTCTCCCTCAAACAGGTCGATCCCAAATATAGATACCATATTAAAATTATTTGTAGGTTCAAAGTTCCAATTAAGAGATACTAGAGTGGAGACAAAACTTTCAAACGAGGGGTATGTGTGATGTTGTATGTCTTTGAAACTTGGCTTCCTGTCCAATGCCCTTTTGGGGGTAACCCTTGCCTCAGTGCTTGTGCACCAAGGTTCTTGTCTTTTAGCTTGTTTTTTGTTGTTTTTATTGGGCTAACCACAACCCAACCAAAATAGAGCAACTTAGGGTAGCTGGTTCATTCCACTGGGGTGTCATACAGACGAGGCACACTGATGAGTCCTGGTAGGACAAAACAAATGTCTGTGTCTTCTGTTGGCACCCTTTGCAGACTGTGTGAGAGGCCTTTCGGCACCGTACATTTCTGCTTAAAGTTGAACCAGCATAATATTTTGTGGTGATTTGCATATATAGCCCATAATGCTTTGCATTATGGGGGTATGTGTGATTTTGTATTTCCTTGAAACTTGGCTTCCCAGCCAATGCCCTTTGGGGTAACCCTTGCCTCAGTGCTTGCGCACTAAGGTTCTTTGTCTTTCAAAAGAGAGCAACCTGCAGGCTTTAATGCCCCCATAGGTGTATTTTCATATAGTAGGCATGTCACAGAAGAGGAAATGTTCAGACCCAATGCATTTATAGATAATTGTTTGACCCAAATAGTTTTAGCTATTTCCATATTCATGACCATAACATATACAGGATGGAGTGGATTTGTCCTATCTCTACGAACAAAAATGACTGAGCTGGTGGCCATTGGCAACTCCAGCTCAGCTCTGAACAAATGCATTATTAAGTCCATAAGTGTCTCTGTAGATTTAGAGACTTTTGTGTACATATTCTCTGTTTTGAATACCACTTCTTTGTCAGTTGTAATAAGCTGATAAGAAAGAGAATGGGCATTATTTGCATGACCTCCTTCTGACTCAGACATCTCTAAAGGTTTTATCAGAGAGCATGTGAAAGGGAAAGAGGCTGAGGGTTTGTCAGTCAGATTATTTGCCATCTCCATTGTACTGTGGGTCTCCTGTTTTAAAGGAACTGGAGCATCAGCAAAGAGTACCTTGTCTTTTTCTGCCAAAGCAGCAATTGTTACCATCTCAGTAACTAGCATGTCCATTTTAGAAGCATTAGGCGCATTAGTTGGCTCAGTTTTTAAGGGTTCTGGGGCAATTGAATCAATATGCACAGCACAGGACATATTTTTCCTAGTTGTTTTCCTTCTAGATTTAGGTTTGGTCTTTTTCTTAGGTTTACCCAAGGTAACTAACTTATTTCCATCTCTAACAACTGGGGAATCAAGAATTATTATAATAGAGGAGGAAAGGTTGTTTCTTAGATTATTTTTTCCTCTCTACTGCATCTCTTCAGACAGATTAGTAATTTTCTGCTCCAATAAGGATATCTTTTCACAGAATAAAGAGGTTAGGTTCTCAGTTTGATGTCTGATTCCAGAATAAGCTTCCAAGAGTACTATATTTGACATAAAGGGATGAGCTAAAGCTTTGATAGTGTATTTAGAGATAGTATCCAGGCATTGTGTTAGAAACTTTGGATCTAACTCAATATTGTTGACCTCCCTGTCTAGTTTACTGAATATCTCATTTGGGGACCTAGCTAGAATAGCCTGCTCCTCCAGGAGGGGTGGAGTGTCATTCCAATTACCTGATAAGTTCATTGGGCTAAACAGATCCAGTTTAGAAGGATAAAGAGAAATGTCAGCACCCTTATGATCATTCACTCCACATTCTGGTTTAGGAGAAAGACCTATGTGAGACATCTTGTCCTCGCTATCTCCAATTACTTCAAACAAGGGAATAACCACCCTCTCTGGTGATTGCTTATTCCTTTCAAATATAAAGTATTCAGTTATTTTTACTTGAGTAATCATGTCAGGTTCCTCTTTCTTAGTAAAATGTAATAAAGGAGATGCCAGCGATGTCCTGGAAGTGTACCGTTCATCCCCCTCCCATTCCCTTGCTTCCATATTTGGGAAGTTAATTGTTTTAGGAGGAGTTTCATCTGGGGCAGGGGAGAGGGGGTCCATTGGGGCAGAAGCAAATTGCTCTGCCCTTTTATCAATAGAAACTGCCTCATGCAAATAATGTGCTAATTTGGAGGCTCTGTCAGACAAACTGGGGGGTGGGGTAGAGGAAGTAATAATGAATTCTTATGAGAACACACTACCATTTTTAAGCTTTCTAGATTTTTTATTTGTTCTCAGAATCTTGTTTACCTTATTGTCAGGATTTATATAAAATTCTTTTTCTTTAGTAACTTCCTTCCCACTATGAGTAAACATGATGAAATATTGTATGAACGAGAAGGGTACCTATCGAAACTAGCACTTATGTTAATAATTTCAGCAGGGACTCCTATTTTGTAAAAGCTATAAGGTGCTAAAGTGCTAAGATACATTCTGTTACATTGTTACTGTATACAGAATTTATGCCTCAAAAAGTATTGCACAGATAACAGATGTCACTAGGAATGAGAACAATAACAAATGTAATAAAAATAAATCTAAAATAGTATCTTAAATTCTGAGTGAGCACACAATGAGCACACAATATAACAAGTATCACTATAAAACCACTGAGTGAAAAGTCAGAAATGCTTTTCTAAAAATTTTGCAATGGGTTATTTACTACTACAGTTGTGGATGTTACATGTAGGGGGAAAAAAACATAGATATCACCATTAATCTAATAAGTCCACTTAGTCAGCCAAAGTTCACTTCAGTTCTCAGATTCTCAAATTCCTTTGCAGAAATATTCACCCTCAGTTTTTATGATGGAGTTCATGCTAGGTTCTGTTGCGAATTTCTGTAGGCTGTCAGATCAAGAACTTCTTAATTCTTACAAGCTTCATTCATCACAGTTTCTGTAATAGTCACCAATGGATTCCACAATCCCCTCTGTGTCCAAATAATAGACCACTGCCTTGAAGCTTCTCTCCAACAGTAATTGACCACTAAAAGTAAGTGATAAATTCTGATTATAGTGGGAGTAGTATATGGATGTTGTCAAAAACTAGACTATACAAATCAGCCTTTAAACTGCACTCCTTTTTTTAAATTTAAAATTTAAGAATTAATTTAGAATGTTAATTGCTTAAAGTATCAGCCAAAAAACATAAACAAGTCACAACTATACAGCACATACAAGATAAACTTTGTTAAGAATACTCCCAAAACATATCTAAAATCACAAAAAGTTTTTTTAAATTAAAATATATTTTAAGCTTAGATGGACTGGATATTCAAAAGGGTTGCGCCATGTGCAATAGGGTTGCACCTGTGCAAGTCCAAAATTGCGCCATCCTGCCATATTCAGCAGGAGGCAGTTGCGCCTCTCAAGTCAAGCTGAGCAACAGCGCAATGCAAATGAAGGCATGTGCAACCGGAGGGGGAGGAACCATGCATAAACTGCACAGCCCGATATTCAGCGAGCTGTGCAGAGTTGTGCAGGCGCAACCCCCAACCTGCGCCTGCACAACTTTGAGCCAAAAAAAAAAGGAGTTAGTCGAGGCCACCCACAGGTGAGCTGCCACATTTGCAGGGCACAACACAGCAGCTGCCACCTGTGGGTGGCCCTCAACCTACTCCCTGTGCCCCCCTGCAGCCCAATCATGGGCATACAGTAATCCTCCTCCCCCTGACTGGCCCAATCGTGGGCATATGTTGAAACACCCCCCTCCCCTGACTGGCCCAATTCGTTGAATAAAGTGACAAATAAAACCCACCCCCACCAGCCCATCGCACCGCAACAGTGTCCAATCCCCCAAGAACATATCCTGGTGGTCCAGTGGACCTCGAAGCCGATCAGCGGCACCAAAGTGTTCAAACCCCCAAGGACCACCTACCCTTCACATATCTGGACTGTCTTGTACATTATGGGCTGCATGCCCATTGGCTCTTGCTCTGCACCAATGGGCATGCAGCCCTACCGGGCAGTCAGTCAGCAGGCAGCGGGCAGCAGGTGGGGTGGATGCTGCTGCCCGCCAGCTGCCGGGGGAGGGGTGGTGGGGCTTTGTGGGTGGGTGGTGGGGACACTAGATCACCAGGGTAGGTGGTCCTTGGGGGTTTTGAACACTTTGGTGCCGTGATCAGGCTTCGAGGTCCACTGGACCACCAGGGATATGTTCTTGGGGTGTTGGACACTTTGGTGCCGCGATCGGGCTGGTGGGGGTTTATTTGTCACTTTTGCCCTTGATGTGGCCAGTCGGGGGAGGAGGGTGTTTTCAACATATGCCTGATCCGGACCCAGTCGGGGAGGGGGTGTTTCAACATATGCCCTAATTAGGGCCAGTGGGGGGTGGGGGATTTTTAACTTATGCCCGCAATCGGGCTGCAGGGGCGCCGGTCCCGACGGCTGCTGCCTCGGCAGGGCGCCAGGCGCAGTCCTCGGATGGGCGCACTTGCATGCTAATGCATGCAAATGGGGCCATAAATAGATGCAAATGACCCCCCTGCACCTTGCATGAATTATGGCCCCATTTGTATGTCACCTTTTGAATATGGGAAATTTGCACATGGCGCAATGGTACTTACGCCGCCGCAACTTGAATGCTCCACTCTGACCACTTGCGGTGGTGCAAGTTCCACTGCGCCATGCACAGTGGCTGTGGCGGGGGTTGATATTCAAAGGAGTTGCTCAATAGCGCAACTCCTTTGAATATCACCCCGGCCACACCCCTGCGCAACTATTTTGCCCAGCGCAAGGGCTTGCGCCACAGAATAGCGCAGTTTGAATATCCAGCCCGATGTGTATACAGGGTGACACTTACTCTTAGTTCAGCGTTATGTGCTCCTAAAGCAGCTCTAGCTCTGGTAAAGTGCTTCAGACAGACAGGCAGAACCGCACTCAGTCAAAGCTAACACCGTTCATTGTTCAACTGCCCCATAGCTGCCCCACAATTCCAAATCCTGCTAAATTTTAACTAAAGAATTTTGTAATGAGGCACTGAACTGAACATTTAAATTATACCAACCTCTTGAACTTCAGTAGCTGGCAAATAGTTATTGATCGGTACTCTGCGATCGTGATCCCTGTCCATGCCTCAGAGCTATTATTTCTCCTCAGGAGTTGGCTAATATCTGCAATTCCTACAGAGGAACCCCCTTTTAAACTCCTAGCACAAAGGCTAAAGCTAGTCAATACTAGTACTAGGCAAGATTAGTAATTTAAATCAGGTTTTCCTCTAATTCATCTAAATTGGCTTGAGACAGCATGGAACAGCAAGGTATGTGGGGAGAATTACTTGTGCTCGTTAACATGCTGCAGTTTGTCTGAAGTCTTTTAAGCAGAAAATTAATTAACAGTTTAATGGAGAAGAGTTACTAAATAATAAGCGTCAGCCATAAACTTTGGGAGATCGTTAGGACTCTTATAAGATACTAATAGGGCCAACACTGATAAGACCAACACTGGGCAGATTAAATGATTACAAATACCTCTGTGTCTAATCAGCCCATAAAACTCTAATGAAATAACTCCCCAATTACGCAGCTAGACCACAGATACCCTAAAAATACATATTTCTTAAAAAAAATTGACAAAGCAGGAAATGTCTACAAAACAATAAAATAATGTGCTGACTAAAAAGGAGAAAGATCCCTTTTTTTGGTTCAAATATGTCATAGGTGAGAAAAAAAAATATTTTATGCAGTTAGTAAATTCGGGGGCCCCAGACAACTTTCAGCATTCATTGGAGGAGAGCTATAAATACTATAAAATGAGAGTTTATAGTGCAGAGCAAATAAACCGATTTCAATAGTAGAAAGTATTTTTTAGTTTCCAAATTCAATTTTCTCCACAGCCGATAGCCTCCTGTAAGGCTCTCTGCCCTCAGTCTGGAGGGGGGGAGGCTGGGCTACACCACTGCCTGTACTCTTGGCATCCTAGGAAGGGGAGCAGTGGTTGTGGAACCCAAAACTGAATTAAGAACAACCACACAAGCTTTGCTGGAAAGGGTCACACACTTTGGTCTAAGGAAGGCAATGGTGGCATACCTGTTATTGACCGGGTAAAAGCATTGTATGTCCCCTGCTTTTCTCAGCTACTCCTCAGCTGGGCAGTGTGAAGCAACTCACTCTAACACCCGCTCTAACACCAATGCTCTCTCCATCTCTGTTTTCTGAGCTTCTGGTCCTGGCCAGCTTCCCAAGTGAGACAATCTTTAGCTTTTCCTTGTGGTCCCTGCTAGACCCTACATCGCTTGGGGGACCCAGGTTAGGATGAACATTGCCTGAGATGAGGGAGAGAATAAGTAAAAGTTTTTTTATGGTCCCTCGCTCCAGGCATAATCTTCACAGGCTTCTTAGCCTGAGCACAACCTTATGTTACAGCAGCAACTCTTTGGACACCTTGTATGATGACGAAGATCCATTTAGCTTCTTGGTTAGTAGCATAATATGTCTTAGGGCTGAGCAAAGGGTGTGGATTGGAACTAGTGGAGGTTATGCTAGGAGCACTCTCATTTCCTAAGCCTTGTGGTGGTACTATGAGATTACCAACGTCAGTGGGTTGCCATGTAACTACTCCGTGTGGGCAAGGTATCACCAGACATAGGAATATAGCAAATGTGAACAGACATTTGGCAAGATGCAGCCCTAAGTCATAATCATGGGGCAAGGGCCAAAGATGGCTAATATCCATAAGGAAGTCCAGTAACTAGGGGGTCCCCTTCACCAGGTACAGCAGGCTTATGTATGCAGGGTGCTGGAGGGAGTACTGGAATGGCAACTCCAATAGGGTGCAGGAAATGGCTGTGAGCCCCTTGATTAACCTTGGTGGCAATAAATTTAGATAATTCAGTGGAGCTACCACTGGGAGCACTCAGCACATTCCCAATAGAACTGATAAGGAGGTGATATAATTAGATAATCCAGTAAGGCTACCCCTGCGAGCCACATAGTAAATCCAACAGTACTGATGCAGGTGAGGTAGTGGCATTAAAGAACTGCAGATGCCTCAAAGAAAACTTTGAAAAACACAATATTTAGGTACAATTCAGCTTGCATTTCATATATATTCTATTGCTTTCTCCTCTCCATTATTTATTACAGAGGGAAATTTACATGAATACATGATATTTATCCCTTTGAGTTCATCTGCCTCTGTAGCTGGCACCTTACTTCAAGTCATAATCTTGTTGCCACGGGAGTAACTGTGATGTCACAAGCAGTGCATTATGACGTCAGGTAGGGAGAAAGCAGTAGAAATAGATGAACTCTTCAGGAGCAAAGATGCTCTTTCAATGCAAATGACCTCAGTAGACCACTCTGAAGAAAGAGGGGTTACTAGTGGGGTACCACAGGGTTCAGTATTGGGTCCAGTCCTTTTTAATGTCTTCATAAGTGACATTGCAGAGGGACAGGAAGGAAAAGTATTGCCTCTTTGCAGATGACACAAAGATCTGCAACAGGGTTGATACACAAGGAGGCATGGAAAGGATGAGAAGGGACTTGGCAAGGTTAGAGGAATGGTCAGAAGTATGGCAGCTAGGATTCAATGCAAAGAAGTGCAAAATAATGCACCTGGGAAACAAGAACCCAGGGGAAGAATACACAATGGGGGGAGGTAGTAACAACAACAAAAAGGAAAGGGACCTGGGGGTAACTATCAGATGACCTTAAGGTTGCAAGCACATGAGAAGGCAGTAGGGGAGGGCTGGGGTATACTGGGACTCATAGGGAGAGGCATCAGCAGCAGAAAACAGGAAGTTGTAATCCCTCTGTACAGACAGTTGGTGAGACCCCATCTGAGTACTGTGTCCAGTTCTGGAGACCCCATCTCCGCAAGGACATAGACAGGATAGAGGCAGTCCAGAGGAGGGCAACTAAATGGTGCAGGGTCTGCAAGAGAAGCTGTAAGGAGGAGAGACTAAAGGAGCTTAATATGTATACCCTTGAGGAAAGAAGGGAGAGGAGAACATGATAGAAACTTTTAAGTACCTCAGTGGAATCAACAAAGTCCAAGAGGGTAGCATCTTTCAGAAAAAGAGATGCAAGAACAAAGGGACACAATTTAAAGATGGGGGGTGGTTCAGGGCAATGGAGGAAGTATTATTTCACAGAGAGGGTAGTGGATGCATGGAACAGCCTTCCTGAGGAGGTTGTGGGGTCTAAAACTGTGGGAGAATTCAAGAATGCGTGGGACAGACATAAGGCAATTCTTGTGGGGGGTAGGAAGAAATAGGCTGTTGGTTAACTAGGATCTGCGGCCTATCCTGTAGGTAGGGAAATGGGCAGACTAGATGGGCCAAGCGGTCCTTATCTGCCATCAATGTCTATGTTTCAATGTTTCTAGTAATAAATAATGGGGAGGAGAACTACAGAACTAATGTGAAATACAAACTGAATTGTGTCTAAATATTATGTTTTGCTAAAGTTCTCCTGAAGGTGTCAGCTGCCTTTAATTTGCATTCACTGGCTGGGCAGTACAGTTTGAACTACCCAGAGAACCATGCAGCACAACCCCTAAATATTGACTAGGGGTGAATGGTAGCAAGGGTGAGTAGAATCTCTGGCTGGGGCTGCAACAGTTGTTGCCTAGTAACTGTCGTCAGCAGGAACACTAAGGTAGGGCTAAATGAATTAATCATTCTGCATCTCTTTGGGAGGGAGTCCTTAATTAGGTAACGGCAAAAGTTTGCCTACCCTGGCTGGACAATTCAGCTTGTGCTATCCTAGAGAGCATGCAGCACAGCCCGTAATTACTGAATTGGTTGAACAGCAGCTAAAAAGCAAGTAGTCACACTGGCTGAGGTTGCAGCAGGTGATACCTAGTGTCTGCTACCAGCAGAAGTACTAAGGGTGGGCTAAATTAAATAATCATTCCAATCGAGCAGTGGGGTCATGCAGAGCATGGGGATAAATCCAGTACCCTAATCAGGTGAGCTGCCAGAAGACGGCCAAAGCAAATAGAATGCTTGGGAGCATTGCAAGAGAGTGATAACTTCCAGGACGTGGGAGGTGATTCTCCCGCTGTATAATTGCCTGGTTAGACTGCACCTTGAATACTGTGTGCAGTTCTGGTGACCACACTTGATAAAGGACATTACACTCCTTGGAAAAGGTCCATAGCAGGGTGACCAGGATGATATAAGGGTTGGAGAAAAGACCTATGAGGAAAGAGTCTTGGAGCTTAACTTGTACTCTCTGGAGGAGTGGAGGGACAGAGGGGATGTGACTGAGGTCTTTAAATACCTGAAGGGGGTAAATAGGGCATGACCTGATAGGATTTTCCAACTGAGGGAGGCAGGGACTACCAGGGGGCATCACCTGAGGCTGGTAGGAGGGAGGCTTAGGACTGAGATTAATAGACGCTACTTCACTGAGAGGGTGGTGGAGCTGTGGAATGTGCTGCCAGGGGAACTGGTGGAATTGAAAATGGTGGAGGGCTTCAAAAGGGGCTCGGACAAATATAGGGGGAAGATTAAACTGAGTATGTCCAGACCTGCAGATGAACCCTCGATGGGGGAAGAGGTGTGGGGGGGGAGTTAGTAAAAGATGCATCAGCTAGGTGCTGATCTTTGAGCAGACTATATACACCTTTGGCCCTACTCTGCTGGCATCTTAGTATGTTAGTATGTTAGAGATGGTACAGTAAGTTACAGAAAGGTTCACACAAGTAGACACTGCTGAGGCATTGTACAACATATGCCTGCGTCTGTGAGTTCAAACACCCTGGAGAAGATAAACACAGAGAAGATAACAGACAAAGGTGACATAGTGGAGGAATGGAGGGAGAGTGGGGGGAGGGAGGGCGTGCCATTAGATGTGGGGTGGGGGTAGGCAGGGGCGGGTGGGGATCAGCAAAATGCTGAGGTTGGGAGGTGCCCCTGGGTCAAGAGGTCCTTCTAAGTGCAGTAGGTGATTACTATGGGGGGGAAGGTAAGAGGATGCAGTCACAGGTGTCCTTGATAATAAGGTGCTGACAAAGACTTCACTTGTATTGACCAAAAGTTAGATGAAGCAGTTACAGTTGTCCTTGGCAATGAGGTGCTGACAAAGTTTAAGCTTGAAGGCACCAGTAGTTGCTACTCCGGAGATTGCAGGTGGTAGAGCATTGATCCAGTGGGGTGCACGGTAGGAGAACGCACGTTGTGCCAATGCATTGCGGCATCTAGGTTCACTAGCGATTTGACTGTTGGAGCTTCTGGCCAGCCTAGCACTCACATCTCATGTGAGCAGGTTCTGAACTCCTGGTGGCAGCAGATTTAGTGAGGGTTTTTTGGCAAGTAGGCAGGTTTGGTATTTAATTCTGTTCTTCAGTTGGAGCCAACCTGCCTGAGCATAGAGTTCACAGGTGTGCGTGAGTCTTGCAGAACCTGTGAGGAGGCGGCAGGCCTTATTTGGGGCCAAGGAGATGCGGCGGAGGGCAGTGTCCATTGCCAACCCATATATGGCCAGGCCATAATCGGTGAGGGAGACAATTGAACTATTGATGGCCAGGTTCATTTGTTAGGCTATGTTTGTGATGGTACAGTATCCCAATTCTGTAATTGATGGCCTTTGTGGTATTGTCTATGTGCTGGGCATAGGACAGGGTGGAGTCAATTGTGATACCCAGGTACTTAAAGTGCTGTACGAGATCCAGCGTGTCACCACGGTCATTCTTTACAGACATGGGGAAGGCCTTATGCTTACTAAGGGAGCTGGAGTAGATCATGGTCTTTCTTTTTTTATAGTTGAGTACTAGTCTGTGTTCTTTAAACCAAGCTTCCGTGGAGGAGAAACCAAGTTGGAGGTCCGCTTGTAGGTGTTCGGGGTGAGGATTGCTGGTGAAAATGACTGCGTCATCTGCGTACAGGAGCAAATGACTGGGGCAGGAGCCTGGGAGTTTGTTTAGGAAAATGCTGAACATTAGGGGCCCCAGGGTTGACCCTTGTGGGACCCCTGAGCAGACCGGCCTCTATCAGAGATGACATCCCCAATCTTGACCCACTGTGAGCAATTACAGAGATAGCTGCTGAACCATTGAACTGTATCTGGAGAGAGTCCAGTGTCACTTAGCTGCTCAAGGAGGAGCATATGATGCACCATATCAAATGCTTTTGATAGATCAATAAATGCAGCCTCCACCAGCTGGCCTTGGTCTAAAGCTCGGTGGATGAAGCCCATAAATTCCAGCACAGCCGTGATGGTGCTGTACCCCACATGGAACCCATGCTGCTCCAAAGGAGTTGGTGCAGGCTCAGGTACTCCACAAGCTGATCTGCCACAGTCCGTTTAAGTGCTTTGAAAAGTGGCGGGAGTATGGAGATTGGCCTGTAGCAGTTGTGCAATGCCTGTTCCCCACTTCTGTGGACTGGGGTTACAGTCGCAGATTTCCATCACTGGTGGAATTGTGAGAGGCAAAGGGATAGGTTAATTACTGAAGTCAAGAGGCTCAGGACTTCTGCAAGGGTCATAGCAATACCATTTAAGGCCCAGGGTGTCCCCACTGTTTCTTGATTTCCCCAGTACCTTCTCCAGGTATTTTCTGGCTTCTGTTTTGGAAACTTTTTTAAAGCAAAATAACAGAATGTTGCTGGTTGGAGTTAGTTTGCCATTGGGATCTTTTGGGGCAGGGGGGTTGAAGTAGTCTGCCAGGAGCATACCACTTAGGTCCGTGAAAACATTGTTCAGTGAGTTCGCAATATGGAGAGGATCCAGGGAAGATACGTCTTCAACCATGAGCATAGCTGGAGCAGTTTTGGGATCCTTATCTGTTATGTCATTGAGGTTGGCCCAGAAAGACTTGCTGCTATTCCAGGAGTTGTAAAAGGCTTCTTTATAGTACAAGCTTTTGATGAGTTGAATGGCCTTTGTACACTCTTTTCTAGCTTTTTTATACTGTTGGATGTTGGCAGGTGTACCATGTGCTCACGCCTTTTACCACAGGTGGTCTCTAGTGCTAAGTTGAAGTAGGAGGTCCAGAGTAATCCAGGGGTTGCAGGGTCCATTTATTTTTCTTGTTTTCATGGGGACGTGTTTATCACAAGCGGTATTGAATTTCATAATGAAATGGGGGCGCTAGAGAGAGCAAGGTGGACGCTTGTATTTTCCCTTAGCTCCACTACAGCAAACGCTAAATCTGCCTCTATTGTTGAATTTTCAACTCACGAGTTCTATTGCAGTACTTGAAGGACTGTAAGATGCTACGAAGGAGGTTTCGAGTTGAAGGAGGCAGTGAAGCTGGATCAGAAGAATGGATACATTTCTTTCTCCCAAAATGGTCACCGTGAAGGCCGCTCCACAATGGGGAGCAGCAAATGAGCAGCTCCCAACTGGAGAGATGTCTTCCCCAGTTATGATGCATCCTGAACCGGGCACTAAGGCAAATAATCCTCAGAAGCCAACTTTGGCTTCTTTGCAAGCTTTCTTGATGGAGCTACAAGTGGATACAAAAGATTTATTTAATACGGTGCAAACATCACTTTTTGAGATATCCCAGCACTGTGGGAGCATAGAAGAAAAGGTTGTCAAAGTTGAAAAATGTGTCAAAATGGCTGAAAAACAATCAGAACAACTGGCTGCAATGGTCTTGACTGTGGAGGGGGCCGTAAATGCCTCTCTTCATGAACAAATAAATACGATGTCAAAACTGGAAAATATAGAGGACACACACTGGTGATGAAAAATATGAGATTGATTGGGCTTACAGCGAATATCCCTAACTCAGAATTAAAGATGGATGTAGAGAACATTTTAACAATGGCTTTTTCTCCTGACCAGCAAGTGTTGCTGGAATCAGTATTTAGACCACAGTCAAGAACTAAACAAGGAATAACTCATACCTCAGAATATTTGCCCAGATACGTAATCTGTACTTTCGCATCTTTGGATCAAAGAAAATGTTGTATGCTGCCAGGTTAAAGAGAGGCTTTTTCTACGAGGGCAACAAGATTCACCTGTACACAGACTTTTGTTTAACCACACAAAGACGAAGAAAGCGTTTTTTTGAATTTGTGATCTGAATTTCGACAGTCTGGAGTCACTGCAGTATTTTATTTTATTTTTTTAATTTATTTCGCTCTGGTCACAGCTCGTGGGGTCATCTTTCATGCATCTGGTCCTTTATCCTTCCCACCTGTGGATCCCTCGGACTGAGACTCCTCTCCCCCCCCCCGCAGCTGGCACTGCCAGTTTCATCTGCCCAAGGAGGGTAACCCTTCAACTCTTTGTGCTCGCTTACTAGCAGACTCCGACTGCAGGTGGGCCCAGAGGGAGGAAATGGAAGGCCAGCCAAGGAGAACCCAGTGGAGTGCATGGGGGACAGGTGCCGTCACCTGCTCCATGAGCCATTGTTTTCCTTTGTTCTACGTTGCTTCCCCAACCCTGCATGGGCACGCCCCGACACTCTGGTGCACGGCAACCCTGCCAGCATAAGCCACGCTGATTTTCATGCTGCCCAGCTTGCTGCGATGACCCCTGGTCTCCACCAGGGGTCACCAGCATGCAGAGCCAATCCAACCTGCACTCCTGGGTAGGAGAGCACCACTAGGATGCTCAGTCCTCAACCCACCCCTGCCGACCCACCAGCGCCCGAGTCCATTCCCAAACCTGGGTCACCGGCATAGCATGAGGTGTGGCGTCCAGCGCCTCAACCCTCAGCGCCACTGGGACAGCGAGTCACTGCAGTATTACAAGCCACTGCAAGGCTAAAGGTTACTTTCCAGAATAAAGATTACTTTTTTGAAGATGTCGATGCTGCAAGGGCTTTTTATGATAAAAATGTTGCTTTGCGTACTGAACTGGGATCTGAACAAGAGGAGTCCAAGGAGGAATAGTTGGTAAATAATATTCAGTACATACCCGTGTCCACCTAACTGTTATTTCTTCCAAATAACTTTGAAGATTGATTTATCGTATTTATTCCACCTTATGTGATTTTTTGATAAGAGAATTGGTATTTTGCCTGATAAATATTATGACTACATTTTTTTAGTGGGAAGTTAAAGCTTGGAGTAAGGGAAATAGAATATATAATAATGGGATATGTAAACTGAGAAATGCTCTTAGTATGTGATTAGAATGGATTTCATTTTATCCCCCCAAAAATGTATTTATTCTTTCTGGAATTGTATCTTCTGAACCTCATTTTTTCGAGATGAGCTTTGTTGTATGTTTTTGTTTTTCTCGTTTTTTAAAATTTTTCTCTCTGAATGAAAAGAAAGAATAAAAAAAAAAAGAATTTCATAATGAAGAGGTTGAGAGCATCATCCATGCCCTTGGCTCCATACAGGTCATACCAATCAAGGTGTTGTAGGTCTGCTTTCAGTTGAGGCAGGTGCCCTTTAAGAATCACATGGCTAGCTATAGTTCTGGGTGGGGGGGTTGCAGCAGTTGTTGTTCCAGGTGCATATAACAGGAGAGTGATCACTTAGAGAATTGGGGAGGATGGTGGTGTTGGAGATATGTGCAGGCCTATTGAGAAGAACCCAGTCAGGAAGAGTGCTGATACCCATTTTGTAATTGACTCTTGCTGGCGTCGAGACCATTTGAGGGAAGTGGATGACAGTCAAAGTGTCCTTGACAATGGCAGCAGCAGGGGAGAGCCACTTGATGTTGAAGTCCTCTAGTAGCACAATTTCAGAGTTTAGGCTCAGGGTACTGATGAAGTCCATCAGGTCACCGGTTCCTGCCGCTGTTGTTTTGGGTGGGATGTAGACTGTGAGTATCATAAGTGCCTTGCTGTTAGCGCCCAGCAGAAGTTTGATGGGCAGAATTTGCAGGTTGACACTGTGGCTGGGGAGGGGTAGGAAATGCCCCTGGGAAAAATTCCTTGATATAGACGACAAAGCCACCATCTCTTTTCAAGAGTCGGTCTTGCCTGAATACGGTGTACCCAGGCAGTGTTACGGCAGTGTCCGGTATCTTGGGTGTTAGCCATGTTACCACCACTGAGAGGATGTCGGTGTTATGCCAAGTAACCCACACTCTCAGATTGTCCAGTTTGAGAAGTAGGCTGCAATATGTTTAAAGCAGACAGCATGAGGCCTGCTGGTTTTTGTGGCAGCATGTTCTGATTATGAGGTGGGCCTGGGTTTGTGTACATATTGCCCAAAAGTATGAGTAGTAGTAGCAGCAGGTGAGTAATGTGGTCCAGTAAGAGTTTATAATTTACTGACCGTTGCCTTTTGCGTGACGCAAGTACTTTAGTGGTGCTAAAGTGGGCAATGAATCTAGGGATGAGCGATACCAAGGAGGGAACTTTTGGGTGACAGCACTGTGACCAGGTCCTGGGATGCCCATGCTGGGTGTAGCTTTTGGACCCCTGGCAGGGGAGGTGATTGAGACATACACATTAAGGACTGTCTCCTGGTGGTTTAGATGGGAGGAAGGAGGCAACCTGGTGCATGGAGGTCCTGTTGGGGATAACAGAGTGAGTATGACGATGCATAATAGGGTCCCAGAGGTCCTAATTGACATTGTGATGCACAAGCCTCAGGAATGTGGTACTTCCCCTTTAAGAGAGAGAGAGAGAGAGACAGTGAAACATGAGAGAAGTAGGGGTGGGTCACTGGGAGAGAGAGAGTGTATTTAATAAAGGAAGGAGGTGGGGGAAGGGAGAAAGGGCTGCACAGAGAAAGAGCTGCAGTGATACCAGCTCTTCACCCTTCTGAAGGACTTTACCCAAGGTAATGAAATGAAAAAATAGGTACAGTCCAAGGGCACTGCTCAGTTGGAGAGGTAGTCTGTTAAACTGCCTCCAGGTCCAGTAAAGCAACTTCAGTTTCAAATTGCACCGTATCTTAGGCAGGCTGGGAGCAGGCGGGTGGCTGATGCCTGGAAGGATGTGGAGGAGCTCACCCATTCAGGGTGCAAGGATCCCCTTAGGCAGTGGAGAGCAGGCAGGCAGCTGATGCCTGAAAAGATGGAGAGGAGCTGACCCATTCAGGGTGCAAGGATCCCCTTAGGCAATGAGGAGCAGGCAGGTGGGTGATGCCTAGAGGGATGTGGAGGAGTTGACAGTCACGTTACCAAAATGCAAAACAACAAGGCCGCCATATTCAAAGAAGATGCGCGGCACACCTTGGCACAATCTGGAGATGTGCCATGCATCTCAACAAAGGTGCTGAAGTGTGATATTGAGAGATGGGAGATGGGTGACCCAAATGTGAATCGTCCATGGCCCATACAAATTGAGTGTGAATGTGCCGTGCATGGGCATATTCACTGGGCATGCACCCTGCATGTGCCAGTACTGTGCCACACACAGATAGGCCAGGAAAAGCTGGCCTAAGTCAGCTGGCTACCCACAGTCAGGCTGCTGTAGTGCAGACAGGCACACAGCAGCCTGCCTTCCCCCGTTAGTCCAGTGGAACCCCTCCTCCTGACCCCAACCCCTGATCATTGGGGAGAAGGCTTCTGCCCCATTGCTAGTCTGTTTTGTGCCCCCCCACCAAGCCCCGATCCCCATCCACACCAGGACCGAACCCCTCTCCCTGCCCTGTTCCTCAATGTCCATACATCAAGACACACTCACCATGTCTTTCCATAATGTAGTGCCCCCTCACCCCGACAGGACTGGTCCCCCAATCCCGCTCCCCCCAACCCAACCGGAGCCGGTGACTGGCTCAGCCCTCTGCACACCACCACAGCCAGCCACCAACAGAGCTGTCACTGCACTGTACAAAGTACACACATGAGCGCATACTATGTACAGTGCATTGCACTGACAGAACGTCGGCTGGCTGGCCATGGTGGTGTCCGGAGGGCTGAGCCAGTCACTGACTTCGGTAGGGGTTAGGGGATCACCATGTTGATCCACGGCCAGGATGGTACGCTTGCCATTGGGGATTGGAAAAGGTGGGGGTACCCTGCAATATGGTACTGATAAGGACATGTGTCTACATCACTCGGGGATCGGGCAGGGGAGGAGGACCCTGCACTTTGGCAATGGGGTCGGGGGATACATCCACCTCACTCAGGGACCAGGCATGGGAGGGGGGTGTATTTGCTATCAACAGGGATCAGGACAGGGCGCAAGTCTGCTTGTGCCACCAATGGGGAGCAGGGATGGGGGTGTACCACCAGACTGCCAGGGTTGTCAGGGGGCCTGGCTTTGCCTGTGACAGTTGGGGCTGGAAGGGGGCTGGCCCGGTGCAGTCAGCCAGCACAGCCATGCTAATGAGCCCATAATGGGCATGCATGTGGCCTGTTTTTACCATGCATGCCCATTAGGCTCAGTATCATATGCTAGCTGAATATCGCCCTTGGGGGAACGGTGCATCCAGGTATGTGCCACACATTCCCCCTTTGGCAGTGTACAGCCCCGGACTTGATGCACTGCGCTCAATCTTTGGCAGTTGTTGTTTTGAACATGCATACAGTGCTGGTCGCAACATCTGATTTGCATGGTGACACTGTTTTGTGCTCGCAACCGACCACCACTGAATATGTCCCCTCAAGGTTTTAACATAGAACAATTGTTTTATTTATTTTTAAACTTCTAGAACTTTAAAACTACTACCAACTTTGTGGGATGCAATAATCCTGGCACCAAAGACATGCATACCAAATTTCAGGTTATCCCATCCTTGAAAAGCTACATTATTATGATGCAAAAAACAGAAGGTTAACATTGAACAGCATTTTTGTGTGATTTTGACTTTCTAGAACTTATAAACCATTATATTGATCATTACCAAATTTTAATGATCTCAAGATACATAGGGCTGGATATTCAAACTGCGCCATTCTGAGGCGCAAGCCCTTGCGCAAAATAGTTGCGCGAGGAGGAGTGTGCCAGAGCGATATTCAAAGGAGTTGCGCTTATTGAGCAACTCCTTTGAATATCACCCCAGCCACAGTTACTGTGCATGGCGCAGTGAACTTGGCGCCACCGCAAGTTGTCAGAGTGGAGCATTCAACTTGCGGTGGCCAAGTACCACTGCGCCATGCGCAAAATCACAATATTCAAAAGGTGACATGCAAATGGGGCCATAATTCATGCAAGGCGCAGGGGGGACCATTTGCATCTGATTATGGCCCCATTTGCATGCCATTAGCATGTAGGTGCGCCGATCCCCGAGGACTTGTGCCTGGCGCCCTGCCAGGCAGTAGCCGTCGGGGACCAACGCACCCTGCAGCCCGATCGCGGGCAGCAATGTGGCTCCCCCACCTCCTCCCGTACATCTCCCTGGTGGTCCAGTGGACTGAAATGCCCGATCGCGGGCAGAAAGTAAATTGAAGCCCCCCCGGACATGTCCCTAGTGCCCGATCGCGGGCAGTAAGTAAAGTGCCCCCCCACCCCGAACATCTCCCTGGTGGTCCAGTGGACTCATAATGCCCGTCTCGGGCAGAATGTAAAATGAACCCCAACATGTCCCTAGTGCCCGATCGTGGGCAGTAAGTAAGTGCCCTCCCACCCGAACATCTCCCTGGTGGTCCAGTGGACCATAATGCCCGATCGCGGGCAGAATGTAAAATGAACCCCCGAACATGTCCCTAGTGCCCGACTCGCGGGCAGTAAGTAAAGTGCCCCCCACCGAACATCTCCCTGGTGGTCCAGTGGATCGTGAATGCCCGATCGCTGGCAGAATGTAAATGAACCCCTGAACATGTCCCTAGTGCCCAATCGGGCAGTAAGTAAGTGCCCCCACCCGAACATCTCCCTGGTGGTCCAGTGGACCGTAATGCCCGATCGCGGGCAGAATGTAAAATGAACCCCCACATGTCCCTAGTGCCCGATCGCGGGCAGTAAGTAAAGTGCCCCCCCGAACATCTCCCTGGTGGTCCAGTGGACCGTAATGCCCGATCGCGGGCAGAATGTAAAATGAACCCCCAACATGTCCCTAGTGCCCAATCGTGGGCAGTAAAAAGTGCCCTCCCACCCCGAATATCTCCCTGGTGGTCCAGTGGACCGAATGCCCGATCGCTGGCAGAATGTAAATGACCTCCTAACATGTCCCTAGTGCCCATCGCGGGCAGTGGCAAAAGTGCCCCCCACCCCAACATCTCCTGGTGGTCCAGTGGACCGTAATGCCCGATCGCTGGCAGAATGTAAAATGAACCCGAACATGTCCCTAGTGCCCAATTGCGGCAGTAAGTAAAGTGCCCCCCCACCCCAAACATCTCCCTGGTGGTCCAGTGGACCATAATGCCCGATCAAGGGCAGAATGTAAAATGAACCCCCGAACATGTCCCTAGTGCCCGATCGTGGGCAGTAAGTAAAGTGCCCTCCCACCCCGAACATCTCCCTGGTGGTCCAGTGGACCGTAATGCCCGATCGCGGGCAGAATGTAAATGAACCCCCAACATGTCCCTAGTGCCCGATCGGGGCAGTAAGTAAAGTGCCCCCACCCCGAACATCTCCCTGGTGGTCCAGTGGACTATAATGCCCGATCGCGGCAGAATGTAAAATGAACCCCCAAACATGTCCCTAGTGCCCGATCACAGGCAGTAAGTAAAGTGCCCCCACCCCAAACATCTCCCTGGTGGTCAGTGGACCGTAATGCCCGATCGGCGGGCAGAATGTAAAATGAACCCCAGACATGTCCCTAGTTGCCCGATCGCGGTAAGTAAAATGCCCCCACGAACATCTCCCTGGTGGTCCAGTGGACCGTAATGCCCGATCGCGGGCAGAATGTAAAATGAACCCCAAACATGTCCCTAGTGCCCGATCGCTGGCAGTAAGTAAAGTGCCCCACCCGAACATCTCCCTGGTGGTCCAGTGGACCGTAATGCCCGATCGCTGGCAGAATGTAAATGAACCCCCGAACATGTCCCTAGTGCCCGATCGCGGGCAGTAAGTAAAGTGCCCCCCCCCCCGAACATCTCCCTGGTGGTCCAGTGGACCGTAATGCCCGATCGCAGGCAGAATGTAAATTGACACCCCCAAACATCTCCCTGGTGGCTAGTGTCCCCCCACCCCACCCACCCACCCACCGCGCTCCACCACCCCGCTCCCCGAGCGGCGGGAGGAGGCAGCATCCCACCCGCCTGCCACCGCCGCCCACCGACTGACTGCCGGTGGGCTGCCGCGCCCATTCATTCACAAATCTGGACTGTCATGGGATGGGAAGCTGCACGCCCATTGGCTCTTGCTCTGCACCACGGGCGGCAGCCCTACCAGGCTGTCAGTCGGCAGCGGCGGGCGGCAGGCGGTGGGATGCTGCCGCCCGCCGCCGCCGGGGAGCGGGTGGTGGGGCTCGGGTGGGTAGGGTGGGGGAACCAGCCACCAGGGAGATGTTTGGGGGTGTCAATTTACATTCTGCCCACGATCGGGCATTACGGTCCACTGGACCACCAGGGAGATGTTCGGGGTTCAATTTACTTTCTGCCCGTGATCAGGCATTTCGGTCCACTGGACCACCAGGGATGTGAATGGGAGGGAGCACATTGATGCCCGCGATCGGGCTGGTGGGGAGTACACTATGCCCGCGATTGGGCTGGGGGCACAGGGACTGAGTGGGGCCAGCCACAGGTGGCAGCTGCTGTGTCTGCACATGCAGCAGCTCACCTGTGGGTGGCCCTCGACTCTTGCTTCTTTTTTTTTTGGCTCAGGGTCCTGCAGGCTCAGGTTGGGGTTGTGCTCAGACATCCTGCACAGCCCGCCTGAATATCGGGCTGTGCAGTTTATGCATGGTTCCTCCCCCTCCTGTTGAGCATGCATTCATTTGCATTGCGCTGTTGCTCAGCCTGTTTTCAGTGGCGCAACTGCCTCCTGCTGAATATCGCAGAATGGCGCAATATAGGACTTGAGCATGCGCAACCCTGTTGCGCATGGCGCAACCCTTTTGAATATCTGGCCCATAGAGCCTACGTTCATATGCCAAATGTCAAGTTTTTCTGTCAAAACATGGCTGTGTTATTAAAGTGCAAACATAGGAGTTTAATATATTGCAGAACAAAATGTTCTTGTTTTGAGGCAGCATCACAAACACAGAAGTTGTACCTTACCAAAAGGGTGAGCAAATCATGAAAATAGGATTTTGCATCAAGAAAATGAAAAATATTTTTGTTGTGGAAAACACCTTATGAATAGAATTTAAAACAAGCATTTGTCAATGCTGAATGTTGCTTGCTTCTATGTGCTGTTTAGGAATTTGGAAGTCATTGGAGTGCAAATATTGAAAATTCGCGAACTTACGAGCGTGCGTAAGAACTGCGCAATGCATGCTCGTAAAACAGTCATTTTTAGGAATTTTTTCACCAAATTTTCAACATAGCCATTTTAAGACCTCTGCTAATGAACAGTGTCACTGTGATTTTCTTAATGTGTCCCATACATTGATTTCGCACACCGACTGCACCATTGGGCGCTACATGGGCGGAAACACATTTTGGACAGGATGTGAAAAATGACAGCTGTACTGCTCATAAGGAGGTATGGTAAAATGGCAATGTTGAAAATCTGGAGTGAAAATATTGAAAATTCATGAACTTACGAGTGTGCGTAGGAACTGCGCAACGCACGCCCGTAAAACAGTCATTGTTTGGAATTTTTCCACCAAATTTTCAAAATAGGCTTTTTGAGAGCCCACCTTATGAACACTTGCAGTGTTGTTTTGTTAATCATTCTGGAAAGGTGATTTCATGCAGTGGCTGCAAAATCACCCTTCGGGCCCGAGTAACGTCATGACAGTGACAGCATTCATGAGAAGGGGTCCCAAAAACCCCATGTTGAAAATTTGGTGCAAAAATTCCAAAAAATTCCTGAGATATGCAATAAAGTTGAAAAACCCCTACCTATTCCATTATACAGCTTACCGGCATTTCCTCAGTTCGCGGTCGACTTTGAAGAGTGCAGACGTGTTTCTGGTCCACAGAAGATCGTCGTGCCGAGCTCTGGAGGTAAGTATGGGGTGAGTGGGGGTGTGTGGGGAGGCAGAGTGCGCAGTGGATGGGTGCGGGTTGTGGGAGGGGGGCAGGGAGAAGTGCCAAGGGACAGTTTTTCTATTTACAGGTGTTTTTTTATTTAGAGACGATGAGGGACGTTTGCCACACTGGGGTGGGCTCCCAGCGTGGCAGCTGAAAGGCTGTTTGGGGGCAGGAGCCGACAGGGGATTGGGCACCCCGTCGGCTATAACACATTTTGCCACGCTGGGTGGGCTCCCAGGCGTGGCACCTGGATGCTTGGGGGGGAGACAATGGAGCCGACGGGATTGGGCACCCCATCAGCGACAGCATGGGGGAGACAGTGGAGCCAACGGGGAATTGGGCACCTCCGTCGGCCATAACATCATTTGCCACACTGGGGTGGGCTCCAGCATGGCACCTGGATGCTTTGGGGCGTGGAGCCAAGCGGGGATTGGGCACCCGTCAGCCTGTACAGTGTGGGGGGAGGCGATGAGCACGCGAGTGTGCATGCGTGCGCGTGTGTGTGTGTGGGGGAGCTCTGCTCACTCAAGCGGAGCTCTCCCTTTCAACTGTATGCCACTGCATATTCAGCTTGTCATAGACAGCTGCAGCAGTGATTGGGGAACTGGGGCCACACCTGCAAACACACTGACTACATTGGAAGATGGGCTGACACACCTCTGAAAACTCGGATGATGGCACTATGTTTCTTGCACATGCATGCAAGCAACATAAAAATGTGCATGCATGAAAACAGGATTCTATTTTTCTTAACTTAAAAAGCAAACATTTTCAATAAAACTGCCTATAAAATATACCTCCTAGGGGCAAACTGTAATGAAGTTGAGTTTCAGATTTCAACTGTCAGCCATTTGTAAGCAACAGGTTAGCAAAAAAATATTTTTATGCATTGTAACGGTGGGGCACCCCCACTCTCGTGTCTCGTGATATATGATGGTATTCTCATCGGAGGCACACCCATCTTACGTCCATAGAATCTGTACCTTCACCAATTACCTCTGCCACCACTGGCCTGAGATACTGGAGTAGGGCCACCATTAAACAACACTGGGCCACCAATAAACATGAGACCACACACAAACAGAGACCAAACATGGAACCGTGATAATCCTGGGTGCATTTACTTGCAGTAAAGTTGTTACACAGCATAAGGGCATTTCCCTTCTAATCAACTCATTCCTGTCACTTAAATAGTACAGTACTAGCTCTATCACACTGGACTCCATTTGGAGTTCCAATCTCCATCTTTCCTATTCCCAGGGTCTGACTTCCCAGAATCAGTTCTACAGTTACTGTTTGACAGGTTTATTCTTGAGCTAAGGGCATTAATATTACAATTTCAATGGATCTGGTCCAAATACGTATTTAATTCACTACAATCCCGAACCTCCCTATGGGGTCCCTGGTGCCCTGGCACTCCAAGACCATTTGTGCATGGCATACTCGTAGGAGGGCTGAGCACTATCCCCAGGGCAATTCTATGCTAGCACTTATCTCTCAGTGCCCACGTCAGACAACAATAAATTTCAGCATGTCAGTATTGTAACAGTACCCTAAATAATTGCTAGTGTGTCTAGCTGTACCTGCCTGCTTCTGACAGAATTCTGATAGCCATAATGGCCCATGGAAACAGGCTCCCATGCCTGGCTCCTCACACAAGGACTCTCTGACCCAAACTCTTGCCAGGACCCCTCCAACTGGCACCAAATCATTTGGGTACCTTCCAGGAGGTAATACACAATAGTACCTAGGTCTTTTACTACCTTTCTGTAAGCTCCCCTCATGTTGTCTAGGGGGTATCCAAGTGGTAAAGGTGGGAGTGGAGCACCGCACAACCCAAGTAAACACAGTCCAAAGAAAACAGAAATGTGCTCATAACCTGGTTCTTCTGATGGCAGCGAGTTGGCTTCACTAAGAATGGGGAGCAGGAGCGCTTCTTGGTTTCAAAGATGAGCTGCAGGGGGCAATGGTGGTTAGCAGGCACAAAATACACAGTTCAAATCGATTAAATCCAATGTCCACTCCAAAATCAGAGATGCAAGAAACAGATTTAATGAACAGGAAAGTTAATGAACCACTCCATGGAGCATGGGTGTAACAAATAAGTCGGGGACACTTCTCAGGCTGGAACCTGCATTTCTTTTATATCAGCCTCTTTTGCCAATACTATTGCATGCAGTCATTCCCTTGAGCTGAAAAGGCAACATTCCTTGCAGCAGCAGTACATCGAGCCAAAACAGGCCACATATAGAGGTAGCTTGTATTTAGCAGTACTTCAATCTCATATCACATTCTTTTAATCAAAATCCTTGCACAGGCACTTGCTTACTTTCCATTCTTCGATTCTCAAAACTGTACACTCACTGGGGGACTAAGACAGCACGAGACATTTCTACTGTCCCGATCCCACTTCCAAACTTGGTCTTTCCTTACACTTTCTCCACCGGGGGGGGGGTACCTTGCAATACTTGGAGCATATCCTTTACTTCAAGGTCTTACACAGTCAAACTGGTGTTCTTTAGCAAGAACTGAACCACTGAAGACCTTCTGGACATCCAATCACTGATGCCATGTACCTACAATGGCCTCCCATGGAATTCTGCATCCCGATCTGGAAACCAACAGCACCCCCACTCATGAAGCTATTTCAATTTTTGGACTGCCTTCACCCAAGAGACTGTTGCTTGTGCCACATAGAGCACCTGGACAGTCTGCCACCCTGCTGGGGTCTCTATAAACCATTCCCTACATGTATCTTTCCCTGCCTCCACAGTCTGCCCAACTTGGGATTCCCCACACTGTAATGGCCTCCAGCTGGGAAAAAGGGATAGTGCTGCCACCACTATGCCCACAATCATCCAGGCTGCCACCTCTGGACCATGCCCAAGGTACAATTTGCCATAGCAGGGCCACCCCAGGACACTCACTGACTCCATGAACTGCACTCGCCCATGGGCAAGACTAATTGAATGGGCCCCATCGGTGCTTACCCTACCAAGGTGCCAAAATTCACTTGGCGGGCTTCCTGTCTACCTGCTCCTTGGGCTCTGGCTCTGGCTCCCATACTGCACCTACAGGCCCCAAGCTTTCTGCTCCACAGGCTCCCCATCTGAAATCGCTCTCTGTTGGCCTGAACTGCCGCACTTCTCACACATGGATCTTCAAGGGAGGAGGGCTGAGGTGGCTAGCGGCTGCTGTGGCCCTCTGGCCGAATTTGCAGGCCAAACCCCTGACTCTTCTCTCCCTGGGTCTCTCTCTCTCCCTAGGCACCAAAATTCCTCTCGCTGTATACCCCAGGAGATGGACCCCCTGAAAGTAGTCTCACCATCCCAAACATAATGACATCATAACACTCTCTCTCTCTTCCTAGCTACGTCTAGCAACCAGAATTAACTAGTAAGCTCCCAGAAGATGCTTACACTTTCCCCCCCACACAAAATGTTACCCTCAAACGCCTAACCAGGCCACACCACTGACACCCCCAAGAAGAGATATGGTCATCTCTCCTCCCACTAAAGGTCAGGGCACTCAGCTGGTTACACCGCCGGAACAGTGGAAATACTTACACTGTATCTTAAACTAAACCTTGACCCATTCTATATGCCAACATCTTAAAACTGGGGAATACTGGTGATCCACCACTGGCTCTCATGATCACCTGCCAGGTCCTACAGCGGAGGTGTCCCACCACCTACTACATAACTTGCTACAGAAACCAATTTCCAAAAAGAATGCTGTTGCCAGGAACAGGAAAATTTTCACACAGTTCCCCTGTTTCAAAAGGCATAACTGGAACATTGTGACAGAAACCACTTAGCAACTCCTATTTTGTGTCTTTCGAAAACACTAATAACACTATAGCATTCTATCTTTCAGCCCATAATAATTTTAAACATTGGTAAGAAACATTTAAAGAATCACTAACCATTCACACCTACTCACACACTCAAGCTTACAAAAAATTATTGCAATCCAGCCACACAAACCATACACACCAAATCACAATAATGCAATTTAAAGGGGCATATTCCAGTCCAGCCACTTCTCAATGAACATTTCTTCTTAAACTGTAAACATGATTTGTTAGAAAATTATGCAATGCAATAACAGTTATCAGACTTACTACGGGGTGAACCCTGCATGATTCTAAACAATAAACAGTAACAAAAGGGTTGATCTCACCCAGTAAATAACAGTAGGAGTTCATAACACTAGTCTTTCCCATGAGGACCCAGACCATTCCACGGCAAATAGGATTACAGTCTAGGACATGTTGGAGTTCTGGGTGTCATCAGTGACTAGTAATATTTTGGGTCCTGTTTGATGACCTCTGCACCAGTAGAGTCTCTGAAAATGATGTAGTACTTGATCCTTAGTCCATCCTCTTCCTGCACCAAGACAACAATTCTGAAAAGGGTATCTCCAGTCCAGATAAAAAAAATCATACATCCTTCTTGCTCTCCAGAATATTAGATTCTGCACATCTTGAGGAAGATCATAGATGAACTCCTTGTAAGCCATCATTCGGTTTACCGCCTCCTGAAACATCCACATTTCCCGATGTTCCTCAATGGTATCCCACAGCTTCTCTGGCAGATAGGGGTACTTGATGCCAGGGCACTCCATTTGAATACACTCACTCATCCAATATTCCGCATTGGACCACTGAACCAAATTGGACCCACCAGCTTCTGCAGCGGTAGCTTTCTGCAGCCAGTGCCCAAACAGATGGTCTACCACCCATAGGTATTTTTGGTCTAGGGCCTCCATTTTTCACTTTTTTCATTTGCAAAGGTCAGTCAGGGGACCTACATCCAGGCTATCAGGTGATATATGATATGGCTTTGGAATGTCCACATTGACAAAGGGCTCTACAAACATCATCACCTGGGGGCTGGGTGCTTGATCACAAGCCACAACTCCATCCTCCAGGCCAGAGGTGCATAAATCAGTTTATTCAGCATAAGGGGGTCAGGGTGGGAGGTAGTACTTCTGAAGGCCTCTGATGATTCAGACTCCACCACCAAGGAGGGGCTACCAAGGTGAGCTAATACTGTACTAACTGATAGTTGTTCCCCTCCATGGCCTCTCCCGCTGCCACTGGTAAATATGGAATCCAGTTGGGGAAAATGGCTGGGAAGATGTCTATCGCCATTTCCCACCAGTTCACCAGCGACTTCCCCCAAAGCTCACTTGATCTCTTCCAATTCCATTGCTCCTGCTAAGGCCTCAAGAATGTCCATGTGGGAAGAGTTACCTTGCCAGCCCCAACTCTTTAAATAGGGCAACAGAGGCTCACTGGGATATGGCACTGCTCCATCGGCTCATGCTAGGCGCACTGGCAGACACATTAACTCTCCTCTATAGTGTGGCTCACCACACAACAGTTATAACAGTCCATGGTGGAACTCCTCTCCATCATGTCCCATATCCAGGATAGCAGAGACACAGGGATTGTCACCCTGTGCTCTCTTGGTGCACCTTTCATGCTGGAGATTTTCTTTTTCCCAGGCTGGAACTAACTTTGCGGACTCTTCCTCACACACCCAGCTTAAAATGGCGGCTGCTGATTGCTGAAAACATTTGTGCATTGGTACCTCACTCACAGTCAATCAATCACAGCAGTGCCTTTGCAGATGAGAATTGTAGTCACATCCTAGTCCACGTGCCACCACACAGAGAGTGAGACAGCAGTTCAGACAAATGGTGGTGACCCCTGGCAAAGAGTACTGCAATCCTGTAGACTTAATTCAATGGTCACCCTGCAGCTCCCAAAAATTAGTCCAGACCAAAACTTGCTCCCCAAAACACCTTTCATATCCTGGATGAGTCCCCACTTTGTAAGCCACCACTCCTGTTGTCTTGGGGTATCCAGGTGATAAAGGTGGGAGGGAAGCATCATACAACTCAAGCAAACACAGTCCAAAGAAAACAGAAATGTGTTCATTACTGGGTTCTTCTGATGGCAGCAAGTTAGCTTGACTAAGAATGGGGAGCAGGAGCGCTTCTTGGTTTCAAAGATGAGTTGCAGGGGGCAATGGTGGTTAGCAGGCACAAAATACACAGTTCAAATCGATTAAATCCAACGTCCACTCCAAAATCAAAGATGCAAGAAATAGATTTAAGGCACAGGAAAGTTGATGAACCACTCCATACAGCATGGCGGTAACAGATACGGTGGGGACACTTCTCAGGCTGGAACCTGCATTTCTACTGCAACAGTCTCTTTTGCCAGCAGACTGGGTTATTGCATGCAGTCATTCCCTCCAGCTGAAAAGGCTACATTCCTGGCAGCAGCAATACAGCAGGCCAAAACAGGGTATACCGATGGTGCAGGGACACAAATACTATGAAGACCATCACAACAACATTTTCGGCAGTTTGCTGTGATGGTCTCCAGGTATTCAGGCACTGCTGCTACCGGGGTGTTTGCCCCCCTTCCTGAACTAATTCTGACTGGAGTTAGAGATCTTTAGTGTGGGGGTTGCGGGGGGATGTGGTGGACAAAGCCACCCACAGAAAACACTTGTTACCCCAGCGATGACACAACACCAATTGGTGGTGTTGTGCTATCGCTGTGCCGACGGTTGACAAATTTCTTGTCGCCGCAGCATAGTGGAACTCCAAAACAGGCCACATATAGATGTAGCTTGTACTTAGCAGCATTTCCATCTCAAATCCCTTTCTTTCAATACACATCCTTACACAGGCACTTGCTTACTTTCCATTCTTCAATTCTCAAAACTGTACACTCACTGGGGACTAAGTCAGCAGAAGATGTTTCTACTGTCCCAATCCCACTTCCAAACTTGACCTTTCCTTACACTTTCTCCACCGGGGGGGTAGGTACATTACAATACTTAGAGCATTCCTTCTCACAGTCAAACTGGTGTTCTTTAGCAAGAACCAAATCACCGAAGCCCTTCCGGTCATCCAGTCACTGATGCCACGTACCTAGAATGGCTTCCCAGGGAATTCTGCATCCTGATCTAGAAACCAACAGTACCTCCACTTATGCAGCGATTTCAATTTCTGGACTGCTTTCACCCAGGGGACTGCTACTTGTGCCACACAGAGCACCCGGACAGTCTGCCACCCCATCAGGGTCCCTATCAACCATTCCCCATATGGACCTTTCCCTGCATCCACAGGCAGCCCAGCTCGGGAGTCCCAACACTGTAGCAGCCACCGGCCAGGGAAAAAGGGGTAGTGCTGCCACCGCTATGCCCACAACCACCAGGCTGCCTCCTCTGGACCACTCCCAATCCCAATTTGCCATAGCAGGCCCACTCCAGGACATTCATGGACTCCACAAACTGCACTCACCCTCGGGCAAGACTAATTTAATTCAAAGGGCTTCCTGTCTACCTGCTCCTCAGGCTCCGGCTCCCATACTACATCAACAGGCCCAGAGCTTTCTGCTCCACAGGCTCCCCTTCTGAAATCACTCTCTACTGGCCCAAACTGCTGCACTTCTCACACATGGATCTTTGAGGCAGGAGGACCGGGATGGTAAGTGGACCACACCAGCCCTGCCGCAGCCCTCCAGCTGAACTTGCGGGCCAACCCCACAACTATTCTCTCCCCAGGAGACTCTGTCTCTCTCCTTAGGTGCCAAAATTCATCTCACTATATACCCTAGGAGATGGTCTCCCTGCTGACAGCAAACAGGACCAACATCCCAGACATAATGGCACCATAGCACTCTCTCTCCCTAGCTACGCCTAGCAACCAGAATTAACTAGTAAACTCCAAGTGGGTGCTTACATTTCTTTAGCATATCTAATGCAAGGCTTAGTTAACAAATGTGCCCATTCTGACTGTTGATTATCCAATGATGATAGCGACTGTAAATGAGCGACTGTCAAAACAGCAACTCATTTACAATACTACTCTTTTGGACTACCCTGTAAGGATAGTGAGAGGATGTGAAGGGGATAGTAGGGATGAGTGAGGGACGGCGACTGGAAAGGGAGGTATAGGGAGGGGAAGAGGGTTTGTGTGGGGTAGTGTGCCATGCTGCCACCAAGCTAGACATGTGGTGTGGTGGTAAGGGTGGCTAGCTGCAATGCAACAGGTACTGGGTTTGGGGCTGGGGATCGGGGAAAGTTTTTACTGCTGCCGCGGTTTTTTTTACTATTTTCAAACTGTGTCCCCCTTCCCAACATGCACCCCCCTGGAGTTGGTTATCTTTAGTCAGGGGGATGCAGGTGGTGAAGCACCTTGTGAGGCGGGTGAGGGGGGTTCAGCAGTGCCCCCCCCACATAAACAGTATTTTAACTTGCTGGATGTCTGGTCACCTATTAGTGTACATCTCCAATTTGCTCTTCGGTGATGTACACTCGCCGTAACATCAATCACTGTTTTGTGATAGCTGTTATGACATGGAACCGACTGTTGCTTTCCTTAAAATGTAGGCTACAGTGTACAGGAGCAGACCCTCATGGATCCTGGCCCTCCACTACTCATGTTGGTGCCTTTCTGGTTTTAGTTCTTTAGGGTTCCTTCAGGATCTCCTAGCAGACCCATTCTCATGGCAGCACCTGTAGGTGTTATTTCAAAGACCTCCTCAGGGGACCAGTGCCACACACCCAGACCCAGGGACCCTGCCACAATCCCTAGACCCGCAGGCCCCCTGCCTTAGTCGCAGCCAGAGGCTGGACTCCCTGTCCTCCCTCTGGATGCTGATCTCATGCTTCTATTCTGGGGTCTCTAGAGCTGTAACTCTCCTTTCCCAGGCTTGCCTCCCCTTCTTATAGAGTTTCCTGTTTCTGGCTGAGTCAGAACAATCTGTACCACAAACATCCAGCCATCCTGTCTCCAAACACTACCTCCTTAGAGGACAACTCTCAGGGTCAAACTTAACCCTTCAAAACCCCTTTAGTAAATGGTCTTGAGCTGAGTGAAGAGAGAGACTGGTTACAGTATTTTCAACACTCTAGAATTTTTAAATGGCTGAACTGATTGTAATCAAATTTTCAGGATCCAGAGATTCTGCAGCCCTGACAGTGCATGACAAATTTCATTTTATCCTGTCCAGGAAAGACTATATTATTTTGATGAAAAATTAGGGGTTTAACCAAGATAAGCATTTGCCTAATAATGGTGGCCCTACCCTGCCACTATAGTTTATAAAATGGGTAAACAAAATCTTGTCTCCTGATTGGCTGAGGCAATCTAGCCTCTTCCTTTATCTCACTACTACCAATAGTAAAAAGTACCAGTGCCAACCTACCATGTAACCAGTTATAATCTTTCCAAATGACTACAATTTTTCCCCATTTTGTGAAACCAAACAACTGTGTAAAACTTTAAATGCCACTCTCACGATCTCTCCCACTTGCTTCCTCACTTCTTCTTCTTTTTTTTTTTTTTTTTTTTGGGGGGTATTAGTTATGTTTCTTTCCTGGCCCCTGGTTAGCAATTCTTTTTTTCCAGGCATCCTTGTCTCCAGCCGCCGTTTGTCCCTGCGCCTACACTTTATGGACTATCGCCACTCATCCCCATGGCTTATCTCCTGTGGTGGGGTGGTGGGGAGCCCCTCAACGTCCCCGCCAGGTGCGGATCCAGTATTACGGCGATGTCCTCGGAGGTGCATGGTTAACGAATGGCCATCAAGCCGCACAACCAGGGCCTTTTTCTCTGTTTCTCCCCTTGTGGAAAGGAGGCGTGCAGGACATCAGTGGAGGGAGCTCGCACGCATCTGCATGCGCTCCTCCAAGCATCTGCCCCTTCTCCACCCCCTTATCTACAGTATCAGTACTGCCAGGGGCCAGTACTGTGCCGATTACTGGCAACCCCCCTCCCTGGAGAAGGAGAACATTCCCTCGGACTCCTGATCTTTCTCCTTCCCTGCCGACCCCAGGCAACCCATGCTCATTCCCAAACACAGGTCACCAGCATGGCACAAGGTAAGGCATCCAGTGCCTCAGCCCTCAGCACCAGCGGGCTGAGGCTTCCTCACTTATTAAAAACAACTTTACAGGTGCTTCCACTCTGAACATTCCTTTTAAAAATGTCAAAAATTCAACATTCTCCCTATTTGTTTTGAACAGCACTGCACTCTCCCAGTCTTGCTCATACCCGCTAGACCACAAACTAGGCAAAACTGACACTGTGGCTGACACAGCTAGACATGACCAACAAAAAGACTGGCCCACTAAAATACACACATACATACTGTACATCACTGTTTTTACTTTTTTTAAAACAAAAAAGGAACTCCCACAAGAAAGCTGGGAGGAGGGAAAGTTGAAGAGTAGCAGAAAGCACAACTAGCAATCAGTCTCAGTCATACCACTTAGTGATGGAAGAATTATTTAATATAAACTATTCCATTTTTTAAATGATATACCAATAGTTATATACTTTGTTCCTACTCATACCTAACAACCCATTTTCTGTGTCAATAAGATGCTTCAGAGTGTGTGTGTTGTAGTGTCCTGATGGTGTTTTTTAGGGACAGAAGGCACACGACCTGCACTTTCATGCTTCACTGCATCCCTGAACATGCATTCATGGCACTACTATCAACACTATGTGGTGTTTTCTTACTTACATATATATGTTTTCATTTTTTTCAGGTATCTGTAGAAATCCCCAGAGCAGCAAATTTATTCATGGATTTGCCTCTTGTTATTGGTACCATTCCTTTGTCATCCTTTTTGCAGTCTGACATCTGTGTTGAGCCATTCAGCTCTGTCTACAACTGAAGGTAAAACATTATAAAATAAAGACCTGTGGGTTATGTGTTTCTGCTGTTTTGTGACAAAACATGGTCTAATTTACAATCTCAGTCGTTTTCCCCTTCTATGGACACATAACATTGTATATGATGGTTTGTTGTACTGTAGGTTCTGATTTCTCCAGCAGGCAACACAATAAAAGAGAACTGAAAATCTTGAACTGCCTAAAATAAAGTTTAACGTAGCTTGCTCAACGGAGTCTTTCCTGCAATAAACTTGAACTTGAACTTGAAATGAAAGGCTTAGCAGAGAACTAAAACATAGATTTTCTACAAATATTGCTGGAAATGTGTGGTCATACCTGTTTGTGTAATCTGTTCAGTTTCAGCACTGTACTGTTTCCTGAATTACTTCGCACTAATCTAAATTTTATGTCACTAATGTTTTATCATCTTTTGATGCTTTCGCAGGCCAAGCCTGCAAAGTGAGGAACATTTGATACTGCTGGGGGAGGAGACTGAAATGTTCACAACTGGATTAAGGTCATAAGACTGAATGACAATAAGGCTGAAAACTAAACAATTATAAATTAAATATTGTATAGTAATTCCACAATTCAGAAAAAAGTTAAAACATTTTTTATTGCAATTTTTTAAATCTGTCAGGTAGTTTATGTATCAGCACAAAAATAGTATTTATACAGACTATTGTTACATAAAAATAGTATCAACACTGTGTATTTGCCATTTTTGATTGTGTTACAACCAAAAAAAATATATATCAATGATATACTGAAAAGGCAGGTTCGAATAGTATTGATACATATGGAATAGTATTGACACATAAAAACAATATCATCCAAGCTAATTCTTAACAGCTAGACTCCAAGTTTAATTAAAAAAATATATGTAAGCTTCTGGCTCCAACAGGTCCAAAGGCAGACCTTTTAAAAGATAATTTATTTAAAATTTATTTTATTTATTTGTTTAGGAAATCGGAATTACAGACGGAATTTGAGTCATAGACGCATTTCCAAAGGCTCCACGTCAGACTTAAACATAGACATTCATGCAGTATATATATAGAATAAATGTGGGTGAGCAATCATACAGAGTAAAAATACAATGAGCATGGGTTAATGCCTATACATTTGGTAGCTAAAACAGGGCAGAGCTATCAACATATTTCCCTAATGAGTGGTTAAGACCTATACAATTGGTAGCTAAAACAATGCATGATATGAGTTGGTAGTAAGTCACCTCAGGGAGGCCTTGTCTTATACATAATACAATGCATTCATAGTTTAGTGCAACTATATGGTAACCAAGGGAGGTGAAGAGCATGTAGGCTAGAAATAGTGAGGGCTCTCCACTGCCTGGCCAAGGGCAGTTGCGTGACCTAGCGGCGTGGTGCAGGATCCACAGGTTACCGGCTACACTGGCATTGACGTGAGTAGAGGATATGGGCTCTTAAGGCAGCTTTAAAAGGACCTAGATTGGTGATTGATGTGACAGCCAGTGGGAGGGCATTGTACCAGGATGGAGCTCTAAGGGGGAAGGATCGCTGGGCAATGGTGGTCTTGACCCTAGGCACCTTCCAGATAGTTTTTGGGGCAGCCCATGTGGATGCTGAGATGGTGGCTGCCTTAAGAGAAGTCAAGACACCTATTGGGGTTAAACCCAGGTGGATTCTTTGGGTGAAGAGACAGGTCTGGTATAATAGTCTTTCCTCAAGGGAGAGGATATTGGTGAGCGCGTATAGGGTGCAGGTATGTGTATTTCTGTCAGCACCAGAGAGGAGCCAGCAGGCCTTATTGATGACTACTTGTATTTGATGAAACACCATTGGGTCAGCTGCAGCATAGATTGTGAGGCCATAGTCCACCAGCGATAAGACTGAGGAGGTATTGGCTAGGCAAAGTGCTTTAGGTGGCAGGCAGTCTTTATGTCTGCAAAGGAGACCAATGCGGGTGCTGGTGGAGGAGGTCAGGATTTTTATATGTTCATGGAATGGGAGGGAGAGTCAAATGTAATACCTAGATACCTATACTTTTGGACCTGTTCCAGTGGGATAAGAGAGGCGGAGAGTATTTCCAGGGGGAAATCCTTTGATCTGTTTTGGTGGTGGGCATAGAGCATTGTCTTAGTTTTTTTAATGTTGACCACCAATCTATGTTCAGCAAACCAGTGTTCAATCTGAGAGAAGGAATTTTGTAAGGTACGCTGGAGAGAGAGAGAGAGAGGATCAGGATGTGTGGCATAAAGAACAGTGTCATCTGCACAGAGGAGAAGGTTGCCGGGGCAGGATTTAGGCAGGGCATTGAGGTAGATGCTGAATAGCAGGGGACCCAGGATATATCCCTGGGAACTCCTGAGTTCACAGGCAGCATAGTAGATATGGTATTATTAATTTTAACACATTGGGTTCTAGATGAAAGATAGCCGGAGAACCATGAGAGTGGACAATGAGAGACCCCAATTTGTTGTAATGTGTTAAGGAAGGGATGAAAAATTGTGTCAAAGGCCTTTGAGAAGTCTATAAACATGGCCCATGTGAGGTGCCCCTTGTCAAGCATGGAGTGCAGGGAGTTAACAAATTCTGTGATGGCGGTCATAGTGCTATGGCCAGCTCTGAAACCATGCTGCTCCCTACAGAAGAGGTTGTGTGCGAGGAGGTAGTCAGTGAGCTGATCGGCCACGATCTTTTCAAGGGCTTTAGAGAGTGGGGGGGAGAATCGAGATGGGCCGGTAGTTGTTTGGGAGGGAGCTGTCACCACATTTCAATATTGGTGTTATCACTGCCATTTTCCATGCGGTTGGAAACTGGCCCAGGTGCAGGGACAGATATAGAAGGTCCATTAGTGGGGAGATAACTGAGTCTAGCACGAGGTATAGGATACGCATATTGAAGGCGTCTTCACAGTAATTGGAGCTCTGGAGAGCTTTGGACAGGTAGGCTTTCACTTCTGTAGGGGTAATGACTCTGAGTTTGAAGGGGGTGGAGGAGCTCAGGCAGTGAGGTAGGCTGAATTGGATCAAAAAAGTTGCTATGCAGGACTGAGCTGAGGTCTGAGAAGGTGGAGTTGAGGCAGTTAGCTATGTCAAGTGTGTTTGTGGTGGTAGTACCATTAACACTAAGTTGTGAGGGGGGGAGTGGGATTTACCATTAAGCTCCTTGATGTTATCCCAGAACTTTCTTGTGCTACCCCAGGAGGTGGTTAGGGCAGTTCTGTAGTGCTCTACCTTGGCCTTGCGGATTGCCCAGGTACACTTATTGTGGGCAGTATTATAGGCCTGTCTGTTGCTTAGCAAACTGGAGGCAGTGGCACGATGCCAGAGGTTGTCACGCATTTTGAACTGTTGTAGGAGTTCTGGGGTGATCCAGGGGGCACTACATGTCTTAGTGGTCACTTTGATGGTCGGTGCAAAAGCATCACAGACAGTATTAAAGGTGGTGGTGAAGTAGTGCAATGCATCAGCTATGTGCTGGGCTTGGGAAATAGGGGACCAGTCCCAGTTAATTAGATATGGTTTGAGCTTGGCTATGCCTCCTGGGTGTAGTCAACAACGAAAGGTAATATTTGGTGGTGGTTTAGGTAGCTGACAGGACCAGCTGAAGATGATTGGGGAGTGGTCGCTTAAGGCATTGGTTAGGAGACCCAGGTCGGTAATATGGTGGGGATGATTAGTGAGCAGGATATCTAGTAGGGTGTGGGTTCTATTAGTGGTGTTGGCCCTGGTAGGCTGGGATACCAGTTGGATCATATCTAACGCAGCAAAGGTATCTTTGGTGTGTGTTGATGAGCTCGCCAGCCAGTTTATGTTGAGATACCCAGCTAGGATTTATTCATTTTGTGGGGGTGGCTGGCTAGATAGTCAAAGCATGCTTTACAGGCATGGAATTGGCTGTGGGGTGGGATGTAGGCAACAGTAAGAGTAAGAGGAGCATGGTTTGGGTCAGGGGAGAGTTTTATTGAGAGTGCTTGGACACCATGGTCTGGAGGGGGTGCAGGCAGGGCTTGGTAATGCACTGAGTCATTTACATATAAGGCATAGCCACCACCTCTCTTGCCATTATGATCAAGCCTAATGAGAGAGTAGCCAGGAACAGAGAAATTAGTCTGGGCTCTTGGCTGACAGTCAGGTTTCTGTTGAAGCCAGAATGTCTGGTTGGTGCTGTGCTGTCCAGCAAGGCAGGGGTGCCATTTTTGTAGGCAGGCTGTAGATATTCATAGTGGCTATTCGAAGCCCTGTGGGTGACCGCAGTTGGAGTGGGGGTGCTGCTGGGCCAGGACTGGGGTGAACATTGCCCTATAGTAGAAGAAGTAAGTAGAAGATTCTGACAAGGGTCATGAATTGGTGGCATTTTGCTGGGTAGCGGTGGCTAGCAAGCTTAGAAAGTGATGAGCAGGGAATGGGCGGTTGTGTGAGGGCTGGGATGGCCAGGTGGAGGAACAGACAAGGAGGGCTCAAGGCACAAAGAAATGGGTGGAGGGGTAGAGGGGAAGGGTGCGGGGGAGCTATAGGGAGAGACAGGGTGATGGAGAGGCTATGAGGGGTGAGGTGCTCCCCCACAGCAAAGGTGTGTACATACCAGAGGCAACTGGGGGTTTATTGCTGAGCAGGGTAAACATGGTTAGCAACAGTAGTATGGTTAGTTTGTGTGGGATGGTGTTGTGAGGGAGTACAATGGTGGTAGATGTGACCATGGGCAGGTATGAGTGGGTCTTGTTCACACCTAACATTGTGGCAGACACAGTGGCGCAGTGGTAGGGTTGCTGCCTTTGGAGCCAAAGGTACCTCGTTTGAACCCTGGTTTGGATGCCACGTTGTATGCCTAGTGATAGCCTGGAAAATGGTGCAATGGACACTACAGAGAGGGGCAAAAGGCAGAATTTAGGTTATGGGGGAGCAGTGGCAAGAGGATTGCAACCCACATGTCTTGTTGCCCCTAGTGGCTTTACAGTATAATCTGCAAATGTAAAAGTAGACACGAAATTCTGTACTGAGTATTAAAACAGACCAGATATCTTTGGAACCCTTAGGGTTAAAGACTTAATTCTTTCTCAAGGGACACCATCAACCTTTTTTACATCATGTAATTTCAAGGTAAAACTTATGTTTAGTAGGCTTCTCTCCTCCCACTACATCAAGTGTGGCTAGACTGTGTTGGAGATGTTCCCAAGTCCAGGAAAGATGTACTACATCATGAGTGGCTAGACTGTGTTGGAGATGTTCTCAAGTTCAGGAAAAATGTAGTAGGAGTTGATCAAGGGAATGTTGTAAACAAACATATTTTGATGTGGTAACACCAATAATATGGGCAGTCTATTTTTCACTTTTTAAAAGAAAAAAGGAATCGGAATCAAACCGCTATTTACATAAGCAATCTCTGCAGAATGTGACCAATCATATAATGTGTTTTTTGGGACATTTTGAGACCTGAGGGGGTTGACAGTGTCCATGTAAATGAAAGATTTGAATCAGCTAAGTAGACATTTAAATAAAATATTACTGTAGCAAACATATATCAATATGTAAAAAACGAAATGTTACATATCGATATAAAAAAATATAAAATGTTTTTTCTTCATTTTTTAAGTCCTGTCATTTTTAACAACATATTTCAGTGACATGTATAAATGTTGTGACACAGGAGAACTGTATCTTAAGGATATATACATATTAAGCAGACACCGAGCGTTCATTAAAAAAATTAAGTTTCTATGATTAACAGTACAAATGTTACAGCTTTCAAAATATAATTTCAAGCATTATAAAATATCATAAAAAAGATTTTTTGGGGAAATGAATGAAATATTATAATGCTTGCTCTGTCTAAGAATAACACATTCATTTCTAGTTATTGGCATATTGTCATCAGATACAATATTTATGCAATATTACATGACAAGGTATGCAACATTATGGGATATCGTTCCACCTCAGGTGTGTTGCTAGGCATGAGATTGTATTGTCGAGTGCCTTCAGTCCCCAAGAAGGAAGAAAATCCCATGATACCACACACCATGGAGTAACTTTTCCCAGTTATGAAATGGATCTTGTCTGTTCCCTTACAATACATTACAATATGAAAAAGACATATAAAGTAGCACTATGAAAGTTTTTTTACTTGGATAACACCACTGAAGAGGTAGTTCCATGGATTTTCAGTGTTCATAGTAACACTGGTTTTGTTTGTCCTATCAACTATTTATGTGTAAATTAATTTTTAAGAAGTGGATATTTAAATGTTTTATCTATTAAATATGCAATATGCAATATATCCCTCATGGAGATCCATCCTGAGCGTCAGTCTTCTATACAAAACAATTAAGCGCAGAGTACTCCGTTATAAGCAACTTGTGCTGTGTTCATTTTATGGACTGACCCTGCTTGACAACTCTGGCAACCTTACTGAACAGGTGACCGAATTTAAATACCTTGGTCTCTACCTGGACCCTCACCTATCCTACAGCCTTCATATTAATACCCTCATTAAGAAGATTCATATCAGGCTTGGTCTTCTGTACAGGATAAGGAAATTCATCCTTCCACCTTCCAGGCTACACCTGGCTACCTCCCTACTCCTACTCCTTATCGACTATGGCTCTATCATCTACTGTCCATCTTCATCTTTACTACTCTACTTCAAGTTCAGAGTCACCTACAACAGTATAACTCGCTTCATCACCGGGATCCCCTGGAAAACCCACCACTGCACCCTTTATACTCCTCCCTCAGTTGGCCCACTCTTGAAAGGAGGTTCCACCTTATAATACTCACCTTTCTTCATTAAATCCACCGCAATCTTCTGCCTCCTAGTGTAAACTCCCTCTTTCCACACTGAGCACTTAAGCAATTGACCAGAGGTGCCGCCACCATGGTCTTTGACAGCCCCTTTTTTTCAGACTGAACTGGCTCAAAACTCTATCTTCTTTGTGGCACAAAGCTGCACAACCCTCCTAAATACAGGCCTGTAAGTCTATTGACTCCTTCAGCTCCTCCCTCAGGGCCCACCTCCTTAGTTCGTCCACCTGTAGCTGCTCAGGGCTGTCTCCCTGCTAAACCCGTTTGATCATTGCCCATCCTCCCTTTTCCACCTTATCATCCTAACTCACTCCTCCTCCCCCTCTCCGTTCCTCTCCTTTCACCACCACCTCCTCCCTTGTGGCCTCCAGTCCCTCCAACTCCTGTATTCTAGCACTTTCACCTTCTACAGCAGTTTATTCTAGATCCCTGGGTGTTTTAGTTCAGCCTTCATATCATAGGAATTTGTAACCCTTTGTATTATGTTGATCTGATTTGTTTCCACTTGTTATGTTTACTCCACGTTATGCTGTACAGTAGCATGTTGATCTGTTTTTGTTTTACTGTTACTTCCATTGTTCTATGTTACCAGTATTTTGTATCCCACACTGGAAGTTTGTGAAAATGGGCATTTTTGCTCCCATATTTTCCAGTATATAAATTAAAATTGATTGAGTGATTGATCTCCATACCCCGTCTCTGACTGTACTGTCCTGAACTGAAGATCTGGATGGAGCAGAAGGACAGACACTCAATAAAAAATGTTTGTAACTTTTGGATGCCCCCATGCCCCCTCTCTCTCCCTCAAGGTGACACATCCTAAGTGACAGACTTACATTTCCAAGGAGAGCTGGCTTTCCCTCGGGAACAGTCAAACAGTTGTAGTACGTGACATGTCAGTGGGAGTGTAATTACAGTGGTGGCTGTCCTCTGTGGGAGCAATCTTGATCTCTATTGACTCAAGCTGTTCTATTATGTTCATCTGGCAGCGACAGAGCAGTTCTGGTGAGTAATATGACAGAGGGAGTGTAATTATAGTCTGTTGTAACAGATAGCAGTCTGTTTTAAAACATTTCATGGATGACAGTAGTGGCTTTCCTCTGTGGGAGTGAGTTGACTTATTTGCACAGTAAGGAGACAATGCTTTTTTCTTTCTTTTCCTGCTATGTACTGCACAGTACTGTACTTTAGTTTGTTGAAATGACTGGAGGTGGTAGGGTTATTAGCAAGTGAATTGATCAAGTGACTGCGTTAAAAAGCCATTAAAAGCTACTTTTGAGTAAATCCAGCAGTCACTTATAATGGACAAAACAATTAAGTACAGAGTACTCCATTATAAGCGGCTTGCACTGTGTTCATTTTACACACGAACATATGAAGATGCCAGTAGATAAAGTCCTTATGGTCTATCTTGTCTGCTTGATTGTGCAGGTCCTCTGCATCTACAGTGGAACTTGCCCCCTTCCCAGCTGCCCCTGACCCCCCTAAGTTCCCCGTCCTCCCCCAGCAATTTTCCCCTTCATTCTGTCCCACCCTCTCTTGAAGCTATCCACCGCTTTCAGTGAAAACACTTCCTCTGGCAACCCATTCTACTTGGCTACAACTCTCTTGGTGAAAAAGTGCCTCTTCATCACCATCCAGAATCAACCCCCACAACCCCAGTTTTAGACTGTGCCCCCAGTGGACTTGTTCCTACTGAAATTGAATATGCCCTCTGTATTCATCCTATTAATACCTTTAAGGAATTTTGAAGGTCTTAATCATATCCCCCCTTCCCTTCTGTCCTCGAGGGAGTACGTGTTGAGCTCTATAAGCCTCTACTCACAGAAGCTGCATTGCTGTCCTGGGATCATATTGGTAATCTTCTTCTGGACTGTCTCCAGCAAGCTGACATCCTTCTTAGGATAAGGACACCAATACTGAGCACTGTACTCTTGGTGCAGTCTTACCAGTGACCTGTATGGTGGTAATATGACCTCTCCCTTCCTGCTGGTAATCTCTCTGGCTATGCAACCGAACATCCAATTTTCTTTTCCCGCAGCTCTCTTGCAGTGTGCCAAGTGCTTCAGGTCACTCTTGATGATAGCCCCAGATCCTTTTTTTTTTTTTATCAGACTTGGTGACCTACACACCATTTAGACAATATTTGGTCTCTGGGTTCCTTGCCCCAAGTGCGTAACTTTGTACTTTTTAGCATTGAAACACAGTTGCCAAATGCCAGACCATTTCTTTAACCTAGCCAGGTCTTCCCTTGGTTCCTGTTTCCCTTCCTCAGTGTCCACCCTCCCGCGGAGCTTCATGTCATCCACAAACAAGAAGACTGACCCCATCCGCAATATCACTGATGAAGATGCTAAACTCCAGATTGAGCACTAAGCCCTGTGGGACCCCACTGGTCACTGGTCTAGCTTCAAAGAATTCTACTCCAACCACCACCATTTGACTTTTGTCCTTTAACCAGTTTTTGATCCATGTAGTGAGTTTGGCCCCCAACCCCAGATTCTCAAGATTCCTGAGCAATGTCCAATGACATACAAGGTCAAAGCCCTTGCTGAAGTTCAGAGCCAGGACATCAACCACTTGTCCCCTGTTTACTGTCTTAGTCACTCAGTTGAAAAAGTCAGTCAGATTAGTCTGGCAGGACCTCCCTGACACAAACCCAAGTTACCTCTCATATTGCAGCCTGTTTTCATTTAGAAAGTTCTCAGTCTCTCCTTGAGGATAGTCTCCATTAGTTTTTTTTTCCACTATTAAGGTTAGACTGACTGACCTGTAATTCCCTGGTTCATCCCCTGCACCACTTTTAAGGAGGGGTACTATATGTGCAATACTCCAGTCCTGGGGCATGCTCTCAGTGTCCAGAGATACGTTAAACAGGTCTGAAAGGGGATCTGCCAAAAAATCTGCCAGTTTCTGTAGGACCGTTAGGTGCACTCTATCTGGTCCTGGGAATCTGTCCACCTTCAGGACCTTTAGGCTCCTTAGCACCCTATCCACCTCTGTTATGCTGTTTTTGATACCCCCTTTTCTGCCTCCACACCCCTGCCCCCTTGTGGCACTGGGGCTATTAACCAGTCTGTGCCATGCCTCTGAGTGTGTGGAGCCATGATGAATTCTAAAAGTTATCCACCTGCACCCACACCCTGTTCCTACACACATAAATAATAACTCCCTCCTGCAACCAATCCAAGTGCCAGTAATACAAAATAATGATATCCCAGGTACTAGTCACCCCCCTTCCCCACCATGTCAAAAATATAGCATTTTAAGTAAACCTTTGAAAATGGAAAAACAACAGTTTTCTTTTCAGGTTGAGATCAGTCCATTTTATTCAGTTTGTAAAGAAAGTAATTTTATTTTTTATAGATATAAAATTGTACATTTTTAGTGCAACATGCTGACTTATATGTATGGACAGGTCTCCAGTGGAGGCAGTGGCATAGCATGTTTTTCAGATGTGATTGGTTGTTGAGATTATCCTAGAAGCAGTTGCACATTGCATGTTGCTGCACAATGTGAAGAGGCATGCTGAAAAAAAATAGAATTGTTTAGTTTTATATTATACAAGCCTTTAATTGGATTTTGTTTAAAAAAAAAAACTTACTGGTATATATCTGTACTTATTGGTATATCAAAAGTCCAGTAAATAAATATACAGGGAAATGTGTCCAGTGGTACCTTGAATGTGCTAGATTGTTTTGCTGAAGGTCAAAATTTGTGTGCTGTACCAGGACAAGTTGTCAGTTTCTTCAGTGGGGGTTCTTTATTTGCTGTAAGGGTGTTGCTCCAAGCTGTGCAATCTGTTGATGATGGCTTCCAGTATCTTTAAATGGAAGCCTTATGTTCAGTAAATGTCATGATCTGCTTTGTATCTAGACCACCATTTACAAGGAGTTGAACAGCCATGAAGCATAAGGAGTGGTTTGTGTACATTCTTACACGTCCTATTTCAGAACATGAGAGACACGTGATGCCCTTGGTGGAGTAAACAGCATGTTGGTGCAGCTCTGCTAATTTACAAACAAATTACAGCTGATTTCTACCTAATGCAAATATATTTACAGCAGCCTACCTTTCTATTTGATTGCCAGACTTCCGTGACTAAGGATAAAACTGCTATGGAGCCATTCCGAGAGACAAATCGCAGTGTTCTGAGGAAGACAATCAAGATGACATGGTGGGTCTAGAAGCAAAAAGGCCCCACAGAAGCTCATCTCCGGCTATGGATTCAAAACTGACTCCTTCGTGTGCCCCATCAGATCAGCTCCATGAGGATATCTCCACCATTAAAACTGCACTATTTTCGCTAATCTCAGAGTTCAGAGAATAGAAGACAACATTATCAGGGCTGGTCGTGTGGGTATCTGACACGGAGGCACGGATTTCATCCAATGAAGATTGCCTGGCTAAACTGGAGAAGGAAAATGTAGCTTTAAAGAAAATAGTTAAAAAATTAGACAACGTTGATGATTTAGAAGGAAGATCCTGATACAACAATCTGGTGTTGCTAGCACTGCCGGAGGGTGATGAGGGAAATAACACAGTTTCTTTCATTCAAAAGCTTTGTGAATGCATTGCAGGCCCTTCACCAAATGGGCCTACTTACGTTATTGAACGAGCCCACAGGTTGATTAGACCCAAGCCTCCATCAGATCAGCCACCTCGCCCCATCATCTTTAAGGTCTTGAACTATCTTTACAGGGATCATATCCTGAAAGCTGCCAGAAAAACGAAGAAATTTGACTGGGAGGCAAGAGGCTGAGACTGGTTCCCGACCTAACCTTCAAAGTCAAACAGTAAAGGGCTGCCTATCACCCGCTTCAAACCAAACTGTGGGCTGCAAAAATAAGACATAGGATGCTGTTCCCTGTGAGGTTGTAGGTATCTCTGCCTTCTGGAACTCAGCACTACAAGACAGCAGCTCAAGCTGCTGCAGACTTAAACACACAGCTTCCTGAGCTATTTGGGAAGGGTGGCTGAAATTTCTCAGGCCATCATCCATTTCTAGTCTGCAGCCAAGTCACAGCAAGTATTTGGGGCTGTATTACTGGAGATCCTTTCATGAGACTATCTCCATATGAAGGACAAATTGTTTTCTTTCTTACTGTTAAAAATGCCGCAATGATTGTTTGTGGAAGTCGGGAGGGGCATTAAGGTGCTACAGAGACACATACTTGATAGAAAATTTATATTCTTTATGATGAATCCCTGTGAGGCATGTTTGTGTTTTTTTTTTCCTTCTTTTCCGATTTTTGGGCCTGTATACTCTGAGACAACAGTCGTGGAGAATTAGGTGGAAGTGCCATCTAATGTCATCTCCAAAAAGTGCAACGCTACCTCACGATTGTTTGAAGTACAAGGTTTCGAGACTTTGATTTTACTTTTTTTTTCCTCGGCTTTCAACAGGACGAAAAGACTGTTAAGGACATGTGGTAGCCCATATAGCATACTTGTTTGTTTGTTTTTAATTTACTAACCTCCTTCAGAGCTCCAATAATATTTATTATAGATGTTCTTGTTATTGGATAAATAGAAATAGTTTCAATTTTTGGGCATTCAGCACCAGGTTGGAATTTCCTGCCAGTTATATCAAGGGAAGTCCTATGAAAGAGGGAATTTTTATATGTCTGTAGAGGATGGTGGATTGTTATAAATCATCTGTGGGGAAGGGTAGGACTCTTTGGCTCTGAATATATTTTGAGGACCCCTATAGTGGTCACTGAGATGCCAAGGAATATTATTCCCCCTCTTCCCCAGAGTAATGTTGGTGGTAGCATTTAGCAATGATTAAGTTTCAAACTGTGGATAGAATATTAGTAGCACCCCTTGGGGTACTTCTATGACATGGCAGGGGCTGCTCCCAATAGGGCATGACAGCCAGAGCATTTAGGAGAGGGCAATTGGCCTGGGACAATGTCAGTGGGGGGTGATTTATGAGAAGGGTGAAGCATCTAGGGGGGTTACCGCTAGGGAGGGCAGGCCTCATTGGGTTGTACAGTGGGGGGAGAGGGAGGGATGGAGTAACTATGAAGGGTCTTATTTCCTGATTAGGGCAAACATGCAGGACATTCTAGTATTAGTAGGTAAATGGATTTCACAGACCCATGGGGAGTTGGAATATAATATCATGGAACTTTAAAGGTGGGAAAAACAATTCCAAAAAGTACATCATTTTACGGCATCTCAATAGATATCACCCTCACATAGTTATGATACAGGAGACGCACATCACCACAGACAAATTATTGAGATTGCATAAGCTTTGGGTAGGCCAGGTATTTGGGGCAGGCACTAGTACAAGATGGGGGGGGTAGCTATCCTCATACAAAGAAGTGTACCATTCTAGGAAATTAAATCCTGGCATGACCCAGATGGGAGGTACATCTTGGTACATGGAAAATTAGCAGGCATAGAAGTACTTCTTGGTTCCATATATGGCCCAAAAACTGATACACCTGCTTTCTTCCCACCTCTTGCTACCATCATAGTCTCAGTTCCTAATATTCCTTGTCTTTTGGGGGGGGACTGGAACTTGGTCTATGAAAATGATCTGGACAGATCGTACCGTAGGAGAGCTGGTCTCCCCCCTGCACAGCGGGCCCTGTGGGAACTAATGGAGGACTCCAGTCTTACAGATCCATGGAGGCTCTACTACCCTCAAGTGAAAGATTTTACTTTCTACTCTTCTTCTCACAGGGTTTACTCTCAGATTGACTATGTCCTTCTCAGTTCATCAGCATTACAGGGAATCGAGGATGCTGGGATTTATCCCAGAGTGCTTTCCGACCACTCACCAATTTGGCTCAAGTTGGGATTTACACCCTACCAGCGGGTTTCTAGATCATGGTCCCTCAACACTCAACTGTTGTCTGAGGAGGGGATAGTAGAGCGTATGAGAACCTTTATTAGGAATTCATGGGATTCGAATCAGGGCTCTATCCTGGCAAAAGATGTATTATGGGGTGCTCTTAAGGCAACTTGGAGGGGAGAGTTTACAAGACTCGCTACCACTAGGAAGTGTAAAAAGACTAAAGAGGTAGAGGAATGGTTGGCTCGTATCAGATATTTAGAGACCTATCTGAATCAAGTATCTGAGGATCGAGATTGGGTACAGTTGTAGTCCTTACGGGCCAAGTGTTTAGCACACAGTCTTAATATTACTCTGAGGGCAACTGTAAAGTGGAAATAACTTATATTAGGCAAGGGGGAAAAGCAGGGAAGCTGCTAGCAAACAGGCTAAAACAACAAAGGGAGGCTAGGTGGGAAGCAGCCCTACAGGACAACACCTCAGGGAGTTGACCTCAGACCCGGTGGCAATTGCTAAAATTTTCAGTGAGTATTACTTAGGCTTATATACATCTCCTACTATAGATCCTGAATATGGTAAAAAACTCAAGAACTTTTTGCTTGATGTAGAGTTGCCGAAGCTTGAGATATCTCAACAATATGCATTAATAGGGGAAATCACACTCCAGGAGATCAGGGAAGCAATTGACCGGCTGCCAATAGACAAAGCTCCTGACCCAGTTGGCTTCCCCCCAGGTTTTAATAAATCCTTTAAAGAGGATCTAGCTCCTTATTTAAAGATATTATTTAACTATATATACTCTGCCCCTATTAAGGAGTTGGCAGTGTTCGAAGCCAGGATTGTGGTCCTACCTAAGCCAGGGAGGGATCCTTCAAGCCCAGACAACTATAGACTGATTTCATTATTAAACATTGAGATTAAGTTGCTAGCGAGTATATTAGCGTTTTGCCTCTGAAAGGTATAGGGTGACCTGATTGGGCTGGAACAAGTGGGATTTGTCTCAGGGAGACATTCCAGTGATCACTTTAGGAAGATCTGCCATTTGATGTTCATGTCTGGGGAGGCCAATACTGATAAGGTGTTGGTCTCCCTAGATGCAGAAAAAGCATTCGATAGAGTGAGCTGGTCATTTTTATTTGATCTTTTACCCAGATATGGACTACCCTCGGAGTATATTCAATGGATCACAGTCCTGTATGCAGTCCCTGCAGAAAGAGTAATATCTAATGGGGCTATATCCAACAGTGTTGGGTTGATCAGAGGTACTAGGCAGGGCTGTCCCCTATCCCCCATGCTTTTCAATTTATATATTGAGCCCTTGGCTAGAAAAATCAATGCAGCAGACGAGGTCAGAGGGATAACGTTAGGCCTAGTTAATTACAAACTCTCAATGTTTCCAGATGATATTCTCTTACACCTCTCCTCGTGGTGAGATTCCTTACAAGCTGTACTGAGAATAATAGAAGATTTCAGTTCATTGTCTGGTTACAAGTTAAACTGTCATAAAACAACTGCTTTATCTCTGACACCTTCTTGCACCAAGAGAGAGGTAGAAGAGTTAGGCTTAAGATGAGCCACAAATTCAATTATACTTTCCTAGGGATTGAACTCACCCAGGATATTGGCAAATTGAGATCTCTCAGCATAGACCCTGTGGTATCACAAATGCAGCAGGATCTGAAGAGATGGCAATGCTTGCCACTATCTCTCTGGGGAAGAGTTAATATAATTAAGATGGTCATCTTCCCAAGACTAATGTATCCCCTTTCCATGCTGCACCTCGCCCTTCCTAGCGCATGGTTTAAAAAGATGACTCTCTCTGGTCAGCTTTTTTGTGACAGGACAAACGGCCCAGGAGGGCCATAACCAAGTTGGCTAGCAGGAAGGAGAAAGCAGGGCTCAGCATTCCCCACATTTTCCTTTATCTGGCTTTCCAGGGTTGTAAATCTTTACAGTGGTTAACCCCTCAGGAAAGTGACCCACCAAACTTAATGTGGCTTAGGATAGAGAGACAGATTGCCCTCTCTCATAATATATCCCTAGCTGCATACTCCTTTAGCATGGGCCATGAATGACCATACTCGATTATGTACCTATTTTTAACTTGACAATAGGCATGACATGGGTCATCCTCTTTTTAACAACTTGAACATAACGTTAGGAAACAAGGTCATCACTCAATCCTTCTGGAAGGATTTAAAAGATGTGATTTTATCGGATCTGGTTACGGACAACAAATTTGCTCCTCCCAGGAGTTTCCAACACTTCTCTCACCTCGCAATGCTCCTATTTTTTAAATACCTGCAGGTTAGGCAGTGTGCCCTCGGACCTCCCCCTTGGTCTTCACAGACATCATTATTCCTCACAGAGCTATTTAAATTGACTACCTGACCTAGACTCATCGCTCAAATATACAATCAGTTGTCAATTTAGGCCAGGGCCAGTTATTCATTGACAGCCTTCTATTGGCAGCATGCTGCCGACCTTTCCTACGACACCACAACCTGGGAATTGATCTGGAACAACAGTTATAGATTTATCAAACAAGACCAGTTGCATCTGATCAGGTTTAATGTTCTTTATAACTTGCACTATACATGCTAGACTTAAGGATGTCATAGTCAATGGTAATATGCTTTCATATACTCAATTTGTGCGGAACTTCCCTGAACTAAGTGGTCACCCCTTTAAATACTGGCAAGTTATGCATGCAATCTCTTCTTTCATGAATACAGGTCGACCCCTTGAGCCCCCTAGGACTGTATTATCCTCCTTATTAAACATTGCTACCCACCCACATTCAATATCTGCAGTATATAAAGAACTGCAGTCCCTTGATACACGACTACCATTAGGTATAAGCCAATATTGGGTCAGGACCCTATCTCTTTCGCCCACACCTGACTTTTGGCAACAAAACTGGAATAATCTATATAGGTTTATTAAGCAAGACCGTTTGCGGCTTATACAATTTAATGTGATGAATGACCTATATTACACCCCCCAAAAGCTTCATAAAATAGGCAAGATACCATCCCCCTGTTGCCCCCAATGTTTCTGTAAGAACAGGGACCTTTACCACATGTTATGGGTGTGTCCCAAAGTTCAATTATTTTGGAGAGCTATACAAAACTCTTTAAGCCCAATGCTGGCTTTAAATTCATTGTTTCCCCGGACACTTGTCTACTTAATTCTTTTCTAAAAGGAACCTTGAAACAAAAGAAATTTTATATGGCCCTTATTTCCGCAGTGGCCAAACTTGTACTCATGAGGCACTGGACCCTGGATACCCTGCCTACAACACTAGAATGGCATAGATAAATGTTACTTGCCCTACAGCTGGAAAAGCATATTGCAAGTATGAACAATCGGTTGCAAAGTTATCTTGATAAATGGGGTGCCCTGGATGCATTATTAGCTACATGGAACCCTGAAAGTAGGCAATCTGATGGTCATTGACTTCCCCTTGTAGCATGTTCTAATCTGGTGAAAAAATACCCTTAACCACAGTAGAGGAAAATGTTTAGTGCCTGATGTTGTTCCTCATGGAGAGAGGAGAAAATGACAGGGATAGGATGTTTAGGTTTTTTTATATGAGGAAGAGAGTGGGGAGGGTGGTTGAGGGGAGTGGGGGGGAATGGTTGGAGATTGGGGGGTATTAGGAGAGGGTTTTTTTTTTTTCTCCTTCATATACCCTCTCGATTCTACTACTTCCTGTTTACCTAAAGGTCAAACATGACACGTTAGCAAGACTGCAGTATATTTTTAAGTTAAGATCATGTTCAACTACCAGAGCACATGTTTGGGGTGTTATGATATGCCTATGTAGAGTTGTTTGACCTGAGACACTGTGACTAAGACAAGTGCATATATTAGTTTTTTACTTCATTTTATTTTCTTCTGTGCATTAATGCATCAAAAACAAATAAAGTTTTCTGAATTAAAAAAAAAAAATAACTTGCACTATACACCAATTAAACTGCATCTCATGGGGAAGAAGCAAAATGCGGCCTGTCAGAGATGTCTTCACAATCCAGGCTCTCTCAAGCATTTGATTTGGTCCTGCCCCAAAATTCAAAGTTTTTTGCAACAAACAAAGGATTTCTGAACCCTTTGTTTGGAAGGACCAGCAATTTTAATATTGAAACTTGTGTACTTGGCAACCTCTCAGCTCTAACTTTGCTGACACACAAATACTACATGGCTCTTACCTCTACTGTGACGCTGCCCCTTATTATGAGGTATTGGATTTAAGACACCCCACCTCCTTTCAGAGAGTGGATACAGGAACTCCATGTAGCCCTTAATGCAGAAAGGGTGATACCCTTACAATTTTACACTCTTTTTAACAGAAGGTAGGAGCAGTTTTCACACTTTTCAGCTGACAGGTGTAAGGAACTTTAAGAGAATAGTAGTCCAACTCCCATATACAAGGAATGTATGTCACTGAGGGTGCTTATGCAAGTCAACATGGTTTGTTCTGCAGGATGAGAAATAATGATGTAAATACTTAACCCAGTTTGTATAAATCGGGGTTGATGGGAGGGAGGGTGCGTGGGTAATATCTGGGGGAGGATGATCTTAATTATAACATAGTGACCATAGATGACTGATGGGAGGTTGGAGGTGCATCTGAGGAGGGGGGGGAGTGTGATTTCTTGAGTTAAAAGTTTGACATGTTCGATGCTACATTGTGAAGTATTGTATGGACTTACCATTTTGTAAACCTTAATAAAGTTTATTACATTGTGAAAAAAAAAGAACATGTAGCAACCCCCTCCCTACACTTAGGGGCTGGGTTGTTACTAGCAGTGCCCATCAGACTACTGGGTGCCTTGGCACCACTGCTCTGTCCTTAGTGGAATTGGGAGGACTCTAGTGATAAAGATAAAAGGAGGCTTAGGTGGGAAGTGGAAAATGAGTTCTGCACTAGTCATGCTTGGAGGCTGTCAAAGCCTAGTAATTCCATGTTAGGGACAGCTGAAGGGGCCTTGCCAATCCCAGGATGGTGGCAGGGTCTCAGGTCTGAGGTGGTACAGGAACCCTACAGCTAACCTCTTCCTGTAATATCAAGAAAGAAACTTGCTTGGTGCCTTGTTTGTAAAGATTTGTGTGAGTTCTTGTCAGGAGGAGCTGAAGACCATTCTTTGGGCTGAAAACAGGTCAGCTCAGTGTTGCATGGAGAAGAGGTACTGAGAAGGAGGTCCTAGCACAGATATCACCAGCTTAAGTGTTGTGTGCCAGGGAAGTAGTGGATGAGGTGGACACAGGTGTGTTTAGTCGAGTGGCTGGCTGCAGGATTTGGACCAGGGTAGCATGGCTCTCCATTTTGCAATATTTGTACCAGTGTGTGGAGCTTCATTGCTACCAAGGGTGGGGTATCAGTGGCTCACTCTCCAGGCAAATGAGAGGTTAGATTAGGATAAAGTGGGAATTCTGGGTGGGTACCCCCTCAAGGAGTGTGTGTCAATGGCTTTCAGGCCTGGAGGGATTCCAAGAAGAAAAGCAGAACAGTACAGGGAATCCTGAAGGTGATTCCACAGTAACTGAGGTTAGGGTAAAGAGTGTGATCTGAGAATGTGGTCTATTCCTCATATATGAGCTTGGCTGGGTATGGCATTCTACAGGATGCGAGATCCTGAGGGTATGTCTTCAAGGCCTATTACCCACCATAGTAGGTCTGGCTACAGTGCCTTAGCATGGAGATGTGGAATACAGAATCCTCAGGCTGCCAGAGTATGGTTATGGAAATACTTGCCTGGTGGTGCTTAATGAAATAGTGACAATTCTGGACATTGGGATGTGTTGCCAATATGCTGTTTATTCCCCATTTTTTTTGTCAGCTATTTTTATCCTCCTATTGGTAGGTTGACCTCATTGTCCGCCAAGCCTACCAAACTCGGGGTCTTTCGGGGGCTTCTGCGTGCCCCGGAAGATCCTTGGAGTCGGTCCAGGGGCACCATCCATGCCGGCCTCCACTGTTTCCGCCGTTTTCTCCTTTGAACTACCCCGGATCCCAGAGTGATGGGCGCATAAAGTGAGGCAGCACATGCGCACCGCAGCTCTGGATCGGGTCCCCTCAACCCTCCCCATCAACCTATGTCTAAACTCTCTCATGGCACCATCCCTCCAGCCTCCACCAGAGGGCAGCCAAGCTCCAAGAGAGCTGGATACCTCCTCCCAAGGTGGAGCACTGCCTGCTGGCAGCTTCTCACATCCTCTCCCTCCCTCCCCCCGCCAGCATCCAATGACCCTGGCTCATTCCCGAACCCAGGTCACCATCATGGCTCGATGTGTGGCATCCAGCGTCTCAACCCTCAGCGCCACCGGGCCGGACTTAGTCCCCATTTTAAAAAGTAAGCAAAGTCTAGGCTGATGCCCAAGCCATTTCCAACTTACCATCCAGTTAAATATACAGGGCTTAGAGAAAATAAGAATCATGCTTGAATAAGGGACAGGAGAGTCCATAATGTTAAATTGAGAGTTGGGGACCCTGAGGTGGCTGCACATCAGGGGCCCCTTATCTACTACATTAATTTATGATTTATATGATAATGAAACACCAAGTCTCTGTACTCAGTTTAAAGTGAATCAATATGTACCTGAATTAACTACTATGATGTCACTCCAGTAAAGATCACAGATGAAGTGCCAGACTGGTTGTTCAGTAATCATTTCTACCATCATGTTACCAGTGTTTGTCTAAATTGGGAGTGAGTGTGGCAGTTGTGCCACTACTGTTTGCAAGGTGACTACCAGTGAACTGTAACATCCCTATACCCCTAGACATGGTGGTTACCCTGGACCATGCCCACCTCCATCAGGGCTAATAAAGAATCTGCCGGTGGGCCAAACAGGGGATGCAAACATATTTGTGAGGGCATTGATGCAAGTTTCTGATAACCCATCTCTGCTTACCAGATCTGCTGAGCTTCCAGAAAAGTCTGTGGCCATTTTTTTGGATGGATATAGTGCAACATAGCTAGGGCAGCAGGATGGGAGGGAGAGCTGGATATCATTGTCCACCTGGGGACTAATGACCTGGCTAGGGATGGGACTGGGATAGTGCAGGGGGAGTTTATGAGATTGGGGAGGGGATCTTAGACAGGTAGCTCACTCAGTGGCTTTCACTGACTTGTGCTTATCTGTGAGAGTGGGAAGGACAGGGATCTCTGCACCAGGAGCTTCAACTCATGGCTGTAGGAATGGTGCAGAGAGGTGGGGTTTGGCTACATTGGGAACTTGCAGCCCACCTGGCAGGATAACGGCCTATAGAGGGGTGATGGCTTGCAGTCATCCGGAAGGACAACCACAGTCCTCAGTTGATTATTTAAATGTTACTTTGATACATGTTTAAACTAGCTGAGGGTGGTGGTGGAAGGAATTGGGGAGGCAGAAACTGCCCCTCCACCACAGGCTGAAGTAGAGAGTAAGGAGAACCTGAGGGGAGAGGAAACCCCCAGGGTGCAAATTAATAAAAGAAGCAGGGTGGTAGAGATAAAGGAGGAAGGGAATGGCAGCATTAAAAAGAGAGGGGAGAAGGAGCAAGGGCAAAAAGGAAAAGAAGAGGGGCAACAAGCAGAGCAGAAACAAAATCTGGAAGGCCATAGGTGCAAATGCTGATCAAATAGAAAATAAGATTCCGGATCTAAAGGCCATTATGGCAGAGGCCAACCTGGATACTGCGGGCATTACCAAGTCATTGTGCACCGAAAACCATGACTGGGACATGGCCATACCAGGCTATACTCTGTTCAGTATGGACCAGGTGGGAAAGAAGGAGTGTGTGTGTGGTGCTTTATGTGAGGAGAAGCATAAAAGCAATGGAGATACAGGGAATACAGAGGGAGGCAGTGGTACTGTGGGTTACCCTGCAGATGGGGAATGAAGCCACTGTTTACACTGGACTGATACTGGCCTCCTGCTCAGGGGGAGGAATTAGATAAGGTACCCATGGAAGTCATTGACAAGATGGCAGAAGAGGGGTAGGTGCTGCTGGTGGGGACTTCAACATGCTGGATGTAGATTGGAGTGTTCCAGCAACAACTTCAGCTAGAAGCAGGGACTTCCTGGACTGTCTGCAGGGTGTGTTCTTCAGGCAGCTAATCAGTGAACCCAAGTAGGGCAATACTGGACCTAGTACTCACTAACAGGGAGAGTATTGCAGATGTCAAGGTAAAAAGCCACCTTGGGACCAGTGATCGCTGTTCAGTGTGGTTTAGTATAAGGAAAGTGACAGAACTGAACCATGCAAGGGTGAGGGTCCTGGACTTCATGGAGCGCAGATTTTATAAAGATGGGTGAATGCATCAGGGATGACTTGGCAATGGGGATGGCCTGGGTGGGCTGGAGGAACAATGGGTGAAGCAAAAAGGAAGTATAATAAAGGCAGCAAACCTCTGTGTCAAACACGTGAGCAAAAGCAAGAGGAAAAAGAGACAACTATGGTTCTCAAAAGATGTGGCTGAAAAGGTAAATGCTACAATGGTAGCATTCAGAAGGTGACACAGAGGGAGGAGGATTGGGAAGTGTATTAGGGGAAACAGAGAGAAGCAGGCAAAACAGTAAGTGATGCTAAGGTGCACACTGAAGAGAGAATAACTCACGAGGTAACAAAAGGCAACAAGACATTTTTTTAGATATGTAAGTGAAAAGAGGAAGACCAGGGGTGGAATTCTAAGGTTAAAAAGAGAAAGGGGGACTGTGCAGAGGGGGGCCAGGAAAAGGTATATATCCTGAACAAATACCACAAAAAAGTAACAAAAGCTTTCGAGGGAGGAAGGTGGACATCAGTCCTTTTTTAGAGGAGAGAGTTCTGAAGGAACTCACTATTCTGAAAGTTGATGAAACAATGGGATGGGGTGTATCCAACAGTATTGATGGAGCTTAGGGAAATACTGGCTGCACTTCTGACAGTCCTATTTAACAGCTCACTGGAAACATAGAAACACAGAAGATGACAGCAGACAAGGACCGCAAGGCCCATCCAGTCTGCCCATTTCTTTTTCTACCTTATGAATGTGCCATCGGCCTTTGCTCTGTCAATGATCTATCTATTTATACTCAATTGTATTGCTCCCTTATGCCTATCCCATGCCTATTTGAAGCTCTGCACTGTGTTCATATCAACCACTTCCTGAGGTAGGCCATTCCATGCATCCACCACCTTTTCTGTGAAAAAGAACTTACTCAGATAAGCACTGCTTGGCCATCCAGTCCACTCATTAACAGGAGTTGTTCCAGGGGAGTGGAGGTGGGTAGATGTATTTCCACTACACAAAGGAGGTAGCAAGGAAGAAGCTGGCAATTACAGGCCAGTCAGCCTGACATTGGTGGTGGTAAAGTTAATGGAATCATTGCTGAAGGAAAGGATTGTAGAATATCCTGAATCTGCTGAGTTACAAGATCCAGGGCACCATGGTTTCACAAGGGGGCGGTCATGTCAAACAAATCTGATACATTTCTTTGACTGGGTAACAAAGGATTTAGAACAGGGTGGACATGGCCTAATTAGATTTTAGTAAAGCTTTTGATACCGTTCCACATAGAAGACTAATAAGCAAGCTGGGTAACGCAGGAGTGGGTCCAAAGATGGTAAACTGGATAAGACATTGGTTAGGGGATAGAAACATGGCAACATAGACTTTGACGGCAGAAAAGGACCACTTGGCCCACCTAGTCTGCCCGTTTCTCTACCTACTGGATAAGTTGCAGATCCTAGTTAACCAACAGCCTATTTCCTCCTGCCCCCTACAAGAATTGCCTTATGGCTGTCCCATGCATTCTTGAATTCCCTCACTGTTTTTGATCCCACAACCTCCTCAGGAAGGCTGTTCCATGCGTCCACCACCATCTCTGTGAAAAAATACTTCTTCACATTGCCCCTGAGCCATCACCCCTCTTCAAATTGTGTCCCTTGATCATGCACATCTCTTTTTCTGAAAGATGCTACCTCTCTTGGACTTTGTTGATTCCCTTGAGGTACTTAAAAGTTTCTATCATGTCCACCCTCTCCCTCCTTTCCTCAAGGGTATACATATTAAGCTCCTTTAGTCTCTCCTCATATGGCTTCTCTTGCAGACCCTGCACCATTTTAGTTGCCCTCCTTGGACTGCCTCCATCCTGTCTATGTCCTTGTGGAGAAGGGTCTCAGAACTGGACGAGCACTCCAGATGGGGTCTCACCAACTGTCTGTACAGAGGATAACAACTTCCTGTTTTCTACTGGTGATGCCTCTCTCACATCCCAGTATCCCCCAGCCATCCTGCTGCCTTCTCACATTGCTTGCTAACCTTTAGGTCATCTGATATGATTACCATAGGTCCCTTTCCATTTGTTGTTGTTACTCCCCATTGTGTACTCTTGCCCTGGGTTTTTGTTTCCCAGATGCATTACTTGCACTTCTTTGCATTGAATCCAAGCTGTCATACTTCTGACCAGTCCTCCAACCTTGCCAAGTCCCTTCTCATCCTTTCCACCCCCCCTTGTGTATCAACCCTGTTGTAGATCTTTGTGCCATCTGCAAAGAGGCATACCTTTCCTTCCAGTCTCTCTGCAATGTCACTGATAAAGACATTAAAAAGGACCAGACCCAGTAGTGAACCCTGTGGTACCCCACTAGTAACCCCCCTTTCTTCAACGTGGACTCAGTTTACTATTACCTTCTGTGTCCTGTTGTCCAGCCAATGTTTTACCAAGGCTACAACCCTGGGACCCACTCCCAGGCTGGCTAATTTGTTTAATAATCTTTTGTGTGGACTGTGTCAAATGCTTTGCTAAAGTCTGTGTAGGCCATGTCAATAGCCCCTCCCTGGTCTACTACTTCAGTCACCCAGTCAAAGAAATCGATTAGATTCATCTGACATGACCTTCCTGCTGTGAATCCATGTTGCCTTGGGTCCTGTGCCCCACTGGCCTCTAGATACTCAACAATTCTTTCCTTCAGAAGTGATTCCATCATTTTCCCTACCACTGAGGTAAAACTGACAGGTCTGTAGCTTCCTGCCTCTGTATTGTTCCCACTTTTGTTAAGGGGAATCACATCCATCCTCCTCCAGTCCTCAGGTACCACACCATCCTCCCATGATTTGTTGAAAAGGGTAGTCAGTGGCGTCACTAGTTCTCCCCTTAATTCTTTTAGAATTCTGGGGTGAATCCCACCAGGCCCCATTGCTTTGTCCACCTTCAGTTTTAGGAGTTCTTACAAAACCCTTTCTTCTGTGAAAGGACTGGGATCGACCCCCCCATCCAGAGTGCTTCTGTTGATTGCATGAGGTACCTCCCCCTCCTCTTCTTTTGTGAATACTGAGCAGAAGTATTCATTCAGTATCCCTGCTTTTTCACTGTCCTTCTCTGCCCACCCACCATGCCCTTTATTCAGCCTCCCTATCCCTCCCTTTGTCTTTCTTCACTCCCTAATGTACCTATAAAAGGTTTTATCTCCCTTCTTAACTGAGTTAGCTATCTTTTCCTCGGTTTGGGCCTTTGCTATTCTGACTGCCTTCCTTCTGCTTTAGCTGATACAGTTCTGTGTCCTGCTCCTTCTGTGTTTCTTTATACTTCCTAAATGCTATCTTTTTCTCCCTAACCTTCCCCGACACCTCTTTTGAGAACCATAATGATTTTTATCTTTAATTTTGAGTTGTTTATTTGCTTCAGACAAAGGCTTGTTGCCTCTGTGATGGCAGTTTTGATGTTTCCCCATTATTGCTCCACCCCTCCTTCTTGTCTGTTTGCTAGTGTTTTTCTGAGGCACTCTCCCATTTTTACAAAGTCAGCCCTTCTGAAGTCCAGTACCCTCACTTTTGTATGGCTTTACTCTGCAGCAGAGTTTATCTTGAACCACACTGTTTGGTTGTCACTTGTTCCCAGATGGTTACCCACTTCTAGATCTGAGATCCTCTCCATCCTCATTTGAGAGTACCAGGTCTAAGATTGCTCCCTCCCTAGTGGGTTCCAAAACTAGCTGTCTGAGGCATGGCCCCTGTAGGGCATTGAGAATGGCCCTGCTCTTGGATGTGGCTGCAGCAAAGGTGCTCCAATTAACATCTGGCATATTCAGGTCCCCCGTCAACAATATCTCCCCTTTCTCTGCCGTCCTAAGGATGCCTTCTATCAGTTTCTTATCCATTTCCCCCCCCGAGACAGAGGTCTGTATACAACACCTGTGCAGATTGTGGTGCCATTTGCAGTCTCCAAGGTGACCCACAGTGCCTCATCTCCTCCCTGTTTACCCTTTTGTTCCTTTGCTATGATCCCTTCCCTTACATAGAGAGCTACTCCTCCTCCTCCTCCTCCTCCTCTACTACCCTCTCTGTCTCTCCTGTAGATTGTGTACCCTGGTATGCTGACATTCCAGTCATGGTTCTCTGTGTACCATGTTTCTGTGACTGCCATGATATCCAGGCATCCCTCTTCCAGCAAGGCCACCAGTTCAGGGAGCTTGTTACCTGGACTACAGTCATTGGTACTCATTGCCCTCCATTTTTTGATGGACTTACCCCTTTTTACCCCATTCCTGTCCTTCCTGTCTTTGCCTTTTACTCCATTTACCCCTGCCCTTCTCCCTATCGACGTCTCTATCTTGGTGTTTACCTCACTAACTACCCTGACTTTTGGGGTGGGGCTAGGATTTCTCTGCTCCTTTTCAGTGCCTCCCCCCTTGGCTAGTTTAAATGCTTGCCAATGAAACATTTAAACCTATTACCTAGCATTCTGGTTCCCCTCCTGGACAGATGCAGAGCATCGCACCAGTGTAGGCCTGCATCCCTCAAGGTGGACCCCCAGTCCCCAATGAAGCCAAAACCCTGAGCTCTACACCAGTTTTTCAGCCATTGATTGAATCCCATGGTGCGGAGCACCCTAGCCTCACCCATGCTGTAGACAGGCAGCACCTCTGAGAAGGTTACCGTGTGTGCTACTTGTCTAAGGCCCCTCCCCAACTCCACAAACTCCTCCTCCTCCACTGTTCTGATCCCTTTCCCAGCCAGGTCATTTGTCCCTAGGTGGACAATGACATCCAGCTCCCTCCCCTGTGCAGCTGCTCCTGCGATCCTGAGGATTCACTCCCTGTCCCTCCAAGCTATGGTGCCAGGCAGGCACCTTACCTCCCTCTCCCCTCCCTCACCCAGTTCTACCCTCCTAGCAGTGGAGTCCCCCACCAGGAGTTGTTTCCTTCCCCTGTGGGGTCCCATGCCACCCTCTTGTGGGTCACCTTTGTGGAGGTTCCCAGCATCCTCCTTGGTCTCCACTGCTGGTGCCTCCATAGAGGAACCACACTCTGCCAGAATGGCATATGAACTGTGGAGAGGTACAACTGGAGAGATGCTCCTCTGTTCCACCACCCTCACCCTCCCTGAGCCCACTGTGGTCCAACTGCTCCTCTTTCTTGGCAACGTCTGAGGCAACGGCTGTGGCCCAGGGTGGGAGAGGAGGTCCCACAAATCCTGGCCAACTCAGCCTGCAGATGAGCAACCTCCTCCATCAGCCCAGAGAAGTGCCCGCAGATGGGACAGCACTGCATCCTCCAGAAAGTCTCCCGGAAGACTGCTGCTCCACAGCCACTACACTGCACCACTCCCATTATGTCTTATTTGTGGCCCCTTAACTGTTGTTTTGTATAGTTACTCTTTCCTCTCTTTGTTTTTTTTCTCCCTACTTTCCTACTGCCTCCATGCCCTTAAAGCTCCTGATCTTCCTGTTGTGGGACAGTAAGTTCCTATATTCCTCAGTAGTCTCCTTACTTGCTCAGAGTCAGACCTCCAGCAGCTGGGGGGGGGATGGAGAGCTACTCTTTTCCTTCTAGGATGGTGAGTCCACCACCCCGGTGAGTGCCTCCCTTCCTTTCAGACACCTTTTTTACAGAGTGTAAGTAATAGGTCTAGTCACAAATGACTGCAATTATTCTCCCAGCTAAATTTCCTCCCATGCAAATAAAAGCTACACTAAGAAAAGTCTACCCCCAAAACAGAGAATCAAAACACTGACTTCTTCTTACTTACACAGGCCCCAAAATTAGGAATTCAGTTCAGTGTACGTCTATTAAATCACCTCCTTGCTATAAGAAAGCTGGTGGCTGCTCTCTGTCTTACCTACACCTCACCTACAGCAGACAGAGGTGACAGAGGTTGGTGGTACATGGCATTCAGTCCGAGAAAAAGAGGGTGACCAGTGGGGTGCCTCAGGGATCAGTGCTGGGATCAGTCCTCTTTAATGTCTTTATAAGTAACATGGCAGAGGAGCTGGAAGGGAAGATCTGCCTCTTTGCAGATGACCCCAAAATCTGCAATAGGGTGAACACTCCAGGAGGTGTGGAAAGGATGAGCAGAGACCTGAGAAAACTGGAGGAATGGTCAAGGTTATGATAGCTTGGTTTCAATGCAAGAAAGAGCAAAATAGTGCACTTAGGGCACAGAAACCCAGAGGTGGAGTACAAAAGGGATGGAGTGGTCTTGACGACTACCAAGCAGAAAAGAGACCTGGAGGTAATCATATTGGATGACCTGAAGGTGGTCAGGCAGTGCATCAAGGCAGTCAGGAAGGCTAGTGGGATGCTGGGGTGCATAGGAAGGGATATCACCAGCAGAAAAAGGGAGGTGGTGTTGCCTCTATATAGATCACTGGTAAGACCCCACCTAGAGTACTGTGTCCAGTTGTGGAGACCACATCTCTGGAGGGACACAGACAGAGTGGAGGTGGCCCAGAAGAGGGCAACTAAAATTGTGCAGTGTCTGCTGCAAAAGTCCTATGAGGAGAGACTAAAGGAGCTCAATATGCACACCCTGGAAGAGAGGAGGGATGGGGGATATGATAGAGACCTTACTTCACAGTATCAAATAAGGTACAGGAGGGAAGTATTTCTCAGAAGAAAAGGTGCTCAAGAACAAAGGACATGCTATGAAGCTAGAGAGGGTAGATTCAGGAAAGACATATGAAGAGAGACGAAAGGAGCTTAATATGTATAGCCTCTAGGAAAGGAGGGAGAGGGGGGACGTGATAGAAATGTTCAAGTAGCTCAAGGGAATCAACAAAGTCCAAGAGGGTAGCATCTTTCAAAAAAGAGGTGTGCAAGAACAAGAGGGCACAATTTGAAGATAGAGGGGGGGCGGCTCAGAGGTAATTTAAGGAAGTATTTTTTCACAGAGAGGGTTGTGGATGCATGGAACGGCCTTCCGGAGGAGGTTGTGGAGTCAAAATCAGTGGTGGAATTCAAGCATGCATGGGACAGTCATAAGGCCATTCTAGGGGGTTGGGGTAGGAAGAAGTAGGCTGCTGGTTAACTAGGATCTGCAGCTTATCCAGTAGGTAGGGAAATGGGCAGACTGGGTGGGCCAAGCGGTCCTTATCTGCCGTCAAATTCTATGTTTCTATGTTTCTATGATATGCGAAGTACTTTTTCACACTAAGAGTGTGAGATTCCTGGAACTGCCTTCCAGTGAAGGCAGTGGGGGCAAAAATAGTGGTGGGGTTCAAGAATGTATGGGATATGCACAAGGAAGTCTCAGTGGAAAAGAAGGTGGGAGGGAGAAAGAGCTACAGATTAAGTAGGGTCTGCTGTGAGAATGTAGGTAGAGAAAAATGAGTGGACTGAGTGGGCCAAATGGTCCTTATCTGCTATCAAATTCCATGTTTCTTTGTTTCTATGCTTCAGCAGCATCTGGCAGGAGTCTGTCTATGTACTTTTGATGTGACAGAAAAGGGCACAGCAGGTAATTTGCCTTTGATGCATATAACCATGTTGCATGTGCCTTGATTAATCTTTGTAATTGCCACGGTTCTTAGTGTGTTCATTAAAAGTTAAAATGCCAAATTTCATGCCCTTTTCATAAGTTTTGATTTCAGTGGCATCTGCCCTCAGTTTGTGGGGGCCATTGTTGTCATACTGGGCAAAATTAAATTGTATGTCTAGCCATACCTCGCATAAGAGATCTGAGGTGGGAGATTCGAATAGCCACTAATCGTGGTGCAAACCATCAGCGATTGCAAATAACTGCCAGTCACTAAACAATGGTATATTGGGATGATCAGTCAGAAACTGACACTGCATTCTTCAGATGTGTACCAGTATAGCATTAGCGATGGTCGCAGGTGCATATGCAAACGCATCTGCAAGGTGCTCCACAGACCCCCTTGTGATCACAAAGTGATACCACAAAACTACTGTGTGAGCATGAAGTGCCATACCACAGGCAGTGCCACAAACCCCCCCAACAACAGAATGTGGCACAGTCATCATTAGTGATCACTAATACATTAACGACAGTTACAAACAGCCATTTATTGGAAGGTAACATGCAAAGGGGCCTACTCTAATATTCAAGGTGCAAAATGTAATTTGAATGTCATTATGGGCACATTACTGCCTCACTGTAACAGTGGACCTCCCCCTAGGGTTGCAGTCCACACTGAAATGCATTGCTGCCTGGAGCAGCAGCTGTAGCACTGTGATAGAGAACTATATATAGAGAAAAGGTAGCTTCAACAACACAACTAACATTTTCCAACCTCTCCTACAGGTGCCGTATATAGTTATGTTACTAATTTGTGTTATGCTTATGTACTGCATACTATTGCCATCCACAGGGTGGAAGGCGGTATCTTCGCCATGTCCCTTCAAGCCAGGTGCACTGGCATTACTTTTTGTTCCATCCCCTGTGCTGCTTATTCCAAAGCCATGCCTCCCTCCCCCGGCCCAATGATCTCCAGTAGCAACCAGTGCAAGGTGTGAGTCTGGGTGTGTCTCACACAGTCTGACACAAACACTACGTGCTCACAAAAAGAGAGGTATGAACTAAAATAACTACAAAAGACAAATCAACAGTGGCACTCAGCAAAGAAATAAACAGAAGCACAGAGCTATGGCAAATCCAACTTTATTCAGAGCTAGAGGGCAAGGCACTGAGGGCCCCGTGCTGTCTACCTTTGAATAAAGCTGGATTTGCTGTATTTCTGTGCATTTATTTGTTTGCTGATTGCCTCCGTTGTTTTGTCCTTTGTGTCTCACACAAGCCTGGCTGCTGTTACTAGTGCCATGCATAGGTGTTCTGCATCCCTATGTTGATTTGCATCTGGTTACAACCTGCTTTATGTCGGCATTCTGTTTGTGATTGCATGAAAACACTTTGCGGATGCAAGATGCCTAGAATATGTTGTTGCACCTGATATGCATGGGCAGAATCCTCACTTGCATGTTGATTGTGTGCATTGCTTTTAGCACTCCTTGGCAATATTGTTATTGTTACCCCCGATGGGGTAGCAACCACTAAATGTGCACAAATGCATTTTAGTGCTTGTTACCTACATTTGTGCCTATATAATCGCACACCTGGTTAGAGGCAGTGTTGGTGAGATTTTAACAATTTGTGTGTCAGCAGGTGAAATTGCTAGATAATGGTCAGTACAATCTTTATCTTCCCATGTTAGTACTTTAAATACTCCATCAAATACACTATTTGGTGCATTGAAGGCACTGCGGAACCTGCCATTAAACAAGAAAAATGAAGCACAGTGGTGATTCATTGAACAAATGGATTATTTTAGTTCATGATCCTATGTAACCTGAAATTCCATAAAGTTCTGCATTACTGTTTCTCAGACTAGCATGAATATCTTCATATTTTTGTGAGATAGCTTTGTTCTTGTATTGCTGCAAAATCAATGTTTCTTGCACTGGAGTAAAGATTTCACATTATTTTTTAGTCACTTTCTTGTACTGTTGCAAAATCAATGTCATTGTTTTTATTTCAGTCATTCTTTTAAATATTTGTGGCCCATTTTGTCTTCCTTCTGGTATTTTCTTCAGTTTTGTTTACTTCAAATTCTGTTGTAGTAGTTTCATTTACCTCAGCGTTCTTACTTATCTTGTTTCTTTTTCTCCTTTTGGTAGGTTTAAAAATATCTATTCATTATTCTGTGGTTTTCTGTCAGAAAATGTAAAAACTGACTGGAACCTGGAGCGCCATCAACATGACTATCAGCCTGCATTGCTATTTCTTCCAAGAATACTGCTCCAGTTAAAAGAAAGATGCTGTTTTTTTTGAACTATTACTCGACTCCCAGCACAGAAAAACCAAGAGACACATATACCACAGTTACAGTTTGCTGTACTCTAAGGCTGTACTTTCAGGACTTATATTTAGTTGATGTTTACAGTTTAAACATTTTTTTCTTTAGTTGCAAAGCCTGTATTTTTTCTTTCAGAGTTTTGAAGACAGCAGTGTGGGGGTAAGACTTTATTTGATTAATTGTTGCTGACTCTGCTAAGGGCTATATTTTGGTGTCCACATAATGCTTTGGCTGACTGGACATTTCATTTACAGTTTGCAGTCAGCAGCAAGTATTGGTTTTGAGGCCATGCCTGTTGGCAGTTCTTCTAGTTTTAAAGCCCCAGAAGGTCTACCATTTCTTTGTACACTGACCGGTTTGTCAGATTGGGTTTGCCTGATCAAGTGCTAAAAAATACACTGCAGTATGTGGTGTGCCTGGACCAGTGTCACAGACATGATCAGAACTGTGTGATGTTTTTGCTCTAGCTAGACTGGGCTGGAACCACACTGTAGAGAGCTCCACTGGCATTCAAATTGTGGCATGCAAGAACAGTGTTGCCCAGTTAGGGCAACAAAACTAGACCAGAGCTAAGAACTATAGAGCAAGGTCATAATAAAAAAAGTACAGGGGAGGTAAAACAGCATCCTAATAATGGTATAGGAAGCCATGCTGTATAGAGACATAAAATGAGAGCAACCTGAGAAAGCATATCAGTACTGTAACAATTATATTGTGGTCTCATAAGTGAAACCATGGTTGGCAGCTCTAATAGCATGTATATTGGAGTTACATAACTTTAATAAGAGTTGAGATGCTAATGATGGACTTGTTGGTAAGGGTGATGATTCTTGTGATCAGGTGGAGATAGAACAGAAACCTACACTTTTGTTTGTATTTTTGCTGTAATAAAGTATGAGTCGGGGGTCTGACAGGATTGTCATCAGTGATGCTAGGGTAGTCAAGATGTTTGTGGGGAAAGGGTGGAAGGATGGTCCCAGGGATCGTTATGTAAGTCAAAATTCTGATAGTGGGATTTACTTTCAATCCAAGATAACATATGCAGACATCATGCTAGCTAAATACAGTATGCTCAGTTTCAGTTTTCTACATGCATATTTTAGGACTACTCATTTTTCCCCACCTAGATCACTGGGCCTTTTTTTTTAACTCAGTGTCTCCTCCAACTCTATATATCTTCATAGATATCTACCTGTATACACCAAGACATTCACCCAGGGAACAATCACAAAATCCTTGGGATGATAAATGCCCACTATAATTAAGCAATAGGGTATGACAGGGTGTGCGGGATATGGGTTGAGGTGAGAGACAGAAAACAGAAATTGTATTGAGTTGCAGCCACCCAGTACCTAGAGTGGAAGCTATTATTTTAACCTGCAGTCAGTGCTGTGGTCAGTAGTGTGAGCACAAACCATGTGTGGAGCTGCACTTATAGCCATGGTTAGCAGCTACAGTGATAGACCATTAATTAAAAAAAAAAGTGAACTGTTTCAAAGTGCCGGTAGGGTGTTGCTTTTACAGAACTGTGAGGATAAGGATCCTTATTATGTGACTATGTTAACATTTGTGGAAGCCTGTAATGGCTGCCCAAAAAGTCGGAAGCCAGGACCAGTGAGTGGTCTGTCGGCAACAGTGGGAAGTGATATCTGAGAGGCTGAGCAGGGGTAAAGAGGACTCAGAACTTCTTCCCATGCTGCTGTGCTGAGATATCAGCATGGAGCCTGATGTCCTCACACAGTCAGGTTACTAGACTTTCCCAACCATTTCATAATATCCAATTATTGCCAGTTAATTGGCATTGGCATGCTTAATGACTGCTGCATGTATACAAAATGCTGTATGTTCTCTGCACTACCAGCATCTAACTCATTGTTTTGTAAAATGTTTTGGGATACAGTATGTATGAAAGTGTATCACCACAACTTGGCAAAAGGAAATACAGCGCAGTCAGAAACAGTGTGGTGGAAACCACAAAAGTCAAAACCATGCATGGAGAATACAGCCGGAGAAGAAAAATAATTTAAGCTATACAATTTCTCTGGGGTGGTGGTCCATGGTGGCATGGTGTTGTAATAGTAGATCACACTTAAAAATTATTGGCAGTATTCTCCATCCACAATTTTGACTTGCATGTTCTTTTACCACGCTGTTTTTACCCCACTGTATTCCCTTTCACTGAGTTGTCGTGGAACCGTATGAAAGTCACTTGATAACATCTGATTCTTTTTTTTTTTGTTGTTACAAAGATTTTTTTTGGGGGGGAGATTTTTGAAATACACATACATATATATCCATAATATCAACATTTGTAACAATGTACATGCAAAAGATGAAACATATTACATATAACTTAGAAACAGCTCTTAGTTTAAAACAGCATGAGTATTATCTTAAGTTAGTGTTTTGATGAAAACAAACTAATGAACAAAATAAAACCAAGTATTTTGCAGAAAACAGACCATAAACATGGATTGAGAAACAATACAAAAATGAGGGAGTATAAAATAGAAAAACCAAAAAGTAGAATAGGAAAGATGACCTTTCCCTTTGCTGCAATGAAAATTTGAAATTAATTGAATGTTCAAATAAAGAATGTAAACACTAGCTTAAAGAACCTTACCAATGCTCTGAAACAAGAACTGACTGTAAGATGCACATGATTTGATTTATAATGGTTGCTTTTAAGATACCTTGCACTGTGTGACTGCTTATATAAGATCTCTTATTATAAATTGCTTGAGTGGAAACTTTTAAGATCAAATACAGGAACACCTTCTAAATAGAATATGCCCTAACGGTGACTGAAAATTAGAAATCATTTTTATTTCCCTTAAAGTTTTTACTACTACTACTACTATTTATTATATTCTTAATGAAGGTGGAAAGATAGTGGTGATATGTTTCCACATATAACTTAATGTATATTTGTTGATTCTGAAAAAATTATCAACAAATTCTCACTTGATAAAACTTCTAAAAAATGTATTTGCCACTTTTATAGATTAAACTCCTTAATCTCTGAGTTATTCCAATTTTCTAGTACATGTCATTTTGTTGTATTTTCTATTGCTAATATTCTTTGTTTTGAAGGTATAATTTATAACTCTGTGAAATCATACAAAATATAAATTTTGAATGTAAATTGCAGTGCAACGCTGAGTATTTTTTTAATATTTCTTGATGTATATACACCTACTGTACCATTTTTTTTACAGAGGGGCATGCCCAGGGAAGGTGAATGAAATTTCACTCCATTTGGAAATTATGCCAACATTTTGAGTCTGTTTTATAACCCATTCTATGTAGCCTAATAAGAGTCTCATATGCTGTTGAAATAATCTTGTATTGAACTTTTTTATGTATTTGTGTTATTTGTTTGCAGCTAACCACAGCTTTGCCAGTGATTAAATTCATACAGTACCATGTTCTTTGTGCCATTTTCTCATTATATTGTGCCTTTTATTTTCCATTTTTGTTTTCATGTTTTCTAATATGTGTTGATATGCTTTTTTTTAATAGTTGACTGCAAATAGTTTAATTCCTTTTATAACTTTTAAGAATTCTAGGCTAATGTGTTACAGATTTTTGACTTACAAATTTCTCAAAGTATTTTTAAACAAAGACGCTAATACTTTTTTATTCCACCAGGTCAAATCAGTGTTTTTATATTCTGTACTTCTTGGTGTGCATATACACCATTTGGTCAATTAAATTATATCATCTTTATATACCATGTATTTGAAGTTTTTAAATTAGTCACATTACTTGTATCTAAATTATTTGTTGTGCCAATCTCCATACATAAAAAAGGTAATGCAGTTGCATTCTGTTTGTAAGTATTTTGAATTGCTTTTATAATTTCTGTAAGAACAGGACTTTTGTTTTTAATTAGAGAGGCTGGGTTAAATAGAACTTGTAACCAAGCTTGTATCTGTGTGTGTTTTTATCAGTAAGACTTTAGGTTGGTTTAATACACCTTTATCTTTTATTGCCTAATTCGATGCCACTGAGACGTTAGTGGCCTGACAGTAAGATTGTGGATTCAGACAGCCTATTTCTCCAAAGTGAAATGGAATAGTTATAATATTACAAGGAATTATAGGGGAACTGCCCTTCCAATTTTTTTTAGTTTCTGGAATTATTTCATATTTTCTTGTCAATGGAACCCATAATAAATTGAAAGCAGTCAAGTGTAAAACAGAAATCACTTCCACAACTCCTATACATCCCCATAAAGATAAAGATAGAGGTTCTCATGTCTGTGATAAATGGTGTACTTTATTTAATGTTGTCTGTAGATTGATGTTTGTGGAGTTTTCTATATTTGCTGTAAGTTGAATTCCTAGGTATTTAATTGAATTTTCTATTTGCATGTCTTGCAAAATTATTCATGTTTGTGTAGGTATTTCTGATAATGTAAGGACAATAGATTTTGATTTTGTTCAGTTTGAAACCTGATAATTTAGAAAATGCTGTGATCTTTTGTAATAGTGCTGGTTAAGAATTACTTAGGTCTTTCAAAAAGATCAACACGTCTTCAACATAGGTGTTTAGTTTAAACTCCTTTGTCCTGTGCCAATAAACCTTTTATCTTGCTATTTAGTCTTACATGTTGTGACATTGTTTCTAGGCAATATTTATGGGTGGGTTTTATAGTAATTTATTTTAAAGATAGACAAAGGTGAGCCGTAAACTAATTCAGTGATATTTAATAATGTTCTTGGGACATCAAAGTTCTGTTAACATTTGATCATTAAAGGCCATTGCAAGAGATCAGCTGCATCTAATGGTATTGCAGTGGCTTCTGATTTCATTTATTTATTTAATTCAATTATAATTTTGGTATTTTTTAACCTTGAAAATACTGTGGCTCTTTACAAAGCCTGTTTGATTGGAGCTGATGACCCTTGGCAGATAAATCTTCAATATTCTATTACTTTTGGAATTACAGTCCCCACCACTTATAGTGCCCATGGTTTATGCAGGCCTAACTGAGGCTTTAATCGCCACTGCATGTTTTTTGAAGTTTTTTTCCCCAACAGTTTGAAAAGAAGACCCCCTGAGACTGAAACTGAGACAGCACTCTACCAGTTTTTCCCTCCTCTATCCACGTCACTGAGCTTTTCCAGAGTGACATCTCCTGATACAGGTGCCACAGTGATGATTCACCAGAGGTATAAATAATAACAGCAATGTACCATTAATATTAAAGGACTAGCGGCAGTAATCTGCATAATTTTTACTAAAAAAATTGCCGTGGGTTATAGCGGCCACTCCTTATAACAAGCAGAATCTGCTTATACAGATGCACCCATTATAAATGGCTTGCACTGTATTTTATAATCTACATTTAATGATGCCAAAGGTGTACAATTTTCAATTTTTTTCTATCTTTTCCTTCTTTATTAATATAAATAAAAAATTTTTTGCATTGATGGTGGTATCCTCTTTTTGGAAGCCATCTCCAGGGTCATCAGCTCCAACTAAGGAGTTAGCAGCTGTACAAAGACACAATACAGTTCTATGGTTTAGTTATCAAGTCCTAGAGAATCATCTTTCGACAATGTTTTTATAACCTTTTTTTACATCTCGGGTTGAAATTATTGAGTGTATTTGTTTAAGCTTTGGAATATTCATAATTGTGGTGTAACTTTGGAGAAACTAATATCCGTAGTTGTGGTATAACTTTGGAGAAACTCATCTTCTATTCCTAGTTTATTTTGGCAAATTATTGTATAATACTGAGTAAAACTCCTTCCAATTTGCTCACCTTTTTTGTTGCAATATTGCGTTGATTATCTTCTATTTCCATTATTATATTTCTCTCTTTATGTTTTTTTTTAAGTATAGGCAAACAATCACACACTTTTATCTCCATTTATAATAGAAATTTGATTTTAAATTTTTATAGAGCTTTATCTGTAAATTAAGAATACTCTGTAGATAGTTTAATACATTTTGTTTTTCTAATACCAGCTGTTCTTTATCTTATTGGTTATTCTTTATCTTAAGTTCCATTTCTTTAATCTCCTTTTCAATATTTTGAATTTCAGTTCTCTGTAGTTTCCAATTTTTTTCATCACTTAGGATGACTCCTTTACTAACCACTTTAAAGGTGTCCCAGAGTTGGTATATGTCCTGTGCTCCATTATAATTAAAGAACCAATTCTGTTGTATTTAATTTTGTATAAGATTTAAAAAGTCTTGTTTTCTAAGCAATGTTCTCAAAAGTCTATTGTCTAATATGGATTTGATTCCTTGTAATTATAAAGGTTATTGTAACTATTGCACAATCAGATCTTACGATAGCAATATTAAAATCTGTTATTTCTGTTACTTTTGTTTGGAGCAGAGGATATAGTCCAGTCTGGAGAAGCTATTATTGGCCATGATTCGTGAATGCCTACACACCGCATAAGGGCAGCACATAGGCACACTCACAACTGAATGCCACACAGCGGTGCCCTGCACAACCCCAACAGCATTCAGCAATGGGTGCATTAGCGCCACTTGCAGTGGATCACTGACCATCCACAAGACACTGCACTGGGGTGGGACTGGAGTGTACCAGGGGAGCGCCCTATGGTGACGCCCATTCACAATAGCACTACATGCCATTCAGGGCTGCATCCTCTCCATTGGGTGGAAAGAGGAGTAGCCATTGTACCCCCTTGGTGCTACCACTGGATGCAGTAAAGCTGTGCTGGCCCCTTCTCCATGCTGCCCCAGACCCATGAACAACAGGAGGCTGGGGGAAGCCACACAGGCACTTGCCAGGTGTCCCATCAGAATCAGTGTGTGCAGCTTCCAAAACCCCTCTACCATGTGGGACTGGGGATTCACTAGCGGACTGGGTAGGGGCATCCCATTGGCTGTCCACTTATGTCTGTTGATCCGCCCCATGCACAAGTTTGCAAGGGGGAAGGTCCACAGATTGGAGGCTTGCTGTGGCTGGTGATCATGAATGCCAGCCACTGCACACCCATCTGTGGGTGCAGAGCTGCATGGGTGGCTTACGAGCATTTCAAGCATGTAACCCACCCCTAAGTGAATCATGGCCATTAGGTTTAGAATAATAAGTATATTGTGTTTCTTCAGGGTGATTGCTTCTCCAAAGATCTTTTGAATAGTTTTTTTATGAATGTTGTGAAAATAACAACTTTTTTAGCTTCAAATGGAGGTTTATAGGTTTTATCCATTTTTAGTTTTGAATGTATTTTAAGTCTCCTGCAATAATAAGGAAGTCCCTATTTTATTTATTTATTTAAAAGTTTTACCAGGAAAGGCATACTGAGCAGACTACCGCTCGATTCCAGATGTGTCCTGGGGCTTGTTGGGGACGGGATGATACATACATATCAAATACAGAGATACAAAATACAGAATATCAAAATTTCACAGATTATATACAAAAGATATTTACAGAAATATAAACAGTATATACACAGCAAGCAACAGAAAAATCTGAGTAGATAAGGCAGTAATTGGTAGAAAGTGCAGTGAGAACTAGCTGGGTCAAAGTTAAACATTTCGAATAAACCATAGTTGGAACAAGCTGGAGAGCTGGCCCATTTCTAGTGTGTGTCTAGGCAGCATGAGCAGTTAGTGGAGATTTGTCCTTTAAGGAGGGAAATTAGTTGCCGAGAGGAGGGGGCATGCCAGATGTCCGCAGGCAGGGAGTTCCATAGTTTTTGTAGTCAGGCTGTAAAAGCCGACTGGCCGGCAGAGGTCACCATGTATGGGACTTTAAGGAGCTAGGAGTCAAAATTCCTGAGTGAGTATGTAGATGGTGTTTGAGCAGTTAGGATAGAGGCAAGGTAGGAGGGCAATAACCAGGTCCAGAATTTGACTGTGAGTCTATTACAGTGGGACTGGCACCTGTCAAAAAGTGAGGGGAAGTTAAAGGACCGGTAGAGGTCGTAGTTGTGGGTGGAAGGTGGGCAGTCCAGCACGAAATGACAGAAGGAGTTGAAAAGAGAATCCAGTCTAGGCAGGGTGGACTTAGGGGCGGCATTGTAGACTACGTCCCTGTAGTCAAAAATAGGGAGGATCATTTTCTGCAATATTTCTCTGTGGGCTGACAGAGGAATGCAGCTATGGTTCTGGTATAATGCGCCCAGCCTGGGGTGCAGTTTTTTGTGGGTTGCTTCGATGTGTGTGGAAAAGTCAATGTGCTGGTCCAGGCAAACCCCTAAATATCTGAAGGAGGTACAAACTTCTAAAGGGGTCCCATCGAGGGTTTTGAAAGTGGGGGGGCAGGGAGTTGGGAGAGTCTCTGTCTCATGCCGAAGGTTAAAGAGACTGTTTTTTTGGCATTGAGAATGAGTTGATTAGTGCAAAACCAAAGCTGAACATTGGTGAAATCTTGCTGGAGTCTGGACGCTACTTCCAGGGGGGAGGGGCATGATGTATACAGTACTGTATCGTCTGCGTACATGTGAATGAATGTGTGTGGGCAGGTTGATTGCAGGTCATTGAGGAAAATGGAGAACAAGATTGGGCCAAGAACTGAGCCTTGGGGAACACCAATGGTAACAGGGAGGAGGTTGAAGGTGGAGGCACCAATTCTCACTGATTGGGACCTGTCTGCCAGGTAAAATTTGAACCAGCTGATGGCCGCACTGGAGAGTTTTGGCATATGAAGTCAGAAGTATAGCAGCTTGGATTCAATGCAAAGAAGTGCAAAGTAATGCACCTGGGAAACAAAAACCCAGGGGAAGATTACACAATGGGGAGGGGTAGTAACAACAACAAAAATGGAAAGGGACCTGGGGGTAATCATATCAGATGATCTTAAGGTTGGCAAGCAATGTGAGAAGGTGGTAGGGAGGGCTGGGGGCATACTGGGATGTATAGGGAGAGGCATCACCAGCAGAAAACAGGAAGTTGTTATCCCCCTGTACAGACAGTTGGTGAGACCCCATCTGGAGTACTACATCCAGTTCTGGAGACCCCATCTCTGCAAGGACATAGACAGGATGGAGGCAGTTTAGGGGAGGGCAACTAAAATGGTGCAGGGTCTGCAACAGAAGCCATATGAGGAGAGACTAAAGGAGCTTAATATGTATACCCTTGAGGAAAGGAGGGAGAGGGGGGACATGATAGAAATGTTTAAGTACCTCAGTGGAATCAACAAAGTCCAAGAGGGTAGCATCTTTCAGAAAAAGAGATGTGCAAGAACAAGGGGACACAATTTGAAGATAGAGGGGGGACGGCTCAGGGGCAATGTGAGGAAGTATTTTTTCACAGAGAGGGTGGTGGACGCATGGAACAGCCTTCCTGAGGAGGTTGTGGGGTCTAAAACTGTGGGAGAATTCAAGAATGCATGGGACAGACATATGGCAATTGTTGTGGGGGGTAGGAAGAAATAGGCTGTTGGTTAAATAGGATCTGCAGCTTATCCTCTAGGTAGGGAAATGGGCAGACTAGGTGGTCCAAGTGCTCCTTATCTGCCATCAAAGTCTATGTTTCTATGTTTCTATGTTTTGACAGGAGAAGGTTATGTGAGACGGTGTTGAAAGCCTTAGCTAGGTCAATGAAAATGGCAGACGTGATGTGACCTTTGTCCATGCCTGTCAAGATGGAGTCAGTGAGTATGAGGAGGGAAATGACAGTGGAGTGGGATTTCCTAAAACCCGACTGTTTAAGAGTAAAGAAGGAGGAGGAGTCAAGTAAGGAGGTAAGTTGCGAGAGGACTAGATGTTCCTGGATTTTGGCTAGAATGGGTAGGAGGGCGATGGAGTGGAAGTTTCTGGGGGAGGATAAGTCGCCACCTTTAAGGAGGGGGATGACTGTGGCATGCTTCCAATCTGAGGGTATAGAGGCTGTAGTGAAGGAGAGGTTGAAAAGGGATGCTAGTGGCATGGCGATTGCTGGGGCAGAAAGGTAGAGCATTTTGGCATCCAAACCTGAGGGGCATTTACCCTTTGAGGGATTGAGGGCAAGCAGGGCTTGGAGTACTACTGATGGAGTAACAAGGGAGAATGAGAAAGCCAGGTAGGTGGTTTGAGTGGGTAGGGATGTGGATGTAGGGTGGTGTGTAGCAGGTGGTGGGTTAGAGTAGTGAGGGGACATACTGCTAGTGAACACCGTGTTGAAAACCATGGCCACTGCATGTGATTCTGATATGGTGGAGCCACCTACAACTAGAGCAGGGGTGGGAGGAGAGAAAGGTGATTTGATCAACCTCCAAAACTTAGCTGGATGATTTAGATTGCTCTGGAAGGATGATTTGAAGTAGTGGGCTTTAGCCTGACAGATAAGCCTGGTGCAGGCATTTCCAAGTGTTCGATAGAGTAGGTGATCAGCGTGCATTCCCGATGATTTGTAGGCTTTCCACGCCTGGTCCCTGGCACTGAGGTAGTCCATGAGGTCTACAGTGATCCAGAGCAGATGGGCTCCCCTTACTCGAACCTTTTTGAGTGGGGCATAGTGGTCCCAGATGGCAAGAAATTTGGACTTGAAGACGTCTAGGGTGGAGTCAATAGAGGTGGCCCTGTGGATGTAAGACCAGTCCAAGTTTACTAAGTCATTTAGGAGATCTTCAAGGTTAATGGATTTATATGACCTGATGAGGAGACTTTTTGGTGGGGGTGACTTGGCTTTAAATATTTTTCTTACTACATATAACATGTGGTGATCACTCAGGGAGTCTGGTAGGAGGCCAGAGGCTATTATCCTGTGTGGGTGAGAAGTGAGGGCCCAATCCAGTAGGGAGTGGTTTCGAGTTTTGTGGTTTAGATGCATGGGCTCAGTGATCTGTTGAGACAGATTTAATGTTGCCACATGGTTTGGGAGCTTGGTACTAGAACTAGAGAGTCAGTTCAGGTTAAAGTTGCCAAGGATATGGAGCTCCCCTCCTGAAGTAATGTTTTTTAGGGTGTGCAGGTGCGCTGTGACTGAGTGTAATTGGGAGTCTGGGGAACTATAGGAGCCTGCTATAAATATGGGGATTGAGTGGGGTAAGAAGATTTTTATTAGCAAGGTGTCGATGGTTTGCAGGAGTGTGGAAAGCGAGACAAGAGAGAACTTTACCAGGGATGATATGTAAATGGCTATGCCGCCACCTCTCTTGGTGCCCGGGGCATCATGACAAGTGATGGAGTAACCAGGAATAGCTACTTCTGCATCCAGGTTGTGTGGTTTCAGCCAGGTCTCAGTGATAATCAGGATGTCAGGACATAGTGATAATACTAATGGTTGTAGCAAGGTCAGTTTTTGTAGGAGGCTGCATATATTTAGGTGGGCTATTTTTAGGCCTCTGGGTAGTTGGCCAGTGTGGGAGGGGTTGTGGCTAGGCTGGGTGGCTGGTCCAGAGTTTAGCTCAAAGTCTCCTGCGAGGAGGAGTAGTAAGGTTAGCACTAGTTTTGAATTTGTTAGAAAATGTTTTGACCTGCGGTGGGCAGTGGGAGTCTGGAGGGGCTGTGAGAAATTTCTCGGCACAGGTAGTTGCAACACTGTCAGCCCAGCATGAAAAGATGGGGGGAGAATGGATGGACAAGGAATCCAGTAACAGTGAGGCCCGAGGTGGTTCTGTCCAATTATGGAGGAGGAGCAGGGACTTGGGTGGGCGTTTTGTGAAATGATTTCTGGGGGACTAAGCTGTGATTTAGGGAGGAGTGAGGGTGAGTGGGATGCTAATGTTGCAAGAAAGGCTATCCCTAAAATAGATTTATAGGCTATGTGCAGCATGGTGGTGCCAGAATAGGGAATTTAGTGCAACAATTAGCTGTAGTGGCCACTGGTAGTGAGAACTGATAAGCTGTAAATGAAAAAGTAGGGTGATTGGTTAAAAATGTCACCTGACTCAGACTATATAGTGACTTTCTCACCAAGGGTGGTGGTGGGGGCAGTAGGGCAGTGGGGAGAACACAGTCCTGAGACACTCAATGGAGTAAATGATGTGCCTGAGTGCCTCTTTTCACACCTTCAGTTTTTTCGGTTCGGGGGGAGGGCAGCTCTGTATGCCCTCATGACCACCAGTGGGGCTAACAGCAGGACAGCTTGTGAATTTCTTGCTTGGGGGGAGGGCAGCTCCGTGAACCCTCATGACCACCAGAATGGCTACCACCGGGGGAGCTGAGGAAAGAGGACAAACACAAGGTATTTATCGGAATGGCTTGCTAGGAGGGGGTGGGGTAGCAGGCAAGCTACATTCAGAGCAGAAGCAAGTTGCTCCAATTTACTTCACTTTCAACCGGGAGCTGGGATTTGCACAGAATACAAGTTCCTGATTCAGTAATTGCTTCGTTTTTTTTTTTTGTTTGTTTATTTTTTAACAGAGAGATTCTCTGGGGCAATAGTTTTTGTTTGAATTGCTAGGTTCTGCCACAGGCTTTGCTACCGAATTAATTTAATTCCCTGTAGGGCATAGAATTGCTCACTTACTCAGAAAACACTAAAACTTATAACAAAATATATGGTGTGGGGGGAGGGCGGCTCTGTATGCCCTCGTGACCACCAGCAGGGCTAGCAGCAGGACAGCTTCTGAATTTCTTGCTCAGGTGGAGGGTGGATCCATGAGCCCTCATGACCACCAGCGTGGCTACCACCGGGGGAGGTTAATTTTTTTTGGCTTGGGGGGAGGGTGGCTCCATATGCCTTCATGGCCACCAGTGGGGCTAACAGCAGGACAGCTTCCGAATTTCTTGCTCGGGGGAAGGGCAGCTCCGTGAGCCCTCACTACCACCAACGTGGCTACCACCGGGGGAGCTCAACCATTAACATAGTTCCATTTCTTAATGTATTAAGGGACTGCACATTATCTATGAAAGGAGCACAAATAGTGGAAATTATGTATTTATTTCAATAAATTCTGACTTTAACTATAATAATTCTTCCTTCTTCATGTTTACATGAATTCACATATTCAAAATGTGTATTCTTACTATGATTTGTCAGCCTCTACTTTTCATTGTGCATATTGTATAATATAATTGTCCCACCAATGATGTCTTAAGTTTTCTCATTTCTGGCTCAATTAAAAATACCTCTTGAATTAAGAGAATGTCCATCTGTTTTTTGTTTGCATAGGTTAATATTTGCTTTTTTTATTAGGGAGTTTATTCCATTTATATTCCATGGGCTGGATATTCAAAAGGATAGGGTTGCGCCTGCGCAAGTCCGAAATTGCTCCATTCTGCGATATTTGGCAGGAGGCAGTTGCGCCCCCCAAGTCATGCTGAGCAACAGCGCAATGCTAATGAAGGCATGCTCAATCGGAGGGGGAGGAACCATGCATAAACTGCACAGCCCAATATTCAGCCGGGCTGTGCAGAGTTGTGCAGGCGCAACCCCCAACCTGCGCCTGTACAACTTTGAGCAAAAAAAAAAAAAGGAGTAAGTCGAGGGCCACCCACAGGTGAGCTGCCACATTGCAGGGCGCAACACAGCAGCTGCCACCTGTGGGAGGCCCTCCACTTCTTCCCTGTGCCCCCCCTGCAGCCCGATCGTGGGCATAATAGTCACCTCGAGCTGGCCTGGTCGCGGGCAAAACAGTAATCTACCCCCGACTGGCCCAATCATGGGCAGAACAGAGTTCAAACCCCCAAAGATCAATAGGTGGTCAGTGGACCTTGAGCCCGATCGCTGGCATTAGAATCACCTCCAGGTTCGAGCCCTGTGCGGTGGTCTCCCCACCCCAACCACTCCATGGAGCTCCCACCATCCCCCGCTCCTGTCAGCAGGCTGGGCAGCACCTCACCTGCCTGCCGCCTTTGCCAGCCAGTCGGCTGATCAGCTGGAGCACGCTCATTGTTTTGAATAAGAGCTCACGGCATGCAGCCCATATATACAGCAGTGTCCAGATATGTGGAATGAATTCATTCACATATTCGACTGCCTTAGACGGTAGCGGGGCTGCATGCCCATTGGCTCTGCTCTGAACCAATGGGCTGCGTCTTACCGCCGAAGCAGCCAGTCAGCGGGCGTGCAGGGTGGGGTGCTGCCGCCCGGCCGCTGATGGGGAGCGGGGTGGTGGGGCCCGTGGGTGGGTGTGGTGGGGGGCCACTCAGATCACCAGGGTACTTGGTCCTGGGTGACTTCTAATGCCTGCTATCGGGCTTCGCTGTCCACTGGACCACCAGGGATATTGGTCTTTGGGGGTTGAACTTGTTCTGCCCACGACTGGGCTTAGTGGGGGTGGGATTACTACTGTTTTGCCTGCGATCGGGCCAGTGGGGGTGGGAATTATTACTGTTTTGCCCGCGATCGGCCAGTGCGCAGGTGGGAATTACTACTGTTTTGCCCGCGATCGGGTCAGTGGGGGTTGGAATTATTACTGTTTTGCCCGTGATCGGCCAGTGGGGAGGGTGGGAATTACCACTGTTTTGCCTTGCGATCGGGCTGCGAGAGGGGTTTGTCCCTCACGGCCGCTGCCTGGCAGGGCACCAGGCGAAGTCGTCAGGGATCGGCGCGCACCTGCATGCTAATGGCATGCAAATGGGAGCTAAGTAGATGCAAATGGCCCTCTGCTGCCTTTGTATGAATTATGGCCCCATTTGCATGCCACCTTTGAATATCGGGAATTTGGGCGATGGCGAATGGAACTTGCGCCACCGCATCTTGAATGCCCCACTTGACCACTTATGTAGCGCAAGTTCCACTGCGCCATGCACAGTGGCTGCGGCCGGGGGGTGATATTCAAAGGAGTTGCTCAATAGCGCAACTCCGTTGAATATCGCCCCGGCCACACCCCAGCGCAACTTTTTTGAGCAGCGCAAGGGCTTGCGCCACAGAATGGCACAGTTTGAATATCCAGCCGCATCTGGCTAATGTCACCTTCAAGCATTGTGACTGCATTGTTTGGCTAGTATAACTATTTTCAGTCTGTCCTTATAATTACCATTTCTTACTAGTACATTTTTAACAAAATATATGGTATGCTGCAAAAAAAAATTTTGCACACAATAATCATCTACTTTTTATTTATATACCAAAGTCTTCATTTTAAATAAAACATTTATCTGCATCTAAAGTAAAACACAATTAGGTGTACAAGCTTTTCTTTAGGTTGTCTGCTTTTGACTGCCAATTACTATCCCCCCCACCTCAGTTTGGTTACTTATTTAGACAACCTGTTTTAGCAAAGTACAAGAAAAGAAACGAAAGCTTGTATTTATTTCATAAAGCAACCAAACACTAAAATATAATGATGTTGTACTCACACTATATTACTTATTAAACTTACTGTACTGTATATCTCATTATAAATATGAGCTTTATTTATTTCATTCAATAACAGTAATTATTCAGACAAAATTTATTTTAGCTATATATATGTTTCATCCAGAAATATTTTCCATTCCCAAACTGAAAACAAATATTACTTGGATATTTAAAATAACAACTCTATATGTTATATTAGTCATATTATGAAATGGACTAAAAGAATGAAAGAAGCTGATTGAATGAGAGGTATTTGAAGCTGTGATAATATCTAACTACATACTCGTGGCTTCAAAAAACCTCCAGCCACCAGCCTCCTCACTCACAAGAAATTCCTCCATCAGCAGCATTCCCCAGGTCCCTCACCACGCTTTACAAAACTCTGCCCACGCAGAACATGCCCTCTTATGCATTACAACTACAGATTTCAACATACAATTAAAAAAAAACACACAACAAATCAAATCGATCGCAAGGGGCAACTGCCCTGAAGTTGCAGTCTATAACTCTTCACTAGCTGTTTTGACAGCAGCAGAGTGCAAGTGGCAGCAACGGGTGAATCTTTTTTTCCCCCGTAGCAAACAAAAACAAAGCAGAAACCCCTGAATGGAATAACACAACAGCCGCTCATGGCCAAACACTAACAGTACTACCTGTTCAGAGGACTGCACAGCTACTTGAAACTCCCCCATACAGTGCCTTACCACTGTATTGTCCATTCTCTCACCCTAGCTGCATTCCTCTGAACTGTCTTCTCCATGCTGATTCGCAGCATCAGTGCACCATTTCAGTGCAAGGCTTTTAATCTTCACTGTAATAAAACAGCTCCAGTCAAAAAATCCCTTGCACGCCACTCACCACCAAAAATAAACTGAAACCTAACCACAGTTCACATCCGGGTGAGATGTTGGGGGGGGGGTGAGTTCATGCTGACACAACAGCCCTACCTCTGCTATCAACTGCCAGTATAATAGCACCACCTACTGTCTGAGAACTATTTTATCAAAATGTACTCCTACACCACCCAAAATCTCATTTATAAAACATTTAGAAACCTATTTCTTTTATTTTTTTTATTTCTAAAACTTAAAAGCCAGTTCATAATAACAATAATGCACTCCAGCGTGTGGTATATCATGAGATATTATCACTTCTCGGGTGGCTGGATGCACTTGGCCTGCGTCCTCATGCCCAACCACCTGAGACATGATGATATCTCATGGTATACCACACCCTGGCATGCATTATTGCTTAATTGTGTCTTAGGTATTGCTTATAGTCTAAGTAGTCCTCATTGGGCAGCAATTATTACTCATAAAGCTTTATTATGAAGTGGGCTAATTTAAGTACAGTATATTGTTATTCTCTAAATCTGATTTTTTTCTAAAAAGAAAATAATCTTTCTGCAGTTCACCAATGTGTATCAACTTCTCTGTATGATCTTGTTCAGTGTCCCTAATGTGGCACAAATCTATTACAGTTTTGTCTGAACGTTATCACATCTGGATCATGCTGCTAATACAGAGTGTTCAAAAACTGCGCTGTCATAAAAGTGCAGAGAGAAACCATGAAAGTTTATTTATATCGGATCTAGTCAAAAAACACTAAAACTTATGAGTGCAGTGCAATACAGCACAGACAAACTAGCGTTAGGAAATAACAGCTAGAAACAAGTAAGCACTCATCCCGCCATACTACCTATGGGGAAATGTAAGTGGGGAGCTGCGCCCCCCCCCCGCACCATCCCAGTAATCTATATAATCAACTCCAGGAGAGGCAAACTCAGAGGAAGGGGGAGAACGTTGGGATGGGATGGATTTTCTAGTGGGGACAAGCAAGGGTCAGACACAAAACAGAAACTGCTCCCCCCCCAAAAAAAAACATTCCAAATATCTAAAACATGATTTTTTAAAATGTATGTGAAAGAAACAAAGTAACAACATACAAATGCAGGGCTCAGACTCAAACCCAGTTCTCCTCAATGTGCACTGCCTGTCAGGACCTGTGTCTGTAACCTCTGATCCACAAGGGCAGTGCAGCTCAACACCTGACAGCTGTAGACATTGGGCCCTATGCATGATGCGTTGGCATCACTATGACTGAATGCCAAGGAGTGGGGTCCCGCAGACACCACATGGCATTCTCAAACCAGGGTACGTGCTCGATCCCCAGCCACTCATTGAGCAATGCACCAGGGATGGGCGGGGGGGTGCCAGCACTACACGCTCTTCACTAAAGCATGTAGTGCTGGTCGCATGGGTGCAGAGAAACTTTGCAGGTTATGACAGAGGAGACCCTGTCATAAGTGCCCTGTGCACCATACCTCGCTCCCACAGATCACTCACCCTGTGACTGTGTCTGGCCAGGTGACCCCCCACCACCAATACCACACACAAGCCAGAACACCCCCACCACACGGCAGTACAGTGCAGCCCCCCCACCATCTTGCCAGATACACCCCACTCCTGGCTGGCATGGCAGCCCACCCCCCGCCCACGTCAGGCTGCCTCCTGTGAGAGCTGCCCCATATACAGCATGGGCCTGGCCCAAGGTTGCACCCCCATGGTACCGACAACCTCCCACAGGTACACCAGTGCTGTTACTCAAGACGGCTGATGGCACTGTCCTCCTCTCACCACCATAGTCGCTGGCCATCCAGACATCTGTTGGGGTGTGCAGGTCCAACTCGCACCCTACCATGTAAGAGATCCACTGAGAGATCTGGGACAGGCATCTGACTGGATGTCAGCCCAGGTCCACAGCTTCTCCCCTGTCTGCCCCATGCGACTCTGTGAATCGGAGGTAGGGCTGTGGATGAATGGCTGGTGGTTGTGCATGCCGCCAGGTGCACACCTATCCACAGGTGCAGAGCTACATGGGTGGGGTACACGTCTTTGGCATGTACCTGCTCCCACTTAATGCACAGCCCCAAGTGATGTTGGTGAGAGTAAACACGGCTACAGATACAGCGCTGTAATGTACCGTGCTGTTATTGCCCCTTAGCTGTAATTACTCAGGCTCATTTTGCTGTGCGGTTGTTACTGTGCTATTTTTTCTTAGTGGTATTAACTGGCTATCATTTATATCTGAGCAGTTTCTGACCACATTTGTTTGGGCACTGTACAGTGGCACGCTTTTTCCCCGCATGGAGTTTGTAACTGCTAATTTGACATAGAACCATCTGAACACTGTTGCAGTTTCTATGCTGCTTTTCTTTGGGCCCCTAAAAGAGGTATGCACATACCTTACTTAGGTTGGGGTAATAGTTGGCCAGCAGGGAGCCTGGTGCAGCTCATCATGGGTGCCTGGTGGGCGGTGGACCCTTAGATGCCCCCCTGTTGTTCTCCTGTGATGAGGGAGTGTATCTGGTGTGCTAGTCTCTGTTGTGGCCAGCTTGGTGTCCTCCTGCTGGCCTGCCTACATGTCACTGCTGTCGTCTGATGCAAGTGTCTGTTGCCTGGCTGTCTCCATGGCCTCAGGTGTCCATCCCTCCACCGTGGCATGCATCTGTGTGTCTGTTCCCCCAATGCACCCAGTCTCATGGGTCTGTTGTTCATGGTCCCATGGCATGTCTCTGTCATGGTCATGGGGGGGGCTGTGCAGGCCACTGTGCAGCATCCTCCTGCATCCTGTTCATGTCCTGGCACTGTGATCCTGTGGGGAGGGTGGGGGGAGACAGCGGTTAGCACAGTTGTCCATCCACCATGGCATATGGCACATCTGTTGTGTTGCACTATGTACTGTCACTAGCTGATGTCTTCATCCCACCTCTGCTGAAACCAGAGGGATCCTTATCGCCACTGTCCTCTTCATGCACTGTGGGAGGAATGGTGACAGGTGATCAGTTAATGTTCGGTAGGTGCTGCACATGTCTGGTCCTGTGTGTGCCCACATGCGTCATGCTCACCTGGCATGCTGTCAAGCCCATCCAGCTTGCTGTCCATTAGGTCAGCACTGATGGTGTCAGCGACAAGTTTTTCTATGGGTGTGAGGGGAGGGTCTGGCGGTGGGGGACCTCCACCTGTGGCATCCTGTGCTTGTTGTGCCCTGCTGATCTTTTTCTTTACCTGTGACCAGAAGTCCTGCCACTTGTGCCTGATTCCTGCAAGTGTGTGGGCCTCCAGTCCTGTGGCATTGATCCCTTCTGCCTGTCCAGCCATATGTGGGCCTTTGTCTCCACAGGGGTGCTCAGGGAATGTCTCCCATACAGCACATCATAGTGCTGATGGATGTCAGTGATGAGTATTGCCACCTGAGCACCCATGAAATTGGCAGATCATTGCAGCCTAATGCTGCCACAGGATGGTGCACCACTCTCTGTGGTGGGTGTGGACTGCGGTGGCTCGGGGGCCGCCTGCTGCTCTGGGCCTCGGTTGCTTGCTGTACCATCTGCTGACATCCCTGTTCTGCACTGTGCATAACACAGGCATGTCGCGGTTCCATCTCGCCATATATGGTGGGGTCAAGGGGCATTCTCTTGCCTCTGCACTGCCTCTAGCCAGCCCCTGCACATTGCTGTGTGCCTCATCTGGCTACACCCCCTCCTGTCAGGGGCATTCCATGCATCTTTGTGAATGCTGCATATACTTGGTGCTCCACATGGCACACAGCTGTGTGCCCTCACGTCACGCACCTGCATCGCATGGCATGCTGCTCTTCATGAATAGGCACCATTGTGACTAGCCCCATACTTGAGTATGGGGTCCTTAGTGCTGACTGTTCTCCTTTAAAATCAAGTTTCACTGGCCGGCCCGGTAGCGCCAAGGGTTGAGGCGCTGGATGCCACACCACGCTCCACGCCGACAACCCTGATTCGGGAACGAGCTCGGGCGACCGGGGGTCGGCAGGGGGAGAGAGGGATTGAGCACCCAACGGCAGCTCACCCTCTCTGGGGAGGGTTCTGTGCGCTGGCCTGCTGCTTTACTGCCACCTTTCTGGTGAACCTGGGGTTGACAGTGCAGATGAGGGTCACATCAGGGGACGGGAGCAGCATCAGCGGAGAGCCCTGGGAAGAGTTGCGTCATTATGAACACCTCCCAATTGGCTCTTCTAGACAGCTGACAACTGCAGGGACAGAACACGGGAAAATGGTGGCCCATCACCCCTAGGTGATGACCCCTCAAGTGCTGAGCGCAGTGACAATGGCCAAAGACAGGAGCAGACTCCGTTGTGTAATACCAGCTCCACCATTATTCAGGGAGAGGCAAGGGGGAACCTATCCTCACCCCACCCAGGGGCTTATCTGGATACCTAGACTACTGAGATGGTAAAGCACTCTAGGGGCAGACTCCTGTGATGGGACGCAGATGTGGCGAGGCATGTAGGGGCTCTGAATGAGTGGGGTGATGTGGCAGGAAGGAGGCAAAAAGTGAAGTTAAAAAAAAAAATCAAGTTTCACCTTTCCCAGTATGTCTTCAGGGTTTGGGGCTGTGTAAACTTTCAGACATTTTAGATTGGCAAAGCTCTTATTTTGTTCCAATAATATTCTGCAGCAATGTTTCATTTACCACATACAGTGGCGTGAAAAAGTATTTGCCCCCTTCCTGATTTTCTCTATTATTGCATATTTGTCACATTGGATGTTTTCAGGTCTTTAGACAAAATATAATATTAGATAAAGGGAACCTGAGTGAACAAATAACACTTTTTTTTTTTACTTATTTCATTTATTTAATGAAAAAAGTTAACCAACACCAACTGGCACTGTGTGAAAAAGTAATTGCCCCCTAGTTAAATCAACCCAATTAAAGGGATAATTAGAGTCAGCTGATTGAACACAGCCAGGCTTGATTACAGCCAGCCCTGCTCAATATAAACCTCACTTATTTTGGCCCTTACCATCAGAGTCACGTTGCCAGCACAAAGATTCAACAAGCACATTATGCCATGATCAAAGGAAGTTCCTGAAAAGATCAGAAAAATTTGTTGCCCTCTATCAGTCTGGAAAGGGTTACAAAGATATTTCTAAGGCTCTGGGACTCCATCGAACCACAGTGAGAGCCATAATCTCCAAATGGAGAACACTTGGAACAGTAGTGAACCTTCCCAGGAGTGGGTGGCCTGCCAAAAATTACTCCAAGGGCACAGTGTAAAATCATCCAAGAAGTCTCAAGGATCCTAAAACAACACCCAAAGAACTGCAGGCTACTCTTGCCTCAGCTAAGGTCAGTGTTCATGACTCCACAATCAGAAAGAGACTGGGCAAAATGGGCTTCATGTGAGAGTAGCAAGGCGGAAACCACTGCTAACCAAGAAGAACATAAATGCTCGTCTCTCATTTGCCAAAAGCACCTGGATGATCCACAAGCCTTTTGGGAAAATGTTCTATGGACAGATGAGTCCAAAGTGGAACTTTTGGACAACATGGATCCCATAATGTCTCGCGTAAAGCAAACACAGCATTCCACAGTAAGAATGCCTACCAACAGTCAAACATGGTGGTGGTAGTGTGATGGTGTTGGGATGCTTTGCTGCTAAGGACCTGGATGACTTGCCATAATTAAAGGAACCATGAATTCTGCTCTGTACCAGAAAATTCTTAAGGAGAATGTCCAGTCGTCCTTCCGTCAGCTGAAGCTGAAGCATAGTTGGGTCATGCAGCAAGACAATGATCCAAAACACAAAAGCAAGTCCACATCAGAATGGCTAAAAGAAGTAAAATTAAAGTTTTGAGTGGTCTAATCAAAGTCCAGACTGAAACCTAATAGAGATGCTGTGGCAGGACCTGAAACGAGCAGTTCATGCTCGAAAACCTACCAAATGTTATTGAATTAAAGCAGTTCTGCGAGGAAGAGTGGGTTAAAATTCCTCCACAGCGATGTGAAAGACTGATATTGAATTATAGGAAGTGTTTGGTTGCAGTCATTGCAGCTAAATGTGGCATAACCAGTTATTAATGTAAGGGGCAATTACTTTTCACACAGTGCCAGTTGGTGTTGGTTAACTTTTTTCATTAAATAAGTGAAATTAAAAAAAAAAACAAGTGTTATTTGTTCACTCAGGTTCCCTTTATCTAATATTACATTTTCTCTAAAGACCTGAAAACATCCAGTGTGACAAATATGCAATAATAGAGAAAATCAGGAAGGGGGCAAATACTTTTTCACGCCACTGTAGATTTGCATTTTTGTTGCAGCTACTGTACATTTATGCAATATGAGTGGGCTCAAAACTCATTGAATAAATCCATTTATCTTCACAGCCATTGCATAAATAAAATTATACCATGGACCTCGGACATCGACCAATGAGAACGGCAGTCTGGCACCTTACCTCCGTTGTAAATCCTCTGATAATCACTGCAAAAGGTGCCAGCCAGCCGCATAGTAAAAAAAATAAATCCGACCCTGAAACCACAAAATTTAAGCCACCATATTGAATCCTGCTTAACTAGCGTCTCACACAAGCGACCGGGAAATTTAAACACAGTTCACCACTTTGCAGTACATAACTAAATTTAAATAAAGTATTTGGCGATTATTTCTTACACATAAACACGTCTAATGAATTCACCTCATAAAAATTGTTTGCCGTCTACTTGGCTCCATTGCTACTTCCTCGTGCAGTCCTCTGTCTCTGAATCCCTGCTTTCGGACACGAAAATGTGACCACCAGTACACTGCATTACTCAGTTACAGAATGTGGCCTGACCCTCGTCACTGACTAAAGGAAGATAGCGATTAAATGCTTTGGCGAAGTATTAGCCACCGCTTTTCTTCCAATGTCCTGAGATCAGTTCCCAGTAAGTTACATTATTGCTCACTACACTTCGTGATTACAAGGAGAATAGTTCTAACTCAAGGGAAGGGATGCAGTAGCACTGCCGGGTAACTCGTAACTGTGTATGTAGACAAGGTGGCAGCAGATGAATACACGTTGTGCCAGCCTCCTTACTCACCAGACAGGCTGGGCGCTCTCGGGCGAGTGTCTCCCCAATAGCTTGCCACCCGCAGCGGGGGAATGTCTACACTTCTCTGTGTGGCTCCACAGGAAAAAAAAAACACGAACCAAGAGTCTGTTACAGCAATTAACCGTTCCTCTTCTAGACTTCTAGTAACAGAGCTCTCTCTCTCTCGCTACACTGCAGCGATGAACGATCATTCTGAAAACCCTGTATTCTCCCTCCAGCTCAGCAGCCATAGCAACACCCTAGCAACCAAGCACAACTCAAAGAACCAAGGACTATTTTTTTGTAGCGGACTAACAAATACAATAAAAATAACATAAAATACAAAAAAAAAACATATTTTATTTTATTATTTTTGTATCTCAAAAAAATATACAATGGTATAATCGCAATAAGCCACTTGGGGGTGTGGGTTATCGGAGGATTTACCACGGTTGTCGAGGATTTACCCACTCGGCTGCGCCTCGTGGGCAAACCACGCCAACCGTGGTAAATCCCCCGATAACCCACACCCCCTCATGGCTTATTGATTAATTTATCCATATAGTAGCTATGTCACAATCACTCCAGAACACATTTAGAATGTCCGGCCTTAGTAACAGTACTACCCATATTCAAATGCAAATAACTTCAAAACAAAAAAAAAATCATGGTACTGTGAGCATGAAAGTTGCTCAACACACAATATTTACAAAATGAGTGGTGTTTTATTTATATGTACCTTATAGAGTTTTTATAATTAGCAAAAAAGAGCAGAAAATGCAATTTTTTGTTCACCTTTTTGAGAAATATATGCAAAAACAGATAAGCAATTAAAAGCAAATGTCCCTGCACTGACAGAAAACATCCCTATTGCATAAATGAAATACACAATGGCGAACTGTCAGATAAATGATTTATCTACACTTGTGCTGTTTTGCCTCGGACACTTCACTCGTGGCATATGCCACTCATGAGGTTACCTGAGGTCACACAGCACTTGTGTAGAAATATCATTTATCTGACAGCTCTCCATTGTATATCCCATATTTATATGTCAACCAAGAAATTTCCATATGCATGTGTCCCATCAAATTGTACAATGATTGTGAAAGAGAGTCTTGCCAGAGGAACAACTCATGTCAATCCAATCTGCCCTGTTATATCATTTTCTACCCCAGGACTTATTGTGTAGTCAGGGTTTTTGCTCTTGCTTCCCCCCTTGCCCCCTGTCCTCCTGTAATCCTCCTGACTAACATTTGAACCTTTTACTTGGTCCCAGGCATGTCTGAAACCATTAATGAGACTCTTGTGCACAGCAACTCTGCCGGTAGGCTGTTCCATGGCTCAACTACTCTCTCTGTAAAATAAAATGTTCTCTTGTCCCTCCAAAATCTGCCCCCCCCCAGCTTCCACTCATGTCCCTTTGTTTAAGATTTTCAGTTCTGACTGAATATTTCCCCACAGTCTACCTTGTTCATTCTTTTCAGGAACTTGATGGTCTCTATCATATTGCTTCTTTCCTTTCTGGTCTCCAGCGAGTCAATGTTCAGAGCTGGACGATCCTAATAGGATCTGCCCTCTTGACCCTGAATTATTCTGGTTACTCTATGCTGCACTATCTCCAGCTTATCCAGGAAAGCCAGGCACTCGTGGAAGATAACCCAGGCTGGTCAAAATTCAACACAGACACCAGAAAGTTCCAAAATGTGAAAGACAATAATCCAGCTAATGATAGTAGTGTGAACAATACTGTGAGACAAGTCTCAGCCACACAGACACCTCAGTGCTTCGACCTCAGTCTTCCTCAGGGGATGAAGTCAGTGTGTCTGATGCCTCCTTTTTATCTTATGACCACACTGAAGCACAATGCTAACAACTTGGGGGCATTGTTTACAAGTGCAGCTTCAGGTAAGTGGATCTTGGGAGCTTCAAACATTTTTGCTATAAAAGTAGCAAAAGTCATAAAAGCTCACACAGATGTATTTTTCTATAGACTTTAAATAAATCTGCTTGTGCAGAAAATTGATCAGTGCCAGTGTGTGGAACACAATTTAACCTTTATGCAAAAGTACAGTCTGTTCTTGTGTTAAAGTTACCTCCCAAAGGTTAATTATTTTAGTGTTTCTTTGCTGTGCTTCTTAAATTTCTGTTTTGCTCTCCCTTTCCTCCCTCTCATTGTTTAATGCATTTTTTTTTTTTGCCAACTTTTGCTTCTTCATTGTTTTGGACAGTTCCAACTGATCCACTTCTGAAAAAGGACTTGAACCAGAAGTGCCTTTGCCTGCTTTGGGGGTAGTTTCCTTTGGCAGCTAAAAGCTTAATTCATCAATTTGATTTGTTGTTGAAATCTGTGGATGTTACTTAAGTGATAAGTTTGAGAATATAAGAAATAATTATAATGTAACCCCCACCCAGGTATGCCGTTTCTATCTGACAGCTCTACCTGGTGGGCTGGGTTCGGGGAGGAATATGTCACTCGGCACATTGGCTAGGTTTGGCTACTCTGCAACAGGGGCACCCAAGTAACTCTGGACAAAGGAAACAATAACTGTAATGTCCAATACCAGAAGTAGGATTCTAAAGTGTAGCTTTTATTCACATCCGACAGAATAAACAAAGCATAGATGGACCCCTACAGGGCTACACTCCTGGAAATGCAGATTTATGGAGATCAGAACACATCCTATTCAATTTAGCCCTTAGGCTCTGAAACACACTGGGCACACAGCCTGGACTTGTACACTGCTCTGTTTTTTTCCCTGGCTCAGCTCCCTTGCCAGCCACATGGACACTTTCCATATAGCATGGAAACATTTACTGGTAGCTCCCTAAACCACTTATGAGCACTTCTGCTCCATAAGGGAATCTTCCTTATCAATCCCACGTCTGAGTACTTTCCTCAGGCACTGGCCAAGTACCTGAGAGAAAGCAATAGGTGTCCCAGAGCAAATCCGTAGAGGTGAATTTGGTTACTACTGATTGGGGGTCTCCCACCTCTCGCTCCCATAATTCATACCCGGCCATTTCTCTGGACTGTAACATCTCATCCTTTAAAACACTTTGCTGTGTAGATTCTTTTTAAATGTATGCCACATTCAATCTACTGTCTTTACATCCCATTTGTGCTGAACTTGAACATACTTAATAAGAGGCTGTGTCCATTACTCTAGACCCCCCACAGAATTAAGCAGTCCAATCCCCACATCTTCCAAACTGTACTTGACTGTCTTTTCCTGAGCCCACAGTAACAGTCCCTTTAGTTTCATCTTGATTCAGGTGAAAACACATGGCCCTTCAGCAGAGCGACTCACCCCTTGATTGCAGGTGCCCCACAGGTGTTTTCTCCTCAATAAATCTCTTCCAGAGCTTCTGGTGTCTCAGCATGAACTTAATCAGGCAGCTTCTTTTCCCTAGCCGGACCAGGGGGGTTGCCCCTGGAAGTAGGCTGATTCCTTCCACCTGTGCCTGCAGGGATGGGGCCCTGAACTACTGAAAGTGGTCTCCACCACTTGAGAGTGCTCTTCTTGTGTTCCTCTTCAAGTGAGAATACACACCTACACAACAAAAAATAGCTCTTTGACAGAGCTTAGAGCGCTGAGGGCCTGCTTACAGCAGAGCACCTCTTCTACTACAGACTGCAACAGAATTCTACTGAACTCACAGACTTCAAATTCCCCAACGTTCTACTCTAACCTCCAACTGCAACATTCCAGTGTGGCTTATGCAGCTGCGACAGTTCTAAATTATGTCATTCTTCAGTCTCAGCTGAGATTGAGAACACAGTGAGACAGTGTGAAATCCATTTAACTGGAGTTTCACAAGCTGCCTTCCTTGCCTACCACTAGGTCTTACTGGGATTCTAGTAACACCGGGTAACAGGGGGTTACAATAACAAGTCCCTTATGCTTACCCTATCCTTAATACCCTTTCATTATAATAGTGCATACTTGGGTAGCATTAGATTGGCCACATTAGCCAAAATTAGACTATTCTGCTATTTGCTGAGAATAATAGCAAAGGACAAATTGTGACTATGTAAAGCTTGTCTCCAAGAGCAATCTGAAAGGGGATTTTTCTTTTACACGGATAAATTCTGTGATTAATTGCCTGCAATCATGTGGAGTTCATTTCCTGTGAATCTATTTCCTAAGGGGACTAATAGTAAATAAGAAGTATAGATTATAAAACCTAGATTGTTTGACATTGATAGAAAAAATTACCTTGCTATAATCCATGGTTCTAGCATTTTACCATGGCATGCTTATTTTAGAAACTGTCCCTAAACTGGAGCCATACGTATTGTTTACCTACCTAAAGCTCATGAAGAACAGAAGTTTTTTTTCCTTAGATTTGGACAGTTGACTTCAGAAATGGCAGAATGGCATTGTAATAAAAATCCTCTTATTAAAATCACATTATGTGATTGTGGCACTGGTGCAAATGAGGATATAAAGCATATAATGTTATATCGTAACTGGTATAATATGGTCAGAATAAAATTACTTCCAGATATTTTAAATTTTCTGATCTAAATACTGGTGATGCAATGGAGTTACAGTATTACTTAATCCAGTTGACCAAATCATAGCTGAGAAGGCTGTTAGATACCTGAAGAATTGTCTGTTAATCCGCTGCTATAAAGGGAAATCTTCTTGCTAAACTGCATAATTTTACTGTATGTATAATGCGCTACTTGCAAGGTATAATGTATTGATGAAAAGTTTTTTTTTTTTATTGTAATGGTTGAAATATGCTACATATACACTTATTTTTTATAATGATTGTATCAGTATTATTTAAATGTTTTTAATTTTGTATTTGTCTAAGTCAAACAAATAAACTCAATTGAACTGAATTCCACGAAGGATATTTACTAAAGGTATGAGACTTCTCTTTAGTAATTACGGTGGTTACACATTTTATACTCCACTTAAGGAAGGAAAACAGCAGCAATGGAAATAATAAAAAATAACATTAAATAGCCTAATTCATGGCTAGGAACACTGACAGAGATTGTTTAAGAAGTCAACAAGCCCCAAGTGTGAGCCGATGCCAAATCTGTATTCAGCGAGCATGCCAAAATGTGCCACTGTGGACGCTGACAAAACAGGTTTGCAGGACCCTGGTTTCCCTTCAGCAGTTTGGCACGTTGACATCATGATGCAACACTTTTTACATGGAGCACAGCATATCTGAGTTGCTGGCAAGCCACATGACTTGCATCAGCTAAACAGGAACACTGGAGATCAAGAACTCCTCACACTGTGCACATTTCAATAGTATTTCCAGTTCTCTCTTACTGAGGAGCTACTATTGAAGGAGTTCCTTTCATGTGAAAAAAGAGTGACTTTTGATCACAAAACTTTTGAAATCATTAGAAAATTGTGCACTATCATTCCAATTAGTTAATTCTCACTATATTTAACTGTAGTTTCAGGCAGGTAGGCTAGTGAAAGTGTGTTGCAGAGGAAAGGAAGGAATGCACACAGTGTGTGCCTGCATTGGTAGCTGCAGATGATGTAGCAGGAGCCGGGCAGGCTACATTTAGTAATCTGGAACATGTGCAGGGGTGATTTCTGAAAGATGGATATTCTTTTTACTGAGTACTGGGGGTGTGGGGGCACATAAATCTATAGTTATTTGTTTATATTTTATGTTGCTTCCTCCTTGCACCAGAATCATGGCACCATGAATTTAGCAGACTAAGAAAGATGCAGGAGGAAGTCTAAAGGATTTATTTGATAAATAATTTGACTGCTGAGGGTGCAAACCAGATCAAAGAAATCCAGTGTTTTTTAATTACTATTTCTCCACCTCACTGTGATCTCCTCTTTCCCAGCACCATCACCCATGTTACCTAAGGCTTACTAAACTCTTGGTGAGTCCTACATGAATTTACCATCAAGTTAGGGCTGGAGGGGGAGGCAGGACATCCCCCCCAATGCACAAATCTAGATGCCTGGAGCCCTGCCTAGTTGGTGGTGTTGGCCCAGTGGAGGGTGGGGGAGTCATCTAGTCAGTTGAGGATCATTGGTGATCTATATGAAGAAGATGGCGCTCAGAGAGGATCGCTTGCTGGAGCAGCATATCTTATTTTATAATGCCTATGTTTTATACAAGTAAGTACACATCTTGAAAACTTTAGTGTGGTTTTTAATCTTTTTATGTGACAAAGGATTCATTGTGCTTAGTTGGAGAGCTTCTTTTCATCTTATTTTATTTTAGGAACCTGTAGTGCTGCAGAATGAGTGCTGGGAAGTGCTAGGATTGTGGAGATCTGTGAAGACTTACGGAGTCCCCTGTGGCTGTGAGATGAGAGCTGTGAGCCACTGAGCTGCAGAGGAGTCTGAAAGCCTGAGAGGCAAGATGGAAGAGCAATGGTGGAAACAACAAGGAATGCTGTAAGGATAAATAAGAGTATAGTGTGAGAAAGGAGCAGTTGGAACACAAAGTTTGGCTGACTGGTGGGCTGAGCCTGCACTGAGATTTAATACAAGATCTAGGCTATTACCTGTATGTATGTGCACTGACAGATGGAGCATGGGTTGTAGTCTCAATTCAGGATCCTGTTCTCAGTCCCATTTCTATTTCCTAAACTGTTTTGGTGGTTTTGGCTGTTTGTTTATCTTGAGCGCTTTTGAGTGTTTGTGCTTGCTTTGCTTTTCCTTGATGACTGATAATTTATTGTAAGTTTTTTAGCAACATTGGCAGGAAAGGCAATAATGTCCTTTATTTTATTTATACAAATTAAACAATTTTTTTTCTTTTCACACCAATTGTGAGCTGATGATGTAACCTCACCCAGCCTTTAATGTAGAGTGCCCACAGCATTAGTGAGTATGCGCAAGTTAAGAAGGTTAATGATTAGAAGATCAGAAGTTTGGAGCCGTAAAACCACAGCAGTGTGTTTATCCTTAAGCCAATGAAGAAAGTGCTCTTTCTGTGATACAGCAAAGGATAATACATGAGCTTTTTAAAAAAAAAAAATTGTAATTGAAATTTCAAAAACACAAGCATCAACATAATACATATATAACATCAGAATGAAACATAGAAACATTGATGTTGACAGCAGCTAGGGACTGCTTGGCCCACCCAGTCTGCTAATTTTCCTTAATTACTATAACACCACAGACCCTACTTGATCTCCAGCTGAAACAGAAAAAGGAAAATGAACACTTGCAATTTAGAACTACAATTTACAAAAAAAAGTACTAGTAACTTCATAAAATCTCAAGAACCGTGACACACACTGACAGGGAACAATATTAATTTTAAGTAACATACAATGTGCTACCTGAAAGTTAGCTTTGGAATACAAAACTGTTACCTTATCCTGGGGTACCTGACTTGTATTGGCTAGGAGGAGAGTTACTATCTTCTAGGAAGAAGAATAACCACTTTGCTGGGCTACAGAATGAACCTGTGCAAGAGCATGTAGAAAAGGGGCCCATATCCAGTGATATCTTTACAAGTTGTTCTGGGACTTATGGGACAATCTCTCATGTTCTGCCAGCTTAAAAAGTGCAGCAAGTCAATCATGTAGGGTGGAGCAGTTCTGGTCCTACACTTCAGTAGCAGTTGGTGTTTTTCCCTCTAGGGCTGCTGGAAGCACCCAGGCCTTTCCTGCATGGCTGAGGCAAGGTAAGATGGAAGATTTTCCCAGAAGCCAGATACTAGGGTCTGCTGGAATCTGTCCACCTAAGGTTGTCTACAAAATGCAATCACCAGGGACCAAAACCTCTGAATGTTCAGGCATTACCAGAAAATATGTGAAAGGGTGCCTTGAGTCCCCTGACATTGTCAACAAATATCTGACTGCGTAAGACCCATTTTTTTAAGCACCACTGGTGGTGTCCTATACCTTCTATGTAGGACTTTCTTTTGTATTAGCTGATATGTAATGTCTCAAAAGCCTTTGTGGGCCTTTTGGAACATGGAAGATCAACAGTTATCAGGGCTGCTGACGTAAAACTCTTTCTCCAAGTCCAGCTTTTGCTTCAACAGTAGGACTTCCTGGGACTCAGAGGTGTGAGTAAATTGCTCCAGCTAACTGTTATGGCATTTTGACAAAGTGGAAGATTGCCTCCAGGGCTTTTCAGACCATAGGGAGCCCAGTTACTTGTAGCCTCTGGGACAATGTTTGACGGAGCTGGAGGTATCTCCAGAAGTCAGATTTCAGCTGAGCGTATCTGTTCAGGAGTCCCTAAGAAAGCATCAAGAGTTTGTGCAGAGGGAGAAAATAAATGCCCCACTAATAACATACAGTGGTAACCCAACTGTGCCACTGTAATGGGATTCTGTCAATGTGGAGATTATCCCAAAGAGGCTCCCAGAAGCCCAGAGAGTTTGAGCTCCAATGATGTCTCTTGCTGAGGGTTTTCCAAGCAGAAGGTGTAAACCAAGCCCTGGGCAATATTTCTGGCTGGTTCTGTCCCCCCCTTTGCTAATGATTGGGCCCCATGGAGGAGGGAGATTTATTAGCCCTCTCTAGATTCATCCAAAGCAGGGATGGGTGAAGGGGACAACAAACAGTGAAGCAATTGTTTGACTCCCACTGCCTAACGATAAGCCCATAGCCATGGGAAGCTCAAGCCACCTTTTCCAGATGGGGCTCTAAATTTTGCAAGTGAAAAGTATAGTGTAGCACCCCTCCAGAGAAAGGAGAAAAATCATTTTTCAGTCCTCTGAAACTTTGTGTGAGAAATGACAAACAGGAGGTTGTTTAGACAGAAGAGAATTTAAGGAAAGGCCATGACTTTATAGGCTGCAATTTTACCTCCAACAATAAAATTCAGCTTTGCCCTTCTATGAAAATCCATTTCTAAATACTTCAGGAGGGGGTTCAGATTTAGATCCAGGATGTTCTTGAGGTCGGGTGAGATAGCCATTCCCAAATACGTGATGTGTTTGGGGACCACCTGAAATTCCATTTGGAAAACATATCCTCAAGACAGGAATTATTCAGGGACAAAACTCTCATTTTTCCCTAATTAACCCTTAGATCAGATATGGATGTAAAAGAGTCCTGAAGGTGCATTACCTGTAGTAAGGTGGCTTCTGGATTCGAGAGGGTCAGAAGGAGATCTCTGCATAAGCCAAGGACTTCAGCACAACATGCCCTATCTTAATTCCCTGTACCATTTCTGCCTATCTAATCCATCGAAGCAAAAGTTCCATCACAAGGAGGAAAAGTTAAGAAGACAGAGGGTTGCCTTGTCCCTCTTGCTAGTGAGAATGGTAGTGACATTAAGCCATTTGTTAGTATATGAGCTGAGGTGTTGGTGTAAAGAAGCTGCACCCACTGTATGCAAGAAGATACTATGCCAATCACCTCCATAACTTGATAAAGGTAGTGCCACTTGATGAAGTCAATGGCCTTCTCATTATCAACGCTTAGAAGACAGGCTGGTTCCATCTGATGCCCATCAAACCATATTGCTGTTTAGAGGACCCGCAGTTTGTCTGCAGCCATACAGCCATTCACAAACCCAGTCTGATGTTGGTCTACCATGTATGGGATTAGGCACTGCAGTCATGAGGCGAGGACTTTTGCCAGAATCTTTGCATCAACATTGAACATAGGGATGGAGCAGTGGCTGCAAAGTAGCTGCGGATCTTCATCTGGCTTGGGCAGTAAGGAGATCATGGTTGATGGTAAGCAAGCCTAATCCCTAGCCACCACAGAAACTGCCTACAGAGTACCACACAACTGCTCCTCACAGTGTTGATAAAACTGTGCAAGGTACCCATCTCGGCCTAGAGTTTTTTGCTTAGGCAGCATCTTTTTTGTGGCTCTGACCTCTTGCCTTGTGATCTTCTTATCCAAAGAGCTCGCTTGAGCATTAGACAGGGTTGGGAGAATAGTAGGGTCCAGAAATGATGCATGTAAAGGAGGGGATGAACCTAAATGAGAGGAATAGAGCCGAGCATAAAAATCCCTGAATGCAGCATTAATGGCCACCTGGTCCATAAGCAGAATCCCCTCCTGCAACCTAACAGAAGCCCACACCTCAAAAAGGACATTAACCTGCTGGAGAAGGCCCAGAAGAGGGCTCCAAAGATCATAGCAGGTCAACAGGGTAAGGCATACGAGGAGAGGATGAGGGCACTGAACATGTAGTCCCTGGAGGACAGGAGAGAGAGAGAGAGAGAGAGAGAGAACATGACTGAGACCTTCAACTACTTGAAAGGGATACATTAGGTGGATAAGGAGGGTCTCTTTAAGCTAAGTGGTAACCATAACACAAGGAGGCACAGTCTTAAACTGGAAGGAGGAGGTTTAGGAGGGCTGTCAGGAAGCACTTCTTCATGGAGAGGGTGGTGGACACTTGGAATGCTTTGCCAGAGGAGGTGGTCTTGTTGAAGATGGTGAGCAGCTTCAAGAGAGGCTGAGATAGGCATAGGAGAAGGGAAGGTAAGGATCATGGGTAGGGAGTATGGAAAGTATAGGAGGAGTGGGGGGCAGGGCCAATACCCAAGCTGTGTACCCTGCAACTTGAGCAGACTAGACAGACCAAATGAATTTCTTCTGCTGACTTCTTTATATGTTCATATATTCATATATGCTTGGCTGCTTGCCTGACCTGAAGGCAGTAGGCCAATAGCTTGCCATATTTTTACCCGGATCCCCAGTATTTGTGGGTGGAGCATTGAACTGCTCACTATGCAGTTGAGTAAGTAAGAGTTTTTCTGATATTTGAACTGCAGTATCTCCCAGGGCAATTGCGGGTTGGGGATAGTGGATTGATAAGGGTTTTCTTTGGTCTTGAGGTCTTTCTCTAGCCAAGCAAGGTGTGCCAGTCATTGCTTTTTAGCATGGGTGGAGTAACTGATGATTCCCCCTCATAGATAAACTTTTAGGGCATCCCACAATGCCACTTTGGAGATTCATGGGGTATCATTTCGATCAAAGTACCATTGGATCTGGTGCTGAAGCCAGAGTTTAAACTTGGAGTCCTGCAAAATGAAGGTATTTAATCACCAATGAGGTATAGAGGGGACTGCAGGGCCAATTCCCATTGTCACAGAGACAATAGCATGATCTGAGATCATGATAGGACCAATGATAGAGTCCAGGACTGCACTAAGCAACTGCATTCCTACCATGAAATAATTGGTGTGACTGCTTGTGTCATGCCTAGCAGGGTGGAATGTAAAATCTCTGCCTGTGGGATGCAAGGCTCTCCAAGGGTCCACCAATGAGAATTCAGAGGTTAAGTGAAGGAGGCCCTGTCTGAAGTGGGTGCTGGCTAGAGATGTTTGTCGAAGTCTACCCATGAGGGGGTTCCACACCTCATTGAAATCCCCTCCCAGGATAAGCTGATCTGCTGGCTGCTGCATGTCAGAAAGAACTTGTGCTCTCTTTGGGAAAAAAGAATCCACATCCTCATTTGGGCCACAGATGTTCCCCAAAAGGAGGGTTTGAGTGCTGAGGACTAACTGAACAAATACCCATCTACCATCAGAGCTATATTTAGTATCTAGAACATGAACAGTGTGCCTTTTAGGAATGAGCATTGTTACTAGTGCCTGAACTTCCCATTACATGTCCCACCCATTCCCTTTGTAGCTTTAAGGTCTCTGCAGGAAGCAGGTAGGTCTCCTGCAAGAAAATAATGTTGCCATGCAGCTTCTTAAACTGAGAGAGAACCTGCTTCCTCTTTATGGGGGGAGTTAAGGCCAAGCACATTCCAGAAGATCAACTTAACCTCATAAGCCTTAGCTGCCATTGGGAAACCTCATTATGGAATGATATTTAACATAGATGCACAGTGCATATACTATCAGAACCTTCAGATAGCCTGTTAAGAAAATTAAACAGCAATACAATCTAAATCCTACCATAAATATCTGCCCAATGTGAGGGACATGAATTCCCTCCTGCATTTCACGTGACAGAATAGGTATCTTCTGGAATTAAAAAAAGGTCTACTGAAACTAAATTTGTAATCTAAAAAGAAAGCAAACATTAAATACTATACAAGGATATGGAAAGATTAATTCCTCAAAATCTCCAAAATACTTCTGAATACAAACCTTTGAGAAAAGGACTATTATAAAGAGCAATTCTGTGTTCTCCTCATAGTTTTAGTGCTCCAAAAGGCATGTAGCTGAGTGGGTGGGGAAAACACCTGCCACTATGTACACTAACAGGAATAAAATGGTCCGAAGAAGTGTGCATCACTCCAAGCGGCTCCATATCAGCTTCTAAACTTCTCAGTGGATGTTCTTCTGTGCATCTCCCTTGGGTTGGACCTGAGAAGTAACAATCCATGTAAGTTTTATGACACAATACCCATTATTCTGGTTGTAATGCTAGAACAGTCTTGATCTGGGGGTGAGGGGTGGGTGTATGTCATAACTTGTAAGAAAAGGAACTCTAGGCAGCCTATCCCCAGCTCCTTGATTACTTGGGAGGGGGCACTCGAGTACACGACTTGGTCATTAAAGAGGGTGCCTCTTAGCCCTAATGGGAGATATTCATAGAGCCAAGAGGGAAAAGGATAGAAGGGAGGCTATCAGACAGACAAACTGGTAAAGGAATAGGAGCAGGGGATTCAGCAGGAAGGATTGACTTCCAGTAGGTTGCAGTGCTGATAATAGAGATTACTTTCCAACCTCTACTTCCTGGACTGGGGGGGGGGGATACAGAGGGACTGAAATGAGGCTTGAATCTCTTATTCTGCACTGCTTAGTGGAGCCCTGTGAGAACCCCAAAGGCAAGGGCAGAACAAAACCAAAGCAAATAGCCACACCATTGAGATGCCATAGAAATGCCCCATGCCCGAGATTATTATGGCTAGTATGAGACTTTGAGCTTAGCTACGCAGACACTGGCTTGCAAGATAGGGACTTCATGAGGGCAAGAACAAAACCAAAGCAAATAGCCACACCATTGAGATGCTGTAGAAATACTCTTGTGCCTGAGATACATTATGGCTAGTATGAGACTTAGATCTTAGTGTGCTATGCAGAATCCAGCTTTCAAGACAGTGGCTATATGAGAGCAAGAATTCTGAGGATGAAACAGTAGTTATGCCTCACTTATTTCACATGGGTAGTGCAGGTACCATGCTGTGCTACTATCAATATCTTCCCCTCCAGTTCCCTGGTAACAATTCCATACGCACCTCATGCGAACGCTGTTATTCCAGATCTGCAATCCACACTGAGACCTGCATTTGAAAAGAGAGATAAATGTAAGAGGTAGAGAGAAATGGCATTCTGTGTGCCAGTACAATAGACTAGCATATTTGGAGGAAAATGTAGCTGTGGTGCCACAGATTTATCATGACAGGTGGCCTCTTGAGCACTCCTCCCCCTCCTATCCCCTCAGAATTATAACTGTTGCAGGTTGAAGCAATTATGAGTGCTTCTCAGGGCCACAATTCAAGATGGATTAAATTGATGAGGGGAAGATCTGGAAGGGAGTGGGGATGCAGCAAAGCTAGCCTGTACTTGGAAATGACCTGACAGAGAATTCAGCAATTATAACAGGAGCAGGGGTATACTTGAACCAAAAGTAAGCAGGGTTTTCCTGAGAGTGCAGCAGAAGCCCAACATGGGTACTGTCAGGATGCAATCCAAATGTAAGAAGGTTTTATTCTATTGTCAGTTGCCTGGCTAAATAGGCTTATGGGGAACCAGCTTGCCAAAAAGCCCATTCTGGGAGCTTTAACACAGAGACAGTACCCTAGAGATGACAGGGATCAGAGCACTTGCAGCAAGTCATGCTCCATGCAAACTATAGCTATAGCCTGTTGTGAGATGAGTGTGTTGAGAGCACACTAGGCGACATTGCAAGAGCATCAATGGTCAAAAAGCCACAACTGTTTGGGCCATGTGGCTTACTCACAAAGGGGAAGAGAACTGCAGTGTTAGACTTCTGCCATGGCTGGCCATCCACCCAGTATTGGCAGATGGAGCCCCCAGCCCTTGTTTGGTTTTGGGGCAGCTGAAATGGGTTACCGACCAACTATCATGGAATCAATCATGGGGGGGGGGGACCAACTACAGCAAGCTGCATTGGAGGGTGGGAGGGGAATATACTTGAAGATAAAAGAATCTACCTTACGTTTGCCTGATAAAATCTTCCGTTGCATTAGAACATGCTTTAAGGAGATAGAAAATGATTTTTTTACATAATTAACTGCCCTTTCATCTTCCTTTCCATGCCAGTAATTTATGCCAATATGATTTGATGATTTTTTGATAAATAACTAATCTAGCTTTGGGGTGCTCTCAGATCTGCATTGAGTTCCACTTTCCTCGCCAGCTACTGCTGTTGATTTTCATATCTCTAAGACATTCTATGACATCAGAAACTCATATTCCATGCTGTTAATCTGAATAGCCTGGAATGGAGTTTGCGAAGTCATAGAATGTTCAGGCATTATGGAAAGAGACAGCAGCGACTGCTGAGCAGAGAGGGATTCAGATTAGTTACAAAGGCAACAAAATTAGATTATTAATTTAACAGAAAAATCAAAAGCATATCAGAATACTGGGTAGTCAATAAAAGAACAACTGGAGGGCATCTAGAGGTGTAAAAATTGTTTCCTGTCATCTTTAATGAAAAAACCTTAGTAAGAGTTCATAGTTAATGAATGCTGAGTCAAATGATGTAATACCTGGTGTCAGCATGAGTCAGCAACTTGCTTAGACACTCTAGGCGGCAACGGTTCTTGGCTGAATGGTGGTGCTTCCTCCTGGCACTCTGGGGACAGATGAGTAACCTCAGCCCATGATATCTGCTGCTGTGGGATCTTGTCAGTGGGCTCTGAGCTAACCAAGGGGATTGAGTGGCTTCTTTCCTTCAAAAGTGGCAAAATTCTTATTCAAAAAAGCGGCTTCAGAGCTCCTGTGGTGCCAAATGTTCCATTGTCAAATATCACACATCATATTCGGTTCCTCACGGTAAAGAAGGCGGCACCCATGCTGGGTTGCTTTCAAAAATATTTTATTAATCAAATTACTAATAGTAGCACTCCACCAATCCACATAGATTGGTGGAGTGCTACTATTAGTAATTTGATTAATAAAATATTCTTGAAAGCAACCCAGCATGGGTGCCGTGTTCTTTACTGTGAGGAGCCAAATATGATGTGGGATATTTAAAAGTGGCAAAATGTTTCTGTCAGATGGGAAGTCATCTGTAGTGCTTCCCGCAGATAACTTTGAACCTCTACTTGTGCTCCTCTGGGACTACTGCAACTGCAGGGTTTGTTGCAATGAGGTGATCCTGTTCTTTTTTGGTTTTTGTTCTTCTTTGTCAATGCTCTGGGGGGGCAGCACTAGTTGATGGGAGTGGTGTATAGAGGGTAGTGTCCATTGAGAGCAGTTGAGAGGTAACCGGAGTGGATCTCAAGTGGTTACAGCCAGTCTGCTTTACGCTGGAATGAGGGGACTTAACATCCACACCCCAGGACTTCTTGACAAAACATGCCACCTCCTGAGCATCCTCAAAGTCATGGCATACCCTGTTTTGTTCTGTTTTGAAGGTGGCGGGATAAGTCATCCTCCATTTGACTCCCACCATTTGCAGCACTTTTGATACCCCAGAAAAGGCAGGTCTTTCTCTGTTTAACTTGGCAAAGTAGTTCTGAAACAAGAAAATGGAGTGGTCATGCCATCGTAGTGGTTCCCTCTTTCTGGCAAGCCAGAGGACCATTTACTGGAATGAGTACTCAAGGAACATGGCCAGGATGAGCCGGGGTTTATCTCCCAGCTTGGGATGAGGGGCCAACGTCCTATGGGCTCGCTGTACTTCCAGTTGTCCTGGCGAAGGGGTGTTCTGGAGAGATGCTAGGAAGTGGTGTATGAAATCAACCATGTTTCATCCCTCTGCTCCCTCTTGCACTCCCGTTATCTTAATATTGTTGTGGCACCCCTGTCACTCCAAATCATTGATTTTCTCCCATAGGAGGGAGATTTCTGTTTTTAACATCTGCATCTTGGTGTCATGGGAATCTCCCCTTCTGTTAAGATGCCGCAGAGTAATTTCATTGTCCGAGACCCTTAGAATAGATTCATCTGCTGCAAGGAGTCCATAATTGCCTTGACTCCAATTAGCTCCACTAGACTTTCTGCCAGCATCAAAGTGTTAGTGGCTAGCTTAGCAGTGGGAGTGGAAAACAAGGCGGCAGCCATTACTGTGATGGAATGAACAAATTTTCATTCAAAGATTTTGAGAGAAAAAAAGAAAATATTTTTGTTCAGAAAACACTTGATTTAGTTAGAATAGAACAAGGGCTAATGAATTCCACAATTAAAGTCTCCTGATTCACTGAGTTAAATGTTTTGAAAAAAAATGTGATGGCCTGAGATGGACAGTGGCAAAGCTTTAAGGCCATCTTGTTGCCAATCCAACCAGAAGTACCAACCTAACACCTCAATAATACATGAGCTTGATTGATGCAGGACCAATTTTTTTCTACTCAGCTTAGCATTAACATGGTTTTTTTTTTGTTTTGTTTTTTGCAGCCATTTTTATTTGTTTCTTAGCTGACAATAATTTGTAGAACAGCAACATGTTGAGTGGCATACTAACGAATTGACAGATGCTTGTGCATTTTTATATCTGGCTGGGTGAAGCTATTCAGCATGTAAGTTCCTTTTCTCATGGTTCTCATACTGGTACTCATATTTATATGCTTTTTATATTTGATTAAAATTTATCCCTATTAGTAGTTTTTGGTTTTTAATAGCACTCATCTTAAAATATTTTGGCTTTCTAAACAAATACAGAGGTGTGATGTCTCTCGTTTTGCCCATGAGAGTCCTGTTTTTTTGACTGAACTCTGGCCCCCCTCCTCCCCCCGCATGGGAATGCTAATCTCCTGGCTCTCGGTGAGTAACCCAATCTTTGTGGGAACATCCCTGAAAATCCAGGTCAATTGAGTGGTATAAACAGTAACAAAATGATTCTTCAAGACTGCTTGAGTTGGGCTGGCCCAGTTGCACTGAGGGTTGAGGTGCTGGATGCCACACCTTGTGCTATGCTGGCGGCCTGGGTTCGGGAACAGGCCCGGGTCATCGGGGGTTGGCTGAGGGGAAGAGGATTGAGTGTCCCAAAGGATGCTCTCCTCCTCCAGTGGGGTGGGTTACCAGATAGTGGATGCACCCACAGCACTACTATCAATGGAAGCACGGACAGGAGAGCATACAGCTCTTCAGAGTCTGGGTGGGGAAGGCTCTGCTGGGTGCTGGACTACAGCATATGTCAGCATGCCATTAGTCTGGATGCCAAGTCCTTCGTGCCAGTGCCCTCAGGGGAAGGGACAGAAAAAGGGAGAGAACCATAGGTACAAACTCCCTGGTATCATGCATCATGATGCTGGGATCCTGGTACAGCCAGATCCAGCCGACAATACAGTACCAGAGTAAGGTAGAGGTACCTCTGGGTCTAGAATGGGGAACAAGTAAAAAAAAAGTCTGTGTTGCACCAAGTATTGAGCTCTGTTTTTACAAGTCTTTCTAACTTACAAAACCATCTTTAAAGTCTACTACATTGTTAGAATTACCTTGTGTGCTAGAAAAAGGGGTTCTGCATTCTCTTCTCCTATTTATCTCTTCAATAGACTCCAAATATGACAGCCATATTCCTTCCGTGCAATCCTCTGTGTCAGAGTCTGTGAGGCTCACCATGTCACTCATGTCCCGGATATTCACTGAAATTTAAATGTTGAAAAAGAAGTACATTATTCAAAAGAGCTGAGCTTACTTACTTGAAGTTCTGGAAAAAGGAAACACTAGCAGTCCTGTTTTAAAATCACAGCTGGGAGGCAGTTCTTGAAGCTTTCATGGGATAGATGAAGTTGCTAGTCAAATCTCTCAGTTGAATTTTGTTCCCACTTTTAACACTCTTTGTGAGTGTCTAGGAGCAGAATGGTAACAGGAGCCATCCCAGCAGAACGATTAAACCACAGACCATGTGCTACACCAGTTCTAAAAGCCGGATGCGTGCAACTGTAAAATAAGATAAATTTTGATTGATTGCCATTAGTTAACCTCTTGGAATGTTAATGATGGTGTGGTGGGGGAGGCAGCTTCTGTGCTCTAGGATGGTATTGCAGTCTGTGGGCTTCCTATATAGGATAGTATCCCCTGATCCTCATCAGACCACTTTCTGACCAAATCTTAGTGAGGTAATTTCCTCAGGAACATCCCTGAAAATCTGGGTCAGTTGAGAGGTATAAACAGTAACAAAATGTAAGCAACTTTTAAGTCTTTGTGTAGTAGTGACCCAGTGCTGCCTGTTACTGTATGAAATTCAGTGAGACTCAGTGAGCTACGCAATCTCTCTCTCTTAAAAGGCCAATCTTCCTCCTAGCTTTGGCAAACCTCCCTTGCACACAGGTTGTAATTATCACAGGTATGAATAAATAGGGTTTGTTTAATCTAAGGGGAAGTTTAGATAAAGCACCTACAATACATGTAGTAGATCCCTAATAAATTGTTCATGGTGAGTGATAATCTGTCTTTCTTTTTTGAAGCTTACATGCAACAGCGAAGGAGAGAAGCTATGAGAAGTTGAAGACTAGTTGCTCATTTACCCTGAGAGCATGTTCAAAGGAAACCTGCCAGACTGAGAACCAGGTGGAAGGTCCATTTTGCCACATCACTAAAAAATAGAAAAAAAAACAGCAAGTACTGTGTGTGCTGTCTTTAACTCACATTTTGTATAAAAAGGGGATGAGAGGAAGAAAAGTTTGATCAGTAGCATAAAACTATGGGTTGGAAAACTTAATTACAAGCTCATATTCAGTGTTGGCATCTGTATAGAGGCTGTTTGAGGAGCCTGTCTGCAAAATTGCAGACTGTGATATTCAAGTACAAGTTCATATAAAGATGGTGGATGGTACTAGGACTATGACAACTGAAACTGTGTATTGACTCATACTGGAAATGTGGGTGTGGTAATTCCTCCTGTAAAATTTGTGAACATAACATGGTGTGGAAAAAGAAACCATCACCTGGTGGGAAAAGACAGGTTAAGGGTAAGAAACAAAAGGAGCTATTTATGGCTGACAACAACAGAAAGATTACAAATTATTCTATAACACCAGGAACCGAATTTGATTTAATTGGGTCAGATGGTATTGTGAAAATTCAAGGCTCCTTAATTCCCAGGCATACCCCATCACCAATAAGGGAGGGTAGATCACGTCCATGAATAAGGGAATATCCATTATTATAGGAGATTAAGAATTTAGAAAAATCCAAAGACAGGATAATTCCTGAGAAAATTTTTTTTTAGAAAATGCAGTACAAGAAATATAAGAACAATAGGCAGGACAGTAAATGGGTAGATAAAAAAGGTATAAATATATAGGGATACTATTTGAAGCATCCAAATGAAGGGTGAATAAGATTTAGACCCTGAAGTTCAACCATTTTACCCTTTTAAAACACTATCTGGGGCTATTAGGAGATCCTTTTTGATGGATTTTGAAATCTTTATTTCACCTTACAGTATGTGGAGCAATTAAGTCTGGGTCCTCCATCTCAGCAATTCCTTGATCTTTCACATACATGGCAGTGAGAACAAAGTGAGTTGAATCATAACCTGGAGCATAAGTTCAGAGAAAGAGGAGATAGTGCGAATGTAGCAAAAAATACAGGGAATTGTGACGTAGAATTACAACAACTTCAGGTTAGCCTGCATCAGATTAAGGTACAGTTATGCGAGAACAATGCCTATTTTTAGCCAATTAGTCACCTTAGCAATGCTGCTGCTGGGAAATAGGACTAATAATTAAAACACAGAAAAGGGCACAGATGTTCTTTTTTTTTGCCATTAACTCTTTATTCAGTTTTAGTTACAGGGATATCATTCGAACATACACCAAATCGATCAGCATTAATACATGTAAATAAACATTCCATAACAGGTGACCCTGTAACAAACCCCCCATCCCCACCCGACCCAATTCCCCCACCCTCCCAGCACAAGTCTCAGGAGATAGGATGATTTCAGTCCAAACAGTGTCGCATACCTCAGCTAGAATAACAAGCGTAAAAGGGACCCCAAATTTTTTCGAACCTGGAAGCTTATTCTGAAGGATAGCCGTCATCCCTCTCAATCCTAAAACAGGCTAACAACTCCTCCAGCCACTCCGTATAACTTAGTACCACAGTCCTTCCAATGCCTGAGTACCATCTCTTAGCGTAGCCAATCAGGACTATATACAACCTCCTACTCTTAACAGGAATACCTCGAGACATCTCCCAGTAAGCATATTCTGGCGTGAAAAGATCCCCGAGACCCAGCAACGGATTAACCCTCCTTTTAATATCTCCCACAACAGAGCTATTTTCAGGCACTGCTAAAAATGTGCATCAAGTCTCCTCCTCTCCTTGGCACCTAAACACCTCGAGTCCTTCGCCAGCTTCAGCCTCCTCCCCAATTTCTGTGGGGAATAAAAATGTTATGAAGGATTTAAACTGCATAAGCCTCAATCTGTCCTGTAACAAAATTTATGGCAATTCACCCATAGCTTCCTCCAATTAAGTGCCAAATTTGGGAAAACAGAAGTCAATCGAACCCTGGATGGGATTAGAGGAATATGCCCAATCAAATAGTACCCTGTAAATTTTCGAAATCGCATGCCTTTACCCTACCAACGGCCCCCCAGCCCATCACAAAATTCCACTCGTTTCTGCACTACCCCATTACACAAATGGGCGATCATAAGGTGTCTAACCTGATAAATCTTGAAAATAGCCTTAGTGGGTAGCCCAAATCTACTCAATATGACATCAGAAGGGAGAACCATTCCCCCTGCCGAGAGAAGGTCCCTCACACGGCACTCCTCGGGTAAGGGTAACCAAGAATAGTCCAGCATCCTACCATCTAGTACAAAACATGGGTTTCCCCAAATTGGCTGTGCCCAATCCATGAAATGATCATACCGCAGAAAGCCAGAGAGTTGAACATGAGCTCTCACTGCGGTCCCAATTGGTGAGTTGCGCAGCCAAGGGGGCAACCATTTTGGCTTGAGATAGAGTAGGGCCTCCGGCCTCAGACCAGCATCCCTGATCAAAGTAAGTTCTATCTGTAGCCAAAACAGTGTATAGGCAAATTGTTCTGAGTCATCACTTCCTTTCACCCACCTTAAATATTTACTGGCGTGAGCTGCCCAATAATATAGTGCAAAATGCGGAAGTCTAAGTCCACCCATCCCCTTAGGCGCCGCCAGCTTCGAGTAGGCCATACGTGACTTCCTATGGCCCCACACAAAGTTGGCAATCATGTTGTGCACCTTCCTAAACCATGTAAATGGAATCCAGATACTCAGCATGTTCAGGGGGTAGAACAACCTAGGAAATATATTCATCTTAACAAGACTAATTTTCCCCCATAAGGAGATTGGGAGTTTCACCCATCTCTCCAAGTCTAGCGCTATGGTCCTTAGCAAAAGGTCAAAATTCAGCTGAAAAACCTTAGAGTTACCCCTAGCCATGCTGAGTCCCAGATACTTTATGGAGTTCGATTTCCAGGACAGTCCCAGCTCCGCCACCTCATACTTGAAGACATAGCAATTAAGGGGAAACACCACCGACTTGTCCAGGTTTAATCTGTAATTGGCCAATTTCCCAAACTCCTTAATAACCTTCAACAATGCCTGTATGGAGGCTCCTGGGTTGTCAGTAAACCATCAAATCATCCACATATGCTGTAATTTTAATATGTATTTCTTTAATGCTAATACCTCTATTGCTCGATTACCAACAATTGCTCTTATGAGGGGCTCTAGGTACAGTTAAAAGGAGAGGGATAGGGACATCCTTGCCTAGTGCCCACATGTAAGCAAAATGGGTCCGAAATTGCACCGTTGCAACCAACCCTTGCAGTAGGACAGGAATAAAGGGAGCTGATCCATCCCCTAAAAAGATCCGGGAACCCAAACCTCTCCATTGCCGTTAATAAAAAACCCAGTGAACCCTATCAAAGGCCTTCTCAGCGTCCAAGGACAGCAGGGCCATAGGAGCACTGCTGTCCTCGGAGACCGACAAAGCGTGAGCCAAGGTCCGTATATGGTCCGCAGATGACCGCCCCTTCATAAAACCAACCTGTTCTGGACCAATAAGGTCAGGAAGAACCTGATTAATCCTCTCAGCCAATAATTTAGCTAATATCTTAATATCATAATTGAGCAGCGATATGGGCCTATAGCTGGAGGGCTGCTCCGGAGGTTTGTCCTGCTTAGGAATCAACACAATTAGTGCTTCAAATAAAGACTGATCTTGTGCCTGATGAGATAAGATATGCTGAAATAAATTCAGAAGCAAAGGGGATAGAGCTTAGCAATTTTTTGTGGAAGTTTGCCGACAGACCGTCGGACCAGCGTTTTGTCTAGAGGGAGACTTTCTATAACCCTTTCAATTTCACTTTGGGTAATATCCACCGTTAATTGCCCTTGCTGAAGCTCAGATAACGAAGGGATGTCCAACCCCTCAAAAAAGGAGAGAATCTCCTGTCTGGAGGGGGGAGACTCCATTTTGCGATACAAAGATTTAAAATAATTCCTGAACTCAACTACTATTTCCCCTGGGGTAGTCTTAACCAATCCGTCCACCTCCGACCGGATCCCTGAAATTAGCCGTGATGATTCCAATTGTTTGACCCTCCTGGCTAAAAGTGACCCCGCTTTCTCCCCTTGGTACTGATAGTTTGCCTTGGTTTTAATTAAGGCCAGCTCCGCTTGCTCCCCTAACAACTTCAAATATAGGTCCTTCAGCCTCACCAACTCCAACTTATCATCATCATCCACCTGCCCATCCACCAAAATTTCTTTATCTCTAATCCGAGCCAAAAGCTCGGCTAATACCCGAACTCGTTCCTTTTTCCTATGAGAAACCTGAGCAATCAAATCCCCCTCATAAAAGCTTTAAATGCCCCCAGACCATATCCAGCCTAGTGTTGGCCCTGACATTATTAGCTATAAATTCCACTATATGTTCTGTCACGAACTTTGTGACATGAGGGTTGCGAAGCAACTGATTATTGATCCTCCACCTATTTCCTCTTTTAGGTAAGGTTGATAGGAGGATGGATACAACCACCACTGCATGATCAGAAGGAGGTCCCGGCATAATTTCTGCCTCAAGTACCCCGGAAAGAAGGTCACTGGAAACTAGGATGTAATCTATTCGGGATTCCGATCCATGCATTGCAGAGGTGAACGTGTACTGCCTATCTTTGGGGTGGATCACTCTCCACACATCCACCAGACCATATTGATCCAACACCTCACAAAGGGCACGCCGAGCAGGCGATAACCTCAGCGTCTTACCCCCAGATTTGTCCATAAGTGGATCTAAAACAAGATTTAAATCCCCTCCTAAAATCATGGGAATTTGCACAAAGGGAGCTAACATTCCTGAAAGCTTAACAAAGAACTCCTGAGAGTCTACATTGGGGCCATAGATCGCTCCAAGTACCACCTCCACATTCTGGAGCATGCCCCTTGCCAACACGATTCTCCCGTCCTCATCCTGGACAACCTGTAGTGGGACGAAGGGCACGGACCTGCCCACCAAAATCATTACGCCCCTACTCTTGTGTGTTACCTTGTGAGGCAAAGACTGACCCCTATCTGCTTCGTGTCTCATAGAATTATACTCCGACTGGAGTAGGTGTGTCTCCTGTAAGAACACAATATTTGCCTTTAAGACCTCCAAGTGCCTTAAAATGCTATATTGCTTAACTTTCTGGCGTGCACCTTTTACGTTCCATGAAGTAACATTAAGAGCCGCAACATTACCATGCCTACAATTAGTAGTATCCAAATTATTTGTACCCCAGTCAAATCACACACCCTATCCCCAACAGTGCAGACTTGTGCTCCCCCTACCCTTCCCAAATGCGTCCAATAAACACCATAGTATCTACCCCACCAAACCCTCAGTCCCACCCCCCCACCCCCTGGCCAAAACTTGAGTCTTACTGTCTACTCCTATACCATCCCAGCCCCTCTACCTTGCCCAGCCACCACCAACCCTTCCCCTGCCAAAATTCCCCTTACCTACTGCAAATCCCCAACAACCCCCTCCACACTCCATTGGTCCATGACATCAGCACACCACAGCTTCACTCACCTCGCCCGTGCCTCCCCTCACAGCTAGACTTCCCCGTTTTCCACCTTCCATCCTTTAAACTAATTCTCCGTTTCAAAGGGTAACATAAACCGGTTCAGTGGATATCCCGTAAGCCCTGACCGCCATTCCATCCAATACCCAACATATATGATAACTGATAATTGACATCAACTTTATACCACAATCCCAACATTGCAATAAAGCCGAAATAAGAAGGAAGAGATGAAGTGAATACTGTTATCCACATAACATTAACCCCCAACCCCCAAAACAGACATACATATTGCCTTGGCTAACTACAGCCCTTCTAGCAAATTCTATGCTATATACGCAAATCCAGTGACACAGAAAGAAGAAAAAAAAAGGGGGGGGGGAGGGAGTGAGACCCTGTCTCCCCTCTTCAGCTAGCGGTCGCAGCTCTGTCCATAATCCAAAGTTCAGGCCCCAACAGTACTATAAGCAAAACTGAATAAGCTCCAAGTCCAGTCTATGAGGCTAAACATAGTCCATGTGCTTCATCCACATACGATGTCGGGCCCAGTTAATACCCTCTGTTTATATCAAACCCATAACGAAAAAACAAAACGACATCTTGCTGCATAGCATCCATCTTCCTTCAAAGGCCTTGGCCCAACTCTAGAATGCAGTAAACATTCCCGTCAAGCTTCAGGGATCCTTAAATAAATTAGGAGGGCTACTTGTAGTGCTGACCGGGCAACCTCCACCGTGTCAAATTGCTTCCACCCCTTCTATCAGTACTTGTGAATTTGACCGGTAGCCCATTTTAAACGCACACCACCGCTATCAGCTTGTTGATTAGGGGGTTGAAGGCTGATCTCCTCTGCCTTACAGTAACAGGTATATCCTGCACCACCCTGATCCTGACACCTTCCCAATAAAGATCATTATTCTCCCTTGCTTTAGTTAAGAACAGTTGTCGTTCCAGATAATTAAGCAAGCGAAAAATCAAGGGGCGAGGTGGGGAATTAGGTGGAGGCATTGGCCGTAAAGCCTGATGAGCCCTCTCGATTGTGTAGCTCGAGCCATAAGGAGAAGGGCCCGCTATCTTCTCCACAAATTTCTGCACGAATTTAATTGAATCTGGGCCTTCCTCTTTTTCCGGTAGCCCCACAATTACAGCGTTATTACAGCGAGACCTCCCTTCAAGGTCCTCGACTTTGGCTTCCAGTTTGGCGATCTTTTGCCTCAGCATGACTGCCCCTTCATCCACCTTTCCTATATGCCCTTCCAAAGAGCGAATTCTAGCTTCACTGTCCGTTGTTCTCCTGGCAAGTTCTTCAGTGTTCAGACATGCATTTAATTTCTGTGGCCAACTCTTTCATCTCTAACTTAAATGGCCTAAATTCTTCCAGGAATCTTGCCAGCGCAAAATCTCAGTTTCTGATTCCTCCATCGCCGTACCCTGCGGCTGGCGCTCAATCGAGGCCCTTGTTTTTTTCGGGGCCTTCTCCGGGGATACCGGAGGTGTATGCTTCAGGGGATTTTTCCGCATTTCGGCATCCATGCGGCACAGAACGGCTCACTGCAGTCTCCTCCACCTGTTAACAATAGGCAAAACCCTCCGAGCCGCACACAACCAACATGATTTGCGATTTGTAATGGGAGGCAAGCAGAGCTGACAGGGAACGCGGCTACACCGTGCTCTGCATCACGTGACTCCCAGGGCACAGATGTTCTGCCACACACATAAAGTAAATGAAAGGATTAGGAGCAGTCTATTAGAACTATGATGGCAAAGTTTGCAGAGACGGAGGCAGTAGGGATAAATCAGCTAGTTAATGACCTTGGGTGAAAAGAGGAAACGAAGTTGGAATAGAAAAACATCAGAGTAATCCCAGAGATAAAAATAAAATCAGTAAAAAACGAGCAGAATGGTAGTATAGTTAAGGATAATTAGGAGGCAAAATGGACAGAAGTTAAGAATAAGAAGCAAAGGGGAAAAACAGCCTGAAGGAAGAGGGTTGAAGTGGGCTTGTGAACAACATTCAGATGATAATATACAAACTACTGGAGCTGCAGGGGATGATGAAAATAAAAAGAAGGAAGGCCAGATTTAAAGAGGGGAACACCTCCTGACTGTATTTATTAAAGGTATCGCTAAGACAAAAAATGAAAACCCTAAGTTTATTTATATATGTATTTATATATTCGGAAACAAACCTTTGAGTATGAACTCTTTTACAAAGGTTCCACATCATGGGGACAAAACTAGACAATACACTGTCCAGCTGAGAAGCCTGAACTTGGGGATTGCTGAGAGCCTTTAAGGGGTAAAGCCTCCTTCCCTCCAGCCTGCTTGTGGAGCAGCTCTTCCCACACGCCCCCCCCCATCCAGGGGTGTTGCTCCATTTATTGCTGCTGACAGGTCACATGTCACATCACATGACCTACCCATCATTTTACTGAGTATCCACTTTCTCATTTGCAGCTTATACACTCTGATCACCACTAGGAGTTGCTGCACTATCCACTCGGGCACCACTCCAACCACTATTGCAATCCCTGTCCACTAGGAGTCTCTGCAGTTCCCTCCTAATCCTTTCTGCTGTCTTTTCCCTCCTTCGCTTCATCCCACCACTAGGCCCCTTACAAGTCTCAAACCTTGTTTCCCTTACTCCAGGGTCTGTAGCCCACCAACTAAGCCAATGAACCAGGCGAATATCTACCTCTAATTTCAAGATTTTAACCCTTCCTTCTCCCTTCTTAGAAGCAAAAATACCTATCCTCTGTCCCACTGCTGCTCTCAAACGCAGTACCCTTGCTGTCAGAGTCTGCAGCTCTACCACTTAACCATTCTATCTGGCTAGCTTATCTCTACTTTCTAAGGCTCTCATAGTCTCTGACCCCCCCTACTCTGCCAAAATATTTCACCATTTCTCTCTTGGTGCCACTGCAAGCATTGAACCCTGCATCTTTGCTATCTCACTCAGCGGCTCCACCACTCAGCTATTACATCACACTATTATTTGTTATAGGTTTTAAGACTCTAAAAGCCCCTAACCCCCATAGTCTGCTAAAATATATTCTGGGTGCTACTGCATGCTTTGAACCCTGCACCCTTGCTGCCAAAGTCAACAGCACTGCCACTCAGCCATCATATCTAACTATCTTTTTAAACCACTGTTTCGTGACATATCTCAAAGCCCCTACAGCTTTTTCTGGCTCCCCCCACAACCTCTTTGTTCTTCCCCCAAAGCTATCTAGGCATCACGACTGCTCAATTCCACCTTTTGTGCCTCATCCTCATTACCACCTTGGGTCTCACCTCCCACCTGCCACACCTCACCCTATGCCCCTTGTGGACTGCACCTTTGCAGCTCTCCAGATCTGGCCACCCCCCCACCTTGTCATCACACACTGGACCCCTGCATCCACCTCCCACTGGCAGCCCCTACCCCAGCACCCACCCAGGCCCCCCAGGCACCATCCCTTCTGCATTTACCAATCCTCCAAACCTCAGTGATCCCTGCCCCAGTACATCCTCCCTCCCTCTAAACGTCTCCCCCAAACTCTAACAACATGCCGCATGATTAGAGCCTTAGTCATCTTTCTACCTCTCTGGTAATATCCAACTAATCCTGGCCCTGCCCCCACCACTCCACCTGCCAGATCCTCTGGACTCCGCATTGCCTCGCTGAATATATGCAGCCTGCCAAAGAAAACTGCAGCGCTTCAATGTTGGGCAACCCTTCACCAACCAGACATCATTGCCCTAGTGGAGACCTGGCTCTCCAAATCTACTCCCAACACCTTTGTCTCACTCCCCGGATACACCCTACATCGGGAAGACAGGGTAGGAAAGCGTAGGGGTGGTTGTGCATTCTACATCGCCAACAACATTACTGGTCACATGCTCCCACCCCCCAAACTCACAAATGGAGTACAAGTCCTCACCCTAAAAATCACCCCTGACCCCTCCAGAGTCCCACTATACCTCACAGTCGCCTACATACCCCCTAAGAACCAAAAGACTGCCATCATATCCCTCACCAAATACCTATCTACCCTACCACACAATGCAGAACGGACACTAGTAGGGGAACTCAACGTCAACTGGCTTGGCCCCTCTGCAACACCAACTAAGGACTCATTCTCAGCCATTGACATGGTCCAATTAGTTACCCAACCCACTAGACTCCACACATCTACTGGTACCCGCACCCTCCTGGACATCCTTATCTCTAACCGCCCCCACAAAATCCAGAATATACAAGTACTTCCCAACTCCTTAAGTGACCACTCACCCATCCTATTCCAATGGACCTCCTTCACACCCAAACCCGTAGCCCAAACAACCTTCAGAAAGCATCTCCGCCCAGGAGGGTTAAAAAAACTTAAACAGCTGCTAACCCAGATAGATTGGTCCTCCATTGATACAGCCCCCAGCGTCGACATTGCACTCACCCTGTTTACACAGACCTTCACCAAGGCCTGTGACCTCTATGCTCCACTCACCAAACTCCACACCAAAAGGCAACATGCCCCATGGATAACCCCCTCCCTACTCCAAATGTTGAGAGACAGGGATAATCTCTGGCATAAAGCCATATAATCGGGCAGGTTGGTGGACAGACATTCCTATAACGCCGCTCGCAATAAATGCACTTGAGCCATTCGTAAGGCCAAAGCAGACCACTATCAATCCATTCTCACAACCACATGGGGGTCTGCAAAGATCTTCTGGAATAACTTTAAAGAACTCAATGGGAAATATCGCTCCCCACCTCCCTCTCAGCTCACCATAAATGGCACTGCCTCCACAGACACACTCACCATAGCAAACTGTCTAAACAACACCTTCTCAGATCTCAGCACTGTTCTCCCTAGCGGTTTCTTTGACCCCGTGCCCCAATCCCTGCCTCCAACCCTGCAGCATCCCTGTTTCCTCCTGTGCACAATATCCCCCACGAAGCTCATCCTTACCTACAAAAAGTGCTAAACAGCAATAACCCTATAAATGATCCCCTAGATGCCAAGCTCCTTCGACTAGTTCTCGATGTGGTCCTAGTCCCCCTAACGGACCTGCTCAATAAATCCCTTTGCCTAGGGCAATTCCCTAGTGCCTGAAAAACAGCTGTCATTACCTCCATCCATAAAAGTGGTGACAAAGCCTCCCCTAATAACTATTGACCCATCTCCATTCTGCCCCCCTCTAAAGCACTAGAAAAAGTGGTGGCTGCCCAACTTACTGAATACCTAGCCACGTATAACATCCTATGCCCAGAGCAACATAGCTTCCATTCTGGCCATAGTACCACCACAGCCCTTCTAGAATTCACCAACTTTCTGCACTCCTCCCTAGATGCCGGTACCATTGCAGGAGCTGTGTTCATAGACCTATCCAAGGCCTTCGACACACTCTGCCACCCTCTCCTTCTCAACTCACTCCACCAACTTGGTTTCTCCACAGGCCCCCTGGCCTGGTACTCCAGTTACCTTTCCGCCGGTCCCAATGCGTCAAAAATTAGCGGAACTCTATCCCACACTACCCGGGTCTGCCCGGGGTGCCCCAGGGCTCATCCTGGGACCACTTCTTTTCTCCCTCTACCTAAACTCCCTACCAAAGGCCTGCTCCACAAAAATCTTACTATATGCAGATGATGCAGTGCTTTTCACCTCGCATCATAAACCCCACACCCTGCAGGACTCCTCCAACTTGCCTTCTTCCCAGGCGAAACTGGTTTAAGGACCATAGACTGGTCCTCAACTTAAAAAAGACAAAGTCAATGATCTTCTCTCACCGCCAAAACAGAGCTAAGAACGCACCGCTCAGCATCCTCCCCAGCACCCAGCACCCCCTTGAGCAGGTATCCAACTACAAATATCTTGGACTTACCCTCGACTCAGCCCTTACCTTCCATGACCACATAAACACCCTTGCTGCTGCAACAAACACTGGGATTAGACTCCTTTACTGACACAGGGACTGCCTTCTCCCCCACGCCCTTAGGCTTGCCATCACCTCATCGATACTGTCCCTAGTGGACTATGGGCTCCCTGTATATGGTGCAGCAAATAACACCACACTCCAGATAATCCAGGCCACACTAAACAAGGCCTGCAGGCTCCTTACAGGTGCACCCAGGCTCACTCACACCTGCTCGCTCTATACCTCTGCCAATATTCTCAACCTGGATGAAAGGCTCCACTACCAGACCTGTTTACTCTCCAAGAAAATACTGCTCAGACTCTCCCCCCACTGGGGTCACCACCTCTCTTCAGCCTGCAACCCCCACTATCTTCATCCACAATTCAGAGAAAGCTCCTCTGGTTGTGCCCAGGGTAAAAATCTCCCTTGCCCAGAGATCTTTCCACCATAGGGCACCCACATAGTTTAATGCACTCCCAAGCACCATCACTAGTGCACCCAAGATCGCCCATTTCAAAACCACTCTTCGCAACCACCTCTTCAATATCCGCTCCTGCAACTGCTTCTAATTCTGTCACTCTCTTACCCACTCTGACCCAATATTCTCTGACAAAGTCCATTATGGACTGCAACCTCCATCTTTAACACCAAACCCATGATTAGGTCTGACTACTATGTTTAGATGCCTTCTCAAACTTATAATGCCTCACTGCTGTTATGTTGTAAATATCATCATCTAAAGGTTATAAATAATGTCAGAAAATACATACTTCCAAATCTTGTAAATACTGTCTGTGACAAATGTCTGTAACACATGCTTAATGTAACCACTGTTATGCCACGTATCTCATGCTTAATGTAATTATTGTTATACCTACTCTATGTTTCCATCTGTCTTACATGTGACGAGGTACCTTTGCAAATAAGCCTCTGGCTCAAATTTTGTAAACCGATATATCAAATAAATAAATAAATAAAAGCATGAAGAATTCCTAATGTAACAAGAGTGGACTACCACCAAGAGAAATGAGAAAATAGCAATTACAGACCCGGTAGGGCCTTGTCAGTGTAGTGTAGGGATAAGGGAGTGCAAAGCTTTGTAGAATAAGGTAGATGGCAGGCGGTAGGATGAGATAGAGTGGTGCTGTAGAGCGGAGTTGGTGAAGGGAAATGGCAACTACAGCATGAAATAGGAACAAGGTGCAGAGACACAATTTGGAGCAGGTGTTGTGAGTTAGATGTGTGAAGGTTTACACTTCCACAGGTGTGGTAGACTAGGGTGGTAGCAGGGAGGAAAGGTAGATGGAGGCAAGGGCAGTAAGGGGAGAGGCCCTGGGTAGTTATTGTAAGAATAATCAGACAACTGAAATGAGGTATAAATGTAGGGAGAGCTAGACTCGGTTCTCACAATCACAGGTGTTCAGACTCAATAAGTGTTGCTTCAGGTGAGTTTTAAAGGCCTGAAGATTTGCAGTGTTACATGCAGCAGAGGGGATCTTATTGGGCCAAAGTGGTGCTCAGAAAGAGAAAGAGCGGTGACCCAGTGCAGTCCTACGAAATGGGACACAGAGTGGGGACATAGCCATGCTTCTAGTGTTGTACTTTGTCTTTGATCTAGCTTCCTTTACCAGTTCAGATATGCAAGGAGGGGTCTGGGAGAGCATGGCCTTCCTCCCTAGAAGGTAGGTTTGATATCTGATTCTGTTTCTGAGAGATAGAAGGTTGGACTGCCCATACAGGGTGCTAGGGTGCATGAGGTGGTCAGTATTTAGCAGTAGTCTGCATGCTTTGTTAAAGGCTGTAACTACCCTTTTGAGAGCCATATCTGTGGCAGCACCATGGACCACCAGACCATAGTCTACAATGGATAGAATGGAGCTAGAGACCAAGAGCCAGAGGGCGTTATTAGAAAGGCTTTTTCTGTGCCTAAACAGGATGCCTAATTTGGAGTTCATTGCTTTCACTACCATGTCAATGTGCTACACGAATGAGAGGGTATCATCAACCATGATGCCCAGGTACATGAAGGACTGTACCTGTTCCAGGGGGACTGCCTTCTTGTTTGTGACTGTCCAGTCAGAGTACCTCCTTTTTAGCTGTGGGCTAGAGAGGATCATAGTTTTTGCTTTCTTGTAGTTAAGGAGTAATCTTTGAGAGCTAAACCAAGTTTCCAGTTGTTGGAAGGATGTTTGCAGTTCAACCTGTAGGTGCTCTAAATGAGAGTGACTGCTAAGAATAATGGCTTCATCCACGTAAAGAATAATTTTACTGGTGCAGACATCAGGTAGATTATTCAGAAAAAGGCTGAACAGCAAGGGTCCTAGGATGGACCCTTGAGGGACTCCTAAGGAGACTTCTGTTGAGGCAGATACTGATTGCCCTATTTTGTCTCATTGAGACCTAGATGATAGGTAGTCCTGGAACCACATGACGGCATTCGGGGCTACTCCAAGGGAGCGCAGCTGTTTCAGTCAGAGCAGGTGACAGACTGTATTGAATGCCTTTGTTAGATCAAAAAAATGTTGTAGGTGCCGTATTGGTCCTTTTAAGAACAGATCGAGAAACCAATGATTTGATACTTTTAATTGGACCAACATGGATGTTACAGAAAAGACCAAAGTTCTTTTCTGTAACATCCATGTTGGTCCAATAAAAGGTATCAAATCATTTGTTTCTGGATTTGTTAGATCAATAAAGATTGATCCAACCAGTTTACCTTCATCCATGGCTTAATCGGTGAAGTCCACCAAAGCAGTGGCAGTGCTACGGTATATCCTAAATCCATGCTACTGAGGACATTGCAGCTGGTATTTATGAATGTGATCTGTTAATTGGTTGGCTACAATCCTCTCCAAGACTTTAGAGAGGGGAGAGAGACTTGAGATGGGCCTATAGTTCACAGTAAGAGTCCTGTCCCCACCCTTGTGAACAGGAGTCATCAGTGCTTGTTTCCAAAGTGTGGGGAATTTAGCAAGCATGAGAGACTTATTAAACTTTTTTGAGATAGAAATTACAAGCTCGTTGATGGCCAGCATGATCGATTTCATGTCGATGTTGACACTACAGTCTAGTTTTCCCCAGGACATTTTTGATATAACCCAAGGCTTCTTTGACAGTGATTATCTTGAAGTAGAAATATGGGTGTTGGTTAGTCTGAGGTATGATATTCATTTCCACGATGATAGGCTTAAGGTAATCAGCTGGGAGAACAGAGCTTAGGCCCGTAAAGGCAAAACTGAATTTTTCGGCAATGGTGTAAAGATCCATTGAGTTCGAGCCTTTTATGTTGAGCAATAATCGCTGTGTTTTATCAACCTTCCCTGCAAGTTCCTTACAGTTAATGATCCTTACTTGCAATAATTGTAAGGGAATTCTTGGTAATGGTTTCACTGGCAGATATTATGTCAGTTTACTGATACCAAACTGGGGAGATGAAGGGAATTCTATGTCTGACACTCTGTTCACCCTGAATCAGGAAGTTGTTGCTGGAGGTAAGGGATACGTTTAAGGTGCTTAAGGTTAATTTGGATTCCACAGTTTTCTATAGGGATTGCAAAACTGTCTTGTCTGTTCTACCTAAAAGGAAATAAGTAATTTGGCAGAAACTGAGTAAGACAGTGCAAAACAAAAGGGTAAATCAAAGACCACAATTGATAAACAGCAAAAAGAATAATGGAGTTTGTGAAGCCAGTGAAATGTGCTCACTCAATGATAAAAGACTCTGAATATTCAGTCTGTAAGAATAAGAAACTTATTCGAGGTACATGGCAGAGAGGCCATAGGATAAATAACAATATAGTGTTAGAGGAATCAATGGCACAAGACTCGTCTAGTTCCAACTTTGGCTCTAATGATAGCATGAATACATAATACCCCACTGAGATAGAAACAATATCACTTGATCCAGAGTGATGCTATGAATCAGACCCAGATCCCAAGCTTATAAGAATAGCTAGCTGAAACGTGGCAGGCTTAGAAAGCAAAATTCAAGATTGGGGATGAGTAGAGAAAATAAACAAGTACAACATAATTAATTTCCAAGAAACATGGTTAAAGGGAAAGAGTTCATCTTTGGAAGGATTTACATCTTGGGAGTGTGAAGCAGTAAAATACATTAGATGGGGGAGAGCAAAAGGAGGTACTGCCACTTTAATTTCAACTACAACTTTTTACGAGTGAATGTTTGATAGTTCTTTCTCAATAATACCTGGGTGTTGGGATTTACTCGAAGACCAAATTGGGACTCATCAGAGTAAATGTTTATATTCTGCCTACCCCTGTTGATCATATAAAACAGGAAATTCATTTCAGCTCTGCTACCTGGGTGTTTCCTTTATTATCATGGGACATTTTAATGCCAGAATAGGAGGCAGGCAACAGAGTTATGATAACTTTTATACAATCCTCATATGAAATTTAAAAAAATCAAAAATAAATAAAAGGAGTCTACAGTTGTTTGACTTTTCAGCAGATAACGTGATAAGAATTGTGAATGGATATTTAATGGGGAAACTATGGGGACATTACATTTCCCACTATTTCTGGTGGCAATCTGCCAGATTTATGTCTTATGGCTATATAGTCCTTTCATGAAATTGTAAAATTCAATGTGATTCCAATATGAGAGAGCAATCATCACCATAGTGATTAAATTTGGAAGATGGATAGGGAAGTTTTTGATCATAAACATGCAGAGCAGAGGTAAATGGCTGATAACATCATGGTCATTTGAAATAAAAAATATGGTAAAGTGGACCCATATTCAACAGAGAAGGGTCAGGAAATCCTAGAAGGAATCATACCTTTGAACCAGTTAAGTAATTGGGGCAGGAAACTCTTCTTACATAACTTCTACTAGTAATATCTATGATTCTTATGATCAAATCATTTTATGTCTGAAAAATAATTTTACTAAAGAAGTCTTAAACAATTGTATCTTTAATAAACAAAAATGATTTGAAACAATGTAGGGAGCTGAGGAAAACTATTCATAACCTAGGTAGCCAAGTAATTAAAACTCAAAACATTGAATTTAGCCTGGCTTTGAAATTTTTTAAAGAGGAATACAAAGAGGTAATACACTACCAGAAATCAAACCTGTATATTGTGCTTACTATTGTTGCTTGTATCAAATCTGTTTGACGTGTATTACTGTTACCTTGTACTCCACTGTCACCCTACACCATGTGTTATGGCCCGGGTCGTGCCTGAAAATGGTCCCTGGGATCAGTGCACTCACCCGGTTATCAAAGTCATAAATAAATAAATAAATTATGGCATCAGCTGCAGGATGCTATTGTT